>OY856409.1:1860669392-1861961892 GCA_963693085.1 Alisma plantago-aquatica | reverse complement strand
TATCAAGAGAAATTCAAAAAGTAGATTAAAGTAGTGGATCACTTTGAAAAAAATAAAAAAATAAATGTTTTATTGTAGTTTTTAAACTATATCACTAGAAACATACTACATTTGTGCAAAGATGATCATATATTATATTTACTCATTTGGTCTACATAAAAAATAACTAGAATTTAAAAATTGGAATGATTGTCATGTGAAATAGAAATAAGAAATTACTTGTAAGAGAATCCAGTGGGTTATACTCATTTGGCTCACCACTCATCCCATTACATGAATGATTTGGGTCATATTACAACTGAGATCCTCCAACATCACTGATTCACTTTTTTCAGTTCAACAAAGTAGTGAGTGGGAGAAGTTACTTTGCATGTCTCACTAACCTATGGGATAAATATTAAAATTAAAAATTATGGAAGACTCTGTTCTCCCTATATCTTAAATGTGCATTTACTTCTCACCTTTAAATAATGGATAAGAGGAAATTTTGCGGTTTAAGAAAAAATGGTCAGCTACTTTAGAGTATAAATATGTGTTCCAAATTATACAATATTCTTCATTTATTTCAACTTTTTTGTTCCCTCATCTTGTTTAGATGACATAACCAGTCCATTACTCTTATCTTATATCCTCCCTTGAAATCCTTAAATATCATGCTATTAGATTTAAAAATAAGAGAATTACTGATGGATCCCGAGTTTGGGTCCCATTTGTCCTTGTTTTTCCATTATTATTGTAAAAATATTTATAATGCATGTTTAGTTCCCAATAACCCCAATATATGTGGTATAAAACTTATGGAATCTTTCCAATTTTTTGTAGGTACTTGAGTGCTACTTGTTGCATGGAAGATAAGGATCTAGACCTATTCATGCATGGAGAAGACCAAAGAGACATAATGGTCACGTCCAACTAACCCCATGTTCTCAAGGTCTTCTCTAAAGAAAATGACTCCATGAAGGAATACTTGATGAATCAAAGTGAAGAAGATTGACCTCCTAATGAGTATTTCTACCATGGCACGACCATTTCACAAAAAGCTCCCTATACCATAGATATTCATTTGGCATGTTATCTCCATGTCCTAGCAAATTCAAACGTTCTTACTAGAATGTTTGTTCCACCATGACTTTCCAACAGTTGTTATAGAACCAATATTGGTTGTGGCCAAACTCCCCTTTCACCCAAAAACTATGTGACTCCAATTGATTTCCCCCATGTTTTTATCACTCAAAATGATCATGCCACCAAATTCCAAAAATGGTCACACTACCCGAGAAAGATAATTCTACTTCAAGCCACAACATCCTCCCTACACCACAATGATCATGCCAGTGAATTCCCAAAATGATTGTATCACTCATAATGGTAATTCCACCAAAATTCCCAAAAATTTTATATGTTTTTACCTCATTCATATGTGATTGAGCTATGATACCAGAAATGGTTTAGAGAAAGAGGAATTTTGGGGCACAAGAGAGAAAAACTCCCAAATGGAGTTGTGGAACCTTGATTGGTTCTCCTCTCCACCCATCTACACCCCTCTTCCACTAGCCATAGGTTGGAAACCTAAATACCTAGGTGTGATTATCTCATCTCATTGAGCAATGAGAACTTCTAATATTTGTATAGGGGGTATTAGGAGGTAAAAACCTTTCTCCTACACATGTACACCACCCCTTACTAGCAAGTGAGGATAGAGAGTCACACTTACAAACCTAGACTAGGGTGTGGTATTCATTAGGTTCATAGCCCCCAAGTGAAGTGAGCCTCACATGGTTGGATATAGTTGGATTTAGGGACTATTTACCCTAAATACACTCTATGAAACCATTTCCCATCTAGTACAGTGAACTTCATTATACACAACTTCGTTTTTTGTTTTGATACATGTCACTTATATTGAATGTGCTATCTAATATCTCTACTATGCATAGTTGAGACTACCCATATTTGCCAAAAATATCATGAGTCCCATGACTTGATTAGACCCTAACTTGATTATTCCTTGCTAGTGTTGCTCTCTTTTCTATTTTCGTGATAATTACTTAGTGAATGGTAAATAGTCTTGCTAGGAAAACTTAGTTCTTATTTGTGATTACTTGTTTTTGGTCTCTTCATTAATTTTTTAGTCTTATTTTCACCCCTTGTTTTGGTAATTGACTGCTTAGACTTATTTATGATTTCTAGTTTATAGTAGTCCATTTTTGTTAGTAGTGTAATTGTTAATTGCTTATCTTCTTGGCTAGATAAAACTAATTGTGAAATTTTATACAGTTCTCATTTTTCATTTTCACAATTGCATGTTCGTAATATAATCACACAAACCAATTTTAAACACTAAAACACCTAGATCCACTTTCAAAAATCTAGAGAACTCCTTAGGCCTAGTATCTTCAATATCCCTATGGATACAATTCCAGCTATCCACTTCACTACTACATCTGAGCCCATGAACTTGCATATATTTTATAATACAATGTGTGTATCAAGTTAGAAACATATTTTTATCCTTGTGTTCTTATAAAACATTTTTTATAAACTAGAAGAAAAATTATACTAGCTAAATTAAATTAATATGAGATTTGGGCATTAGAAGGAAAGAATTCACTTTCAAACTACCTAGTATAAGTATTAAATGATTAGTGTCATTCCTACATACATAATATAACTAATTGTTTAATAATTTATAATCATATATACTAGCTAATATTTTGAATTTTTTGTAATATGTGTAGACATATTATGGAAACTAATCAGTTAAAGACAACCCATGTAGAGGGAAAATTGTCAAACTTATGTTTATTTATAGGCGTATAGTTTTATGAAAATATATTTTGTGTCTGAATTGTGTTTGGGAAATTTGATAGCCTAAAATTGTGCATCCAAAAGGAGCAGATCTAGAGTAATTAGACTTTAAATTTATAACCCAATACATAGGCAACCACAACAAAAATATTGGGGTTCGATGTAATATATCAGGGTTGAATATAGGAACAAAGGTGATATCTGTTAAGAATTGAAAGCCTTAACTTAGTTACACCAAAAAAAAAGGTAATATAAGTGTTCCTTATGGAATGGTGGTGTTTCAGTGGGCAAGATGACAAATAAGTAAATTAAAACAAAAGATTAGACAAAATGAAACAAGAATGTTTAAAGGAGATAAGACAATATGGATGGGAAACTTGGATCTAGTTTTACCATCTAAGATATTTCACAACCATGTAACACCCATACCCATTGTATAAACTTATAAAGTTTACAAGAAATTATCATAAATGTCTATTCCCTCATCTCTCGAGCATAGGGTAGATCTAGATTATAAGATTGTTTCTCTCTCTAGATGCCAATCAAACAATCAACATAAAACTATAGGATCAATAGCATAAGAATTCCAAAATTTCCATGCATTTATGAAACTCCATAACTCTTATAATACTACTCTCTTGAAAGTATTAATAATCAAACAAAACAAGATGGTAGCTAACCATGTAAGTGAAGCATTAAGTATAAAAGTATGGAGATAAACATTGATAATAGTATATACATGAATGGATATAAGTATTTAATGGGTCGAAGAGCCTTAGTGGCTACTCCCAACCCAAGTTAAATGGATCATCCATTCATGGTGGTGATTGACATTTTAGATTTATAGGTAGAAGGTGACAAATTGATGTATGGATGGGAAAAGTGAATCGATCAGAGAAGAAGATGGAAGATACACCAAACACCTCTATTTGGACTCAAAGTTGTAGGAGACCTTCTTCTTCTCTAACTCAATTGTCGTGTGTGGAAGGTTTGTGTCAACTTTGTTAGTCTTTCTTCTCAAAAAGAGGGCTTCATCAGTTTCTCGGGGATGACAAAGGTATGCTAGACCATCACACTTCCATTCTTGGATGCGGAGAATAGATGGCGGCAATCAACAACTGATGGAGAGCTGGCACAGGGGTGACACATTGTCCTCAACTCCAACAATGAGTGACCCCATCTCTATAGAAAGGGGTGCGCTATTCATAGATTATGGTGTGGGGATAGAGGTGCTCATAGAAGAGCTTCGTGTGTGCTCTAAGTATTTTGGGCACATGTCTTAAGGCACACACTTAACTAACCTCATGGAAATTGTACACAACATCGTCATTGGTAGGTGGATGTCATTGGCAAAGAATCGATCAGTACCACCTATCCAATCTTTGGTTTTCACTCAAAGACACACCATGAGGAGGGCACATTGAGCCCTTAATTGATGGATGACATTGGACCATCGATAGATGGATAGTCAATGTTATTTGGAAGGGTGGTACCTTACTGAGCCATCAGAAGTGTGATTCTCATCCAAGTTCCCAGAAGGCAAAACCATATGATGTCCTTTCGTTGATGACTCCCAACTAATTCATTCATAGAGGTGTGTGGACAAACTATCAGAAGGGAGGGCTTCACCGATCCTTCTAGTTGTGGATATGGTGTTGGGCTCGAGGTGCTCATAGATTAGTTTCATGTGCATTCCAAGTATTTTGGGCACTTGCCTCAAGGCACACACTTGACTAACCTCATTTCCGATGTACGCAACATTATCATTGATTGGTGGATGCCATTTGTGTAGCATTGATCGGTACAACCTATCCAATCTTTGGTTTTCACTCACAGACACACCATCGAAATCGGAGGACACATTGAGCCATTGATTGATGGATGACACTGGACCATTGGTAGATGGATGGTCAATGTTCTTTGGAAGGGTGGTACCCCACTGAGCCATCAGAAGGGTGATTCTTAGCCAAGTCATCAGATGGCAAGACAAGCTAGATTCCTTCAGTTGATGACTCCCAACTGAGCCATTATTAGAGGTGTTCATACAAACCATCATTAGGGAGGGCTTCAGCAATTCTTCTGGTTGCGGTATAGGTTTAGGCTAAGGTGTGTTATGTCATTCTCAGGTTCAACCAACCATGAGAAATGTAGTAATCACAGTGTTACACAACTGTAAATATTGATGTAATGTCAAGTGGTTGTGCAAGATCATTCTAGAAAGATAGGCAAGTATTATTTGGCTTCTAGGATCCACTACTAGGCACGACATATCAACATTCTTGAGTGAAACTATAATCGGCTGGGAAGAGCCCTTCTACATATTGCTAGGCATAACTCTCATGGTTTTTATTCACATTCGGATTTTTATTCTTGCTCATAGGGATTGGGGCAATGAGATTTTCAGGGTGCATGGGTCGCCTTGCCTCTTTTGATCCCTAGCCTGGATTAAGGACTAGAAGGGGTAGTTGTTTGCACTTCGCGAGATGTTTGCACTTTTCAACATGTACTAGGAGGCTAGGATGTTCAATCGGGAGTGAAGAAAATTAATTTCTCCTTATTTAGATAATTATCCTAGGGGTAATAGCATTGGTTTGTTTCCTATAGTGTCTTAAAAAAAGAATGGCATAAACACATACACACATGGCTTTGTTTAGGTGAATTAATAGCCCATAACATCAATATTGAAAAGATCACAAAAACAAGTAGCTTGAATACAAGAAGGACTAAGGTAGGAGTGATGACAACATCTAGGGAAATAGGATTCAAGATTACTTATAAAGCAGTTGTTTTCCTTTAGTAATATCTTTGTAGATATGATATGTTCATCTGAAAAAATCTCTGATGTAATTTTTTGCAAAAGTTTTTACAATTTTTAGCGTAATAAGGTAGAAAATCAGGGAAAATAGAGTAAAATATGTAGAGTTAAAGATTATGGGTTGTAGGACGTACCTAGTTTGCCTATTCAGACCCCCACCCAATCATATCATTTGATTTGTCCCCAAAGTGTCAAAGAATAAGGTTTAGTGAGAACATGTGAGTTAAAGTCTTGAACTTGTTAATGCCCATTCTGATTTTAATATCTCTATGGCGTAGGTCCTTCATAGGTGGTGGTAATAATCCTCCTTGTAACGTTCCACCTTTGTATCAGTTGTTGCTAGTATCTACATGCAAAAGAGAACATAGAATTCAAAATTGTTAGAACCAAGAGCTTCTTGTGGGCTAATATGACAAAATTGCAATTTTTGAAATTTCCAATCTTCATCTGGAGAGCCCCTATCGTATTGCTTGATCATCTTTACCATATTAGTTGCAAAATGTGTTTCCTTTTGTTCAGTGATATTGTTAGCTATTTTGTAATAAGTTGTACTTTTTTTCCTAAACATTGCATCTGAGTTGTTGTATAAAATCACGATTTTTGCTTTTGTATTAATAGACAGTGAGGTCTAGTGTCCATTGTGGAGGATTAGCACAAAGATGAGTGGTGGAACATCCATTTTGACTTGTTAAATAATCCTTTCTAATTCTCTAGATTCCTTCTTCAATAAGATGTCTCCTCCAATTTCATAGAAGGTCTAAACCTATCATCTAGGAGCAGTTGATAGGGAGTCATGACATTTACTATCATGTAGCCTCTTATAGTCAGTATTTCTCAAAGGTTTAGCCTTAGAACCTGGACATTATCCTTACAAAATAGTGATAATTTCATCCTCTTAGGTCTTTTATTCCTTCATGATGACATTTAAATCTTAGAAAGATAACCCATAGCATGAGTCCTCGTCAAAATTTTCATAGGTGGGAGTGATCAGATTGATGGGTGCTAGTTTGTCTACTACTGCCTTTGTAGAGAAATATGGCAGCAGAGTAGGCAAAAAAATTTTAACTGTCATATTCCCCTTATAATAGTACATCACATCAACAAATATATAATGGAAAGGATGGTTTTGAGGTAAAATGGTCTTGGAGCAAATCCAATGACAATTCCCTCGATGCAATATTCACCTTTTTCATCAAGTCACACCCGAACATCACCTGCAACAACTCCTAATTGATCACCACAGATATCAACCTGACCTTGTCCTCCTAGCAACAGTTAGCATCCTCCTCCCCTCTATAGTAGTGCACAAAGACCTCCAGGAACTCCTACTATTCTAGATGAATGTATATAAAGGAGTTGTCCCCTTCTAGTTGGTGTACTAGCACTTAGTTGCTCTCCCACAATTGTTCTCCCTTGATATCCCTCCCTTTATCAAGTAGGACTTGTTTAGGTTCTTTTGGTTACCACAACATGAGAAGACAACAATTGTCAAAGCAACTAATGTTGGGTCTAGGAAGCCCCCAATACACCTATATTTATATGAGAGTGAGGGTCAGGGTTCATAGTCTGTGTGGGAGTTAAAGGGTATAGGATTTCATGAAATTTCACATCATGCAAGTGGAAAAAAATTGTTTCACAGGTAAACCAATCAGTTTGCATGCGAGTCTATCAGTTCAACCCTTGAACCCACTCATTTTGTCATGCTTCACAATCACAATTGTATTGGCAATTAATATCCAAGTAATGCATAACATGACTTTGGCACCATTCCTTGATCCAATCAAATTTATCCATGACCCGAGTGGTTCATCAAATGAACTAGTCATTTGACCAACCTTGAGCCGATCAGTTTACTCAATGAACTGGTTGGTTCACGCCCACGTTCATCCAATATTCAGACAATGCAATTTCCAATTAACCTAACACTTCGATCGATTAGTTCAGAATTTAGTCTAAACACTTCAGTAATCAAATTAAATATCATTAATGAATAAACTCCTATTCCAAGTGTTTCGTATGTGTGTGACCCTATATGTTCCAAGTAATATTGGCATTGAATGTCGATAGCTAGTTTATGACATCACAAGCAATGAGAAGAATATAGGAACACATCATTGCTACTCAAGTAATTGGAAATTTGGAGAACAACTTCAACCTATAATTTGTGATTGGAGTTACAATGTTTGTGTAGTTCCATTGTCACTAATATCTTGATTGAACTTGAGGCTTGTAATCGTCATCCTCTTCAACACTCAATAACTTTAACTAGAGCAGACTATTTTTGATATATGTAGGCTCAATATCAGATATTGACTCACATGAATGTGGCCATGCATTTCTCAGTATCTCTTATCAAGTGGCCAAGATATCATACTCATGTAGGAGGGACAAATCCCATCTACATAACTCATAGTCATCCCCATGTGTCATAGTGCACCCAATCATCACCTTTTGGTAACACTTGTTTAAGGTCACGGTGGATGATTTCAAAGTACATCGAATGACATGTAATCAGAGTAGTAACTTTAGGTCTAAGAACCACAATCACCACCAACACTATTAGAGATGATCCCTGACTACCATTCATTGTTACCAAGTATCACTCATATGGTGGGTCTATCCGATACATTATTCTCTAACATGTATCTATGTGTTTGGTTTGATATCACAAATCATGAATGATGAGATTATGTCATCAACCAACACACACTCTGGTCTCATATGTTATTTTTGTCTATCAACATTCCACAATAACATCTGAATAGGGACATATCAAGAATGTACATACTCTTCGCATCTGTATGATCACATTATTCAGGTCATCAACCCAAAGACATATGTCACATAGTAATATTATTCTTTAGATATTTATTTTGTTACATAATTAACTCATTATCAAATAAAATAGAATAAATTGGAAGATTTCCTTTATTATTAATCAAATTATTTACTAGTTATGCCATTGCAATTATCATATGATTGGCTCGTTGGGCATACATACCAATAGACTCCCATTTGCACTTAGAGTCAATCACCCATGAATTTAATACCAAGTGATCTAACATGACCCTCATGCTTCTACTGCAAAAATGTTTTTGACAAGGGGTCAGCCACATTGCTCTCAGTTGGTACCCTATAACTCTTCACATCTCCTCGTTATAGGATCTCTAGTATGAGATGGAATCACCTTTGTATATGCTTGGAATACTGATGCAATCTAGGTTCCTTAGCTTGTACAATCACTCCACTATTGTCACAATCCATCTCAATTGCATCGTTGATGCTGGGAACCACCCCAAGTAATGAAATGAACTTCTTGATCCAAATAGCCTCCTTTACTGCATTCAATGCAACAATATACTCAACCTCTATTGTAGAATCTATAATTGTCTCTTGATTGGATTTTTCCAACTTACGGCTCCATTTTTTAGGCAAAACATAAATCCATACTGCGGTCTATAATCATCTTTGTTAGTTTGGAAGCTTACATCTATGTAACCTTTTACCACCAACTCTTCCTTTTTTCTATAGACTAGGAATTGATCTGTAGTTCTTATCAAGTACTTAAGGATGTTCTTCACGACTGTCAGTGAGTATCACTCATATCTGACTGATATATTCTCATCATTCTCATGACATATGAGACATGCAGATGAGTACATAACATTGCGTACATGATGGATCCAATTTCAAATGCATATGGAATCCTATTCATGCGCTCCCTTTATTCACAAGAACTAGGATATTGAGCTCTATAGATGGTAACTCAATGGGTCATGGGTAGATTTCCTCTTTTTGTGTCCTTCATGTTGAACCTCTTCAACACTTTGTCAATGTATGTTCTCTAACTTAGTCCAAGAATCCTTCCATATCTATCTCTATAGATCTTGATTCCCAACATTTAGGATGCTTCAGATAAGTCCTTCATAGAAAACATATTTCAAAGATAGGTCTTTACCATATATAAACTAGGGATGTCATTCCCCATCAATAGTATGTCATCTACATACAATATGAGGAATACAATTATGCTCCCACTAACCTTCTTGTACACACAAGGTTAATCTTCATTTTGAGTAAAGCCAAACTCTTTGACTATTTTGCCAGATCGAAGATTCCAATTTTGATATGCTTTCCAGATCAATAGATTGACCTGTGTATCTCATAGACCTTATATGCATCCTTTCGATTTATAAAAACTCATGTTGTGTCATGTATGCATCCTCAAGAAGATTCTCATTAAGGAATGTGGTTTTAACATCTATCTACCAAATCTCATAGTCGTGACAAGCTACAATGGTGAGAGTGATCCTGATGAACTTAAACATGATAACTAAAGAAAAGGTTTAATCATAGCAAACACCTTTAACATGTCTGAAACCCTTTGTAACCAATCTACCTTTGTAATTTTGTACATTACCATCCATGTTGGTCTTCTTCTTGAAGACCCGCTACCACCCTATGGGTTTTACCCCTTTAGGTGGATCAACCAAGGTCCATACATTGTAGGTGGACTTGGATTCCATCTTAAATCTCATGGCCTCAAGCCATTTATTAGACTTCATTCACTTAGTATCTTCTAGATATGTTGTTGGCACATCATCTATTACCACTCACTACATTCTTGAGTCATAAGATAACCAAATCTTTTAAGCTCAAGAAATGTCCTACTAGATGTATGAGGTTCCTATGTTACTTAAGGAATTTGAGATTCCACAATGATTTGAAATTCTCCTTGTTCCTCTTGTACATCTAATGGTTTAATGTTTTCTTGTTGGTTTTGGACCTTTTCAAGTTCTACATTCCTCCCACTTATTCTTTTAATTCCTTTTCTAGGATGCAATATCTCTAGAAACAAACACTTTGTTGTCAGATATGGAATAAAGGTAATATCCTTTGGTTTCCATTTGATATTCAAAAAATAACATTTACTGAATTTGGGTCCAAGATTTTTAGGAAACTACTTTCTCACATAAGCTTCACAACCCGGAATCTGCATAAAAGAGGATGCTTACCAAACCATATCTCATATGGTGTCTTTTGAACCAATTTAGATGGTACATGGTTTAGTGTAAATGTGTCAGTTTCAAGACCATTACCCCGGAAGGTAGTCAGAAGTTTAGCTAAATTCATCATTAGTCACACTATATCTAGCAATGTGTAATCACTTCTGTTTGATACACCATTATGTTGTGGTGTTCCAGGTGGAGTACATTGTGATACAATACCACGGGCTCACAGAAGGTCCTCAAACTCTTGGCTTAAGTATTCTCCACCCTGATCAAAATGAAGTGCCTTAATACTTTTGCCAAGTTGGTTTTTTACTTCACTCGTGAAGTCCTTGAATTTTCAAGGGTTTTTTATTTTTTTTAGTGAAGAAAACATAACCATACCTACTGAAGTCATCATCAAAGATAATGAAGTACATATACCCACCTCTAGCATTTGTTCTAAAATGGCCACATACATTAGTATGTGTGAGTGCTAATAGATCACTAGACATCTCATTGTTAGAAGTGAAATGAATATTGGTTATCTTGCCCAACAAACATGATTCACATGTTTCTACTGGTTAAAAATTAAAAGATTCTAGATAACCATCTTTATGGAGTCTAGATAGCGATTCTCAATTATGTCCCCTAGAAGACAATGCCAAAGATATGTTTTTTTTGAGTTATTGAGTTTTAATCCTTAGGTATTTATGCTATAAATTTATGTCTTTGGATCCAGAAATAAAGACCATAAGACAATGGGATGCTTCCATAAAGATCTCATTATTTAAAATAGAACATCGACCGTTCTTAATATAAAATTCATATCCATCCTTGTTCATACAAGATATAGAAATGATGTTTCTATTTATGGTAGGTACATAATAGTAGTTCACTAACTCTATTATGAGGCATGTGGGAAGCGATAAATTTTAGGTTCCAACTATAGTGGTAGCGACTCTTGCTCCATCTGTGAGTCACAGTTCGACCTCACCCTTTCTTAAAGTCCTACTTCTTTTTAGATCCTTCGTATTCGAGCATATGTGAGATCCACATTTTGTATCTAGTACCCAATATGAAGTAGTCATATTTATCTCAATAACATATGTAGATGAAGTGGAGATATATGTCCCCATCTTCTTATTCCTGATTTCTCTCATGTACAAAAGACAAATTCCTTTTTACTTTGCTTTCTTCCTATCTTGAGTGTTGAAGATCTGAATCTATGTTTGGCCTCATAACTCTTCATGTCCTTGCTTCCATCCTAGGAATCCACTCCATTAATCATCATCATAGTTTTTTCATTCATTATTTCTTTGGCATTAATCAACATGTCAAGCAAATCTGACAATGGTCTGGTCATGTTATTCAAGTGGTAACACTTGATAAAATGGCTATATGATTCAGGAAATTATTGTAGAATCATATTTGTGGCCAACTCTTGGCTCAAAGAGAATCCCAATTCTTTGAAATGTTCCACATGTGCAATCTTATTGAGCATATGAGCCTTTACTAGATCTTACTCTGTCATCTTAGACTCAAATAAAGGCTTTGAGACATTGCACCTTTCTTCCTTTGTATGATTCTGGTTCAAATTCTTAAGATGTGTCACCATCTCAAGTATCCCCATGTCTTTACACTACTCATGTAACTCATAGTTCATGCATCTTAGCATAAGATTCTTGATGGCATTGTCTTATCTAGGATGTAGATCTTATGCTCATCATTGAGAAACCTTCTCAAAGTCCAAAACCAATAGTCAAAATTTGTCTAGTTAAGTTTCTCCTTCCTAAGGACTGATTGCAGTGATGATTTTATTGTCATTTGATTCTACCAGAGAAAATTTGCATTTTATTGAAACACTTTTGATTTGAATAAAATTTGTGGATATTTTATTAGGACTTTAATTAATTGTCACTCCCACTATTTTGATCTCATTGATATATGTCATATATCAATTTGGAAGATTGTAGCGTACAACCTTCTAGAGAGACAAGATCTAAAATCATTGAATTATTACCCAACAACACCAACATTTATAATCAATCATTAAGGTAGGCATCATTTTTCAATTGCATCTTATGTAATTTTGGATACATTATATGCACAACTCTTTGCCATAGTCATATGCATGCATCTAGGTACTTAATCTCATTAAGGGCACTGATAAGACTTAAAGGTGGGTCCAAAAATGGAGACGTGTCTAGGTCATCAGACTTAATTTATAATACATGAATGTTTAAGACTCCTACAACTAGCACGGGTCAAACATGAAAGATCTAGAGGGGGGTGAATAGAAATTTTTAGAGTTTGTAAAGTTAATTAAAAACAATTAAACACTTGAACAAGAAGTAGGAGGAGACAAGGAAGACACAAGGATGTAGAGTGGTTCCTACCTTAGAAATCTAAGGTAGTCAGTCCACTACGCGATTGTTTCCAACTAAGATTTTGAAAGTGATCAATTTTATTACCTCACAAGGATGTTACATAAAATACAATCACCTTTCTTACACCCTTGAAGTAGCCTTCACCTTAAGTAGTCTCAATCCCCCTAGAAGCAACCTTCTGAAGTAACTCAAAGCTCTCCCTTGAAGTAGCCTTCACATGAACTAGCTTCAATCCTTCATGCAACCTTCTGAAGTAACTCCAAGTCACCAGGAGCAGCCTTCACCACCTGATGTAGCTCCACGAACCTCCTTTCAACAGCCTCCAACCTAGGAGTAGTCAAGGAGAACAAAATACAATAAAAGGAACAAGATTGGAAGAAAGAAACAATGTTACCAATGAGTACATCGCTTTGATCCTATATCAAGCGTATTGATATCCAATCCACTATAGATGAACGTGGTAGTGTGGTGTCTAGGAGATACTAAGCTATAGGACATTGCTCCAGAGCACAAGGAAGAAGATAACAAGTAAATCTTAGCTTTGTTGCTCTCAAGAATGGATGATCAAGTGTAACATGTGTATTGTGTATGAAAGTGATGGTTTGGGTGTCCTAAGGCCTCTCCTATTTATAGGAATAGTTTACAAGTGTTTAGGGATGCTTTAGTGAGTGTCTAGAGTGTTCTTAGTGCTTAACTAGTCATTAGGTATAAAGTAGTTGGCTTGCAACAGCTAAATTCACGTTAAATGTGAAGTTTCCAGAACTTTTCTCGTTCAACTATATTGTCGACCGGATAAAATTTTGGTCCAAAATATTGTCAAACATATGACCGAATGGTTTTGACAACTAAACCTATTACAACGGCTATATTTCAGTCCACAATATTGTCGACTTAATGTTGGCTCAGAACTAAAGATTTGCAAAGTTTTGCAATGTGTGTGAGGTCCTATTGATGACTCGTATGGGACCTATCAACCCTAAAGTATTCATGTGAGTGTGACATAGGGTTTTGGGTAGATATGGAATATCTAACACTTGATTTACATGATATCTAAGTACTTGTACATTATATAATTGTACAAGTTTTTACATTGAGTACAATCATGAAAATATTAAACATTTAAGTGTATTGATCTTCAATTTGTATTGATCTTCAATTATCCACTTAGTATGATCTACTTATTTTCCTTGAACCTTGAAATACTCAAGTAGCATGTTAGATCCGCAAGAATGAAATGTTTGTCATCATGAAAACAAAGGCTATGCTAATGTCCAATTTAGCCAACAATCTCCCCCTTTTTGAATATGACTAATATTCCTAAAAATATAATCAAAATAATCAAATAAGATGAGTTTCATACCTGAGATTTACCTTAGGTGAAGACATTCTCTTATTTTCATGAAGTGTGTGTTAATTATTCTGAAAGAGGTATGGAACATAGTATCCAACTCTTTAAGGAATATATCAACAATTGATGTGAAGCCAAGAGATTATGAAACTCATTTAATTTTGATTTATATTATTTCTCCCCCTTTGTCATTTCAAAAAGATAGCCATATAACCAATTTTCCCCCCTGAATGAGATACTCCCCCTTAATTGTATACTATAACAAGAATGTCAAATTTATCCACAATTCAAAAACCATGATTTATTTCTCAATCATTTGCAAGGGATGTTAAGCCCTAAAATGATATGAGAATCCTTTAGACTCATGGATATATTTTATTAGTTTCTCAACCATTTACAAAGGATGTTAAGCCTTGAAATGATATGAGATTTCTTTAGGCTCATAGTAGGATCAATGAATATTTCCCAACCATTTACAAGGGATGTTAAGCCCTAAAATGATACGAGATTCTTTTAAGCTCAAAGTAGAACAAATGAATGTATCTCTAACAAAATACAAGGGATGTTAAGCCCTAATCAGTGTAGAGAATTCAATTAAGAGAAAGATATACATTGTATTCAAGAATGTTGTAAGCTTCTTAAAGATACTAAGATCATAACTAATTTTGAGGTTCAATTGAATAAGTACATCAATGAATCAATAATCATGATGAGAAAATACACTAAGGTTAAGTGAAAGTCAATGATTTGATTTCACAAATAAGCATTTTTTAGGCTTATTTTTGGTCGATCATGACTTTGACCGGGGCTCCCCTCAGTCGAACTCTTTTTTGACCAAGAGGCATTTCTGTAGATATCCAATATATGCATTTTCATAAGTTATCCAATGAACCACTTCTTCTAGAATATGATTTGATCATGTTGTGTATGATCATTATTAGTTCTTCATGTTGCTCATATAGGAACTTGTGAATGTTGAATAATATAAGATAAGACCTTTTTGTGACATAAGATTAAGTTTGTCTTTTAGAACTTAATTCATGTGACCAAGATTTTGAAAAGATATCTTGTCTTAATTTCTTAGAATGCTCAAACTTTAAATTTTATCACAAAATGGTGATGATTATTAAACCAAGTTCCTTGTATGATCACTTCTTTTGTTTTCAATTTTGATTATGTTAATGTTGAACAAAATCTCCTATGCCAATAGATTTGCCATTAATACTTTTCTTGAATAAAATATATCTTTTCCTCTTATATGCTTGTTTGGGACAATTTAATCATGCAAAGTATAAAGTTTTGATGCCCATATATTCTTCCTTTTTATTAGGTCATTCAAATATTTAAAGCAATGTAATTTGTAAAGTTCATTACATATTTGAGTTACTTAAGTTAATTGCAATTGAAGTATCTTATTCTTATAAAACAATTTTGAGAGAGTTTTCTTCGGTCGACAAAGATCTCGACCGAGTAAGGTTCGATCAAATTATTTGTCAACCAGATGTTTTTCAAGTTTTTGTAGGATTAAGACAATAACTTACTCGATCGACTATTTTCTCAATCTAAATGTTCTTGGTCGACAACTTTCTCGATCGATAATTTTATTATTTCTCCAAAAAATGTAGGTTTGAGACAGAAACTTCTTTGGTCGACAGTTTTTTCGACCGAAGAGGGTCTCGGTCAAAGTTGTTGTTGATAGAGATTGTTTTTGTTTTGTTTTTAGTAGTTATTTTCAAGTAAGAACATAGGTTAATTCCAATACAATTACATAAATATGAAAATTAAAGCTCAATTTAGTTGAGATAAGACATTTTGAGTATCAAAATGAAGTTTTAGGTCAAATCTCAATTAATCATGTTCAATATTTCTAAAGTTGGGGTTTTGGAACCCAAACTAGATTAACATCCTTCTTCTTATACGGACAAGAGAATGAATAATGTCCAATACGTAAATAGTAATGACAACATATAGAATCAATTTCAGTTCTCTTCTTAGCTGGATTGTCTTTAGGCACATACATGACTTTAGTCTTGGGTACTTGTGTCCTTTTTGTTCTAGGTTTTTGATAGGATTTATCTTTGGGAACATAACCTAGTCCTCTCCTTCCAACTTTACCAGAAGAGCCTTTTAGAATTTTATCAAGTATATCTTTATTTTTCAAGCTACTAATATATTTTTGTAACTTAGCAATTTCATTCATTCTCCTTTTAATGACTAACTTTGCTTGATCTAGATTAGAAAACAAACTATCTCTTTCTTTGACAATAGCATCATATTCTAAATGAGTACACAAGATAGGTTGAGTTTGATGATCATTCAATTTTGCAAGTAGTTCAACCTTTTCTTGAGAAAGAAAATTGTAGTTTGTTTCTAAAGTAAGCAACTTAATATTGCAATCATTAAAAGATGATTTCCAGGTAGAATTTTCAGAAATAATACTTTCCTTTTCAGAAGAAAGATCATTTTATGGAGCATATAATTCTTCATTAGTTTTTGTAACTCTTTTTAGTTTCTTTTTACAATCAATATATTTATCATGAAATTCTTCAATGCTAGCAACTAACTCTTCTTTAGATAAATCAAGTAGGGTTATCTCATTTTCTTCTTCATCAATTGTTGCAATGAAACAACTTACTTTTTCTTCTTTGTTCTCGCTTGATTGTTCCCTTTTATCTTTGTGGAACTTTTCTCCTTTCTTCCTCTTTGGACAATTGAATGTTGAGTGGCCTTTTACTTTTCATTCAAAGAACCATCTACAATCTTGATCACTTGTTGATGGCCCGCTCATGTCGATGTTGCTGGAAACACCATCCCCCATCTCTTCAAGACCTGTTAAAGCTCGTTGAAGACCTTCTCTGATACCAATTGAAAGATCTAGAGTGGGGGTGAATAAATCTTTTTGGAGTTTTTAAAGTTAATTAAAAACAATTAAACACTTGAACAAGAAGTAGAAGGAGCCAAGGAAGACACAAGGATGTAGAGTGGTTCCTACCTTAGAAATCTAAGGTAGTCAGTCCACTACCCGATTGTTTCCAACTGGGATTTTAAAAGTGATCAATTTTATTACCTCATAAGGATGTTACATAAAATACAATCACCTTCCTTACACCCTTGAAGTAACCTTCACCTGAAGTAGCCTCAATCCCCCTAGAAGCAGCCTTCTAAAGTAACTCCAAGCTCACCCTTGAAGTACACTTTACCTGAAGTAGCTTCAATCCCTGAGGCAGACTTCTAAAGTAACTCCAAATCACCAGGAGAAGCCTTCACCACCTGAAGTAGCTCCATGAACCTCCTTTAAATAGCCTCCAACATAGGAGTAGTCAAGGAGAACAAAATACATTAAAAGGAACAAGATTGGAAGAAAGAAACAATATTACCAATGAGTACATCGCTTTGATCCTATATCAAGTGTATTGATCTCCAATCCACTATAGATGAATGTTGTAGTGTGGTGGGTAGGATATACTAAGCTATAAGACATAGCTCTAGAGCACAAGCAAGAAGATAACAAGTAAATCTTAGCTTTTTTGCTCTGAAGAATGTATGCTCATGTGTAACTTGTGTATTGTGTATGCAAGTGATGGTTTGGGTGTCCTAAGGCCTCTCCTATTTATAGGAATAGTTTACAAGAGTTTAGGGATGCTTTAGGGAGTGTCTAGAGTGTTCTTAGTGCTTAACTAGCCGTTAGGTATAAATTAGTTGGCTTGCAATGGCTAAATTTGTGTTAAATGTGAAGTTTCCAGAAATTTTCTCGGTCGACAATATTGTCGACTAGATAAAATTTCGGTCCACAATATTATCGACCGGATGACTGACTGGTTCTGACAACTAAACATGTTACAATGGCTATATTTTTGTCCACAATGTTGTCCACCAAATTTTGGCTCGGAACTAAAGATTTACAAACTTTTGCAATGTGTGTGAGGTCCTATTGATGACTCATATGAGACCTATCAACCGTAAAGTATTCATGTGAGTGAGACATAGGGTTTTGGGTAGATATGGAAGATCTAACGCTTGATTTACATGATATCTAAGTATCTCTACATTATATAATTGTATAAGTTTTTACATTGAGTACAATCATGAAAATATTAAACATGTAAGTGTATTGATCTTCAATTTGTATTGATCCTCAATTATTCACTTAGTATGATCTCATTATTTTCCTTGAACCCTAATATACTCAAGTAGCACGTTAGATCCACAAGATTGAAATGTTTGTCATCATGAAATATGCTAATGTCCAATTTAGCCAACAGAACACAGGGAGTTGGAGAATAGCGCTTCAGAACACAAGTTTTACTTGTCTAAGCACATCAAAAAGTCGAAGGATAAGGGTTTGTTGTAGCAGAAGAATCAAAAAGAATTAAATTAAAACCTATCTCCAAGGGGAGTTACCTGAAAGATTAAAGCTTTAGGTATTTTGGGTTTTAGCAGTTTTTATGATACTTTTTATATATAGGAAACTGAGGAGATAAAATTATCTTCAGAGCATAGAACGAAGAAAGAAAACTTAATTGTGACAAGCAGCGGCGGCCAACATCCAACATTTTCATCTCTCAAAGAAGACGCCAACGAGCTATGCACTCAGTTCCTTCTCTTAAAGATACCAGACGTGGGCTCATGTGGAAGAATAAATCAGGCGCAACTCTAGTCTCGAGTACTCTCATACACCTAAATTAGACCAAGCTCTAGAAGTTTACAATGCCCTTCTCTTGAAGGAGTCAAAACAAGAAACATGATTTGATAGCTAGTCAAAAGCATGAATTAGAAAAAAGAAACTAGAACTCAGATGCCAGAAAGGGATCATACAACAAAATAAAGCCATACATAGAACGATATGAGATACACTCCATATATTCCAATAATCATGAAGAGACATAAAAGGTTTAGTTATAATATAAAAGGTTTAGTTACAATGTTGTAATAAAAAGGAAGTAAATGTTGTAAAGAGAAGATAACTATCGATCTCCTTGATTTAGGGGATCGAAGTATATAGCAGCAGACACCTAAGATAATGCTAACCCAGTACTGGGTAAGGGCCCTATTGGGATACGACCATGTCGGGTCCGTGATTATGTCAGGTCGTGGACCGTGATGGGTAAGGTTCATATCAGGATATGACCTCCACCTGATATGGTCATGTCAAGCTGTTGGCCGTGTCGGGCTGTAGCCATGATGGGTATAGACCGTATCAGGTAAACATTATCTTAAGTCTCTTGTGTTCTTCCTATCGGGTATAGGTGGGTAGGCCATCTCAGGTAGAAGCCTGGATAGGAGCCTGACATGCTAGAAGTAGCCTTGAGGATCATATTATGGTCATTGCTACTACTAGAACGGTTCCTAAGTGAACTCCTCCCATCCCTCTCGGGATAGGGGTGTGCTCACCTAGTATCTCCCAGCAGGCTCTTGGGAACTCGATGCACTAGATCCTTTACTCTGGGAGTTAGCTCTTGTAGGGTCCGGCCCGTCCCATCGTAGGCTTGTAGATGCTATTTATTGGCAGCGAGTTGATGGAAGTTGTGGCTTTTATTGATCCATGTGTCATTCATCTGTGGCTCCATTCTCGAGGCTTCAGGAGGGGTAGGATACGGCTGTCGCCCGACACACGTGTCGGGACACACGTGTCGGGACATGATGTGTCGAGCACCGAGTGCATCGTGTATGACTGTGGTGGGGTAGAGGATTGGCAGACTGCTGCATCGAGGGGTAGCCATATCGTGTAATGACCTCGTCAGTTGGCAAACCATGACGAGCTAGGTACCATATCAGGTAGAGAGATGTAGTGGCCAGGGGCTCCCGCGCGACATGCCTGTTTCGGGTTGCTGTCGTAACGGGTAGTGACCATGACGGGTAAAGGGGCATGTCGGCCTCATGAGCTACCAGTCTGGGATGCAAACTCCATTGTTGATGGGCTTGATGGGCCCATTGTTTCTCTTCTTGCGGAAGAAATAAGAAAAACCCTACAAAATATGGGAAATATTATCAGGGGCATAGTGGGCATAATTTCTTCACAATAAATAAGATAAAATGAAGAGGAAGTTAGGTTTGGAGGCTATTTTGATAATAAAATATAAGCTCTAGCAGCCATAAAATGGGTGTTATCAACTCCCCCAAACATAGCATTTTGATTGTCCTCAATCAATCTATACTTATTTTAAAACTTTTGTTTGTGTTACCTTTAAAACCAGGCATAGTCTTCAGACAAAGGTTAAGTGGATTTTGAATTGTCCTGAGGAAAATTACATATGACCACAAACAATGGACTTTCTTTTTCTTCCCTTATTATATAAAAATTTATCCCCAGCTTCTATGAGACTTTGGTGCATGATGTTGAAGTTAGCTTTCACACCAAATTGCTTGAGTCATGGGGGTAGAAGGTAGGGTTTTTGGGAAGGCTTAAGGCTTTTTGGGTTTTTCTTTTTTCCCATTTGTCTATCCAGGTACGAGTCCATTAATGGGCAAGTGGTCCCTGCAGTCCAAGCTAGTTCACTTTAGAGAAGTGATTTCACATCCTAGGTACCACTGCCCCTGATCTACCATGCCTAAAGATGGGTACTTTTGGGAAAAAAAGTGTTTTTTTGGGCACAACTCTCATGCTTTTATTCACTCTCATAAGTCTTTCCTCTCTTTTGGGGTTTTAGTGGGTAGAGAAAGGGAGTTTGTTGTTTGGGCAGCTTTTTCCTTCTCCTACACATCTCTTAGCTGGAACGAGATTATTTTTCAGAGTTGGCATAGAAAAGTTATAGTCTTTGTCGTTTAAGACTACATTTTTAAGAGAGTATAGTAGAAAAGTACACACAGCCTTAGGCATGGAGAGAACAAACTAGAAGTTGTACCAAGTATTTACGGTAAAGTACTTTTTACAATTTTGAAGAATAGACTATTATGTATGTGTATGTATTGCTTACTATCAAACAGTTTTATACATGTAGACACGAAGTATGATGAAGGAAGGAGAGGAAAGGGAAAGGAGGAAAAAATTTAGAGTACCTCCTTCACTGATACTATGGAGCCCCCCCAACAAACTTATCACATACTCTGTCCCAGAGTAGTGAGATAGATAAGAGAGGGCAGTCATAGATCAGTTAGGGTTCAGGAGATGTGTGCGCCTTCAGCAGTTAGGAGCTCCATGACATATTCTCATGGTTGGTTGTTTTAGTCGATGTCATGGAGATTCCCTGGTGCCTTCTTTAGTGCTTCTATGCAGGATATCCAGTAAAGCATGTATATTTCACAATCATTTGATAGAGGAGCTTGTTGTGACTGCGGTGGTAGAAACGGAAGTCATGCCAAGGTTTCCACCGGATCTTCAAGATATGGCTTTATCATGGCCACCATCTCGGTGTAATATTTCTTTGCTAATCCTTCGAGCGGTGTTTCTAGCACTATAGCAAACTCCATCAGCCAATCAGTGTTGGCATCTGAGTTGTTGTAGATGATACCAATGCGAGCATTGGTATATATAATAATAAGTGTCCAATGGTTGTCGTGCAACAAAGGAAGGTTCATTATGCATAGTAGACGCTTTTAGATTTGAAGTTGGAACAGCTGGCGCACCCCAGATTCATCGTATATGCATAAATCATTGAACATCATCAGATGTGCTATGTAGAGTTATGCAATCTTCTTTTGCAAAATAAGGATGTAAGATGACGCCACCATCATAGCTAGACATCTGCCAGCCTTGGCTAGGTCCCATAGAATGTCGATGGGGACCACTGCATTATTCTTCTCATAAATTACACCTACAGTGTTAGAATCAACAAGTTTTAGGAGTATATGATTGAACTGTTCCTGAGATATAGAGTTTCAAGCTGAACAGTCAATTTGCTAATGAAAGAGTCTGAGATAACATGCGAGATAGAAGCGCCTTCAGCAGCGAGTAGGGGTTGCAAGTGCTCTATTTGCTTGTCTGGCCTATAGATATTAGAAGAGCCCTCGACCTCTTTTCTTGGAGGACTGTTGGGTGGAGAGGAGTGAGAATCAGAATTAGAATCCATCTCCAGTAGATCCTTAGGGAGCTCTGGATCCTAGAAATAGCATTTTTTCTTTATTAGCAGTAGTGCATAGATGCTCTTGAGGTGATAGAAGTTTGTGTCTTGGAGCTGCAGTATGTATCTAAAAATGTTGAGAAGCTCCATGGCTCATAATAAGATGAAGGCACTATTTCAACTTACCATATCTTCCTGGACTGGGAAGTCCTTTATGGATAGAAGTTCTAGACGCCGTTGTGGAGTTGGACTCCTTGTTTGATGACCTGATGAATGCGCAGAGGTAGAAGCTTGAGGTATGTATCTTTGAGGTGGATGAAGGTTGGTTCTAGGTGGGGGACCTCCACGGTGCAATAGTTGAACAGGGTGACGTCATGGGAGTGCAGGTCAGCCACGCAAAGGAACCAGTGCCCCCTATGCTTGTGGGGGGCTAACACCAGGTTGGGGTTGTGCCCTTATACATGTTTCTGTTGGTATGTATGCCCTGAGAGCCAATCATGGGATGATTGGTGGGATACATTAAGATTGATTTGATAAACATCAAAGGCAAGCTTCCAATTCTTTCTGGTTCAGTCATATGAGATAGTGATAGAACAGATTGAATGTCTAGAGAATGACAGTACTCAATAACGTATGCCTTCAGGTTCATGACCTGAATGATGAGATCATATGGATGCTAAGAGTTTGTACATTCTTGTTATGTCCCTAGTCGGATGTCATTGTGGAAGGTAGATAGACAACAATGACACACAAGACTAGATTGTGGTGTTGGTTGATGACAGAATCTCATTAGTCATGATATAGAGATATCAAACCAAACACATAGGTACTTGTTAGAGAACAAGGTATCGGACAGACCCACCGTGAGTTTGACACATGGAACCATGAGATGGTAGTCACAGTCAGTACTCACAGTGATGGTGGCGAGTGTGATTCTTTGACCTGAAATCACTACACTCAACACATGTCGTTGGGCACACTTTGACAGCATCAAACGCAGTCCTGAAACATGGGTTGTTATAAAGGTGATGATTGGGTGGCTTTGACACATGGGGCTTTTGAGGGGTGAGTGATAGATATGGGATTTGTCCCTCCTGAGGGAGTTTGATATCCAAGGCCACTTGATGAGTAGGATTGAGATAGGCGTGCGCACGCATGTGTGAATCAGTATGTGATATTGATGTCATACATATCTCCTTCAATCTACTCTGAGATCAAGAAAGTGAATGAACGTTGACAGGATGACTGTTCCATGCCTCGAGTTCATTCGGGATATCAGTGACAAAGGAATTATACATTCACGGTAACACCATTCACGGATTGTAGGATGAAAGTTGTTCTCCAACTTTCTACTTTCACTTGGGTAGCACTGATGTGTGACTAGGCACCGCTCTTTTCTTGTGAAGTCATAAGTGTTATGGACTTTCACTGCCAACGTGAAATGGACCTGCAGGGTCACACACATAGGATTTAACCTGGAAGAGGAGTTTTATCCAAAAGCAATGTTTAGATTGATTACTAAAGGAGTTTAGTAGTTCAATTAAACACTCAATCAGTCGATGGCTCAATATCGTATGGTTCAAGGTGTTGGACACATTGATTGGAGTATCAGATTGATTGAAATAGCAATTGACTGATTTTGCCCAACCTGTGCTCCCAACCGATCGGTTCATGTGATGAACTGGTCGGCTGAGGTTGCTGAACTGGTCGGCTGGAGTGTCCAGGCCGATCGGCTCATGCCCAGATTGAAATGATCGGTTCAAGGGTTGAACCGATCGGCTCAACTGGTGCAACCGACCAGTTCGGAAAAGTCATGTCGGCAAGAATTTTCCTTTGGTTTCAAATTGCCCAATTCGATTGGGAATAACATTGGTATTCGATACCAATTGGGAACGAAATAAGGAAAGTCTTTTTGAGCTGGATTAGGACTATCAACCGATCAGTTCAAGGCACCAACCGATCGGTTGGAGTGCCCCAAACGATCGGCTCAGGTCCAACCGATCGGCTCAATGGCCGAACCGATCGGTTCAGTTGTGAACCGATCATTTCAAGTTGCGAACCGATTGCTTTTTGTGGAAAATTCTTGAACCCTTCTACTCCTGCTTTAGTCCCATATTGTCGGGCTCAGAGAACCCTGTCCCATGACCCGCCTATATATATAGGGGTATTGGGGGCTTCTCAAAGGACAACTCAATGCAAGCTGGTTGCTTTGCGAAGTTGTCGTTCTCTCTGGTTTTGGTAACCGTGAGAGATCCCGAGCAAGTGCTTCCCGCAAAAGGGAGGTGCAGCAAGGGAAGGACAACTGCAGTTGCAACTGGTAGCAGGAGAGTGTGTTGGCGACTAGTACGTCAACAGGAGGGTGTGACTCCTTCCACTTCCTTGTGGGACAAGGAGAGTGGAGTTCCAGGTGGTCCGTGTGGACTACTACAGAGGCGGGAGGACACTGCCGCTCAGGAGGACAACTGTCATCCGACAGTCTGGTAGGAGGAGGAGTCGTCAGTCCCGGTGCGACCAGGAGCTGCACAGACGCCGTCCAAGACCGGAGTTGAAGACCGCGCATTGCGCGAGGTATTCTCGCCGAGCAAGCTTCGGGACAAGGTATGATTCCACAAACAATCCTTTCCTATTATATAGACGTTGACACGTTTCCTCGGTATGGGTTTGGGGAGAAAATTTTTTGTTTCTGCTGCCTTCTCTGTCTCCCTAAAAAACCCAACAGTGGTATCAGAGCCACGTCAACTGCTCTATATTTTAGGAATATCGATATGATCGATTTTGGTTTGTCGCCTTTATTTATTGCATGCGATGCGAATAATATCGGCTTTATGCATGTCCAATCCTAAATCCACAAATCCCTAATTACATATATGATATGTATTATTAATGCACTCGATACGCGTCACCCTTAAACGAGTTTTGTGGTGGATGTGTGTAGCGTGATTATGGCCTATAAACCCCTATCTGTGTGTGGTTGTTTGTGGTTGCTTGCATCTCGGTCTGCGCACCGATCTTCCCTTTCTCCTATTCCTGATGTAACTCGAAATAATTCGAGATTCTTTCCTACCTTTGCTCCCCTCGAATGTAACTCGGGGTTTCCCTTTTTAAAGTAATGTAATAAATAGGATAGATTTTTTATTTCCTGTTATGTCAAAGACCGGAGGACATCAAGACGACAGCTGAAACGATCGGTTCAAGGAGTGAACCGATCGGTTGACGTTCCAGACGATCGGTTCAAGGAGTGAACTGATCGGTTGATGATCGGTTCGAGGAGCAAGACGAGCGGGTGGCGGACATGACGAGATGCACGACGACCAGGCGAACCGATCGGTTGGAGGAGCCAACCGATCGGCTGGTGGCACCTAGACGACCGGCTGGAGAGTACAGATCATTCATGTGATGAGTTGATCAACTCGGATGGCAAGGCACAGAGTTCATCTTGTACAAGTTGCATGTGATGTAGACCTAGATGACCATGATTCCTTTTGGCTCGAGGAATCACATTAGGATGCTCGAGGAATCACATTAGGATGGCCATAATCATCGCTTTTATTGTTTTGTGCATGTTTTCTGTGGGATATAGCATGTATATGATACATACTATGTATTGTGGTGATTGGATATGTATATGTATATAAAAACCAAATCCCTCATTAAAATATTAAGTTTTAGATGCCTTCCAAATGCGACACACGTGAAAAGCTTGTTCGACCAAGTATGGGCACGCCCTAGCGTGGTGCACCGTCTACCTCGTGGAAGCGTGAAGGATGAATGTGTGGGTCTGCCCTAGCAGGGTGCATATTCATCGTGTTTGCTTTGGGTTAGACTTAACAAGGTGACCTAGATAGGATCTAGCGCCTTGAGGCATGGAGATGATCATTGCAAGGAGTTGTATATGACATCTTATCAAGAGTTGCATATGATGCAATTGGCAAAAGTTTCCTACCTGAGAGATCTATGTTGTGGGTAACAACCCTAGCTGGTCCATGGCTTAGAGGATTTTAGGATCTTGCCCACTAGAAGGTTGTACGCTGCAATCTTCCGAATTGATGGTGAGGGCTATCAATTTGAACTAAAATAGTGGGAGCGATAATTAATTAAAGGCCTAATTTTATCGTCAATTTTTCAAATCAATCAAACAAGTCAAAAATGAGTTTTTGGACTAAAATTGCATATATTTCCTTTTTTTTAAATAAATGGTTAATCAACAAATCACTTTATTTGCGATGGGTCTTTAAGACCAACAAATTAAATGGGAATAATTCCACGATTGGTTAGGACGATGAGAAGTGTTCTCAATCAAAGAGTGAAAGCTCTAAGTCCTAGTTATACCAGAACCAGATGAACTCGATCCCACCACATCAATGGCTGAAAGTATGCTTATGGAAGCATACCAAGGATGACATTGATGAGGAGTGCTTGATGTTGTGTTCTCTGAACTGTGAGTTGTAGAGAAAACATGAGACATATGATGTCTCCAAGATACTGTCCTAGTATGTCATGACAGAAGGAGATCCAGTAAGGGATTCACACACTCAATGTGATTGGGTATGTTGAAAAACTGACTGAGAAGGATTCCCTCTGAGCCAAGGGTTGGCTATTGGTATGATACTACAAATGTTGCAAGAATCATAAAATTCATGATAAGCTACAACATGAACAACTTTGACAAGCGTTGACATAGTTGTCGGACATGTTGAGGATAGTAGAGGCAAAGATGAAGAAAGACAAACCATAATCTTTGATGTGATCAAAGAAAAGGTAATTCTTAAGGGCAAGTACAAGGGCAAAGCTAAGAAGTGTTCTGATGCTAGCCAGAAATCCAAGCCGTCTTCAGCCTCAAGGCATATGGGGAAAGGGTGTATGAGGGATTGCCCTCTATATCTGGAAGAAAAAAAGAAGATGAAGGAGGGGATGGAGATCTCCACCTAAGGTATCATGAAATGAACCACTTCTTTATCCGAGGTATATGATACCATGATATGGATATGTCATATATGATATGCAAATCCACAAAGAAGTGATGGACTTTTGTAAAGGACCAAGAAAGAAATACCCATCATTGGAGCAAGTGTTGCTGCCATAGATAGGAGTATCTTTCAGTTTATTTCAGCCTAAAGGGCACGAAATAGAGTTGAGAACTGCTATTTCATATATTGCCAATAGATAGAAACACTTTATTATTGCATATTGTATGACAATGATGGCAATTAATAAAGTTGATGTTTCAATCTTAAAGATATGATCTTTGTGGCAATGCCTTGTTTATCTTGTGATACATGGTATGCATAAGATAAAATGATACCTAAAGTTATTGATAACTCAAACAATCAAATTAGCATCAATCATGAGAAATTCATTTCTAGTTTCCATATGATGGATAAACCTAGACTCTTTTGGTTAGAGAACCATTAAGAGACATGAATATCTTGGACATGATTAATCAATCTTCACTAAAGGTAGTGGGAGAGTGATTATCCTATTAGGTATAATACATGTGATGTATTTACATACCAATTGGAACAAATGCTAATACTTCGAATGGTGTTTAGAGAAATACCAATATGAACATCTTGAAGTGTTCAAGATTGTCATAGATGAAGTACAAATTTGGTAAAGTATTAATTCTTGATGAGATCAATGAATGAAATACTTGGACTAAATGTTTGAGATCCTTATGAGTGATTATGATAGTGTATCATAGTGAACTCATGATTAAGGCATGGTGATGTCTAAATCAAGAAGGAATCATACTCTAAGGAGTTAGAGAATGATTATCGAATAACTGAATTCTTCTTAATAAAAGAATACCCCACACTAATAAAGGAAATTAAGAATCACAAGGGTTGTGAATTCTTATATTCTTGACAGATACACCTCAATTATCTATGTGATGAGTTGTTCATATGATGAGTCAACTATCTAGATGAATATGAGGAATCAGATTTTGAGTTATGATATAAAACCATTACATCCTAAATGACATCCGTGTGAACCATAAGGTATGACCTTGATGGTAGCACTCATTGGATCATATCCATAAGTGCAGATAAGTCTTAAGTGTTAAGACACATGGATAACATTTTGAGAAGGATGATGCTTGTTGATTGCAACTTAATGACTAAGACATTTGGCATATGGATACTAAAACCGCATTCCTTTGAGGAATAAAATCAGGATGTGTACGTGACACAGCCTATAAGGTTTATGAATCCATTAATGCAAATGAAGTCTATAAGTTACAATGGACTAATCAATGTGATTGATTGAGTACAAGCAACTCAAAATTGGATCTTTACTTTGATGATATAGTCAAAGGGTTTGACTGATATGTCAAAGATAAAGACGAGATCTGTGATTTAGTGGGAGTGTATTCACATTCCACATATTTATGTGAAATGGAATTGTTCTAGAATGGAAATCCAAAAGTGGAAATTATCTTTAAGGAAGATAGAGATGTTTCCTATATGATAGGAATAGAGATCTATAGAGAAAGTTCTCGACAAATCTCTTGACCTGGAAAAGAGAGAGCATACATTGGCAATCTGTACTGAAGGGTTCAGTATGCACAGATTCAGTGGGAGAAAACTTATCCATGTTATATGGATATTAGTATCCCAAGACCAAGTGTCCAATTCTTATGAAGAATGGGAACACTAAGAATAGATATGGATATATCATGTATGTAATCATCCCATTGTCTTGCATGTATGACATGGCAAGAATAAAATGCATTCATCATGTTGTATGTAGGACATGACAATATGATGTGCTCATCCTGATAACTCGTATGTGGGACATGACGAGTGGATGTCTGTCTGATTCCAGTAAGGGTTACTGGAATATCATAAGAACTTGATAAGTACTTGGGAAGTACTAGTTCTATGGAGAGAAGAAAGAGTTCGATGTAAAGAGTTACATTGATGCGAACTTCCGAAAGGATAGAAAATTAATCGCAAAATATACATAGGATGTATAAAAGTGAAAGTTTGTTGATAATTGGAAGTGTTCCAATAAAACCATTTAAAAGGGAAATGCCGAGTATCCGTGTGTTAGAGAACAACAGTGGATACTATATGGATCTGGAAGTTCATGAGATGAACTTATAGATATTCCACTCATTGATGACAAGTCTGGAATCCTTGATCATGCAATGTAGCTAAAGGTTAGCAAAGGAATACTAGATCGCATATTATGGCAACTCCATCTCATACGTGCGACGTACAACGAAGAGATGAGAGACATGCAATTTATACTCACTTTGGCAAGATGTTGCCATTACTCACTATGTTGGCACTAGAGCACAGTGACATGTGGGACATGTTTGAAAATCACTATGAATATGATTCAAGGGTGATTGGCTCACAGTGCAAGTGGGAGTCAGTTGGTATGTATGCCATGAGAGCCAATCATGGGATGATTGGTGGGATACATTAAGATTGATTTGATAAACATCAAAGGCAAGCTTCCAATTCTTTCTGGTTCAGTCATATGAGATAGTGATAGAACAGATTGAATGTCTAGAGAATGACAGTACTCAATGACGTATGCCTTCAGGTTCATGACCTGAACGATGAGATCATACGGATGCTAAGAGTTTGTACATTCTTGTTATGTCCCTAGTCGGATGTCATTGTGGAAGGTAGATAGACAACAATGACACACAAGACTAGATTGTGGTGTTGGTTGATGACAGAATCTCATTAGTCATGATATAGAGATATCAAACCAAACACATAGGTACTTGTTAGAGAACAAGGTACCGGACAGACCCACCGTGAGTTTGACACATGGAACCATGAGATGGTAGTCACAGTCAGTACTCACAGTGATGGTGGTGAGTGTGATTCTTTGACCTGAAATCACTACACTCAACACATGTCGTTGGGCACACTTTGACATCATCAAACGCAGTCCTGAAACATGGGTTGTTATAAAGGTGATGATTGGGTGGCTTTGACACATGGGGCTTTTGAGGGGTGAGTGATAGATATGGGATTTGTCCCTCCTGAGGGAGTTTGATATCCAAGGCCACTTGATGAGTAGGATTGAGATAGGCGTGCGCACGCATGTGTGAATCAGTATGTGATATTGATGTCATACATATCTCCTTCAATCTACTCTGAGATCAAGAAAGTGAATGAATGTTGACAAGATGAATGTTCCATGCCTCGAGTTCATTCGGGATATCAGTGACAAAGGAATTATACATTCACTGTAACACCATTCACGGATTGTAGGATGAAAGTTGTTCTCCAACTTTCTACTTTCACTTGGGTAGCACTGATGTGTGACTAGGCACCGCTCTTTGCTTGTGAAGTCATAAGTGTTATGGACTTTCACTGCCAACGTGAAATGGACCTGCAGGGTCACACACATAGGATTTAACCTGGAAGAGGAGTTTTATCCAAAAGCAATGTTTAGATTGATTACTAAAGGAGTTTAGTAGTTCAATTAAACACTCAATCAGTCTATGGCTCAATATCGTATGGTTCAAGGTGTTGGACGCATTGATTGGAGTATCAGATTGATTGAAATCACAATTGACTGATTTTGCCCAACCTGTGTTCCCAACCGATCGGTTCATGTGATGAACCAGTCGGCTGTGGTTGCTGAACCGGTCGGCTGGAGTGTCCAGGCCGATCGGCTCATGCCCATCTTGAAACGACCGGTTCAAGGGTTGAACCGATCGGCTCAACTGGTGCAACCGACCAGTTGGGAAAAGTCATGTCGGCAAGAATTTTCCTTTGGTTTCAAATTGCCCAATTCGATTGGGAATAACATTAGTATTTGATACCAATTGGGAACGAAACAAGGAAAGTCTTTTTTAGCCGGATTAGGACTATGAACCGATCGGTTCAAGGCACCAACCGATCAGTTGGAGTGCCCCAAACGATCGGCTCAGGTCCAACCGATCGGCTCAATGGCCGAACCGATCGGTTCAGTTGTGAACCGATCATTTCAAGTTGCGAACCAGTTGCTTTTTGTGGAAAATTCTCGAATCCTTCTACTGCTGCTTTAGTCCCATATTTCCGGGCACAGAGAACCTTGTCCCATGACCCGCCTATATATATAGGGGTATTGGGGGCTTCTCAAAGGACAACTCAATGCAAGCCGATTGCTTTGCGAAGTTGTCATTCTCTCTGGTTTTGGTAACCGTGAGAGATCCCGAGCAAGTGCTTCCCGCAAAAGGGAGGTGCAGCAAGGGAAGGACAACTGCAGTTGCAACTGGTAGCAGGAGAGTGTGTTGGCGACTAGTACGTCAACAAGAGGGTGTGACTCCTTCCACTTCCTTGTGGGACAAGGAGAGTGGAGTTCCAGGTGGTCCGTGTGGACTACTACAGAGGCGGGAGGACACTGCCACTCAGGAGGACAACTGTCATCCGACAGTCCGGTAGGAGGAGTCGTCAGTCCCGGTGCGACCATGAGCTGCACAGACGCCGTCCAAGACCAGAGTTGAAGACCGCGCATTGCGCGAGGTATTGTCGCCGAGCAAGCCTCGGGACAAGGTATGATTCCACAAACCATCCTTTCCTATTATATAGACGTTGACGCGTTTCCTCAGTATGGGTTTGGGGAGAAAATTTTTTGTTTCCGCTGCCTTCTCTGTCTCCCCTAAAACCCAACAGTTTCAGCATATCAACCACCAGCCATGAGTCATCCATCCCTGCTAGTAGTCGTCTGGCCAAGGCCGGAGTGGCATTGTAGATTGGCTGCCAGCTTGTCCTGAGCATGATATTTTTTATCATCGTTCTTTCCAAGACTCTGAACAGGATCTTCCCCACGACAACTTTTGAGAAAAATATTCCTTTGAGTGCTCGGTGTCGTATGGAGAAGTATCTGGTGCTCCAGAGGATAGCTTCTTCTTCAATCTGCAGCCTCAAGACCATGTTCAACAACTGTTGGTCTCAGACCGTCAGATATTCGATGGCGTGTCTGTCAAAGTTGGCCATCGTGAAGGCTAGAATCTCATACACCGCACATAATCTATCAGTCGCTGAGGTCTTCGCTCTTGGGAGTTGCTCTGCAAAAGAGCTATACAAGTCGCCCCCTTTTCCCTTAGAGGAGTCATCCACTAGGCCTTTAGACATTCCTCATGTTCTTTAGTCAACTCTAACGGTTGTGGAGGAGTGTCTATGTTGACACCGTGAGCACTCCCCTATTCTATATGGGCCCCGTTGAAAGGTTTCTTAGTCTCCCCCTCCTCAGGCGTTGTTAAAGGATTGGTGGACCCGCTAGTTGGAAGAAGACGATGATGATGAGGATGGTGAAGATTAGGATGTCGGCAGTGATGGTGACCTTTAGGATCACCTTTAGTGGTGACGGGCGTCCCTTTCCCCAAGCCTCTGCTCGATGACATCTAGGCATTAGAGAGCCGCCTACATCATCTGGTTCATTACTTCTAGTTGGTCAGGGAGGCCAACTAGGCTCAACAACTGACACTCATGTTCAACTAGACGCTGCTGGAAGACCTTAACTTATGGGTCAGGAGGAGAAAGTAGTGCTATGATTGTGTGTTACCTCCTACAAATTATCAAACTCAAAGCCGAAAGAATGTCCTAGAGAGGAGGGGACCACCGATCAGCTTCGGCTCTTTGTGTCGCTCCTTGCGTTGGCGGCGCAACCCATGGAGCTTGCATTGTCCGTCAGGGCTGAGTCCACTAGGATGGTATGTGAGGGTGTGGCCTTCGGGCACAGTGTTGGAACCTTTGCGGGTATATCTACCACCTCAGCATGGGGTCGTGGAGAAGGTAGCAGGGCGGGTGCTGATCGACCACCCAGCTCTCTGCCTCCTCTAGGATGACCACTAGCATCGTGGTTGGTAGTGTTGGGGTCTACTGAATAGACCTGAGCTCAACATCCATGAACTCGATGAAGACCTCATCTCTTTTGTGAGAGGTGTCTGACCGCGCCAAGGGGGTGGCTATGGCCACTGCCATTACCGACTGGGTTGAAGCTGGAAGTGCCATAGCAACTACTTCTGGGGCCAGTGGCCTCAGTTGTGTCGATGACCTCAGCCATGGGGGCGGTGGTCGACACTTCTTCTGTAGCCGCAGCAGGTGTTGTTTTGGTAGTCATTGTTGGGACATCGGCTACTGACTCGGTGGTGGCGGCGACAGGCTCAGTGATGGTGGTGACCGACTTGATGATGGTGGTAGCCAGCTCGATAGTGGTGGTGACCGGCTCGATGGTGGTGGTGACCGGTGAGTCATCAAGAATGACCACTAGTGATTTGTCCCACCGAGCTTCTGTTGGTGTGGGCCTCCCTATGGTGGCCATCCTTTCTTACATGGCTATTGTGGCAGTGTAGGTTGTGTCGACAGTTAGAGCTTCGTCCTTTGCCATCGTAAAGACTAACTTCTCCACATCATAGTTGACTAGCCTGGGAGGGGTAGGAGGATGTTGGTTTTTGCAAACCTGTAGAAGAGATGAAGACCCTCTTTCTTGATGATGTTCGCCCTGGTGAGGAATTTGATATCTATTTTGTCGTCCCATCTGATTTGTGTCAGGCTGAGGGCTCCCTTGGGTACCCAAATCCGACAACAATCAGGTTGATGATTCCTCCCATTTTGTACTCCTTGGTGGCGGCCTTGATCGAGTGTAATCGGTTGAGTAAGAAATGCTCCAAGTTGATTCGTGTGCCAGCCATGATGTACCAGATAAGGTGCATCTCTATAGTGTACAGGTTGCTCGTCTCATACTTGTTGAAGAGTAGGTAGGCCACAATCATATGCACGATCCGCTAGAAGTAGGAATGGACTACGACCACCTTGCTTCCTGGATTTAAAGAGGATTCTCCCATCAGTTTCTTCCACAAATTGATCGGGTCGAAGCTGTCGCAGTCACTGATGGATGCTCTATTATTTAGCAACTCTTACTCAGATGTGCTGGTGGAGAAGATCTCATTCAGTAGCCTCTCTTTCATTTCATGTTCTACATTGTAGAGGTTCCCTTGTAGTCTGTCTGCTCCACCGTACCACTTACTTTCTTCTAGGGTGTTTGGAACTTGGTAGAGGAAGGAGATGAATTCCTTTGTCAACTCAGTGTATGAGTGGGAGAAGTTGAAACAGATCTTCTGGAGACCGGAGGCTTCGAGGACATTTCCCAACCTATCGAAGATGCTGATCTGTCGGAATGAAGTGTGATGGTAGAATCTGGTTGGGCGGAAGACCTTTACCACCAGCTTGGTGTGGCACCTCTGGTGGTCTACGCTCCTTGACATGAAGCACCCTGTAAAGTGGGCAAGAACTTTGGGTTCTGTCATTGTGGCCGTGGTTGCGGTTGCTTTGACACGGGGCCACTTCTCGACCTTAGAAGGCCCAACTATTGTTAGGTTAGGGCATTTCTACCCTACAGTGGCCACAACTGTGGTCTCAGGGTTGATCCTCCGACTATGCTCATCGACTTGGAGAATAGACTCCTTGGTATGTGCCATTTTCTAAAGAGAAAAGATAAAGAAATTAAATCAAAAAAGTTATTTGGGAAAAATCCTATCCGCTCGATACTTAGGATTGTTATAAATGAGAGTTTATAAGAATGGTTTCGCCCAATACGGTTTGGGCAATACCCATGAAAATCGGTATCGATTTGCAAAAAGAAGCAAATATTTATGAATCTTGGTGGGCGACACGCAAGTGCATGATACTGAGAAAACTAATACGTTCTTTAAATGATACTCATTATAAATCAATATCGAGTAAAAGGAAAAATGATGCAATTATGAAGTTGGCAGCTAAAGAGCGTGATACGTCTATGCAATACGTGCATCGCATGACACCTGGAGAGTGTGAGAAAGCTCCCCCAAACTTACTCAGTGTGATAAGGAAAACCGATACGCTTTTAAAGCCTTGCCCAACACAGATGTGCGATACACATCGTGTGATACTTGTGTCGTGCAGCATGGATGAAAACCTGATACAAATGAAGCAATAAGAAAACCGATCCATGTTCAAAGTCTTACCCGACACAGGCAGGAACATGATACGTGATGCGCGGTACGGTTTAAGCATTATCAATATGTGATACGGTTGGGCGATAGGTCAGTGCGATAGAGTTTGCACAACACAAGTTATTAGCTTGTCGGACAGAGATGTGTTGAACACGACATGGGGGTTGGGAGGTAGGGAACCTGGTATGGGAGCTAAGATGGCTTCAGACGATAAGAGATTTCATAATACAGGAGTAGAATCTTGGTAATTTGGATAACCTGACACGGTTAATCTTCCCTACTATATATAGCTATCCACGAGAGGGGTTAAAAGGTAAAAATAGGTACACACATCATGCATGCACGCGAGTCACCTTCAAAAGTAAGGTGAATCCTATGTAATCACATCGTGTTGTGAAGCTTAGAGGGAGGCGATGTGTTGCTCGACATGCATTTACATGGCACACCCATTTCACTCCATTGGTTCACGTGATGCACCTGGTGCAGTACGGCATGCGCGCTATCTGATTGAGCGATACGCGGTCTGGACAACATGCCATTGCTCGATACGTTTTGGGCAACACGATAACTTGATATGCCAAGCACGAGCGATAAAGATGGTTAACTTGTCTCGCGCACCATGCATTGTGCTTAAAAATCCATATGCATTGCTCAAAAGCCATAAAAACTTACTGAAATTGAAAACTAAAGAAAAAGGCGCTTAATATGTAAAACATTATTGGCCTAGGTGTAAACTTGAGCCTTAGCTAGTATTATACATCAAGGCGATGAAACTAAGTTGGTGGCCCAAAAAAAATGTGAGAGTCATTGAGCGTGGCACGTACACAGACTCGGGCCTTATTACAATGAAAATGTTCAGAATGTTCTTTTGCAGGAAAAGGAAATAACATCCTATTCTAGGAAAGTAAAAAAACTTGGGCTACCTCCCAAGGAGCGCTACTGTTTCTATCGTTAGCTCGATGTCTTCAGTTCTTGCTAGGTTTTTCGGTGGGTGTGGCTTCGACATTGTTCAGGGGTAACTCGGATCGCCTTGTGAAAGCTTTGTCTTTGTAAAACCTCTTCACTCGGTCTCCATTGACTGGAAAGACCTTTGTTGGATCATCCTTGTCATACAGCTCCATCATTCTCGATGGGTACATCTTTGCTACCACAAACAGTCCTGACTAGTGAGTCTGCAATTTCCCTAGAAAAAGTCGAATAGAAGATTTGAAGAGCAAAATTTTATCACCTTCCTTGACATCCTTCTTCCTCATATGAGAGTCATGCCAGACTTTTGTCCTCTGCTTGTAGATTCTTACATTCTCATAGGTGTGTAGCCTCAGTTTTTCAAGTTCTTGGAGTTGGAGGAACCCCTTCTTGCTGGCTAAGTAAGGATCCATATTGATACGTTTAATGGCCTAGAATGCCTTGTGCTCTAACTCAAAAGGCATATGACATGCTTTCCCATAAATCAACCGATATGAAGTGGTGCCAAGTGGTCTTGTACGTTGTTTTGTATGCCCAAAGAGCATCATTCAACTTGGTGGACCAGTCCTTATGAGATTTTCCAACTGTCTTCTCCATGATCTGTTTGATTTGCCTATTTGAAACTTCAACCTGGCCAGACGTCTGGGGATGATACGGGGTAGCAACCTTATGTCGAAACCCATACCTTCACAGAAGTGACTCAAATTTCCTCTCAGCAAAGTGTGATCCACCATCACTGATAACTATTCGAAGGACTCTGAACCTGGGGAAAAGAGCTTTATGACAGACTTGGCATCATAGGTGGTAGCTGGTATGGTCTCTACCCACATAGAGATGTAGTCTACCACAACAAGAATGTACTTGAAACCGTATGACGAAGGAAAAGGTACCATATAGTCGATCCCCCATACATCAAAGATCTCCACTTTAATCCATCCAGACATGTGCATCTAATTCCTATGGGAAATATTCCCAGTTCTTTGACACTCGTTGCAGGATTTGACAAAGGCATGAGCATCCTTGAAAAAGGTGGGCCAAAAGAAACTGGACTGGAGAACCTTGGTTGTGGTTCTTTTAGCTCCCAAGTGTCCTCCATAGGGAGAGGAGTGGCACTCATACAAGATCTTCAGGGCTTCTTCTTCGGGTATACATCTCCTGTAAAGGCTATCGGCACAACACCTAAACAACATAGGGTCATCCCAATAATACTACTTCAAATCAGTGAAGAATTTCTTCTTCTGATTGTAAGATATTTTCGGGGGTAGTTGTTTGCAGGCAAGATAGTTACAGATATCGATGTACCATGGCCCTTCAGGATTGGCCATCTGGGCAACATAGATTGCCTCATCAACATAGATTTCATTGATCAACAACAGGTAGTCATCCTCCACTCTAATCCTCAATAGGTAGTCGGCGACCATGTTCTCAGAACCCTTCTTGTCGACTATGTCGTGATCAAACTCCTATAGCAGCAATGCCCAGTGCACTAGCCTAGGCTTAGCGTCTTTCTTTTGCATCATATACTTGATGGCTCTGTGGTCTGTGTGAACAATCACCTTAGAACCCACACAATAAGATTAAAACTTGTCAAATGTGTATACAATGTCTAGCATTTCTTTCTCGATGGTGGTGTAGTTCATTTGTGCTTCATCTAATGTTTTACTGGCATAAAAGATTACATGATGATTTTTATCCTTCTTTTGCTCAAGGACTTTGCCTATGGAAAAATCACTAGCGTCACACATAAGCTCGAAGGGAAGATTCCAGTTGGGTGACTGAATAATGGGTGTTGAGGCTAGAGCATCTTTCAAGGTGGAGAATGACGTGAGACATTCTTCAATGAAATCAAACTTCACATCCTTCATCAACAGATTTGACTACAGCTTTGCAATCATCGAGAAGTCCTTGATAAACCTTCTGTTGAATCCGGCATGTCCTAAGAAGCTTCTGACCCCCTTCACAGATGTGGGCGGAGGGAGCTTTACAATCACTTCCACCTTAGATTGATCGACTTCAATGCCTTTATTGGATACTTTATGTCCTAGGACAATATCTTCTTATACCATAAAATGGCACTTTTCCCAATTAAGGGTGAGACTCTGTTCTTCATATCTTTTCATTACTAAAGATAAGTTATTCAGACAATCATCAAAAGTGCTGCCATAGATGGTGAAGTCATCCATGAAGGCTTCCATCTTATCTTCCAAGAAATCTGTGAAGATAGCGTTCATGCACCGCTGAAAGGTTGTAGGCGCATTGCAGAGCCCAAAGGGCATTCTTCTGAAAGAAAACGTTCCATAGATGTAGGTCAAGGTAGTCTTCTCCTGATCATTTGGATGAATGGGGATCTGATAGAACCCTGAATACCCATCCAACCAGCAAAAGTATGAGTGGTGGGCAAGGCGGTCAAGCATTTGGTTGATGAACGGAAGTGAAAAGTGATCCTTGCGGGTGGCAGTGTTTAACTTTCTATAGTCTATGCACATTCGCCAATCGGTGACGGTTTTAGTTGCAACTTCAACTCCATTATCTCCCTTGATCGGCATGATGACTCCCTTCTTAGGTACAACCTATATGGGACTCACCCACATACTGTCACTAATGGTGTATATGATTCATGCATCACAGATCTTCACAACTTCCTTTCTGACCACCACTTGCAACTTCTAGTTCAGTTTCTGTTGCAACTGGGTGTAGGTTTTTGAATTTTCCTCAAGATGGATTATGTGCATACACACAGAAGGGTTCATGCCCCTTAGGTCTTCGATTGAGTAACCTAATGATTTTCTTCATAGCTTCAGCTCCACCAATAGTTGTTCCTTCTGATCGTCGGTCAACTCTGAGTTGATAATAACTAGATTTATCCTTTCTTCATCTAGGAATCGGTACTCCAAACCTTTTAGAAAAACTTTTAACTCAGGCGAGGTATTCTCTTCTGTTTTTTTGGCAGGATCGCTTCATAGTGCAACATACATCACCATCTCAATAGGGTCATCTACTTCAGATAGATCATCGACATCCAAAAATGCCAGGGGTTCCTTCATCTCCGGCTCTTCGACCACTTGTGTGTTTCCAACTAGGGCATGCATTAGTGGGTCAACCATAGCCTTCTCCTCCCACACCTCATCATAAAGTTGTTGATAACCTTCAACAAAGTAGGAAGACTCAAAGAATGAGGGGGCTTTCATGAAGTCACAGATGTTGAAGTCGATGTGCACTCATCCAACTCTAATCGTTATCATTCCTGCCTCTACGTCGATTAGTGCTCTGCTGGTAGCAAGGAAAGGTCACCCGAAAATCATTGGGCAGCTAGGGTCCTCCAAGGTGTCGATCAAAATGATGTCACATGGTATAAAGAACTACCCAACCCTAATGGGCACATTTTCCACTACTCCAACGGGTCTTGTGAAGGTGTGGTTTGCTAACTGGATTCTAATATTTGTACTTACTATATCAGTAAGTCCCAACTTCTTTGCAAGGGACAAGTGCATTAAGATAATACTCACCCCTAGATCTGCCAGAACTTTGCAGGTCATGTTGTTACCAACTTGGAAAGGAATGACATAGGCTCTGGGATCTTTCTTCTTAGAAGGCATACTTGCCTCAACAAAGGAACTAGACATTTGTACTAGCTTCATGGTTTCAAAGTCTTCTCCTCTTTTATTCCTTGAAATCAAATCCTTTATAAACTTTACATAGGTGGGCATCTCCTCGATGGCATCCAAGAAAGTAATGTTAAGGTACAACTTCTTTAAGGTAGCTAAGAACTTATCATACCTTTTCTTCAATTAGGCTTTCACTAGCTTGTGCGGGAAAGGCATGCGGGGTGCATACCTATCCGGACACTCCTCGAAAGTCATTTCGTCATCTCCTTTTGTCATTATTTTCTTATCCTTCGTGTGTAATTCTGCTGATTCCTTGGGGTTTACATCCTGGACTGGTGCTATTACTGTTGATACTTTCTTCTTGTGGGTTGACTGCATCACTATTCCTGATCTCAGGATGGCCATCTTTGCGGTTTCATTCCCTCATGGGTCCGCCTCAGTGCTGGATGGGAATTTCCCAACTTGATGGTTAATACTTTGGGCTAGGCTTGCCAGCTATTGATCTATCTGCTTGTTGTGCTGTTGGAGCTCTCCAATCTGAGTCGAAAAACCTCCCATCTATTATTGCATTAACTTGAGAAACGTTGTGCTGTCCATGAAACTTTTGGTCAGCTTCTCATTCAAATCATTCTACTTCTTAGCAAAGGACTTCAACTCGGTCATCATCAACGGTCACTGTTGCTGACCTTATTGGGTGTTCGGATAACTTCTCGGTTGCTGGAAACCTATTGGGCGTTGATGATTCTGTTGTCCTCCTGAAGAGGTTCCGCCTACCAGGTGGTGAGAGTTCTCAGTTGCACTGGTGTTTCGATATGAAAATCTGGGATGATCGGGATGTCAGTACTAAACATAACTCACATTCTCTATACTTTCGTCATCAGGCTTGTCCTGCGCGGCTGTATGTGGGCAGAAGTTGGAAAGAAGGTCCAGCTCTCCACATGTGTCAGATCCTGACCTCTTCTTGTTGGACCTTGCCTTTGTAGCTCTGGTCCTTCAAGGCTTAAACGTCGATCACTATCTTGTCAAATTTAGCTGACAGCGCTTCCATCACCTTCGATTGTCTAGGAGTGGAGTAACTGGTTGACTCTCTATCGTATTCACTGTCCTACTGATTCATGGCCATATTATCTATAATATCCCTGGCTCTTTGGGCACTGAGCCCCAAGAAATCGCTGCATGCTACAACATTGAAGGATTCCCATTCTCCGACACACAACCCATTGTAGAAGGTGGTGATCAGCATGGGCTCAGAAAAACCATGGTGCAGGCACTCTCTCTGATAGCCTTGGAATCTCTCAGAGGTTTCATGCAAGTTCTCTAAAACTTTTTGTGAGAATCTGGTTATCTTGTTTTGGCATTTTATTGTTCTCTCTATAGGGATGAACTTATCAATAAAAGCATTAGCCAGATTTTCCCAGTCGGGGAGACTCCCATCTTGGAGACTTATGTACTATTCCAAAGCTTTGTCCCTCAAGGAGAAAGGAAAGCACTGGGTGTAGATGTAGGATATCGGGACCCTATTGATCTTGAAGGTCTTACAAGTCATCTTGAATGTCGTAAGATGGTTGTAAGGGTTCTCCTCACTGGTATTCCCTCCGAACCAGTTGTGTTGCAGCAGCTGGAGAAAGGAAGGCTTCAGCTCAAAGTTAGCCGCATTGAGCGGTTTCTCCACCACTGGGATCCTTTCTTCATTTTACCTAACTTGGACAAAAGAATGAAGAGACCGAGCTTCGGTTTCTTCCTCATCCATTGCTTATTAAGCATAGGAAAGTTTGAAGAGATGAAAACGTACCTAAAAAAGAAAAGGTGTAAAGGTTTGAGTGTGTTGTATAAGTTATGTACAATAAGTATATGCAATATTATATGTATATGTACAAGGTTTTTGTTAAAGTGCCAGTAAAACTCGAGTTCATAGAACGGTATTCATTGCCGAGTCCCTGAAAATGGTGCCAAAAAGTTGATAAGCCTCAAATGTGGGTCCAAAAATGGAGACATGTCTAGGTCATCGGACTTTAATAATTTATAATACCTGAATGTTTAAGACTCTTGCAACTAGCACATGGTCAAAGTAGTTCAGGGTTGAATACAGGGAATTGGAGAATAGTGCTTCAGAACCCAAGTTTTACTTATCTAATAACATCAAAAATTTGAAGGACAAGGGTTTTTTGTAGGAGAAGAATCATAAAGAATTAAATTAAAACTTATCTCCAAGGGGAGTTACCAAAAAGTTTAAAGCTTTGGGTATTTTGAGTTTTAGCAATTTTTATGATAATTTTTGTATATAGGAAACTATGGAGATAAAACTATCTTCATAGCATAGCACAAAGAAAGAAAACTTAATCGTGACAAGTGGCGGTAGCCTACATTCAATGCCTTCTTCTCTCAAAGAAGACGCCAATGAGATATGCACTTAGTTCCTTCTCTCAAAGGTACTAGGTGTTGGCTCACATGGAAGGATAAACTGGGCACAACTCTAGTCTTGGGTACTCTCGTACACCTGAATCAGACCAAGATCTAGAAGTTTACAATGTCCTTCTCTCGAAGGAGACAAAACAAGAAACATAATTCGATTGCTAGTCAAAACCGTGAATCAAAAAGAAGAAACTAGAACTCAGACGCCAGAAAGAAATCATCCAACGAAATAAAGACATACATAGAATGATATGAGATACACTCCACAGATTCCAATAATCATAAAGAGACATAAGAGGTTTAGTTACAATGTTGTAATAAAAAGGAAGTAAATGTTGTAAAGGGAAGATAAGTATCAGTCTTCTTGATTTAGGGGATCAAAGTACATAGCAGCAGACACCTAAGATAATGCTAACCCGGTATCGGGTAAGGGCCCTATCGGGATACAAATGTGTCGGGTCTGTGACCGTGTCGGCTCGTGGACCATGATGGGTAAGGGTTGTATCGGGATAGGACCTTCACCCGATATGGTCATGTCGGGCTACATCCTTGATGGGTATAGACCGTATCGGGTTGGGTACTCTATCTAGTTAGGATACATATCGGGTAAACATTATCTTAAGGCTCTCAGGTTCTTCATGTCAGGTATAGGTGGGCAGGCCATCTTGGGTTGAACCCCTGATAGAAACTCGACATGCTGGAAGTAGCCATGAGGATCATACTGTGTTGCTGGTTGCTATCGGAACGGTTCCTAAGTGAACTCCTCCCATCCCTCTCGAGATGGGGGTGTGCTCACCTAGTATCTCCCACCAGGCTCCTAGGAACATCGATGCACTAGGTCCTTTTCTCTGGGAGTTAGCTCTCATAGGGTCTGGCCCATCCCATCGTAGGCTTGTAGCTGCTATTTATAGGTAGCGAGTTGATGGAAGTTGTGGCTTTTATTGATCCATGTGTCGTTCATCTGTGGTTCTGTTCTCAAGGCTTCAAGAGGGGTAGGATACGGTTGTCTCCTGGCACATGTGTCGGGCCATGACTTGTCAGGCAACGAGTGCATCACGTATGGATGTGGTGGGGTTGAGGCTTGGTGGGCTGCTACACAGAGGGGTAGCCATATCATGTAACAACCTTGTCAGGTGGCAAACCGTTATGAGCTAGCCACCATATCAGGTAAAGAGTTGTAGTGGGAAGGGGCTCCTGCGCAACATGCCCGCGTCGGGCTAGCGATCATGACGGGTAAAGGGGTGTGTCGGCCTGGCGAGCTACTGATCTGGGGCACAAACTTCATTACTGATGGGCCTGATGACCCCATTGGTGCTCTTCTTGTGGAAGAAATAAGAAAAACCCTGTAAAATATGGGAAATATTGTCAGGGGCATAGTGGGCATAATTTCTTCACAATAAATAAGATAAAATGAAGAGGAAGTTAGGTTTGGAGGCTATTTTGATAATAAAGTATAAGCTCAAGCAGCCATAAAATGGGTGTTATCAGACACCCAGTTGAACCTGACCCAAAAGACAACAAAATAGTATTGTACCCTGCTTGGTAGGCCCACATAACAACCATCAAACTTCTGTGAGATGGACATCGCACCATGCTTGGCGTGCCCACACAGTCAATCAAGATTTTCATGGTGTTGCTAATGGAAAATATCTTACACTTAATATGTTATTGAAGGATTTGTGTTTATAAATAGATATATATATCCAATCACCACTTAGTTATAGTACATATCATATACATGCTATATCCCACAAATGAATACATGTAATCAAAATATAATCAATGGTTATGGCCATACTATTGTGATTCCATGGAGTAACATGGAATTACCACCACCTAAGATCTACACCATATGCAGGAGCATATTGTTGATGAAGATCTATACTTGAACCAATATAGGTTGATCGATTCAACCCTTGAACTGATCAGATGGCTTCCTAGATGGTCAGTTGGTCATTCTAAACGATCATCTGGTCTCTGGTCCAACATGTTCTGGAAGCCTACAATCAACCAGTTAAGCCACTAGTTGATCGATTTGACATCTCCTATCATTTTTCCTCCTCAGTCCTCCAGCCAATTGGATCATTTTCTAAAATGGGTAGTTCTCCTAGAGTTGGACATCTTCTTCATTATAACAATAAATTAAAACTATCCTAACATTTTATAAAGTAATAGGTAAACCTCAAGTTACACTTGAGGGGAGCATAGGAAGGAGAGAATAATACCTTTACATATGGAAAAGAAGATGAGGCTCAGTGTGCAAACTGAGATATAAACATGAATAAACAAACACAACCACCATGCATAGATACCTAGGGTTATTGGCCATAACCTTGCTACACATCCACCATCAAAACCAACTTTTAGGGTGATACATGTAAATTTCATATAGGATCATATAAATATATTATTTTGAAATCGTACATTGTATTTCATTGGATATACATGTTGACCAGATTAAGTATTCACATTGTATGTAATAAATAAAAAACCAAAAATATGATCACATTGATTATCCCAAAACATAGTAAATTGATGTTGTTCAGATACCACTGTAGGGAAATATGGTAGTAGAGCATGAAGAAAGTTCAAAATTTAACTACCATATTCCCCTTAGAATAGTTGATCACGTCAACAACTATATGATGGAAAGGATGGTTTTGATGTAATACGTAATCCTGGAGCAAGTCCAATGACATCTCCCTCAATGCAGTAAGCACCTTTATTCAAGCCACACTCGAACAACATTTGCATAAACTCCTGGAAGATCAACACAGATAGCAACTTGACATTATCCTCCTAGAAGCAGACAATAACCTACTTGCCTCTATAGTGGTCCACACGAACCACTAAGAACTCATGTTATTCTAGATGAATGGATAGGAAGGAGTTGTCCCCTTCTAGCATGTATACTAGTATCGACTTGCTTTCCCACAATTGTTCTCCCTTACCATCCCTCGCTTTATTGGGTACGACTTGCTCAGGTTCTCCCAGTTACCAATACCAGAGAAGAGAAGAATTTATAGAGCAACTAATGTTGTGTCTAGGAAGCCCCCAATACCCGTCTTTTTATTGGAGAGTAAGGGTCATGGTTCCTAATCTGTGTGGGAGTTGAAGGGTACATAATTTTCTCAAAATTTTGCATCCTATGAGAAAAAAAATGATTAGTTCACATGTTAACCGATCGGTGGGCTTGTGAGTGGATCAGTTCAACCCTTGAACTGGTCATTTCATCATATTTACCAATCGCAATTGTATTGGCAATTAATATCAAATTAATGCATAACAGAATGTCACCACTAATCCTTGATCCAATGGAATTGATCTGTGAATGAGGAAGTTCATCACTTGAACCGGTCATCTGACCAACCTTGAGTTGATTAGTTCACTCATTTAATTGATTTGTTCATGCCCTTATTCATCCAATATTCAACCAATGCAATTTCCAATTAACCTAACACTCCAACCGATTTTTTCAACACTTGAACTGGTTCATTCAGAGTTTAGTCATTCAATTGTTGTTTAATCTGAATATCTAAACACTTTAGTAAACAAATTAAACATCATTCCTAAGTAAACACCTATTCTAAGTGTTTCCTATGTGTGTGACCCTATAGGTTCCAAGGTATGTTGGAAATTAATGTCCATGACTAGTTTATGACATTATAAGAAATGAACGATATATAGAAACACATTATTGCTACCCAAGTAATTGGAAAATTTGAGAACAACTTCAACCTACAATCTATGATTGGTGTTACCTTGTTTGTATAGTTCCTTTGTCATTGATATCCATGTTGAACTTGACGCATGGAATCATCATTCTCTTCAACGTTCAATCTTTGTTCCTTGAGCTAGAGCAAACTATCAAAGATATATGTAAGCTCGATATCACATATTCACCCACATGATCATGACCATGTGTTTATCAGTCTCTCTTAACAAATGGCCAGGGAATCATACTTCTGTAGGAGGGACAAATCCCATCTACATCACTCACAATCATCCCCATGTGTCACAATGCACTTAATCATCACCTTTATGGAAACTTGTATTAATGGTCATGATGGATGATATAAAATTACACCAAACAACATGTGATGAGTTTCATAACTTTAGGACAAAGAACCACAATCACCAGCAACACTAGAACAAATGAACCAGACTAAAATTTATGGTTTCCATGTATATCTCTTATTTTTGGTTAGTGTGATAGATTTTTTTCTAGCAAGTATCTAGGTGTTTGGTTTGATGTCACATATCATGACTGATGAGATTCTATCATCAACCAACACACACTCTAGTCTTATGTGTTATTGTTATTTGTCAGCCTTCCACAATAACATACAATTAAGGACACAACAAGAATGTATTTACTCTTAGCATCCATATGATCTCATTATGTAGGTCATCAACCTGAAGACATACATCATTGACTAATATCATTCTTTAAACAAATATTATGTTATATCATTATCTCATTGTTGAATAAAATTAAATAAATTGGATGATTTCCTTTATTATTAACCAAATAATTTATAAATTATTCCATTACAATCATCATATGATTGGTTCTCTAGGAATACATACCAATAACCTCATCATGGGGAATATCTTTGATATTGTCCAATTCCCTTTGTCTCTGGCTCCTAGAAAGTGGGTGGAACAATTTCTTTGTCAGGAGGTGATGCTTCTTCTACAAATTCTTGAGCAATTTCAAGTTCATAGGTGGTTGGCACGAAGTTATCCTTATAGGAGTATTCTCTTCTGGTTCATCTTTTTGTTCTCCACCAATGTATTTTTTTATTTCATCTGACAATGGTTGGGAGGGTCGGTGTTGCTCAGTTGTAGGACGGGCTAGAATTTTTTTTAGAACTTTGTTGAGGGGGGATTTCAAGATCCTTCTAGATATTCTTTAGTTGTTCTCTCCAGGGTGTCTTCTTTGGAAATGGGGATAGTGATTACATCCTCCACTAAGCATCTATCGTGCTGGGGTTATAGGAAAATCCCACGTCATGTATGATTTCCATGACATATATTTTCCTTAGAGACATGGAAGTCGTCTTTGGCAAAATGTCCAGGTGTAGTCCCTCTATTCAGTTGTTGTATCATCTAGAGACCGATGAATGGTATGTCATCCAATTTTAGCTTTTCTTGAGACCCATTGCTATTGATATTTATTTCTATCCAGTTACGACCATATTACCTGTCTACTCCTAATGCTAGATGTTTCAAGCATGTCATGACTATATATATTACTCTGATTTCTAGATTTTTGAAGACCATCCTTTCACACCCTAGTTCTTTCATAGTGTAGTTGTAAGTAATGACTTTTCGGGTGGACAGATGTTCCACGGTCAAGAGATAATGGTCAAAATCTTTGAATGGATGAGCAATGAAATTTAGCTTTATGGTTATCTTAAAGGTATTTTGTAACTCTTTGACTAAGGGAGCCTTGTCATTTTCAACATATTAGTGGCCAACCAAACTCAAAGTAGCATTGAAAATTGGCCCTTCTTTGTATATGTACATGTATTCTTCTATATTTGTGCCACAGAGAACCTTAAAGAATTTCCTACTGATTGAAGTGTTTTGTCTAAAGGTTGACTCAAGTCATCTCTATTTGTAGTGTACTTTCCATTGTTATAGAGGACGTCATCTATGGTCTTATCATCATCTAGGAAATATACCAGCACACAAATGTATGTGAGTAACATCCTTGATGTCAACATCATATCCTTTGTTGCCATTTTACATGGCAACGGTGGGGGTGTTGCCAAGTTTTTGTAATCAGTTGCAGATGACTCATTAAAAACTAGAATCTCAAGTTTATGTGGAGTTGTAGAGAACATCCAATCTAGATTTCCTTCATCTTCCTCCCCAACTATTTCTCCTCTTCCCTCTCCAAAAATATCAAAGGAGTGTACCCTTCCCTCTAGAGGCCCATCTAGAATAAGTTCATTGAGTATATCTCTACAGTTTGGGGGAGGGGAAGGGGCCTTCACTACTACAGAAATGAGATATAGAGTTAGTATTTTTAGGTATAGGATGCCAATTATCAACTGAAGACTAAGTGGGGGATGCTAAAACTAAAGAAATTCGTCGTTGGTTATAGTAACCGACAATTATAGTTTATGTTGTCTATTTTGCATACAAAAAAATGTCTATGTAACATTGTAGGTGAAGAAATTGTGGCTTTCTTTGAACCTTCCTCATCAGTTATTTGTACAACAATCGACATATTTGAGCTAAATATATAGTGAAAATGGTTTCTTTTGATAGTTCCTTTTTGATTTAGTAATGAGCAATAGCTGGCACCGAGTAGCATGATGCTAGTTTTATCAGTTATTGAATAGTGAAAATTTTTAGGTATACCTCGTCGGTTTACTGTAAATAAATGATATAGAATGTATATCTAACCAATTATTTATAAATAACCAACAAAAAATCTCTATGTTTTTCTATATAGTAGGTCTGTAGACCTGATGTCGGACTACTTTCCCGGCTGCTTCCTATAGTTTTTCAGAACATAATAGTTCCTTAGAACTGTTGACCTCTACAAGCATCACAACTTACAACCAGACCAACAAAACTACAAGAATAAATATATATATACAAATTGACTTGTATTTGATACAATAGTCACAAACATTCCAACAAACCTCACCATTTTATATCATTTTTCACTTCAAATGCACACACTCATCCATGAACTCATAGCACAATTGATTCATTTATCAACCACATATTCAATTTTGTATTTATGCACAAATACACATCATTCCCTTCCTCGTGCACTTCCAATTCACACACACATGCATAAATACATAACAATATTAATTGTCATATCAAATTTTAATCCACAATGTAAATAATATAACTAACAAAAATCTGATATCAAAGTTTGAACTTCAAAAAAAAATCAATCAACCGCCCATCATTGGTCAAGTCCACATGTTTGATGAAGCAGTCTTCATGTTGTTTGCATAGGGCATTCAGCTTCTCCAATGTGAAACATTTAGTAGTATAAAAAAACTACAAAGTGAATGAGACATATTCTAATTAAATTTATTTATTTGTATTGTCAAATGAGAATACTTCATTAATATAATTCAAGACTAATAACATTACCTTCTCTATACATTTGATCTATTGTGTGTGTGTGATAACGGTTTGCATGTACAACATCATGTAATATGCACAAGCCAAATCACTATCTTGTATAGGGCACTATAGATTTACAAATACATTAATAAATTTAATTCGGAAGAGTTGGTAATATATATGCAATTGGAATAAGAAGGCTACATAAAAATTGTTCCAAGTTTATAATTTCTTTTTCTTATCTATGTCCCTTCGTCGCTACAGAATGCTTTCACACCCCTATAAGTTAATTTAACAGATATCTTGCAATATTATGCTATCATATGACACAAACATTAACAAATATATTGAGTAAGGAAAACTATACTTATGTGTGAATCACCATTTTCATTAGGTGTCCCTCATTTGGTGTTAGTTTTATTCCCATAGGATCAAAGAAATACACAGTCCAAGTCATGGGAACAATCTCTAACAACAACCAATTCCTATTTTTGAGTGAAAATGGCAAATAAAACAAAAATGAAATTCCACAAAAAATTGTTTTCATAAGTTAGACATATAAACAATAAGTCCAAAACCTACACAATGTTCAAGGGAGGTATGATCAAGGTCTTGGAAGCACCAAAAAACTGCATCGTGGTACTCACATAATCTTTGATGTCACTCAGATCTCTAAGTGCATCACTAATCAATGATCGCATTAGAAATGCTACATTTTTATTAAAAATTCATCAACCCAATAATACAATTAACCCAACTATATATATATATATATACATATATATATATGCAATAATCAGTTTGTATATAGGAAACAAATAAAAATAAGTATTCTTCACATATGGCGGGGTATTTAGACTATTCATATACAAATTTCTATCATTGGTGTGTTCAATCATTGATACTGAAATAGCTTAGAAACACATGTCAACACTATCATAGTTTCACAATCTATATAAACAATGTCCTCCTGAAGGTCGATCACCATGGTGTATGCTGCTCTATATTATCTAACCATCTTGTCAATGTCTTGCAGCTAGGGCCTAAGGAGTCGAACAACTCCTATGGAATAAAATGTGGGGGTTGAGGCTTTAGAACCCTATGGGGCTTCTTAGCTATTGTGAGCTACATGCATGTATTCTCAAACCATCTTTAGATTAATTATATAAATTTCAATTTATATTTGTCATACCTCAAGAAATAAATGAGCCATTTGGGACACCCAATTAAGGCACATTCTACCTCTCCAACTGTGGTGGCATTCGGGTGCTCGTATTGGAAAGGTGTGTTTTGTTCACACAAATGTGATCAATGCGAAGGGGAATACCATGGATCATATTGGTGAGTTAATAAGCCTCTACATCTACCATGACATTGTATGATGCAATATTGATGGCAAGATTACATTTTCTGCCACCTACAATTTTATGTAAAACAAAGTTTAAATTGACAAACATATATATACATATATATGTATATATATAAATATTTATATATATATATATATATATACATATATATATATATATATATTTATTTACTTGAGGCATTGTTTTACACCACTGTATATATAAATTGACTTAAATTGAATCTTACCATGTCCGTGCCATGTGGGTCCGAAGGACTACTCCCAATACACTCTGTTGGTGTGTAACATTATACAGGTTATGTGATTCTCGAGGAGCTTGCACTTCTTGAGAAACCTTAAACTCTTCCAAGGATGCATCTATCAATCTTTGCACCTCATTCATGTTTGTTCCCCCTTTCTTAGAAGATTTTTACTTTTGCTAGGATGTGCCAACTTTTTTTATACCAAACCCAACTCTAGTGGCCCTAACAAGCCCAAGATGCCCATACATCCCTAGAGCAATTGTCAATTCATCGTGTGTGACCTAAGGGGTGAACTTTTCCTCCTTAGTTTGTTCACCCATCTCCAACTATTCATCATCAAAACTGACTAATCAGTAAAACATAATAATCCATTGAAAAAAGAACATGGACATATTGACCAAGAAATTTACCATTTTTCAGCCACCGCCTGGGTTTCTTGGACATGAATTTCTCTAGCTTTATTTTTCCTCATATTTATCCACTCAATATAGTGAGGCAACTGTCCAGAAGCACTAGAACACTCAATAGTGGAAGGAGTAGAAGTAGAAGGCCCTTTCTCTTGCTCTGTCATCTAGCATCATTTAATATAACCACCTGAACCTGACTGTTGGTGGTGGGCATTCTTGTCACACCTATATTTTGGCACATCATGAATGGACTACTTCATTCAATAAGAAATATTGTTAAGAAACCATAAGAAATCATAAAAAGTGTTATTAATTCAATACCTTGAACGTATATGTTTTTCTCAGATCAAAAAACTATTCCAATCTTCTTTATCAATATATTTCCATTTTGGAGTGGGGTCCTAGCCCTTCTTATTTCCAAATATGTAGTCTCTTATTAGGATTGTCCTCCAATATTTTTGTCTTCTCCTGACGATCTACATAATAGACTTGTAATGCAGCTTTACATCAAGCTCATATCGACCCTAAAAAATTCAACATTCACTACTATTTAGAAATGAGAAAAGAAAGAATAGGAAAAGACCATGCAAAGGTAAATGCATTAATCTCACCTCTAACTACGTCTTGATGAGGTCTTTATTGGCCATACTCATTTGTATCCAATCCTCAACACGGAGAGGCACTTTTCTTCCAGCATGGACCTCATAGTAGCTAACAAACTCTTTAGTAATTGGCATGCCTACTTCATTAAATTCAATGACTCCCTTCCACCTTTCCCTATTTGTGACAATTTTATCAAAGTTATCCTTCTCTTATGTCTTGTTTTATTAGCATTGTCAGCACCATAGTAAGGATGCTCAATAGGATCATCATGCTAAAGAACTTGACACTCGACATCATTGTGCTCCTTGTCAAATGCAATGCATAAAACCAAAAGTAAACATATGAAAAAAGTTAGATCACATATAAAAAGTCAGATTTCATATGAAAGAGTCATACCACATACTTCAAATTTAGATCATATATTAAAAAGTCAGATCACATATGAACAAATAAACATGTTATATAATACAAATAACATATGAAATATTACATGTAGTGTGCCTTAAACTAATATACCTTCTATGTGATCTTCACATGCATAGTCATCAGTGTTAGATTCAACATTTACCCTTGGTAAGACAATAGAGAATGAACTAGAGTCATCATATTTGCCATAGTACTCTTCTTCATCAATAGGATCTAAGATGAACTGTATTTTCCTATAAAGAATGGAAAATTAATTTTCATTTGCAGGATTGTCGATATAGAATACATGTTTTTTCTGCATTGACATGATGAAGGGTTCATCCTTCTCGCATGTCCAGTCAAAATTAACTATTTTGAAACTGAGTTCGTCAAATACGACTCCTTTCTTTTTATTATCCCATTTGAACCTAATAATGGAACACTAAACTCTGTGTAGTCAATTTACTATTTGTCTTAATGAAACCATGATAAGACATCTTTCCTTCATGCAGATTCTTATCCTTGGCATGAGAAATATATAATGAAGATGCCTGAAGGGTGATCATAATATTTTGGATGCCACTCGTATCATCTTTGTGTAGTATGAAAATCCATTTATGTCAAACCCTTTATAATATGTAATGTGGGTCTTTGGCTTATATACAACCCATTTGATAGTTATGTAACCTTATTTGGTGTTTGAGATAGTTGATTAATTTCTTTCATTTCAAACCAACTAATAATGTCCAATTATGATCTCTAGAAAACCATATTGAACTCGATTTGGGATAACTTGTATTGAGCTAGTTGGTGTGTTTCATAATATAAATACCCACATCGTTAATGTTTTGCAAAACATACAAGATTGCTTGTTCCCACTTCTCACCATTGCTTTTTTTCTATCATTCTCTCAAAACTCATGTTTTGGAATAAACATCAGGATTCACAACATTAGCAAGAGTTTCATTGAAACTAAAAAAGACATTACAAAATTCCATTAACTTCCTAGGAACATATATAGACCTCAATGATTCTCCCTCCTGGGACACAATGGTTCCAAACATCACCTTTAAAAACACTCATGTACCACTCCAAAGGATACATCCAATGCAAGAAAATTGGGCCCAACATTTTCACTTCCCTAGTCAAATGAACAACTAGATGTATCATGATATCAAAGAATGAAGGGGTAAAATAGTGCTCAGGTTGGAACATGATAACAAACACTTCTCTTTGTAACTTATCTAGAATCTCAAAATCGATTGTTTTGATGCATAGAGTGTTGAAGAACAAGGGAAGCGTAGTGATTGCAAACCTTACATGCTTAGGAAGAATAGATTGAATATCCACATGCAATATATGTTGCATTAGAGCATGACAATCATGGGATTTGAGACCTATAAACTTTAAATCCTTCATTGATACCAATCTATGAATATTGGCTAAGTATCCAAGTGGTACCTTAACATTATGCAAACACTCACAAAAAGTTCTCTTCTCCTTTGTAGACAAGGTGTAACAAGAAGGAGGTAGATATGTGTGGTGACATTTGGTAAGTTCTTTTGTTAATTCTTTCCTTATACCCATTTTCAAGTAGGTCCATTCCAAATTTGATGCCATCTTTAGTCCTACCAGGTATATTAAACTGAGTACCAATAATGCAATCACAAAAAAAATTCTCAACATACATGAAATGGATGCAATGTCAATTTGTCAAAGAACTCCAATAGGGAAGATCCCAGAATATTGACTATTTTTTGAATAAAAACTTTTCACTTGTGGAAGTAGTACATGGTCTCTTACCAAAATGATTTTCAATGTTTTTTACTCTTGTATAAACATCCTTCCCTGACATAGGTTTAGGGACACTTCGTTCCTTAATTGATCCATTTAATGTTTTTTGCAACTTTTGGTAATGATGCATCTTTGGCAGAAACCTCCAATGATCAAGATATAAATTTTTACCACCATCTTTTAGTCGAGTTGAATCAGTTTTTACCTCACATATAGGGCATTCCTAGGTTCCTTTGATTTTGTATCCAGACAAGTTCCTATTAGCATGAAGTCATTAATAGTAAAAAAAAACATAGAACATAAATTAAACATCTCTCCACACAAAGAGTCATATTTCATAACACCTTCTCCCTAGAGTTTCTTTAGGTCATAAATGAGAGGTTCAAGCTAAACATCAATATTATTGGCAGGTTGTTTGGAGCCCAAAACAAGAAAGGTTAGCATGACATATTTATTTTTCATACTCAACCACAAAGGAATATTGTATACGATGATCATGACCGGACATGCTCTATGTTGGTTGCCTAATATTTCATATGGACTCATCCCATCAACAGAGTTGATCCTAAATTTTTGGATTCTTCACCAAATTCAGGATACAATAAATTAATCTTCTTCCATTGTAGGAAATCAGACACATTTCAAAGCATACCATCATTGTTTTTCATTACCTCTGAATGCCAAGATAAATTTTGTGCATCTATAATATTAGCAAATAAGTGTTGAAATTGTTGTATTATAGCACGATACCACATCACCTTTGCAGGAGACTCAGTTTTCGTCTTACCCAATGTTGTCCTTTTCTACCTAAACACCCTACATTTCAAACATACGTTCATATTGATATTGTCCTTTTATAATAACACACAGTCATTTAAGAATGCATGTATCTTTTTAGCCTCCATTCACATTGCGAACAACATCTTTTTCAGTTTCGTATGTTGAGATTGGAAGCCCGTTGCCTTCAGGGAAAATTTCGTTCAACAAAGACAATAGAGAACTGAAGCTTTTGTCACTCCATCTATTATTTTCCTTCAGAGTACACAATCTGAACATAGTGATCAACTTTGTAAACTTAGTACAACCTATGTATAATAGTTTTTCAGCATCATGCACAACATTTCTAAATAAGGGAGTTGGGTCTGTAACATTTACCCCAAAACTACCTAGAATGACATCAACCATGTATGTTGGAATTGGTTTGTTCTCATCAACATCATCATCCATTTGTTCTTCAACTCAACTACAACTACAAACATCTGCTAATCTGACATTAAGAATCTTTTCATTCAAATACTATTATGTATAGCCATGTGCAATCCCATTGCGCATGACATGATCTTTGATCACATCAATAGTGAAACTTTCATGTTTTTACTACACTTCCAACATGGGAAATAGAACCTATCTACACATTATTTTCTGTGTTCCTTTGCAATTCTTACAAACTAATAAAGACCATTAATAAACTCCAGAGTGTAGCAATTTGGTTTAGACATCCATGATCGATCCATTCTATGATCAAATGGGAGATGAGTAGCTCATCAGATTCTAGGTAATAAGTTAATTTTAGAAAAAAAATATTTGAGTTGAGCCCTAATCATCTTTTACCATTCACATTCATGAATGTGTACCACCTATTCCATTCTTGAGCACTTAATCTCAATAGTAAGTGTATAATGCATTTTCGATTTCAATAAATTTCGGCAACATTTCCCTAGAGTTCTCTGAGTACACTAATGTAGATGGGAAAATACCCACCTACATATATACTTGGAGAAGAAAAAAGGAAATGTTGTCAAAATTTATTGAAATCAAATACGCATTATACACTTACATCCTAAGTGAGATGAAGTTCATGAACAGTCCCAAATCAGGGACTATCGAAGGTTTACTCCTAATGTGTAAATCTCAGACAGGTTTTTAGGACAATAGAGTATAGGGGTTAGGGTTTACAAAATAGAGGTTACTTTATAGAAGTTTAGGGTTTAGGGTTAACAAGGAAGTTTATATCAATTTCAATGTAAATCAATTTAATTTAGAGCAATTCACATCAATTTCAATGTATTAATTCCTAACTATGATCATTTATCCATACTTACATTTAATTGTTAACATTGAGCAATGTACTTATCATTGATATAAATTAAAGTAGTGTACATGAAGGAATAGAAAGGAACATTCATCACAAAATCTATACAAAACACAAATTGAGTGAAATCACATAACACATGTACATGACAATTAGAGCACCAATTATATGAATCTGGTCTTGGAAATAAGAGTTACCTATTGTAGGGTTTTCCCATGATCATGGTTTTGGATTAGGGTTTCAATACAAACTACCTTCTCATTAGTATTTTTGTTTCTTCAATTTTCACTTATATCAGGATACATGGGGGCATTTTGAAGTACACATGAGTATCTTGTTCATGTAAAATAATGTAGCAAAATTTTAGGACAAAATTTGAAAATTGTACCAATTTAACATTACATTCATAGTCAAATTATAAGGAGTATTTTGAATTTCATTATTTATCAACATGGTATGGAACAAACCTCTGCTTCCAGGAAAAGTAATCATCAACGTCGATGGAATGGGGAAGAAGTTGTGAGGAGGAGCACCATATTCAGCACAAGCGAGGAGCAATAGAGGTAGTGGCAGCAAAGGTGAGCTTGAACCAATAGAGGCATCAGAAGAGGTTAGTAGGAAGGAGCGACGAAATCTCCAGAGTAGCAATGGTTGGAGGAGGAACTAAGAGTTGTGTCGAAGTATGTGGCATTCATATAATGGAGAACCAGCAGCAACGTCAGCATCGGCAGAAGGAGTAAGCAATAGTAGAAATCATCAGAGCACTATTTTTAGAGAAATTTGGGTTGGGGAAATAGGGTAAAAGGGTTTCTCAAGAGGTATACATAAGACCTACCATGTCAGTTATTTTGAAAATCAATGGCCTAGGGTTTAGGCTTTCAGTTGCAACTACAAAACCACCAGAAAAACAAATGCTTTTTTGTCGGTTGGATAGACCAAACAAATGACTAATTCTGCAACTCACATGCAACCCAACAAACCCTATATAATCAGTTAGGTTGAAGACAAATGATGAGAAAAACCAATTGGGTTGGAAAAATGTCCATTGGACACATGGCACACACACCTTTCTGGTCAGTTTTTGTAGAAATAACTAACGATATATACACATAAGAATTATAAAGGAGATATTTGGCGCATAGTCATTTATCCCGTTGGATATTTAACAAAGAAATGATGACATAGGATTTTGGAGGAAAATGAAATACCTTGCAAAAATTTTGTGTGAAATTCTATTTTTAGGGACAAAATATTACCTCAGTTTCTTTTAGAAGAAACCAATTATAGACATAAAATGTAGCCAGATTTTTCTCAACTGGTCAATCATGGAGGTTGTCTTTAAAGAATTGACACTATAGACATTATTGTCAATTTCTTTTGTAAAAACAACCGATGAGATATCTCATTTTTGTGGTAGTACCTGTAGACAAAGAGGTTGTCCAACCCATTCATCATGTCCTTAGTCGTCTCCCTTTCCTCCTACCTTTGTGTTATCAGTTCTTGTATGAATTCATTTTCTCCTATGGACTCAACTTCCTTGTGGGAAGTAGTCAGTTCAATTTCTATTGGGAGACTACCTTATTCTTGATCATTAGCTTCCTCTAATGTTCCTGACTTTCTGTTGGAGAGCACCAGCGAGGTTGGGGAATTTGTACCATTATCTTCCCCAACATGCACTTCCACATTCTTCCCAGATTATTCTTTTTCTTATTCAGCAAATAACTCTTGTGGCTTCATTTCTTGGAGATGGTGGAAGTGATGTGACACCCAAGTTCTCTATCACCATGTTTGCATTTGAATGCATGTCCGTCTTGAGGTTTTCTTGATGTTGGGATTCTTTTGCTTCATTCTTGACCTACTACCTTTTTTCAGATGATGCATATCGGGATGGAAATTTTGATGAGGGATCCTTGTGCTTCTTCTCATTGGAGGAGCACAACAACTAGTTCTCACACCTAAAGTTGTCTCACTCCTACCTTAGTGAAGAGATTTATCTATTCATGTCGGCCAAGGCCTCTGTGATTCTTATTTGGATTTCTACAAGGAGTTGCAGCTACTGTGGTAGGCTCATGAGAGGTTGATATTTTTTGTTGCCTCTTTTACCTATGTTGTTAGTGAATATAGATGTAAAGTTAAATCTTAATGATTAAGGGTAGATCTAGAAGTGATCTCACAGAGGTCATTGATATCTTGAAAGACTTTCAAGAATTTTGTTGTGGCTGGAGATCGCTTTGGTTGTGAGTCATGTTTTTGTGACCTTCCTTCCTACCCGGGATCCTTCCTTGAGATAGAGTTGACATTTCCTCTTTTACTAAGCAAGTTATATTCCACCTCTTTGACTGATGGGTTGGGGTCTTACCTGGAAGGTTCATTCTCTACTTCCACCTTTTTAGATTATCCTTTTTACGTGACTAATGTTTCTTTATCAGTTCACTTTTAGTTGGGTGGTGTCCCCACCAAAATGATGCTCTTGTCCACCCTTGGGGTAATGTGTGGTGATTCCACACTTGCTTCGATGGAGGGGGCCTCTCTTCTTATCTTTAATTGGTTGCAAATCATAAGGTATGTCCTCCAGTATTTGTAGATTGGTGATTGTAGTAGGTCACCTGACGTTTTGCTGCATCCTCTATAGTTATTACTCTATTAGGATAGCCATTGCCTCTACCCACTTGGATACATAGTGAACTACAACTAGGATAGACTAATTGTCTTGTGATGATGGAAAGGGTCACATATAATTGATTCCTAGACATTACAAATCTCAACCTCAACCCAATCAGAGAGAGGCATCTCATTCCTTATCAATATTTTCCAGTATGTTGACATTTTTTACAACACTAGCCTAGATGTGAGCATCCTTGAACTTGGAGGACCTGTAAAACCCAGATTGTACAAATTAGTAGTGGTCCTCTCACCATCCAAGTACCCACCATATGGAACAGAATGTCACTCATCCATGATTTGCAGTGCTTCCTCCTCCAGAGTACACCATATGCACATCTTATCAACACATTTTTTTAAGAGAAGAGGTTCATCCCAATAATAGTTCTTCAAGTGAGAGAATTACTTTTTCTTTTAATTATGGGTAATGTTTGGCGGTAATTTGTAGAATGCCAGGTAATTGTAGATATTGGAAAACCATGTTACGATAGATTATATGGTCTTTTACATCATCAAAGCCTCAACAAGATAATTACTATTTATTGGAAGAGAGCTATTGTAAGCTACTATGATTCTAGATAAGTGGTATTAGACTACATTCTTTGTCCCTCTCTTATCTACAATCTTGTGGTCAAACTCCTATAGTAGGAGTGCGCAACTCAGAAGTCTCAACTTTGTATTTTTTTTAGCAATAGATATTTTATAGCTCCATGATTAGTATAGACTATCAGCATTGACCCTATTAGGTAGGACCTGCATTTATAAAAAGCATAATCTATCTCCATCATTTTCTTTTCATTCAGGGTGTAATTGATTTAATATTTATCTAGATGACATGGTTCTTTTTGTCTTTCTTTTGTCCTAACACCACTCTAACTACATCGTCACTTGCATCACACATCAATTGCAAGGGATGTTCCCAAACTAGATCTTGAAGGATATGTGTAGTAGTAAGAGTACTCTTCAAGGTGTTCAAAGCCTTCAAACATTCAATTAAGGAGATCGAATAGAGGTTTATAGAGAAATTTTTAACAAACCTCATGTAGTATCTAATGTATCCAAGGAAAATTTTTAATACAGTCACATATTGAGGAGGTGGAATCTTAGATATGGCTTCCACTTTTCTCAAATCCATTTTGATTCTTTTTTCAGAAATCTTGTGACCTAACACAATTCCTTTTTGTATCATGAAATGGCACTTTTCCCAGTTCCACACAAGTTTCTTTCATCATAGTGTCTTAAAACTCCAGACAAATTTCTTAAGAAATCATCATAATTCATTCCACATACGGGGAAGTCATTAATGAAAACATCCATAATATTTGCTAATAAGTCTATGAATATGGAGATCATGCACCTTTAGAATGTTGTAGGTGTGTCACAAACATCAAAAGACATTTTCCTAAAGGCATAAGTTCCATAAATATAGGTGGATGTGATCTTCTCCTGGTCATATGCATGTATGGGAATCTCATTGAATCCTCAATATACATCAAGGAAGTAGAAGTATGAATTGCGAGCCAGTCACTCTAGAACTTGATCAATGAAGGGCAGTGGAAAATGATCTTTCTTGGTTGCATCATTTAATTTTATAAAATCAATGCACATCCTCCAAACTATGACTATTTTGGTTTCTACCTCATGGCCATGTTATCCTTAAATAGTTTCCATACCGCCTTTCTGGGTAACATGAATGAGACTTACCCATCTACTAACGTTGATAAGGTAGATAATCCTCTGATATAAAAGTTTTATAAGTTACTTCTTAACAATTTCACTGAAATTATCGTTAGGTTTCCTTTGAGGTTGGGAAAGAGTTTTTGCATCTGTTTCTAGGCGGATCATGTGCATGTAGTCAGTAGGACTCATATCTCCAATATCTTTCATAAAATAGCTAATTGCTTTCCTTCTCAACTTGAGTTCATATTGTAGTTTTTCCTATTGGTCTTCCATCGGAGTAGAGTTTATGATGATTGGGTTTCTCTCTTCATCATTAAGAAACTCATACTTTAAGACTTTTTTCATCTCAAGTTTTGGTTTTAGCACTTCATTTTCTTTAAGAGCTTGTCCCAGAGAAACATATTTCATAGTTTCTATGACTGCATCCTCTTCATCATTATAGTCATCCTAAGGTTGATTTAGATAATCGAGTAACTCAATGACCTCTAAATCTTCTTCATTAGGACTAGTGTTATTCAGAGTTCTCTTCAGAGGATCAACCATGGTTTTCTACTCCAAAACTTCCTCACATAACTCGTTATAATTACCCATGAAGTAAATTGATTCAAAGAGGAAAGGTCCTCTCATAGAGTCATGTACATGGAAATTTATATGGTGTTTTCCTACTCCTATAGTAACAATTCCTACTTCTACACTGATTAAATCTCTCCTGTTGGAAAGGAAAAGTCGACCAAAAATCATCGGGCATATCAGTTCTTACACAGTATCTATAATGACTATATCATAGGGAACAAAGAATCTTTCAACATGAATGAGAGCTACCTCTACTATCCCAATAGGCTTTTGATTGGGCTAAAGCACATGTCTAAGATGGAGTGGATCTAGAGTACTCAGAATCTTAAATTTATAACCCGACTCTCAAGCCCCCGCAACTATTATATGGGGTCTGAAGTAGTAGATCAGGGTTGACCCATAGGGACATGTAATGGTAAGTGTTAAGAACGTAAAATCCTAGATCATATACACCAAACGATAGGGATAGGTTAAGATGGTGTTCCTTATGGAATGATATTACCCTAAACAAATAGACAAATAAAAGAAAGATAAAGAAACAAAACAAGAGTATAAAAGAATACAAGCATGTGGTAACAAAATATGGATAGGAACTTGGACTGGGTTTCACCTACTAAGATCTCTCACCAACATGAAATACTCACACCCTTTTTATACTGTTCGTGAGATTACAAGCAATCGTCATATATATCTATTCCCTCCTCTCTCAAGCTTAGGACAGATCTTGATTATAAGGTTGTTTCTCTCTCAAGATGGCAAACAGACAATCACAATAACAACCATATGATCATAAGATTTACCATTCCAACATTCTCATGCATTCATGTTACTCCAAAACACTTAGATAAAGTTAATGTTACTCTTTAGAGGCACTAACAATCAAACATCACAAGATGGTAGCTAATCATACAAGTGAAGCGTTAAGACCAAGCGAATTGAGAATTTCTTTTTTAAGAGCATATGTATTCAAACGGATGTAAATATATACATATTGGAAGACCATAGTAGCTACTCCCAACCCAAGAAATGATTTTAGCAAATCATGTTCATGAGTAGCATTATGGGTATAAAAACCTAAAGATACATCAGAATAGACAAAGGGATGCATGAACAACGTAGAGAGGAGTGCCAGATATAAAGAAGGGAGGAAGACGATACATCAACAATACTCCTTCAGATCTAGATTTGACATTGGCATAGTACATGGAAACTCCTCTTGAAGAAGAGGATGGTAGATCTTCTCTATCCTTCAACTGTCATCTTTGGGGGTCCACAATTGATGGAGAGGTTGATGGGTGAGTGTGGAATGTGACAACACCTCCTCATCTGCTTGATGATCCAACCTCTTGGCATGGAGAGGTCAACACCTATTTATAGGCATTCACAACCAACTTAAACTCTACTTTGGTCACTACATTGGACCATGTTTCAGTCGGAATAAGCAATCATGGCCTTCAATCACTATGTACAGGTTGTAGGGATTGCGAGGGACTTGAAGGTCATCGGTCACTGGGGCAAGTGTGATTGTAGCGACCATAAGGGATGTCGACTCCCCAGATTCAATGATCACAAGGATCAATAGTCTGGAGCAACTGCTACAGTTTCTTTCCCTTTGTTCATTATGTCTGGTGAGTTGCGGCGACTGCCAAGCTTTTGACCTTGCTTATCCTTCGGTCAAAAGAGTTATTATTGTTCATCGACCACTATAGTGTTGTCTTCAAGTGTAGCGGATGATTGGAAATTCTATATAAAGAAAGGAGGTTTGTGGGTTTAGGTAGTCACATTAGGTCTTGTAAAAAAAAATAGAAATTGTTAGATAAGTATAAAAAGGGATTAGAATATTAAGGTAAAATTTGCAAACAATGTCCTCAAAATTGGATGTTATCAACTCCCTCAAACATAGAGTTTATCTTGTCCTCAAGCTATCAAATAAAATCAGATCATAGAGATATGGTCCTTCATTATTTTCAATTTTATGTACTCTCTACTATGATTTTATGCCATTCTTACATAAAAATCCTTTTGTCTAGCTAGGTACACTTATTGAAGTCCAATTACATTCCCTAATTTCATTAATTGCTTGACACTTTGCACCTACCACTATCTTTTGTAGTAAAGGACTCTCTCTCGCAATATCCTCTTACCCTTGGTTCCTAGCCATACTTGTAATGGTTCCTAACATGGGTAGCTTTCAAACCTGACCTTCATTTTCATTGGGTTCTAGATATTTGTGTTGGGGTAGGTTGAAGGTTTGATGTCTTCCTGTCTTTCTCAAGTTACATGAACCATAATGCTTGTCATAAATACAATGTCAGGTGCTTGCGTGAGGTCCCATTTTGAGAGGCAGGTGTGTAAAATTTAGCTTCTAGACTTCTCTATCAGGCACGACATATCTACATTCTCAAGTGCAACAATACATTGATCGAGTAGAGTCTTTCAACATCATACCGGACATTAATCTCATGATTTTCTATCTCTTAGGCTTTTATTTCTCTCACAAGCTTTAGGATTGGGATTTGCAGGTATGGTTTTTGGGTTGCCAAGCCTCTTTTGAACCCGATATTGGGACTTTTTTTGGTATTGGAGGGGGTAGTTGGTTCCCATATCACGGAGGTGTATACTTTCTAACATGTACTACAAGCTCGGGTGATTGGTTGGGAGAGTGGAAGATTGAGTCTTCCTTATTTTTAGTGAATTTACTGATCAAGAAGTGTCTTTTCACTTTCCTTAATATTTTGTTGTAAGAATGGCATAAAATTGTAGTATCGTGTCATTTTCATTTAGGTGAGTTAATAGCCCATTTGCACCACTCTTGAAATGATTATGATCTAAAATGATAGAAGGACAAACAAGTCTAAGATAAGAAAATTAAATAAATCTTGGAAGGATAGATCTCAAAATTTTGACTTAGTAAAAGGTTCTTTTTATGAAAGAAAGTTCAAAGTTTGAAATTTCTCAAAATTTCCTACAAGGTAAGGGTTAAAGTATGAATTTATACAAAACTTTCAAAATTGGAATTAAAGGGTAAAAATGTACCTCTAAATCTGTTTTTTATCTCCCCTCAAACTTATCGTGCACTCTATCCCAGAGTGTTAAAGATGAAGGTTAGGAATAAATGAGTTAGCTTTATTGTAGATGTGGTTGTTAAACAAAATCCCATTTTGATTGCAGTAGCATGTCGACAAATCCTCCTCGTATCGCATGATAATGTTCATTGTGCAAGCTTTCTATTTTTGCTTCTTTCAGAGTTGTAGCTGACATCCACTCAAGACAATAGGAAGCCACAGTTATTTGATTGAATGATTTGTTGGTGGCTTCTATGGTAGAACTGTGTCTTTTTGAAATCTTTTTTACTAAAAAGTTTGTATCCTTTTCCAAACCTGTGGACTATATCTATTATTTCTTCCACACATGTATTAGCTTTCTCCTCTGTTGGTGTACTTGGCGTAGTGATGTTTGTGTACTTATTTAATGTGAAATCTGAGTTAGAACTATTATATAAGATCACAGTCTTTGTTGTGATGTTAATCACCAGCAATGTCCAATGACTATCGTGGAGAATGGGAAGAAATATATATTTGGGAAGGGAACTCACTATATGATGTTTCAAAAGCTCCTTCTCTCCTAAAATTTTGTTATGTAGAATGTCCTCTATGAGTAAATAATAGTCCATGTACACATTGGGCATATTATCACTCAACAGTGATTGATATGCAGACATTAGACTCACAAATAGGTATCCTCCTATCTTCAAGACATCACAAAATTCATCTTTGAGCATGCATACTCCATCCCTTTCTAAGATAATGTCACCCACATTACCATCCTCTTTCATCCTATCCATTATCAATATCAGTGAATCCCAGGATAGATTTTCATAGGCCCATCTGTCAAAGTTGTGGAATGTTGGTTCTATGACCCCTACTAGCACATCTAGCCTTACCTCTTGTAGTTCTTCATCCTTAAATTCTCCCTCTTCTCTAGAGCTAGTTTCTTGTCTTTCAACATGTCCTGGGATGGTTGGGGTGATTGTCTTTTTGATAGCTATGTTTTCCTGAGGGTTTTGCTTCTCATTCTATTTTTTTTCTTATCAGATAGCCACCCTTCCTTCCAAGCTAATCCTCAAGCTGGTTCAGAAGGATTGACCCACATAGTCTTATGTTTCTCCCTTCAAGACCTTTTCGAGGGACTCTTGTATGTAGTCTACATGGCACAACTTTAGGAGGCATTGTCGGGTCATTGAAAAAGCATCAATCATAAATTACCGCGATTGTGTATGTACTATGCAGCCCATGTAAGTCTTCAAGGAAAAGATCTTCCATTGGAATGCCCTTGTTTATTGCCTCTATCATTCCAAGAACTATGAAGGCTCAATCCCCTGATCTTTCTTCTTCTGTAATAACTTTAGTAGAGATTGATAAATTCTTCTAGTCTGGCTTGTGGCAGTCTCCTATTGATTGTATAGCATGTTGAAGGTGAAGTGGTACTTTCAAGATGTCTCCAGCCTCCTTGTTTTTGAAAATTAGTGATGTTCTTGGAAGCTCAATAGCACAATAGTTGTATATAGGATTATGACGCTAGTAAATATTTACTACTATTAGCGCCCGTGTTTAACTGTATTTATGGGTAAGGTAACAAATTTCGTTTTTGCTCTTGTGACTACAATCTGCATTTCTGTCACTAATTTCGACTTATATTTCTCTTCAAATAACTCTCTATCCAGATGTGTGGTGTCGTTGAACATTGGTTGTACTTTATCAAGTTGAATTCAAAAGTGTTGCACATAGCACCTTGAATAGTCGTTTTTGCCACCGTTCTCGTTTCAAGAATATCCCTCTAAAATGTTCCTTATTTAGTGATGTCCCTTTGTTGCGGTAAACAATGTTTGTACCTACAAGGTTTTCATCATGGATATAAACTAGGACATGGACAACTCTACATGTTATTGTGGAAACTGATGACATGTCCATTATGGCCAATTTGTATGGAAATGGAGGTGTTTTAGCGATTTTGTCTTGTTCTATAGATGGGTGTCGTTCCCTTTTCAGTGCACCGATGAAGAATGTTTCTAGACCACTTTTATCATCATATGATGTCCCCTCACCAGCTATTTTCTCATGTGAGGCTGGGATAGCTATGACGGGTAGATAGGTGGTAGCAAGACCTTCAATAGTACTACATGGATCTTCTTCTACTATATCTTCAACTATAACTACATCAACATAATCATCTATAAATTGATTTGCATTGGATGGAGTTTCAAGTACTTCTTTGTTGAATGCCACCATATTGGCAGCCATCTTTCCATCATACACAACATCATTGTGTTCATGTTGGACATGCTCCTAGAGGTAGATGTCACAGAGGTCCATGTTGACGTTCATCTCATCCTAATATTGGTTGATTGTTGCAATGTTGCAAGATGTCAGTTTTTAACACTTGCTTCCTCCTGACTAATGTTATCTCCAATAGGTTGGTTTATCAAATTCTATTCATCCACTATAGGTTGATATTTTAAGTAAAACTCTTGTATGATGTTGTTTGTGCCTTCGACGGATGGTTCCTCATGGGGATGTTGCATTATTTGATAGTCGATTCTTCTAGTGGCCTCTGAGGTGAACTTTCAATTGTTGCTCCAAGAACTGGGGGTGCACTTACTACTTCGTCACCCTTGAGTTGTTCAGCGTTTGAGGGGTTTGAGGAAACTTGAGATGGATAGGATTTTAAAATACGTCTTGACCCCTTATAGTCTACTATTCTTCCCAGTGTTGGTGTTCGTCCTCCATCTCCTTCCACTCCTCTTGTTGCTTTCTTTGTTCCTCCTCTATAGCCTTGAAGGCTCGTTTGCGATGTTGGTGCATGTTTTCCATATCTTTTCTCATTGCCTCTTGCTCCCTTTTGAGTTCTATCATCTCTGCTGTCATTGTTTACATAATATTTATCATTATTGCTTGGTTGAGGAGGACATTGTCATGAATTCTGGGAGCGTTATTGTTCTATCATCAATTCTTTGTACTTGTGTTATTAGAGCATGCAGGCTAGAAGAAATAATCATATTTACTGAATTGAAATTATTCATTTGCACCGAGATGACATCAAACTGATGTTTTAGTTCTTCGTCAAAAGTTGGCAAGTGTAGTAGTCGTTCACTTGTAGATGGTGTAGTTGCAGATATTGCCATATCGGAGGTTCGCGGTTGTGGTTGGGTGCTTGCTACAGATTTTGGTCGAGGACACAATTATTTTTCTTGTTGTACTTGCTATATAGGTTCTTCTTGTACACTTTTTTGCATTGCACTCAATTCCTGATCGACACTTTATGATGCAGGAGAGTCTTCCATCTTTTTAGCTAGTATTTTTGGGGCCACATCAGTTGTCATCCAGGTGGGGGTGATTGGCTGGCTTCTTCATAATGTACCACTGGATCTTCCTATGTCTCTTTCATTTGCTCCCGAGTTGTTGTAGAGATACTCAATGGGACACCTGATTCTTCAACTGGCTCTTCAGGTGATATCTAGATGACTAGAGGAGATGGTAAGGAAGCTCAAAATCCTTCATCACCATGTTAGGTGATTTGATCTGCTAAAGATATTTGTTTTCCATCTTCAGGCTTGATTGGCCGAGCTTGGGGAAGCTGAGGTGCCAACATCATTGCTTCTGACATGGATTTGTGGGACCTTATTTCCAGTTTCTTCATTTTTTTCAGGCCTTGGTTTCTTGGTTATTTGTAGTTTTTGTACTTATTTTGAGGTTTCAGTAGGAAAGTTGGGGTCTATAGTTCATTGGATAGAACTGGAGTGCATTTTTTTGACTTCCTCTAGACCAGGTCGCAATTTGAGTGCATCATAATAATCCAAATATGGGAGTGGGAGAAGTAATTTAGAATGGATTTCTTGTAAAAAAACTTCTCTACTTTCTGCGCAAGTATGCCAGTGGTTATCAAGGATTTTCTATCAATCTTCATGTATCCCTCAATAGGCTTATATCTCTTAATTGTTCAAGGTCCAAGAAGTAAGATGTAATTAGAGTTATATGGCCTCCCATGCAGAAGTCCTTAATCTTCTTGCCCTCTTGTCTCACTATCGTTGTTTGTCAATGAGTAGTCGTCTAATGTTGATTGGTCTTTTGTTCAGCATTGACCAGATCAGAAATAGATCCCCCTTGGCTACACCTTGCCTTAGAGTGTGGAACAAATGTGTTTTGGTATGATATGATGAGGGTTGCCTATGAATTCCCTGGGTAGTGTATCGTTTCTCCTGTCAGCTTTTTCCGCATATTGTAGTTGATGTATCCCATTGTATCCTTTTCACATAATGCTATTGTGCAAGCTTTAGCTTCTTCTTAGCTTTCAATGATCATCATGTTCAAAATAACTTCAGACACATAATAGTCTCTACCCCCATCCTTGCATGTAGCTTGAACTGACCTCCATCCTCCTTTCTTTTGTTGTCACTAACAGGTACCTTCTTGAGTGAGGACATAAATTCACAAGTTAGTTCTATTAGTGAGCAAACTTTGATTGTGCATAGGGTACATAGATTTGTTCCTCCTGGGTATTTCATCACTCTATCATAGATTCCCAGTCTTTTGAAGTCTTGGATGTTAATGTATCTTGTCGGCTTGAAGATTTTGGTCCTCGTCGTTATGTCATAATTCGATTGGTGTACCTTGTCCCTCATTATTAATGTCATGTTTTTCTCTTCAAATGTTGTAGTTGGATTCTATTTTTCTACATATGAATCTGGTGTCGGCTTGGTGGTTGAGTTTGTATATTGCCTCATAGATTGGGATCATATCTTCTTTATTACCTTTCTCTTTTTGTTCATTGGTTCCTCTGGCTCAAATGTCTTTCTTTTTCCTTTTCTTCCACGTTTTTCTTCAAGTGGCACATATTCAGATGTGTTTGTTCCTTCTTTTCTTGGGGACTCTTCTGTATCATCCACATACTCATGCCCAATTATGGTCATATATTGTTCATTGAGAAGCTACAGGTGGACCCTCTTCTTTTCTAACATTTTTGGGTGATCTTGTAGTTACAAGTCAATTGCTTCAATAGTTTCTTGAATCCATTCTTTAGATGTTTCCTATTTTTTCAAAGGGTCTGAATCTAAGGACAATATCATGTAGTTTGAACAATGCTCATTTGTCAAGCATTCAAGAAATTCTTGTGTTTCATAAATATATCAGGTTTTTACATAAATTTAATAAAATGTAGCAATCTCTATGAATGGTTATCGTGTGGTGGTTGCTATAAGAAAAAGATATTTAAGGGTTTTGAATGTAGCAGTCAAAATGAAAAAAGATCATAGTGATCGCTAAGAACACAAAGTAGGAGTAGCAGTCGCAATAGGGGGTTGGAGTGTAGTGACCAAAATGGTGAGGGTCAATATGTAGCCGTCGAAAGAGATGTAGGGACAACTACTACAAGGTAAGTTTTCTGAGTTCATCCATGTTCAAAGTGTAATGGTCACTACATTGTCTATCAATCGTAGCGGTCGATACAATCAAGGAAAAATCATCGGTTATATAGGAAAGTGTTGCAGTAAAAAACAATGGGTTGGGTAGCGGTCGCTACAATGAGCAGTTGCTACAATTCATCGTAGCGGTCACTATATTGACAATTCTTCGCCCAAGAGTTTTAAATTGAAACTATGAAGATGGAAATTTTGAACGAGGCAGGAGCAGAGAAGGGGGGTTGTATGGGTTAGGAAGGCGATCGTTGTTAGATCGGTGTATGATGTTAAACCATACAGTCATGAAACGACATACGTGGAAGAAAGAAATCACACGACTAAGCGATGGGACGAGATTGTAGGGGTGGGAAGAAAAAATGGAGAATCTAAAATGCAAATGGAGAAAAAGGTTAGGGTTGAGGAGAAATACTTGCTAAAGTTTAGAGAGTGAAGAGAAGAGAAAGGAGAAGGATGACTTAAGCAACATTGATCTTTATTGGTTGCAGCTATGGTGAATCTTTTCCATCATCGTCATCCAACCATCATCTTCACCGTAGGGTTCGATCACACAATAAATCACCAGAGTTTTTCCACAAGAGAGTAAGAGAAAGAGGGGTTAGGGTATGTGAGCCGACTTATTCTACCTTGCTAGCTAAACGATGTAGCTGTCGCAATAGCTAATGAAGTGTTGGGGTCGCTACAAGAAGTTAAAGAGCAATGGACACTACAATACTTTGGTGTGAGTTTTGGTTGAAAAAGCTACATTGGAGATATTGGTCACAATTTGCTAGATGAAAGTGTTGAGCTCAGGTGTTGAGCTAATAGCAGTCGCAATAAGAAGTTACTCATGTAGCAACTGCTAGAGGTGTTTAAGAACAATTATGCGAGGTTGGATTAAGCAAAATTTGTAAATTCAAATGAAATATGTAAAGATGCAGTTGTAAGGAAAATTTGTCAACATTAACTAGTTAGGATAGAGCATCTTAGTATTAAGGCTAGGGAAAAATATATTGTCTAGAGTTTAATTATTAAAAGAGAGAGAAACTTTTTTAAAATTTAAAAGAAGCAGGAAATCCTTGGGTTGCTGGTGTGATTCCGCTAGTGGTGCTAACACACTACTCAATTGAATAGATGTGCCCCACGAGGTCAGAATGCACGGGATGAGATTGTGCTTTCGAAATTTATAAACCTAAACTAGATACCTACGTCTACTAAAACACTACACCCGCAAGCGCACGGGGTCGTGTCGTAGTATAGGAAGGTGGCAAGTAAAGGGTCGATCCACAGGGAAAAGAGGGGGCACTAGAGCTAGGTTAATTTAGCTGGGTTCCTACTGCAGAGACTAGGGTTAAGGGTTTAAAGGTGATTTTGATTGTTAAACTACTATGAAAAAACGAGGAATTAAAGGCAAGAATGAAATCTATGTTAACCCTAGGTTAGATTAAGACTAAGAAAGCAAGGAAAGACTAAGCTAGGTATGAAAAGGAAAGTTACACTAAGGCAAGCAAGAGAGAAGAAGTGCAATTAAAGAACTAAACTAACATGAACAAGGCAAGAGCAAGGCAAGAAGCTAACTAAGCAAGAAAAGAACTAACTAAGCTAAGCGAGCACAAAACTAGGGTTTTAAGCAGTAAAGAGGTGTGTGGGCTGTTTAGGGGTATGAACTTATCACTTAAGTTGGGGGGTGACATGTGAACATTATGATTCCATTTAGATTATCCAAACTAAACAACAAGTTAGAGTCTAATGAATTAACCTATGCTACTAATTGGCAATGGATATGCTAGGTTGTGTATAGGGGAACTAGTCCCTAACACCCCCTACTACCCTTACAAGGCTCAATTGGGTTAGGGATTAGGTTCAATTCAATTAGAGTCTAATCAAGTCTAGGTTTCTAGATTAGGCATTCCTAGGGCAATTAGGGGCCGAGGGTAGTAATGGGGAGGTGAGATTAGGGTTTTGGACCCCAATTCCCCCACATTCTAGCTTTGAGAAGGCACCATGCAAATTGCACTAGAATTATCTAATCTAGCTACTTAGATCTCTCACTTAGGTTTAGGGAGATTGATTAAGATGTAGGAAGATGGGAGGCAACCTAGGGATCCGAGAATTGGACCTAGGGGCAAATCCCAAAATTCACACATATAAGCAATTTGCCTAAATTCCTAGGTGATTTCACACACAAACCAACAAGTAATCCATGGAGAAAGAGATGCAAATAGAATATAATCATTAACAAATGAAATTACAAAGTTTACATGTCATTTTCCCCCAACATGGTATCAAAGTAACATATTTGACCCCAAACAGCCCACCCAAAGAGCCTAGCTACTCATATACATGGAAAATACAAAAAGAGAGGAGAAGATGATAGAGGTGGCCATGGAGCTCGAAGTAGTGGCTGTCAATCCTCTCTCCACAACAACAGCAGGTCGATCGCCTCCCTCCTCCAAGGTGCAAGGGTGAAGAATGAAGGGGATTATGGGTAGGAACTAGTCTAAACTAGTGATTTGGTGGTGAAAATGGTGGAATGGAGTGGATTTGAGGTGGAAATGGAGTGGAATGGAGTGGGTGGCAATTTGGGGAGCTAGGAGGGGGTAGAAGGTAGCCAACCCCGTGCCCCAGCCGCCACCTTGGTATATATAGGTGTGTGGGAAGCACTAGGTTAAGTTAGGGGCAAAATGGGGAAAGCAGTGGAAAAATGGCTGGATATCGTGAGTGGCACGGCCGTGGTGGGCAGGGTAGGCCATAGCCGTGGTGTAGGGGCATGGTCGTGGGAATTAAATTGCACAGTTACAGGGTTTTTGTCAAAACGGCCACGGCCGTGGTGGGGTACCACGGCCGTGGTGGCTGTGGTGTGCCACGGCCGTGGTGGATGGCACGGCCATGGTGGGCCTGGTTGATGTGGTCGTGGTACTGCTGCACGGCTATTTTGCTCTGCTGCGCCACAGCCGTTTTGTGGTGCATGGCCGTGGTGTCTGTCACTGGCACGACCATTTTGTTCCACCACGGCTGTGCTGCCTTCTGCTTGATTTGGAAGTTGAACCTGTCGATTTCTAAGTGACCTAGCACGGCCGTTTTGTTGTACCACGGCCGTGCTGAGTCCTGGGGCAGCACTTTGACTTGTATCTTTGGATTTTTTTGGACATCTTTGCTTCACATGATCTTTGGCCACTAGGGGTAGGTCGAGGGAGCGTCGGACTTCACTTTGGGCCTCTCCAAGTACAGAGGAACCCTAGGATCACCCCTTCTCTCTCTCTTCCATCAATCGTGGTCCAAACGCCTGAAAAACATGCAAATAATGTCCATAAGTGCATTTTATACAAATAAGCATATTAGGGGGAATGACATGCAATCTAACAGGTATAGATGTGATTGAAGAGCAAAAAGACACAAGATGAAGCCCTAAAATAGGGCTGCATCACCACCCCAAACTTAGAACATACTTGTCCTCAAGTATGCTCCAACTCAATCTCTCTACAAACTTTCACAAAAAGAAATGACAAATGCAATATAAAAGACGATTGTTGCTGAATGGGATCAAAGATGACTAAGTACATGCATTTCACCTCTCTCCTCTCCTTCTTTTACAATCCAATAATGAAAAGAGCAAAAAGCATATGAACTTCAAATATAGCGCATAGAATACACAAGTTATCCATATTTCTTCCATTAAGTTCCGGGTAAACCGTTTCATGGTGGCGTTAATAAAAAATGACTAGGAGTGTTGTTTCACATTCATGCATTCAATCTTATATCTCAAATCATACCAAATGACCCACACGGCTGTGAAAAAGGGCAAAGTGAGCTAAGTTTGATGTTTCCTAGCTCAATGGGCATGGAAGTGGAAGAAAGGGTTGCGGTAAGATTTTTGGAGTGTTTTTACACACTCATCTTTTCTTTATTTGAATGCTCTTAAACATGAGCATCCTTTTATTTTATTTTGCTTTTCTTTTTCTTTTCTTTTCTTTTTCTTGCCCTTGGTGTAGATAGGGAATATGGTGGATAAAGTGAAGCGGGGAGGTAAAGATATGGCCACCCCAAACGTTTGGAGGTGGCCAAGGCTGATTATGTGCACTAGGGCATCTTTTTATGAGGCGGAGGGGTATGAAGATGGTGGAAGAATAGTCGGGTCAAAGTGGGGTCATTGGTGTGATTTTCCACATAAGACATCCTGCATGAGAATTACTCCAACACTTCATCCCAGATATCACACCACATGAATGAACAAAATGGAATTGATATATCAAACAAGTAATTCCACAAACACTAAGCGTTCAAAGCTTGCTCAATTTCACAATTCAACCAATTCAATCACAATCCTAAGAGAGGTGATGCACATGTAAAAAGTCAAACATTGATACCACTTAGCAACAAACAATGGTGATTCACTTGCATTTGTCAAAGGTCAACATTTTAGTTCAAAACAGTAGAGATTGGGTCAAAACACAATTTTTAGACAAGAAGTTCCAAATTTGGGCAAAATTGGCCAAAATGGTGCCAAGTTGCTTTCAATCACATCTAAGCCTATATTATTGAACTTAAAGCAGTAAATAAGCAAATCCTAGCTAAAAACATGCAAAAATTACCAAAAATCTACATGGTATGCAATGCATGGCAAAAGAGCAAAATTTTTGAAAATTATGCAAAAATGACAATAAGGTAAACTACATGGAATGCAGGTATGCAAAGCAGTAAAATTATAGACTAGATAGCAGGACAAGCAAAAGAAATGAAAAACAACAAACAAAAAGTAAAATAGCAGATGAGATGCAAAAATGAGTGAAAGAAGAATAAGGGCATACCGCCCTACCACCCCACACTTTTGAACCATGTTGTCCTCAGCATGACACTAAAGTCTAGGGTGATAGGGTAGATGATCACTACGGATGTGGTGGCTACCTTCTACTGCCTCCTAGCTCCCCAAATCGCCATCCACTCCTTTCCACTCCATATCCACCTCAAATCCACTCCATCCCCGGCAACGGCGCCAGAAAGCTTGGTGTGATTCCGCTAGTGGTGCTAACACATTACTCGATTGAATAGATGCGCCCCACGAGGTCGGAATGCACGGGATGAGATTGTGCTTTCGAAATTTATAAACCTAAACTAGCTACCTACGTCTACTAAAACACTACACCCGCAAGCACACGGGGTCGTGTCGTAGTATACGAAGGTGGCAAGTAAAGGGTCGATCCACAGGGAAAAGAGGGGGCACTAGAGCTAGGTTAATGTAGTTGGGTTCCTACTGCGGAGACTAGGGTTAAGGGTTTAAAGGTGATTTTGATTGTTAAACTACTATGAACAAACAAGGAATTAAAGGCAAGAATGAAATCTATGTTAACCCTAGGTTAGATTAAGACTAAGCATGCAAGGAAAGACTAAGCTAGGTATGAAAAGGAAAGTTACACTAAGGCAAGCAAGAGAGAAGAAGTGCAATTAAAGAACTAAACTAACATGAACAAGGCAAGAGCAAGGCAAGAAGCTAACTAAGCAAGAAAAGAACTAACTAAGCTAAGCGAGCACAAAACTAGGGTTTTAAGCAGTAAAGAGATGTGTGGGCTGTTTAGGGGTATGAACTTATCACTTAAGTTGGGGGGTGACATGTGAACATTATGATTCCATTTAGATTATCCAAACCAAACAACAAGTTAGAGTCTAATGAATTAACCTATGCTACTAACTAGCCATGGATATGCTAGGTTGTGTATAGGGGAACTAGTCCCTAACACCCCCTACTACCCTTACGAGGCTCAATTGGGTTAGGGATTAGGTTCAATTCAATTAGAGTCTAATCAAGTCTAGGTTTCTAGATTAGGCATTCCTAGGGCAATTAGGGGGCGAGGGTAATAATGGGGAGGTGAGATTAGGGTTTTGGACCCCAATTCCCCCACATTCTAGCCTTGAGAAGGCACCATGCTAATTGCACTAGAATTATCTAATCTAGCTACTTAGATCTCTCACTTAGGTTTAGGGAGATTGATTAAGATGTAGGAAGATGGGAGGCAACCTAGGGATCCAAGAATTGGACCTAGGGGCAAATCCCAAAATTCACACATATAAGCAATTTGCCTAAATTCCTAGGTGATTTCACACACAAACCAACAAGTAATCCATGGAGAAAGAGATGCAAATAGAATATAATCATTAACAAATGAAATTACAAAGTTTACATGTCATTTTCCCCCAACATGGTATCAAAGTAACATATTTGACCCCAAACAGCCCACCCAAAGAGCCTAGCTACTCATATACATGGAAAATACAAAAAGAGAGGAGAAGAAGATAGAGGTGGCCATGGAGCTCGAAGTAGTGGCTGTAAATCCTCTCTCCAGTAGCAGTAGGTCGATCTCCTCCCTCCTCCAAGGTGCAAGGGTGAAGAATGAAGGGGATTATGGGTAGGAACTAGTCTAAACTAGTGATTTGGTGGTGAAAATGGTGGAATGGAGTGGATTTGAGGTGGAAATGGAGTGGAATGGAGTGGGTGGCGATTTGGGGAGCTAGGAGGGGGTAGAAGGTAGACAACCTCGTGCCCTAGCCGCCACCTTTGTATATATAGGTGTGGGGGAAGCACTAGGTTAAGTTAGGGGCAAAATGGGGAAAGCAGTGGAAAAATGGTTGGATTCTGTGAGTGGCACGGCCGTGGTGGGGTACCACGGTCGTGGTGGGCAGGGTAGGCCATGGCCGTGGTGTAGGGGCACGGTCGTGGGAATTAAATTGCACAGTTACAGGGTTTTTGTCAAAACGGCCACGGCCGTGGTGGGGTACCACGGCCGTGGTGGTTGTGGTGTGCCACGGCCGTGGTGGATGGCACGACTGTGGTGGGCCTGGTTGATGTGGTCGTGGTACTGTTGTACGGCCATTTTGCTCTGCTGCGCCACGACCATTTTGTGGTGCACGGCCATGGTGTCTGTCACTGGCACGACCATTTTGTTCCACCACGTCCGTGCTGCCTTCTGCTTGATTTGGAAGTTGAACCTGTCGATTTCTAAGTGACCTAGCATGGCCGTTTTATTGTACCACGGCCGTGCTGAGTCCTGGGGCAGCACTTTGACTTGTATCTTTGGATTTTTTTGGACATCTTTGCTTCACATGATCTTTGGCCACTAGGGGTAGGTCGAGGGAGCGTCAGACTTCACTTTGGGCCTCTCCAAGTACAGAGGAACCCAAGGATCACCCCTTCTCTCTCTCTTCCATCAATCGTGGTCCAAATGCCTGAAAAACATGCAAATAATGTCCATAAGTGCATTTTATACAAATAAGCATATTAGGGGGAATGACTTGCAATCTAACAGGTATAGATGTGATTGAAGAGCAAAAAGACACAAGATGAAGCCCTAAAATAGGGCTGCATCAGTTGCCTGCCAAGAAGCACTAATTTATAGCCTTTAGCTTGACTCTCATGTTTGACTTTTCTTGGTTCTTTAGGTGAGTAGTTTGAGGGTCTTCCAAGTAGAGTTTTGACCTCCTCACAAAGGCCTCATTTTCATAATACCTTTTTACTCTATGCCCCTTCACTTTGAAAGTACCAGTCTCATCACCTATAATTTCCATCCTTCCAGACAGATAGATCTTCACAATAGAGAATGGGCCAGACCATCTAGACCTATTTTTTCTAGGAAACAACATGATACTAGAATTGAATAGAAGAACCTTATCACCCCAGAGAAACATTATTGCTTTTTAGGTGGGCATCATGACAAACCCTGGTCCTTTGTTTTGTAAATTTTGGCATTTTCAAAAGCATGCAACATGAGTTCCTCAAGCTGATGTAATTATACAAATCATTTCTTTCCTACTTGGCCTAAATCCATGTTTAAAAATTTGATGGTTCAAAAGGATTTGTGTTCTAATTCTAATGGGAGATGGCAAGATTTCCCATATATTAGCCTATAGAGGGTAGTTTGTATTGGTCTCTTACATGTTGTGTGGTAGGCCCATGGTGCGTCATTGAGCTTTGTGGACCAATCTTTCCTCATTCTACTGACTTTTCTCTCCAGGATTTGTTTTATCTGCCTATTGGAAACCTTCACTTGCCCTAACATCTGAGGGTGATATGGTGTTGCTACTTTGTGTTTCACTCCATATTTCTTCAGTGAAGATTCAAATTGCCTTTCTCCAAGGTGTGTTCCCCATCACTAATTATGGTGTGTGGTACTCCAAACCTTGGGAAGATAGTTTTCTGAAAGAGCCTGATAACTTCTTACAAGTCACAAGTAGGTGTTGCTACAACTTCCACCCACTTGGAGACATAGTCAACAACAACCAAAATGTATTGGTTTCTATTTGAAGATGGAAATGGTCCCATATAATATATTCCTCAAGCATCAAACGTTTCTACCCCAATCCAGTCTGACATTGGCATTTCGTTTCTTTTATATATGTTTCCAATTCTTTGGCATGCGCCACATGCCTTAAGATACGCCTGAGAATCTTTGAACATGGTAGGCCAGTAGAATCCTGACCCAGATGACTATTTTTGCTATCCTTTCCGGTCCTAGATGGCCCCCATAAGATGAGGAATGACACTCTCTCAAAATTTAGGGACTTCCTCTTATGTTATACATCTTTAGTACAGGTTTTCGGCACATCTCTTAAACAAGTGCATATCTTCCCAATTGTAATTCTTCATATCAAAAAACAAATTCTTCTTGTAATTATAGGTAATGTCGGGTAGTATCTTCTCAATTGCCAAATACATATAGATATCTGTGAACCATGGTAAGTTTGGGTCAACATACATTGCCATCATCAAGGCTTCATCATGATAGTTGTAGTTAACTGGTACTGGGTCTTCTTCAGTTTCTATTATCCTCAAAAGGTGATCTACAACTACATTTTTTCCCTTTCTTATCAATAATTTCATGATTAAACTTTTGCAAGAGAACGACCAAGTGTAACATTCTTGGCTTAGGGCTAGTTTGGTTTCATGTAAAATCAATGCAAACTAATAGTTTTAAAACAGGAAATCTATCTGCATGAATTGGAACTGTATCTATTTCGTTTGGTTCAGTGTGGATCTATTTCGTTCAGTTGACCTGTCATCATTTGGTTCCATGCAGTTTGCGTATGAATTTGTAGCAGAAGCATCTACCAGTTACCTAGGTGAGGTTATTCGCCACTATTCCAACCGGTCCTGGAAACAGATGTTGCGGAAAGGCTGCCACAGCAAGTCTTCTTTGCTCGATACACAAGTGACCGTCCCGGTGTCGGGCTGGCACAGACGCTGGCAGGTAGCTGAGAAAATGAACCGCGCCTAAATTCTGCGCGGTTCTATTTCCTTGGTTTTTAGTATAAACAGTGCATAAGCGAGAATTCATTTTCCGTTTAAACTTTACAGCCGCGTGCAACCAAACGAATTGAATTGAAACTATCAGGCAAGTGGTTTGTAGTGTGTTAGATTTCCATACAACCAAACGGGCCCTTAGTGTGCTTCTTCTGCATTAAATATTTTATAGCTCCATGATCAGTATACATTTTAACCTTTGACCCTATCAAGTAGGATCTTGACTTATGAAAGGAAAAAACAATTGCTAGCATTACCTTTTCAGAAGTGGTGTAGATGATTTTGGCATCATCCAATGTTGTTCTAGCATAATATATGACATGATGTTTCTTTTCTTTTCTTTGCTTGAGAAAAACACTAATGGCATAGTAGCTGGCAACGTACACGACTTAAAAGGGTAGCTCCCAATATGGTGCTTGAAATATTGGAGCGGTTGTTACGACATTCTTCATATTATTGAAGGCTTCGAGGAACTTGTCTGCAAAATCAAACTCATTCACCAGAAGACTTGACAGAGGTTTGGCAATCTTCGATAAATCTTTAATAAAACTTCTATAGTACCCAACATGGCTTATGAAACTTCTCACCCCCATTATTTTTTTGAGGTGGGAGTTTGGATACAACTTCTATTTTTCTCAAATCAACTTCTATCCCTTTTTAGAAATTTTAACCTTTGACCCTATCAAGTAGGATCTTAACTTATCAAAGGAAAAAACTATTGCTAGCATTTCCTTTTTAATAGTGGTGTAGATGATTTGGGCATCATCCAATGTTGTTCTAGCATAATATATGACATGATCAGTATACATTTTAACCTTTGACCCTATCAAGTAGGATCTTAACTTATCAAAGGGAAAAACTATTGCTAGAATTTCCTTTTCAGTAGTGGTGTAGATGATTTGGGCATCATCCAATGTTGTTCTAGCATAATATATGACATGATGTTTCTTTTCTTTTCTTTTCTTGAGAAAAACACTGATGGCATAGTGGCTAGCAACGTACATGACTTAAAAGGGTAGCTCCCAATATTGTCCTTGAAATATTGGAGCGGTTGTTACGGCATTCTTCAGAGTATTGAAGGCTTCGAGGCACTTGTCTGCAAAATCAAACTCATTCACCAAAAGACTTGACAGAGGTTTGGCAATCTTCGATAAATCTTTAATAAAACTTCTATAGTACCCAACATGGCTTATGAAACATCTCACCCCCATTATTTTTTTTGAGGTGGGAGTTTGGATACAACTTCTATTTTGCTCAAATCAACTTCTATCCCTTTTTTAGAAATTTTATACTCTAGGACGATGTCATCTTGCACCATGAATTGGCACTTCTACCAATTTAAAACCAAATGTTTTTCTTCACAACATTGTAAGAATAGAGATGGTTTTTTCAAGCACTTATCAAAATAAGTGTCGTATAAGAAAAAACCATCCATGAAAATTTTCATTATATCTTCCAGGAAGTCTAAAAAGAGAGATATCATGCACCTTTGGAAAGTAGTCAGTGTGTTGCATAAGCCAAACAACATTCTTCAGAAAGCATAGGTTCCATAGATACAAATGAAGGTGGTCTTCTACTGATTGTCAGGATGGATTGGCACTTTATAGAACCCAGAATACCCATCCAAGAAGTAGAAATATGAATGATTAGCTAACCTCTATAGGACCTGATCAATAATTGACAATGAGAAATGGTCTTTTCTGGTAGCAACATTTAATTTCCTCTAGTCTATGCACGTTCTCCACCCAGTCACAGTCCTTGTTGCTACTTCATATTCTTTTTCTCCTTTCACAAAGGTTATTCCTCCCTTCTTTGCTACTACATGTATCATACTTACCCAGTTGCTATCACTAATCTGGTATATAATCCTTGCATCACGCAACTTTATGACTTCCTTCTTGGCTAACTCTCCCAACATCTGATTCAGTTTTCTCTATGGTTGGGCTAATGGATTGACCGTCTCTTCTAGATTTATTCTATGCATGAACACAACTGGGCTCAAGCCCTTTATATCTTCTAATGAGTAACCAATGGCTTTCCTCTAGAGTCTAAGCTCCTTTAACATCTTGTGCATTTGCTCATCAGTCAATTCTGAGTTAACTATCACTAGGTTTCTTTTTTCATCATCAAGGAATTCATATTGCAATCCTTCAGGCAATTGTTTCAACTCTGTCTTTGGCTTGGGTGCTTCTTTTTGTTTAGTAGTTTGCTCCAATGATGCTTACTTTGTTGTCTCGAATGTTACATCTTCTTCACCATTGAGCTCTTCATCAGGGGCAAGTCAAGTATCTAGCATCTCTACCACCTTGTGATCTTCCATGTTTGGATCCACATTATTTAGAGATCTCTTAGCATATCAACAATATCATTGTTTTCTTACACATGTTTGCAATATTGGGTGTAGCTATCCATGAAGTAGACCGACTCAAATAGAGAGGGGCCCCATCATAACATATTGCATGTGAAAATAAATATGGTCATCTCTGATGTGAAGAGTTATCATTCCTTCTGCCACATCAATTAGGGCTCTTTTGGTGGTAGGGAAAGGTCTTCCAAATATCATTGGGCACACATGGTCCATGACTATGTCAATCACCACTATGTCACATGGAATGCAGAATCATCCAACACAAATTGGGATGTCTTCCATTATTCCCATTGGCTTTGTGAAAGTGTGATCGGATAACTCGATCCTCATGCCAGTTTTGACCATGTTAGTTAGAGTCTAAGCCTTCGAGCCAGTGTCAGTGACATGAGGCTAATGTATGCTCCTAGATTGGCTAGCCCTTTATTTCAACATCTTCCCCAATTCAAAAGGGAATATTGAATGTCCCCAAGTCTTTCTTCTTTGTAGGCAATTCGGATTTGACAAAGGCACTTGACATTTTTTCTAGTTGCACAGTCTCAATGTAGTCTCCTCTTCTTCTTTTCATGATGAGGTCCTTGTATAACTTAGCATACATAGGCATTTCCTCAAACATGTCATGGAAAAGAATGTCTAGGAGCAGTTTCTTCATGACTTCCATGAATTTTCGTACCTCTTCTTAATATGGTCTTTAATTAACTTATACGGGAAGAGAACTCTTGGAGGATCAAAATCTCTTTGGGTGAAGACTTCTTTAGCTGGGTCTGACTTCTTTGTCTTTGTCTCTTTTATATTCTTGCCTTCTTATTTATGTTGGTTCTCCTTTATGGATGCTTCCTTCTCAGATTCTTCCTCTACTATAATATGTTCAGGTTGTGGCTTAGTAGCAACATTTTCTTCAAAGTGATTCTTATCTTGTTTCCTTTTATGACCTTACCTAAATGGAGTGTGGCCATCTTTGTAGTCTTTGTGTTACAGGAAATCATTCCATGAGGGTTCTTTATCAACTCAGATCGTTGTGCCAACTATTGATCATTTTGTTTTTTATCTATTTGCATGTTGGCCATCTGGTTAAGATGCCTGAATTGGTGATGGCACTTTGAGTTAGTTGGTCATTCATAGAGACTTGACTTTTTTCAAAGTCAAATAGTTGTTCCATCATGTCTGGCTGGTTGCTTCTTTTATATTTCCCTTGATCTTGATTTTGGCAGCTCGTATTCTTCTATTGGACTTGACCTTGCCCTTAGTTTGGGTAATTATTTCTATTTTGTCGATAGTTTTTACTTTTGGTAAGTTGAGCTTGTCCATTTCTTCATCCAAATACTAGTGATGGTTTATATGCTCCACTCAACTGGTTAGAGTTTTCTGCAACATCTTTGTTTCCATAATTGAAACCAAGGTGGCCTGGCCTTTTAATGTTTGCATAAGAGATATTCTCTATCTCTTATCCTTCACTTTCCTCTTTGTGCTGAGTATAGATACAATTTTCAATTCCATGGCACTCCTCACCATATGTAACACACTTAATTAATTTCTCTATAGGTTTCTTTCCCTTGCCTCTAGAGTCCTTCAATTGTTTGACATTTGTAGCAATCTTCTAAATTTGGGATATGATAGTTTCTAAGGCCTTATTTTCAAGAGAAGTTCCTTCTGGTGTAGTCTTCTTTTTTGTACCCTTGTCTACTCTGTCAAAGTTTATGCCTGCCTACTGAGAAACCATGTTTTCAATGATCTTCATAGTCTTTTTGAGATTTTTGTCTAGGAAGTCACTTCCTACATCATGCTTCATACAAGTTTTCTCAGAGATTCTACATGAATCCAGTTATCTTCTATCAGTTTCTAATAGTCTTCTCCACAGGGTATAACTTGGTGACAAAGGCGTTAACTAATGGTCCCAACCAGTAACTTTTTGTTAGGTAGAGAAAGGTACCATGACATATCTTTATGCCTTAAGGAGAAGTTGAGTTCCTTGCAGTCTAATACTTCTTAGGAGACTCCTCCCACCTTGATGGTATCACATATATTCTTGTAGGCATCGAGATGATGGTAGGGATTCTCATCACTAGAATACCCACCCAATGACTTGTTTTGAATCATGGCGATGACAGATGGCCTCAATTTGAAGTTTGGAGCATCAAATCTTGGAATAATAACATGGCATCTTGACTCATTTGCCCTTGTAGAGGCTAGGTCTCGAAGGGAAGGGCCTCCTTCTTTAAGATCTTCTTCGTTGTTATCATTGTTATCTTCAAGCTCATGATGGTTCCTCCGGTTTCTTCTTTCTCAATGGAGATGATGTTCATCATGGCATCATTCGTTGCGCTCCTCATTTACATGTCACTCATTACATTCTTCTTTGTTTGATCCTCATATTCATCTTTGCCATGAGGTTTGTATCGAGGTATCAATATGCGCCCTTGTTTGGCTCCATTGGAGTTTCCATCATCACACTTGAATTCAATTTCTGGTGGACATCGAATATTCTCCACCCTCGCATTCAGGTCACTTCTAGTATGTCCTTCTCTATGTGGCGACATAATGTTGCAGAATATGGGTATATTGATCGCCAAAATCTTCTTCTCCTCATTCTACCTAAACACTTTGCATAGTCTAGTTAGAAGTTTAAACGTGTAAAATGAAGTATTCTAAGCAATTGGATATAGTAGACCTAGAAATAGTAAAATGGAGTCTACTACTAGACTCGAGGCACTGGTGTATAGTCAGTAGGTTTGGGTTCTTAGAAGTTATGTTTACCTTATCCCAGGAAACAATGCTAAAAAGTTGACTGACCTAAATCACACGTCCAAAATGAAGCGGATCTAGAGTAGTCAGACTCTTAAATTTAAAACATGGCTCTCAAGCCGCCACAACTATTATACATGGTATGAAATAGTAGATCAGGGTCGAACCACAGGTACAAGTAATGTGAAGTGGTAATAACATAAAACCTTGGCTCATATACACCAAACAAAAGGGGTAGGCTAAGATGGAGTTCATTATGGAATGATGTTACTCTAAACAAAAAAACAAATAAAAGAAAGATAAAGAAGCAAAACAACATAATAAAAGAAAACAAGCATGTTATGACAAAATATTGATAGGAACTTAGATTTTGGGTTTCACCTACTAAGATCTCTCACAAACATGTAGTACTCACACCCTTGTATACACTTAGCAATTTTATAAGCAATCATCATATATGTCTATTCCCTCTTCTCTCGAGCTTAGGATAGATCTAGATTATAAGGTTGTCTCTCTCTCAAGATGGCAAACAAACAGTTGCAATAACAACCATATGATCATAAGCTTAAGAATTCCAACATTCTCATGCGTTCATGCAACTCCAAAAAATATAGATAAGGTTAATGTTACTCATTTGAGATACTAACAATCAAACATCACAAGATGGTTTCTAATCATAAAAGTCAAGAATTAAGACCATCCAATTGGAGATAATCTTTGCTAATAGTGGGTAGCATTACGGGTATACAAAAGTGAAGATACATTAGGATAGATGAAGGGATGGATGAACGACGTAGAGAGGAGTGATTAGTCTATAGAAAGGAGGAAGGTGATACACCAACAATACTCCTTCAGATCTGGATTTGATTTTGGCATAGCGGATGTAAGCTCCTTCTCTCAAAGAAGAGGATGGTAGATATTATCTCTCCTCCAACATTCATCTTCAGAGTTTCAAGATCAATTGAGAGGTTGATGGGCGAGTGTGGAGTGCGACAATGCCTCCCCATCTCCATATGATCCAACCCCATGGTGTGGATGAGGTCGTTACCTATTTATAGGTATTAGACATCGAATTAAAGTATGATGTGGTTGATAAGTTGGACCTTATTTTCATCTCTACAAGAAATCACACCCTTTGAAGGTTATGTATAGGTTGTAGCAATCACAAGGGACTAGACGATCATCGGTCATTAGGGCCCCAACAATGTTCCTAAGAAGTTGGCCAGCCTAAATCACACATCCAAAATGGAGAAGATCTAGAGTAGTCAGACACTTAAATTTATAACACAACTATCAGGTCCCAACAACTATTATACATGGTCAAAAGGAGTAGAATGGGGTTGAACCACAAGGACAAGTAATGATAAGCGTTAAAAACATAAAACCCTAGCTCAAATGCACCAAATGAAAGGGGTAGGTTAAGATGGTGTTCCTTATTGAATGATGTTACTCTGAACAAACAAACAAATAAAAGAAAGATAAAGAAAAAAAAAAAGAAATAAAAGCAAACAAGCATGTCGTAAACAAAACATGAATAGGAACTTGGATTGAGTTTCACCTACTAAGATCTCTCACCAACATGCAATACTCACACCCTTTGTATACCCTTAGCAAGATTACAAGCAATAATCATATATGTCTATTCCCTCCTCTCTCTAGCATATGATAGATCTAGATTATAAGGTTCTCTCTCTCTCCAGATGGAAAACAAACAATCACAATAACAACCATATGATCATAAGCTTAAGCATTCCAACATTCTCATGTGTACATGCAACTCCAAAACACTTTGATAAGGTTAATACCAAGATGGTAGCTCATAATACAAGTGAAGTGTTAATACCAAGCGAATGTATATAATATTTGCTAAGAACATATGTATTCAAACAGATGCAAGTATACACATGTTGGGAGAGTGTTAGTGGCTACTCCCAACCCAAGCAATGATTTTAGCCACTCATGTTAGGGAGTAGTATTATGGGTATACAAAATTGAAGATACATCATGATAGATGAAGGGATGGATGAACATCGTAGAGAGGAGTGACAAATATAAAGAAGGGAGGAAAGTGATACACCAACAACACTCCTTCAGATCTAGATGTGATGTTGGCATAGAAGATGGCAACTCCTCTCTCAAAGAGTATGATATATTTTCTCTCTCCTTCAACTTTCATCTTTAGAGGTCCAAGATTGAAGGAGAGGTTGATGGGTGAGTGTGGAGTGTGATAGAACCTCTTCATCTCCTTGATGATCCAACCCATTGACATGGACGAGGTGGGTGCCTATTTATAGGCATTAGCCACTGACTTAATGTTTATTGTGGTCGCTATATTGGACCATGTTTCGGTTGCAACAAGAAATCACGCCATTCGATCGCTACGTACAAGTTTTAGAGATCGCAAGGGACAGGAAGGTCATTGGTCACTGGGGCGGGTGTGATTGTAGTAACCACAAAGGATGTCGACTCCCCTGATTCAATGATCCCAAGGATTGGTAGTCTATAGTGACCACTACCATTGCCTTCCCTTCGATTTCTATTCCTAGTGAGTTGTGGTGACCACCAGGCTTTTGACCTTGCTTGTCCTTTGGTCTCAAGGGTTCTTGATTCTGACCCCTACGGTGTTGTCTTCAAGTGTAGAGGCCGATTGGAAATTATGTATAAAGAAAGGAGGGTTGTGAGTTTAGGTTGTCACATCAGGACTTGTTAAAAAAAAATAGAATTTGTTATATAAGTCTTAGAAGGTATTACAATATGAAGATACAATAAGCACACAACGTCCACAAAATTGGATGTTATTATATTCATGAAGGAATTTTTTACTAGATGAATGTGCATTCCAATCTTGTCCATGTCAGTCATACCTAATCTCTTGGCTAATTTGATCATGAAATGGCTAATGCTTCCTCAAAGATCAGCTGACCCTTATCTTACCTCATTATCTCCTACATTTCATAGTGAAGTCTCCAAGGTCCTTCTGATTAGTTGAAATTGTTGCTTGCACATGTGCACTAGATGTCTTGGAAAACCTAATAGTTTCAACTTCATCTCTGCATCTTCTCCTAGTATTAACATCCTTGAAAATTTTTAAGTATGTTGGCATTTCTTCAATGACATTGATAAAAGGGACGTTGAGATGTAATTCTTCACAATTATAGGATCTTTTTGTACATCTTTATTAGATGATCTTCTGGTATCTTGTATGTTAAAGGTATGCTTGGTGCAGAAGGGTCCCTATTGGTTGTGGCCTCTACAGCTGCATTAAGCTCCTTCTCCTTTACTTGTTTCTTTCCCTTACCATTTTCCTTTGAATTAACCTTCTTATAAATTACCTCAATTTGGGTTCTTCAACACTTAAGTTATATTTTTGCAGGGAATCAGTGATGGGAATACTTCCTTGAGTATCCTTGTTAGTTGACACTTCCAAAATATTTCCTGATCTAAGTGTAGCCATTTTTGTAGTCTCAATCATTGAAGAAACATTCCCTTATGGGTTCTTGATCAGCCCAGATAGTTGTACTAGTTTTTTATCATTGATTTTGTTGTGGGCTTACATATCAACTACATATGCAGTGATGCACCCTATTTGTGATTACATCATGCTCATTAGACAAGTATTGTTGATGGAACTTTTTATTAATTTTGCAAGTATAGTAGCTTGTCATTTTGTGAAGGCAAACATTTATTACATCAAATCTTGTTGAGTAGAGGTTTGGTTCAGACATTGGCTAGTTCCTCAGAGTTATGGTTTTGATTTTAATTTTTTTCCTTGAGCGTTCTTTCTGTTCTACCGATAGATCAGATATTTGGTGAATCAAGAGGGTAGCTCCTCTACCCAACCCAGGTGGTCTTCTAGGTGGGTAGTTCAAAATATTTAAAAATTGAGCATTCTTAGCCACATCTTTGTTCCCATAAGAGAATCCATGATGATCTGGTCTCTTGAAATTGATGTTTGACAAATTTTTAGTGTCATCCTCTCCATGGGTATAAATGAAATTTTCCATGTCATTCCCTGCTTCCTCACATGTAACACATTTCATCATGGTTTCAACCTTGTTCTTACCTTTGTTCCCAAAGTCTTTTAGTTGGAAAAGGTCGGTAGAAAACTTTTGAATTTGACCATTTAGAGATTCAAGGGCCTTTGATCCAGTTGTCATACCTTCAATGGATACCTTGCTTACCGACCCTCTCTCATAATCTAGGTCAACTTGTAGTGCATCCATGCTATCAATTATCTTAATATTTTTCTTTAGGATTTTTTCCTAGGAAATCGCTACCTCTAGCATATTTAGTGAAGTCTTTTCCATAGAGGTGAGGCCATTATAGAAGGTGGTTACCAAGAATCCTTTATCAGAATTATGATGTGGGTAGTCCCTTTGATATTATTGTAATCGCTTCCGCGCCTCATACATATTCTAACTTGGTTTCTGTCTGAAACTTGTGACCTTATGTTTGTTTCAAAGTGTTTTTTTCACTGGATAGAACTTAATGACAAAAGCACGATCTAGAGGTCCCCACCAGTTGATTCTTTTTTCTACAAATCTAGATAGCATGGCATGGTTTGGTTTCTTAGAGACAAATTGAAATCTTTGCAATAGATAACTTCCTATGGTACCTGATTCATCTTAATGGTGTTAAAAATGTTATTGAAATAATTGAGGTGGTGATAGGGATTTTCATCTAGAGAGTTTCCTCTAAAATCCCTTAGCTGGATTATGTTTTCTACTACTTCAACTCAAAGATCGTAATGTTGAATCAAGGGATGATAATTGGGCATTTGCAATCATTAGCATGTGCAGCGGCTAGATCACGCAGAGATGAACCACCATATTCACCATCTTTATCGTTGTTTTCATTGTTATTATTGTTGTTCTTGTTTCTATGACCACCACAAGGTAAAGGTCCTTCTGCTTCTTGGAGATGTTCTTTGTCCTGTTCTTCCTCCCAACGATCCTCATTATGATTTTCATTTTGTTCCTCATCGTTGCTGTAAAGAAGTGAAACACCACTCTACTACAAATGGTAAACAAAAGTCCAATAAATAGCAGCGGAAGTTAAAACTTTGACTATGTTCAATTTAATAAAGAGTACATCAAAAATTTTCCAAATAAGGGTGTACAAGCTTCATACAAACAAAGGATCTAAGGTAGAGGGAAAATAGACTACATCAATATGTCTCCAACAAAATAACTTAACAAATAAGTCCATGATGGAAGGATGAACACCTTCTCCTAGTCTTAGGCTGTTTCACCATGCTCTTGTTGGGAACTCTGATCCTAAACCTAGGAAGTTTGGATTACCCAATAGGAGGAGAGAACATTATGTGTCAAATTAAATTAATAAGGACATTTAACAATTTAAAATATGGAAAAGTAAAGATTTACTAAGCTAATAGATTTCAAGAGTATGACACAAGTAAATAATTAAGAATTCTGCCAACAAGTAATAATCAAGTTGCCTGCATGATTTAATATGACTAGATTAAACTAATATAGGGCTGGGGCACCTATCTAACCTCAATTTCTAGGTGAGGGAGATTAACACATTCCCAAGCACCCATATATATATATAAAATGGGGAGAATTATCACATTCCCCTAGGCGAATTTACACATGCCCACTATGGGTGGTTGTACTCAGGTACACTACATTAGTTAATAAGTCATTTACATCATCATGATAGAGTACTTTAATTGCAAATTTAAGAAATTGAAAAGTTTGCAAGTGGGGTCTAAGACCCTAGAATTATTGAAGTGAAATAAACAACAAATGTACAAAATAGTGCATAGGTTCATGCGTCATTGGGAAATTAGGGTGGATAAAATATGCCCAACTTAGGGTTGAGAATGCACATACCTCTTTTCACACATAAAGGTTAACTTAAATAGTATACTTTGGTTGAAAAAGTCAACATTTCATCCTAGAAAAACATTATGTATGTTAGCCAAGTCAAAGTGAACATATTCATTCCTTTGATATTTTAATATTATTCTTATCCAATTCCCTCTCATCTAATGTGAAGTTAGGGTTTATGATTTTAATCATTGAAGAGAGAATATGTGATACTTTATATATCTATCTTAGTTCTAATTACCCATATTTATTCACAAAAGTCTATGTAACTCATATATATGTGGATAATAATATATATTCTTCCAATAGGTTTAAAGATGATATTATCTTCTCTATAATGTGATTCCATATTATTCCTAACATCATGATTACCATGTATATTGTTGTAAGTATATTCAACATGAATATCTATTAGGTTCACTAATATACACATACTTTGATCCAACTAACATGTCATCTAGATATATGTTTATAAAAGTGCATTCTTTTACACATTATTATCTTTTTTACCATTTAATTCATAAGAAGACAATATAGTTAAATGCATTCCATAATTATATTTGTATTTATAATTATCATCTATTGCAATAATATGTATTTGTGTATCTAGGGTTTTGTTGAAACATGGTTATCATAATTCTTGATGATCTATGTGTAGTATTAAAATGTAACTTATCTCATATGTATAATCTTCCATTATTAGTTGAGCCATGAAATTCAAGATTACAATAACGCAACATGCTCATCTTACATCCATCGTTTGATATGTAGTACTACATGGATACATGTACAAACCAATAGGATGTTATACAAGTAAATCAATATGATACAATAATGTGAACACATTTTGCAAAACAACTCCTTAGTTATAGATCTACTATAAGGATCATAAATTAAGATTTAGATATCATCTTTAATTACACTCTTACATACACAACCTATTATGATTATTTCCTATATATGGTTCATTATATCAGTATTAGGATCAAACTCATATGTATAATTGTATTTATATATACCTATGGTTTACTTGATTCAAACGTGCACGTATTACCATGGTTTACTTCCCATTGTCATAATAAGTTCATTATTGAAAGATTGAAATAGGGAAAGAATTACATACCATAGACAACAAAACCCAATGGATCTCTGATGATCCATTTGTGAGCATATCTAGGGTTCATCCCAAAATAATTCCTCTGGATCTTCAGGTGGAGTCTTCCTTGGCATGACAATAGCATATCTGATCGACATGCTTAAGATTTGGCTATGAGGACTCAATTTTCAGGATGGTACATCCCAAGGTGATTAATTGTAGAAGAGAAGGAGTTGATGACATTGCAAGAGAGGAGTCAAAGACATTGTTGTCATGGTGCAATGGCGTCGAGGTTGTTTTGGAAGTGGAGTTGTGTTGCATGTGTCACGTCTGAAGTAGTGTTGGTAGCAAGGTGTATAATTTGTTATGAGGAGGTGAGGGAGTTGCAAAATGGTGTTCTAGGTGGGGTTCGAGAGGCGTTGTTGGGTGTTGAGGCCGCTCTGGATGTACAGGCATTGTTGTGGTGACAACAGATGGGGGATGACCTGTTGCAGGTCTGTTGCACGTCGCTGGTGTTGTGAGAAGGGGGTTGATAGAGGTGACACCCTCATGCTGGAAGGAGGAAGCAGGTGTGATGATGGAGAAGGTTGGAGGCAGATCATAGCATGGGGTCAGATAGGGATGATGATTTGTAGTTTCAAGTCATCGTAGGGTGACCTATTATTGGCATTGAAGAGATTGGAGGAACCACCACTTTTGGCGCCTTTGCCTCTCTACATCACATGTAGAATGCAGCAGCTAGGGCTGCTAGCTATGATGTAGGAGAAGGCAAGGGGGTGAATAAATAGGAGACGAAGGAAGAGAGGATGCAGATGATAGGGTGTCACCCATTTTGAAAGGGGGAAACAGTTACGGGGTGCTGGTGTTCTGTAGTGTCAAACTCACACAATGCGGATCAAAAGGGGGGGTAATACAACAAGGCGTTATAGGTTTAGTAAAGTGCTTAATTGCTTAGTCAAATACTAATTTTAAAACCTAAGGTAATTAGGAATTTAAATACACATTTAATTGGTATAGAAATAAATGGTCTTTACTCATTTTCCAAAAAGAATTAATTTGATTAAGTCTAACTAATGACTTCCTTATTTCATAGCACCAATTGAGGGAGAAAATGACATCAGATTAATATACAAATTTATATGTAGACTAATTAAAATACAAGGAGTTCGATTTTAACATTTGTTTCCTATTCCGGAAGTAATTGATGTCATTTTGTTAAGTATTTATTTAATTTACCAATTTTTTTCTGGTTGTTATTTGTGGCATTTATTTTCATATTTAATATATTTCCTTTAATCACATACTCGTATGATATTTTAAAGAGTAAATCCTATCATTTTATTTGATTAATTCCAACTATTTACATTTATTATGTATATTTTACTTCTAGACCCCTTTATGCTTTATTAACATTTAGGAGGAGAGAGAAAAGAAAAGAGGGTTATTTCTCTCATTACAAATTCAATTCCACACTATTACTCATTTCTTGTCCCAAAAATCCATAAAACTCTAAATTAATAAAATCTACTAATTATTTCTCATTAATGGTCATTTTGCATTATTAGACTCTAATTAACACACTAGTTGAGTTAATTGTGCAAAAACCCATCCATTGAAATGAATTTGTGTCAAATATAGTTCACACCATTAAGTATTGCTCAATTTCAACATTGAAGCCAAAGAGGATAGAAAAGATAGGAACATTTATGAAAAAGGACAAAATGATACAAAGGAAATGAAAAGCTTGAAAATGGGTTAAATTACAAATAAACCCCAAGATTCAGTATGTTACATCACTCCACCCCTTAAAGAGGATTTCCTCCCTGAAATCTCAACAAGAGGGAAGGGTGAGTACGTTACATCCCATCATTAAGCAACTAGGTGGTTACTCTATTCTATGGTACTTCACATTCTCTACTCATAAGTCAGGCATTACTAAGGTTTCCACTATTCATATTTCCTTTTATCAAATATAACACAACTAACATTTTTGTCTTATTAACATTATCACCATTATCAAATTACATCATCTTTATTGTACTATTACTTGTGTCATGTTATATTCACATTGTTGTCAAAATAATTATATCTCAATATTATGTACAAATCATATGCATCTCTCATTACTAATTAAGAATTTTTAGCACAATTAGGGTTTACTAAATCATTTCAATATTTATTAATATGTTATATCACAATCCTTAATAACTTGAATTTATTCTCCATTATCCTTATATCACCATCATACAGAATTATGACAGGTTATTTTGTAATAAATAGATAATATTATCCAACAAGTTACTTAGTCTAATTAGTGTCACATTAATTTCTTACACCTATATTACACATTGTCACATAACTTTTCATACTCACATTAATGTCATCACTAACCATTTTCTCTGATTTACACTTCATATTATAAATTATACATTTAACATCACATTAGGCATTTGGATTTATTATAGACTTCATAATCATGCTTATGTAAATACAATTACTGCTTATCATATTTGAGTCATTATATGTATTTTAGTGAGTAAGGTGGAACACATTGCATATTAATGAATTCATCCATATACCAAATTATGATAAGTTGATTAATGAGGTGTGTATTTAGAGAACAAGATGATATGCCTTACATATATTGAACACTTGATTAAATTATGATGTGGTGATTATATAACATTTTGATGCATTGAGGTATATTGTCTGATGATGATACCTAATGTACTAATGTATCATGAAGGAATTAAGGATATATATATATATATATATATATATATATATATATATGTATATATATATATATATATGTAGATATATACATATATATATATGTATATATATGTATATATATATGTATATATATATATGTTAAGGTTAGATAATTACATTTTAGGGTTTAGGTGAACATGACCCTTATTTTTTATGCATTCTTAGCATGAATTAGTTCTATTTATCATACAATTAGGGTGACATGGTCAACTATGCATATTCACAATTAGTGAGTTGTTCATATTATGTGTATTAAGTATTTGTTAGGATTCAAGTATCTGAATTATTCATTTGATGACTTATTAGTATATAAACAAATAGTATAAATTATAATTATAATTTTTTGGGTCAATACTAATCATATAAGCTCACTAATCTCTTATCTATGAAGTTAAGGTTTCTAATTCCAAATTGGCTCGATTTTTCTATGTTATAGGATTGCATCCAATAAAAAGGGATTTCATCCTCAAAATTAGGAAATGGAAAATCTATCAAGGTACTATTACTACCACTACTCCACCCCTTATAAGGGTTGACCTGCCAAGTCAAACTAAACTAGAGGTAAAAGAGCGAGTCTAATCAAACCATGTATAAGACCTAATCACTTAATTGTTATACTATTCACTATTACCAAACTTCAAAGTCTAATATAGGGTTGACAACCCTTGAATATGGAAATCTAAGACTCATATAAGGAACTTACGAGATATAACGTGATTTTACTTGGATAATCAAATCATCATATTAGGTTCCTAAGGACACTCAACATTGAGGTTATTTGCCTAATGGTATGCTATTTCGGACAATAGTATCAGCTTAGTCTAGGACGATGACATATGGATCTGGGAGTCATCGTAAACCAAGCTAGTGGTGTGGAGGAAAATATTACTAGCACCCAGACCCTGACCCTTTCTAGGCACCCTTGCTTTCAAATTTTATCCTAGTAGATACCTAGTAGGCTAATCACCTAAAATTTGACTAAAGATAAGATGAATTCTTTTGGTCCTAAATCAACTTCTCACCATAGGTCAATTCTAAGGTACACTAAATGGGAAACTATATGAGGTAAGGGTTTGTAACTAGGGAGTCAAATTGAAATAGTTAAGACTCTGACTACCATCAGCTCTGATACATGCTATAAAGAAGTGAAACACCTCTCTACTAAAAATGGTAAACAAAAGTCCAATGAATAGAGTAGAAGTTAAAACTTTGACTGTATTCAATTTAATAAAGTGTACATCAATTTTTGTCCCAATAAGGGTGTACAAGCTTTATACAAATAAAGGATCTAAGGTAGAGGGAAACTAGACTACATCAATATGTCTCTAACAAAATAACTTAACAAATAAGTCCAATATGGAAGGATGAACACCTTCTCCTAGTCTTGGGCTGGTTCACCATGTTCCTATTGCGCACTCTGTTCATAAACCTGGGTGGTTGGGATCACCCAGCAATAGGAGAGAAAAGTATATGTAAAATTAAATGAATAAGGACATTTAACAGTTTAAAATGTGGCAAAGTAAAGATTTACTAAGCTAAGAGATTTCAAGAGTATAAGGCAAATAAATAATTAAGTATTCTGCCAAGTCAAGTAATAATAAAGTTGCATGCATGATTTAACATGACTACGTTAAACTAATATAGGCTTGTGGCACCTACCTAACCTCAACCTCTAGGTGAGGGAGAATTAACACATTCCCAAGCACTCGAATATATATACAATGGAGAGAATTATCACATTCCCCTGGGCAAATTTATACCAATAGGATGTTAGACAAGTAAATCAATATGATACAATAATGTGAGCACATTTTGCAAAACAACTCATTAGTTATAGATCTATTATACGGATCATAAAAAAATATTTCGATAGCATCTTTAACCACACTCTTACATACATGACCTACTATGATTATTTCCTATATATGGTTCAGTATATCAGCATTAGGATCATACTTATATGTATAATTGTATTTATATATAGACATAGGGTTAACATGATTACAAGGTGTATGTATTACCACGGTTTACTTCCCATTGTCATCATAAGTTAATTATTGAATGATTGAAATAAGGAAATAATTATAGACCTTAGACAAAAGAACCCAATGGATTTGTGATGATTCATTTGTGAGCATATCTAGGGTTCATCCCAAGATAATTCCTCTGAATCTTCAAGTGGAGTCTCCCTTGACATGACAATAGCATATCTGATCAATAGGCTTAAGATCTAGCTATGAGGATTCAATTATCAGGCCGGTACAGACCATGGTCATTAGTTGTAGAAGAGAGCGAGTCAACGACGTTGCAAGAGAGGAGTCGACGACATTGTTGTCAGGGTGTGATGGCGTCGAGGTTGTTCTGGAAGTGGAGTTGTGTTGCAGGCATCAGGTCTAAAATAGTGATGGCAGCAAGGTGTATAACGTTTTATGAGGAGGTGATGTAGGTGCAACATGGTGTTACAGGTGGGGGTCAGGAGGCACTATTGGGCGTCGAGGCCGCTCTAGATATATAAGCATTGTTGTGGTTATGCAAATGGGCAACGACCTGTTGTAGGTCTGTTGCACGTCACTGGTGTTGTGAGAAGGCTACGGCGCCACTGGGGTTGGTAGAGGCAATGCCCTCATGCTGGAAGGAGGAAGTAAGTGTGACAATGGAGAAGGTTGGAGGTAGACCGCAACATGGGGTCTGATAGGGACGCTGATTTGTAGTTGCAAGTCATCGCAGGGTGATGCACATGTCATTGACGTTGAAGAGATTGGAGGCGCTGCCACTTTTGGCTGCTAGATATGATGGGGGAGAAGGCAAGAGGGGAAAAATATGTTACAACCCTAAATTTTGGGTTCTTTTGGTTGGAAATGTAATTTCCCCAATAAATGCATGATTATGTAATTTGTATGATTTATGTGCCTTGAACATATTTCTTTAAAAAAGAATCCTTGTATGAATGATTTCATGGGCCTTGTTGCCTATCAAGCCCAATAACCTAAAAAGGGAATAAAAAGGAAAAGGAAATCGATTAATAAGAGGAATAAATAAGATAAAGAGAAATGAAAGATGTAGAAGAATCTTGAAGGCTAATAATTATCCTTCATGAGTGATTTTCAAATCCTTAGGATTTCTTGTGTTCCAAGGAGTCTGAGTTGCAACAATAAAAGGAGAAGAAAGAGAAAATACAAATAATAAAAGCCTTAATATGGGAATAACATGCCATATACTAATGGAATTATGTAATGACTTTTTGGTGTTGCCAAATACAAATACTACTTGGTATAAGGAAGTATATCCTCATGACCAATGGATTAAAAGCCAAGTGCAAAGGGAATATAATCGAGGTCTCTTTGTTTAGAAATTATATAAATAATCTAATATAGGTTCCTTGCTAACCAAGGAACGTGTTTTTGGCAAGGATGTAATAAAGGACCAACTACACGCCAAGAAAGGAGTGTATCTCCTGACAGACACTAGGACATTCCTTGTTGATAAACAAACTATTATGTGTGCTAAAAATTAATACCCTTGTCTATGTAAGGGTTGGACCCATAGCCTCGAGTCCAAGAGGATCTCAAGTGTATCACGCTCTTCTTTAAATTGATATTCATTCTGACCCTAACAACGGGGGGTAGTGCGACCCCTGGAGCAATGTGGAGCTGCGGAAGGGAGTACGAAGGAAGCACGATGATCCCACACCACCAGAAAGAAGCTCGGTCATCATCTCCTCACTTTAACCCCTACACAATGCTTGTAGGCGGTCTGCAAACCAGCCGCAGGTTACGGGTCTAGTTCTCTTTTTTTTTGAAGAGAAAACTGCCTTTTGTATTAACCAACTTCACTTACATTTGGTTCCAGAGGTAGATAAGGGAAATTACAAGTGGCAAACCAATCATAATCAGACCCGAGACCCAACTTAGCTAGATTGTGTGCAGCCATATTCCCTTGTCGTCGAGTATGGGCAAACGACAGTCCCTCGAAAGCCTGAGCACAACTTACAATATCCTTGCATAGTAGGTCAGTAGGACTTAAGCCAAAGTTCTTATTGATCAGCAGTTTGTGGACGTTTTGAGCATCCATTTCCACTTCGAGATCCATCAGATTCATCTGCTTAGCAATCCGGATGCCGAAGAGGACCGCATAAGCTTCGGCTGTTATCACGGGCCACTTGCAGCACAACGTTTTGGCCGCCATAGCAAGGAAATCACCAGCTTTGTTTTTGAAAATTACAGCCATGCTCATTCTGTTTCCGCTTAAGAAGGCTACATCAGTGTTCATTTTAATGGAATGTGTGCTGGGTGCTCGCCAATAATTGTGTAAATTCTTCTGGTTTTGTCCACTGCCCTCACTGCTGTGGTTCTTGTAGGCTCTGGTCCAGTGAAGGATGCTTTGCGTTGTGACAATAGGGTTGGTAGGCTCCTGGCAAAAGATAATTTCGTTTCTGCACATCCATATAGCAAGACAGGAGGCTGTGAAAGTTATGAAGGTGGAATTATCCATTTGAGTGCAGAAACCGCTGATCAGAGCATTGAAATCAGACCCGGTTGCCCCCCTAACAACCAGGCCAATTTCAGAAGCATCCCAAACTGACTTGGCAACTTTACACTTGAGAAGAGCATGAACAGTAGTTTTGCTTTCCTCATTGCAGACTTCACAGAGATCTGTATCACATATATGTTTGTTCAGCAGGTTCCTCTTTGTAGGAAGTTGGTTTGAGCAACACCTCCAGAGAAAATGTTTGATTTTGGGATGGGTTTTAGTGTGCCAAATTCGTTTCCATATCTCCTGGTTGTTCAAAGTTCTCACCTCTTCATTTCTATTATGGTGCCCTTTCCAACCAAGCCAATAGGCTGATCGCACACTGAAGACCCCGTCAGGAGTTGGGTACCAGTAAAACCCCGGATCCTTCAGGGGGCAAATAGGAGTTCTTAAAATCGCTTCAGTTTGTTCGCAGCTGACCAGCATAGCAATTAGTGGTTCATTCCAAGCTTCACCATCCCTCGTCATCAGCTCACCAATAAAAGCTGGGAGGTAGCCCGTGTATTCCTCTTGGAGGATGCCATTTCCAAGTTTGTCGCCTATCCGGTTTTCATCCCAAATGCTTATCTCAGAATTAGGCACAACGTGTCGCCGCAGCCCTTCAGTAATGATGGCTTTTGCCCCCCAAAGGCTGCGCCAGATATAGATGGGGTCGTGTCCTCTTTGAGCTTTTAGAACCTCGCCTCTATTGAAATATCTCGCCTTCAACACTGTGGAACCTATAGACTGTGGGGATTTAACCAACCGCCAGATTTTTTTGGCCAAGAAGGCATCGTTGAAAACTTTAAGATCACGGCATCCCAACCCCCCCTTGCTTTTTGGTTCACACATCTTTGTCCAAGACATCCAATGCATTTTCCTTCTGCCATCTTTGCTGCCCCACCAGAAATTAGCAAGCATTCTGGTAATATCTTCAATGATGTTCCCCGGCACCTTAAAAATGCTCATCATATACATGGGAATGGCCTGCACAATCGATTTGATAAGCACCTCTTTCCCAGCTTGACTCAGAAGTTTCCCCTTCCAACCGTTTATCTTCTTCCCTATTTTCTCTTTCAGGTCACTAAACACCTTTCTCTTGGATCTGCCAATGATGGTTGGCAGCCCTAAATACTTTTCATGTACACTGACCTCCTGCACATTAATAGCCCTTTTGATATCATCTCTTGTTTCCTCTGGTACATTCTTGCTAAAAGAGACCTCCGTCTTGGTGTAGTTTATATTCTGTCCTAAAGCCTTTTCATAACAGCTCAACAGAGAGACTATTTTCTCGGCTTCATGAAGGTTTGCTTTGGCGAAGAGTATACTGTCGTCGGTGAAGAAGAGATGGGTAATCCTCGGGGCATTTCTGCATATTCTAGTCCCTATGATGGTACCCTCAAAGGCAGCTTTATTAATGAGGGATGAGAGTGCATCTGCACAGAACAAGAAGAGGTAAGGGGAAATTGGGTCTCCTTGGCGGAGACCCCTTTTGGGTACTACAAGACCTCTTTTTTCACTGTTGATAATAAAAGAGAAAGAAACAATGCTAATGCAATCTGCAATTTTCTTACACCATAGCTCCCCAAAGCCCATCTTCTTGAGCACTCTGAGAACAAAATCCCATTCGACCCGATCGTAGGCTTTGCTCATATCAAGCTTGAGAGCCATTTGACCCCGCTTCCCTTTTGTCTTCCGTTTCATAGCATGAAAAGTTTCAAAAGCCACCAGAGCATTATCCGTTATGAGCCTTCCAGGAATGAACGCGCTTTGATTTGAAGATATGATGTCGTTCAGAAAAGGTTTTGCTCTATTAGCCATCACTTTAGATATAATCTTATACATCGTATTGCACTGGCTTATGGGTCTAAAATCTTTCATGCATTCAGGCTCCCGACATTTAGGAATAAGGACAATGTTGGTTTTATTGATATCCCCTAGATTCTTTTCATTTTTCCACCAACCCTTGATGTAGCTTGCAATATCCCTCCCAACAGTGGCCCAATTGACCTGGAAGAAGCTCGCATGGTAGCCATCAGGGCCCGGAGCTTTGTTCGGGTGCATGTCAAAAAGAGCCCTTTTAATTTCATACTCATTTGGTTCTTTTTCCAACTCTTCATTCATCTGTGTAGTAACTTTCTTTTCCACACCCGCCATAGCTGTCTCAATATTAGTGCAGCCCTTCGAGTCAAACAACTCACTATAATAATTTAGAATGATGTTATCAATGTCCTCATTTCTATGCTTCCACACACCATTGTCATTTTTTAGACATTTGATTTTATTTCTTCTTTTCCGTTGGGATGCTTTGTTGTGGAAATAAGCAGTGTTCTGATCCCCGTCTTTCATCTCTTTGACTTTTGCTTTAGTGAAGCAGTAAGTTTCTTTTTTCCTTTGGAGGTCATTTATCTCCTCACACAGTTTGGTACATCTTTGGATGTTGTCGGCTGACATCAGATAGGCTTGGAAACGTAGCAGCTCCTTCTCCGCCTTTTTGAGTTTTTATCCATGTTCCCAAACTTTTTAGTCTCCCGAATGGATATTGCCTTCGAGCAGATTTCTAGTTTTTCCTTTATTTCCTGATTTCCATTCTCGGCCCAGATTTTATTGACCACTTCTTTGCATTGATCGTCATGTAACCAGAGTTGTTCCATCTTGAAGCTTTGATCTTTTGTACGACCTCTGTCATTTCCTTCATTAGAAAGAAGAATAGGCGCATGGTCAGAGTTGAGCCTAAGCAGGTGCCTGACCATGGCCGTGGGGAAGATATAAGACCAGCTTTGGCTAGCAAGGGCCCTGTTAAGTCTCTCCATGATAGTAGTTTTGGGTCTTCTCCCTCTGTGCCACGTAAAAGGACTACCAGTGAAGTTGATGTGGATCAACTCACACACTTCAATGGTTTCTTTAAAATTATTAATGTAGCTTTCCTCCCTTAACACCCCTCCTTTCTTCTCCACGTGGCAGGTTATTTCGTTGAAATCCCCTATGAACAGAATAGGCTCGCTACTTCTATTTCTCAACCACGTCATCAGCTCCCAGGTTCTATGTTTCTGAGACGTTTGGGGCCACCCGTAGATACCATTACAGATCCAATTACTCTGCCCACCCCTACCAGTCATAGAAACACTGATATGGTGGTTTGAGTATGTATTGATCGTGACGTCATCATCATTCCACCAAAAACCCATGCCTCCTGCTCTCCCATTGCTGCTGACACATAAACCATTGTCGAACCCGCATTTTCTTCTTATTTCCGCAAGCTCAGTATCACGTATCTTTGTTTCCATGATGAAAACAAAATCAGGGTGTTCCCTCCAGCATAACCGACGGAGGGTTCGTAATGTGCCTCGGTTGCCCACACCTCGGCAATTCCAGCTCAGGAGTTTCATCTTCCTTCACGGGCCTGATCACCATCAAGACCCGCTACTTGTTCGGGATAAGCCTCCCAAGCCATCTTGGTTTTGTTACTTTTTTTCAGCTTCAGACCTCTGCCTTCATAGCCTGCCTCAGCAGGTTCTCTATCGCCCATCTTCTTTCTTTTATTTTTCTTTGTTGTGCCATATTCATTCACATCGGATCTGCGTGTTCTAACCCCCATGTGCCTTCTTTTGAACTTCTTATTTCCATTTCTGCTCTTTTCGCAGCCTTCGTTTGTTTTGTCTGACTGTCCCATACTGCCGAGCACCTTGTCTGCATTCTCTTCTTTGTTGGTCTCTTGTTGTGGTCCTCCACCTTGGTCTGGGGTAGGTGCCCTGCTGGTGGTGCTTTGAATGCTTTTGGCAACCCCCATAACTGTGGTAGGGTTGGGCGGGCATGGTGGGTCAGTAGAATTGGATACCTCCACCCATGAAGCGTGCTTCTCCGCACAGTTCTCGGGAATCTTGCCTTTACCCTGCTTCTCATTAGAAAAGTTGCTGCTTTTGGTTTCACTACCCAGCTCAGGCCTCGTGATCTCCGCCCTTCCTCCTTCTTGGTCCCCTCTTCCATGTGCTATTTGTTTTCCCATTCCTTCAGTACTTCTCCTATCTTTGTCACCTCGTACCGGTTGCTTTCCCTCTCCGCTTCCTGGCTTTTCAGTTGGGTTTATACTATACTTGTCCATCTTCAGATTTTTCTTTGTAGCTTCATAGCAGGTTTCCTCTCTCTTTGGCCTCGATGGTTTCCTGGGAGACGCCCTCACCCATCCTCCCCATTGTTCAGTATCCCCTGCCTTCTCATCCTGGTAGTCTTTTTGTGTATGACCCGGCCTCCCACAGTTGTAGCAGAAATCGGGGAGCCGTTCATATCTAATGTCCACTTCTACGATATTGCCTTGAATGTCCTTCATTTTCTACTTCGTCTTTAGAGGTTTATCCACCTTGATGATGATGCGAGCTCTCCTAGCTCTGTCCCATATTGTTTCGCCACTGTCAGTTTGCAGAAACACCCCTATTTTGCTTGCCACCACAGCTACCGCCTTGTCCGATCTATAACCCAGAGGAAGGTTATACAGCCCGATCCATATGGGCGTTTCGTCGATCACCATATCAAAGGGTTGAATAGAGCTGCTCACTTCCTTGAAGAGGACTACATTGTCGTCGAAGCTCCAAGGCGCTCCTTTTAGGACTCTCTCCTTGTCCCTCTTCTCCGCAAAGCTTATTATCATTATGCCGTGTTCGATCTGCTTGAACAGAGGTGTTTTTCTCAACCCCCATATCGCCGTCATCGTTCGTTGGAAAGCATTGAAGTTGAACGGTCTTTCAGTATGGATTCTCGCCGCCAAGGCCCTATCCATCTGCTCCTGCTCCACAACGTCGTCCTCCCTCGAGAAAACTACAATGTCGTCTTCTTGTAGTGTAAGGGCATCACATTGTCTAGCTATTTCGTCCTCCATGCTTTGAGTCACGTTTACCCCCAGGGCTATAAGAAACCCACACCGGAACTGGACTAACACGGACACACCATTCTCAGCCTACCATGGAGAGAACCGAAACCACGACCACCAGAAACTCCGCCGCAGAGCGAGGAGAAAACTCGGGCGTAGAGACGGGTCTGGTTCTCTTAGACCTTGCCACCTTGGCCACGGCTTGGAGCCTTGCTGAGCATGGTGGAGGGTGGAGGATGTAGAGGGACCAATGGTTCCCTTTGAGCCCTAAGGAGCAGGAGACAACCAGTGATCGGCCATGGCCTGGCGATAGTGGGAGGGTTCATGAGGAAGATGATGACCAGGTCACTTTGGGCGAAACTACCCCTCTGAGGTATGAAGAACCACGTCGTCACACGGGGGCATAATTGTCAATTCATTATGTTTCAAGTTGGCTGGGTTACGTACGAGAACTACATTCACAATGGTTGACGTGTCAGCCTCTCATTGGCCATGGTAAGTAAATCCTACAAAATTCAAAAATAATTATTGGTAACTCAGATTGCAACAAGTTATGTCTGAAAATTTATCAAGAGAATGCAAGGAATACAATAAAAATATTATCAAGGCCTAAATATTCTTGTAACGTGAAAAGTATGAAAAGATGTTATCTATAATGATTTTATTAATGGAAAAACCCTAATTTTTTATGTTAATGGGATTTAGTGGTGTTCTTTGGATAATTTAAGATGATATTAACCTATTGTCAATGAAAAGGATGTTTTAGATCTAAAGAGATGATCCTTGTACCCAATTGAACGATTTAGGGTGTCATATGTGTGAACGGAAATAATGAACTTAGAAACCCTAATTTAGGGTTAATGGTTTCTTATGTGGATTAATTTGAAATTCATTAGAGGAAAGTGATGTTAAGTTGGTCCTAAGCCTGTTAGGAAGATTTTAATGAGATAATTACGATTTGCATCCAGTTTTACTATTTTAGGGTTTGTGGCTATAATGATGGAAAGTAAAAGATAAACCCTAATGAAACCCTAAAAAGGAGTAGGAAACTATAGGAAGCAAGTTCAAGTTGAATAGATAGAATCTTGATAAAGTGTATAGTAAATAGAGTACATGTGCTTTTCGGGATCCTTGATTGTGTGGTTGAACTACTTACTTGGACTGCTTTCTTGGTTGGAATTGCTTATTGCTGGTGAAATCTACTGATCAGGTATGTGGTTAATTATGAGTACACGTTTTAGTTTCGCGGCATTTTCTTGACATTTTATCGATTGCAATGGAAATAAACTACTTGGATGATTTTATTTTTGAATCTTTAAAGTGAATATGATTATCATAATTTAAGTACATATATGACTTTTTTGAACCTACATACCATCTCTTGATGTAAGATAAGAGACCAAGCCCTGGAGGGAAGGTCAAGGTGGTCAAGCCCCAGAGGGAAGACCACAGGGAACCCAGAGAGGTGACCCCATGTAGCAAGCTCAGGATGGAGAAGGTAGCCTTAAAGTCACTTGAAAGGACTTAACCCTAGAGAGGGTATCCCTGAGGATGAGTAAAATCGGTTGAGAATTCATATTGAAAAATGTAATCTTGCATTGTTAACAACTATTTGATGTGATTATGTTGTTAGAATATTTGTGCAATATTTTGGTTGTCACCACATACCAGTATATTCATTTATACTGATCGACATTTTGTTTGTCGGTGTTTTTGGATCATATAAAATTGGACAAATAGTAAAGTGGAACTTGTGAAGATTAAAGTGAATTCATAAAGGATGATTTAGATAGTTAGAATTCTATTGATGGTCGAAGTTCCACTTTCCTATATTTGAAAGGTATGTGAAAAGAAAGTTTTATTCCAGTATTAAGTTGAAATTCTGATTAGAATTTATTAATTATTTTTTATTATTTGTAAAACCATTGATCCTATTTTTGGGATAACGCCTCTGACTTCTCGGTCATCCTTAATTGGGGGTTACCGGGAAGCGAGGTCATTACAATTGGTATCAGAGCGATGGTTTTCCATTTAATCTCTATTAATTATTAAATTTTATAAACTCTTTAGAACCCATGGGTTTTATTAGAGGTTTTCCAATGACGGAGGTGTCTAGAAAAGGATCACAATATGGGGCTGGAAAGACTTTCCTCCACCCCGCTAATTGGTCTATGAAGACTCCCAGATATTATGTGACTCTCTGGCCGAAATCGGAGGTTTTTACTTGAAGTAAGACACCTCTAGGACTCTCTCAACTGTCTTCTTCACTTCTCAACCCTAACTCATATAGGATTCTAAGTGATTAGGGTTTATCTCTCTCGACACCCCTCTTGTGTTTGGGATAAGAGTGATAAGGATTAAGGAATCCTCTACCAAATAATGAAAATCATGTAAACAAGATGTCATGGACATAAGTTTAGTAGTTTAACCGCAAACTAAAGATTTAGTTACGTGCTTAGGTTGCATGGAGTGTGTTGTTGTGCCCTCAGGAGAGCTCTGAGGATAGACCTTCTTGTAGGAGGATGATGAGAGAGAGTTAGCCTTGGAGGAAGAAGCCTTTAGGAAGAGGAAGAGACCCGACACATCCTCTGAGGGCGATGCTAACCCAACCCTTGAGTGGTAGTTAGAGAAATAGAAGACATGATGAGTTGGATACCTCAATTGTTCGTGCATGCGATTAAGTGGGTTGGACATGCATGCTTTACATAAAGGTTTTAAGTAAACATGAGAATCATGAACTATGAGTGGTCGGTTGATCGCTGGTTCCTTATGGTGACCCGATCTTGGGTGGTCGAGCCTGTTGAGGGTGAGGGATCGCCCCATCAATGAGAAGGTTTATGGTGATCATATGAAAACCCTAACGGGAATATATGAATAGAAAAGAGGTATGTACCTAAGTGGTATCAAGGATAGCAGTAGGTTTTAGACCTAAGCCAGATAGGTTGTGCCTAGTGTTCATGAGATGAGCATGCAGAGCTCTGGATGATCTTGGTCGGATATAGGTCTTGATAGTATGCTTCACCCAAGTAGGGATAGATGTGTATCCTTAAGAGCTTGACCAATCTTCTAAGAGGGAACATCAAATTGTAGGACCAGTTGTAGGGTTAGCTCGAGAGAGAGAGAGGGAAAGACCCGATGAAGAAGGTTGGAAACCTAGACTCTGAGACATGAGGAATCATGAGAAATTGGGTATAATATGGCCTAGAATAAATGACCATGAGTAGATATATGTGGTTGCCTCATGCATGATCCTAGGAGTCTTATCGTACCTTGGGTGCCTTTAAAGGAACTAAACCCTAGAATGAGAAGGAGTCTTCTTGAACCGATGTATAGAGGTTATAAGTGCCTACCTTTTAGGTGTAGAAAGGAGAGTTCCTTAGACCCTAAAGAGGTATGGTATGGTAACAAGTTGTGAGGGATCGCACCCAGTTGGTTGTCCTTGTGTAGGTCTCTAAGGGTTGTTCATATGGAAGAGTGTTAGGAAGTGTATGCCCTACCCGGTATAGATTCGGTTCATATTGGACCAGCTGAGCATGTAGTTAGTCAACTGAAGTATAAGAGGTGAGCCTGGAGTTCCTAGACCAAAGAGGGGAATAAGTAGTACCTGGTGCACATAATTCTCATGAGGTTGTTTGAGTTCATGGTATTTGAGTATGGCACCCCCCTCATGTTTTAGTGTAAAAGGAAACCCCACATGAACAAAGATATATGTTTGATGAACAACTCTCATAGGTTGGTGACATATGCATGTATGATATTGGTTTGACCTTGAGGAATGATAAATATGTATGACATACCAAGGAACTTAGCATGGTTTAGTTGGTTGTCTTCTTGCTAGATACATGCATAAGTAAAATGTTATGAGTGAAGCATATACATGATGATGTAAACCTTGGGGGTAAGAACATTTTGTGATCTTTGTTACTATCAAGTGATAGTTTTCTCCTATCTTGGGAAGGGACCCTTCCATAGGGTGAGAACCAGCTTTTGGTTTGGGTTTGTGATAATCTGAAGAGGTCTCTTATAAGATCTTGATGAGCTAAGTGTAAGATCACATCGTGTGAGCATGAATCTATAGACCCATGTGTGACCATCACTAAGGGGCATGAGGATATGTTGCCATGGAGGTAACTTGTATTGGGCCAGACTGAGATAGGTAGGTTGCCATGATTCTCGTGTAAGGAATATAAGTTTTACCATTAGTGCCCAGAGAGATGATGGATATCTGGGTGAGGATTTAGGTTTGAGATGTGCTATGATGGAATCCTAAGTCAATACTAAGGTCAATAAGGGATAAGATTGATGGAAGTAGGAGTTGTCTGTTCCCTAAATGCACAAGACCATAGGGTCGGGAGGTGTGATATCCTAGATTTTTAGTATTTTATAACCTTCCTCAATATATATGGATTAATAATGAATAATGGGGATCCAAAAACTTAGAGATAATATAAGATTATATGAGGGGCATATAAGTCATCCAATGATGAATCTGATGTGTAATGATGAGTATTATGGGATTACATGGTCAAATGTCTCTAGATATGTCTGAGAAACTATGTTTGTATACACTATATAGTGGGGTGACTAAAAGTTATATTGAGATGTGTAATGAGTTTTCTTTGTTAACCTACTTGACCTAATGACAACTCTGTGAGATTGTTCGGATACAATTTGACATTAAAGAAAAATTTCATGTGACCATGCTAGACCTAAATATCATGTCTTCAAGAAATTATTTGATAGGTTGAATAGTCGAAACTATGCCTTCAACTTGGAAGAAAGCCTCTTTTGGTCATGGTGAAAATGTGTTTCAAATTTGAATCCCAACGAACCTTCTAATAAATTGTTATTCAAAATATAAGATCTTATATGATTTGATAAGTTGGGGCTGAGGAGTATAGTCCAATTAGATATTGTATGCATCACATGAGGCATTGGCTTCATCGTTCCCAGGGCCGAAATACCGGGAGCAGGTGGCAGTAATCGAGACTCTTATGGAAGTAGTCGCCTGTAAGGAATCGAGGAGGCTAGCTAGGTGGCCAGAGTCTGCGTACTCTTAGGATCAAAACAACCACTCACAATGGTCTTGCGGTGATATATAGAAAATGAGCAATCCCTCGCCCTACACTCACCTCACCGCTGCCAGCAGGACCTTCCCTGGCGGTGACTTCTATGTGGAGATACGACCACTGAAGCCCATCTCCCCTCTTCCGATCAACCCGCTCCACCGCACCGAGGAGGCCCTGATCACATAGTCGTTTCCTCGCCATGTTTCCGTTTCTTGGCGGTGCCCATCTGGCGAGCCCCCGACTCCACCACTTCCCCTCCCTTCCATGATGACAGCGTATCCAGGAATTGAGAGGCCTCGATCCCGTGCTGCTCCTCGTAGACTCCTTCTGACACAGTGGCGGCGCAGACCCAAGCATCGGAGCAGAGTCACACGGTGTCATATCTGTGAAGTCATGCAGGCAGTAGGAAAGGGACGCCGGGGATGCTAGATCCCAGCGGCAGTGCTCTAGACCGAATCGAGAAAGGAGGAACCAACATCAGTGGGCCTTGCTTCTCTATTCTGGCGACACCAAGATTGGATTTGGAGGCGTCCATCCCAGGCGGTAGTCACCCGCCGTTGAAAAACTGGAGCAGGTCATCACAGACTGAGAATCGGGCAGGGGACTCTCACGACGGCGTGGAGGAGAGCTTAGGGGATCGAACCCCTCTTCCGTGTGGAGTGCTCCACCCCGAGGTGAAGCCTTGGCCGTGAGATCCAATGGACCGCCTCCGCCCAGGGTCTTGGGAGGCTGCCGGATCCACGCCGACGCCTATAAGATTCGAAGGGGGGGGGGGTACCATCCTCAGCAACCTCACGCCGGAGCCCCTGCTCAGTGGCGGCATCCTCCATGCGTCGCGCAGGACCGGACCATGCGAAGGAGAGAGAGAGCGTGATCAGGAGGAATGAAAATGTGATGACCAGTTCAGACTAAATCCTAAACCGCCCAGCTCAAGAAAGATCAATATGGTCCACTTGAGCCAGCTAGACAGACCAGCTGATCTCCATGGCCATGTGGCAGATAGTGATTGGCTTAGAAGGTAAATCTTTACATATTTCCAATAAATAGATATGATCTTAGAAAATGTCCTATAAATAGCTCCCTTATCCAATAAATCCACCAAAAATACCCCTAGACTCAGAAAAATATTCTATACATTACTAGATCCTTAGATCAGGCTTTTAAAGCACAACTACTAATGATATTTTATTTAGATGATAATGCTTCATTTAAATGGTATAATTAGAAAACAATTGAGATTAAATCTGATAAAAATATTATTGAACCCTAGTATATTGTGGAAACCAAACATGAACTCAGATCTGACTATTATGTCAAAATAATAGGCCATTTCTCATTAAAACCCAATTCCATGTTTGTAACCTCATTTTAATTCTAGAAAATAGATCAATTATCAGAAAAATGAAATTTGGACCAGACCTCTAAAATGACAGCATGATCAGTAGAAAAATACCAGATACCATCTTAAGATTAGATGGAACCTAGAATTGGCCAAAACCTAATTTGGACCTAAAATACCTAGAATATGATGAACCTTGTATTAATGATGCTCAATTATATTTAATCAGGTCATGGACAAAGTTCTAGATGATCATGGATATGTGACGAATATCTGAACTTAGGTACGTGGACATAATTATATGACTAGATTTGCTGGATGTTAAATATATGTACTTGCTTGTTTGTACTAGAAATACATTGTTGGATGTAGATCTATATGTATTGTCATTTCTTCCTTGAACAATAAGAACACTAAAGAAAGAAAATGGAATGTAGTTACTGATGGTTCATTAATCTCCCTATTAGAGAGGGAAAGTATTAATGTTGACTAGCACCTCCCTAATGGTACAAGGTACGCGGGAAGATCCCTAATGGTACAAGGTACGCGGGGATAGGGCCCAATAATTTATGTTTCTGCTAAGTCCACCATAGTAATACATGTCCATTGAAATATGGTTAATAACTTGGGTTTACCTGATTTTCCACCATTAAATAATGTTTCTTTCTCTCTTTCTTCTTTTTCAAGTATTTTCAATATGCCAGCGTAGTATAGCTCTTTAATTCCACGTACCAACTTTTGTTGATGATTTTGTTTCTCGTATTTTCTAGGTTCAGAGCTAGCATGGGATAAAATAATAGGATGTGAGCAAGTTGTACAGGTTGTACCTATTGTCTAAGACCCTGTTAGCATACATGTTCAGACTTGTAGAATTTTCATTCAATATGTAATTGTAAATCATTCTGTAATAATTCATGTTGTATAAACATACATGTTAAATGTTGAGAAATGTTATGGTTGTATGTTCATGTATGCGTATTATGCTTCCGCATCGCTTTCTGATATGATTGGATGATGTTTTCGGATTCTGACATCTCATTCCCAATAGGGTTTGGAGAAGCCAAAATCTGGGGACGTCACAGTTGGTATCAGAGCATGAACAATAGCTACACCTAACAATTGCTCACCATGAAACATAAAATGTAATTTCACCTTTCACTTTAAATCCAAAAAACTTAGTAGGTTGTTCTATATGAATAAGTTTGACTTAACCTCTAGGTTAGAACCTAGATGTTCGAGAACTAGGTTTAGACAAGTGTGTGAGACCCTTTCCATATAGAGCTCATATGTATTGGGTAGCTGCACTAATCTACACCTTGTTCTCACCATTTCACTAGGTGACTTGACACTAGACTATCTACTGTGTGTGGGACACTCGATTTTGCTGATTTGGTTTTGTTTTCCAATCGGCTCGAGCCTCGACAGTTTTCTCTGACGTCTGCCTTCTCGGAGAAAAACTATATAATATTTTATTACCTATATGTAAATATAAAAATGTGTCCCTCACACTGGAGAGTAGTTAGTGTTCATGCAATCTAAGTGAAAGGGAGTGACATCAGTCTAGAAAAGAGAGTAGTCTAGATTAGATGTCTACAGCCTTATCAAGATATGTGATACATTGAGTAGATGATAGAATGATAGTTGATATAAGCATGTGAAATCTTAACTAAGTTTGATCTCTGATGGTATAAGTTTCCTTATAAAGGTTTAAGTTGTATACTTGTTGAATCCAATTATGTAGAATTTATGCAAAATCTTGATGATGAAAGTACATTCCCTTTTCCTTACTTAAGATAAGCTAAGTTAAGATAGATATGAGTGTGCATGAGCCTCAAGCTCATATACAAGGAGGATGTCTAGTGGTAGGATGAGATATGTGGTGAACTCTAGAGAGAGTAAGACCCACAAGGAGAAGGTCCTAGGACCTAGACTCCAATATATGAGATATGTAAAAAAAATGTCCTAAACTAGATTACTCTTGAGTGTTGAGTTGAGTCCTTATGCATGATTCAAATCTATATGTAAGAATTGGGTAAAATAAAAGGATGGGTAGATGACTCATATGATAAAGTCAATCCTTTGGCTGTGTTAGGTCCTAGCTTGAGTGACATATTTTGTGAATCTCATCATTAGTTGCAAGTGAGGTAATATACGAACTCTAGTTATGAGAGTATGATGCTTTGTGCAAGAGATACTCAAAATACATGTTCTCCCTTCTTCTTCTCCTTCTTAATATACGATGATAGAAGCCTCACTTGAGCTATATAGATGTTTTATATATGAGGAGTCACTCATATAAGCTTGACCCATTTTATATTTCCTTCCTATATCATACATGTTATATCCAAATTTGAAACTATGATAAGATTGTCTTGGTATATTCTCTTTCCCAATATCTCATACATGAAGGATGTAAGTTTGAAATAATGAGCTTGAAATAAAGATATCTTAGGATCATAGATACATGATCACAAAATATAGTTCTTAACCTCGATATTTCTCAATCTATGCTTCTAACTTTGAGGATAACTCTCCTACAATAGGGTGAAACCCTAATAGGTAAATATGAAAATAATCCCCTCTAATGCTGAAATACTAGTATGATGTTGATCATAAACCACACTAAAGTTGTTAAGCCTGATAATTATGATAAATGATGGCATGAAACTTAACATCACCATATGATTATTAGGGTGAATAATGAAGCCTTGAGTAGTACCTTCTCAACTTCATTTATGAGTAAAACCCTTATCCTTAAGGGGATATGGGGATGTAAATCCTAAGAGAGAAAGGAAAATTTGTTTCATGATATGACTAAGACATTAAATGATGCTTCAACCTATATAAGGTGGGGTGGTTACACCTCCTATGCTCTAATACCTAAGTTGATAACTAAAGGTACATCTTGAACTATGATATCCTTGATACCAAGAAGCAATGACTATATGAAGTTGGGCTCCCTGATATCACCTTAATATGATGTTAGTTGAATTTCGAGGACGAAATTCCATTAAGGTGGGGTTAATGTGATATCCTAGATTTTTAGGATTTTATAACCTTCCTCAATATATATGGATTAATAATGAATAATGGGGATCCAAAAACATAGATATAATATAAGATTATATGAGGGGCATATAAGTCATCCAATGATGAATCTGTTGTGTAATGATGAGTATTATGGGATTACATGATCAAATGTCTCTAGATATGTCTGAGAAATTATCTTTGTATACACTATATAGTGGGGTGACTAAAAGTTATATTGAGATGTGTAATGAGTTTTCTTTGTTAACCTACTTGACCAAATGACAACTCTGTGAGATTGTTCGGATACAATTTGACATTAAAGAAAAATTTCATGTGACCATGCTAGACCTAAATATCATGTCTTCAAGAAATTATTTGATAGGTTGAATAGTCGAAACTATGCCTTCAACTTGGAAGAAAGCCTCTTTTGGTCATCGTGAAAATGTGTTTCAAATTTGAATCCCAACGAACCTTCTAATAAATTGTTATTCAAAATATAAGATCTTAGATGATTTGATAAGTTGGGGCTGAGGAGTATAGTCCAATTAGATATTGTATGTATCACATGAGGCATTGGCTTCATCGTTCCCAGGGCCGAAATACCGGGAGCAGGTGGCAGTAATCGAGATTCTTATGGAAGTAGTCGCCTGTGAGGAATCGAGGAGGCTAGCTAGGTGGCCAGAGTCTGCGTACTCTTCGGATCAAAACAACCACTCACAATGGTCTTGCGGTGATATACAGAGAATGAGCAACCCCTCGCCCTACACTCACCTCACCGCTGCTAGCAGGACCTTCCCTGGCGGTGACTTCTATGTGGAGATACGACCACTGAAGTCCATCTCCCCTCTTCCGATCAACCTGCTCCACCGCACCGAGGAGGCCCTGATCACATAGTCATTTCCTCACCATGTTTCCATTTCTTGGCGGCACCCATCTGGCGAGCCCCCGACTCCACCACTTCCCCTCCCTTCCGTGATGACGGCGTATCCAGGCATTGAGAGGCCTCGATCCCATGCTGCTCCTCGTCGACTCCTCCTGACATAGTGGCGGCGCAGACCCAAGCATCGGAGGAGAGTCGCACGGTGCCATATCCGCGAAGTCATACAGGCGGCAGGGAAGGGACGTCGGGGATGCTAGATCCCAGCGGTGGTGCTGTAGACTGAATCGAGAAAGGAGGAACCAACAACGGTGGGCCTTGCTTCTCTATTCTGGCGACACCAAGATTGGATCTGGAGGCGTCCATCTAGGGCGGTAGTCACCCGCCGTAGAGAAACTGGACCAGGTCATCGCAGACTGAGAATCGGGCAGGGGACTCTCACGACGGTGTGGAGGAGAGCTCAGGGGATCGAACCCCTCTTCCGTGCGGAGTGCTCCACCCCGAGGTGAAGCCTTGGCTGTGAGATCCAATAGACCGCCTCCGCCCAGGGTCTTGGGAGGCCGCCGAATCCACGTCGATGCCAACAAGATTCAAAGGGGGGTACCATCCTCAGCAACCTCACGTCGGAGCCCCTGCTCAGTGGAGGCGTCCTCCATGCGTCGCGCAGGACCGGACCCTGCGAAGGAGAGAGAGAGCGTGATCAGGAGGAATGAAAACGTGATGACCAGTTCAGACTAAATCCTAAACCGCCCGGCTCAAGAAAGATCAATATGGTCCGCTTGAGCCAGCTAGACAGACCAGCTGATCTCCATGGCCATGTGGCAGATAGTGATTGGCTTAGAAGGTAAATCTTTACATATTTCCAATAAATAGATATGATCTTAGAAAATGTCCTATAAATAGCTCCATTATCCAATAAATACACCAAAAATACCCCTAGACTCAGAAAAATATTCTATACATTACTAGATCCTTAGATCAGGCTTTTAAAGCACAACTACTGATGATATTTTATTTAGATGATAATGCTTCATTTAAATGGTATAATTAGAAAACGATTGAGATTAAATCTGATAAAAATATTATTGAACCCTAGTATACTGTGGAAACCAAACATGAACTCAGATCTGACTATTATGTCAAAATAATAGGCCATTTCTCATTAAAACCCAATTCCATGTTTGTAACCTCATTTTAATTCTATAAAATATATCAATTATCAGAAAAATGAAATTTGGACCAGACCTCTAAAATGACAGCATGATCAGTAGAAAAATACCAGATACCATCTTAAGATTAGATGGAACCTAGAATTGGCCAAAACCTAATTTGGACCTAAAATACCTAGAATATGATGAACCTTGTATTAATGATGCTCAATTATATTTAATCAGGTCATGGACAAAGTTCTAGATGATCATGGATATGTGACGAATATCTGAACTCAGGTACGTGGACATAATTATATGACTAGATTTGCTGGATTTTAAATATATGTACTTGCTTGTTTGTACTTGAAATACATTGTTGGATGTAGATCTATATGTATTCTCATTTCCGCCTTGAACAATAAGAACACTAAAGAAAGAAAATGGAATGTAGTTATTGATGGTTCATTAATCTCCCTATTAGAGAGGGAAAATATTAATTTTGACTAGCACCTCCCTAATGGTACAAGGTACGCGGGGAGATCCCTAATGGTACAAGGTACGTGGGGATAGGGCCCAATAATTTATATTTGTGGTAAGTCCACCATAGTAATACATGTCCATTGAAATATGGTTAATAACTTGGGTTTACCTGATTTTCCGCCATTAAATAATGTTTCTTTCTCTCTTTCTTCTTTTTCAAGTATTTTCAATATGCCAGCGTAGTATAGCTTTTTAATTCCACGTACCAACTTTTGTTGATGATTTCATTTCTCGTATTTTCTAGGTTTAGAGCTAGCATGGGATAAAAGAATAGGATGTGAGCAAGTTGTACAGGTTGTACCTATTGTCTAAGATCCAGTTAGCATACATGTTCAGACTTGTAGAATTTTCATTCAATATGTAATTGTAAATCATTGTCTAATAATTCATGTTGTATAAACATACATGTTAAATGTTGAGAAATGTTATGGTTGTATGTTCATGTATGCGTATTATGCTTCTGCATCGCTTTCTGATATGATTGGATGATGTTTTCAGATTCTGACATCTCATTCCCAATAGGGTTTGGAGAAGCTAAAATTTGGGGACGTCATAGGAGGTAATAACTACCTTTCCCCGAGGACCATGGGTTATGAGGTTGGCCACCTTCATGAGTTAATGGGGCCTAAAGGGTAAATGTGAGAGGCACTCCCTAGATGCATAAGGGTCAGATCACCCTAAAAGTATCGGCACCCTAGGGACCTTGAAGTAATGAATAAGGATTGTACATAAGAGAGATGTTAAAATCTAGAGGTGATGGGAAAAGTCTTCCCATGGGTGTAGACCCATAATGGAGATGTTCATGGTGGAGTCATGTTTCAAATTAGACTGGAAAGTGTGATGGTGATGTGTGATGCACCATCTCTACTCTTGGAATGAGATGAACTCTGTATTTGGACTGCATCCAAATGCTTATTTCATCCTATTACAGGAGTGAGAGATAGGACAAATCACATGCCATATACTAAGGATCAAAGTGATAGGAGTTGAAACCTTTCTATGATGTTTGATGATGGAAGAAGTACCACATCTTTGAGAGTACGTGGGATAGATGGTTTGAAACCACAAAGAGAATAGAGGTAATTTGAGGACGTACCTCCCTGGAAGTAGTTTAGAGTCTATGGGTCATAAGTTTGGGTTTGATAACTAAGATGATGAACTCGAAGTTTTCTTGACTCAATTAGACCTAAACCTGAGATGAGGATGATGTGAAGTGTATGAGGGTTTATGTCTTCACCATCACCTAGCACGTAAGGAAGCTTATTTGGTAACAACATGTTCTCAACAGAATACAACTCAGGTGTACAACTGTCTTGTATAGCCAGTAAAGAGACTGGAAGAGGTTTCTAGGTGAACCCTACAATCATTAGAAGATGAGACATGTGTGGCTAACATCCGGATATAACATGACCCATTGGTTAAGTTAGTGATTACTTAGTTAGCCAGCCCAGAGCTTGATGAGATAAAAGGATAGTTGTGAGAACCTCAGATACACCTATCAGGAAAGAAGATCATGAAACCCACTACTAGAGTGTTTTAGGGTTTTTGTGGAGTCAACCTTGAGGAATCATATCATGCAAGGAGCTCATGAAATTAAACAACACCATACAATGTGGTACTACCAAGATGGTTAAGGTTTGCATTAGTACCTGGAAGAAGGATATAGAGTTGCATGTGGCCAGTTGCCATACATACCAGAGGGTGAAGGACGAACACAAGTAACCCAGTGAGTTACTGAGGAGTCCCTGAGGGGGAATTGGAATAGATCACCATAGATGTTGTGGTGGGTCTCCCCTAGACCAAGAGAGGTCATGAAGCAATATGGGTTATGGTAGATCGCCTTACCAAGTTGACATAATCCCTTGCTTAAGAGAGAGCACTATCAGTGTGACATATTTGATTCAACTATATATATGAGAGAGAGATAGTTCAACTACACAGTGATCCGGGTTTAATACCTTGAGTATGACCTTAAGTTCACTTCCATGTGGTGGATGTAGGTACATGAAGAACTCAATGTTAGTTTGAAGTTGGGTACAACATATCACTGCTGACTAATGAATAGCCAAGAGAGTATGAGCCAGACTTTAGAGGGTCTAATGAGAGCATTTGTGCTCGTCCAAGGTGACACAGGGGAGCAGTTCCTGCCCCTAGTACTTATGATAGCCACCACAGCTAGTGTCAGGTTGTAAGAAGCTCTGTAAAGGAGGTTGTGTCGGTCACCGCTTCATTAAGATGATGATGGTGAGAGGACCTAGAGAAGGTTAGAGAGAGAGCACAATGTGTGCAAATGAAGTCACTTTGATCGTGCAATGCCTGAGAAAGCCCAGGAGTGACAAGAGTTGTGAGCTGATGCAAAGCAGACTGACATGCAATTCACTGTAGGAGAACATATGTCATGAAAACCTGACCCCTCTGAGCTATAGCTGTGAAAGATAAGTCCCCGATGTGTGGGTCCATTTGAGAAGGATTGGTGGAGATTCTTATGTTTAGCCTTACCCCTCAGGATAACATGATGTATGTTGTATTCCATGAGTCTGATCTAGAGTACTGTTTGATGTACCCAAACCATGTGCTGATCCATGAACCTATTGAGCTTCGAGGGAGGCTGAAATATCCTTAGTCACCTATGAGGGTACGAGATACCAAGGTGAGAGAGAACTCAAATGTAAGAATATAAGATGATAAAGGTTCTTTGGAAGCATCATGGAGAGGTTGAAGCCACATGGTAGCCAATGATGGACATGGAAAAGTCTTATCCTGATTGTTTGTATGTTTGGTGGAATTTTGAGGGAAAAATTCCTACAAGAGGGGAAGGATATTACAAACCCAATTTTTGGGTTCTTTTGGATGGAAATGCCATTTCCCCAATAAATGTATGATTATGTAATTTGTATGATTTATGTGCCTTGAACGGATTTCTTTGATAAAGAGGCCTTGTATGAATGGTTTTGTGGGCCTTGTTGCCTATCAAGCCCAATAACCTAAAAAGGGAATAAAAAGGAAAAGGAAATCAATTAATAAGAGGAATAAATAAGATAAAGAGAAGATGTAGAAGAATCTAGAAGTCTAAGAATTATCCTTCATGAGTGGTTTTTGAATCCTTAGGATTTCTTGTGTTCCAAGGAGTCCGAGTTACAAAGATAATAGGAGAAGAAAGAGAAAATACAAATAATAAAAGCCTTAATATGGGAATAATGTGTCATATACTAATGGAATCATGAAATGACTTTTTGGTGTTGCCAAATAGAAAAGCTACTAGGTATAAGGAAGTATATCCTCATGACCAATGGATTAAAAGCCAAGTGCAAAGGGAATATAATCGAGGACTCTTTGTTTATCCATTATGTAAATACTCTAATATTGGTTCCTTGCTAACCAAGGAATACATGTTTTTGGCAAGGATGTAATAAAGGACCAACTACACATGAAGAAAGGAGAGTATCTCCTAACGGATAGTAGGACATTCCTCATTGATAAAAAAAACTATTGCGTGTGCTAAACCTTAATACCCTCAGCTATATAAGGGCTGGATCCATAGCCTTGAGTCCAGGAGGATCTCAGGCGTCTCACGCTCTTCTTCAAATCGATATTTGTTCTGACCCTAACAACATGGGGTAGTGCGACCCCTGGAGCGATGAGGAGCCATGGAAGGGAGTAAGAAGGAATCATGACGCTCCCACACCACTGGAAAGAAGCTCAGCCATCATCTCCTCACTCTAACCCCTACGCAACGCCTGCAAGAGGTCTGCAAACTAGTTGCGGGTTGTAGGTCTGGTTCTCTTAGACCTTACCACCTTGGCCACGGCTTGGAGCCTTGCTGAGCACGGTGGAGGGTGGAGGATGTAGAGGGACATATGGTGGTGCCCTTCGAGCCCTGGGGAGGAGGAGACAGCCCGCGATCGGCCCTGGCCCGACTATAGCGGGAGGGTTCGTAAGGAAGGTGACGAGAAAGTCACTTTGGATGAAACTTCCCCTCTGAGGTATGAAGAACTGATTCATCACATGGGGGCATAATTGTCAATCCATTATGTTTCAATCTAGCTGGATTACATAGGAGAACTACGTTCACAATGGCTAATGTGTCAGCCTCTCATTGGCCATGGTAAGTAAATTCTAAAAAATTCATAAATAATTATTGATAACTCATATTGCAACAAGTTATATACGAAAATTTATCAAGAGAATTAAAGGAATACAATAAAAATATTATCAAGGACTAAATATTCTTGTAACTCGAAATATATAAAAATATGCTATCTTTAATGGTTTTATTAATGGAAAACCCCTAATTTTTTATATTAATGGGATTTAGTGGTGTTCTTTGGATAATTTAAGATGATATTCACATATTGTTAATGAAAAGGACGTTTTTAGATTTAAATAGATTATCCTTGTACCCAATTGGATGGTTTAGGGTGTCATATGTATAAAGGGAAATAATGAACTTATAAAGGGTTAATGGTTTGTTATGTGGATTAATTTGAAATTCATTAGAGGAATGTGATGTTAAGTTGGTCCTAAGCCTGTTAGGAAGATTTTAATGAGATAATTAGGGTTTGCATAAAGGTTTACTATTTTTAGGTTTTTTGGTTATAATGATGGAAAGCTACAGATAAACCCTAATGAAACCCTAAAAAGGAGTAGGAAACTTTAGGAAGTTAGTTCAAGTCGAATAGATAGAATCTTGATAAAGTGTGTAGTAAATAGAGTACATGTGCTTTTCAGGATCCTTGATTGTGTGGTTGAACTACTTGCTTGGATTGCTTTCTTGGTTGGAATTTCTTATTGCTGGTGAAATCTAATGATCAGGTATGTGGTTAATTATGAGTACGCGCTTTAGTTTCTCGGCGTTTTCCCGATGTTTTATCGATTGCAATGGAAATAAACTGCTTGAATGATTTTATTTCAGTAATCTCTAAGGTGAATATGATTTGCACAATTTAAGTACATATATGACTTACTCGAACCTACATACCATCTCTGGATGTAAGATAAGAGACCAAGCCCTGGAGGGAAGGTCAAGGTGGTCAAGCCCCAGAGGGAAGACCACAGGACGCCCAGGGAGGTGACCCTAGGTACCAAGCTCAGGATGGAGAAGGTAGCCTTAAAGTCACTTGCAATGACTTAACCCTAGATAGGATATCCTAGAGGATGAGTAAAAATGGTTGAGAAGTCATATTGAAAAACGTAATCTTGCATTGTTAACAACTATTTGATGTGATTATGTTGTTAGAATATATGTGCAATGTTTTGGTTGTCACCACATACCGATATATTCATTTATACTGACTGACATTTTGTTTGTCGGTGTTTTAGGATCATCTAAAATTGGAAAAATAGTAAAGTGGAACTTGTGAAGATTAAAGTTAATTCATAAAGGAGGATTTAGATAGTGAGAATTCTATTGATGGTAGAAGTTCCAGTTTCCTATATTTGAAAGGTATGTGAAAAGAAATTTTATACCATTTTTAAGTTTAGTTTCTGGTAGAATTTATTAATTATTTTTTATTATTTGTAAAACCATTGATCCTATTTTTGGGATAACGCCTCTGACTTCTTGGTCATCCTTAATTGGGGGTTACCGGGAAGTGAGGTCATTACAAAATTGGAGACAGAGGAAGAGAGGATGGAGATGATGAGGCATCGCCCATTTTGAAGGGGGAAACGACTGTGGGGCACTGGTATTCCGCAGCGTCAAACTCACGCAATGCAGATTAAAGGCGGGGAGTAACGCAATGAGGAATTATAGGTTTAGGAAAGTGCTTAATTGCTTAGTCAAATACCAATTTTAATACCTAAGGTAACTAGGATTTTAAATACTCATTTAATTGGGAAAGAAATAAATGGTCTTTACTCATATCCTAAAATTAGAGAATTAAATTGATTAAGACTAACTAATGACTTCCTTATTTCATAGCACCAATTGAGAGAGCAAACGACATCAGATTAATATGAAAATTTATATGTATACTAATTAAAATACAAGGAGTTTGACTTTAACATTTGTTTCCTATTTTGAAAATAATTGATGTTATTGTGTTAAGTATTCATTTAATGTACTAATTACTTTTTGGTTGTTATTTGTAGCATTTATTTTCATATTTAATATATTTTCTTTAATCACATACTCGTAGGATATTTTAGAGAGTCAAGTCTATGATTTTAGTCGATTAGTTCCAACTATTTACATTTATTTTGTATATTTTACTTCTAGACCCCTTTATGCTTTATTAACATTTAGGAGGAGAGAGAAAAGAAAAGAGGGTTATTTCTCTCATTACAAATTCAATTCCACACTATTACTCATTTCTTGTCCCAAAAAGCCATTAAACTCTAAATTAATATAATCTACTAATTGTCTCTCATTAATGGTCATTTTGCATTATTAGACTCTAATTAACACACTAGTTGAAATAATTGTGCAAAAATCCATTCATTGAAATGAATGTGGGTCAAATATAATTCACACCATTAAGTATTGCTCAATTTCAACATTGAGGCCAAAGAAGATAGAAAAGATAGGAAAATTTAGGAAAAAGGACAAAAGGATAAGGAAATGAAAAGCTTGAAAATGGGTTAAATTACAAATAAAACCTAAGATTTAGTATGTTACAGTTCGCCGCAATGTTTTGGTTGAGAAGAGTTGGTACCCTTCGGGGAGGCATGATCCTTGCAATTGCCCTAGAAGTGGTCCAATTCATGCTAACTTCCTAAAATAAATCATTCGGTCGAGTTTATTAATGGGACATGTGATACGAAATATCAAAGAGAGCAAGAGCTATTAGATGTAAAGTGTGTATTAAAGTCTATTGCTAAAAATAATGCACGGGTGTGCTAAGTACTTAGGTTCTTAATAGTACTAGTTTCCCCTGACCTCGACAACAACACCTTAAATTGATCACCTGAACTCACATGCCCAAAAGGAGCGATCTAGAGTAATCAGACTTTAAATTTATAACTCAATACGTAGGTACCTGTAATAATAATAACATGGAATCATGTAGTAAATCAGGGTGAAATGTAGGGAAAATAGTGGTATGTTTTAAAAATGGAAAGCCTTAGCTTAGTTACACCAATTATAAGGTAAGATAAGTGTTTCTTACGGAATGATGGTGTTTCAACTGGTAAGATAGAAAACAAGTAAATTAAAAAAAATTAAACCAAGAAAAATAAGAATCTTTAAACATGATAAGACAATATAGATGAAAAACATGGATTGGGTTTCGTTGTCTAAAATCTCTCACAAACATGAAAGGCCCATACCCATTCTATATCATTAGCTAGTTTATAAGAATTCATCATTAATGTATATTCCTACCTCTCTCGAGATTAGGATATATCTAGATTATAGTGTCTCTCTCTTGATATGGAAATCAAAAAGTCAATATAAAACTATATGATCATTAGCTTAAGCATTTAAATATTGTCATGCATTCATGAACTCCATAACTCTTAGATATATTAATACTATTCTCTTAAGGAATTAACCATCAAACAACACAAGATGGTAGAAATCATGCAAGTGAAGCATTAAGAACAATATATAAGGATATAAACATTGCTTAGAGTATAAGCATTCAATGTATATAAGTATTTACATGTTGGGAGAGCCTTAGTGGATACTCCCAACCCAAGTTAAATGGATCAGCCATTCATGGTGGTGAGTAACATTTTAGATTTATAGCTATAAGGTGACATCATGATGGATAGATGGGAGTAAGTGAACAGATCAGAGAAGCAGATGGAATATACACCAAATAGCAACTCTATTTGAACTCAAAGTTGATGGAGACCTCCTTATTCTCTAAATTTGGTGATGGTGTGTGGTAGGTTGGCATCAACTATGTCATCCTTCTTCTCTTGAAGAGGGTTTCAGCTATTTCTCGGGGATGAAGAAGGTATGCTAGACCCTCAGACTTTTGTCCTTGGATGCGGCGAAATGATGGTTGCGAGCAGCGGTTGATTGTGAGTAGGTGCAGGTGAGCAACGCCCTCTCTTTAGCAAGGGGTGCATCATTTATATAGTCAAGTGTGGGGCTCAAGGTGCTCATAGATGGAATGTGGGATCCAAGTCTTCTAGTCATGTGCCTCGGGGCACAAACTTAACTAACATGGTGCCCAATGTACACAACGTTGTCATTGGTAGATGGAAGCTATTGGCGAGCCAACAATTGGTATAGCCTACCTAATCTTCAGTTATCACTCACAAATACACCAATGGAAGAGGAGGGAATGTTGAGACCTTAGTTTATGGATATTTTTGGAGACCCGATAGATGGAAGGTCGATGGTATGTGGAAGGATGGTATGTCATCGAGCCATTAGAATGTTGTTGCTTAGTTGAGTTATCAGAAAGAAAGACAAATTGGCATGCTTCGATTGATGACTCCCAACTGAGCCAACATTAGAGGAATGCAGAAAGACCATTACAAGGAAGGGCTTCTCTGATCCATCATGTTGCAAATACCTTTTTCAATGGAAGGTCACCCGAGCATGATATTTTTAGGATAAATAAACTATAATTTGTAGGATAAATAAACTATAATTAGGGGCAAATTAGTCATGAAATATTCAAAAAATTGGATTTTATTTCAATTGGATGTATAATTTGTATGATAACTAAACTATATGAGAAAACATATGATATTTTCTGATTAGTTATAATTTCCCTTTGTTTTCCTTCTGTGATATTTTAGAGAACCATGTGGAGGATCACACTCAAATGTGATTTATCAATATTTGAATTGATAGGCATTCTTTATTATATTTTAATTTTATCATCATCATGAATTTAATATTTATTATTGATGTAAATTCGTGCATTAGGTGTAGACCAAATTATGTAGACCACCCCACTCTAGGAGTTTGGTGTTCTATATTCCATTAGAAGTAATACAAATGAAAAAAAAGTACAGGAAGAACTTATGTACTAGTCGGACACCTACCTGAAATATTAGGAACCTCCCCAACCCAGGAATTAAACCCCAACAATTTTGATATTTAAATCCTTATGAGATGCGCCTATTATATTAGAGAATAAATTATTTATCTGGTTCAAGAATGAGCATTTAGCTATCTATCCCTCTCTAGCATTTGTCTTGAACAACATAAAAAGAAGTAGTCCACATATATTATTTAACCATGTTGGGCTTAACTCTTTGATCTAGATTATTATGCATTTGGGGTGACGGTCAAAGTAAACCAAGACCCAAAAATCAAAATATCTAGGATCATTATACATACATGTATGTATAACTGCATATTTATATTAGATACTATCTTTCATAGTACATTTGAGAACACATTTTATAAATTACATTTTTGTAAAACATATATGATCGGATGGCTACTTTTTGATATTTAACATGTACAGAAAAATCTAAAACATTATTGTATCTAATAAATTGGATATCTAATTCTTACATCAAATCTATAGAAGATATCATCTTCATCAGGCAGTCATAGAGCATTCATAGAAAAAATATGTGCTATCTTAATCAAACATATGTTCTTCCTTGATTTCAGTATATATACATGAAGTGTATTTGTTATGTTTTTATGTATCTAAGCTTTATAATATCCATCCATATGGTTGTATTTAGTTAACAACAATTAAGTGTTATATTTTATTAGTACACATAGGTTGCATGTATCTAAATACACAATTCCTAACTCTATCAGTAAATATGTGCCAGCATATATGTCTATATATATATATATATATATATATATATATATATATATATATATATATATATATATATATATATATATATATATATATATATATATACTAGTGAACACACATGTGCCATGCACGTGCATTTAAAAAAATTATAGTTTAATTAGATTTTATTGCACAATATATATATTTATGAAAGCATGTAATTACTTATTAAAACATAAATTAATTGATCCTGCAACAATATTTTTTCAAGTTATTTTTTATATAAAATTAATGCAAAGTTGTTAATCTCAAAGTTTTCAAAACAATGGATGGAAAGCATCAAACTGTTATAAACTCACCATATATATTCTTCTTCACAAAAAAGAGTGTATGAAGCAAATATGATATAAAGGAATGAAAAAAAAATCAATAAATATAGGAAACTTACTCATAATGTGGTATGGGTAGTGTTTGTTTTGATTTTGAAAATTGGTGAAAAAAGGTGATTCGTTCTAATTTTGAAATTGCACGTTACATAAGTCAAATTTATTGGAAAAAAAGAAATAGACTTTTAGTATGAAGATTACTATTTGACACCTTTTACAATTTTTCTTTACTTGGAAAAAATAAATAAATAATAATTGGCTTGTGGGACATATATATATAAATTTGGAAGTGTAGAACATCTTCGTAGGTTTTGAAGAATCATGTAATTAGTTACAATTTTTTTGAGAGAAAACTATATGCTAAGAAACTAATGAAATAAGATATTTATACTAAGACTATTTTAAAGAAATGACTTCACAAATTGGGCCGCCAATCCTTTTTGAATGATAAATCCCATTGATCGAAAGACCAAATCAGAAAATGTTGATGATGACATCATAACATTTCTATTTATGATACGTTGAATGTGCGGCAAGAGAGAAATTGAATCATTAACTAGTAACCCAATAATTAGTAATGATTTTTTCTTTGCTAATTGTTTCTGAGACGTTCAAGAGAAGTGGTAGGGAGTGGCTAACAATTATGGAGATAGCAATTCCCATCTCCAAATAAATAAATTAGTTTCCGTTAAAACTTAAATGCGAAATTATGACTCGCGTAATAAATATATTAGTTTCTCTTAAATATGACCCAACTAAATGATTCTGGTTTCTTCTCATAAGATTTCATTTCTTTCAAAGAAGAGTTTACCATATATAGGAAAGAGAGAATGTCTTCTTATGTATGAGCTCAATTGGGGTGTGGCGAGAAAAATACGGTGAGTGGAGAGGGCAGCGTGGATTTGAAAAGGTGGCTGTGTAATTAGAAATAAGTAAATAACTGCTCCTAGTGGATTAGGAATAGACGGCTCTTTTGAATGTGTCAAAGTCTCCGTTAAAACCGAAATGTGAAATTATAACTCAAGTAATGAATACATTAGTTTTTCTTAACTATGACTCAACTAAATGGTTTCGTTTTCTTCTCATAAGATTCCATTCTTTCAAAGTAGAGTTTTAAGATATATAGGGAAGAAAGAATGTGTTGTTATGTTACCCTCAATCGGGGTGTTGCGAAAAAAACACGGTGGAGGGGGGAGTGGAGCGTGTATTTAAAAAGGTGAAAGTGGGATTAGGAACTAATTCCTCTTTGTGTGGAGATATACAAGGAGGCGGTTTTCAGAGAGAGAGAAAGACAAGGAGATGGATGGGTGGGCGGCAGTTTGTGATGAATAAAACAATATGTGAGTGGGTGCTATGAAAGAGAAATAAGCATAAAATGAGAAAAAAAATGGAGAAAATTTTGTAGGAGAGTGAGTTAAGGAGAATGTAAGATTTTAAATTCTTACCTTTGAAGTAGATAGAATTTTTTTTCAAAAGGAAAAAATAATATAATTCAACAAACTCCCTCTTTATATATTATTATTTATTTTTTTATAATAAACAAATAGGCTCATATATGATAAGAACCCCATTACAATTATGTCACCTCAGCTTTGCCTTCTACGATACTTTTGACTTTTTCCACATTTTATTGTTGATCATTTTCTTCAAATGAGGCCTCTACAAAATATCTTTGGTAATTACCCATGTGACAATCCCCCATCTCTCCTTTCCTGTTATATATTATCCACTTACTATTGTTTAAATTGTTATAATTAGAAAATTAGGTTCATATATTTTATGAACCCAATAAGATCACGTCTCCTCAGCTTTGTCTTCCATGATTATTTTTTGACTTATCATACGTTTTATTTTTGCTCATTTTCTTTAAAGGACGCCTCCACTAAAATACTTTTAGTAAGTACCCATATGAAAATCTCCCGTCTCTTGCTTTCCGGTTTTATATTATCCCTCTCTTGTATTACTACCACCACACCAATGTCTCTCTACTTCACGGTAATATAAATCTTAAGCATATGCATGATCATCTTTAGTAGTAGTAAAATATGTTTACAATGAAGATTTCTACAAATTGTTTTAAATTGGAATGGCATGTTTAAGATACAAGCATCATCATTACAACCACAATTTTTATGTCTAACATGTATATAGTTTCTATTCAAAAAGGTTTAGCTGTCCAGCTTGCTGCTAGCCTACCTTCCATGTCAAATTAACTAATAAGATTTGATTCATATGAAAATTTGGTTTTTCTAAGATGAGAATGATCTAGAAGAATTGTGGCTTTGCTCTGGATATAGAACAACCTCAGTAGGACGTTCACATTTCACAACCTGACCACCAGTAATGTCAACTGACTTTTAACTACATGCTCCTTGTACCAGGATATTGATATAGGCATCTACAATTTTGTCTCTAGATGACTTGGACACTCTATTCCACTGACTGTTATTTCCTAGGATGCAAACATACACAACTACTCCTTCATGTCAAGAGAGAGTTTCTCATCAATAAAATACATCACAACTGGACGTAGCAGGCTCCATTATCGTCTGTCAATAAACTGTTACTTGGTGACTATGGCAAATAGAATAGGATCTTCCTTTGAGTAACAATTAGCATTAGATTAACTCCTCTCCGTCCAGGACTATCTCAAGATACAGTTTCCGTTTGGTAATGCATTGTAGGCCACTTGTGCAACTGCAAAAATAATATTGTTATTGACAAGTTGAGTAAAATAAGCATCGTAATCAATGAATTGTCAAATAATATATTTTTACTTTCTATTATCTTTCAATGATGGCTTGAGATCAACAATCTCATTTTCTCACGGAGTTATTTATTCCACGAAATGATACACCACGTCATGTACGCTTGACATTTACAACAAACATGTTACCATTTGCTATAATAAACATGAAAAAGGTAAGAAAATACCTTGATAAATTCAGAGAATCCTAGCCACTACTACTCACTTCAAGTTGAAACTAATGATTGACGAGTTTGAATGTTTCACATGATAATAAAAAATTTAACAACCCTTTCATGAATGAAACACCATGATAGAGATGAAAATGGTGTGGAAGTTAGATTGAAGTAAACAGATGGACATGATAAATTCCGGAATACAAAAGAGGCTTACAATTTTTAATACCCTCTTATAGAACCAGCGATGTCTGTGTGATGTACATCTCCCACCAAAAATAGCTTCTGTGATATTTACAAATACGTTACCGTTTGCTATAATAAAATCTGACAGAGGTGAGAAAATAGCTTGGTGAATCCAGAGCATCGTAACCACTACGTACTTTAAGTTGAAATCAATCTGATTGATGTGTTTGAATGTTTCACATGATAACAAAATTTTGAACAACTCTTTCATGAAAGAAACACCATGATAGAGATGAAAAGTGGTGTGGAAGTTAGATTGAAATAAACAGATGGAGACTATAGGATCCAGAATAAAAAGGAGGCTTACAATTTCTAATACCCTCTTATAAAATCAGTGATGTCCATGTACTGTACATCTGCCACACAACTACACGTACGATCAACATAAGCTTTCATCAGTACTTGATAAGCCTTCAAATGGAAAGTTTAGTGCCACAAAAGATTTCTGAAATACCTTATTATATTTATAGTTGTTGTTTACTTGGAGACAGGTGCTTTCAGATAAGTGAACGTGGTATTGCAAAATAACCATCGAGAACCTGAACCTAAAAGGAGTGTAGAAAACCTCAAGTGATGATAGAAATGGTAATTATTCGATCTGGTAGATTATTAATGGAGGGAATTATAATATACTAAATACAAGAATATTTATTGGACTTGACGACGTTACAGGTATGTTTAGTGCTAAATTGTGGAAAGGGAGCGATGAATAAGAATAGGCAAGCAATCGACACTCACCAAATTTTATCACAAGAAATGCTAACAAAAGGATGTGCCTCCAATAGCTTCAGAAAAGATGGTTCATGGAGCCATCCACCGCCGATTCCATTTCGAGTTAACATAACCTCAGTGGATCATCATTGTTCTCTAGCTTGTTGGTGCGGCAAGTGGAGGGTGGAGAAGCTCAAGAAGGAGATGAGGAAGGGGAGGGCGATGTATGGACAGTGGTGGATGAATGAGTCAGCTAGGTGGGATGGCTTTATGGATATGATTACATAGTTGAGAAATGCTCGTCGAGGAAATAATGGATAGTTGAAGAAAGAGTAAATGAAAAAATATTTCGGTTTTGCTTTTGTTTGACCATGCCACGTCGAAAGAGTTGGTTATTGGAGGACATCGATTTGTGGGAGAGTAGGAGATGAGTTATTGAGTGTCAACTGCGTAGAAACTGTTTTCGAATCTGATATTTTTAGAAACGGACTTGGTACGTGGGTTTTGGAGAGATGTGAGAAATGATTTCGTTGAGTGAGGGGGTGTGGGTATTGGTGATCGTGGTTTGGGAGAAAAGGAAATGCTTAGAAATAAAAGAAAGGAAAACCATCTTTCAAAAAAATCAGAAAACATTAAAAACGGAGGGAATATCGAGGGTTATTGAAAACGTTATCGATGATGTTATTAGTGGGAGTCGGTTAGGCATAAACGTCAGAAGGGATGGGAGAAGGGTGAGGAACGACTTTAGCGAGGGGGGTGTGGGTGTTGGAGAACGTGCTTTGAAAGGAAGGGGGTGCACTGAAATAAAAGAAGAAAAATCCTTGAAAAAAGGAGTGAAGAGAAAGGGTTCAGGAGAGTTCACCATTTCAAAAATAGTGCAGTTTGATTGGTTAGTGGCATAATTATAATTAGTAAAAACTATTCACTCTTTTTATAGTATATATATATATATATATATATATATATATATATATATATATATATATATATATATATATATATATATATATATATATATATATATATATATACATACATACACACACACACATATACATACATATTTCAGAATCATTCATGTTAATACAAGAGGACCCCAAAATTAGACCTATTACAGAAAAAGGGTACTAAACAATACCTTCATGCATTGTCTGGACCTAGGCCCATCCCACTACTAGTCTAATGATATGGGTCCAAACATAGGAGTATTAAAACTTGATATGGCCCATCATAATGCTCATATATATGTGCTTTTAAACCAAGGTAGATGAATAATTGAACTAGTCAAAATAAATATCTATAATTTTGCATTTCATATTTGTAAATGTCAAATATAAAATAAAAAGAGATAGAGTTCTATTGATTAATTTAAAGGGATAAATGTCTAGGCAAAAAAATGACTATAAGGATATTACAACTTAATGTTAGTGATATTCAATTATTGAATTTGTAATACAATGTAGATCCGGTGAAGAAAACATGATTTCTAATAACTAGAGATTGGGAGGAAGTATCGAAGAGCAACCTAAGATTTTTAAATAAAAATGTAATATGGAGTTAATTGTTTAGAGAAAAACTCGTTAAATAAGTGGGTAACTAATATTAACTAGATGAATAGCACTACAATAGTTAGTTAGTTAGTTAAGATCAATAAAGTGTCACACCTCCATGACCCCATCTAATCTAGGGTTATTTGCTCCACATTGATTCTTTTCACTAGATTGATAGAGGTTGTTTATATTCTAAGACATCTATCTATATTAGCAAAGATATAATAATCTAGTTCGACGTCGTTGAACCCTTCATGTCAAGCCATGGAGACCTTATGATGTCACTGGTTGTTATTTTCTTATCCTTAGGTCTTGCATTCACCTTATGATTTGTATGATATGTATTCTGGTTTTATTGAGTATCTTACACACTTTTTGTGAAATCTCATTATTTAATATAGAAAAATTAATCATTTACTTACTCGGTTTAGCATCAATCTATAAAATTTCATAATGTAGAAAAATTATTGTACTAGTAGTATTTTTATGATTATTGAATATCATTTGGATTTATTTGTGGAATTATATCTAATTCGAATTAATTTGCATACTAGTTTTTCATTTGTGTTTTTTTTTTCATTCAGAGGAGGATAGGTATGCAGTTCAAGCCATGGAGACCTTGTGATGGCATTGGTAGTTAGTTTTCTTATTAGGTCATGCATTCACATTTTGATTTGTACGATATGTATTCTTGTTTTATTCAGTATCTAACAAAAATTTTGTGAATCTCATTATTTAGTAGAGAAAAATTAATCATTTACTTATCCAATTTAGTATCAAACTATAAAATTTCATAATGTACTAAAATTAGTTTACTAGCAGTATTTTTAGGATTATTAAATGCCAGTTGGATTTATTTATGGAACAAGATCTAATTGGATATAATTTGCAAACTAGTTTTTCAGTTGTGTTTATTTTTTCATCGAGAGGACAGGTGCAACCTATCACAAAAATTGTGTAAGAGAACATTTAGTTGCTTCTATAAGCTTCCCCTCTAGGGCTAACAAACTGACGAGGTTTACCAAATGAACCAACTGATGTAGTGATTATCTACCAATTGTTTATTTACTCAAATGTTGGTTCTGTATAAATATTTGATTAATATATAATCAACAATTTTATTTGACTCTAACTAAGACAACCCACACATATGTGGATAAGCCCACTCTCCAAGGAAATAGCTTGCCTTATATAATACAATTCTTTAAGTGAAGGGTATATCCAAATGAGAATCTAGAGAAGTGTGGATAACTCTTGGAGGTAGTACAGTAGTAGTACATGAAATTCTGGTAGTCAATAAAGGTATTTGGATCACCTTGGACTTTTGAGTTGTACTAGTAGACAATGCAATAGTACCATAGTATGTGCTTAAAAAATGTAAGTCAAATGTGATGTTTATTTCACAATTTTTTTTCACTAAGGGTAACTAAATAATACTATAATTTACGTCGTATGCCCTTCTTTCATTGATTAAACTTGATGGACTTAAGTGTAATAAACTTTTTGGAATGTTATATTTGAGCGCCATACTAGTTGAACTACTTTACAAAGTGTTACACACAACACATAACTTATGTGAGTTTGATATCTATGCAAAGAATAATAATGTCTCGTCAATGAGTTTTTTTTGATAACCCAAAAGACTCATAAGGCTTGCGCCGAGCCCAACCTGGGGAGCTCAACCCCATCTCGTAAGGAGCGTAACCCATTAAGTCGGGCAGAGGCCGACTGCACTATGGGAGAAACAATTCCGAACAGTACCACTAGGGGGATTCAAACCTGGGATCCTTCATGAGGGGCCCCGTGTTGCGACCACCTGAACTACTGCTCGCCAACTGTCTCGTCAATGAGTTAGAATTATTTGCTCAAAACAAATACGTTCTGACTAGGTTTTGATTTCTCTCTATAAAAATAACTATTGCATCATATCTAAAATCACTTGTGCTACTGCTCAAGCTCAACGTTGAGTCTCTCAAAACATGATTGCAAATTATTACAAAATGGGCAAAAGTATCAAAGAGTAAGAAAAGATGTTTTTGATAAATATGTCATATTGGACTTAGTTGTTTCTGAGAAAAATCCATAAATTAGTGGGTACCAAAGATTAACTAGAAATATCATACTATTGTAGATTGTTAGTTAGGACCAACAAAGGGTCACACCTCCAAGACACCATGTAACCTACTGTTATTTGCCCCACAACGATTCTCCTCACTAGGTTAATAGAGGTTGTTTATATCTGGAGACATCTCTCTATGTTACCAAGGAAATAACTACCTAGTTAGACGTTGTGAACCGTTCATTTTAAGCCATGGAGACCTTGTGATAGCATTGCCAGTTAGTTATCTTCTCCTTAATTCCTACACATACCTATGATGTGTACAATACATATTCTAGTTTACATTACTATCTTACATATTTTTTGTAAGACCTTATAATTAAGGGAACAAAATAAATCATTTATTTATAAAAATAAAATCAAACTATACAATTATGTAAAATTGTAAAATTAGTGCACTGGGAGTATTTTTAAGATTACGGTGGCAGATAAGAAGAGAAAAGAATGCTAATTGGATTTGTTTATGGAATAAGATACTCTTGGAAATAATTTGCATGTTAATTTCTTAGTTGTGTTTTTATATTTTGTTTCATTCAGAGGAGGGAGGTCCAGTCTATCACCAATATTTTTAAAGAAAGTGTTTAGTTGTTGTTTTAAACTTTTCCTCTCGGCTCTAGATGGGTATCAAACCCACAACATGCGACTAGCAAACTGGTCTGACTTACCAGTTGATCCAACTGATATAGTAATTACCAGTGTTTTGAAAAGCGGTAATCAGTGTACGGGCGGTCGGGGTACCGAATAGAGTATATACGGTATGCGGGAGTATAAGCGGGAGATTAATCGGTTTTAATCGGTTTCAATTTTTTTAATAAATTTATGATATATTCACATAAATTTATATATTTACCGAACATAATTATACATAAAGACAATTACAAATAAGGACAGTAAACAATTGCAAACCAAACAAAATACATACAAGACTACAAGTACAACAATATAGGCTAATGTATGAAAGAACAAATCAAAACACATTGTTGCATTTGAATAAATTAAGTAAACATCAAACATTTAGTATTATTACTACTAACCAAGTTACAACTAACTAGTACCAACAAAGAAATTGAACTACCAATATTTGAAATAGAGATGGAAGGGGAGATAAAGTGGGGAATTGCACTGATCGAATAAAAATTTAGGAGCAAATAGGAGAAATGGAAAACAGGGTGTTGGGATAAGGGAGAAGCATAAATGGTTTTCAATAAACAATCTTAGAGAAAGAGTAATTGGAGTGGAGGGGGAATTGGAGGTGAAACAGGGAGACGATAGGAGGGGGAGAATCAAAGAGTGTGCGGGGACGGAATATAAGAAAAGGGATAATAAGAGTGACGAGATTGAAGGGGGTAGCGGGTTATTGCTATAGGTATTAGAAAAATAGAGAAGAAGACTTTATAGGATAAGTAGGAGGAAAGGAAGACAAACAGGGAGAAGATAAAGAGGGGGAGAAGAATTGAAGATGAAGGGACTAAATAGAAGAAAATGGATGAACAAGAGTAATAAACTGAAGGGAAGGAAGAAGAAGACGTGGTTGGGGGAATAGGAGAAAAGGACGGACAAATAGAGGTAGGGGAAAAGAATCAAGAGAAAATAGAGGAACTGGAGGGGGCGAAATAGCAGGTTACCTGTTACTACTGGAGAATCTCCGCCTGCTCCTACTTGAAGTCGTCGCTACAGGTGCTGCTGCTTCAAGCCGTCGTGTAGCTGCTGCTTCAAGCCGTCGTGCAGCTGCTGCTTCAAGCCGCTGGTACTGCTTCTTCCACGCCCACAATAGTGGCGCCTACGGCCACTATCCAGAGAGGCACCGAGGGAGAGGGAACCGCATGTGCAGCCTGCGCCAAGGTGGAGAGCCGGCGAGGGAAGAGACACCACCGTCGAAGGAGGAAGTCGCCGTCGGACAGCTTAGGGGCCACCGGAGAGTTGAGGGGGAAGAGATCGCAGCCCTAGCGCTGCTGGTTCCACGGCGCGTGTTCGCGATAGAGAAGAGTCAGGGCGAGTTAGAGTGTCGGGAAGGTGGGGTGGGGAGTCGAGTTGGGGTTCACTTAAGTGGACCTTTTTTTTTCTTTGATGGGCCTAATTTAGAAAATCGCAGAATATTCGGCCGTTTAAGCGCCCAGTCGGCCGAATAATTGGCCCAGGCCGATTTTATGTCCGATTAGGCCTGAGCGGTTCGCTCCACCCACGAAAATGAATATTCGGCCGATTATTCGGCCGATTAGGCCGATTTTCTGAACACTGGTCATTACCTATATATTACTAATTTACACAAATTCTAGTTGATTGATTGATTAAATTTTGTGAGCTTAAATGTAGAAAACTAATTAGGGTGTTAGTATTTGGGTCCCACACCAATTGAACTACTTTATAATGTGTCACACACAACATATAACTTATATTAGTTTGAATCTTGTGTAAAGAACAATAATGTCTCGTCAATGAGTTAGAATTATATGCTCGAAACAAATATGTTAAGGATATTCTCCAATCAGCTACCAAAATTTTCACCATTACCAAAGGCTTAACATTTTGGCAAAAGTGACGTTTGTAAAGATACCTACACCCGTTACACCACCACACCATCACCATTACCAATATTCTAGAAGTTATTAAATGACAAAAATAATTAGGTGTGCCTTATACATCCACATGCCTACATGAAAGATATTACATGATCAATTGTATGGGCTTCCTGCTAGAGCCAAAGTCAAAGCCACTAGTATAGGACGCGTCCTATAAAAGTTGTATAGGATAATCAATCACAATAAAGTATTTCATTCTGATTCTTCTTTAAAGCCCAAACCCCTAAAAAATTGAGAGAGAAACGCAAAAAATATTTTTTAACGAAATCTTATTAAATCCTATTAAATTTCTATATGACCCGTCTTGAACAGGCGTCGCATACGGAGCCAGTAATTAACATGATAGACGACTGTGTCCACGCTGATTTACGACCTTAACAACCGCAGTACCAACTCGATTGAAGGAACGCAGTTCTTTCATACATTGCTACCGAATGTAAGACATCTTCCTTTGTTTGACTTCAAATTAGCAGACGCAAACACGGTTGTCTGTCTTTTTAGCTCCCATCAGCTCGGACATTTGTATAAAATGCACCCTGCTCTCGATAGAGCATGGCATTCAACTCCTCTTTTGCTTGCATATTTTGCCTCATCAACAAAGCAAACCCGGTAACTATCAGCTTTTGCTTGTAGTTCAGCAGATCTATATCTTAAATCCATAACCAATTTTCGGCATTTTATCCAAGTCCAGCTCCCGTGCTTGTTTCGAGATGGCTGCTGATCACAGAGCACCAGGAGCATTCTGTGGCATGTTGATGATTGTCATGATCTCCACCGTCGCAGCGCAGGGAAATAGTCGTCTTCGAGCCGACTACTACGATGATATATGCCCGGGCGCCTTACCGGCGATACGAGGCATTGTGGATCAAGCCATCTATCGAGATCCCCGAGTTGGCGCCTCCATCATTCGGCTGCATTTCCATGATTGCTTCGTCAATGTACGATCCGTAGTATATGATGCTAATATTTCTCTAGAAGATCAACCTTTACAGTGGGTTTATAACTCAGGTAATTTACTCTTACAGGGATGCGACGGGTCAGTTTTGCTAGATGACACGGCTGGCTTCATTGGGGAGAAAACGGCATTGCCTAATAACAAGTCTGCCAGGGGGTTTGAGGTCATTGACGAGATCAAAGCAGCCGTTGACCAGGCCTGCTATGGCGACAGCCTTGTCTCCTGTGCTGACATTCTCGCCGTTGCTGCTAGGGATTCTGTGGCCGTGGTGAGTATAGCTTATGGATCTAATCGTTTTGTATTCATGATCTCTATGCATTTTTCAGCATCAGTCAAGAGTTATCAAATTAACATGTATTAATTAAATGACAGTACGGAGGGCCATCGTATGCAGTTCAAGTGGGGCGCCGCGACTCACGAACAGCGAGCAAGGACGCTGCTGACAACCTCACCCCACCTTTCGCAAACTTCTCCGCCCTCCTCACCGGATTCCAGGACCAAGGCCTCTCCCTGCGCGACCTTGTGGCCCTCTCCGGTGCTCACACTGTCGGGTTCGCGCAGTGCCAGAACTTCCGCAACCGCGCCCACAACGCCACCACCGACGTCATTGACCAGTACTACCAAGTTCATATCAAGAACATTTGCCCGGCGTCAGGGGCAGACGACCGTCTCGCGCCTCTTGATCCATCGCCAGCGAGGTTCGACAACGCCTACTTTAAGGGGTTGCTGGAGAAGAAAGGGCTGCTCCATTCGGACCAGAAGTTGCTCAGAGGAGATGGCGGTGAAAGTGATGGATTGGTGAGGCGCTACAGTGAGAACCTGGAGGCCTTCTGGGAGGACTTCGGAGCTTCTATGGTAAAGATGGGCGGCATACGCCCACTTACGGGAGATCAGGGAGAAATCAGAAGGAACTGCAGGAAAATGAACTAATTTTTATGCGCTCATCCGATTTGACCGGCTGCTACATTGTTTTTTTCTTTTCAACCTTGATTATTCTGCTTTTGTAATATTGTTATACTCCAATTTTCATTACTTGGATGTACTTGTAAACATTCTATGAATCACTTCTCTTCACAACGACGAAATATAAGTTCCCACACTTCCCATTAGGATATATAACCCATGTTGCATTTGTGACTTGTTTGTAAATAAAATTGGATATTTTTCCTTATAAATATCATTCGTATTGTAAGATCAAGGATAGGTGTATGCTAACGCTTATATCCACATAAATTAAGTACTAGAAGTGTCCATAACCAAAATTGTAATATAAATATTACTCGGGGATCGGGATCATGAGGCTTGTTCAAAAAACTTATCAATGTTCTTTCTATTTACATTTGAAATTGGGATGAAATATTAAAGCCACTCAACTGGTACGAATTAGAAGCAATGATATTTGGCACAAAACATATCCTTCTCTATAACTGATCCATAAAAGAACAAGATGTAGACTAAATTCGTGTTAGATATATGGCTTTATAAGTCATATATATAGCATGGGTTAAACCCAATGTAGTGCAACTAGTACATGGGAGAAATGTAGTTTTGTGTCTAGTGTAAATGAGGAAGAAGTTTTATCCTACATTGATCACTCCTAAAACTTTTGTGGTCCTTATATGTAGGATCACATGTGATACTAGTATCCAAGGGTCCTAGGGGAGGATATGCTCACCTCCTTGGTGAGTATGGTGACCGCAACCCACACGCACACACACGTCCGTCCGCCAAGCCATGCCACGCCACGTCGGGCCAGATCGGGCACGGGCTCAGGCTTGTGGCTTGTAGAGAATGTCTTCTATTTTTTTTATACTAGGACGCAACTACGTTATTAACTATTAATTTAATTAATTGTTTCTTTTTGAAATAGATTTATTAATCGTAATTCGAAGTGTTTTCCTTGCATATTTTTTTACAACGTGTACAATAGTGATCGAGTGATTGTGTCTTAATGGAAATATGATTTCAGTGTGTAAGGTTATAAATAAGCCTCCGGTCATTAGGGTTAAATATATCTCAAACGAGCATCCTATGTTTTGTTCGTGTTTTGCAAATCGTTAAAGAGACCTTTCAGTTGTCTCTTCTGAGTTGCTATGTGTAGTTCCTCTCCTGCGAGTAGCAGGTTCTTCCTTCTCCTCCTTAGAGGAGTGATCTGTTAGGCGGTGGTTCATGCCATCGCTCGACTGTATTGGTAGTACAAGCAAACATCATCAAACATGAGTGAGACGACAACCTTCTTTAGGTTTGTGACCCGGTCGACTAGATGAACGGTGTCTATCCTTCTGATTTCGGGCCGCTGGTTTTTTGAAGTAATACGTTCATTTCTTTAACAAACGATCTGGTCTATGTTCATAAATTAGTTGTTATTTTTGGCCTACATTGTTTATTCTTCTACCTCTTATTTGGATCTAGCCTGAACCTTATTATCTATTGCACCTGTTGTTGTTGTATGTAATGAAGTAAACCTAAATTTACAACAATCTTAAAGAAATCATTATGTGTTTTTAATTAACAACGGTCGGTCATGTTAGTTCTGGGAATAAAATTGATACTAGCAGTATGCCTAAGAAATTTACTGGTACTAACTTTGTCCGTTGGAAGAGCCGAATGTAAATTTGCTTAATATTGTGGGTTTTGATCAGTACATAGAAGAGGACGGACCTAAACCTAATGACACTATCCCTGATAATGCAATTATAATTTGCTAACTAGAAGAAGGGTGATAAGACATAACGAGGGTTGATCTTGTTTGGTTTAAATAAAAAACTATATGACTCTTACTTGAAGTTTCCTGTTACTACTTCTAAAGTTTTGTGGGAAGCGTTAGTTAAGAGTTTTACTACTGAAAACCAAGTTGTTGAAACACATTTTGTGTCTAAATTTCTAAAATTTCATATGGTTGAGGGTAAGTCTGTTTCTAATCAAACACATGACTTGCATCTCATGTGTCATGAACACTGTCACGAAACCGTTTGTTACCCCAATTCTACACTCCTAATGGCTACATAGCCAAAGGCAGGTGGACTGGGGCGTCTGTCCGTAAAATGACACAATATTTCACACAGAAAATATATATGTAAAAGCAGTAACACAAAACATAACAAGATACTAAAGGGGATAGAGAAACATGTACACATTTCTAGATTCAAGGATATCCATTTGTATTTCATTTTAGATCTTAGAGTCTTGAGTGCAACGGATCTTCATTTGGCACTAAAAATTTGATAAACAAAACATATTAATGTTAAAGCATTAAGTACGCTATGAAAAGGCATATGAACAGTTTAGGAGTACTACAAAACTTGCTTGGATAGAAACATCATATAAGAAAGAATAAGAAACAAGGCGAGAATAACCAACAACATTATTTCATTCAAAGCATAATTTAGGTGTATTTCCATTATACTCAACAACATATTATGGCCATTAACAACTTCCCATTGGAAGGGTCCATAAGGGTGCTTAAGATTAGCTATCCTTTTATCAACTTGGTCTACCTTATCTTGACATTTCAAGTCATATGCCCATCCTTGTGCTCTTACCCTGAGAATACAGGCAGGTACACTAGGTTTGTATAATGGACAAGTTTAATTATGTTCAAGGTTTGTTCAACATATTTCAAGCAAAACGAACATACTAATTGTAGGGAATAAGTAGCTCAAACAAGTAACTAACTAGCCAAGCATTCATACGAGCATACATACAAACAAGCCAATAGCATAGTAGGGTCAAGAGAGTAAGCGTACCTTATGAGTAGAGTACCAGATTAACCCTTTGCTTAAGAAAACCATATATAGTAAGTTGGACTGGATCTTGGCAGTTGAATCATTTGGAGATCCTGACATTACAAGTGAGTACAATTGGGTTAATATCATCAAGATGAGGTCTTATTAATTGTTATCATGGTGGTTGGATGTCTCACCTATGTCTAGGTATCATATCTTCTATTATTGATTTAAAAATATCTCCACTAGGTCATGCATAGGCATTATCAAGCGACATAGTACGTTATGGGTTCATTATCTCTTAAAGTGACACATCACAACTAAGATTAGGGATCATAAGATTATGGTTTCATGATTTTATATGGAGTGATCATGATTTAAGCAATGTAAGCATCAAATAGTCAAACTAGTCATTTTGAGTCATAATCATGCAAGATTGTCACCATTAGAGTATAGATGAGGTCTACTTGAGTTAGGAATCATAAGAATACCCAAGATACTAATTTGAGACCATAATATAATATGGGTGATCAAAGGAGCAAGGTTTTCATTAGATTAGCAACTTGGTTATCAACATTCATTCTAGATCACTTATCAAGTCAGCATTAGAGCTTTTTAACACGAGTGTACAAGCATGCTCCAGGAGACATGTAGGGATACAAGGCATGATAATATATTGATTTCAAGGCTACATAGACATCTTTGAGTAACTTTAGATTAATGAAAGCATAAGGTTTAACATTCATCACAAAAGGCCATATTAAGACACATTAAGTGTCACAAGGTCATCATTAGGGTCCAAGAAGGATCATGATACAAAATGATTATATTTGAGGGTGAAAATTATGGATTTAGAGCATTCATAGACATTTAAAGTACACTCAAACAATTACTAACATGAAAGAAAGGATCTTTTGCATATAGGTCCAAATTAGGCAAAAAAACATTAGATCAATTTTAGGGTTCAAGGATATATAAATTTTGAATCATGAAATAACAAGTTGATAAAGTTACTGATATAATGCTAGCATCATGATTTGGGGCATAAAGGAACACATTTTAGCATTAGATGACATAAGTCATGCCGGAAGAAACCAAAAGATAGCAATTTTAGCAAGGTAGTAGAACTATAAGCTGAATTAGGTCTTGAAACCAGTCCTATTAGACACACCTCATGCTCTAGGTAATGATTCATATATAGCATGAATAAAATGGCCCAAGTAAGGAGGAGATGTGCTATTTGCAAGATCAAGCATGGAACAAAGAAAGAGAGGGAGGAAGAGAGAGGGACATACCACTCAGTGGCACTGATGTGGCGCCCCACCGTTGGTCCACCCTGGGCCACACGGACACGCCAGCCAAGCGTGGGCCAGGAATCAAGCCCCTATTTGGAAATGGCCTGGACCGGCTTTGGGCGCTGTCGCGTAGTGACACGTAGGCCCAAACCAGTCCGGCTCGGGCTGGGTTTCCGTTTGGCAATGAGACTGGTTCGGACCCCGTTTTGGGTTTAGTCAGTCCCATTTTCGAGCTTGACACAGTACAGGTAGAGGCAGGTTTGGAATCTCAAACCCAGTTTGAGATCCTACCCTGACTCGTGTCTCGCGTCTCTCGGGCGTCCCTCGCGACGCATCTTTCCCTCCCTCTTCCTGGCGAAGCAGCCCTCTTCCTGGCAAAGCAACCCGTGAAGTAAATGCGACGCATCTGCTCCCGATGCAGCTACCTTCGGCGTAGCTGCTTCCTGCCGCCTGCCACCGCCGAGCTAGGTCGGTCAAAAGCAAGGTCTGCCATGCCTCGTCATGTCGTCTACAGAGGAAGCCGTAGGCGGCACAGAAGAGGAATCTGAAACCCTAGTCAGTGTTCTGCCTTTAAATTGGGGGTGTGGTGCTGCGAGGTGCTGGACTTCTACACAAGCTTCTTCGTCCAAGTGTTGCGAGGTGTTGGACTTCCGCAGAAGATCGTTGTCGCTCGCTTGTGGTCTGCCGGCGCTTCCCAGGTCGACGCTTGTGCCCATCTTCCGCCTCTTCCGTCGTCACTCCAAGGAGAGATTCTGCTCTGGTTGGTCTCTGTGTAGGGTAGAGGGTTATTTCGGTTTTAGGGCACAATGTTGAATAGGGTTATTTCGGTTTTAGGGCACAATGTGGAATAGGGCACAATGTCGAATTAAGTACCAAAACATTTGTGAAATGGTGTTCTTTATCGAAACATGTACGGTTGAATCTGATGTTAGATTTTGATTTTGATTTTGATTTTGAATAGGCACAATGTTGTTGATTTTGATGCTTTTCCCTTTCCCGTTGTTTACTCTGCACAGAGCATATTTGTTATTGGTTTGATGCTCTGGACGAGCATGGTCTCTGAACTGATGTGGTCTGTAGTATGTGTTGGTCTAAGAAGCACGATTTCAATAGGAAAAAAAATGATTCCTATAGACTATTGATAACATTATGAAGAATGTGACTCTCTTACTTTATAGTGATTCCTATAGACTATTCAATTTATCAACTAGATTTTAAGAAAATAATCTATTTCCATCATCCTGTTTATATATAAATAAGTAAACAATAATAAAAAATGGAGAGTCTCTTATATAGAAATATGTGTAATTACTATATAACAACCCTTATTGAACCTATAATAACAACTTGCTTCTCATTATGTAGCCATTTTTCTCATTAGATCCTTGAACCCAACCCCTTTTGATCCTTAATTTGTGATGTTTGTCACGTCATTGTTCTCCCTCTCTGTCACTGCTATTGGTACTGTTGTTTTCATGGTGTTGTATTTGATAAATAGTGGCGCCGCCACTTATCATATGCTCCAATACCACCTTCAATATTTATAAATATTTTTTATGCTCACATCATAGATGCCTCCCATCACTACCACCTCCTTAATTTTCTTCCGTCACATGTCTTGATACTTTTCCTTCTTCAATCACTCTCTATTTTTTTTTTGTTGCTTGTGCCACCTCTATTGTTGTTTATTCTCCACACATAGGATTCCATTAACCATTTTCGTACCTTGATATTTAGTATGAAACAAGCCATAGAACTTTAATTGTGATTGCATGCATACTATATGCTATAAAAAATGATTGAGAAGGTGATGGGTTTTCATTTAGTTTGAGGGTGCATCATTATGTATGATTTTTTATCATGCTTCAGTTACCAAATACAAAAGTCAACACACTATGGCTATCACACACATCTAGCTAATTCAGTTCAGTATTTTTTTCATTCATATATTTAAATTTTGTGTGGTGCAGGTGTGACATTATAGTATGTTTTAATTTACAGAATATCAATGATTGATTTTTTAGAATTTGTGTTATTCAGAAAACAAAATATAGTCATACCTCATTTTGGAAAGGATTGATGAACTAATCCTACTAAAATAAATAAAACAAAATGATCCAAATAAACATATATGTTAGTTGTTTATTAAATTACACTAATATTAGTGCCTTTTTGGACCATCTCTATGTAACAACCAAAACGACAATTCAGTAAACCGTTCTGTAGGTATTTCAGTCTGTCTGGTTGGATGTCTCAATAGTAGGTTGCTTTTTCAATATGAAATATACTAATATGTGTTTAGTTTTCTGTTATACAATAGTAGTTTGCTTTCTATATGATGGGTACCCTTTTGAAGTAAATACTACGAAATTGTATAGACTTGTGTCTAATTTTCCAAATGGTTTGAATTTGTTTTTTCCCTTGCAATTATTTTTTAGTACAAAATGAAGTATGAAGCATACGTTAAACTGTTTTTTGGTTTCTAGATTGCACTTTGATGTTTTCATTTCTGGATTAGATTGTGATGATTGTTCTCATGGATTTGAACCACCACTTCATTTCATGATACATTTCTTTAAACTTTGGTGCCACTTGTATTTGACCTAGGGTCAGTAACATTTGAGAAATTTGTGGATCTTAAAGTTAAGTAAAAGTAACCCAAATACATGGACCCATGTCCTAAGTATTTGTCCAAATTTTAGGCTACTCTTTGGAGAAAGGTTTGTCATTGATTTGTATGCATTCGTTCATATTCATGGACATGTTTCCAATGCATTTGATAACTTTTGTGTTAATCTGACATGAATCACATGTCCCTCTCCATCTGGCCTTAATTTTTTGTGGGATTGCAACCAGTTGACTTGGGGCCAATAATAATTTTAATTAGTATGCATTCCTTCATATTCCTAAACAAATAGATGTCAACGGTATGAATGTCAACACTATGTGTGTTATCCATACAACAGACTATGAAGAATCTTCTAAAACATATGTTTGGACTTGCCGACATAACCACCAAACAAGGATCATGGTCGTTCATGTTATGTAGCTTGGTCCACTTCATGTTTAGTAGCTTGGTTCAGTTCCTTTAATTACTTAGTGTGTTTCAGTAGTCCTTGTAACTTATGTCATTCAGATAATTTCTTATTGTTCATGCTTCAGTTCATTTATTGCTCTATTTCCTTCTACGACTTCAACTGAATTAGTACTAGAACCGTAGCAAGGTTTTGGGTATGTACTGGTTCACATACATGTGGTACCAGGTCCATTCTCATTCATTCATAAATCAGGGAATGACCAGATTCAATCAAGTCTGTTGGGTGTTAATCAATCAAGGTTGTGTCATTTGTGTATATTTGTAACTTGCCAAATTTGACTCATGTCATCAAATATTGCAGCAACTACACGAGTATGCCTCCCATCGACCCTAACCACCATATTGTATGGACAAGAGAGTCTGATGCCGCTGTGGTGACAGCATTGCACAGACAATATGACCTAGGTAGGTGTATTGATGGTAATTTTACTAGGGACTCTTGGAGGGAAATAACTTCTGATGTCAATAATAGGGTTGGCGACGTGTACATGTTAGACCAAATAAGAACTCACTGGAAGAACCTTAAAAAGGACTACGTCCATTTGAAGGGTTTGACCAACAAGAGTGGCGTTGGATGGGATGAAGAAAGGCACAAGCCCATTGTACCGGACACCCCTGAGTGGAAAGAGGCCATTGCGGTACGCACACTATACATAAATTTTATCCTAACAAATTGTAACTGTACATGTAAACAAGATTATCCTAATACACATATTTTTGAAAGCGTAGGCAGACAGGGACCTGACTAGGTTGCTTAGGCGCCCGTTTCCCCACTACTACGACATAGAGATAATGGCGGGGAGGAACATTGCTAGAGGACACCATGCAATGTCTTCGGCGGACAGTCAGATTCCTGCAGATGTTGCGTCTGAGGATGATGTAAGTGTCGACATAGGCGCGCCTGATACACCCATGTACACACAATCAGAAACAGATGAGCGTAGCGTACCCACACCTACCGTGCAAAGTGAGGGAAAGCGCGCGGCCTGGGGAAACAGATAACCCATTAGTTGCGGGCAGGAGTCCTTCTACCCATACGCGCAGGAAACAACAATCAACGCTGCAAGAGCGATGTAGCCTTTCCAATGAAGTTCTGGTTGAGTTCACACAAGTTTACACAAAGGTTCACGAGTTAGGCACCTCCATGATGACCAAAGCCTATGAAAAAGAAGAGTTGGCAAACATTTTACAACATTTTAATGACAATTTCCCCGATGCCCCCACCGCTGTTTTTACTACACTTGTGAACGCCATCAAGGACTCTACAAACCGCAACATCTACCTTAGCCTCAAAAACACCCCTGCAAAGATAACCTTGTGGTTAAACGACCTTTGTGAAAGGTCACAATTCGGTTTTTCCACATCTGTACCTCCAATGCCTTCATTTTATTTCCCGTCTCCGCAACCATTCCCTTCACCCAACTTCAACAACACGTCATCTCAACAATCATTTGTGCCACCATTCCCTTCACCCAATTCCAATACCACATCGTCTCACCCACCATTTATGTCGTCTTCCTCTTCACCCAACTTCCCAGGCTATTCGTCTCAGCCACCGTTTATCCCGCCACCCAACTTCCCAGGCATGCCACCGATGTGGTTTCCTTCATCCAGTGATGCTGGCCCATCGGGAACATAATTGCACGGTTTATTTCGTATGCATTTGATGTTAATTATTTTCCGTCCAAACATTTACATTTGATTGACTGTTGTAATAATTTACTTTCCGCACACACATTACATATCCGTACAATTTCATTTGATTGAGTGTAGTAATAATTTATTTTTCACACGTTAATTGGATTGTCTTATGTTGTAGCAATTATTATGTTGTTCTTTTCATTGTACATGTAGGCATCATGTATGCCAATGACCAACCACAGACACATGACATGCTCAACAACCTTTTATTAGATACCTTGTTGTGGTCAGTGATTCACGTTGGTGATTTAATTGCCAACTCTATTGCATACTCAATCATGGACGCAGTAGACGTTGATGCCTCCACACCACCTCGTATCCCTAGGTCAGTTAGCATAAGGAGTGGCCACATAAAGGTCTTAGAAATATTGACCGGTCACGAACAAAGGGCTTATGACCTATACCGGATGTGTCCACAAACTATAATGACCTTTGTCGACAAGCTTGAGAGTCGTGGCTTGTTGCGAGGTACTAGAGGCGTCACCTCAGTTGAGGCAGTATGCTATTTCCTGCAGATGGTTGGCCATGGACACACAAATCCTGCTTTAGCAGATGACTACATTCACTCCGGTGAGACCATTAGCAGAAAGTTCAACGAAGTCTTGGACGATGTTTGTGCGTTGACCCATGACTACATTGTCATGCAAACTGCAACTACATGCACAACAACACATACTCGCATTTTACATAACGCAATGTTCTACCCATACTTCAAGGTAATAGTTAACCCCCTAATAAATTTAATTAATTTTCAAACATTATGTATGTTTACAACATTATTTTGGTTTATAGAATGCCATAGGGGCTATTGACGGAACACACATCCCTGTCTTGGTCAGCAGAGACAAACAAAATCGATACCGTGACAGAATAGGGAATGTCTCTCTCAATGTCATGGCTGTAGTAGACTTCTCCATGAAGTTTACATATGTCCTCACTGGGTGGGAGGGGTCGGCTGCCGACCAAAGGGTCCTGCAATTGGCAAAGACCCATAGAGGGTTTACAGTTCCGTCAGGGAAGTTTTACCTGGTAGATGCAGGGTATGCCAACACTCGTGAATTTGTTGCACCCTATCGCAACACAACATACCATATTGCTGAGTACCGAGGAAACAGACATGCCTACACCAGAAAGAAAGAGATATTCAACCACAGACATGCTCAACTACGTAATATTGTAGAAAGAGCATTTGGGGTGCTGAAGAGACGGTTTGCATACCTTAAGAAGGGGCTGACACATCCTATTCATTCGCAGTGTCGCATCGTACTTGCTTGTTGTATCCTACACAATTTCATCCGACGACAAAATGACGGCGACACCATAATGGATGACCTCCCAGATGAGAATTCATCGTCTGCCATTCCCCCAGTCGGCGTTCCCCCGAGTTCAGGGCAAGGTTCAACTCAGGCCGATTCAAGGGAGGGCGAAGTGTTACGTGAATCCATTGCTAATCTCATTTGGGAAACTCGTTAGTAGAGTATCTGTAATAGATTGATTCCCAAAATGTTTATTTGGAACCTGATCCGAATCGTCACATTGTGTCAATATAGGTTGTCTTCAAATGGAGAACGGAATGCCTCGTTGTCAATGCGGCCTTCAATCCATTGTACACGTATATATGGATGCTGAGGATGCACAAAACGGACGTTTTGAAGACAACAACCCACACAAGCCATATTTTACGTGCGGTAGGGTTCAAAATCAAAATAGATGTCATATGAGGTTGCCCACGCAATGGGTTGTACCCACAATTGCCACACTAACCGCCATTAGGGCTGCAATGCTTTCACAACTTGCATATGCACGCAGTGAATGTTACCTATGGTCCCAGTGTGACTTTGTCTGTTCTAGCAGAGCAGACACTGATAGGCTACAAGTAGAAATTACATATCTACGATCGCGGTCCCAATATCTTCGCCAACATCTTCACATAACTAGCGACGACAACACTTCCAATGAGGACGGTTACAATACATCATAGATGTATAACATCATTGATGTCTGTCCAACATTCATAAGATAAGTTTATCTGTAATAGATTGAACAAACAATGGGGCCTATCTTGTATGTTATTGTTTTGATTTTCAATCTAACTTCATTACCATAAATCATTTGACTGATTCAAATGCATGGTGTAGATGTCTATTAATACAACTGAAGTTGTGCAGTGTGACTGTGGGTTAGAGGCAGGCTTGTGACTTAACACTGATAATGTAGGGTTGTATGACTTTGGAATTCTCAGTGAAAGACCAGGTGAAATGTATTACATATGTCCTTCTCGTGAGGTGCGCTTGTACAAACACACATATTATGTAGCCACTGTGTACGTTACACATTCGTTGTCATTTACGTAAACTTCATAATATTTTTTAGGGAAAAGATCGCTGCAGATACTTTCGTTGGGCAATCGATCTCAGGCCTACAATTGATTCTCTGAAAGCTGAGATTGCGTTACTCACGCTTGAGTGCAAGTCATTGTGGGGTCAGACAATGAACTTGAAAGATTTTGTTGAAATTCATCACAACCACCATGATGTTTACACCAACAAAAAGTATCAGCATGAGTATCTAGAACGCTACGTAGAAAAATTGGAGGAACAATGTAGGCTTCAGTTGGACACTCCTTCACCCCCGATGACGCCGTAACGTCGAATGGCGGCCATACCTTTCATTCGCGTCATCGGTTTTCCATTTTATTTTTGTTGTTTGGAAGTTCCCGTGTTAAGTGTTGTGGATTGTTTCTTGAAAACGAATATGCCATGCTCTTTTGTTTGGAACTTACATATTAACTAATATGCTTAGTCATTCGATGCTGTAATTAACTAATATTAACTATTATTGTTCTTCTTGTTATTTTTGTTCTTCTTATCTTCTTGTTATTTTTCTTCTTCTATTCTTCTTCTTATCTTCTTGTTGTTCTTGTTCTTCTAGTTTATTACAGGTAACATGGGATATCGTTTTCCTATAAAGGAGTATGATCTATCAAATAGTGAGTTTATGAGACGCGTCTCCCTTCCCCTACCCTGGATGTGTGAGCCATTTAACATAACTCCTGGCTATGCTGTTGTGGAGGTAGGGAGAATAAACTTTGATGTACAGATCAGGTGGTCTACACCTGAAGAACAAATATGGAATAAGAAAGGAAAATATTTAATCATGGATGAAGGTTGGGCTGAAATGTTGGAGAAACTAAAAGCCAAACCTGAATGGACTGTCACCCTACAACCAAAACCCAAAGACCACAGTCGCCCTACAACCTTTTATTTGTGGATTCACCCTACAAACTCAGAATTTCTTAGGTATATTTACCCGAGACCAGAGAATTATATATCATCAACTTCAGACTCGGCTGATGCCCTATTTGTGAGAGACTGCCACCAACCAAATGAGGAAGACCATGAAGTGGAGGACTCTTCTTCATCAAGTTATGTTGAATCCGCTGCATCAACAACAAAACTCGGCTGATGCCTTGTTTTGTGTGTTGTCTTTATTTTTCTTATATAGCATTTCAGGCTTGTTATGGGTGCCTGCCCACTAAGAAAATTTATATTTATCGAATGTAGCTGAATCTGTTTTACTTCAAAAATGATGTTCATGTTTGACTAGTTAAATCTTGAATTTTTTAATTTAGTTGGATTACTTTTAATGATGCCCCACAATACATCATTATAGTTTTTATGATTTTGTTAGTCTTGATGTCTGTTTTTTTTAGAGGAGCTTGTCCTAATTGGTTACGTATATGTGGTTGCATTTATCTCGGGTTAATCACAACCCTTGATGTTCTTCATCATATAGTTAGCATAAGCATAGAAGTATATGTGTACTTCTACAAGGAACACATATAAAGTAGAACATGTATCATGATAGCTGACTAGCCACTCATATTCAAAATGTATATCGGCTAAAAACTTATTTCTTAGTCTGACGGGGTTATCAGGTTACCTCATATCTTGGGGTATTAAACATAGCATGTTTGGCATATTCAACCTCAATAAAACAACCAAAACACCCACATAAACACCCCACAAAAGGTAACACACCTGACTCACATCTCAAAAACAAAATGAGAGTTCTTAAACCAAAGTGATATAGATAACAATTAAGTTATTTTTTAGTTACTTTTTTTTAAACTTCTGTTTAAACGCCGTCACAAGGCCAAATTTTTAACAACAGTTCTATGAGAATAGGACAGATTCAGCTAATCCTGCCTACAGTTGCCAAACAGAATCAGACTAAACCCAGCCTGCACAGCCAAACAGAATTAGCTTGAAACGAGTCTGAAACGAGTCCAGCCCCCTAGAATGAGACTGGTTTGCCAAATAGAATCAGACTGGTTTTCCAAACAGAATCAGACTCCAGCAGGCCTAAACCCGTCCAAGCCAGGCAGGCTTGCATAAAGCCAGCCCCGAACCAAACAGGAGCCAAGGGACTGGGTCAACCACTAGTGGAACGTGGTGAGAGGGCTAGACTCACCGCGAATCTGCAGCGTCCACTCTTGGTCCACCATGATTCCATCATGATCAACGGTTGGACGAGCCACTTATCTCTTGCACTCTCCTGTGCGGGTCGTCCTGTCTGCGGCGGCGGCCCGGACAGTTGCTTGCCGGAGTGAGGCATTGCTGGTGAAGCAAGGGATTGATCATCTCGAGACCTTGTTGTCCAGGTTTGACGCAAGGCCGTGAGTTTAACTCTATCCGAACTGGCCACCGAGGATCCCTAGGGCGAGAATGCCCACAGGGTGTGGCGGCGACACTGCAGAGAAAGAGGAGAAAGGAGGAGGGCATAGGTGCAGCTAGGGAATGCGACAGAAAGGGAAAGGATAGAGTGGGTTGGGACAGATTCGAGGCAAGTTTCAATTGATCAAAATCATCCATGAATGATGCTTATTGGCCACTGTAAAAGGAGCCTACTATTTCAACTGCTACAGTACATACAAGGCTAGGTGATGACCTCCTAGCTGTTAGATCGGGGAGGGGGATCAGTGGGACAAGAATGGAGGGATGAGATCATGCGTAGAGAAACCACAAGGATCGATGACGTGAAAATGAGAGCACCCCTTTGCTGGGTCGCGCGCCCCACATTTGGCCCAATAAGGGTAAAAAAAAGAGATAAAATAAGGTTAAATCAAAGATCAAAGTGCAATATCCAATTGGCCATATCTTGAGCTATGAGGGTCGGATTGAGGTGATTCTTGAACCGTTGGATTCACAATTAAATCCTCTATAACAGGAATTACATTTTATAGAAATAGGAGTTCATTGGAGTGGTTAAACTTTGATTTGCAAGTGGATGATAAGTAAAAAGCATGACACTTTATTCAAAACTCAAATTAGAGTCACATATAGGTATGATTTTGATATCCAACAAAATCAATTCATCCATTGAGCATAAAGTGACTTAATGTCATCAAGTTGAGGATGAGGGAGGTTTTTGAGTATATTATAGCATATAATGAGTCAAGATGTTCATAAATTAAATAAGAGGGAAACCAGGTTATCACAAACACTTAGCTGCAAAGATGTAATTTCCTAAGAAGTTTGTTGTTATGTCCATCATAGAAAAGTTCCCTATTTCATGTGAATTATTTTGCATGACTCTTAAGCATCACAAAGGAAACTTGTCAATAAATGATCTAATGAGGGATATTAACATACAAGAAGAACACTTAAAAGAGAAGACTTTCAAGGTGCCTATTGATGCAAACCCTAGTGTCAATTTTACTACTGTGAAAACTAAAGATAAGACAACAAAGAATATGCATAAACCTAAGGCCAAGACCCATAAGAAACTGAAGAACAAACCTTGTTGGACTTGTGGACATGTTGGCCAACAGAACAATGATTGTCCTTCAAAGAAGGAAAAGAAATTTGTCGCATCTGCAATTAAGGAGGTTGTAGTCAATATGATGACTACATCCTTGAACCTTAATGATGGATATGTTTCTATAAAATCTAAATCCTTTATATTTTTGAATCGCTTTATTAGATAGTTGACATTTGGGCAAATGTACATGTTTGTGCTGATAAGTCCCTATTTGTGTCTTACCAAGCCTCACGAGGTCATTCTGTGACTTTGAGCGATCCCATTTCTTCAGAAGTCAAAGCCGAAGGATGGGTGGACTTGAAGTTTCCTTTAGGGAAGGTTTTGATACTTCATAGAGACAGAAATATTTTAACCATTTGACACAATATCCTTAGTGGTGTAATTTTAGTTAGTAAAGGTTTTATAGTAGATTGCACTTGTAATAAGGCTATTATTACACTCCTTTGTGATTCTTTATTTTTTGGCAAGGGGTATCCATGTGATGTTGAGAACTTATTTAAGATTCTTGTTGAACCTATTTAATTAATTGTTTCTTTCTTAAATAGATTTATTAATTGTAATTAGAAGTGTTTTTCTTGTGGGTTTTTCCACAACGTCTACAAGAGCGATCAAGTGATTGTGTCTTAATGAGAATAGGATCTTGGTGCGTGTAAGGCTATAAATAAGCATCTAGTCATTAAGGTTAAACATATCTCAAAGGAACATTTGTCATTTCGTTCATGTTTTGCAAATCGTAAAAGAGACCTTTCAATCACCGCTTCAGAGTTGCTAAGTGGAGTTCCTCTCCTGCAAGTAGCAGGTTCTTCCTTATCCTCCTTAGAGATGCAATCTGTCAGGTGGTGGTTCATGTGATCACTGGGCTGCACTAGTAGTGCAACCAAACATCATCAAGCACAAGTGAGACGACAACCTTCTTCAAGTTTTCACCCAATTGACTAGAAGAATTGTGTCTATCCTTCTGGATTGCGGACTACTGATTTCTTTAAGTAATATATTCATTATTTAACCAAACGATCTGGTCTGTGTTCCTAACTTAGTTGTTATTTTTGTCTGACAGTGTTTATTCTTCTACCTCTTATCTAGATCTGGCATGAACCTATTAATCTATTGCACGTATTGATATTGCGTGTAACGACGTAAACCTAAATTTACAACAGTCTTAAAGAATCATTATCTATCGTTAATTAACAATGGTTGGTTATGTTCATTCTGAGAATAAAATTGATACTGGAAGTATGCCTGAGAAATTTACTGGTATGAACATTATCCGTTGAAAGAGTCGGATGTAAATTTGTCTTAGTATTGTGAGTTTTGATTAGTACATAGAAGAGGACAAACCTAAATCTGATGACACTATCCCTGATAATGCATTTATAATTTGCTAACTGGAAGAAGAGTGATAAGACATAATGAGGGTTGATTCTGTTTGGTGTAAATAACAAACTCTATGACTCTTACTTGAAGTTTCATGTTACTACTTCCAAAGTTTTATGGGAAGCATTAGTTAAGAATTTTAGTACTGAAAACTAAGGTGTTTAAAAGTATTGTCTGTCTAAATTTCTAAAATTTCATATGGTTTAGGGTGAGCCTGTTTCTGATCAAACACATGACTTTCATCTCCTGTGTCATGAACACTCGGATGAAAATATTTAATTGTCTAAGAAATTCATTTTTTTATCTAGCATAAAAAGTTCCATAAGTCATGGTAATTATTTGGCATGTCTCTTAGGCATCTGAAAGGAAACTTGTCAACGAATGATCTAATGAGGGATAATAACATTCAAGAAGAACACTTACAAGAGAGACTATCAAGGTGCCTACCGATGCAAACCCTAGTGCCAATTTTAATACTGCTAAATTAAAGATAAGAAAACAAAGAATATGTATAAACCTAAGGCCAAGATCCAAAGAAACCAAAGAACAAACCTTGTTGGACTTGTGGATAGGTGGGCCACCGAAACAAGGATTATCCTTCAAAGAAGGCAAAGAAAGTTGCTACATCTGCAACTTAGGAGGTTGTAGTAAATATGATGACTACATCCTTGAACCTAAATGATGGGTATGTTTCTATAAAATCTAAAATCCTTTTTATTTCTGAACCACTTTATTGGATAATTGACATTGGGGATAAGGTACATGTTTGTGCTAGTAAGTCCTTGTTTGTGTCTTATGAGGCCTAAATAGGTTGTTCTGTCATTTTGGGGGATCCCAGCTCTCCAGAATTCAAAGGAGAAGGATGTTTGGAGTTGAAGTTTCCTTCAGGGAAGGTTTTGACATTTCATAGAACCAAACATGTTCAAACCATTCGAGGCAATATCCTTAGTGGCGTAAAATTTGTTAGGGATGGTTTTAGAGTAGATTGCAAATGTAATAAGACTATTATTACACGCCTTCTTGATTCTTTATTTTTTGGCAAGGGCTATCTATATGATGTGGATAACTTATTTAAGATTCTTGTTGAACATGTTTTAAATTCCTGTTTAAATTTGAATTATAATAGTTCTGTATGCATGAATCCGGTATCATTTGATTTTTGGCATTCATGTTTGGGACTTGTAAATGTTGTCTCAATAAAGCGTATGATGAATCTGAATTTAATCCCTAAATCTGACATTAGTAATAATAAATGTGAAATATGTGTGCAATTCAAATTTCCTAGGAAGCCTTTTCATTTTGTGAATACGAATTCAAAAACATTATATTTAGTGCATATTGATATCTACACTACTACAGAAATAGCATTCCGTGTCGCTTTTCTGGGCGTCGGTTATTAAGGAACACGGACGCCTTATATTAAAGGCGTCGGTTATTTAGAAGAACCGACGTCTATATTCAAAGACCAGCCAAACACGAGTACCGCTTTGTATACAGCGTCGGTTGTTTATACAAAACCGACGCATAATGTCATCCAATTTTCGAGCGAAAAAAATAATGTCACTTTCGGCGTCGAGTCTGTAGTTAAAACACCGACGCTTATGTGCGATGGAAATTTGCACGAAAAGTGTCCTTTTCCGCGTCGGTCGTCCTTTAATCACCGATGCTGAATGTGGTTCCCGCCAAACATTTTCACGAAAATATCGTCCAAATGGACGTCGGATGTTGCGAACGACCGACGGTAAAGATGTTTAGGCGTCGGTTGTTGTAAACAACTGACGCTATTGGGGAACTTCATAACCTTCGATCGCCCGACTCTTCCCCTTTCTTATGTTTCATTGCTACCCTATTTCCCTATTGCGGCGATTTCTCCGGCGATTTCTCTACTGCTTGTACTAGTTTTTCTCCGGCGCTTCTCTCCGGCGCTTCTCTCCGGTGCCCCATCTCCAGCGTCCCCTCTCCGGCGCCCCTCTCCGACGCGTTTCTTCTCTGGCACCCCTGCTGCCCGCCCTGCTGCTCCAACCGCCTGCGCCGCCACCACGCCTGACAACCGGCGCCGCCGCAATGCCTGGTGCCCACCTGCCTGCCACGCCTGAGAACCGGCGCCGCCGTACCCCCTTCTCCTTCTCCTCCGCCTGGCCGCTGCCTGCCTGCCGCCGCCTGGCCGCCTGCCTGCCTGCTGCGGCTGACGCTCCTGCTCGTCGGAGTCACTGCCGCTGGTTCTGGAGCTCGTCGGCCGCCACCCACGTACTCAACCAGCTCGACCTCACCCTACTCTTCTTGCCCAGGTACCTGCAGACCCACCCAGGCGCGAAATTGGTTCTTTATGTGCTGACCTAATCTGCTTGCCTAATCTGCTTGCACGAAATTGGCTCCCTACTCTGCTTGCTTAATGTGCCTAATCTGCTTTAAGTGGTCCTAATATCATAACATGATAGTTTTATTATATGATTTGTGGCACTTTAGGGTGTATATACATGCAAATTATATAAGTGATAGATGTTGGATGTTTGTCAAGGTTTCTTGAAGATTGAATAAGTGATAGATGCTGGATGTTTATTTATTTCATCTATCCATGTTGCCTATAGTTTATAACATTGCATTGTGAATTATTGCATGTTTGAAACTATGAAATTATTGATTTATTAGATGATATTCAAGAAAACCCTAGTTTGATGAGCATGTTGTTAATCATGTTAATTATGATTCTTCTATATATTCTGATGTCATTATATAATTATGTGATCCCAACATATTAAATTGAATTAGAATGATTTCATGAATTATAGGGTTTACATAAGAATGACAACACATGTATTTGTTGGCCTAGAAACCCGTCCAAGATTTACTCAGTAGGAGTAAATCTTGGATAGTCCCCAGTTTGGGACTGTTCTTGAACACCTAATCTCACTTAGGATGTAAGTGTATATTGTGTATTGGGTTTTCGAGAAAATTTCGGTAGCATTTCCCCGTTTGTTCTCTAAGTACATATGTACTTAGAGAACAACGGGGAAATGCTGCCGAAATTTTCTTGAAAACCAAATACACATTATACACTTACATCCTAAGTGAGATTAGGTGTTCAAGGATGGGATAGGTGGTACACATTTATTATATATAAGATTGACATCAAATGTGTTTGTTGGCCTAGAAACCTGTCCAAGATTGACTAATATATACTTGTTTCCTAATATATACTTGTTTAAAAGGTTAACTGATGTTATACAACTTTTTCTGAAAATATATAACATCGTTATATGTACTTACACTTTGTTAATACTAATATTGTGCAGTCTCTGTCTTCCCATAACAATGACTATGAATTGGGCCTCTATGTCAATGTTAACGTTCCCTATTGAAGAACAATTGGACATCATCCTAGATGATCGTTCCTTAAACCAATTGGTCATACCCAAACATTGGCGTTTTCTAAAAGGAAGACACTACATGCCTGGTAAAGTGACCCTAACTTTTGGAAATTATTCACATGTAATCGAGGTTGAGTATGATTTGGCGGGAAATCTTGTATCAAAATCCGGTTGGCGTGATTGGATTGGAGAGCTGTATCTGGTCCGTTGGAATAGGCTTTTTCTCCGTCCAGTTGGCGATAATTCCATCAAAGTTTGGATAACCAACAACAACTGCGACACCCTCGATCATCTTCTGCGGTATGAGCGCACGGCGTCAGATATCATCTATGAGGAATCGGAATCTGAATCTGAGGCGTGATTGGATTGGAGAGCTTCGTGACACAGCTTCATCATCAAAAAGAAGTTATTGATGCATGCGGGACCATGTTGATGTAGTATTTAGTTGTCTATCTATCTAGACTTGTCTGTATTAATAGTTTTTTTAATTATGCGCATGTTTAGGGGTACACCAACCCCTTTGTTTAGTTATTGTTATAACTAAAGTGTGTGTTCCCATGAATGGAACTGTAAGTTGCTACATGAATGCTTATAACTGAAGTGTGTGTTCCCATGAATGGAACTGTAAGTTGCTACATGAATGCTTATAACTGAAGTGTGTGTTCCCATGAATGTTCCCATTTACATGATTACACTACTATTTTCTCATATTGTCTTGCCTCAAAAAAAAATTCTTTTATTGTTTAGTCTATTTTAATACGACATACTTGCTTATATCTTTCTTAATGATGAACTGTAATACGACATACTTGCTTATATACTTGTTTCCTAATATATACTTGCTTTCCTAATATATACTTGCTTTCTCTGATCATAGAATGGATAGATCATGGATGTCCATTCGTAATCGTTGCACCCCAGAGTTTATATCTGGTCTTGATCAGTTTATTAGATTTGCCGAGGAACATAGGAAAAAACCTACAGATAGGTTCTACTGTGCATGTAGGCATTGCGGTAACAACTTGAAACTCAACACTGGTGAGGAAATCAAAAGTCATGTCATGTGCAACGGGATTGTACAAGGCTATACAGAATGGCACTGGCATGGAGAGATTTCAAAATCGAATCCAGTAGATGTCAATAGCAGTGCTTGGGTGGAAGAAGAAATTGCCTCCGATGACGTAAATGTGAACGAACCAGTTCCAGCAGACATTGTTGATGCGATGCTGGATAGTTGTAGGGTAGAGCACACCGATCCACCTCCTATCTTTACAAACATTGTGCATGATGCTGAGATACCGTTATACACAGGCTGTGCTAAGTTTACGAAGCTTAGCGCTGTGCTGAGATTGTATAAGTTGAAAGCTAACAATAGATGGAGCGACAAAAGCTTCACTGAATTGTTGACTTTGTTGAAAGAAATTCTTCCTGAAGGAAATGAGCTGCCAATCTCAACATACCAGGTAAAGAAAATGTTGTGCCCAATGGGAATGGAGGCCAAAAAGATACACGCATGCCCGAATGATTGTGTATTATTTCAAAAGGACTATGTAGATTTGAAAGATTGTCCAAAATGTGGTGTGTCACGATATAAATTGACGACTTCGGGGGAGTCCAAAACTGGTTCTCCTGCCAGAAAAGTCTTACATCAACTATCTCAAACACCAAATGATATTACAGAAACTATCAAATGTCTCGCCTTTAAACCAAAACTGAATGTTATGTCTTATGAAGGGTTTGACATTAATGGATTCACATATTACACAAAGCGCCAAGATGATAAGAGTGTCGTCCAAAATAGTGGGGTCACTCTTCAAGCGTCAACTATGTACTTTGCAAGTGCAAAGGATAAGAGTCCACGTGAAGCTAAAATGTCATATTACGGTGTCATTGAAGACATTTGGGAGTTTGACTACATAGATTTCAATATTCCGCTCTTTAAATGTAATTGGGTTGATAACACCAAAGGAGTTATAGTGGATGAATTGGGTTTCACTTTGGTGAACTTTGAAATGATTGGCGAGAAGGCTGAACCATTCATATTGGCATCACAGGCAAAACAAATATTCTATATCGATGATCCTGCAAATGATAAATGGTCGGTTGTTCTTCATGGTAAAAGACAGTTCATTGAAGATCCTATAGATGAACAAGAGTACTATGATAAGTATGATGACTCCAGTCCATTCTCAGTTGGGTTGCCAACTCCACAAAATATTGAAGCTAATGATGACTTATATGTGCGCGGAGATCACAATGAAGGATTGTTAATTGATAAAAGATCACAATTTTAGAGACATGTATGTTTATACAAATGGTAAATGTTTTCCTTTTTCTAATTTATACAAATGCTAAATGTTTTCCTTTTTCTAGTTGATACAAATGCTAAATGTTTGCCTTTTTTATGACATTTTCAGATGGCTGACCATGATGAGAATGATGTTCATGATGAGCATGAAGTCCATGATGAGCATGTTGTCCATGACGAGCATGGCGAGGATACCAATGTAAGTTCTAAAAACATATCCTGTATTTCTATAAAATTCATTATCTTCTAGTTATGTCATATATCCTATATTTCTATATTGGCCTAATTCAGTGTGTTTATTTTTGTCAAATTTTAGGTTGATGATGCACATGTACCCACTGAAGCACTGGAGCAACTTGATGCGCGGAGAGGACATTCCAACTCGAGATATCGTCTACCGTTTCCTCCTCCTCCGCAGTAATATCCTCATCTCTAAACGTTTCTCGTAGGATTCTGAACCCCTCCCTTCCCTCTACTACATCGAAGCCATGCCGCAGTTGAACCCTTTCGCCTAGCCCTACCCGGCCAAGCAGGCGTCGCCTGAAGCACCACCGTCGTCGTCGTCTCCACCTCCATCGCAACTTGCTGTGCTAGTCCTGACAGTTTATCACCCCACATGCCTTCCTCCTCAGTTCCTGCCGCTAGACGACCACACAATGGATCCAAGAGGATTGCAGGCGTTCGCCAAAGACTATAGGCTGAGTTAACTCAATAGTTAACTTAGCCTATAGTCTTTGGCAAACGCCTGCATATCCTCTTGGATCCATTGTGTGGTTGTCTAGCGGCAGGAACTGGGGAGGAACGCATGTGGGGTCATAAACTGTTAGATATAATTGGGATGTTGATAGTGATGATGAATGATACTTTGTAAATGAATGTTTCTGAATGTTAAAACATGTATTTGAATGATTCTATATGTGTGAACGTGACAATTGAATTGATGTCTGAATGTATCTACTTGTGTGAATCTTTTTATGTTAATTTTGCAGGTTTGTGGCCTGTTTGTAGGCTGATATCAATGGATGTCGTAAACCTGCAGTTCAGAAAACTGAACTGCAGGTTCTCATCCTGTTGACCAGCCACAGCAGGCCTGCAAACAGATTTATAAAAAAAAAATAGATATAGGCGTCGGTTATTTACCGATAACCGTCAGCACAGACTTACAACGTCGGTTTTTTGTTGAACACCGACGCCAAAAGTGTTCGCGCTACAGGAAATGGGAGTCATCTAGGACACTTTTCTGCGTCGGTTTTTTAGTATATAACCGACGCAGAAATCGTCCTAGATGACGCCATTTTCTGTGGCACGAACCCTTTTGGCGTCGGTGTTTTATAATAAACCGACGCCTTTATGTTAAATAGGCGTCGGTTTTTTAACCGACGCTGAAGTGTCCAACCTTTTAGCGGCGCCCACATAGGCGTCGTTCAGAAACCGACGCCAAAGGGGGTTAAACAACCGACACTAAAAGGCACTTCTGTAGTAGTGCTATGAATTTAATGGGTTTGCTACTACGGATCAAAAGTGTTATTTTATAACTTTTATTGACAATACTAGTAGATAGTGTTATGTATTTTTACTTATAATTAAAGATGAGGAATTGGATTAGTTTAAAATTTATAAGAAAGAAGCTGAAACTCAAACCAGAAAAGTAATTAAATGATTAAGGCCTGATAGGGGATGAGAATACACCTCAAACTATTTTTGGAATTTCCAATTGCATGGTATAGTCCATGAGGTTATCATTCTATATTTATAGCAATCTAATGGGATAGTCAAACATAAAAACCTCTCCCTTATATATATGATAATTTGTTTACTCTAAACCTCGGGTCTACCCAACTTCATCTAGGGGAAGCTTTGAATATGGCTGGCCATATTCTGAATAGAGTTCCCCATAAACATGTAGAAAGTAGTCCATTTGAGTTATGGAGGGAGAAAACCTAGTCTCAAATATCTTTCAGTGTGGGGTTTTTTTGCTAAGGTACTTGTCCCTAAACACAGGAGTGAGAAATTGGGACCGAAAACGATTGATGCCATTTTCTTGGGGTATGTAGAGACAAGTTATGCCTATAGATTCTTTGCTGTAAAATTTGATATCTTAGGCTTTGAGGTCAATACAATTGTGGAATTATGTGATGCTATAATATTTGAGGATGTGTTTCCCATGAAATCTAGTTGCCTAATGAAGTATCTCAAGAGGATTCATTCACCACGGGTTCCATTCCTGAGCATGTGGAAAAGATGACAAATGTGGAGGGTGACTCAGAACAAGCTATTTCTGAATTTGATGCTTTTGAAAAAATATATGAACCAAGGAGAAGTAAATGGCCTAGGATATCCAAGGACTTTGGAAGTGAGTTTCTCACTTACAATGATGAGGATGTTCATGTAACTTTCAAATGAGCTATGGAATTTCTAGAAGCTATGTTTTAGAAAGAAGCCATTAATGATGAAATCCAACTGATTCACTTAAATGGAACTTGAGAATTGGTGGATTTGTCTCCTAGTTGTTCTACAATTGGTTGCAAATGGATCTTTACGAAGACACTTAATGCAGATGGGGCAATGAATACATATAAGTCTAGGTTAGTTGATGAATAAGTATAAGTCTAGGTTAGTTGCTAATGTTTACACACAGAGGGAAGGAATAGATTATTTTGATACATATTCCCCTATTTCCCGTATGACCAAAATAAGAGTCCTTATAGCATTGGCTTCCATTTATAATCTTTGTATCCATCAGATGGATGTCAAGATTGAGTTCTTACATGGTGATCTTTAGGAGGAAATATATATGGAACAATCTGAGGGATTTGTGTGTCATGGGAATGAGTCCAAAGTGTGTAAACTTGTTAATTCATTATGTGTCTTGAAACAAGCCCCTAAGGAATGGCATGAGAAGTTTGATTTTATGGTATCATCATTTGTCTTTGTTTCTAATAAATTTGATAAGTGTCTCTACTGCAAAATCACCAATGATGGATTCATTTTTTTATGTTAATATGTCGATGATATCATGCTTATTGGTTTTGATATGAAAGTAGTAAATGAGGCAAAGTCATTCTTGTGTAGTAAGTTTGAGATGAAGGATATGGATGTCACTGATGTGATTTTAGGGCTTAAAATAATAAGGTCTACTGATAGAATAACTCTCTCTCAGTCTCACTATGTTGAGAAGATACTGGAGAGGTTTGAGTGCCATCATGTGAACCTGTTAAGATTCCATATGATTCATCCAAGGCCTTGTTCAAGAATGAGATTGGACTTTTGATGTCTCAATAATGATGCTCTCAGATAATCAAAAGTTTGATGTATCTTATGAACTGCAAATGTCCAGACATTGTGTTTGCTATGAGAAAGTTAAGTAGATACACCAGTTTTCCTGACAAGACCCATTGGGAAGCTCTTGATAGAGTTTTGAGGTATATCAAGGGAACTTGTTCCCTTGGGTTGCATTATGACAAATATCCCTCTGTAGTTGAAGGATATCGGGATGCATGCTGGATTTCCATGAACTCTGGGAGTAATGGTGTCTCAAGATATGTATTTATGTTGGGAGGAGGAGCTGATTCTTAGAGGTTTAAGAAACATATCATATTGTCTTGGTCTACTTTTGAGGCAGAGTTGTGTGCTTTAGCTGAAACTGGATTGGAAGTTGAATGGCTACATGGACTTATGTCCAGTTTACCTATGGTAAAGAAGCTCCTTCCTACAATTTTAGTTCACTATGATAGCACTATAATAATTGCTAAGATAAAGAGTTTCAAGTACAATAAATAAATAATGTAGACACATCCAAGTCAAATTCAAGTCTGTAAGGGAGTTACTATCTAATGGGGTCATGGATGTGGACTACTTCGGTACCAGAGATAATATAGCCAATCCTTTCACTAAAGGTCTTACCTTGGCCTTAGTGGAAAAATCCATGTTGGGGAGGGATTCAAAACCCTTTAGATTCGCAGGTAGTAGCAACCCAACCCAAATGAGAGGACATCCCACAAATCAGGTTCAATGTGGTAATAACAAGTTGTTGGGTGAATCAATTGACACTATGTATTTTGTTTGATGCTTCTAGCATCTGTGTGTCTATCTCTTGGAAAATGTGTTAGTGTCATGACTGCAAGTTAGTAAGAGATTAGTCTCTGAATGGTGTCAAGTCTTAGGACATGATGTTAGCACTACATCTTTGGAGACACCAACTAAATGATTGATGTTGTGTAGGCCACAAAAGGAGAACAGGGTTGTTCTTTGATATCAATCATGACATTTATTTTGTATGCATGGCCTTAATGCATTGTTTTCTTTTCTACTACGTCTTTATTGTGTTGTTACCAACCTATACTCTTGCGCCCAAGGTTCAGGTTCAAGAGTTATATTCACCTAATTCCTACGGGTGTTATAGTTGGATAACTCAGGTAGATTTAAACCAAAAGGTATCTACTGAATGCACAGTATGGAAGACGGAATGGTAGATCGCACTACACATTGGACTTTGTGGGGGATTGCTACATATATATATATATATATATATATATATATATATATATATATATATATGTATGCCATGTATGTAGCATGGGTTAAACCCAATGTAGTGTAGCTGGTACAAGGGAAAAATGCAGTTTTTTGTCTAGTGCAAATGGGAAAGAAGTTTTATCCCACATTGCTCACTCCTAGAACTTTTGTGGTCCTTATGTCTAGTATCACATGTGACACTAGTCTCCAAGGGTCCTAGGGGAGGGTATGCTCACTTCCTTGGTGAGAATAGTGACTACAACACACATGCACAGACACTCACACGTGCGTGCACACACCACACGACAACTGGCCTGGCCTGGCCTGGTCGGGTTGGGGCTTGTGGATTGTGGATTATGTAGAATGTATTTCGTCTTCCGTCTTCTTTTTATACTAGGACACAACTACACAATTAATTATTAATTTAATTAATTATTTCTTTTTAAAATGGATTTATTAATCCTAATTGGAGAGTGTTTTCCTTACAGATTCTTCTGCAACTTGTATAAGAGTGATAGAGTGATTGCATCTTAATCGAAATAAAATTCTGATGTGTGTAAGGCTATAAATAAGCCTCCAGTCATTAGGGTTAAACACATCTCAAATGAACTTCAAACATCATCTGTTTCATTTGTGCTTTGCAAACCCTAAAAGAGACCTTTCAGTCATCACTAACGAGTTGCTATGTGGAGTTCCTCTCTACAAGTAGCAGGTTTTTCCTTCTCCTCCATAGAGACGTGATCTGTCAGGTGGTGGTTCCTGCGATTGTTGGGCGGTGCTGGTAGTGCAATCGAACGTTGTAAAGCATGAGCGAGACAACAATGTTCTTGAGGTTTGTGACCGAGTCGACTAGAAGAACGATGCCTATCCTTCTAGATTGTGGGTTGTTGATTTCTTTAAGTAACATGTTAATTTTTTCAAAATGATCTAGTATGTTTTCCTAACTTTGTTGTTATTTTTCTCTTGTCCTGTTTATTCTTCCATTTCATATATGGATCTAGCTTGACCCTTTTAATCTATTGCACCTGTTGTTGTTTCATGTAATGATGTAAACCTAAATTTACAACAATCTTAAATAAATAATTATACGTCGTTAATTAACAAAGATCGATCATGTTGGTTCTGGGAATAAAATTGATACTAGCAATATGTCTGAGAAATTTACTAGTACCAACTTTACCCGTTGGCAGATTCAGTTGCAAATTTGGCTTAATATTGTGGGTTTTGATCAGTACATAGAATAGGACAAACTTAAATCTGATGACACTATCCCTGATAATGCAAATATACTTGTTAACTACAAGAAGAGTGACAAGATGTGTCGAGGGTTGATTATGTTTGGTTTAAATAACAAACTATTGTCACCTAACATATCTACTAAAATATAAGTTATCACCACTTTTGTAGAAAGATAATAAAAAATAAGTTGAAAGAATAATAGATGCACTATTTAAGACATGATAATTTGATACCACATCTCTAGCCCAAGCATTACAATATTAGGGTGAGTTTTAATATGATGGCATCTGATAGAGTTTTTCTAAAAACTAAAAAAGATGATGATGCACACCAAATATTCATTTTTTATGTTCCTATAATTAATTTTGTACCCATTTTCGGTAAAAAGTTACATACCAAGTAAATTTAGTTGTTCAAATAGCATCAATGGCCTCTGTCACTGCTATTGATAAAATGGAATAAAAAATTCATCTAGAAGTATGAACTAAAGCTATCACCACTTTAATAAAAGTACCATTATATGGAGGTTGTTTAAGTAGACACCAAAAAATGTAGTGACACATCTACTTGATGGAATAATTAAATGATTAGATCCATACAAATAGACAGTTTGAACAAGTATAACACACATAGTCTAGGTGCAATAGTAGGTAAATCAAAAGTTTATCTTTTTGCGACTTATTTTTTCATCAGACTCATGACTAGTGCTACAATACCAAATATGATAATATATGTGGAACTCACTAATAGCGAGAAACTCGATTAATAGGAAGATGACTCCCTCCAAAATTAAATCATAGAGATAGAATGGACTAATTATCATGTAGACATACTATTCAGACACATAGTCAATAGACCAGTGATCACACGTCTAAGTCTAGACACACATATGTTTGGAGAACAACCAATTGATTCCCTTCAACCTGTGAGTTCCATTACCAAAATATAAACTCAATATTATTATTTATTGACACATGATTAGTATTACATTACATATAGTAATTTATGTATGTAGAAAAGAGTTTCAAGTCGATATAAAAAAGAGAGTATATGACCAATTATATATAGGAGTGAGGCCACTTAAATGGATTATAGAAGCCTCACTTACATTATCAAATATATATATTTGCAATTAAATATTGTGAAGTCCCAACTTGATGCCCATATATCTGAATAAAGTAGGAGGTGGTAAGGATGTTCGCAACTTGATCACTTTTCATAATGTGAGGAGTAAGGACATGCCTTGCATTGACCAAGTCCCACACAAAATGGCATCTAATTTTAATGTGTTATGCGTGCTAGTGGAAGACTGGATAATTATCTACGTAAAGCCCCATGTTTGTCACAGTATAAAGTAGTTGGAGTTTTGAAAGGGATTCCAAGATCAATAAAAATGGACCAGACCTATTGTAGATCACATCATGCATAATCCATAGCCTAATATTCTTCCTCAATGCTAGACCAAGCTATCAACCTATATTTTACTCCCTCCAGGAAATTGTGTGAGTGCCAATCATGACACAATAATAAGAAGCACACCGATAATATTTGGAATCACCTACCCAATCTACATATGCATATCTAAATATAGAGATTACCTTGATATAGGATGTTTATAGAGAAATCCTTGTCTTTGAGCATTCTTGAGGTAGAGAAGAATGCATTGAAAACTGGGCTTGTCTGCCTAGAGTGGTGCATTCATGTCTTGGTTGACTACCCCAACATCATATCTAATATCTGGTCAAGTAATAGTCAAGTAAATAAGCTTCCTAACTATATAGTGATAATTCTATAGATCAATAAAGAGTTCTCCTTTCCAGCATAGGCTTCATATGATAGCCCATCAGAGTAGAATTTGATGTGACTTCTTTCATTTTGGTCTCTTGAAGAAGATCCAAGACATATCATAGTCATCACAAGATGATCCTTGAGGTTTAGCGGGGGACTTTCGTACCTAGGAATTATCAGATCGTTCCCTAGTCCATAGTGTGGAAATGTTCCTATGTGGATTGGTTCAGCTAAGATTTCCCCATCGTATCGTCATCGTTGATGACAATGTCATCAACATAGACAACACCAAGGATATGGCCTTTGGAGACTTGGAGAATACCAAGGAGTGGTCAGTGGATGATTTTTGAAAGTTAAGTGAGTAAGGGCATCACTTAACTTGTTGAACCATTTTTGTGAAAACTTCTTGAGATCATAGGGAGATTATCAAAGATGACATACTTTGACAGAAGATGCCCCTCAACAACAAAACATGGTCATTTCTTCAAGTAGACTTCCTCCAAGAGACCTTCATGAAGAAATGCTTTTGTGATGTCCAGGTGATAGAGAGGCCAATCGATATGAGCTGCAAGGAAGATAATGATGCAGACAGATGTAATCTTTTTCACTGGAGAGAATGCCTCAAAGTAATCCTTATCAAATGTTTGGTGGAACCCTTTGGAAACTGTGGTAACACATCCCATTATCACACAGATAACGAGGTGTTACGCGAAAACGTGTGGAAATCACCATAACCACATATTATGAAAAAACAAAATACAGGTTAATTAAAACCGATTGCGGAAAACTGATAAACTATGAAACTATTACTTTCTAGTCCTCATCCTGCACAGAAACATGTCATATATACATACACAATATATGATACGTGTCCACATCTTACTGAAACAGCTGTTCATCCATCACATGGGTTCATCACCTATTCATATACATGGAGGCCCGCATCCAGCCAACAGTAGGATATACAAAACATCTTCGATCGTTCATCGTGAAACATCGTCAAAACACTGCCAAGGACCTGAGAGTACAGGGATGACTCTAGACTCTACTACAAAACATCCAAACAGAAGCATATCCATCGCTTGCCTTCTACTGCTCTTCAAGCTGCTCGGCCGCAACACCACAACCACGACCACATCTACCTCGATCACCTGAAAACCAGAAGAGTGAGACAATTGAACAATTGTCCCAGTGGGAAACATAACTTCCCACCGCAACTACAAAACCTAAACAAGATAAACTATACAACAGATAACAATTAACAGGTATAACAAGAGCAGTCTATATAAAGCAAGGCTATTCTTATCGACAAGCTTACCAGCTGTACAAAAGAATATAACCAGATGTCTCTCAGAGGAACATGATTATCAGAACAAGATGTAAAGTTACATGATCTGATTATTAAGGTAAGACAGATTGCCACATAACCTGCAAGGTACAATAGAGATATTTACACAAACAAGGCCTCAACCAATGTTTCGTGTTTGCTGTAATCAATGAATACTAAACGGCTGTATTACGTGTTATTATGCCCCGAGGATTTGAATCGTACCATTCAAATCCAACCTCTGGCTGCGAAGCCCAAGACTGGTGCCATACAAGGTCAATGGAAGAGCCGGACTCCACAACCTCCCACCTCGTGGTCAGTACATGAGTAAAACACAAGCAGAACCGTAGTCACATGTTGTAGTGGTCTAAGCCACTGGGTCAGCTCCATAGGCTACCCTCACTCTAGCCCGCCTTGGTACAGGTCTCGGCGCTAGTACAACTGAGCCATGGGCCTGATCACCGTGCTCTGAGTCATGAACGCATTCATGCTCTACATATCACATATCCTGAGCCATGGGCCTGTTCACCATGCTCTATATATGCATCTGAGTCTGTAACCGAAGTTACACTCTTACCTCCTTACTTTAGGCTAGGATTAACCTCACATATTCAACAATATGCACTCCAGGTTAACCCGTAGGAGAACCCGTTTCACCATCACCAAGTCCTGACGATGATGGATCTATGGCCAGGGAAAACTACATGATATGATTTCACTGTGATTAATTAGTATCTTTTAGATGGATTGCAGGATTCAACCAAGTATATAACATGCCATGTATAACAGAAAGTAAAGAACATTATACTATTATAGAAACCACCTCAACCTGATCCAACATCACATGTTACCACTTGGCCTCTTGCCAACCATCCAGATCCATCTCAAGGATCATCACATATCAGGGGATCTCAATCCTTCATCATGTACTGTCACTGCCTCTCAAGGCTCACATCATCATCATGGGACCACTGCCTCTCAAGGCTCACATCATCATCATGGGACCAACACATTACATATATAATCTCATAGAACAGTATCAAGGTAATGTTACTCATAACATATGTTACATAGCCCTTTCATGGCTACACATCACCTGCATGGTTAGGATACACAATAACCATAGATTCATCATAAGGAATATGCTTGCTAACAAGGCTATCATTCAAGATAATTTATTTATCAAAATTACACTATTTGATGATCAAGCTTGTTAAGCACATCATACCATAATCATGCCTACCCTTATCTTAGGACTATACAAACAATCAAGGTATTCACTTTATATAACAATTATGTTGAGTATACAAAGCAACTACTGTTGTTATCAAAATCATTACCTTTATCACTAAGCAACCATTAATGCAACTACCAATTATCTTTGCCATTAACAATTAATCATAAGACTTACATTATGCATGTCATTACTACTCTTGCTACCATCATTAATATTATCAGCATCACCATCCACTAGTATCTGTATTGCTATGTCATTAAGCAGACTGTTAATGTAGCTGTCACTAAGCATCATTATTATCATTACTAATGCTTCCACTACTAGCAAGGCATCGCCATCATCTTAGTTGTCAACAACATTATATTATTACATCGTTATTGTGTTTACTTATGAGTAAGGCATCATCCCATTGTTGTTATTACTAACAAGACACCACCATCGTTTATTTGTGCACAGATAACTACTTCCTTATCACTAAGACCGTTACTATAGGATCACAACACCCTCACTAGAACTTCTCATAACCCTTACTCAAACACAGCAAAACGACTGACTAAGTGGGAGAGCAGCAACGCTGCGCGACACAGCGTTACTGGGGTAATCGTGCGTCAGAGAGGGGTGTCGGGCACCCTATGTAAATCGGGCAACACCCGTCGTCACTACTCTGCCGGCCGACGCTCAAGGGGCGTGACGCCCGTCAGGCCTATCGCCCATCCTAGGCTGACGCTCGATACTTCTTCCCAAAGTGGCTAGGTCATCACAAAGGAAAACCACCAGGAGAGAGAAAGGATGGAGAGAGAAGGACTCAACACAGCCCACTCTAACGGCCGATACATCAAGGAAAGGGGCATGATGCCCGTCACAACCCCAGGCCCTGTCGGCCGTCACACCTCGCTCTATCGCGCGTCATAGCCTCAAGAGGATAACGCCCGTCAGGGCTATCGGCCAACACCAAGTTGCATGCCGTGCAACCCAAACTACTCACCAAAACAGGCCCTGTCATCCATCAAGATACTAAGGCCTAACGTCCATGAGAAGAAACAAGGGCATTACTCATCTATCGTTTACCAAAGGTATACCTATCGTCCATCCAAGGGGATGCCATATCGTCCAACACACCAACAAAGGAAGGATATCGCCCAACCCAAGGCTGACGCCCGTCAGGCCTGCTTCCTATCACAGCCATATCAGCCAACATAGGTACAAAAGCAAGGTACACTAATCTACTAGCATGTGAGCAAGAACATAACGAGAGGAAAGGAGTTAGGGATAGAAACTATGCAACCCGCCTTGAAGCTCCAAGGAAAAAGAAGAAGCACTCCAGCTCCAAGGGTATCATCCACCACAGCTCCAAGGGAGGTGTATCGGCCAACACAGCAGAAAGGGGAGGGATATCGTGCACTCAAGGTGGAGGAGAGACCAAAAGAGCAAAGGAGACTAAGGCAAGGGAAAGAGCTGTATATATAGAAGGAAGGGGAGGAGAAACCAAGGTACAACCATGCCATGTGTCGTCCACCCAAGGTACACGTGTCCTAGGGTTCAAGCCAACACACTAGCAAGGCATGGGACACTTGTCCAAAACATGCACCAAGTGTCCACTACACAAGACCAAGCATCCTGGGCGACACAGGCAGCAGCTCTGCTGGGCGACACACCAGCCTGCCGGGCGACACAAAGCAGGTCCTGGCCGACACAAGGCTCAAGCAAGCCCAACCCAGGCACCTCAAGGCCCAAACAAGCTCAACTCAGGCCCAGATAACTCAAACAACAAGCCCAAGCCTTCCTCTCAACCTTAAAGGAAGCAAAGAGAGGGGAACATCTCACAAGATGGCAGACTTGCACACAAAACCCTAAACTTGGGTTATTTGCAAGTAGCCCCTCGAACTCTCAACAAAGCACAACAAAACCCTAATCACCACTTAAAGGTGACTAGCAAGCATCAAAGTACCGAGATTAAGCAAAACAAACAGGGTAAACCCTAAATGCAGGTTAGGGTCCTTACAAGCTAACCCCCTTTAAGGGATTTCGTCCCCGAAATCCGAAGAGAAAAGCGAGGGATACTTCCTCCTCATCTCTTCCTCAAGCTCCCATGTGGCTTCCTCAACGCCATGCCACTGCCAAAGAACTTTCACAAGAACTAGGTCCTTCCTCTTCAGCTTCTTGATCCTTCTGTCAAGGATCGCCATAGCACCTTCCTCGTAGGTCACATCTGCATCAAGCTCAACCTCAACTGGCTGTATCACTGTACCTGAATCCGGATGACTTTTCTTCAGCATACTGACATGAAACACTGGATGCAACCTGTGCAACTCTGGAGGCAACTCTAACTCATAAGGTACCTTTCCAACACGTGCTCTGACTGTGTAAGGCCCCATATACCTGGGAGCTAACTTACCCTTCAGACCAAACCTTAGCACACCCTTCCACGGCGAGACTTTAAGGTACACTTTGTCTCCTACCTGGAACTCTAAAGGTCGTCGGCGATTGTCTGCATAAGACTTCTGCCTGTCCTGTGCCACCTTCAACTGTTGTTGTATCACTTTGATCTTATCTGTCGTCTGCTGGAATAATTCAGGACCCAAAAGCTGATACTCACCAGACTCATACCAACACAAAGGAGATCTGCACTTCTTTCCATACAAAGCTTCATAGGGAGCCATGTCAATGCTCCGCTGATAACTGTTGTTGTAGGAAAACTCTATCAAACTTAGATGTACATCCCAGTTGCCTAGAAACTGCAAAACACAAGCTCGAAGAAGATCTTCCAAAATCTGTATAGTCCTCTCAGACTGTCCATCTGTCTGCGGGTGAAAAGCTGTACTGAACCTCAACTGCGTTCCCAACGCTCTGTGCAACTGTTCCCAAAAATGACTCGTAAACTGAGGACCTCTGTCAGAAACTATCATTACTGGAACACCATGCAAATGTACTATCTCATCCACATACACTCGACCTAGTTTCTCAGCTATATATGTTGTCTTTACTGGTAGGAAATGGGCAGACTTAGTCAATCTGTCCACTATCACCCAAATGGAATCATGATTCCTAGTTGTCCTGGGTAGACCAACTATGAAATCCATAGTTATATGATCCCATTTCCATTGTGGTATCGGCAAAGGTTGCAACGTACCTGCCGGTTTCTGATGTTCAACCTTCACTTGCTGACACACCACACATCTAGCCACGAACTCAGCTACGTCTTTCTTCAAACCGGGCCACCAATACAAGTCCTTCAGACTATGATACATCTTGGTGACACCTGGATGCATAGCATACATTGACGTATGTGCTTCCTCAAGCACCAACTTCCTTAGATCATCAGCATCTGGAACCACCATCCTGTCATGATAGCAAACTAGCCCATCTCCGGACTCATGAAAACCATCACGCTTGTCGCTGCCGAACTCTGATATGATCAACTGTACTGCATCATCTGTCTGCTGTGCATCCTTGATCTGCTGTCTCAATGTAGGCTTAACTTGCATCTGTGCAAAAAGACCAGATAACAAAGAAACTTCCATCTGCATATTCATCTATCGCAGAGAAACAAACATATCTCGCCTATGGCATACCAGAGAACTCAACTGTGCCTTCTGTACCGAAAGAGAAGAAGAAGACTTTCTGCTAAGTGCATCATCTACCACATTCACCTTACCAGGATGATACTCGATAGTGCAATCGTAATCATTGATCAACTCCATCCATCGTCGCTGTCGCATGTTCAACTCTTGCTGCGTAAAGATATACTTCAGATTCTTATGATCTGTAAAGATCTGACACACTTCCCCATACAGATAGTGTCTCCAAATATTTAACGCATGAACCACTGCCGCCAACTCCAAATCATGGGTCAGATAGTTCTCCTCATGCTTCTTGAGTTGTCGTGAGGCAAAAGACACCACATGATTTTCCTGCATCAAGACACAACCTAAACCTTTCTTGGAAGCATCACAGAAAACAACATAGCCTTTCCCAGGCTCTGGCAAGATTAACACTGGAGCACTGGTCAGCTTCTCCTTCAAACACTGGAATGCTTACTGACATCGATCATCCCAAACGAAAGGTACATCCTTCCTAGTCAACTTTGTCATCGGTAACGCGATCACACTGAAGTCCTTGATAAACCTCCGGTAGTATCCTGCTAAACCAAGGAAACTACGAACTTCTATCAGCGTCTTCGGTTGTTCCCAATCCGCAACGGATTCCACCTTCTTCGGATCTACCTTGACTCCTTCAACAGATATCACATGACCCAAGAAAGTCACTTCATCTAACCAGAACTCACACTTACTGAACTTGGCATACAACTGATGTCGACGAAGAAGAGTCAACGCTTGACGGAGATGTTACTCATGCTCTAACCTGTCCCGACTATATATCAAGATATCATCTATAAAGACTACAACAAACTGATCTAAGAACGGACGGAACACTCTGTTCATCAAATCCATGAAAGCTGCAGGTGCATTGGTTAACCCAAACGACATAACCACAAACTCGAAATAGCCATACCTCATCCTGAAAGCTGACTTTGGTATGTCATCCGCCTTAATCCTTAACTGATGATATCCAGACCGTAGATCGATCTTCGAAAACACTATAGCACCACGCAACTGATCAAACAGATCATCTGTCCTCGGCAACGGGTACTTATTCTTGATTGTGACCTTGTTCAACTGCCGGTAATCTATACACAACCGCATCGAGCCATCCTTCTTCTTAACGAACAACACGGGAGCACCCCACGGTGACGTACTCGGTCGAATAAAACCTTTCTCCAACAACTCTTGCAATTGCTTCTTCAACTATGCCATCTCTGCTGGAGCCATCCTATACGCTGACTGTGAAACTGGCTGTGTTCCAAGAACCAGATTAATCTCAAAATCAATCTCTCAGGGTGGAGGAACACCAGGAAACTCCTCAGGAAACACGTCTGCAAACTCCCGAACTACGGATACCTCCTCAAGACTAGGACCCTTCGCCTTGGTAACTACAACGGTATCCACCACATGAGCTAAGAACGCCTCAAATCCTTGTCGTAACAACTTGTCTGCCACCATAGCTGATACCAAACATGTCGGAAGAATCTTCCTATCTCCCTGGAAGGTCCACCTCTCTCCAGCAACATCAAACACTGCCTGCTTGGAACCACAGTCCAAGACAACCTTATACCTCTCCAAGGTATCCATCCCAAGGATAACATCGAAACCATGCATGTCAAGTGGTATAAGATCCACTTGGATGCGATGTCCCGAACAAGACAAAACGCAAGATGGACACTCTTCTCAAAGCAAAGAAGAACCATCAAGAGGGGTTTCTAACAACAAGCTATCCTTCTTACAACTAACAGGTAAACGACAGTTTTCAAGCATACTATAGGCGATAAAAGAGTGTGTAGCACTCGGGTCAACCAGAACAGATATAAAGCAAGAAGAAGACATATCAGAATGAAATAACTCCATCTGACCTGTCACCACTCGCGGGTTGACTATCGCCTCCGGCTGACTTATGGCATAGAATCGAGCCGTTGCGTGCTGTCCACGACCTCTACTCCCTTGAGCAGACGATCCAACCTGAGATGCTTGACCGCGTCCTCGTCCTCTGCTACCACAGGGCTGTGGTCTCTCTGACCTATGAAGACTCTGCCTTGGCTGTTGCGTTACTTCAACATCTCTATTCGGGCATTGTAACTTGAGATGCCTAGTCTGTCCACAAAGATAGCATGACCTATCCTCAAACCGTGGCCTAGCTGGCCCTATCACTGCCACAGAAGCTGAACTGTGCGCCTTAGACGGTGAAGAAGCATAACCTTTCCCTTTACTCGGAGACCACTGAGAAGGTACACTAGAACTTCTCATCACTGACGGTGCTGAAAACCTAGGCTTCATAAAGCCACCAAACCTTCGCTCTTGAAACTGAGCAGGTCTTTTAAGAGACATAGACTCTCTTTTCTCCCTTACGGTCCTCTCGATCCGTCTAACTGATTCCACGAACATAGCAAACCGCTCTCGGTTCTCCAACGCAGACACCGAAGTCTTCAGCTCAGTACTCAAACCCTTCTCAAAACGTTTGATCCGTTCCTCGTCTGTTGTCGCCATGTGAGGACAAAACCCTCAATAGATCCATAAACTTGGCCTCGTACTCGGTGATGTTCATCATTCCTTGTCTCAGGTTCTCGAACTGACTAACCTTCTCATCCAGATACGTCTTCGGAAAGTATCTGGTGACGAACTCACATCGAAACACTTCCCAACAGATCACCTCACCAGGCCGCTTTTCTTCTTCCGTGGTCCACCAGTGACCAGCACTACCCTTCAGAAGGTAGACATCATGCTTTACCTTGTCTGCTTCGGGGATGTCAAGGATCCAGAAAGCCTTGTCGAGACTTATCGACCATAGATCTGCATCCACTGGATCAGCAGTTCCAGAATAATCCGAAGCTCCAACTCGGCGAAGCCGCTCGAAGGTCTTCCCAATACTCAATGCTTCTCCATGGGGAACCTGTGCTCGCGGAGGAGGCACTGGTAATCTTTCAACCATGAGATTCATCGTAGCCATCAACTGCCCCATAAGCTGTTGGTAAGCAGGATGTTCAAGAATGGCTGAGTTAGGTTGGGGGACCTCAGGCACCCGATCTCCATGTGCCTGCCCTTCAGCTGAACCAACATCGCTATTCTCGCCAGCGTGTTCTTCATAGTTTCCAGACATCTTGACTTTTCTTCCGCTGAGGGCAGAAGAGTTGTAAGAAAACCTGGAAAACTCATAAGAACAGACTCAACCTAGTCCTAAATCCCTGTAGACTCAGTGAACCTAGGACTCTAATACCAAACTTGTGGTAACACATCCCATTATCACACAGATAACAAGGTGTTACGCGAAAACGTGCGGAAATCACCATAACCACAGATTATGAAAAAAAAATACAGGTTAATTAAAACCGATTGTGGAAAACTGATAAACTATGAAACTATTACTTTCCAGTCCTCATCCTGCACAGAAACATGTCATATATACATACACAAGATATGATACGTGTCCACAGCTTACTGAAATAGCTGTTCATCCATCACATGGGTTCATCACCTGTTCATATACACGGAGGCCCGCATCCGGCCAACATCAGGATATACAAAACATCTTCGATCGTTCAACGTGAAACATCGTCAAAACACTGCCAAGGACCTGAGAGTACATGGATGACTCTAGACTCTACTACAAAACATCCAAACAGCAGCATATACATCGCTTGCCTTCTACTGCTCTTCAAGCTGCTCGGCCGTAACACCACGACCACGACCACATCTACCTCGACCACCTGAAAACTAGTGGAGTGAGACAATTGAACAATTGTCCCATCGGGAAACATAACTTCCCACCGCAACTACAAAACATCAACAAGATAAACTATACAGCAGATAACAATTAACAGGTATAACAAGAGCAGTCTATATAAAGCAAGGATATTCTTATCGACAAGCTTACCAGCTGTACAAAAGCATATAACCAGATGTCTCTTAGAGAAACATGATTATCAGAACAAGATGTAAAGTTACATGACCTGATTATCAAGGTAAGACAGATTGCCACATAACCTGTAAGGTACAACAGAGATATTTACACAAATAAGGCCTCAACCAATGTTTTGTGTTTGATGTAATCAATGAATACTAAACGGCTGTATTACATGTTATTATGCCCCAAGGATTTGAATCGTACCATTCAAATCCAACCTCTGGCTGTGAAGCCCAAGACTGGTGCCATACAAGGTCAATGGAAGAGCCGGACTCCACAACCTCCCACCTCGTGGTCAGTACACGAGTAAAACACAAGCAGAACCGTAGTCACATGCTGTAGTGGTCTAAGCCACTGGGTCAGCTCCATAGGCCACCCTCACTCTAGCCTGCCTTGGTACAGGTCTCGGCACTAGTACAACTGAGCCACGGGCCTGATCACCGTGCTCTGAGTCATGAACACATTCATGCTCTACATATCACATATCCTGAGCCATGGGCCTGTTCACCATGCTCTATATACACATTCGAGTCTGTAACCGAAGTTACACTCTTACCTCCTTACTTTAGGCTAGGAGTAACCTCACATATTCAACAATATGCGCTCCGGGTTAACCCGTAGGAGAACCCGTTTCACCATCACCAAGTCCTGACGATGATGGATCTATGGCCAGGGCAAACTACATGATATGATTTCACTGTGATTAATTAGTATCTTTTAGATGGATTGCAGGATTCAACCAATTATATAACATGCCAGATATAACAGAAAGTAAAAAACATTATACTATTATAGAAACCACCTCAACCTGATCCAACATCACATGTTACCACTTGGCCTCTTTCCAATCATCCAGATCCGTCTCAAGGATCATCACATATCAGGGGATCTTAATCCTTCATCATGTACTGTCACAGCCTCTCAAGGCTCACATCATCATCATGGGACCAACACATTACATATATAATCTCATAGAACAATATCAAGGTAATGTTACTCATCACATATGTTACATAGCCCTTTCATGGCTACACATCACCTGCATGGTTAGGATACACCATAACCATAGATTCATCATAAGGAATATGCTTGCTAACATGGCTATCATTCAAGATAATTTATTTATCAAAATTACACTATTTGATGATCAAGCTTGTTAAGCACATCATACCATAATCATGCCTACCCTTATCTTAGGACTATACAAACAATCAAGGTATTCACTTTATATAACAATTATGTTGAGTATACAAAGAAACTACTGTTGTTATCAAAATCATTACCTTTATCACTAAGCAACCATTAATGCAACTACCAGTTATCTTTTCCATTAACAATTAAGCATAAGACTTACATTATGAATGTCATTACTACTCTTGCTACCATCATTAATATTATCAGCATCACCATCCACTAGTATCTGTATTGCTATGTCATTAAGCAGACTGTTAATGTAGCTGTCACTAAGCATCATTATTATCATTACTAATGCTTCCACTACTAGCAAGGCATCACCATCATCTTAGTTGTCAACAACATTATATTATTACATCGTTATTGCATTTACTTATGAGTAAGGCATCATCTCATTGTTGTTATTACTAACAAGACACCACCATCGTTTATTTGTGCACAGCTAACTACTTCCTTATCACTAAGGCCGTTACTATAGGATCACAACACCCTCACTAGAACTTCTCATAACCCTTACTCAAACACAGCAAAATGACTGACCAAGAGGGAGAGCAGCAATGTTGCGCGACACAGCATTACTGGGGTAATCGTGCATCAGAGAGGGGTGTCGGGCACCCTATGTAAATCGGGCAACACCCGTCGTCACTACTCTGCCGGCCGATGCTCAAGGGGCGTGATGCCCGTCAGGCCTATCGCCCATCCTAGGCTGACGCTCGATACTTCTTCCTAAAGTGGCCAGGTCATCACAAAGGAAAACCACCAGGAGACAGAAAGGATGGAGAGAGAAGGACTCAACACAGCCCACTCTAACGACCGATACATCAAGGAAAGGGGCGTGATGCCCGTCACAACCCCAGGCCCTGTCGGCCGTCACACCTCGCTCTATCGTGCGTCACAACCTCAAGAGGATAACGCCCGTCAGGGCTATCAGCCATCACCAAGTTGCATGCCGTGCAACCCAAACTAGTCACCAAAACAAGCCCTGTCGTCCATCAAGATACTAAGGCTTAACGTCCATGAGAAGAAACAAGGGCATTAATCATCTATCGTTCACCAAAGGTATACCTATCGTCCATCCAAGGGGATTCCATATCGTCCAACACACCAACAAAGGAAGGATATCGCCCAACCCAAGGCTGATGCCCGTCAGGCCTGCTGCCCATCACAGCCATATCGGCCAACATAGGTACAAAAGTAAGGTACACTAATCTACTAGCATGTGAGCAAGAACATAACAAGAGGAAAGGAGTTAGGGATAGAAACTATGCAACCCACCTTAAAGCTCCAAGGAAGAAGAAGAAGCACTCCAGCTCTAAGGGTATCGTCCACCACAGCTCCAAGGGAGGTGTATCAGCCAACACAGCAGAAAGGGGAGGGATATCATGCACTCAAGGTGGAGGAGAGACCAAAAGAGCAAAGGAGACTAAGGCAAGGGAAAGAGCTGTATATATAGAAGGAAGGGGAGGAGAAACCAAGGTACAACCATGCCATGTGTCGTCCACCCAAGGGACACTTGTCCTAGGGTTCAAGCCAGCACACTAGCAAGGCATGGGACACTTGTCCAAAACATGCACCAAGTGTCCACTACACAAGACCAAGCATCCTGGGCGACACAGGCAGCAGCTCTGTTGGGCGACACACCAGCCTGCCGGGCGACACAAAGCATGTCCTGGCCGACACAAGGCTCAAGCAAGCCCAACCCAGGCACCTCAAGGCCCAAACAAGCTCAACTCAGGCCCAGATAACTCAAACAACAAGCCCAAGCCTTCCTCTCAACCCTAAAGGAAGCAAAGAGAGGGGAACATCTCACAAGATGGCAGACTTGCACACAAAACCCTAAACTTGGGTTATTTGCAAGTAGCCCCTCGAACTCTCAAAAAAGCACAACAAAACCCTAATCACCACTTAAAGGTGATTAGAAAGCATCAAAGTACCGAGATTAAGCAAAACAAACAGGGTAAACCCTAAACGCAGGTCAGGTTCCTTTCAGAAACAAGGCACATTATGAGTCATTTGATAGATCCATGCAACTAGTGCTAGACACAGAAACCCATCAGCAACCTAGAATATTTTTTCCTATTTTGAAGTTTGAAGATCCCATGTCTGATTGTCATTCAAGCTTTCATTTCTTCCATCATGATAGCATTCAATTTAGGATGATGTGGAGCATCTATTGGACACTTAAGAACATAAATTTTATCCAATGTTGAAGTGAAGGATGAGGAAGAAGAAGAACGATGTGCTAGAATATAAGTGTGAGAAATTGATTAATTAATATTGCATGATAATATACCTTTGTGTAGTGCCCTTGGTAGAATGTACTAGTCAGAAACTAACGATGATGATGCAGGTGCAACTAGTGGTTGGTATGTATGCCTTGAGATCCAATCACATGATGATTGCAATGGGGCATTGTATACTTAATTTTATGATAATAATAAAGGAAAATATATCTATTATATTTGTTTCAATCATGAGATGATGACACTAATACAATAGATGTCTAAAGAATGATGTTACTTGATGACATATGTCTTTAGGTTGATGACCTAAACAATGAGATCATATGTATGATAAGAGTGCATACATTATTGTTGTGTCCCTATTTGAATACTACTGTAGAAGAAAAACTGATAATAGTAATACATAAGACTAGAGTGTGTGTTGACTGATGACAGAGTCCCATTAGTCATGATATGGGATATCAAGTCAAACACATAGCTACATGTTAGATAATAGTGTATCAGACACACCCACCTTAAGAGTGATATATGGAGACCATAGAATGGTAGTTAGAATCAGCTCTCATAGTGATAGTGATGATTGTGGTTTTTAGACCTGATGTCACTACACTCATCACATGTCATTCATTGAATTTTGACATCATCCAAGATGACCTTGAATAAGGGTTGCCATAAAGGTGGTGCTTGAGTACATTATGACACATGGGGATTGAGCGTGAGTGACGTACTCCCTCCTACATGAGATTGATATCCAGACTACTTGATAAGAGAGGCTAAGAAACATATGTCCATACTCATGTGACTTGATATATGATATTTGAGCTCACATGTATCTCACACAGTCTGCTCTAGTTCAAGGAACATGGATTGAACATTAAAAAGGATGACACTTACATGCATGAAATTCAATCTAGATATTAAAGGCAAAGGAACTATACAATCACTTTAATAGTCATCACAGATTGTAAGTTCAAGTTGTTCTAGGCTAGGGATTCCGTGGCCATGGTGAGTATAGGTTTTGAACCATATTCTTCTACATTCATGTTCCATAAATATTATTCAACATCCATCAGTGTTAACTAATTAACTAAATGGATTAAATGACAATACAGAGGGCCGTTGTATGAAATTCAAATGGCGCGTTGTGACTCACGAGCAACGAGCAAAGATGTCACTGACAACCTCACCCCACCATTTGCAGACTTCTTCTCTCTTCTCACCGGACTTTTGGACCAAGGCCTCTTCCTTCATGGCCTTATGGCCCTCTCTGGTGCTCACACCGTTGGGTTCGTGCAGTGCCAGAACTTCCGCAACCACTGCCCACATTGCCACCACTGGCGTCATTGACCCATACTACCAAGTTCATATAAAGAACATCTGCCCGACGTCAGGGGCAGATGAGAGTCTGGCGTCTCTTGATCATTGCTGGAGAGGTTCGATAACACCTACTTCAAAGGGTTGGGGAGAAGAAAGGCCTGCTCCATTCTGACCATCAATTGTTCAGGGGTGATAGCGGTGAAAGTGATGGATTGGTGAGGTGCTACTGTGAGAACCTAGAGGCCTTCTGGAAGGACTTCAAAGCTTCTATGGTAAAGATGGGCAGAATACACCCACTTATAGGAGATCAGGGAGCAATAAGAAGGAACTACAGGAAAATGAATTGATCTCAACATTTGACTTGATTGGTGGCTGCCACATTATCTTTTTTTCTTTTCCATCGTAATATGTTTTTGGAATAGTGCATTCTGATTATCACACTTTTGATGTAAATGTATACATTCTTTCTTGAATACTCTACATTATTTACAATGATGAAATACAAGTCCCCAAAACTTTGATTATAAACGATAACCAATATTACATGCATGTATTACCTATTGATTAGATGTAATTGGATCTTTTAATGTGGTAGTTTTTAGAATTATGTATTGAAGTGGGTCCCCAACAACAAAAATTTATGTTGTCAAATTCCATCTTTTAATTTCTTCCTGAGAATCCGAGACTTAAACCTTATTGAATTGAGGATGGGTATGAAAAACTATTTTCTTCATAAAACTTCCAATGTTATTCTCTTCATCCAAAACCACAATTTAGACAATGTGACAACTTACATAAGAGTGCCATCATCACCCACTTACAAACTACTTCAAAAACCTTTTCAACTAAAATAGTGACTCATTGAATATGTTCCACTTCAAATGAGATTTTATCTACCCCTCAAACATAACATATAGAAATTCTGTGGTTGTTTCTTTCTCAAAAGAAATTGAAATTATCAATGCTCTTTCTCACATGAATCTGGGAGACTTGATGATATCAGTATAAGATTTTATTTGTCTACATGGACAACATTAAACCTAGATTCTTGATTGTATTAAATTTCATTCAACATAATGATGATATCACACCATAAATTGAGGTTTTAAATAATACATATATCCCCTCTTTTCAATAAATTGAAGAGTCAATACAACATCAATAAATTTCGATCTATCTATATCATCAACTCGTCCTACAAAATAATCTCCAAAACTCTCATGAATAGACTCAAACATTCTCCCTCTTCATGAGTTGGTCTTGTACCTTCTTCTTTAAATAAAGGTAGAGATATCCAAGTCTCCTACATCCTTGCTAATGAATCCATACACACATTTTCATAATGATGGTATTCCTGTGTTGAATTTGAAAACTTTATTTTGACAAAGCCATTGATGACATAAAGTGGAGTTTCAATATTCAACTAATGACAAGGTTTGAGTTTTTAATGAATGCATATTGTTCCTAGTTTAATTAGAATTTTAGCATAGGTGTCTGCATTTAGATCACTTAGTTTTCATTAGAAATAGCTTTGTTTTGATCTACTTAGATTATCATGTTAATTTGTGGAAATTTGGTACTTTTCTTGTCTGATCTTATAGGTTTTGAGTCATATCACTCCGCAACATGAAGGTGTAAGGGGTCTCTCTACCCTTCAATGGGCGCGAGTTGAGAGGAGGTTGCCTCTCTCTAGGTGTAGGGCAGTTCTCCAACCCGAAACGGATTTTGGGAACTTCCAAAAGATAGATCGATCAAAAATTTTTGTCTGAGTCCATAATCAACAAACTGATTGACCTGCCAATCAACATTCAAATATCATCAATTATCAAGATATGTTGATCGATCTTCTATCTATCGACCTCAATGCTCAAGCACCCCATCAACCTTCAAGGTTGATGACCCAACATATCGATGATGAATGATCAAGCTCCAGACCAATCATCATGTTTTAGTCGATCTTCCATATGTTGATCTCCCATGTTGATAGACAAAGCTCGACATCCATTCAAACAACATGTTTCAATCGGCCTTTATCTTGAGTGCAACCAATCAACCTTTCAAGCTATCGATCTCACTCAGGTTTCATCGCCACAAAGAAATAATATTGATCGTTTGTGCATCACAAATCCGACTACTGACACTCAGGTATAAAGGCCTATAAATACCCATAATACAATCCAAAATGATGTCTCTAGGACCCCATGCTAGTTAAATCACTTTTTTATCCATGAGAGGAGAAGTCTTTGGCCTACTAGTTATGAGAGTAGTTGACCTATCCAATGAGAGATATTGAACTCTCGAGGATCTTGACTGATCGACCTTCATGTTTGTCTTGAGTAGTAAACTTCTGACAGATGAATGATAATTGATCTTCAACAACCCTACAACTATCAACCTCCAAGTGCTCGATCTCTTAGTGAATTGACCTTGTTTAACTACCTCTACAAGTCAAGGACGATCGACCTCCTTATCCATCTATCTATTTCCCGAGTTCATGTCCATACACCTTCATCGATTAGAAAGGATCGACCTCTAGCCTAGAAAGTTGATCAAACTTGTGCAATCGATTAGACCTATTGTTTCCTGCCTTTAGTGATGTCTAAGACTGCCCTTCCAACTTCATTTGGTTGAAAAATCTCACTATGAGCAGTAAGTTTTCCGTCACTAGGGTGCAGGGACTAATCTTGCAACCCATTTCTTGTAATTCTATTTTTTATTCCAACTTTTGTTTGAATTGATTTAATTCATTATCAATTATTTAACTCATATTTTTTGGATTGATCATCCACTCTGTGTTGTTTATTATAATCTTAGACCTCGAGAACTTCAATGTTTAAGATTTGAATATCGATCAGTTTTGGTGCATGCCCTGATGAGAATAACTAATGATAAGTCTCTAGAGTAGTAGATATATGATATGCAAGTATCAAGACATCAAGCCTATGGTGATATCCACTCATGCAGATTTGTAATGCTGAAAGGGAAACATTTCATAACTCTAATTAGATCTTCATAAAAGTTTGGATTTGAATCAATATGTAGATTTGAGTAGTGGTAGTTAAACCTAATTCCTCCCTGTTGTTTTTCATTATTAATCTAGATCCAATTCTATTGTAGCTTTTATTTTTCTTGCAAATTAGCATAACTCAACATAATCAAATCTTGATTTTAAATATTATTCTTAGTTCAACTGGATACAAATTTGCTTAACTCAAGTCAATGCATGTTACTTCCATTATAGCTTCTACTTTTCTTACAAAAGTTTTCATTTAGGGTTCAATCCTCAACTAATGCGATACGACGCATTCCCTTGTGAGTGACATTATTGAACATATCTTTAGTAACTCTATAGATTCTATTCCTAGTGAATTTGTTGGTGTGATAATTTTCACCATCAGTTTTGTCAGAGATGGATTCAATGTGTCTACATCTGCATTAAATCATACTACTTCTCTACTCTTAATAAAGGTTATCCCTTTGTTACTATGGTAGTTCAATTAGGTTGCATCCTCCCTCTTCATTCTCTACATCTCCATTGTTGCATTATTTTACCAAACTAGCTCTAGATAATGCTATTTTAGACAACTTTAACAAAAACAACTCTGCTAAAGATAGTAGATCTTCCAATTTGGTGATGTATTTATCATATTAGTTCAACATGATGACAAGAACATCACCAACATTATGTACAATTTGGGGGTTTTCTCTCACATTGCAAAACATACAATTCACTTCCACTATCTACTAGTATTGGTATTCATCTTTTTAGCATGGATATGCATAGATCAAACACATTGTGGGTTACCAATTCGAATATTATCCCATTAATTACATTGTCTTGCCTCTTTGCCCATATAAATTTTGAGCAAATGTTTGGATCCCATCCTTGACAAACAAAACAAAAACCTTAACTAGATAGAAAGTCTAAAATTCTTACCAGAATTGGTAGAATTTTTCTTGTAAATGATTCATCAACTTGCCTTTTTTTCCACTTTGTGAGTTCTATACCACTCTTATTGTCTTTGTTAAGTAAGGTTGACACTTTGAGAAGTGATTTACTTTGAAGGGGTAAGGATGGTTCTTGACATACTCATCTTGAAAATCACAGTTTAATGTGTACAGATGGGCAGAATATGCCCACTTACTGGAGATCAGGGAGAAATCAGAAGAAACTATAGGAAAATGAACTAATTTTTACATGCTCAAGCAATTTGCTTGGCTTCTACATTGTTTTTACTTTTTTGACCTTGATTATTCTTCTTTTATAATATTATACTCTGAATACTTGAATGCACTTGTAAACATTTGTATGAATCACCTTTTTTCCTAATGATGAAATATAAGTTCCCACAATTGCTATTAGGATATATAACAGATGTTGCATTTGTTATATGTTTTGCAAATAAAACTGGATATTTATTCTTATAAATATCATTCGTATTGTAAGGTTAAGGAAATGAGGACTCTAGACCACTAATATTTTAGACTCAAACAACTCAGATAGAAGAGGAGCAACCAATTCATCTATTACAGGAGCAAACACATACATGTTATGTTTAGCACATCACATATTTTTCCTTGAGACTCGGTCCATCATTGCAATGTGTTGGCATAGTGAGTGACTCTACTTTAATCTAGACTTGCTTGTGTGATATCTCTAACTCCAAGTAGCTTGCTCATTTCAACGAACATAATTCTTCCCAAAGCCTTGGTGAAAATGTCAACGTGTTGTTCTTTAGTATAGACATAATCAACTCTAATTTGCCTTTCCTCAACACATTCTCCAATGAAGTGAAATCGAGTGTCGATATGTTTGCTCCATCCATGGAACATAGAATTCTTCATTAGATTTATAGAAAATGTGTTGTCGAAAAGCAAGTGAACTGGTGGAATCACTCGACCTATGATCTCGCTCAGGAGGTTCTTTAACCATATTTCCTGGCAAGCTGCTACTAAAGCTGCCATGAATTCAACTTCACCGAAGGAGAGGGTTACACATTTTTTGTATTTAAGAAATCCATGAAATTAGATTACTACCTAGGTAGAAAGACATACCAATGGTGCTCTTCCTTTCATCTACATCTCCTACTAAGTCATTATTAGAGAAGTTGAAGATTTTCTCTTCCTCATATCATTTTCTAAATGCTAGGCCATAATTGATAGTTCCTTTGATATATAGCAATATCTACTTGACAACCTACTAGTGTATCTTGGAGCTTCTCCATGTACCGACTCACCAAACCGACCGCATATGCCAGGTATGGGTGAGTGTGAGTTAGGTATCTCAGGCATCCAACTAGGCTTCTGTACTTAGTAGGATCTAAATATGATCCTTCTATGTCCTTTCCCAATTTCAGTTTAGTCTCCATTGGGACCATGCTTGAATTGCACTTGCTCATTCCAACTTGTTCTAATATACAAGATGATGCTAGTTTCTTTCTGCTCAAATTTGATTCCTACATAATGAAAGAGATGGATGAGATTGCTCATGTCAAACTCTCCCAACATTTACTCCTTAAAGTGGTTGATTTTGTCCATGTTTGGTCCAGTCATGATCAGATCATCAAAATAGACACTGACGATGAGGGATTTTTTCTCCTTACTTCTTGTGTATACGACATGTTCTTGCTTGCATCTATAGAAGGCAAGTTCTTTCAAGCTGTAGTCTAATGTTATATTCCAGGCTCTCGATGCCTGTCGAAGACCATACAAAGCCTTTAAGAGTTTATACACTTTTTGTTAATGGTCCTTCACCATGAATCCTTCTGGGGGAGCCATGTATACCTCTTCTTAGAGTTCTCCGTTCAAGAAGGCTTGATTGACATTTATGTGATGAACTTCCCATTTGTGATGAGATGAGAGAGCTAGTAGCATGCTAATAGTCTCCAGCCTTGCCACCGTAGAAAATACCTCATCAAAGTTGATTCCTTGACATTGTACGTATCCTTTTTCCACTAGTCTTTCCTAATGCTTGACAATATTCCCTTTAACATCTTTCTTGAGTTTGTATACCCATTTCAACCCAATGGGTCTATGTCCAGCGGGTAGATCAGTTCGCACTCAGGTGCTATTCTTTTCAATTGAATCTATTTCTCTACTCATTGCATCTACCCACTCCTTCTCTTTTACAACTTCATGATAAGTATTTAGTTGCTTAGTTCCTATGAGTAATAAATCTCCTTACCTATCAACACCTTCTATTTCCTCATATATGTCTTCAACTGATCAATATTTTATTGGTCTATCTATAGTTGAGGTAGAGTCTGAGCTTGCTGAAGATCCCTGGGCACTATGGAGGAATCTTTTTAAGGGAGTACCTAGTTGATATCCCTCTAGGGCCTTCGATGGCCCTTGTTATTGTGCGGGTGTAGCTAGGATGGGCATTAGTTCCCCCGTCTCACCTTGCATTTTTTCCATTATCACTGTCGATCGAGTCTTTGGTAGTGAAGGTAGTACAACTTTGTGGATTTTCTTTAGAAATTTCTTCCCATTTCCAACTTATTCGTTCGTTAAAGACCACATATTGACTTACAATTATCTTTGTCTATTTAGGATCAAACAAGATGTGCACCTTGCTCCCTGGTTCTACACCAAGATTAACCATCGCAATGTTGTGATTTTCGAGCTTCCTAGTGTACACACTAGGTAGCTTCATGTGTGCAATACATCCAAAAACATTTAGATGTTCCATGTGAGGTTTGTTACCCGTCCAGGCTTCATATGGGGTGACTCTGGATAGAGCCTTCATTGTGATTCGATTAAGGAGATATACAACATGTCTCACTGTCTCTCCCCGCATAGTTACTGGCATGTGCATGCTCTAGAGTAAGATTTGGGCAATAGCCAATACATTCCTATTCCTTCTCTCTACAATGCTATTCTCCCATGGCATGTTAGGAACTGTGAAGTGTATTTTAATTCCTTCATCCTCATAGAATGAAATGAATCTATTTTCTAAGAACTTGCCACCAAATTTGACCTGTACACTTTTAAATTATGCTCTGTCTCCCTCTCGACCTGTTCCTTGAATTTTTGAAAGCTCTCAAATGCCTCACTCTTCATTTTGAGCATACATATCCATCATCCCTCTATAGTCATCAAAAAGTAGTAAAAGTACTTTTTGACGACAGATGTAGGAGGAGGATAAATATCCATCATCCCGCTATAGTCATCAAGTGGCTTTGTTGCCTGATAATTTGCCTTCATGAGGAAAGAAATTCGTGTTTGTGTTGCAGCCAGACATCCTTCAAAAATATGAGTAGGGTGATCGATTCTTGACAACCCTAATACCATCTCTTTCTCATGCATTGTCTTCATCGATTGGAAGTTGACATGTCCCAACCTTGTGTGCCACAACTATGTTAGAACATCCAACCTTGCCATCAAGCATACTGGCTCACAATACTCTATTACAATTTTATAAAGTCTATTTGCAGATCACATTACCTTTATCAACAAATTGTTTCTTATGACATACAACCATACATATGCTCCTCATAACATTACCTTGTTTCCCTTCTCGGTCAATTATCCAAGGCTGATAATATTGATGTCAAGACTTGGTATGAAACTGTGACGATGGACACCAAACATCGAATAATAATGAATGCGGAAGAAAACATTAGCAACAGATGAACAAAAGTCACTAAAAATTAAAAACTTTTTCAAATAGATACAATTCCAGGAAACTCTTAACAACAAGAACCAAAGTATTACATGTACATTCTGGTCCATAAGTACATACCATGTACCATCTCTTCTCGAGGATTACATAAATCAATTTCTCTATTAAGTGTACACATGAGCAAAACACAACCTCGAGGCATTCAAGCCAAAATCTCAGATCAATTATGAAAACACTAAGTACTATCTCCAAGGACCTGAGAGTACAGAGACGACACATAGGACTCTTATCTACAAGACACGACAGTCAGTATCTCCACTTGAGATGTTACTGTTGTCCTTCTGCTGTCCTTCCCCTATAGTATGGTCCTTACCTCCTTGTCCTCGTCCACCTAAAAACGTTAGATCCCACGGGAGTGAGACAATTGAAATTGTCCTAATGAGAGATATAAATCTCCACCAGAAACATTATTATTGCAGATAAATAGTAATAAACTGAGAAGGGGTTCTTTTATATTAACAACAGTATTAATCATTGTATGAACATAATAAGATAATCTCCTTTCTTAAGGAGCACATTACATCTACCCATAGTAGATTTATAAATCATCTCTCTGCTTTGCAAGGAATGTAAGGAAACATAAACATCATCTATCAACTAAAGATGCATTAAAGAAGTGTAACATCAGCCAATGATTTTCGTATTCAATCCTTAAACAAACATGCTATACATATGATTATGTTTTACAATCACACTTCTGCCCTGAGGAGATGAGGTATACCGCTCATACTCCAACCTACCATTGTGAAGTAGAAATTGGTACCATACAAGGTCAATGGAAGAGCCGGATGCCATGACCTCCCTTATCTCAGTCAGTATGAGATCACATGTAGGACATCTTGTGTTTCTACTAAATAGCTTTCCAGGGTGTACTGGAAACTTTGCTATAGAGTTACAGCGGCGGTTGTACTCTCTTCGCAATCGAGAGATCTCGTGTTTATCTCACATCGATCTGGCATTAAACATCATCGGGAGATTTGTGATACATCCATCCCGACATCAGGGGATTCATGATACATCGATCCCGACACATATAATGAAGGATTGAGATATTTAATGTTTAACTCACATCAATTCCTCCATTAGGGCGTAAGGATAGTTTTGCCCATCACCTTCGCATATTCAAAAATATGCCTTCCGGGTTATGCCGCGGAGCAACCCGTTTCCCCATCCAACAAATCCTGATGCTGATGGATCTATGGCTAGGGAACTACATGATAAGATTCCACTTGATTAATTAAGTACATTATTGTATCCTTTTAGCATTAGTCAAGTTTTCAAACATGAATTATTATGACAAATCTACAAAGAAAAATATAATACATCTATCAAGTACTTTTCAAAACTTCATAAAACATTGGGATCTCAATCCCTTATCTCATTTCTGGGAATTCACATCCCTCAACATCATCATCATGTTTACTTAATCTGGGTATTCAAACCCTTAGTTCATCACTAAACATGGTTACCACTTATCAAGTAACTATTACCTCGAGGTCATCTGACCAAGGTATTCAGGATACTTGTTACACAAGCAACTCACATGGCTCACAAGGCCCATTAAGTATCTTGTCACCTCTCACCAGGCAACAAATTATCACATGGCTCACAAGGCCATTACATCTTGTCACCTCTCACTAGGTAACAACTTATTCACATGGCTCTCAAGGCCATTGCACATCTTGTCACCTCTCACTAGGTAACAACCTATTCACATGGCTCACAAGGCCGTTGCGCATTATACTTTTATTTAGGTATTTCACATGCCTTACAAGGTTTATACAACAAAAGAATTACAACCTTCCCATCATTAGGGTTAGGGTTTCCCTTCCTTATCGATTAGGGTTTCTCTTACATATCATCACCCTTCATTAGGTTTAGGGTTTTCCATTATTAACCATTTAGGTTCTCAAGATCATATTATTAATGATAAAGCCCTAATTCATTGCTTCACACATCTAGGAGCCATCATTGATAACATAAGTATTCATTCATGCTTATTTATTCTCATCATTTATTATTAAATGAATTATCAACACAAGATATGAGTTCCTCTCTCAACTTTACCAGAATATGATTACATCATACTTTATGAACACAACACCAATGTAGTGTCACCAACTAATGTGCATCTTCCACTGACTAGATACGCCGCCGTTGTTAAAAGTACCAACATATAGAAGTTGTTTTAGTAGCCACAAAAAATGTAGCGACATACCTACTTGAGGAATAATTGGATGATTAGAATCACACAAATAGATAGTTTGATTAAATACAACTCACACGGTCTAGTTGGAATAGTAGGTAGAGACCAAAAGTTGAACCTTTTTTAAATAATTTTTTTGTCAAAAAATACCATATATGATAATTTATGTGGAACCCACTAATAGCGAGCAGCTTGATTAATAGGAAGATGACTACCTCTCGCTTTAAATCATAGAGATAGACTGGACTAATTAACACATAGAATGACTATTCATACACATAGTCAGTAGAGTAGTGATCACACATTTATATCTAAATGCATATATGTTTTGTGAACAATCAATTGACTCCCTCAAACATGTGAACGCCATTACCAAAATATAAACTCAATATTGTTGTTCACATGATTAGTATTATGTTACATACGATAATCTATATATGTAAAAGAGTTTCAAGTCAATGTAAAAAACGAGAGTACATAGCTTCTTTTGTATAGGAGTAAGGCCAGTTGAATAGGTTATAGGAGTCCCACTTACAATATCAAATATATCAATATATCTCGTTAAGTTAGAGAGTAAATATTGTGAAGTCCCTACTTGACACCCATATATTTGAATAAAGTAGGCAGAAGATATTTGGTAAGGATGTCTAACTTGATCACTTGTGGTAGTGTGAGGAGTGAGGACATGCTTGCTTTGACCAGGTCCCACATGAAATGGAATTCAATTTCAATTTATTTTGTGTACTCATGGAAGACTGGATAATTAGCTATGTGTATACCACCTGTTTGTCACAATATAAACTAGTGGGAGTTTTTAAAGGGATTACAAGCTCAGTAAAAATGGACCGAAACTACTATAGATCACATAATTCATAAGACATAGCATGATATTCTTTCTCAGTGCTGGAGAAAATCACAACCTATTTTTTACTCCTCTAGGAAATTGTGAGTGGTAATCATGACACAATAATCGGAAACAGACCGACAATCTTTGGAATCACCTAGCCAATCTGCATATGCATGTTCAAAGATAGAGATCAACTTGGACATTGTAACAAACTGAAATCCATGTATAATATTAGTTTTAACCTTTTTCTAAGTTTTTCATTCCTTTATGTCCTAGATGTTGAATTAGTGGAAATTATTAAGGTTTAGTGCACACTTGTTCCCAATTTTTTTTTACTTTGTAAGGAGTTAAGTACAAATATGTCAGTAAAATCTTGCTAATGAGTTTAATTTGCAAAATGACAATTTAAGAGAGATAAGGATAAAGTACAAATCAATCTAGAAGTTTCTATGGTTTTTGTGGGGGGGGGGAGAAAGCAAATCCTAAAAGTGGAGATAATGTGACAATAAATGAATTTATTTTCCCATCAAGTGAATATAAGGATAAATTGCCTAAAATTTTTAAAAGTGGAACTTAGACAATAATTCTAAACCCAAATTCATTTCTTTGAGTATAAGTTTTCTTGGGTGATAAGTTTTACAACTTTTAGAAAATTGGTAATTATAATTGTATTTATTGAGAGGGAAAATAAGAGATAACGTAAAAAATAAAAAATATAATCTTTAAGTAGCAATGGATGCCAAATTCTTGTTCTGCACATTAAAATATACCTTTGGGTGAATTTTCACTCAATTTGGAGAATATTTGGTTAAAAGGTAGATTCAGGAGAGAGAAAGTGTGTAGAACCTTCAATATATTAAATAAATGAACAAATAATTTCAACATGTAAATTTAATGGCAAATTCGTATCCAACACACTTAATGTGACTTGTGAGTGAAGTTTTATTAAATTTGGATAATCTTATCACCATTAATGAATGAGGAAAGAGAAAATAAGTTTTTATTTATTTAACATATTAAAAGTTCCCATAGGCAAAACTAATTACATATTCTTATTGCTCACATCAAAATAGTCTTGGTGTCAATTTTCATTTAATTCGGAAATTGTTTGAGCACTCAATTGAAGAGCGAGAAATTCATTAAATAATACAAGCACCACTTTATTTCAAATAATAATCAGATTTGAAATAAATGGTCACGTGGACATTTATCTTATTTCTACTTGAGCGAATGGTTGAGATCAACTGAGGACCCATGTCTACGGGATCAGATGGCCATTGGTTGTCGTCTAACTCCAGTCAGATCAGGAAAGAAGCAACAACTACTCGTGATTTTTCCAACTGTTTTTTCTGCCTCGTCTCTCACCCAAATTTGATGATTTCTTTGCCAATTTCTATTTTCAATTGCAAATCTTTTGAGCCATTACTTGTTCCAGATAATCAAGAAATGAGGAAATTCCCAATTCTTGCTCCCCAAGGCTTTACAGCCAACTTGGGAAACCTTAGGAAACTACCCCCCATCTATAAATGCCCATACCCAAAGCTTGTTAGGTACTTTTGCAACTCGTTCCTCCTCTAAATTTCCCTCATGACTCTGTGTTTGATCTCCAGTGTTCGAGTCTTTCTCCAGAGCTTGCGGTGTCTCTCTCTCTCCATTGTGCTCCTCGGGTCGATTCCTTGCTGAGGTAAGTTCGACTTTCGTTGATCTTTCATTTTGTGTAATTGGTTTTGCATTCGATCGAGGTTTGCAAATTTGCCCAAATCCACCTCTAGACCCACACTGGCCATGGCACGAGCAAGCTAGGGAACAATTCCCTTGACAATTTTTCACTTTTGCCCCCGCCTCTCGCCCTCTTTCTTTCTCTATTTGTGCGAGGGACATTTCTATCCTTTGCTATTTCTTTTCTCAATTTTGATTGATGTCTCTTGGGCATGAACCACTGACTTGGCCACCTCCCATTGGGCCAAGTCACGGGCCCGACTTCCCTCTCTTCCTTTCTTTGTGATCAATTTGCCTACGTGGAATTTTCTAATTGGTTGGTTTTCATGAAATCATAACTAATTATTCCCATGTCTAAAATTTAAAAGAAAATTTGTTCTGAACTAAAAAAAACATGAACTTTCTAATAAAAATATTTTCAAAGGTTGATTCTGAGTTTTGTCTAAAGAGTTTTTTAGAAAATGAATTAAATAACTAAAAATCACTAAAAATACAATGATACCTTCATGATTCCAAAATATGCAAAATTATATGTTTTCTTAATTAGAAAAACCAAACCTAAGATAATGGTGATAGTTTCAGAGTAAAAAATGAGGTTTCATTCAAAAATTCCAAAAGTTACGATTTCCTTGCCTTTATACATGAGTAAACCTTAATTCATGATTAAACATTGAAAATAGGAAAACAATATTCGAAATTGATTAAAGTAGTAAAGAAGAAGTAATTGGATATCTTAAGAAAATTTATGTTCTTTCCTTACACCTAAGTTTGGCAGATTTTTAACTTAACCTAGTTTCCCTAATGAGGCTACCATAAAACCCTAATTTTCCTTTGGACATTTCCTTACCTATATTTGCCTCAAAAATAAGTTTTGGTGTTTATTTCTTGGGTCTTGTACCCCCTGCCATGTTTACTTTCACTTGATGCTTATACTTGCCATATTTCTTAGAATGTTGATTTTATTAGACTATTAAACTAGTGTAGTGGTACTTTTGTACAACCACCTATAGATAGGACATGTGTAAATTCACAGTGGGGAATGTGTTACTCTCCCCAATATAGAATATTTGTAGGTTATTGGAATGAGTTACTCTACCTCACCTATTGGTTGGGGTTAGGTAGGTGCCTCAACCCTACATAGTTTAGGTAGTCAATATTAAGCATGCAAGTAACCTTTTTACTATTTTTGTTATGGAAAGCATCTATTTACTTATGCCTCATTCTTTTTACTATCTTCATCTTATATGAAATCTTAGCCTTATTTCCTTATAGTTTTCTTATCTTTTATTATTGTTCATTTTCTCTGACACATACCTTGTTTTTCTTTCCCTTTATGCTGGGTGCTTTCCAAACCACTAAGGGATAGATCAAGGTGTTGAACAAGTCCAAGAGGACCAAGTTAAGGATTAGTACATTCAAGTTTTACTATCAAGGATGACTAGGTTTCTTGTTTCTAGATCTTATAGTTTCTTTCTATTCTTTTCCTTTTTTAAGAAACTCATGTAGTGAGAAAGAGTTCAAAATCAATGTAATGACTTAGTTTCTTTCTACTTCTATTGACATTACATATGTATATGGATCATGCTTATTTAATTGGAATATTATACATGCATTCCACATGGTATTCTTAGAAAAAGTGGATGTTTTGTATTTCCTTTAAATGTTTGTAAGGAGGTGATCTCGCCTCTTTATAGAATGGTATTAGAGCATGTTGGCCAACTACAAGGGCATAAGTTGAAAGTAAGGGTGTCTAGAATGAATATGGGTCTGGGGGCTGGAAATATTTTCCTCCGTGCCACTAGCTTGGTTTAAGGGGACTCCCAGATCCATATGATACCGTACTGACATGTGCTGATATTGACTACCTAAAATAGTATGCTCAGACGAAATAGTATACTTAGCTATCCTTGTTACCTACTCTTGTTATCTTATTTCATACCATTATCTTTCAGGAAGGGAGATTTGTTTGGAGACATGATCAACTCTACTTCTGGGGCCACTTCCATCAACACCGACAACCGAGATATACTGGTGACTCCCTCCAACACTGGGACAGTCCCTACTGCCCATGTTGGTACCCCTCTTCTGACCCATGAGCAAGAACTGACCATGTTGCGCCAACTACTCTCGACTACCTTGGTGGGACAACTTTCCAATGTTGCAGCTGTTGCAGCCAAACCAAAGGAGTTCACCCTTATGGACTTCATCAATATGCAACCACCATACTTCAAGGGTGATAGTGAGCCAAACATGGTGGATAAAGCTAATGACTGGGTTTTGGCCTTGGAGCGTACCTTCAAGGACATGGTGTGTCCTCCTCAACATAAGGTTCATTTCACATCATACGTGTTGGACGGGCCGACACATATTTGGTGGATGGGTATGGCTCGTACCCATGATACCGCAAGCATGACCTGGGAATACTTCCTCAAGATGTTCCGTGAGAAGTACATCTACACTACCTTTTTAAAGAAGAAGAAGTAGGTAGAGTTCTACAGCCTGCGTCAAGGAAGCATGAGCATCTCTGAGTACGTGCAATGTTTCCTCCTCCTGGAGTGCTTTGCAGTAGACCTTGGATCTAAAAGAAGATCAACCCTACTTCTTAAGGGTTTAAGCTAAAACTTTGTTCAGAACCTTTTCCCCCAGTTGTCCCTGACATTCCAACAAATGGTGGTCAAGTCTTTGGTGATCGATTCTTACCCCAGATTCCAGTCATCGGGGCACAACAACTACAACAAGAGGAAGAATGCCGGAGGAAACCAAGGACATGACAAGTGCAATCATTGCTCGTGTTCTCACCCACCGGGAAGGTTCCCTTATGGCAATGGTCAACACCTTAGAGGTGATCAACCTAAAACTATCTTCTACGAGTGTAGTCAAGCTAGAGACATTCGACCCAACTGCCCTAAGCTTGGGCGAGGACCAGCTCCAGTTCAACAACCTGCTCAACAACCACAACAACAACAGAAACTACCACTGAGAAACAAAAACTAGAACCGGCAAGGCCAACAGCCACCTGTGGAAAGGCGGAATGGAAGGGTGTTTCCTTTAATGTTGAGGAAGCTGAAGGATATAATGAAGTCATCAAATGTACCTTACATCTTAATATGCATCCAGTTAAAGCTCTCTTCGATTCTGGTTCATTGAATACATTCATAACATATGAGTTTGCTTCCATGTTAGAGATAGAATCAGAATATATGGATCATGTTTTAGATGTTAAAACCCCTAGTGGTAGGATCTACTATTCTTATCTTAAACTCCTGATCATGGACCTTTGTATCTCTGGAATAATATTTCCCTCAGATTTCATCTTGCTTGACATGACCACCTTTGATGTCATCTTGGAAATGGATTGGTTGAAGAGGTACACAGTTGTTTTGTTTTTTGAGGTATCAAAAGTTAGTTTGTTACATCCTTTTGTGGGAAGGATGTGTGTCAAGGGTATGAAGCGAGCGGATCAACAGTTTTTCATCTTCACCATCAAAGCCAAAAATCTTATCTCACAAAGGTGTAGAGCTTTCTTAGCCTCTATAGTCCTCGATGTTACACCTCCTACTCTCGATCACATAGATGTGGTGAAGGACTTCCCCGATGTTTTCCCTGAGGAGTTTCCTGGCTTGCCTTCAACCCGTGAGGTGGAGTTCTCCACCTAGCTCACACTAGGAACTTCTCCCATCTCGAAGCCTCCTTATCACTTGGCCCCTGCAGAACTCGTCGAGCTTAAGAAGTAGATTTAGGAGATTCTCAACATGGGTTTCATATGCCCTAGTGTTTCACCTTGGGGATCCCCTATCTTGTTAGTGAAGAAGAAGGATGGCTTATTGCGTATGTTCTTGTATTATTGTATGCTTAATCAAGTAATGATAAAGAACCACTATCCTTTGCCTTGCATCAATGATCTATTTGACCACATGAAGTTAGCCATGGTGTTTTCAAAGATGGATCTGTGAAGTGGCTACTACCAGATGTGCATGAAGGATGAGGATATCCTGAAGATAGCTTTCAGAACACATTATGGGCATTATGAGTTCTTAGTCATGCCTTTCAGTTTGATTAATTTCCCTTCTGCTTTCATGGAATTGATGAATCGAGTGTTTCGTCCTTACCTTGATCAGTTTGTAGTGGTGTTCATTAATGATGTGTTGGTCTACTCCAAATATGAAGAACAACATCCTGAACATCTATGGATTGTTATGAACACACTAAGAGAGAATCAACTGAATGATAAATTCTCAAAGTGTGAGTTCTGGATCAAAGAAGTGATGTTCTTAGGTCATGTGATTTCTGTCGGACATATTGTTGTTGATCCTACAAAGGTAGAAGTTGTGACTAACTGGAAAGCTCTGAAGACCCCTTCTGACATCCTTAGTTTCCTCAGATTAGCATGTTACTATCAGAGGTTTATCAACAGTTTTTCTGAGTTGGCTCTACCTCTGACAAAGTTGACAAGAAAAGAAGTCAAGTTTGTTTGGACACCTTAATGTGAGGACAATTTTCAGAAGTTAAAGAGTTGCTTGATGTCTTCTCCTATACCTGCTCTACTTGTTGAAGGCAAACCCTACATGATTTTCACTGATGCTTCTAAGCAAGGGTTAGGATGTGTCTTGATGAAAGAGGATCAAGTGATCACCTATTCTTTGCACCATTTGAAACATAATGAAGAGAACTAGCCTACCCATGACTTAGAGCTAGCAGAAATTGTGCATGCTTTAAATATCTGGCGGCACTATCTGTATGGAGTGAAGTTTGATGTTTTCTCAGATCATAAAAGTTTGAGGTATCAGTTGACACAAAAGGATCTGAACCTAGGGTAGTGCATACAAATGGAGTATCTCAAGGACTACGAATTTACCATCACCTATCATCCCAGAAAAGCAAATGTGGTCGTCCATGCTTTGAGTCGAAAGAAGAATGCAATGTGTTGTCATGAACCTAGAGTTTGTTTCTTGTTGGCAACCACATCCTGATGATGATGAAGATGCTGAGGAGTTGTGTGTTCACATGGCTAGTTTGCCCATGACACCTTCTTGGATCTCAGAAGTTGTTATCGTATAGTTTCAAAGTCCTGAGCTTGAAGAGATGAAAGCCTTAGCTGAGAAACCACCGTCTGACTTTTTAGTTGGAGTTGATGGAGTTGTACTTTTCCAACAAAGATTGTGGATACCTGAAGTTGGGAACCTACAATAGAAGGTTTTGAGTGAAGCCCATGGTTCTAAGTACACCATACACCCTGGTACTAACAAAATGTACAAAGACCTACAATGAAGTTTTTGGTAGAAGAACATGAAGAAGGATATTGCTCTATTCGTCCGAAGTGTTTAACTTGTCAACAAGTCAATATCGAGCATCAATGACCTGGTGGTCTTCTACACCCGCTTGAGTTTCTAAAATGGAAATGGGAGAATGTTACTATGGACTTTGTCACTAGTTTCCCTAAAACCAGGAAGGGTTTTGATGCTGTGTGGGTTGTGATTTATCAGCTTACTAAATCTGCCCACTTTTTGCCTTTGAAGTCCACTTACAAGGTTGATGAGATGGCTTAGTTGTACATGGATTGGATCGTTCGTCTGCATGGAGTTCCTAAAGTGATAATGTCCGACCGTGACCCAAAGTTCACCTCTCGATTGTAGAGTCAGATTCAAGAAGAGATGGGTACTGAGTTGCATTTTAGTACAACCTATAATCCTCAAACTGATGGTTAATTTGAAAGTACATTGCAAATTTTGGAAGATCTTCTTCGTGCCTATGTTATGGACTGGGGAGGTGTATGGGTAAGTTTCTTACTTTAGTAGAGTTTGCTTATAATAATAGCTACCAAGCTAGTATTGGTATGCCACCTTATGAAGATTTGTATCGAAGACCTTTTCGTTCTCTGATACATTGGTATGATGTGGGGGAACATACTCTAGTGAAGTCTGACGATATGCAGGTGATGATAGAGAAGGTTCAGTTAATCAATAAGCGAATGAAAGTTGCTCAAGATCGACAGAAGATGTATGCTGATAAGAAAAGGTCTGATGTGAGTTTCTTTGTAGGATACTATGCCTTCTTGAAGATCAAGACTATACATTCTATTTCAAGGTCTCTTTTTTATTGCAAATATTTCGAGCCATTACTTGTTTCAGATAATCAAGAAATGAGAAAATTTCCTATTCTTTCTCCCCAAGGCTTTACGACCAACTTGGGAAACCCGAGGAAACTACCCCCATCTATAAATACCCAGACCCGAAGCTTGTTGGGTACTTTTGCAAATTGTCCCTCCTCTCAATTGCCCTTGTGACTATGTGTTCGATCTCCAGTGTTCGAGTCTTTCTCCAGATGTTGTGGGATCTCTCTCTCTCTCCATTGTGCTCCTCGGGTCAATTCCTTGCTCAGGTAAGTTTTATTTTTGTTGCTCTTTCATTCTGTGTAATTGGTTTTACATTCAATCGAGGTTTGCAGATTTGCCCAAATCCACCTCTAGTTCCATGTCGGCCATGGTACGAGCAAGCTGGGGGACAATCCCCTTGACAATTTGTCACTTTTTCCCCCACCTCTTGCCCTCTTTCTTTCTCTGTTCATGCGAAGGACATTTATATCCTTTTGTATTTGTTTTCTATGCTTTGACCGATGTCTCTTGGGTGTTGACATCGGACTTGGCTACCTTCCATTGGTCCATGTCACAAGCTCGACTGCCCTCTCTTCCTCTCTTTGCGATCGATTTGCCTACGTGGCATTTTTTGATTGTTTGGTTTTCATGAAATAATAACTAATTATTCCCTTGTCCTAAATTTGAAAGAAAATATGTTTAGAATGAAAAAAAACATGAACTTTCTAATAAAATATTATCAAAGGTTGATTCTGAGTTTTGTCAAAATGGGTTTTTAGAAAATGAATTAAATAACTAAAAATCAACAAAAATACACCTAAACCTTCATGATTCCAAAATATGCAAAATTATATGTTTTCTTAATCAGAAAAACCTAACTATGATAATGGTGATATTTTTAGAGTCAAAAATGAGGTTTTGTTTGAAAAGTTCAAAAGTTAGAGTTTCCTTGCCTTTATACATGAATAAACCCTATATCATGTTTAAACTTTGAAAATATGAAAACAATCTTTGGAATCGATTAAAGTAGTGAAGAATAAGTGATTGGATCACTTAAAAAAAGGTATGTGTTTTCCTTACACCTAAGTTGGAAAGATTTGTAACATAACCTAGTTTCCCTAATGAGGCTACCATAAAACCCTAATTTTCTTCTTAACCATTGGGAAGATTTCTTTTTGCCTCAAAAATCGATTTTATTATTTATTTATTGGGTCTTGTACTCCACTACCATGTTTACTTTCACTTGATGGTTATACTTGCCATATTTCTTAGCTTGTTGATTTTATTAGACTATTAAACTAGTGTAGTGGTACTTTTGTACAACCCATAGATAGGGCATATATAAATTTGTCGTAGGGAATGTGTTACTCTCCCCAATATAGATTATTTGTAGGAGATTGGAATGTGTTACTCTGCCTTACCTATTGGTTGGGGTTAGGTAGATGCCTCAACCCTACATAGTTTAGGTAGTCAATATTAATCGTGCATGCAACCTTTTTACTATTTTTGTTATGGAAAGCATCTATTTACTTATGCCTCATTCTTTTGACTATCTTCATCTTATGATGAAATCTTAGCCTTATTTCCTTATAGTTTTCTTATCTTTTGTTCTTGTTCATTTTCTCTGACACATACCTTGTTTTTCTTTCCCTTTTTGCTGGGTAGTTTCCCAACCACCCAGGGATAGATCAAGTTGTTGAACAAGGCCACGCGAACCAAATTCAGGAGTAGTAGATTCAAGTTTTTCTATCATGGATGACGTTACTTGTCACTAAATCCTATAGCTTCTTTTTGTTCTTTTCCTTATTGAAGAAACTCATGTAGTGAACAAGAGTTCAAAAGCAATGTAATAACTTAGTTTCTTTCCACTACAATTTACATTACATATGTATATGGATCATGCTTATTTACTTGGAATATTATACATGTATTCCACATTGTCTATTTTTCTTAGAAAAAGTGGATGCTTTGTATTTGCTTTAAATTTTAGTAAGGAGGTGATCTCACCTCTTTACAGACATTGGACATTGGTAGAGCAATCCTCGACCTGGAGCACTCTTGTGGTAGAGAAGAATGCATTAAACACTAGACTAGTGGGCTAGGAGTGGTGCACTCATGTGTTAGTTGACTACCCAAACATCATACCTAATATCTGGTCAAGTAATAGTCAAGTAAATAATCTTCCTGACTATATGGTGACACTTATCAAGATTAAAAAAAGAGTTATACTTAATGTATAAGATTCTTATGATAGTTCATCAAAGTAGAGATAGATTTAGCTTCTTTCATGTTGGTCTTTTGAAGCAAATCAAAGACATCATGTTGTTGTGACAAGCTAATTCTCAAGGCTAAGCAAAGGACTCCAGTCTTGAGAAACTATTGAAGGTTTCCCTAGTCCTTACTATTTTAGCTAATATTTTCCCATTGTATCATCATCATTGATGATGATGTCATCAACATAGACAACAAAAGGAATATGGCATTTGGAGACTCAGAGAAGAACAAGGAGTTGTCAGTGGATGATCACTTAGAGTTAAGTGTGTAATGGAATCACTTATCTTGTTAAACCATACATGTGGATACTTCTTGAGATCATAGGGAGATCATAAGACATGACACAATTTGTGAGAAGATGCCCCCTCAACAAAAAAACATGGTAGGTCCTTCATGTAGAATTCCTCCATGAGATCTTCATGAAAAAATTCATTCATGATGTGGAGCTGATAGAGAGGCAAATCAATGTGAGCTGCAAGGAAGATGAGGATGCAGACAGATGCAATCTTTATCACTACAGAGAATGTTCCAAAGTAATCCATGCCAAAAGTTTGGTTGAATACTTTGCAAAATAGGTGTTCTTAACACAGAAACTCACTGACAACCTACAATAATTTTACCTACTAGTGGGGTTACAAGATCCCATGTCTTATTGTCATTGAGAGATTTCATTTCTTCCATCATGATAGAATTCCATCTAGGAGGATTAAGAGAATTTGTTAGACAATTAGGAACATATATTCTATCCAGTGTTGTAGCAAAGGATGAGGAAGATGAAGAAAGATGTGCAAGAATACAAGGGTGAGAAATGGGGTTTTTGATAGAGAAGGAGAATATGCCTCTATATAGTGCCCATGGTAGATTAGACTGGGTAGAAACTAATGATGATGATGATGTAGGTGTAGCTAGTTTTTGGTATGTATGCCTAGAGAGACAATCACACAATGATTGTAATGGGGCATTATATACTTTATTTGATAATAATAATGGTATATCTATCTATTCTATTTGTCTCAATCATGAGACGATGCCACAAACAAAGTAATTTTTGAATAATGATGTTACTCTATGACATATGTTTTTAGGTTGATACCTGAATAATGAGATTAGATGTATGATAAGTGTACTTGCATTCTTGTTATGTCCCTAGTCAAATATTATTGTGGAAGAAAAATAGCCAACAATAATACATAAGACTAGAGTGTGTGTTGACCGATGATAGAGTCTCATTAGTCATGATTTGTGATATCAAGTCAAACACATAGGTATATGTAAAAGAATAATGTATTAGATAGACTCACCTTGAGAGTGATATATGGAGACCATGCGATGGTAGTCAAAATTAACTCTCATAGTAATGGTGATTATTGTGGTTCTTAGACCTAAAGTCACTACACTCATCACATGTCATTCGATGTATTTTGACATCATCCAACATGACCTTGCATGAGGGTTGCCATAGAGGTGGTGCTCAGGTACATTGTGACACATGTTGATTGAATGTGAGTGATGTAGATGGGATTTGTCCCTCCTACAAGAGAAATTGATATCCATGCCACTTGATAAGAGAGATTGAAAAACATATGACCATACTCATTTGACTCGATATATAATATCTAATATAACATGCATCTCACACAATCTTCTCTAGTTCAAGAATATAGATTGAACATTGAAGATGATGATGATTCTATGTCTCGAGTCCAATCTAGATATCAGAGACAAAGGAACTATATTATCACTTTAACAGTGATCACAGATTATAGGTTGAAGTTGTTCTCCAACTTTCCAATTACTTGGGTAGTGATTATGTGTAACTAGATACCACAGATTGCTTGTGATGTCATAAATTGGTTATGGACATTCACAACCAATGCAACTTGGGACCTATAGGGTCACACGCATAGCATGCACTTGGAATATAAGTTCACTCATGAATATTGTTTAAGTTGATAACTAATGTTTTTAGGTGTTCAATATAAGAAAAATTTGTTGTACATCGGCCAAAGTGGAATTTGAATCACCCAATTTAGAGGTGAACTACCTAGTTTACAATATGAATTACCTAGTTCAAAAATGAACCACCAGGTTCAAAATATATATAGTGAACTGACCGATTCAGAATGAGAGATGACCGGTTCAGATTGGGAATCAACCAATTAAGCAATCCGTAAGAATGGATCAAGGACTAATGCTGACGTTATGTTGTGAATTAATCATCAATTGAAAGCCAATATGTTTGCCAATAGGAAATAAAATGAACTGTTGGATTCAGTGTTGAATTAACCATTTCATAAGTGTTGAATTGACCATTTCACATGTGAAACAACTAGTCCTAAAATGAATCAACCGAATAAGAAAATGAACTGACCGATTCATAAGTGCACCGACGATTGCATGGTTCATGCTAGCCAAAATTTCATGAAAAATCTGTCTCTTTGACTCCCAGTTGATCTGGAAATCCTAACCCCAGACTTCGTATAATTAGAGTAGTAGTCAAGGCTTTCAAAAGACAGAACAATAAGCTCTGACAATTATTGTCCTCTCATTGTTGTGGTATTGGGAGAGACCAAAGCAAGTCTTACCTGTAAAAGGGAGAGACATGTAGCGAGAACAAGTCACCACTAGAACATTGACATCAAATAGACAAATCCTTTATGTTGGCTCAGGTAGGACAAGAAGGAGTTCCCAGTGGTCTGCCTAGATTACTTAGAGGTATGGAGGCCATTTCCACCACACTAGGAGGACATCAACCACCGTTGTCTGTGGTGTTGCACCAGGAGGCCGCTGCCAATTGCCCATGTGCATCTTGCGAAGAGTGCACATCACCAATCAAGAGTAGTTGTTGGACTTTCTCCAAGACCCGGTATACCTCTTGCTACCTCCTTTCCAAGATACATCATTGTTGACCTGATCTTCAGGCAATGAGTAGGGATAAAAGTTTATTTTATTTTGTCTTCCTTCTTAGTTGTCCTTATTCCCCAATAGTGCTATCAAAGTAACATCAATCTACAATGCATCTAGATTTCAATTTATATGATTAGATTTATTTTATTTCATACGATGTGAATTTTAAGATGTTTAATATGCATATCCAATTAAATGCCACATAGAATCCCAATATACATATATATATATATATATATATATATATATATATATATATATATATATATATATATATATATATATATATATATATATATATATATATATATATATATATGAAATTTATACACGTCGCCAAAAAAGCATTTTGATGGTAGATGTCTGTGTTGTTATTGAAAAAACCCTTTTGTATATGTGTATGGATGTTTGGTTTTCTTTGCTATTGTTAATCATTTTGCATACTGAGCCTCTACCCTCATTTCTAAATGTAAATTAATGTTCTTGTTCCTATATTCCCATTGAATGCAACTTGAGGTTTTCCCTTTTATAATGTAATATATAATAGGATAGTCTTACTTTCTATTTTGAGTAGAGAAGATGTTTTGCATGAGTCAAGTCGATTGACTGGAGGACCGAGGCGGGTAATAGACAAGAGGAGCCAACCAGTCAACCTGAAGGCCAACTGATCGACTGAAGGGTTCTGATGACCAACTTGGCCAGTGCATGTTATTCAGTATAGGTTTCTACATATGATGTGGACCTTATGTGGTAGAAATTCTTTGTGGATCTAAGAATTGCATTGGTATGTCCATAACCATCGCTCCTATGTTTTATGATTACATGTTTCGTACGTGGATATAACATGTTATGATCCATATGTGTAACGACCCCGCCTCCTGGTAACCCCCAATTAAGGGAGACCAGAAGGTCAGAGCCGTTAACCCAATTTCTAGATCAAAGGTTCGACAAATAATCAATAACAATTATTAAATTCTACCAACTATACTGAAATATGTTAAAAATAAAAACTTTGCATACCTTTTGAAAACTTGGATCTCTAAACTTCTATCCACATATGAATTCTACTCTAACTAATCCTCCTGGTATTTTAATTCATGTATTACACAATATGATGATTTACTGTTTGTCCTTTGGGCTTGTACCTAAAACGCTGACAAACAAAACATCGGTCATCATAAAGTTGGTATGTGGGGGAAACAATAATCATGCAACTATGATAACAACATATTGCAGCGAATTATGATTTTAAACAAACAACTTTACATTTTTGGCATAACTGCTCAATCCTTACATACCCTAGCCTCTGCGTTGTCCCTGCAGTGGACCTGGATGCTACCTTCCTTATGGTACATCCCCAATAAACCCCTCATGATCCCACCTAACAAGTGAATCAGTTTCTAGGGTTGAGTCACATGGCACTACCCGTAGGTAGCCCACTCCTTAACTCATGGTATGCTAAAGAGTCTCATGGCACTACACATGGGTAGCCCAATTTCTAACTCACAATAACCTAGACCTTGCTCTAGGTTACCCCTTTTTAGCCTTTGCAAAGCCACAAAGGTGGACCATGATCTGATCCAGTCATGTACGCACATTTATAGTGATAATCATAGTCAATTTATAGTTGCATGAAATAACTAGGCATCCAATAGTTATTTTCAAGAAACTGATAAAAATGTTCGCAAATCGCCGTGAAGCTAAAGCAATTATTCATAATAGTAACCACATACCTATTAGGATGATTTGAGACATAGTAATCCATGCAAGTAATCAATCCAAGCAAGCAAGCACTCATAAAATGATCCTGAAATAATCATACAATTTCCTTTTTATTACTGATATCATCAAGATCTATCAAATTTAGCTTGCTTCCTAGGGTTTCTAGTCCACTTTTAGGGTTTCCATTGCAATTAGGGTTTTCCTTAACCTTTTACTATTTTAAACCTCAATTTTTATACAATTACTCACAAACCCTATTTATCTCATTTATTCTTCATGAAAGAGACTAAGGTTATCTTTTAACAACATATAACCCCAATATCAGAAAAAGCATAATTATCCATCAATTAAGTCCATTAAGCTTCTTTTACATTAAAGCTACAATTTTTATCCTTTTAATGCATGACAAGATCATTATGCTCATCTATCATCAATTCATAGTTCATTATGATCTAAATCACATATGAGCTCTATTCTTCATTAATTATACCTTTTTATTCATTAGAAAACACTAATTACTACATTAAGGGTATTTAGTCACAATTAGAAACTTTTATACTCAAAATAGCTTAGAATTATCATATTTCGACTTTAACCATGATTTTGAACAATTAAAGCTATTAAGAGTCATACTTACCATTATTAGGGTTTCAAGGCCCATTAAAGCATATTTATGCACATGAAACTCTAAATTAACCAATTACGTGCAAAGTTCATACTTTTTGTGTTTAATGTACCTTTTTACAATTAACATGTTAATGTCAACTTCAATCATCCATTAAACCCTACAAAATACATTAATCATCTCCAAATAGGATTTCTTAATCTTTAATTCATTAAAGTTGATAAATTACACTACTTTTCAAATTGCAATATGAATTAGCCTTCAAATATATTTTTATCGAATTCCTCTCATTTTTCTGAGCAAAATGCATATATTATTTGCTATCATCGGAGTTACCAACATTTAGTTATGAATTTTTCAAGGTTTACCTTTTTGGACCAATAGGGAGGCGCCACATAGCCTCTATCTCATGCAACGTTGTTCAATTGAAAACATTTCAAAAAGTCCTTCTTGCCCTCGGTAAAGTTGTATCTTCTTCTACCCGTGGAAGGGCATATATGTCCAATGCACAATAGTCGTCTTCAACCTCTCGATGGTGCCCAACAGCTACCCTAGACGCCTTGGTGCTGCTCCTGCTCCTCCCCTACGGCCTGAGCGTCACCGCCCATGGTCACCCCGGCCTCTCTTCCCCTTGGCACACACAAGGTGCCCCCCTGACATGACCGATATGGCCAATCTCGACCGCAAAAAGGCCCGCAGTTGCTTCCGTGGTTACTACGGTTTGCAAACCTAAGACGGGAGTTGCACGGTGTCGGAGGTGTTGGGTTGATAGACGATCCATTCAGGGTTGTCGTGGAAGCTTCCCGCTTCCAACATGATGACTCCTCAGCCCATGGTTTGCTCTACGGTTGCTCTACCATCCAAGACTAGGGTTTTCACAAAAAAGAAGATGGAGAGGAGAGATATATGCATGGGAACTTCTTGGGCTCGTCCAAGGGTTCTAACCTTTTATAGAGGAGGGTAGTCATGACCCAACATGCTTGCCCACGAAAGAATAAAGCCTATTCCTAATAGGAATTATATTCCTTCATTAGGAAACAAGTTTCTCTCTCTTTATTATCTGTTGATATTCTTTATTATTTGGATATTTAGGAATACAAAAATCATCTCCCTTATTCTTTTTATTCTTGCCTTTTAATTCATTGGCCATGAAAATTAACTTCCTAAAAGCAATTAACATCCCCTTTTTATAATATCAAAAAGTCATTAATTATGTAGCCCATTATCCTCTTATTTTGTATTATTGTTATTTTCTCTTTCTTTCATCTTCATTGGGTCTCCTTGGACCCCAAGCAACTCTAAGATTTCTAAATTCCTTTTTAAGGATATTTATTATCCTTCTAGATGCATCAATATTCATTATTTCATATTATCTTGCTTATTTCTTATTAAAATATCTCTTTTTGAGGATTACTCTTTATCTTTCTTTTTATTTTCCTCATTGGCATTCCATTTAACCTTAGGAATCCTTTGGATACGAAAATCCATTAAGGATAACTCCATTATACCTCTTTTCACTTATTTTCCACATTTTATCATTGTTTTCAATTTTTTTCTTAATAAAGAAATATTTAATTAATCTTTTCTTTTCTTATTGTTTTCTTGTTGCAACTTTGGACTCCTTGGAACCCAAGGAACCCAAGAGGCACGAAATCCACCTTTGTATTACATACTTTTGCCTTTTAGAGGTTTCTACATCTTTCTTTTCTCCATTTCATATTAATAATGGAATTCCTTTTGTCTTTTCCTTGTTATTGGGCCCAATAGCCAATAAAACCCACAAACAATCATCAAGGCTATTGTAAATGGAATCTATTTATCATATCTTTATTTGTTCAAATATTTTTAATATGAGAAATCACATTTCCCACCAAAAGAACCCAAAAGTGGGGTTGTAACAATAAGTATGTGATAGTTGGATATATATATATATATATATATATAATTCCAAAGTAAATATTGAGCTTAAGATGCTTTCCATAAGAAACATAGATGAAAATCTAGATCAACCAAGTGTAGACTATGCCAAAGTATAGTGTGCCATCTATCTGATGGAAGTTTTTGGTAGATATGTTGGACTGCCAAAGCAGAGGCATATTCTATTATGTTAGATTTTAGGTTAGGCTTAACTAGGTGGAATTAATGAGATTAAGTGACTAGAAGAATACATATGAACGATGGTAAGGAGTTGTGCATACCATCTATCTATGAATTGCATTAGATGTAATTGAAAAGTGTTTCCTACCTTAATAATTGGGTATGAACGTCAGTGTTGGCTAGGGAATAACTTAGCTATTTTGGATCTTGACTCACAAGAAGGTTGTACACTACAATATTTAGAATTGGTAGTGAGGGATATCAATTTAAAAAAAATAGTGAGAGAAACAATTAATTAAAGGCCTAATTAATATTATTAATGTTATCCAACCAAATCAAAATTATTTTGACAAAAATTGTAATATTTTATTTCATAGATTATAATGGAAAAAAACATGTTTTCTTTGTGTTCGGTCCGTGAGAAGGACATGCTGAACGGGAAAAACCTTCATGATTGATTTCGGACGTTGAAATTGTTCACATTCAAGAGAACAAGATCTATGTCTTATCAACACCAGAGCCAGATGAACTTACTCCAACCGTGCCTAAGGCTCACAGGAATGCTTACAAGAAGCAATCTAAAGATGTTGTGGGTGCCAAGTTCCTAATGTTATGCTCAATTAACTATGAGTTGCAGAAACATTATGAGAACATGGATGTTATTCAGATGGTAACACTTCTTAAGAACATGTACAAAGATCAAGCGAGAAAGGAGAGATATGATGTCTAAAGGCATTGTTCAACTACAACATGGTAAAACAAGATCTAGTATGTACCAATACACTCAAGTAGATTGGGTATGTGGAGAACCTTGCTAGATAGGATTTTCCTTAGGCCAAGAGTTGGGCACAAATGTGATTCTACAGTCACTGTCAGAATTATACAACAAGTTTCTCATGAACAACGACATGAATAATTTTTACAAGACACTGTCAGAATTACTTGGCATGATGAGGACAGATGAAGCATAGATAAAGAAGGACAAATCCAAATCTCTAATGATGATCAGAAAAGGGAATTCCAAGGGCAAATGCAAAGCTAAGAAGCTTTCTAAAGCTATCCTTAAACCAATGTCTTCCACATTAAAGGCTAAGGGAGGAGTGAATAAAGAAGGAAAGTTCCACCAGTGTCACCAACATGGACACTGGAAAAGGAACTACCCTCTTTATATAGAGGTACTCATGAAGAAGTAGGAGATAGAGATCTCCACTTCAGGAACTAAGAAGAAGTAAGCTAAAACTAAGCAGAAAAAGGATTTCTGCCACTACAGTTTGAATTTGTCATTCATGGGCATGTAATAGAATTAGTGAATTGCTATTACATACCTACCATTAATGAAAACATCATTTATCTTCTATGGACAAGACCATTATGAATATTTTGATGTTTTATTTTAAATGATAACATCGTATATGGAAATGCCATGTCTCATAGTTTACACTTGAATGACTCGAGGACTCAAATAATAAATACCAATATCATTGTCATATAAAACACATAAGTGAGAAACACATTTCTAGAATTCATAATGATGGTTCTCTAGACTCTTTTTTTTTTGAACCTATAGAGACATGCGGGTCTTATTTGTTGTGCAATAGGATAAAATCTCTTTTCACTAGAAATCATTTGAGAGAAATTTTATTCTATTAGGACTCATACTTACTGATGTATATAGACCTTTTAGAGAAAATGCTAAAGTGGTTACCAGTACATCTTTATGTTTAGTGATGATCCGAGTAGATATTGTAGTTTGTATTTAATGAAATACAACTATGAATCTCTTGAATTGTTCAAGGAGACCGTGAATGAAGTATGTACCAATTTGGTATCAATATTAAAACATTGATATGATCGATGTGGAGAATATTTAAACCAAGAGTTTAAGGGAAATCTGGGAGATGGTGACAATGTATCACAATGAACTCGATCTGAAAAATTATTATGTATCATAATGAAGGTATCACACCTTGTTAGTCATTGTGGGATCATCTAGATGATCTTCCAATTTCCTTTTGGTGCATGATTTATACTAAACAATATACCATACAAAATGATTCAAAAGACATCATATGAGATATCGATTGGGAAGTGTCTGAATATGTCTTTTATAAGGATTAGGAATGAAATCTTATATAAGAAAACAGTGTCTTGAAAATATGTTTCCACATATCACATAAATGATATTTTGTTGAACAAAATTTTTATTCCAATCCAACAACAAAAGTATTTGTTTCCAAGATGGCTATATTCCTAAAGGAAATTTAATTCTAAAGGACTTAGTGGAAGAAAAGTAAAACTCAAAAAGTTCGAGACCAACAAGAAAATAGTTAACCTAGAGAGGTGCAATGGGAACAAGTAGAATCACAAATTGTTATGGAGTCTCAAATTCCTCATGTAACACAAGAGCCTCATAGATCTAGTAGGATGCTTGAAATATTATGATATCTTATGGATCAAGAAGGTAGTAAGTTGGTCATAGAAGATGACCCAACAACCTACCTAGAGATTATTGACAAACCATAATCTGAGAAATGGCTTGGGGGCCATGGGATCAAAGATGGACTCCATGTACACCAATAAGGTATGACCTTGGTGGACCCACACAAAGGGGTAAAACCCATAGCGTGAACTTGGATTTTCAAGAAGAAAACCATCATGAATGGTTGTGTACAAACCTATAAGAGAATATTGGTTGTAAATGGTTTCAAAAAAGTTCCAGATCTTGAACATCATGAAATCTATTCACCGGTTGGTATGGTTGAATCCACCGGGATCATGCTTGCCATTGCAACTTAATATGACTATGATATTTTGCAAAATGATTGTTAAAACTACATTACTTAATGGGAATATTTTACAGTATGTGCATGTGACATGACCTAAAGGTTATATAAATCCAATTATTGAAAATAATGTCTGGAAGCTACAGAGGTCAATCTTTGGATTGAAGCATGCATCTTAGAGGTGACAGGATAGTCAAAGAGTTTGACTTTAGTCAAAATGAAGATAGAATATGTGATAACAAGAATTTAGTGGGAGCGCATTTATATTCTACACAATGATGGAGAATAACATCCTTATACTAAAAATGTTAAAACCTGGCAAGGAAAGTACCTTCTCTATGAAGGGTTTAGGCAAAGCTTCCTATATCCTAGGAACTGGGATCTATAAAGATAAATCTGGAAAGCTTCTTGACCTAAGAAAGAGCACATACATTGAGAAGATTCTGAAGGGATTCATCATGCATAAGTCAATGAGAGAAAATATGTCCATGTCCCATGGGATTAGTCTCTCAAGAGTCTAGTGTCTCAATTCTTGCGAAGAATGGGAAAATATGAGTAAGAGACATATGCATTAACAATTGGATTGATCATGTATGAAATGTTATGTACTAATCATGTTGACTAGTATGTATTCGACAAGATAAGAGGATATCTATCAGATCCTAGTGAAAGTCACTAGAGTGCCATAAGGAACATCCATAATTACTTGAGAAGAACTAAAAGGAGTATTTCCTTGGTTATGGTAATAAGGAAGAGTTGAGTGTAAAGGGTTAAAGGGTTACATCGATGCAAGCTTCCAAGATGACAAAGTAGATTGATAATCACAATCTAAGTTTGTGTCTGACCTTATAGTAGAACTGTAAGCTAGCAAGGTTTAAAGCAAGAGATAGTTGTTATCCAGCAGTAAAAGTCGAGCACATTATTGTTTTAAACACAACAAAAATACAACATGGATCAATTAGTTCATGTAGTGGAACTTATGGGAGGTTCTAAACCATTGATTATGCAATAGAGATACTACAACAATAATTCAACTAATGTCTAGGCAAAGGAACCAGATAGCATACAATAAAATTTCCATCTTCAATGCGAGATCCTGTAATGAGGAGATCTGAATACTCACAAAATACCGACTTGAAGTAAATGTTGCTACCTGATACAAAAGTATTTGTTCAGTAGAAACATGATGAACATGCTGGAATCACTAGGAATAAGATTTATGGGTGATTGGATCTAATTTGAAGTGGGAATCAGATGGTATGTATGCCCACAGAGACCATCATATGATGATTGTAATGAGGCATTTTACACATGCTTTGATAATAATAAAGGTAATTATGTATATTATGTTTTCCTCAATCATGATATGATGACACAAACATAGTAGATGTCTAAAGAATGATGTTACTCGAATGGAATGTCTTCAGGTTGAGGACTTAAACAATGATACCGTATGTATGATAGGATTACATGCATTCTTGTTATCTTGCTAGTTGGATATTATTGTGGAAGAAAAATAAAAAATAGTAATACATAAGACTAGAGTGTGCATTGATTTATGACAAAATATCATTAATAATGATACGTGATATCAAGTCAAACACATTCATATATATTAGAGAGCAATGTATCAGACAAAACCGCCTTTAAAGTGATACATGGAGACCATGGAATGGTAATCAGAATCAACTCTCATAGTGATAGTGGTGATTGTGGTTTGTGTACCTAAAGTCACTACATTCATTGCATGTCATTCGATGTATTTTGACATCATCTAACACAACATTGAATAAGGGTTTCCATAAAGGTGGTTCTTAGGTACATTGTGACACATGCAGATTGAGTGTCAGTGATGTAGATAGGATTTGTCCCTCCTACAAGAGATTGATATCCATGCCACTTGATAAGCGAGCCTGAGATATGTATGGTCATACCATTGCGTGTATGGATAATTATATCTTGGTGAAAGAATGTGTATTTGTTTAAGAAATCTTGTCCATAAGGAATTTTGGTTAAAATAGGCTTATGAATGGCCATTGATGCGATGATTTTGAGTCACATTTATAGACTCGTTTTACTCGCGTTTTATGCGTTTATTGGTCATTTTGGTGGTTAATATCGCATAATTCACTTCCTTTAGTCTATGATCCTTCTCAGTGTCAAATCTCTCTCATTTTATTGTTTTGAGCATAAATGATTATAATATTAGGTCTAATCTCGGCTTATGTGGTTTTGTTTTGCAATTTCAGGAAAAACACATATCTGCAGTTGTCGATAACATCGACGGCTATCGATACTATCGACACAACCACAGGCAGCCAGTCACAAGGAGGAGCGCAGAGTCGATACCATCGACTTACCATCAGGTTGCCAGTGACCAGCCAGTCGATACTGTTGACACGTGTAGTTTCAGCGATGGAAAATGGATAAAACCGATGCCTAAGAGTGTTGATACCATCGACCCACGTCGATGGTATCGAGTTAGCATCATGTGAAATGATAGAAAAGAAAGAAGGCTTGCCGATATCGCCAGGGGTCGATACCATCGACCCGCGTCGATGGTATCGATGCCGTCAGATTAAAGTTTGTTTCAGATCAACTCTAATCCAATGGTTGTGATATTTTTGCAACCTAACTCGGTGATTATACCTAATGACGGCGGCCAAGACCAGATATCATGTCATTAGCCGCTGCACACGTCCCGAGAAGGTGTGGAGAGAAGAACGGAGCCCAGAAGCACGCCCCAGCCATTCCGGAAGCACAGATCTCCATCTGAATTTATTAAACTAAACATTTAATCGATTGCTTTGTTTTATTTATTTTCTTTTATTTTTAAAACAACTCTCATAACCTTTTTATTGGTCTAGCTGATTGTGAGTAGTTAGTAGCAGTCTAATGATAATTAAGTGTCCCTGAGTTCGACTCGGGCCTCACAAGGGCCTATACTACATTGACGCATGCACTTGCGTTATACGCACGGTAAAATCATGTCAAGTTTTTGGCGCCGTTGCCGGGGACATGACAGTTGTCGGTACTACGAGTGCTGCAAGCGGCCATTCTAGGCCACTTTTTATTTTTTTATTTTTATTTATTATTTCATAAGCATTTTAGAAATTCATAGTTTATCTTTCATATTTTGTAATCGTCTAGCACGATACTGAACGGAAATTATAATTTTTCCAGGTACTGGTGCATGGTGAGGACGCGTAGCACTGACTACACGTAGCAATCACCAGAGGTTCCACTACCGGGACCAGACGATGAGGAGAACAACGTTCAACCACAACTGGAAGATATAGATTCGGATTCTGAACCAGAAGCCATGCCAGAAGAACAGACAATCTGGGAGAAGATCAAGGCGTCTTCTGCGTTTGCATCTAAAGGGCCGATAAAGAAGCAAGCAGTCAATATTCCAACTTATAAAATCGATCCTGTATTAATAAATTTGGTTAAATCAAAGGCGTTTCACGGACTTAAAAATGAAGATATGGTGACTCATATAAGCCATTTTGTGGAGAACTGTGATATGATCAAGATAGACAAGTTTCCACAGGAGACGTTGTACTTGAAGCTGTTTCCCAGCTCTCTAGCGGGAAATGCACGAGAATGGCTACATAATCTTGATGATGAGTATGTGGAATCATGGAACCACATGGTGGAAGTGTTCTTTGAAAGATTCTTTCCGCCCGAGAAGACAAATGATATGATCAGAAAAATTCATAATTTTAGTCAGAAAGCAGGCGAGACTTACTCTGAGACCTGGGAACGGTTTCAGATCATGCTGCGGAGGTGCCCACATCATGGGCTTGATAAGGAGAAGTAGGTCAAAATTTTCTATTTTGCTCTCAATGAGCATGATAGAAGTAATCTGGATGCAGCAGGTTCAGGGTTCTTCTTAAACAACAAGGGCACGAGGTGCTGGGAAATTTTGATGAATATGGCAAAGAAGCAATCCTGGGGCGACAGAGACGTCGTAGAGCATGTTCGTGCTGCGGGGGAGTCAAAGGCCATCAAAGAGCAAAATGATAAGATGGACCTTCTAGCAAAGAAATTGCATGCAAAAGATGACGCAGAATCAGATGATGAGGCTCAAGTAAAATTCATGTGCCAGCAGCAGGGGTACAGAAACAACGATTATTCATGGAGGAAAGACAAGAGATTTTCCTAGAAGGACCCAAATAATTTCTTGTAGGACCCTGACGTAAAATCCCAACCGGCGGCGGAGGATAAGAGTAATGAGTTGCTCAATCAAGTAATAAAGCAGAATCAAGAACTTATGAGCACGTTTGGCCACCGGATAAAGCAATAAGGACAATTCATGAATCAATTTGGGCAGACCTTACAAAGCCATGGGGCTCAGATGAGGACTATAGAGACATCCTTGGTGCATATGGCAGCTGAGATAGCAAATTTGAAGAAACCATCGCAACAAGGTTTTCCAGGTAATACAAACATTCCAGGAGGAAACCAACAGGCTAAGGAAATTTTGCTACGGAGTGGTAAGAAGATTTTAAACCCCAAGGCTGATGAACCAAGCAAACCCCAGTCAACAACCACAGGAGGCCACAGAGGAGGTTCCAATTCCAATCACAGAGCCGGTTGAGGATATAGCAGAGAATGTCACAGCAGAACCAGTTGTTGAGGAGGAGACACAGAAGAGGATGCCATATGTGCCACCACATTAAAGGGCATAGAATGTCCCGGTCCCATATCCAAATAGTGTGAAAGCCAAGAAAGTGGATGCTCAGTTTAAGAAATTTCTAGATAGCTTTAGAAAGCTTTCTGTCAACATTCCATTGTTAGAGGCAATAGAGCAGATTCCCTCTTATGGCAAGTTTCTGAAAGACATCATTACAAAGAAGAGGAAAATCCCAGATACCGAGGTCGTGGTTCTTAAGGAACATGTGAGTGCTTTCATCATGGGAACATTACCACCTAAAAGGCAAGATCCGGGCTGCTTCAACATTTCATGCTACATTGGTAAAGTGAAATTCGGCGAAGCACTGTGTGACTCCGGGGCAAGTATAAATCTGATGCCTCTCTCTACGTTTAAAAAGTTGGGACTGAAAGAATCAAGGCCAAGCAATATGACAATACAGTTGGCGGATAATTCCGTGGTGAAACCGTATGGTATTTGTGAAGATGTGTTGGTGAAAGTTGATCGGTTTGTATTTCCAACAGACTTTGTTGTAATGGAAATGCAGGATGAGCAAGGAAATGAGTTACTCCTTGGACGACCCTTCCAAGCCACTGCAGATATGATACTTGAGATGGGAAGAGGCCGTTTGACCTTGGGTATCGCTGATGATCGGTTTGAAATGGTCATGCCCTCAAGAACTACACAATCTAAAGTAAAGGAGCAATGCCGCATGATGAAGCACTTTGATCAGAATATTTCTATTTGTCTAGGGAAGCCATTTCTAGATATGGCTCATGTAATGACTAAAGTGGAAAAAGGGACACTGGTTGTAGACATCATGGAGTATACCAAGGTTGTGTCTCTTAGGAAGGCTGTGGGTTTTCCCAATGATGAAGAGGAGGACATCCCTCCTTCTACTGAAGATGAGGCCATAGCAAGTTTTGTTTTCAATGCATATCCAGAACTACCTCTTGAAGCCTGCCTAGTTAATATAACACATGATTGGATGAGAAGCAAGTCACTACAAGAATGCGCCAAGATGCTTCAGGTGTTGCCGTGTTTCTACGCTAGGTACTATGAAGACCTTGGAGAACTCCCACCACCACTCCAGTCGTCCATGATCAGCCTGCCAGATTTAGAATTGAAGCCACTGCCACCTCATTTGAAATATGCATTTCTAGATGAGGGTGAGAAGCTACCAGTGATTATTTCAGCATATCTGAGTGTCGAGGAGGAGGATCAACTACTGATCGTGCTGAATAACCACCGAGGTGCATTCGGGTGGTCGATCGCGAACATCAAGGGGATTTCCCCTACATTGTGCCAACACAAGATCCGGCTCGACGAGGGAGCCAAACCTATAATTCAGCCACAGCGTCGACTAAATCCTAGCATGATGGAGGTCGTCAAGAAGGAGGTGATCAAGCTCCTTTCTGCAAGTATCATCTATGCTTTATCTGACTCGACGTGGGTGAGTCCTATACATGTAGTCCCTAAAAAGGGGGGAATTACTGTTACACATAATTTGTTAAATGAGCCAGTCACGACCCTTCTGGTAACCGGGTGGCGTGTATGTATAGACTACCATAGATTGAATGTTTCTATGCTTAAGGATCATTTTCCTCTCCCATTCATTGATTAGATTTTAGAGCGATTGGAAGGTCGATCTCATTTTTGTTTTCTCGATGGTTATTCAGGCTACAATCAGATTTCCATTGATCGTAAGGACCAGGAGAAGTCCACCTTCACTTGTCCTTATGGAACATTTGCATACCGCCGTATGCTCTTTGGATTGTGTAACGCACCAGCAACCTTTCAGCATTGCATGCTCGCCATTTTCTCCGATATGGTTGAACGCTGTTTGGAAGTCTTTATGGATGATTTCTCCGTCTATGGTGCGTCTTTCGATGAATGTTAATACAATTTGGATAAGGTTTTTCAATGATGTGAGGACATGCATTTGGTTCTCAATTGGGAGAAATGCCATATGATGGTTAGCGAAGGGATCGTGCTTGGACATAAAGTGTCCAACAAGGGGTTGGAGGTAGATCCGGTGAAGATTGAAGTTATTTCTAAATTTCCCCCACCGAATTCGGTAAAAGTGGTACGACGTCTTTTATGTCACGCCGGGTTTTATTGCTGCTTTATAAAAGATTTCTCAAAAATTGCTAAACCATTATCTGAGCTGTTGGAGAAAGATGCGGTCTTCGATTTTAATGAAAAATGTTTACATGCTTTTAATGTGCTTAAAGAAAAATTAATTTCTGCTCCAGTTATGCAAACACCAGACTGGACAAAACTGTTTGAATTGATGTGTGATGTGTCGGATTTCACAGTAGGGGCTGTTTTAGGACAACATGTGGACAATAAACCTGCTGTGATTTTCTATGCGTCCAAAACTTTAAATGAAGCACAACTGAATTACACGACAAATGAAAAAGAGCTTCTCACCGTTGTTTTCACTTTTGAAAAATTTCGGCAATATCTTGTTGGATCTAAAGTCGTGGCATGGACAGACCATGCCACCATAAAGTATTTTATGGAAAAGAAAGATGCCAAACCAGATTGATTAGGTGGATCTTACTGTTACAAGAATTTGACATTGAAATCAAATATAAGGCGGGAATAGAAAATGTGGTTGCAGACCATTTGTCTAGGTTGGAAAGGGTAGATGAGAAGGATGTGCATATACCCATTACCGAGACATTTCCTAATAAACAACTTCTATCTGTGAAATCTAAAGATCCTTGGTTTTCTTATATTGTTAATTATCTTGCCTGCAAAATTATCCCAGATGATTGGACATACCAAGAGAAAAAGAAAATTTTCCATTCTTTGCGATATTATTTCTGGGATGACCCATTTTGTTGAAGCAGTGCAGGGACGGTGTGTTGTGCAGATGCATACCAGAGGTGGAATATGAAAGTGTCCTTCGTCATTGCCATACTCTACTGACTGGTGGCCACCATGCTAGTTCTAGAACCGCGGCCAAGGTACTTGAGAGCGGCCTTTACTGGCCTACTTTGTTCCAGGACCCATATGACTATGTGCGGCAATGCGATTCCTGCCAATGGGCAGGTAACATCTCAAAGCGACAAGAGATGCCCCTCAATGTATTTCAAGAGGTTGAGGTGTTCGATATGTGGGGTATTGATTTTATGGGACCCTTTGTGTCCTCCAACTCTAACTTGTACATTCTATTAGTTGTTGACTATGTATCGAAGTGGGTAGAGGCAATACCCACTAGGACTAATGATGTCGCTGTAGTGTGCATGTTTGTCAAGGAATACATTTTCTATAGGTTTGGTGTACCTCGAATGATTATTAGTGATGGAGGTACACATTTCTGAAATCATAAGTTCACGGCATTGTTGAGAAAGTATGGGGTAAAGCACAAAATTGGTACCCCGTACCACCCATAGACATATGGGCAAGTGGAAGTCTCTAATAGAGAGATTAAGAAGATCTTGGAGCGCACTGTGGCTTCGACGAGAAAAAACTAGAGTACCTTGCTACCGGACACTTTGTGGGCGTACATGATGACATTTAAGACACCTATAGGCACTACGCCTTTTAGGTTGGCTTACGGTCGGGCCTGCCATTTGTTGGTGGAATTGGAGCATAAAGCGCACTGGGTGCTGAGGAAGCTGAATTTGAACTATGATGAGGCAGGGAAGAAACACTTGTTAGAGCTAAATGGACTTGATGAGCTGAGGATGAATGCATATGAAAGCTTGCAGATTTACAAGGAGTGAACAAAGCTGATTCACGATCGACACATTCAAATGCATGTCTTCAAGAAGGGAGATCGTGTGCTCTTGTTCAATTCAAGGTTGAAGATGCATCCCAGGAAATTGAAATCCCGATGGAGTGGACCTTTCACTATAGAGGAGGTCAGACCACATGGAGAAATCATGGTGCGTGATGGAGAGACAATATTTTTGGTTAATGGACAACGATTAAAGTTGTACTTCGATGAGGATTACACGAGGAGAGTGCATGAGGTCAAACTCATTGCACTTAAGGATGCATGAGGAGCTTTATTTCGTCTAGCCTAAGATGTTAAATAAGGGTGTTTGTTGGGAGGCAACCCAGTCATTGGTAGTTTCGTTTAGTTTCTTTTACAATTGTACATTAGTTTGATTCGATTTTATTTTTAGTGTAAACAAGATACCTTGATCATTTGTTCAATGTGCAGGACTGAGGCAGGGTCAATAGTATCGACCCTTGTGTCGATGGTATCGACAGGGGCATAGTTAGGTGGCTACAAAGATCTCTCCGAGTCAATACTATCGACGGCCTTGTCGATGGTATCGACATACTATCAGGTTGCTCGCCAAAACGGGGTCGATAGTATCGACATGGATGTCGATACTCGCGAGATCCCTGAAGATATTCAGATGAAATTTGTCTCAGTGAAGTCGATACCATCGACGGGCCTGTCGATGGTATCGACCCGGTTACAGGCAGGAAGCAACGGCCGGGCCTCGCGAGGGTGTTTTCCCTAAGCAGATTCGATACTATCGACTTGCTTCGATAGTATCGACGCGACATGTCACTGATCCGCAAGAGGAAATCAACGGCGATCGCTGCATCAAGAGAGTTGATATGTGGGATGGGTCGATACCATCAACACCCGTCGATGGTATCGACCCGTCATTGATCCGAGCCCCCACATCAGGCTATCGACAACCATCGATACTAGCGGAAGACCAGATTTTGCTACAGGTGTCGATACCATCGACCCACGTCGATGGTATCGACGGGTGCACAATAGCGCCAACCATGGTTATAAAAGAGAGGGATGGTTGTCATATGATGTCACACCTTCAGAGCCTTTGCCCTCCACTTGTGCCATGCATATTGTTGTGCGACCGGAGCCCGACTACGAGCATCCAAGGAGCACGATCTTCCCCGAGCCTTCACCGAGCGGAGATTGTCTTCTCCGACCTTCACCAAACTCCATCTTCCATTCCTTCTTTCTCGGCGACGATGGTGCGTACATCCATTACATCTTCTTCACGGGTGGATCCTATGGAGATCCCCAAGTTCATTCCTCCACCTACTGCATCTATTCCTCTTCCGAGGATTGTCCATCCTTCCGCGGAGGTCTGGAAGGTCTACGAGGAACTGATGAAGAGAAAGATCGAGCCCACGCGCTATGTTGATCGGACAATGGTCCGTGATCTGGGGTTCGAGGCCAACCTCGCCTACATCTTGAAGGGGTAGGTGAGACACACATCAAGGAGGACCGACGAGCTGCAGTACCATGCTGATGGCCAGACTTTCTTCAGCGAGTGGCCAATGTACACGGAACTTGTGGCGGAGTTCATGGCATCATTGGACATCAATGTGGTGCCCAATGACTTGATCACCAACGACAGAGAGTGGAGAAAAGGACGGGTGTCGTTCATACTCTACAACAACAACTACACCCTCACTCTTGCCCAATTCAATTCAATTTTTAACTAGTTTCATAATGACTACCAGCACCGACGGCCAGACAATAGGACAGACTACGATGATATCTTCGCCCAGCTCGTGACTACGCCTCCGGGCAAATCCGTCAGCTACCACAATACTGCAGTTGCTGATTTCGAGCATTCGTTTGTGTAGATTCTACACCGCATGCTCTGCACCACACTGTTTGCTCGTGGCGACTTGTCTTTCAGCAAGTTTCAAGAGACGGATTTGTTCTTCCTGCACAAATTGCTGAAGCACGAGGAGTGCAATTGGGGAGCGTTCTTATTGACGCGCGTGTTGGCCGTAAAGAGGACTACGCAGAAGGCTCCAATCCACTTTGGAGGGCTCATCACACCGCTGGCCCTCTATCTTGGGTTAAATTTCTCCCAGCTTACTCCCCTTTCCAACAGGAGCAAGGTCAACCTGCAACATCTGCACCGCTCCAACCTCCTCCTGCTCCGTGATGTCTTGGCATATGCACATTGCCATGTCAATCAAGCATATCAAGAGTGTTCACTTCCAGACCCTGTCTTCAACATTGACGGCGCTCAGCATTTCCGATGGCCTGTCATTGCCATTGACTACTCCGATGAAGACAGTGGTGATGATGACAACAACGATGAAGGCGTCGAGCATGAAGAAGAAGAGGAGGCCTTCACTCCTCTTCGGGCATGAGTAGCACCCCGAAAGCATCCCTACGTGCATTCGGGTGCATCTTCATCTTCACAGCCTCTGCCACCTCTGCCCTCTCATCAAGGAGAGGATGCCTACTCCATGCAAGGGATGTACTCGATGCGGCAGGAGATTCATCAGACGCAGTAGCAGCATACAACTTCATACACCAATATTCAGGATACAACGCACCGACTGTTAGATAACCAGAGGGCCATTTTTGATAATGAGCGTCTCCTCCTCGACAACCAAAAAACATCCATGACGGGTTGCACAGGATGGAGATGCAGCAGTAGCCCTTCTACGACAATTACTGGAGCCAGAATTATTTTGGGGGGTATCCACAACCTCCACCAATGCCACAGTACGATCCGAGCTTTCAGGGGAAATACCCATCTTGGGACCCCACGGCTCCACAGTACCCGCCTCCTCCTGAAGAATGATCGGTATCACTATTCCACCTTTTAAGGTTGTTTTTGACTATGAGGCCATAGTCGAATTCAAGCTTAGAGGGGGAGTTGGAACAGCTCTATCGTTTATTTTTTTCCCAGTTTTTTGTTTTTATTGTTTTGTGTTTTGTCATTTATTTCTTTTAGTTTTTAGTTAGTTTGTAGGATCCACACTCTATCTAGTGTAATTGTGGATGTCTAATGTCTTGTGTCATCTCGTTGCTTGTACATGGGAATCAGGGGAAAATTTGAAAATTTTTAGTGCTTTTGCAATCTTGTGTTGTTCCACTTCGAGCAAATAACTTAAAAAATGATTGGGTTTGTCAACTCTAAAACATGAAATCACAACTGTACATTCCTAGGATTCATGAAAAGTGGACGGAATTGGTTGTTTGAGCCTAAACTGACCAAATGATAATGAGACTTTATTTTGAAATAAGAGAGAGAAACTTCTTGATTACTACACAAGTCAGTAAGGAGGGACACATAATAATTTCCAAAGGTTCATTCAATTAGTCTTGTGATCTATCCACCCTATTGTTTTCATACTCCACCATAAGAACTAGAAGTAAATTACGGTTTTAATCTCTTTGATTGCATCCCATGTAGGTAGGTTTTGCATTGCAACTATTTTCACATATTTTGCATGAAAATGAAAAAAAAAGATAGAATAGTTATACATGCACATATTCTTTAGTGCGTGTCATTTAGTTGCATACCTATCATTTTGTAGCTGCATTCACATTTTTCTGTATAGTACATCATGCATCTTATATCTTCTGACATAAAAGGTGATGAACTTGTTCCACACCTTCTGAATGCTTCAAATGTATAAGTTATGTAACAAGAAGTGAGCCCGACAAATAATTCATTGTTATATATGAAAACAAGGGTTTGAATTTTTTTTTTGAAAAAAATTGAAAAAAAAGAGAAAAGAAAAGAATTGAGAAGTAGGAATGAGAGGGAGAAAGGAACTTGTTCTCACTTACATACTAAGAAGAATAAGCACATGGTGTAGTTTTCTTTGATATTCCATTTCACTTTGAGACGGAATGATAGAGCATGCATCATCCCACCCAAATGTAGGCATTAGGACATTTTCACTTGCATATGCATCATTTAGGTCATTTTTGTTATTTGTGCATGTAAAACCATATAATGCTTCCATTTCTTCCACTAGCCACCCATTCCATCCACCCATTGCTCAAATTGGTAGGCCACTGTGATTTTCTCCTCACTCGTTAATACCAGGAGAGCTGCTTCCATGTAGATGGTAGTTAGGGCGAGCAACGTAGATAGGATATCACAAGATGCACTGAGTCTGGACTGGAGTATTTTATTATGTTAACTACCTTATATGATAGTGTTCATCAATTTTGAGGTAGATATCTTTTCTGGATGATTATTGTTGCCTTTAGGGTAATTATCATTCCGTGGTTAGTGAGTGCCGGAATGTGAATGTCTGGCGGGGATCATATGGTGATGTTTGTTGTGATAATCTATTCTCTAGTTGACCCTCGCAATTCTATTCTAGAGTTTTGTTGCTCGAGGATGAGCAATGTTCAAGCTTAGGGGAGTTTGATGCGATGATTTTGAGTCACATTTATAGACTCGTTTTACTCGCGTTTTATGTGTTTATTGGTCATTTTGGTGGTTAATATCGCATAATTCACTTCCTTTAGTCTATGATCCTTCTCAGTGTCAAATCTCTCTTATTTTATTGTTTTGAGCATAATTGATTACAATATTAGGTTTTATCTCGGCTTATGTGGTTTTGTTTTGCAATTTCAAGAAAAACACATATCTGTAGCTTTTGATACCATCGACGGTGGTCGATACTATCGACACAACCATAGGCAGCCAGCCATAAGGAGGAGCGCAGAGTCGATACCATCGACTGAGAAGTCGATGGTATCGACTTACCATCAGGTTGCCAGCGACCAGCCAGTCGATACTATCGACACGTGTAGTTTCAGTGACAGAAAAGGGATAAAACTGACGCCTAAGAGTGTCGATACCATCGACCCGCGTCGATGGTATCGAGTCAGCATCAGGCGCAATGAGAGAAAAGAAAGAAGGCTTTCCGATATTGCCAGGGGTCGATACCATTGACCCACGTCGATAGTATCGACGCCGTCAGATTAAAGTTTGTTTCAGATCGACTCTAATCCAATGGTTGTGATATTTTTGCAACCTAACTCGATGATTATACCTAATGATGGCGGCCAAGACTAGGTATCACATCATTAGCCGCTGCACACGTCCCAAGAAGGTGCGGAGAGAAGAACGGAGCCCAGAAGCACGCCCCAGCCATTCCGGAAGCCGAAGAAGACATTTTCCACCGCCGAAAGGCTATAGATCGCACATTCTCCGCCAAGGAGCGATTGGGTCTTCTTCGTTCAGGGGTTTCATCACTTATTCACATTTTTCTCCATGTTTCCCCTTTCTTCAACCATGTTTTGCTCTGAGATGAACATGCAGGGCTAATCCCCTTTATCTTTAGGACTGGGAGTATCCCGGGGAAGCATTGTATGACATTATTATCATAGTAATTCATAATTTGTCTCTTAAATCTGTGGTATGATTTTGTTTTCTCAGTTATATTGTTATGCTTGATCACAATAAGGATAATCTAATGCCTTTAATTACTTTGAAAGAAGAATTAACGGTTGAAAAGAGACAAAATTCACATTAATTAACAAATCCCTTGAACAAGGTGATGTAAGGTTAATGGTGGAAATCCAGATGTCGATTCTAATGCACCTAGTTTAGGGTATAGGTTACTACGAAGGTGGAACCGACCTAGACATAGGTAGTGAATTGTACCACGACAATGGATAATTCTGACTACAGGAACTACCCAGATTGAGAGATGAACCTGAGTAACTATATGGAAATTCATACAATGAAAACCCGTGGTGAAACCGCAATCCTAAAGATCTCCATCTGAATTTATTAAACTAAACATTTAATCAATTTCTTTGTTTTATTTTATTTTATTTTATTTTTAAAAACAAATCTCATAACCTTTTTATTGGTCTAGCTGATTGTGAGTAGTTAGTTGTAGTCTACCGATAATTCAATGTCCCTGAGTTCGACTCGGGCCTCACAAGGGCCTATACTACATTGACGCGTGCACTTGCGTTATATGCACGATAAAATCGTGTCAGCCATGTTATCAAAGTTGACATTTGATAAACATTAGTCTATTGGCTCTATGTCTGAGTGCCAACCACAATTTGAATACTAAACAGTGTCTTCAATTAAGTAGGTCAAATTTTATGGTCAGTAAACTTTACTTCCTTTGGATGTACTAAAAATGCACACTATGAATTTCAGTTGATTGCATATGAATGCAAAACAACAGTGAACTGAATTAGGAACAATGCATAGGGAATTTTTATCTAAAAAGTCATTGACATCCACTTATATAGAAAATAGGTTTAACCAAGTTTCTCAATGGTATTGTCATCAACCCTAAACCAATCACCAGCAATGTGCACAAAAAATTCTTGGACAACAAATCATTGGCAATTGGGTATCAAACCCAGGTAGGGTCAACACACATTCACAACCACAATTTTGGAAAATTACAACAAATGTATAGTGAGGAAATTCAATACAATAAATGTATCAGACCAATTGTAGATTCCTAATACTGGTATCAACGACTGCAAAGTCTGTCATGTAGCTTGCTTGACACATCAAAGAGAGCCATGTTCATTTGTATTGGCCCAAATAGAAGGAGAACCCTATTAGGGCAAGGCCTACACCAAAATCATGACCACAATTTGGCAAATTTTTTGGATAAAATTGAACTAGGCATACAAAATGTGGTATGGCTTGAAATGACTTCAATTGGATGTACCGCAAATGCCCTGTCTCACCCAGAAAAGTTGAGACATAAAAAATACAGACCTAAAATGCACACTAGGATTTCAGCATAATTTTGTATGAATGAAAAAAATTATGAACTGAATTAGGAACAAAGCAGAGGGAATGGTTGAATGAATTACCGTTGACATCTATTTGTTTAGGAATAGGTTAAACCATGGTTAACACTCATTACAACCACACTTTTGGAAATTATGTCAATGTATCATCGTGATTTGCAGAGCAAGTGTAGACTTCAAATACAATTATCGATGATTACAAAGTATGTCATGCAACTTGATTGACACATGAAGGAGAGCCATGTTCATCTGTATTGTGACTACTGGGAAGCAAACCCCATTAGGGATCAGTCTAAATCCAACTCACAACCATAGTTTGGAAAACAACTAGGCTATAACTGAACTAGACATACATAATTTCATCATGACTGAATGTTTCAGGAAGATGAGATAAAACTACCCCAAATTGAGAAACGTGTGGCATGTAACAAAGTGCTAGTTCAAATCCATGGGAAAACGCATCATAGTCCAATCAAGAAACAAAAAAAAACACAATTAATTTTGAGCACGGGAAAAAGTTAGTAAAGCTTAAGTTGAAAGTGCTACTGAAATCTTGTATAAATTAGCATATGAAAATATTTTGAGATCAACCTAAAATGATTTGAAGTAACAAGAAAAACACGCTTGAAATGTGTGAGAAAGTCATGCTTGGATGGACTGGAGGTGTGCTTGAACTAAATATGGCCAATGATAAGGAATGTAGGTTTAAATTGGGTTAGGGAACTCTGCTTATGTGGGGTTACATTTTGAGTGATAATACATGTTGAAGTAAAATTAGGGAGATGAATACATTGGGAACATGTGATTGATAGGGGCCACATTATGATGTAGGTCAGAGGTCCATGAATATGAAGGAATGCATACTAATTTGAAAATTATTATTGGCACAAGTCAACTAGTTGCAGTCCCATAAAAAATGAAGGCTTGGTGGAGAGGGACATGTGATTCAGGTTATATTAACACAAAAAATTATCAAATGCATTGGAAACATGGCCACAAATATGAACGAATACATACAAATCAATGACAAACCTTTATCCAAAGAGTAGCCTAAAATTTGGACAAATACTTGGGACATAGGTCCATGTATTTGGGTTAGGTTTACCTAACTTTAAGATCCACAAATCTGTCAAATGTTACTGACCCTAGGTCAAATACAAGTGGGACCAAAGTTGAAAGAAATGTGTCATGAAATGAAGTGGTGGTTCAAATCCATGAGAACAATCATCACAATCTAATCCAAAAATGAAAACATCAAAGTGTAATCTAGAAACCAAAAAACACATTAAAGTATGCTTCATACTTCATTTTGTACTAAAAAATAATTGCAAGGGCAAAAACAAATTCAAACCATTTGGAAATTTGACACAAGTCTATACAATTTTGTAGTATTTACTTCAAAAGGGTACCGATCATATAGAAATCAAACTACTATTGTATAATAGAAAACTGAACACATATTAGTATATTTCATATTAAAAAAGCAACCAACTATTGAGACATCCAACAAGACAGACTGAAATACATAGAGAATGGTTTACTGAATTGTCGTTTTGGTTGTTACATAGAGATGGTCCAAAAAGGCCCTAATATTAGCGTAATTTAATAAACAACTAATATATAGGTTTTTTTTGGATCATTTTGTTTTATTTATTTTAGTAGGATTAATTCATCAAACCTTTCCAAATCGAGGTATTACTATATTTCAGCATTCAATTTGTTTTAATTTTGAAATTTGATCACATTAGTTTTCCCTATATTAGAATGGTGGACCACATATATCCTTAGTTTGGTTATATGCCAATCATGTATGTAGGCATACTTTAATTTCATTGTTTGGTTTAGCATATTTATCTCAACATGTTTGTTTACTTTACTTCGACCAAAAGAAACACCAAAACTTCTAGTGAAAATTGAGTTGTTTACCTAGATATGAATTTTTTTAATAAGTTTGATATAACTAGTTGTTATGTGTTGTATCTAGTTAGTTATTATTATAGATGCACCATTTCCATATTCAAGGACTATAATTAATTTAAATAAACCTAGATATATTATTACCATAATGTCAATTGTATTCTATATTTGTATCCATCAATTCACTTATCCTTAATCAACGCACAAAATCAACTTAGTTTTCTTAATAACACAAATTCTAAAAGATAAATCATTGATATTTTGTAAATTAAAACATATTATAATGTCACACCCCCACCGCACAAAATTTAAATATAAAATATGACAAATGTGGATCATAAGGAAAACAATCATGCTATATTATCTACTAATTACGTAGTGAAATTGAAAATCCACTGGAAAGACTATACTAACATCAAATATGTGTGCAAATAATGCAAATAAATGTCCCCAACATCACATTCACAATGAAATCCAATTGAGATCATTCCTTAACAAGTAAGTGTCATTATAACCAAAACCAGAATACCTACTAGAGGAAACATAGTTAATCAAGGTTCAATCTAAGGGGAGGAAGCTTACAAAGTGAGAAAATACCTAAACACAAGTGAGGTCAGAAGTAAAGAAGTACCATTGAACCAAAAGACACCATCCACTACAAATGAATATTCAACATGGATAAAGAACCAAATTAGGAAACAAAGAAGACCGATTAGTAAAAAAATGAACCAGTTCATTTAAACTGAGGAAATCCAACCAATTTAGGGTAGAGTACCCATTCAGAAAGTTGGGAAGCTCCGAATGCACTGGTTCATTGTTTATTATTGCTTTAGAGAGGACGTAGTGGAGGATGAGCTACTGGAGAGTGACCAACTAAACAAAGAAAAAGGCGCTGAAGCTAGGGTTTCATTGGCTTCAATTCCTTGACATGGAACAAGGATTGGTGATGCATGGGTTTTGAGTCACTTTTATAGGCTTATTTTATATCTATTTTATGCATGTATTTGTCATTTTCTTGATTATATTTGCATAATTCACTATAGTTGGCCTTTAAACTCTTTTTTCATCAAATTATACTTCTTTTATCATATTTATATGATTTTATATAATCCTCAGACTTATACACATGTTTTGACACTTTTCAGGCACTTTTGCATTGTCCAGAGTCGATCCTATCGACCCTGGTGTCGATAGTATCGACACTTTATCAGAAAGCAACCTCAAAATGCGATCTTGGAAGGAAAAACCTGTATCATGGTCGATACTATCGACCTGGGGGTCGATACTATCGACAACGTCGGGATCTGGCGATTTTCAGCACTAAAACGGAGCGTTTTAATCCGACGATTGAGCTTTTTCAGAGCTGTAAAGTGGTCCTATGACCTAAGAAGAGCACGGCCGTCCCTAGGGGGATCTCATATTGTGTTGCACAACATCCAAGAAGGAGAGATAGAGATAGGAGACAAGAGACGAAGGCCGTCAACTGAGCAATCCGGGCACCTCCGACGGGCGATTTTGCTGCCGGAGGACTGCAAAACGCACGTTTCTCGAGGAGGATCTCTAGGAACACCTTTGTATCAGGGGTTACACGAGTTTGCTCCATGTTAACCAAGTTTTTCTTATCTACTCCTATGTATTTTCCATTGTCAACCATGCAGGGATAATCCCCTTAATCTTTAGGATCGGGAGTAGCCCGAGGAAGCATTATATGACGTTTTTATCATAGTAATTCATAATTTGTCTCCTAAATCTGTGGTATGATTTCATTTTCTCAATTATATTGTTATGCTTAATTACCATAATGATAATCTAATGCCTTTAATTACTTTGAAAGAAGAATTAACGGTTGAAAAGAGACAAAATTCACATTAATTAACAAATCCCTTGAACAAGGTGATGTATGGTTAATGGTGGAAACCCAGAGGTCGATTCTAATGCACCTATTTTAGGGTATAGGTTACTATGACGGTGGAACCGACCTAGACTTAGGTAGTGAATTGTACCACGATAGTCGACAATTCAGACTACAGGCTGCTACCCGGACTGAAAGATGAACTTGAGTAGCTATATGGAAATTCATACAATGAAAACCCGCGGTGAAACCGCAATCCTAAAGATCTCCATTTGAATTGATTAAACTAAACCCTTAATCAATTTCTCTATTTTATTTTATTTTACAACAACTATCAAACTCTTTTAATCAGTTTTGCTGATCACAACCAGTTACTAGTAGTCTACTAAAATTCATGTTTCCCTGAGTTCGACTCGGGCCTCACAAGGCCTATATTACATTGATACGTATACTTGCGTTTGCACGCACAGTTTACGCGTGTCAAGTTTTTGGCGCCATTGCCGGGGAAACGGTGAATTTTAGCAGTACGAGTGCTGCGAGCGGCCACACTAGGCCACTTTTAATTCCTGTAATTTTTCTTCTTTTCATCTTTTGAACTGAATTGCAAATCTTATTCATTGTTTTAATTATTAGTACTGGTTCATACACTACCATTTGAAATTTCAGGTACTAGTAAAGTAATAATGGGTGATGGAGTGGATAATGAGGAGCAGACGATCTGGGAAAGGATTAAGGCTTCTTCTTCTTCTGCGCAGAAGTGGCCAATCAAGAAACAAGCTATCAACATACCCAGTTACAAGATTGATCCAGGGCTTATTTAGTTGGTCAAATCGCAGGATTTCCATGGACTTAAAAATGAGGATCCGGTGACCCACATCAACACGTTCATGGAAAATTGTGATATGATAAACATTGATAGGTTCCCACAAGAGACACTCTACCTGAAACATTTTCCCAGTTCTTTAGCGGGCAATTCTTGGGAATGGCTGCACAATGTGGATGATGAGTACATTGAATCTTGGGATCACATGGTTGAGGTGTTCTTTGAGAGGTTCTTCTCACCTGAAAAGACAAACGATCTAGTGAGGAAGATACACAACTTCAGCCAGCGAGCCGGTGAAACATACTCTGAAACTTGGGAGCGCTTCCAGATCATGCTGAGGAAGTGTCCACATCACAACTTAGACAAGGAGAAGCAAGCTAAAATTTTCTACTTCGCCCTAAATGAACATTATAGGAGAAATTTGGACTCAGCAGGTTCTGGTTTCTTTTTGAACAACACAGGCACAAGGTGTTGGGAGATTCTAAGGAACATGTCCAAAAAGCAGTCTTGGAGTGAAACAGATGCACCCGAGCAGGTTGGCATTACACATGAAGCAAGGGCCATTAAAGCGCTTAATGACAAGTTGGATCTTATAGCCAAGAAGCTCCTAGAGAAAGAGGACAATGGGTCTGATGATGAAGCACATGCAAAGTATATGCATCAACAGGGATATAGAAATAACAATTATGATTGGAGGAAGGAACAAAATTTCCAGAAGCTGCAGCCTAGCCTAGAGGAAAAGAATAATGAATTTCTTAGCCAGGTGGTGAAATAAAATCAAGAGATGATGAGTACATTCGCCAAGAAGTTACAGTCTCAGGGCGAGATTTTGAATAAATTTGGGCAGACATTGCAAAGTCATGGAGCACAAATGAGGGCACTAGAGACGACTGTGACCCAAATTTCCAATGAAGTGGCGGCCATGAAGCATACAAATCAACAAAGACAGGCTGGGAATGCAGATGTTGTTCAAGCACATCATCAAGTGAAATATATATCTGTGATTTCTGAGGTAGAGCCCCCGGTGGTGGAGGTCCAGGACAAAAGCAAAATGATTTTTGATACGGAGGCTACACCAAGAATACCGTATCCTCGCAGTCATTATGGACTACCGGGCGAATGTTCTCCATTCAGAAAAATCCACCAAGAGCACATCGCTGCCGCGCCCGCACCTAGGCAAGAGGAGCAGGTGAAGGCCATGCGTCATGGTGAAGCTATAGTCACTGAGAGAGGGGAGCAGCCACAAGTCATGCCATCCACGGATGATGTGTCAAATCCTATCCTAGAAGATGGTGTTGAAGCAAGATTAGGGGAGGAGACCCCTAAAGTTCCATATGTGCCACCACACAAGCGAGCGAAGGACCCAAACGTGCTTTTCCCGGATAGTCTGAGGCTAAAGAAAGAGTATAGGCACTACAAGAAATTCTTGGAGATGTTTAGGAAGCTCTATATTAATATTCCGTTAGTGGAAATGATAGAATAGATTCCAGCATATGGAAGGTTTATCAAGGACATAATCACCAAGAAAAGGCAGATAAAGGACACTGACATTTGTGTTGTTGATGAAAAAGTGAGTTCTATAATCCAAGGACGACTACCAAGGAAGAGGAAAGATCCAAGATGTTTCTACATCCCATGTTCCACAGGCGGCCAGCATTTTCCACAAGCACAGTGTGACTCCGGGGCAAGCATTAATCTTATGCCACTTGCCACTTTTCAAAAGTTGGGATTGAAGAAGCCAACACAAACTTCTATGACAATTGAGTTGGCGGATGGATCCATTGTGAAGCCACAAGGTATATGCGAGGATGTGCTAGTCAAGGTCGACAAATTCATCTTCCATGTTGACTTTGTGGTCATGGACATGCATGAGTTGGAAGGAGGTGAGATGTTATTGGGAAGGCCGTTCCAAGCTACGGCTGATGTAATCGCTGCCATTGGGCGAGGTTACTTGACACTTGGGATTCATGATGATAGAGTTAAATTCAAATTACCACATGACTCATTGGAGACATCTCTTGACAACCCAGGTTAAAGTTATCTTTATGTTAAGCCTAGGACATTAAACAAGGGTGCTTGTTGGGAGGCAACCCAACTTTCGATTCATTTTTATGTTTGGTTATGTTCTTTTATGTTTATGTACTTAGTTTTTTCTTAGGTTTTGATAATTTTTGTAAAAATGGTACTCTAACTTGTGTTTTGAAGTGTGCAGAATGTTAAGGTCGATACTATCGACACCCATGTCGATAGTATCGCGTTTGGATCAGTAAACGCTGAAGAAAAGTCGATACCATCGACCCTAGGGTCGATAGTATCGAGATTCCTGAAGATTTATAGAAAAATTGATGACAGTAAACTCGGTACCATCGACCCTAGGGTCGATAGTATCGACACTTTTGAGTTCCCATCCTTTTAGATGCGTCAATTTAGCAAAATTGCCGAGTCTGGGTCGATACCATCGACCTTGGTCGATGGTATCGACACCTGCAGGACAGCTACATAAAATAGGCCGTAAAAGGTATCGAAATGAGATTTTTTCGAACCGTTTTTTGCAGAGGAAAGATGGATGAAGCAAGTCACGTCTTAGAACCACTAAGACACAAAAATGAGCCACAAAAAGGAGGGAGATAGAAAGCATCACTTGGTTTACTTGAGCATCTAACCATCCTTCTTCACCACACTTCAAAGTGAACGGTACCGCTGTTCCACCTCTTAAGTGAGAATGTTGACTGTGAGGCCATAGTCATATTCAAGTTTGGGGGGGGGGTGTTGGAACAACCCTCTATCTTAGTTTTTACTTACTTATTCATGTTGCTTTTACTTTTGAGATATTAGTTGTTTTTATTTCTAGGTTTACTGCTTTTGTAGGATCCACATCTATCTAGTGTAATATGTGGAGCAATAAATGCATGGTTTCAATTGGGAGTTTTACTCTTGGGTTGTGTGCACATAAAAAAATGAGCATTTTGAGAACTTTTTGAGCTTATTCATGTTAGTAATTGAGTTGCATAAATGAGGAAGTGCTTGGGTGAGTCAGCTTCAGGACATGGGGACATGAATGACCATCTTTATTGTCCAAGGAAAAGTGATTGGCAAGGATGTTTGAGCCCAAACCGACCAAACACTAATGTGACCTTAGACTAAAGTTTAAGAGAGAAATCCTTCAGTTACCCTGTACATAGGTCTTTAGAGAGGGACATGATATTTTCGGAAGGTTCTGTCCATTAGTCTTGTGATCTGATCCACCGCAATTTCATTCACACTCCACCATAAGAAATGGGAGCACATTACTGTCTTTCACTTTTTGATTGCATCTCATGTAGATAGGTCTTGCATTATATCTATTCTCACATATTTTTTTGCATGAAAATGAAAAAAAGGATAGAGTAGTTATACATGCACATTATCCTTAGGTGTGTGTCATTTAATTGCATAACTATCATTATGTAGTTGCATTTGCATCTTTTGAGCATATTGTACACCATGTATCTTATGTTACTCTGAAAACATTAAAGGTGGTGAGCTTGATCCATACCCTCCAAATAGAATGCTTCAAATGTATAATTTATGTAACAAGAAGTGAGCCCGAAAAATAATTCATTGTCATCTATGAAAATAAGGGCTTGAAAAAAAATTGAAGAAAAATTGAAAAAAAGAGAAGAAAAAAAAGAAGAAAAAAAGAATTGAGAAGTAATAAAGAAGAAGAGGGAGAAAGGAACATGTTCTCACCTGAGAACTAAGAAGAATAAGCACATGGTGTAGTTTTCTTAGATATTCCATCTCACCTTGAGACGGAATGATAGTGCATGCATCATTCCACCAAAAATATAGCATTAGGACATTTTCACTTGCATTTTGCATCATGATAGGTCATTAATTTTTTTATTGCATGATTGACTGTTATGTGATTCCATATCTTCCACAACCACCTATCCCATCCACCCGTTGCTCTAATCGGTAGGCCACCCATGATATTCTCCTCAATCATTAATATCAGGAGATCTGCTTCCATTTAGATGGTAGTTAGGAAATGAGCAACGTAGATAGGAGATCACAAGATGCATCAAGTATGGACCAAATGAGTTTATCATATTAAATGCTTTAATTGATAGTGTTTCACAGATTGGGGGACAAACATCTTTTACATAGGTCTTTGGTCTCCTGGATGGCAGTTAGTGTTCAGTGGTCAATGAGGGCCGGTTTGTGGAAAGAAAGTGGGGATGATGTAGATTCATTTCATGTATTTATGTCCTATTGCTGACTTATCTCAACCAGATCCAAAGTTTTGTTGCTCAAGGACGAGCAAGGTTTAAGCTTAGGGGAGTTTGATGCATGGGTTTTGAGTCACTTTTATATGCTTATTTTATATCTGTTTTATGCATGCATTTGTCATTTTCTTGATTATATTTGCATAATTCACTATAGTTGGCCTTTAAAATCTTTTTGCATCAAATTATACTTCTTTTATCATATTTATATGATTTTATATAATCCCCAGACTTATACACATGTTTCGGCACTTTTCAGGCACTTTTTCATTGTCCAGAGTTGATACTATTGACCCTGGGGTCGATAGTATCAACATTTTATCAGAAAGCAACCCCAAAATGCAATCTTGGAAGGAAAAACCTGTATCATGGTCGATACCATCGACCTGGGGGTCGATACTATCGACAACATCGGGATCTGGCTATTTTCAACACTAAAACGGAGCGTTTTAATCCGACGGTTGAGCTTTTTCGGAGCCGTAAAGTGGTCCTATGACCTAAGAAGAGCACGGCCGGCCCTAGGGGGATCTCATATTGTGTTGCACAACATCCAAGAAGGAGAGAAAGAGAGAGGAGACAAGATATGAAGGCCGTCAACCGAGCGATCCGGGCACCTCCGACGGGCGATTTTGTTTTCGGAAGACTACAAAACGCATGTTTCTCGAGGAGGATCTCCAGGAACACCTTTGTATCAGGGGTTACACGAGTTTGCTCCATGTTTCCCATGTTTTTCTTCTCTACTCCTATGTATTTTCCATTTTCAACCATGCGGGGCTAATCCCCTTAATCTTTAGGACTGGGAGTAGTCTGGGGAAGCATTGTATGACGTTTTTATCATAGTAATTCATAATTTGTCTCCTAAATCTGTGGTATGATTTTGTTTTCTCAATTATATTGTTATGCTTAATCACCATAATGATAATATAATGCCTTTAATTACTTTGAAAGAAGAATTAACGGTTGAAAAGAGACAAAATTCACATTAATTAAGAAATCCCTTGAACAAGGTGATGTACGGTTAATGGTGGAAACCCAGAGGTCGATTCTAATGCACCTAGTTTGGGGTATAAGTTACTACGACAGTGGAACTGACCTAGACTTAGGTAGTGAATTGTAACACGATAGTGGACAATCACTACTACAAAAATAGCATTCAATGTCACTTTTCTGGGCATTGGTTATTAAGGAAAACTGACGCCTTATATGTTAGGCATCGGTTGTTTAAGCAAACCGACGTCTATATTCAAAGACCAGCCAGACACGGGTACCGCTTTGTATTCAGCGTCGGTTGTTTATAACAAACTGACGCTGAAAGTCGGCCGCGAAATCCAAATTTTGATAAAAAAAAATAGTGTCATTTTCAGCGTCGGTCATGTAGGTATAAAGCGACGCCTATGTGCGATGAAAATTTGCGCAAAAAGTGTCACTTTCAGCGTCGGTTATCCTTTTATAACCGACGCTGAAGGTGGTTCCCGCCAAACAATTTCATGAAAATATCGTCCAATTGGACGTCGGTTGTTGCAAACAACCGACGCTAAAGATTTTAGGCGTCGGTTGTTAAAACAACCGACGCTATTTGGGAACTTATACTCCGCGATCGCCCGACTCTTCCCCTTTCTTCTGTTTCATTGTGAGCAATTACCCTATTTCTCTGCTGCCGGCGATTTCTCTCCGGCGATTTCTTCTCCAGTGCCATTTCTCCGGCTATTTCTTCTCCGGCGATTTCTTCTCCAGTGCCATTTCTCCGGCTATTTCTTTTCCGGCGCCCCCTTCTCCACCGCCCCTACTGCCCGCCCCTGCTGCCTGCCCCTGCTGCTCCAAGCGCCTGAGGCCGCCGCCACGCCTGACTCTTCGGCGCCGCCTGGTGCTTTTCCACCGTCGTCGCGCCGCCGCAACCACCGCCAGAGCCACCGGAGCTGCTAGCTGCTCCTCCACCGCCGTCGCTGCTAGCTACTTCTCCAGCCAGAGCCACCGGAGCCTCTGCCTTCTTCCCTCTGACAAGGTTGGTCTTCCCGCTGCTAGCTGCTCTGCTTTTTTATGCATCGATCAAATTGTTGTGATAAAAATGCATGTAATGTATTTGATTAGAGTTAATCTAATCTGGATGTTCATAATAATGGTATGTTAAATATGATGATTAGGGATAAATATAATGTCTAGTACACAAATATTAGATGATATTCAAGAAAACCCTAGTTTGATGAGCATGTTGTTAATCATGTTAATTATGATTCTTCTATATATTCTGATGTCATTATATAATTATGTGATCCCAACATATTAAATTGAATTAGAATGATTTCATGAATTATAGGGTTTTAAAGTTGATAAACATGTACATGCAGAAATAGGGTTATTAAACCAATGGTTATAACATAGTATGATCTTAATCTGATCTGGATGTTCATAATAATGTAGTATGTTAAATATGATGATTAGGGATACATATAATGTCTAGTAAAGATTCCTAGACCTTTTGTTTGAAACTATTGATTTCTTGATTTATTATTTAATAATGCTCTATTGATTAGGATTAACCATGTTGCCTGTACTTTATAAACATTTATTATATATAAGAATGACAACACATGTATTTGTTGGCCTAGAAACCCGTCCAAGATTGGCTCATTAGGAGTAAATCTTGGATAGTCCCCGGTTTGGGACTATTCTTGAACACCTAATCTCACTTAGGATGTAAGTGTATAATGTGTATTGGGTTTTCGAGAAAATTTCAGTAGCATTTCCCCGTTTGTTCTCTAAGTACATATGTACTTAGAGAACAACGGGGAAATGCTGCCGAAATTTTCTTGAAAACCCAATACACATTATACACTTACTAGTGAGATTAGGTGTTCAAGGATGGGATAGGTGGTACACATTTATTATATATAAGAATGACATCAAATGTGTTTGTTGGCCTAGAAACCCGTCCAAGATTTACTCATTAGGAGTAAATCTTAGATAGTCCCCGGTTTGGGACTGTTCTTGAACACCTAATCTCACTTAGGATGTAAGTGTATAATGTGTATTGGGTTTTCGAGAAAATTTCGGTAGCGTTTCCCCGTTTGTTCTCTAAGTACATATGTACTTAGAGAACAACGGGGAAATGCTGCCAAAATTTTCTTGAAAACCCAATACACATTATACACTTACTAGTGAGATTAGGTGTTCAAGGATGGGATAGGTGGTACACATTTATTATATATAAGAATGACATCACATGTGTTTGTTGGCCTAGAATGTGAACAATCATTGTTTTTTATATTACTTGTACATTGAAGGATTGCTAATTGATAAAAGATCACAATTTTAGAGACATGTATGTTTATACAAATGCTAAATGTTTTCCTTATTCTAGTTGATACAAATGCTAAATGTTTTCCTTTTTAATGAAATTTTCAGATGGCTCACCATGATGAGAATGATGTCCATGATGAGCATGAAGTCCATGATGAGCATGCTGTCCATGACGAGCATGACGAGGATACCAACGTAAGTTCTAAAAACATATCCCGTATTTCTATAAAATTCATTATCTTCTAGTTATGTCATATATCCTGTATTTCTATATTGGCTTAATTCGGTGTGTTTATTTTTGTCAAATTTTAGGTTGATGATGCATAGCTACCCACTGAAGCAATTGAGCAACTTGATGCGCAACAACAAAAACTTAACAAGAAAAGGGGTATCACTCTGTTGAAAAAGTTACTTGCGCTGAGTGGCAGTGGATCCAAATTGGTTGTGGAGTTTGATAATGGAGGGAATGCAATTGGAGTGAACCGCAATAATTTTATAAACTATCTTGGGGTTGTCACTCGAAGCCATTGTGGTGTTAAATATGATAATTGGCATAAAGTTCCTCAGGAGAAGAAAGACTTGATATGGAAAGATTTATGCGTGAGTTATTATTATTTGCAATTCTATTTTGTAGATTACAAATTCTATTATTTGCAATTATATTTTTGGTACTAGTTAATAACATTTCTATTTTACAGAATCTGTTTGCATTGGATGAGATGTTGCATCGTAAAAGTGTGATGCAACGCGCTGGAAAGATGCTTAGGAATTACAGGACAAATCTGAACAGAGAATACATAAGACAGGGTGATAAGAAGAAGAAGTCAGCCCTTGAACAATGGAACTTCTTGGACAAAGAAGATTGGGACAATTTTGTTGCTTCAAGAAAATCTGAAGAATTCAAGGTATTAGGCGTCACTCCCATTTTAATTAATATACATTGTATTCACCTATTCAAGATTAACATTTAGTGCTACTAACCTAATTATAAATGTGCATACTAACTAGGCCCTCAGTGACGCACAAAAAGCAAGGCGTGCACTGAATGTACATGACCATACTATGGGTCCAAAAGGCTATGCAAGCGTTCGCCAAAGACTACAGGCGGAGTCTGCGGCTACTCAGGAGTCTGCGACTACTCAGGAGTCTGCGGCCACACCCTTCCCTCGCCATGATATCTGGATAGCTGGCAGGAAAAACAAGAAGGGTGAAATAAAGAAGCCCGAAACTGCTGAGGCGGCTGCAAAAATGGTAAAATACAACTCTTAGAGCAATCATTTGAATATTGATTATTTGTGGTGTTAACTTACCAATTTTTGTTTATGGTGATTAGTGGGAGCTGCACGAGCAGAGAAAACAAGGCACGTTCATCCCTCAGGGCACAAGGGATGAATTGACAGTTGCTCTGGGTAACCCAGAGCATCCTGGACGTGTTAGAGGTGCCGGCGTTGGTGTGGGCATCAAAGCATTCTTTGGGCCATCCCAGCGCAAACCCAGAGCGGGACTTTCTCAAGAAGAGGTAACATATATATTCTATTTTTATAATGTTACTGCAAAAGGAAATTCATTAATAAAAAGCTAATATTTGTTTTATCCATGTATAGGAGAATAAGAGAGTCGAGGATATAGTTGCTAAGAAGCTCAACGATGTGGTTGCTGAGAAGGTCAAGGAAGAATTGCTGCGGTGGCAGACATCTCAGGCTTCCAATCAGCCTATGTCGACCCACTCCTCTCCTGGTGCACAGACTGCAAGTAATCCTGGAGACCCATCGCCTAACACGTCTGCTGTAAGTATTGTTTATGACATTGTAGCTAGTCTTTTCAAGATGATATGTTTTCAAGATGATATGTATATATGTATAACATTCTTTACGTAAATTTGTAGGCATTGAAGCCATGCCGCTTAAGAATGGAAAACTATGTTGTTGCAGAGGCGCAAGCTTACCAGTCCCTTCCTGGGGCAACGTTTCATGGGACTCCAATGCCGTAGGGCTACATTCGTGTGAGCCCGATACATGTATTACCCGATTGGAGGGAAGTTGCGTTGCCATATGCCCACCCAGATATTGATACACTTGGTGAGGCAGAAAGAGGGGTCATATTGTGGCCCAAAGCAGATGTCCTCTACATGACTGAAATTGTAAGATAAATTTACATTGATTTAGACTGTTAATGTGTATATATGATGTCAACTGATCTGAAATTATATATACAGGTTAAAAAGAAGACACCAGGAGCACCTAGGCCTCCACCTCCAATTCCCGCATTACCAACTTGGGTTCCAACTGACCTACAATACCCGTTAGGCCCTGCTTGTAGGGGAATGGCATGTTGGCTACGGGCACATAATATACTTTGCCCTATAATTGTTTCTTTAGATGCAGATTATGCAGGTCAATCATACGACAGCTCTTTATTTATACAAGATATTATTGAGCTGTTTATGTATGATTGGTTGAATACATCAATGATAGAGACATGGATAAGGTGAGATCTTGTTTATACATCCATATACCTTGTGTAAGATCCGGTGATCTAGTTTCTTATATATTAATGCATACGTCTATATGTTTTGCAGCTACTTAATCGAAGATCATTGCAAACAATTTGCATATGATCATGTGGGATTTTTGATTCCATCATTGATTAGTATGGTAGCTAAAGACCCTGATAGTGTTCAACAATATTGTATAGATGCTTTTACAATTTTTGGTCATCAAATGAAGACGATAATAATAGCTCCATTCAATGTCAAGTAAGTTTGCTTTATTTATAATTTGGACTTAAGAAAATTCCATTATTATTTTGCATTTTGAGTTATTAATTGTTAACTTTTTACCTCTAGTGGTAGACATTGGGAGTTACTAGTTATTGTCCCCGGGACGTTCACTGTTTATTATCTAGATCCCGCAGGAAGTACATTAAACACTAAAATTGGACACGTAACCAGAATGGCATTATTCTGGTGAGAAATATTTCATTTTTTATATCCGTTAACATCTTTTATTACATTACTATTTACTTATGCAACTTAGTGTGTTATATTAACATGTAGGGGTTTAGATGCATTCAAAAATGCTGGAGGAAAGGTCCCAAGGAAAAAGAACCAGCCATTGTCTTGGGAGAACGTAAAAGTAAGTTCCCGACTCCCCGACTCCAATGTATATATTATTGATGTGAATTGTGCTTAGTTGTATTAATTTGTATGTTTCAATTTATAGTGCGCTACACAAGACAATGGCTGGGCATGCGCATACTATGTGATGCGATTTATGCAGATGATTATCAAACATGCCGCATTGGACATCGATACCATACATGAGGTATTATATATAGTCTCATTAGTTAGTATGAAATATATCAATCTTATTTTTATATTATTACTTATATATATACATCATTCTCTTTGCAGGTGTTTAAAACTGACCACACTATAGGCAAACGCTTAAAAAATGTACATGCTCCATATACGAGGGAATCATTAAATGAAGTAAGAGAAGAATGGGCAATAGCTGTACAAACAGTGGCAACTGTAAGATATAATTGGGATGTTGATAGTGATGATGAATGATACTTTGTAAATGAATGTTTCTGAATGTTAAAACATGTATTTGAATGATTCTATATGTGTGAACGTGACAATTGAATTGATGTCTGAATGTATCTACTTGTGTGAATCTTTTTATGTTAATTTTGCAGGTTTGTGGCCTGTTTGTAGGATGATATCAATGGATGTCGTAAACCTGCAGTTCAGAAAACTGAACTGCAGGTTCTCATCCTGCTGACCAGCCACAGTAGGCCTGCAAACAGATTTATAAAAAAAAAATAGAAATAGGCGTCGGTTATTTACCGATAACCGTCAGCACAGACTTACAGCGTCGGTTTTTTGTTGAACACCGACGCCAAAAGTGTTCGCGCTACAGGAAATGGGAGTCATCTAGGACACTTTTTTGCGTCGGTGTTTTAGTATATAACCGACGCAGAAAGCGTCCTAGATGACGTCGTTTTCTGTGGCACGAACCCTTTTGGCGTCGGTGTTTTATAATAAACCGACGCCTTTATGTTAAATAGGCGTCAGTTTTTTAACCGACGCTGAAGTGTCCAACCTTTTAGCGGCGCCCACATAGGCGTCGTTCAGAAACCGACGCCAAAGGGGGTTAAACAACCGACACTAAAAGGCACTTCTGTAGTAGTGAATTCTGACTATAGACCACTACCCGGATTGAGAGATGAACTTGAGTAGCTATATGGAAATTCATACAATGAAAACCTGCGGTGAAACCGCAATCCAAAAGATCTCCATTTGAATTGATTAAACTAAACCCTTAATCGATTGCTCTATTTTATTTTATTTTCTTTTATTTTGCAACAACTATCAAACTCTTTTAATTGGTTTAGTTGATCGCAACCAGTTAGTAGTAGTCTACTAAAACTCACGTTTCCCTGAGTTCGACTCGGGCCTCACAAGGCCTATATTACATTGATACGTATACTTGCGTTTGCACGCACAGTTTACACGTGTCAATTGGTCAAATACAGGAAGAGAATAAAGGCAAGAACATAATAAGGGGTAGTCCTAAACTAACTTTTCATTGTCTACGAGCACCTATTACACCCGTTATGGTATGTAGAAATGATTCCAACATTTAAGTGTCAGCCACCTTTCCAGTGGCATGCCTGGACCTAGCCTCTAGAAGAGATAGGCTTCCACCTGGTGCATGGAGGTCACGAGAGTGGATGCTAGGATCGGGGACCACGTATGACCAAAGGAGGTATGAATGAATACAACAATGGCCAAACTAGACTAGGATTTACATTCCTTCCTGGGTTAGGACCAAGTTGGTCCAGATTTATGAATTATGGAATCCTAAAATGGGTATGTTATACCAATTTCATCCAAATGCCCTACTTATTCAACCTGGGTAGAAGCCAAGTTGTAAATGGACAAGTGCCAATCCACATTGCATCCCATTCCAAACAAGGGCTTATTGAAAGAAAAAAAATTGGAGGTTATTTAGTTGACCTCTCGAGTTAAAGATTAATAAAAAATTCCCACTAAGTCCCTAGTCATAGTTGCCTTGCTTAATGTTTAGATGTTTTGTTATTGAAATGTGAAAACATACCCACTTTAACATGTAGAATCTCTCCTTGCTATCCCACATTAAGATTTTGATGTAGACTCTTCCTACAACCTTTTATGTGATTTCCTATTGTTGCATCTCCCTAATGTGATAAGTCTCGATGATGCTTGCCTGCCTTGACTAGTCCCATCCAGCTCCAACATCCATTCAAACCCAATTTTGTCCCATACAATGCTTCCCTTCATTCCTTTTCTCCTCATCACATCGCATCTAGAATGAGATCACAAGGACAATAGTTGCTCACAAATACAAGTGAGGTACTAACATCCCCCTCTTTTGGTCCTATCATCTATGTGATATCCTGGCCTAATCTATTACATGTGTTTCCCTCTATGCTATGATGCCCTCTGTGAGACCCTCCATCCCCTAGTCTTCCATGGCATATCTCAAGGAGATGGTATACAAACACAATGTAAGGCGTCTTCCTAATTTTCTAATAGATTAGTTCATCTATTTGATAAGCACTAGACTCTTGCTTATGCTCATTATTCACCTAGTTGATGATGGGAATTCGAGGAAGATTATCCAGATAGCCTAAATGTATGGTTCATCCGTCTATGGATGACACTACTTCTGACTTTTTTTCAACTTTATAGTTATGGACGACAGTGATGAACATAAATTTATCATTTGTTCTGATTCACAATATTTTGATTTGTAGTGTTACATAGACAAAGGTCTATTTTAGAACATTGATAACTAGTGCATGTAATCTCTGGCTGTTCCACACATGTAGTTATTCATTGATGTTGCTTACTTGATTCTTAATTATTATTGATTCTTTTTTCATATGAGATTATAGTTTCATTTTGAACTTGTTTAGATAAATGATCTCTATCATTATTTTCATAATGGGTTCTCAAATATCACTATAGTGAGTTGAGGATCATTAGGCCCATTCATGTCTAACACCTCAATTTTGTTCTAAAGTTTGCATCTGTAATATCCCTGACCTGGGTTATGTGTTAACCCTAGATGATTTTCCTAATAAGGTTGAGTAGATGTTTAATATTATCTTTTGAAAAGTAATTAGGACTCAAGAGGAACTTATATTCCATTTTGGTCCTTTTTGAATAATGTTGAAACATTGTTTTACTTGATTCGGACTAAAGTGCAAATTACCCAAGTTGAGGGGTTAAATTGCAAATTATACATGATAATATGTTCCTCATATGTTGAAGCACCATGAGATTGGATATGATGCAGAGGTATGGCTTGTGGTAGTCTGAGTACCAAGAAAGAGCTGATAAAGCAATGTTTGTGCATTAAAACCCAGTTTTGGTGTAATGTGCAATTTACCCAAAACCTAGGGTTCAATATGCAAATTACCACTTAAATAAGGTCCATAATGTTTCTTGGCATCATTTAGAGAAAATAAAATGAGAGTGTCACCTCATTTGAATGAAGTTGGAGGAGGGAGAATCTTGATATTAAAATAATCAAGATTTAATCCTAAGTGAAACCCTAATTCAATTTAGTGCAAAAATAAATATATTAATTGAAGTGCCCTTTAACCAAAAATTATGTTGGTTGAAATCCCTGTATGTAGAAGTCGTTGTGCCTTGCAAAGGAAATGAAAATATCGTAAGGAGGTGAAGAACCCACTCACCTTATTATAAGAAAAAGAATATCCACTCACTTATGGATATTATTATTATATGATTTAAGGTGCTTAACTTGCTTTCCTTTAAATCATGGATAATTGATAGGAATAAGAGGAAAACAATATAGCCTCGGATCCAAGGAGTTGAGGAGGAAGAGGTGGACCTATTTTTGGGATTAAATGAATTTTTATAAGGCATTTTCTCTCTCATGGAATTTCTTATAAAAGTACCCTTTACAAGCCAAACCAAGGGCTTTTTCGTTTCCATTTCTTTTCCCTTACTTAGAAAACGACCAAGGAGCTTTGGAGGATCAGGAGGACGACCCACAACCTATTGGTAAGCTTCTTGACCTCCTTTCACCTTGAATCCATGGTGAAAATAAAAAATCAATGTATGAATTCTTCATATCTCGATCCCCTCTTCAATTCTAACCATTCCTTTTAACTCAAAGCATGAGGACGACCCTTGGAATAGTGAAAGGAGTTGCATCCACCATTGTTTGCATGAGATTGAAGCTTTGGACCTCATTTGGAGGTGGGTTTTATAACTTGAACCCTTGATTTTATTATTGCATTCAATTCCTTATCAATTGGTGATCCTTTCTACATTTCTAAAATTTATCTTGGTTGATTGATGCAACCACCATGGAAATCACAGCAAACTTTTCGAGTTTGGAGCTTGATGATGATAACATCATCATAAGAACACACCTCCCCAAAATATCTAGGGCAAATGGTTTCAACAAAGTTGTTTAAACGGTTTCCCAAACCGTTTAGGAGCAAACAGTTTCAAACCATTTAAGGGCAAACAGTTTCATCAAACCGATTGAGGGCAACCAGTTTCAAACCATTTGGAGGTGTTGACCATGGTTGACTATTTGGAGAATTGTTGATAATATTGATGGCTAATGATCCACTAATTATAATTGATGAATTTCAATTGGTTCATGAGTTGAAGGATAATTAATCACCAAACCCTAATCGGGTTAAGTGCTGATTTCTAATGTGATTAATTTTGAACTTTGGGTTGATTGACCCAAACAGTTTCAAAACCATTTGGGAATCACCCAAACGGTCTCAAGACTGTTTGGGGGTTACCCAAGACTGTTTGGAGGTTTTAAGTATGGTTGAGCGATTGAAGGTTCAAAGAAACTAGGTTGAAATCTAATCAAATGTTGATTGATTGATCAATCCAATGATCCAAACCCTAATTGGATGCCATGGATTTGGATGATGAGATGGGAAAACGGTCTCAGGACCATTTGGAGATCATCCAAACGACCTCAAGACCATTTGGGGGTCATTCAAGACCGTTTTAGGTAAGGTCATATCATATAATGATGATGGTTCATTGATTTCGATTGAATTGGTTCCACAATGTCAACCATTGATGGTTCCTCAGTTTCAAAACCCTAAGAGATGGTTTCTTGATTATCAACCCTAGTTCAATTGGGTTCAAAACCCTAAATTGAAGGTCTAATTGAATGGTGATTCAGTGGTTCAATTTATGAATACTTTAGTGGTTCAATTGATAGTTGGTTCATGGATTGGAAACTTTGAATCGATTAAGTGTTGAAGTCCCTTTTTGGTCCATTCGATTTTGCGAGGGTTTGAGCAAACAGTCTCAAGACCGTTTGAGTCTAAACGGTCTCAAGACCGTTTGAGTCTAAACAGTCTCAAATCATTTGGAGACTCAAGTCATTCAGTTTCTAGTTGTTTGGTCTAAACGGTTTCAAGCACCAACTTTGCTAAACGGTTTCAAACCGTTTGAACTTAATTGATCAAGACCGTTTGAGGTCTAAGTGACCAAGATCATTTGAGGTCTAAGTGACCAATACCTTTTGAGGTTCAAATTGGTTAAACCATTTGGACACCTTATATGATCAAAGGTCAATTAGCTACTTGATTATTAATGATGTAGACCAATGGTGATTATGAAGGTTAACCCTACTAGGTGTACTTAAGTGAAGAGTTAACCTAGATCAATCTTGAAGTATTTAACATCCTAGAGAGGATGAGAGGGAGAGAGAATGGGAGAGATGATTTCTTATTTAATAAGCCCTAATTCTCTCATTATGAATAAATATGTAATCAGGATTTGATCCATATTAATGAGATCATGAAATCCTCATTGAAAAGATTGATGTACCTTGACCCTAATCTAGGGAAAGGCTATTTGAAACCCTAATTTAGGGCTAAGCTTAGTGAAACCATAATCTAGGGTGATGATGTAACCCTAACTTAGTGTAACAATGTAAGAAACCCTAATTTAAAGGGAATTGTACATCCTAACCCTAATTTGGGTACTAGGTAAGAGAAACCCTATTTGGATGTGAATGGTAGACCTTAATCCCTAAAATGGGTTAAAGGTGCATGAAACCAAAAAAAAGGGTAGTGCTACTAATGCTATGTGAAGCCCTATCATTGAGTGATGTGTTGTGAAATACTAATTTCACATAATACTAGGTGAAACCCTGATATAGAAGAATGTTATGTGAATCTCTAATGAAGAGCAATACTATGTGAACTCCATATAATATATGAAATATGCTATGTGAACCTCAAACTATAATTGTGGAAATCCTATTGCTATTAATGGAATAGTGATTAATGTATTGACAATTGTAACACCTAGAGGGGTTGATAATGGATATCCTTACATTAATAATTCTAACTCAAGGATGAGTCCATATCAGTGGCAATGGTTGTATATTCTAAGTAAGTGACTAATGACCAATACATTACATGATAAATGTGATGAACTGATGTATATAGTATTAGGATGGGGAATACCCTAATACAAGTTAAGTGGATGAATTCATGTAAGGTAAAGGTGTTGAGGGAAATGATACATCAAGATATGATAGATATCACATTCAACACCCCAATACTGATATACTTGATGTGCTTTAAGTCCAACATAATTGGATAAGTGACACATGAGATGTGTCATGTCATTGTTACATTGAGATGGTATCAAAATGTTATGGACCTTGTTGAATGTAGGCTAACATGCCCTATGAAAAGGTTAATCCAAACCTATAAACTATGATGTAATCATATTCTGATTAAGATGAAAGAGAAACTCATACTTGGTGTTGATAATACATTCAATGATGAATGATGAGAATAAATAACTATGATTGAATACTTATGTTATCAATATTGGCTTCTAGCTATGAGAAGCAATGAAATAAGGTTGATCATTAATAATATGATCTTATGAACCTAAGTGGTCATTTATGGGAAAACCCTAATGGAGGGTGCTGATATGAAAGAGTAATCATGAACCCTAAAGAGGGAGTAGTGGTATTACTTAGTGTTGTATGGTGTTGTAGTGTTGTATGGTGCTGATATGAAAGAAAAATCATGAACCCTAAAGATGGAGTAGTGGTATTACTTAGTGTTGTATGGTGCTGATATGAACGCATTATAATTATTATTATGATTACTAATCATGCAGGAATGGTGAGATGGATAGTATAGCCAGGTAAGGGCTATGATGCTCTATTTATTGAGAATGTTTTATAGGCTTTATAAGCCTTCATATGATTTGTGTAGTAAGAATCAATGAGCTTTGTGTACTATCAATACTTCGTGTAGCAAGAACCATAATGTCCTTGGTCAGATGATTTGAAGGTATTAAGTTACCTAATAAGTGGTAATAAGTATCCTATGATGAGATATGGGTTTAAATACTGAGATTCTATAATCATGATGATGACGAACTTGTTAAGAAGTGGAAATGTATTTTATGAGTTGAGAGATTAAGATCCCAATAATTTGTGAAAAGAGTATGACTACATGCCATGACCCCACAATGACAATGCCAGACATTAGTTATATGATCTAAGCCTGAAAAGAGTTAATGCTATAGAAATGATTCTATAGTGAATGAATGTTATACATGTTCTTCATATTCCTTAATGAATAAGTGACATGTTGCTCTTTCAAGTTATAGCTACAATGCTTTAGATAAGAATATTGTTCTAATCTGTTAGATAATGAATTAACTACTGTCAAACAATTATGATTCCTCTGTTCAAATTTATCTTATTAAACTGCAATAATAATGTTTCTGGCGAAGAGTTATAACTCTCACTGGGGCAATTTACAATTGTCTCACCCCCGTGGGAACTACATTTTTAGGTGGACGCGGACGAGGAGGCAGAAATCCTTCAGTAGGAGAAGGACAACAGTAGCAGGGACATCAGTGAAGTCTCCGGTGGAGACATTGGCTGTCATGCCTTGTATAGATGTATATAGAGTCCTATGTGTCGTCTCTGTACTCTCAAGTCCTCGGAGTAGTAGTTACTGCTTTCGAGATTTTGGCTTAGTGCCTCGAGATTTTTCACTGTTTATGTTTAGTTTAACAAGAGCGGTTGATGCTTGTAATTTTCAGAAAGAGATGATGCATGTCATGTACCTTTAAACAAGAATGTAAATGTGTTACTTTTGTTCTATGTGAGAAAGTTTTCATTTGATGGACCTCTTGGTAAAATGGTTTTAATTTTTAGTGATTTTCGGTAATCCGCTTCTTAGTGAACACTTCCATATTAGTTAATCTTGTTTTTGTGAGTTGGATGCGACAACATCAATAAAAGTCTATTGTCTCTCTTATTTTTTCCATATTGATTTTTTATCTAAGGTCTCAATTGGTTATTACTATGAACATGCATACTCTTTGGGTTGCAATTCGTGTACATTGACCAATTATGATCACATTATCTATGTTTTGTTACTAATTCAAAACTTTGTGTTCGTCTACATGAATTGGATGGTTTTTTGTGTGAGACGATGAACCCAACTTAATCATAATCTTCTTGTAACCTTTCTTTATTATTATAGTTGTGCTCTTGATTAAGTTTTGATACCAATTGATTAAGATATTTATCTATTTCATTTCAATTTTTATGTGTATTTTCCTAATTTCAAGTTTTCTTTCAAGTTGTTGACTAAATTGTAAATTCAACATAATTTGATGTTCTAATTGCAATTTTTTGAAAATATCTAAACATGATTTTTCCTTTATGCTCATAATTGCTTTAGCATTGAAATTAACTTTCAATATATGAATCAAATCAGACATTAAAAATACCTTGTTTGTCTAAATTTGCAATTTTGTTTGTTATATGTCATGACAACCATCATATGATGATTGTAAGGGAAATTTTGTATTTGATTTGATTATTAATAAAAATAAACTTGAAATTTGTTTCTTGATATGTAGATAATTAATAATCCAAATAGTGTCCTAAGAATGACTTGATTTGATAACATTTGGTTAAGGTGGATGGCCTAAACATGAGATCATATGTATATTTAAGAGTATGCATCCATTAAGTCCCTAGTCAGTTAGTATTGAGGATATTACAAAACATCAATAATTCAGAAGACTAGTATGTATGTTGAGTGATTACTTTGTCTCTTTAGTCATGATACTGGATATCAATTCCGATCCAAAGGTATTTGTTATAGAGCAAGTGTTTGGATAGACCCACCTTGAGAATCACACATGGAAGTCATATAAAGACATGTTAGAGTTATATTTCAAAGTGATAGTGGTGGTTGTCATCCTTAGACCAAAAGTCACTATAGTGATCACATGTTGTTCTGTGTGTTTTGACACCAGCCCAATGTGACTTTGAAGTAAGGGTTTCCTTAAAGGTGGTGATTTGGTACACTGAAACACTTTTGGATTACTGTAAGTGATGTAGATGGAATTGTTCCTCCTTTAGAATGTTATCTAGTAGACATCTTCAGTACACCAATTCACTAGAATAATTATCCTAGAGTCTATCCTTTTACCTTCTAATTAAGGCTAGTATAGAAGGGTCGATACCACATGATAACATTTTTAAGATTCATTTTCTTTTAATCTCAATTTCTTTTGAAATTATTTTTTTTGGGTATATTTTTGAATAAAAAATAGAAATTAAATTCCAATTTGGGGGTTGTTTGATTATGGTAGACTAAGAAATTAAAAGTGCAAGATGATATATATTACACTAATGCAAAGAAAGGAAAAGATTATTCTAAAATAAGAAAATAAAGGAAGATATTGTTAGCTCACAAGATTATCTAGTCAACGTAACATGTTGAAATTTAAAAGGAAAATTGAAAATAAGCATTTAGAAGAAATGATTTGAAATCAGGAAGGAAAGCATCGAGGATTAGGGGTTTCACCACCTTAACACTTTTGAAAACAAGATGAAGAAATACACGACAAACAAGATAGAAGCAGGTACATGATTTATTTGTAAACAAAATGTAAAAGAGGAACTCCACATGAACCCATTGGTGTTGGTGTTCACGTAACCTTGTTCTTCATCTTAAAGAGGATTTTTCCATGGTCTCATCCAAATCCTCATGAAATCGATTTAGGCATTCTAAATCGCAGGTTCCACAGTGGCATCTGTTAGGATTAATAAGCGATTAAAATAATTAATTACTTTGTTTAAATTGTGGATTTCTAAATTGAAAACCATCTATCTAAAATTGTAATGTCCCTCGATTCTTCCACCTCGAGACTTAGAAGGATCGAGAGGACAAATCCGAAAATGTTAGACAATCGTTTCAGAGAGCGATGCGGAAGCATGATACGCATACATGAACATACAACCATAACATTTCTCAACAATAACATGTATATTTACAACATGAATTATTACAGCTTGGATTACATTTACATATTGAATAATAGAAAATTACACAGTCTAAATATGTATGCTAACCAGGATCCTAGACAATAGGTAACCTGAACAACTTGCTCAGACCCTGCTCTTTTTCTCCCATGCTATCTCTGAACCTAAAACATACGTGAAACAAATGAATCAACAAAAGTTGGTACGTGGTAAAAGATACACTAGTAAGGTTGCATAAAGGAAAATACTTGAAGAAAGAAGAAAGAGAGAAAAACCTTTTCTTAAGGTGAAAATTAGGTAAACATCCTTTTTATTACATTTATTTGATGCGGTTGTACTACACTTATATGCACTTGACTTACATCCAGTATGGGAAAAAATTATATCATCATACATCTAACATGGGCCAAAGCATCATACATCCATGTTAGGCAACATACATCCATACCGGTCTAGGTGCACTAGTAGCTACAACCCATCCACATCCTTTTATGTTATATTAGATTTTGGCGAAGTATAACTCATAATAGTTCAACAAAGCAATGAATATCCAAATAATAGCATTCATGATATTACATATCATAAGCAACCAAGAAATCTAGTCTTATACTTATAAGACCACATAGCTAAGTTTATAGATTCTTTAGACATCCATGATCATCTACAACTTTGTCCATGACATGATTAATAACAATTATTCATCATTAACACATGGTTCATACATTCTTGATATTGTAATTCCAAATTAGGGTTTCGGTCAAACCTAGGCCAATGTGATGATAGGATGGTGTCTAGTATTTTTAGTCTAATCTATATGCCATTAAAAAGGTCTGGTACAATTTTCATATTTTTCTGATAACTAGTCTATTTTTTAGAATTAAAAAGAGGTTACAAACATGGAATTGGGTTTTGATGAGAAATGACCTATTATTTTGACATAATAGTCAAATCTGAGTTTGTATTTGGTTTCCACATCATACTAGGGTTCATTAATATTTTTCTCAGATTTAATTTCCATGATATGCTAATTATACCAATAATATAATCTCATGAAGAAGCATTATCATCTAAATAAAATATCATCAACAATTGTGCTTTAAAAGCCTGATCTAAAGATCCAGTAATGTAGAGGATATTTTTCTGAGTCTAGGGATATTTTTGGGACATTTATTGGTCAAGAGAGATATTTATTAGGCATTTTTTAAGTTTTTAAGGATTTCAAAGATTTAAAAAGAAAATTACCTTTTGTTGTGGGGCCTAAGCCCTGAGGTGGCACTCGATTATTGGGCCACACTAGCCACCAATGTGGGATTTGTATTAGTAGCCTGGTCGGTTGGTTCCTGGGTCTAGAACAAAACTTGAGACCACGATGGAGGAGAGGATTGATCGGTTCAGCAAGTCAATCCAAGAACTGGCTGGTCCAGTATGCAATTTAGACGAACCGGTCAGGCCATCAAATAAACCGGTCGGACCCCAACCAATTCAGCCATGGATGCGGGCTGAGTAACTTGTCTTGCCAACATGGACCAATCAAATGCCTCCACCTCAGGAAATGGCAAGGTAAAATGCTTTTAATTTCCAAAAAAAATTTACATTGTTAGAAAATGCATAACAAATACCTCCCTTGGCCTATAAATACCCAAAAAATGCCCATAGACTCTGAAAAATGCCCTTTTTCTTATGAAACCTCTAGACCATACTTTTAAGACATATTTGTTGATGATTTTGTTTCTCATATTTTCTAGGTCCAAAACTAGAATGGGATAAAAGAATAGGATGTGAGCAAGTTGTACGGGTTGCACCTATTGTCTAAGATCCTGTTAGCATACATGTTCTTAGACTGTAGAATCTTCATTCAATATGTAATTGTAAATCATTATGTAATAATTCATGTTGTATAAATATACATGTTGAATGTTGAGAATGTCATGGTGTATGTCTATTGTTGTACGTTCATGTATGTACATATTACTTCCGCAATGCACTTTGATACAATTGCTTAACGTTTTCAGATTTCATCTTCTCATCTCCATGGGGTTTTGAGAAGGTGAAAATATGGGGACATTACAAAAATAGTCGTGTGAAACTCAATTCGATTAAAAAATGGCTAAGGGGCTACTCCCCTCGCCTCAATAAGGAAACTACTCGTTAGTCATAGCAAGGAAGGGAGAGACAAGGAGAAAAAGATAGGAAGCCATAGACCACAAATCCAGAATCTTCAAAGAGACCAATGTGGTCATGATTAAATGGCTTGATGTATTTATCCCTTGCACCAAGAGAAAGAATGAGAAGACAAAACGAGAAATAAAAAGTTTAGATGTAGAGGAAAGAACTAATTTTTATATCTTGATAGAAAAGATTACACTAGGATCGAAATTGACAGAGTTTCAACTAAAAATTCTAGTACAAAAATTTTCAGACCCTTTTCTAAGTGGATTCCCCCCTCCTTTTATATTGTAAGGAGGGGTGGAAAACTATGAAAAGGGGTAGAGAAAAAGGGAATGAAGGGCTGCTGGAGTCTGCTGCTCGCGCATCACAAAACAGTCATCTCGCTAGGTGACACGGTCGTTTGGTGGTGGTGTGGCATGGGTCTAGAAGGTTCGGTTTGAAACCCTAAAAAGGGTGCTATTGGCACCGTTTGGATGCAATCTTGGGCTCAAAGTAATGCTCGAGATGGCCTTCTGGCAGATCTGGGACACCTGTCTCAATTGTGGCATGGCATGACTTAGGAGAATCAACTGAACTGTAGTCGAGTGAAGTGGCAGCACCCTTGCTTTCATTTCTTGGTTTCAAAGTAAAACTTCAAAATGGTCTTTTGGCTGAACTGGGGCGCCTGTCTCGCATCGCCGTGCACATAATTAAAGGGTTGAAATCCTAATCAAGCAGTGATTCTCTTTGCAAAAGGGTTTGATTCTAGGTCAAGTAACCTAACCTTTTGAGCTCGCTTGAATGCTCGTTTGGGTCCATAAGATGACCGTCTCGCTAAATCAAGATGCCCGTCTGGCTTGTACAGTAGGCTGGTTGAGCCAAGCCAAGGTGGCCGTTTGGCATTGGAATGTTGGGACTCAAGGAGCAAGCCGACCATATCGGCACACTGAGACGGCCGTCTCACTAGCTCAATGGGTAACTTTGAAGAAAATCCCTTCAAACATTGAGAAAGTAGATAAGTATATGCAAAAGTAAATCAAGAAGTGGGTAAATCACAATTTAGTCCAAAAATTATTGAAAAAGAGATAAAATCTAAATAAAAGGACTAATAAGAATATTCAAAAAGATAAATGAATATGCATTCATAAAAATTTTCCAGACTTGAATCTTTGCTTGTCCTGAGGAAATTAAATTACAAATATATTTCCATTTATACTCCCAAAATGTCATCCTCACCTTGTAACATCACTGTAGTCCTCACCTTCAAATTTTGGCCAAGTGACCCAATCTCCTAGAACTACATAGCAAAAATTTATATATTCCCTATTAAAATAAATATCACATCTTGCTTCTAAAATGAGAATTTGTAGAAAAACGGGCTTCCTCTTACTTTCACTTTGACACACTCAATTTTTATTTTTTATAAGTTGTTGTACAAGAACATGATGAAGGGGGTTGTGAAAACAAAGAATAAAGAGATGAAAATTTTGATCCCTTCTCAAATCCACTCGGGATTTGAGTTTGTAGAGTTGTGGCTACATTGACCACAATTTTTTTTCATGTGAACTTTTGGCATCTTTTGATGGTACACTCCTTTATGGAGTATGGAGTTTTATTTTGGGAAGCGTGCTACCCCGGACTTGATTTTTGTCTGGTGGTGATTCTTTGGTTCTCTTTTTTTAGAAGAAAAATAGAGGGAAGAAAGATATGTTCACATGCTTATAATTTCAACAATATATATATATATATATTTATATATATATATATATATATATAATTTACTAAATTAAAGGGGTACAATGATATATGTATACTCAACAGGAAAACTAGATAATGGGTATTACAACTAAGTAAAATAGAAAGGGATGGCCGACTAGATAAAGGCCATAAACTAAAGCAAATACATGCAAAACAATAATGAGGAAAAATAAAGAAAATAAGGGAAAAGATAAGGGGAAGAATAGAATTATACCACCCACCTCCACCCTGAATTTAGAATTTTATTCATCCCAAGAAAAACCTAATCAGAGATGGAGGGAAGAAGATCACATTGGTGAAGGAAAGTGTGAAGATGAAGGGGGGTTGTAGTAGTAGTTTCCCCAATAAGGGGAGTTGGGGTTAGGGTAGGCTTGATGGGCCCCATACTCCCCATACTGAGGTCTGTTAGCGTTGTAGTGGCCTTGGTGTACATGCGAGGACTCATGGAAGTGTTGCATCAAATAAATTTGGTTGAGTTGATGCCCTTGATGTTAATGCTCGCACTGGATCTCCTCCAACTAGTCTTGGACCTCATAGAAGCCATAAGACTCCTGATGGCCTTCCTCAGTGCCTTGGCGTCTTCTAGTGCGAAGTCGTGATGGTGGAGGCAGTGGTCCAATCTCGTCCCCATGTGCCTCCATGGGGACGCTCCTCCTATGAGTTGTAGGCTTAGGAACATCAACGGGATCGGGATGCTTCCGGAGGAAATGATGAATGTGTCCTGGAAGGTCTATCTGATCAAACACCAGATTTGTAGCTGCAAACCTGGCATGGCAAGGAAGCTCTAGACCAAGGGTTATGTCTTTGAATGTCAAGTAATAGACATCCCTATATGATCCATAGAGGATGAACTTTCAATAATTCAAATATGTGATATCGATCAGGTGATGCACGTGCTCCAATGGTGGAAAAGGGATGTCAGTGAAGCCTAAGAATTTGGTCACCATAGTGATAACGAGGCCAATATTAAGCGACGAGGAGGTGTTGCGGGTAGCTTGATAGTTGAGTTTTGAAATCATAACATTCCCCCAATTGAAAGGCTCATCATTCAGAAAACACCATAAAGTGTAGAGGTAGAGGTTGGTAATTGTTCCTTATTTTCCCTCCCTGCTAAAAATAGTACATGCGAGGACACGATGAAGATAGCTCACCATGGGATCATTGATGTTGGATGCTTTGGTGCTTCTAGGTATCTTGGGTGGGAGGTCCATGATGTCTACCCAAAATTTCTCCATGTAGTAGGAGTTCAGATAATCGTCATGGCGGTGACCCTTGCATTGAGATAGTCAATCAAACTTGCCTTCATCAATGATGATGGAGGTGAACTGGCAGGCTGAGATCTCCAGATGTTCCCCAAATATCTGGATTCTACAACTATAATTCCCTTGGGAGAAGTTGTAATCTTGAAATGTGGACATGAACTCAAGGGTCAGATCACTGTACACTGGAACGATGCGGTAGACGAAGGTCATAATGTGGTTGCTTTGAAGAATGTTTTTACTACAATTTTCATGTCAAGTGCATTCAAAGTAGAGCCACATGCCCATATTGGGAGGGATATGCCAATAGAATATAATCACTCAAATCTCATGAGTGCTTGTCTCTAAAAAAATTGGACATAATTTCTAGGATGCAGAGCAATGCGAGGTGATGGAAGAGTAGTGGAATCAGGGTCATGTTGGGATGAGGACCATCCATTTGCGATCTCTTGGATGAGTTTGTCAACCTCATTGATGTCCTAGAGCATCACCTCATCCACCTTAGGAGAAGATTCACCAGTAGGCTCCCAGATCTGAAAGTCCTGGTGCATATTGGGAACAACGAAGTGGCTCGTGTGAGGTGGAAGCGAGGGACTTTACTTTCTTCTTTCAAAAGAAGTTGAAAATTGTTTTTAGGCTGCAGGTGGTGAGATGGACATCTGGAAAGATTGCGATACTCATCTGGACTGATGAGATGGTTTCTTGGGTGAACCAAATAGTCATCTGGCAGCTATTACTTGTGTGGTGTTGAGCTCATTAGGTGGTCGGTTGCTAGTCTAGACGCCCATCTGGATGGTAGGAAGGTGTGATTGGTAGGCTAGAGGCCGTGATAGTGATGGAGGAGATGAGGAGGAAGAGTTTTGCTGCCAAGGAGAAGACCATCGATGCCGATGAGACGGTCAGTCATCCTGTCAAATGAGATGGTGGGAACAAAAGGACGGTGAGAAGGACTGGTAGAGCATCAAGGAGGAGTGGGACTGTCGTCTAGCTACAAGAAAAAGGCTGGTATTTGTGAGGTGGAGTCCGTACAGGAGGTCATTTGGTCCAAGATGGTCTCCTAGTGACACAAGGGGGCAGTGAGGAGATGATAATGGGATGATTGGTGTTTGAAGGTGGCGGCGATGCCGGTGCTGAAAACTAGGGCTTGTAGAGGAGAAGGATGCTTAAGTGTAAAGTTTTTCCTCCCCATTCACTCATTTTATAAGCCCCATGGTATGTGAGACAATTGTGTTATGCTTCCTAGATGATTGTTTGCAGTCTTTCGGTGGTTAAAAGGTGCCACAAATTCCAAAACGGTGTCGAATTGAATGTGTTTAAATGTGCCTCAAGGTTGGCGAGTTGACCGACACGTGAATTCAAAACGATCATCTGGCGGTTGAGGGCACATTTTTTATTTCTGAATTTCAAATGGTTGTTGTTGTTATTGTGGCCGTCTTAAAGGCTGTGACATGCATCTAGCCTAAACCAGACGGTCTTCTGGCTAGGTGGAGTGCACAACCTGCATTCATTGATCCATCTAGTTGAACAACTGCTTTTTTCTATTTTTCTTTTTTGTTTGGAAAAAAGAACTAATTTGAAATTGAAACAATAATAGTTAGCTAAAACAATAATGGAAGAGAATTTTTGCAAAACTTAAATCATTGGGTTGTCTCCCAATAAGCGCCTAGTTTTATGTTGAAGGCCCGAAAAGAAGGATCAAGGAGACATTTTAGGCTTGAGAGCGGGAGGTAGGGGTTCTTGCAGGTCAAGATCTTCAAGTAAGGAGAGTTGATGTGCCTTAGAAGATAGAAAGTCCTCAACAGTGATGTACGGTTTAAGCCTATGCCCATTAATCTTAAACTTCCCTAATACCTTATATCAAAGAATAAAAGTGCCATGAGGGTAGGCACATTTGATAAGATAGGGACCATCCCATCTAGATTTAAGTTTTCCAAGAAAAAGCCTCAACCTGGAATTGTACATAAAAACTTGGTCGTACACCCAAATGTCTTTCCACCTAATATGGCCATCATGCCATAGTTTGGTTTTGTCTTTTTAAATTCTAGCATTTTCATAGGTCGTCATCCAGAGCTCATCTAACTCTTGCATATGCAAAAAGTAGTTTTCAACTGTAGTAGTTAAGTCAAATTTAAGTGTTTTGATGGCCCAATTGGTCTTATGCTCTAATTGTATGGGAAGATTGAACAATTTCCCATTAATTAATTTGAATGAAGTGGTGACTATGGGGGTTTTTGAGGTAGTTTTGTATACCCACAAGGTATCATTGAGTCTCAAAGCCTGATTGGTCCTAGTGCAATTTACCATTTTATCTAGTATGGGATTGATTTGCCTATTTGACACTTCAACTTGACCACTAGTCTAAGGGTGGTAAGGGGTGGAAACCTTGTGATGACCTTCATACCATTTCAACTAGACTCACAACTCTTCTCTAGAAAATGGTATCCTCCAACAGAAACTACGGTATGAGGCACCCCAAATTGAGGAAAAATAATTTCCTTGAAAAGTTTCTTCACATGTTTGGAATCACATGTTTTGGTGGGGATGGTTTCAACCCATTTGGAAACGTACTCAACAATCACCATAATGTATTTGTACCCACAAGAAGAAAGAAATGGGACCATATAATCTACTCCCCACACATTGAAAATTTCAATCTCCTGCTAAGATGTCGTGGGCATTTTGTCTATCATGGATTTGTTGTTGGTCCTTTGACATTCATCACATGCAAGCACCAAATGGTATGAGTCTTTGAAAAGAGTAGCAAAAAAAAAACCAAATTGTAAGACTATACTAGAAGTTTTCTGAGAGCTCATGTGCACTCTAGTAGGGCCAGAATGGCACTACTCAAGTATGTCATGAGCCACTTCCTCAGTAACACACCTGCGGTAAAATTCGTCTGAGCACAATCTAAAAATATATGGATCATCCCAGTAATTTGTTTTTCACATCATGCAAAAATTTATCATTAGAATTTTCCTTATATTCTGGGTGCAACACACTTGTGGATAAAAGAACCACTTAATCGGCAAACCAAGAATATTGGGATTCCACTTTCAAGAATTTATCATTAGGAAGGGACTCATTTATGGGGATGTCATCATCGTCGAAAAAATCAAGCTGACGAAGTTGGTCAGATAAAACATTCTGACAACCCTTATTTTTTAGGATTTCTAAGTCAAATTCCTAATGTAAAAGGACCCAAAAAAGAAGGTGGGGTTTGGCATCCTTTTTAGTCATGAAGTATCTAATGACTGTATGGTATGTATAAATAATAACTTTGGACCCTACCAAATATGAGCGGAATTTGTCAAAGGTGATACTATGGATATCATTTCCTTTTCAGTAGTGGTGTAATTCATTTGGGTTTCATCAAGAGTTTTGGAAGCATAGTAAATTACATGATGATATATGTCTACTTGTTGTCCAAGAATAGAGAAAATGCTATAATCACTTGCATCACTCATTAACTCAAAAGGCAAAGACCAATCAGTGACCCTAATGATGGGAGTAGAAATGAGGGCATCTTTCAAACAAAGAAAATTGGTCATGCAAGCTTTATGAAATAGAAAAGGGATGTCTTTTTGGAGGAAATTGATCAAGGGTTTGGTAATCTTAGAAAAATCACAGATTAAATGCCTATAAAAACCCATGTACCCAAGGAAGGCACGAACGTCCTTGATGGAGGAAGGGGTGGGTTCAGAGATTACCTCAATCTTAGTTGTATCAACTTCAATACCACAAATGCTCACCATATGGCCTAAGGCCATTCCTTCAATCACCATTAAGTGACATTTTTCCCAATTGAGCACCAAGTGTGCTTCCTCACATTTTTGTAAAACAAGAGATAAATCATGGAGGCAAGAGTCAAAACTATCTCCATAGACGGAGAAATCATCCATAAACACCTCAATAATGGTCTTAGTCAATCCAATGAAAGTAGAAGACATGCATCACTAAAAAGTGGCAGGAGCATTGCACAACCCAGATGACATTCTCCTGAATCCAAAAGTTCCAAACGGGAAAATAAAGGTCATTTTCTCCTGGTTATCCAAATGAATGGGATCTAATAGAAACCTGAATAACTGTCAAGATAACAAAAATATTATTGATGGGTGAGGCACTATAGTACTTGTCCAGAAAGGGAAGGGGGAAATGATCTTTCCTATTGTCCTTATTTAGTTTTCTATAGTCAATACACATCATCTACCATGTGACAATATGGGTGGGAATAAGTTCATCTTTGTCATTTTTTACGATGGTGGTACCCCCTTTCTTGGGGATGACCTGGACAACACTAACCCTAGGAGAGTCAGAGTGGGGTATATGATTCCTAAAATCAAAATCTTAATAACCTCTATACGCACAACCTCCTTCATGTTAGGATTCCATTTCCTTTGAGGGTCCTAAGAATGTTTTTACTCTTCTACCATACGAATTTTATGCATGCAAATGGCTTGATCAATCCCTATCAAATCATCCATTTTGTATCCTAAGGTGGATTTCCTCTTCCTAAGCTCAGTCATTAGCTTGGTTTCCTGTTCAAGGGTGAGATCAGAGTTAATGATAGTGAGATAGAGTTCTTTCTCATCAAGGAAGACATACTTAAGACCTTCGGGGAGGAGTTTCATGGAAGGTGCCTTAAGGGTTTCAGGTATTGCATCTATAACAAAGACCATTTTTCGATCCTCAAAATCTTCATCATGGACCTCCTCAAAGTTGTCTAGATGATGTCTAAATTTATCTAACTAGTCATCTTCAAATCCACAATCAATAGGGGTCACAAGGGCATTTCCATGGGGATCCTCAACTAGTTCCTATTCTTGTTTCAACTGTTGCATCTTCTCAATACAATCAAGGAGATAAACCTCTTCTTGGAATTTTGGTCCATGCATGCTTTCGAATACCCTAAACATTAGGGTTTGTTTTCCTAGTCACAAGAAAATGTTTTTTTCCTCAACATAAATCAAGGAAGGAGCGGTGGCCAAGAAGGGGTGACCAAAGATGATGGGGTACCTTAAGTCTTCCTTTATGTCCATGATGACAAAGTCACATGGGACATAAGCATCTTTCCCAACCCTTATTCCTATGTCTTCAATGTCCATGTGTTTTATCACGGATGAGTCATCCAATTAGATGGTCAAGGTGGTGGGATGCATGTCAATAAATGCTAACCTCCTACAAAGACTATATTGCATGATAGAAATACTAGTGCCCAAATATACAAGACCCTTCCTCCAAGTGTTATCACCTGTGTAGCACCCAATCCCAAAGGAGCCATGTTCTATCTTCTTTTCATGCATATTGATTTGGATGATTTCAGAGGTAGTCCTAGCAAGCATTACTATTTTGTGCTCGTTGGTGTGGTACTTCCCGGTTAGTAAGGATTTCATGTACTTGTACCAGGCAGGCATATCAGCTAAGGCATCAATAAAGGGGATATACACATGCAACTTTTTCATATCTTCCCTAAAATTCCCAAAATGAGTATCAAGCCTAGATTTCTTTAAGTGGGCCTGGTAAGGTGGACGAGGTTTGTAAGAAGGAATTTCTGGCTCATCAACTTCCATAAGTGGGACCAGATGAGCAGGGTGGAAGGAGTGGAAATGACGGGAGTGGGTGAAGCAGGAGGTGCATTGACCACAATATCAACATCGACAAAGTACAAAGGTACAATGTTAGGTTTCTCTGGAGGAGGAGTGTGAGTCTTCATTGAATGGGTGGAGACAACCTTTAGTTGTTTGAGTTGTTTTGGATTGTTCTCAACTTGTCCAACAAAGGTACTTGCAGGCGGGTTTTTTTGGACAAAGAAACGGGAAAATTGTGCATCAGTGGACTTCTAATGTTCTATTATTCTTTTCTCTAAGGCAGATATTCTATCATCAGTTACAGGGATGGGAACATTCTATTTAGGTGTTGGTTGATGAAGGTTTTGGTATTGTTGTCCCTGGTAAGGTCCATGATTTTGGATATTACCCGTATAGTTCCCTTGGTTCCCAAAATTCCTTTGGTTGTTATTGTAGGGAAAACCTGGTGGTGGACGGTAGTTGGCTTGGGGTTGTGGGGGTCTTTGTGGAGGGGGGAGTTGAGATGAATTTTCAGCTCATGAAGGGTTTCCATATTCAAATCTGAATGGTTTCTGGCTTGGGTTGGATTGTAGTAAGCCTGGCCTAGGATACTGTGGATTGAATTAAGGTCCTCCAGTTGTTGACCAACATTAGGATGCATAGGAGAGTTGTAGAGATATTGAGATTGGAGGGCAGCATGATCATACCCTTGGAATATCCCACCAACGATTCAACAACCACTTGTTGAGGTTCCCTTTCATAGGCTTTAAATGAGGACTCTAAGCGACTATATTTCAAGGAGTTCAATTTAAGGGCTTCGACAATAGTATGGATGTCTATGTTTACCTTAGCCTTAGAAACTTTGAGGACCCCTCCAATTCCTCATCTACCTTGGGTCTCAAAGGCTATTTTAACAACATCCCATGTGGTGCTCAGGTTTTGAAACATGAAATTTCCTCCAGATGAGGAATCAAGAAATTTCTTGGTGTCATCATCAACACCACGGTAAAATATTTCAATGAGTTAAGATTGTTATAAGACATGATGAGGGCAAAGATGTAAGAGTTCCCTAAATCTCTCCCAACATTCTCCAAAAGATTCTCGAGGGACCATTCACTACAGCAAAAATACCCATTAGTGGCTTTTATTCCAGTGGCTTTTCTAAAAAAATGCCACTATCTATGTAATGCAGTGGCATTTGTAATTTAAATGCCTCTAAACCACGTATTATGGAGTTTATAGAAAAGACTTACCAATTAAGGCATTTTTATAATTAATTAGTGGCATTTCAAAATTGCCAAATCAAATGAGCGGGCCACAATTAGTAAAAATTGTATGTTCCTGTGCGGCTTCCCCAGCATGCAAAACGGTTCCTCTTCTCCACGCGTTGGGCAGAGACATTTACTCCTGACATTTTCTCTGCTCGTAGAAACCGCGAACTCGACATACTTATCCTTTTTGCCCTAATCTGCCAGACCGTGGATACTACCTTTTGCAACACTCTTTGCTCTTCTCCAAGGTGTCGGCGACGTTGCCAACGGTTGGAGGGGACGCCAAGGAAGAGATTAGTCTCCCAACTTGTCGGCGAGGATTGTGGCGGTTTGCCACCCTATTGCTTCAGCGTGCGATAGGTAAGTACACCCCACGAAACAATAAACACACATGGTATTTCCCATCCATTCTTGTAGTTTCCATTCTATCAAGGTATATATGATAATCGATTTATGAAGATAGTCTTGAAATATGATGATTCTATTGTTTTATATCCAACAATCACTTCCTTAATCGTTTATATCAAGCCATCGACCATCCTTCTTTGTTAGATTTAAACTTGGATTATTTTACAGTCTTGAAATATGATGATTCCATTGTTTTATTTTACAGTGTCGCATTGGTTTTGGTTATGTATACAAGTTTGCTAAATGTTAGTGTATTCATATAAAAATGTGTGTATTGTTGTATTAAATTGTAAGGAAAAAGAAGCATCCACTTTTTAAAAAGTGATCGCTTAGGTGCTCATGTGATGTCTACACATCTCCTGTATCTTTATTTGTAAATCATTAATGAATAGGCAAGTAATGTATCCTTACCTAGGCCACCACCTTTGGTGGGTTGGTGCTCTCTGATGAGAACAGGGGTTCCCACCATTGGGATAATGAAGGGGAGAGATACTCATCTTTATGTATGTAGGAAGAGACTAAGGAGAGAACAAGGTTTATGAGATGGTCATTTCTTGTGTAATATTCTAGGATTTAGAAATGTCTAAGGAAGAATAAGACCTTTGTATAATTACTTATAGTATAGATGTTTTTTGGGTGTGGTCTCTTTCAATTTTCCTTTGATTACCGTAAACTTGAATGGTCTATATTCTTCTGCACAACCAATTGACTAAAACCTTCACCATCCTTGAAAATTAGGGTCATTAAGCAACAATGAAGCAAGATACCAAGGGCATGCAGATAAGTTGCTATTAATAATATTTTTTTCTCTGCTATAGGAAGTCTGGTTTGCCCTCTTGATTTTTGTATTGAACGAAATTGCATGGATTCTATGCAGTGATGTTTACATAATGGTTGATTCATGTTTTTTTTGGAGTGTACGTCTTATCTCAGTACTACTTTAATGTAAACACATTGCATTATGGTTACTTCAGTTCCATATCCTAAATCAATTTTTGTCCTTTGATGGCATGTTCTGTTACTCAAGAAGTTTATAGCCAATTATACATCTTTACTATATATGTACTCCAACCTCTCGCCTTGGGCCAGGAACCATCAGCTGGCTCGCACACCAGTTCCTCCAAGTTCTGGGTCTTCTACACTCAGATCTTATACAAGTAGTACACTTGTATGGTCCCTGACCATGTTTCATCAAACTAGATAATGATGTTGCCCCTTCTCTAATGGGTTCATTCCTGTCGATGTTGATAGAAACCATGGGGAATATGTTTATGGACTACTTGCTTCACTTTAAAAAATATATTGCTCTATATTTTACAAATTTATACTACTTTTTTTTGGAAAATTTATAATATTGTTATGTATACTTACAATTGTTAGTACTAATATTTTGCAGTCCCTGTTCACCCACAACAGTCACTATGGCCTGGGCATCTACCCCCCGCTCCTTTTCCCTGAAGCAGAAAAGCTGGACATCACCCTAGACGAGCGTACACTTGCACAACTCACCATTCCCAAACATTGGCATCATCTGGACGGAAGACGCTACACGGTTGGTCAAATGACCTTAAAGTTTGGGAACTCGATAGATGTAATCGAGGTTCAATATGATGGTGATGGCAATCTGGTATCCACAACCAGTTGGCATGGGTGGATTGGGATAATGGGATTTGGCCGTACGGACCAGGTTTTTCATTGTCCGATTAGCGACAATACCATACAGGCTTATATACATAACTACAACAACAATTTGCCTTCTCACCTGAGATGGTATATGCACAAGCTAGGATGTATTGAATCTGAGGAGACGTCATTCGATGAATTCAGCATGCCTGAGGTGCAATCCTTGCCCATTGGTACCGCCTTGTACCCCATGACCATCAGTTTAGATTCGTCTTCCAGTGACTCCATCCTCGACACAACATCATCAACAAAACAGACACGTCACAGTCATAACAGTTGTCAAAATTGTTGATGAATTTTTTTAACTTTTAAATTGGGAAATAATAAAAAAATGTAATTTGTGTTGTATTACTTAATGAACATTAGTAATCAATCAAGTACTGATAGGATAGGGCGTCATGCCGAGAGGGAGAGGCGGAAGAGGGCGAGGGCGACTTCCTAGCATGAGAGGGGGAAGGGGGAGGGAGAATCCTGCTACTAAGCACTCATCTGCTCCTCCACACCGCCAACCAGAGGCTAATGGAGAAGGAGACAGGAAGATACCAGACCCTCCTCAATCGCCGCAATCGCCTAGGGATGAAAGCGCCGATGCCAGTTCCTCGAAGCCGTCTTCAGGTAAATCTGCAGAGACCTCGACTCCTGTATGATTTCGAGACTGGCTTGCTTCTAGTCGACATGAAATGGCAGAAATCAAAGTGGAAGTAGTCTATGTCGAGCCAAGTATACGAGATGGGGAGAAATGCGCCACAATCTCTAGCCAAGATTGCCTGATTCCCAATTGGAACGAATATCTTTCTGTGAGATTTGTGGGTAGTAAACCGTTTAGAGGCCAACTAAGTGGTCGGATGAGGAGACTTTGGCGTCCCAGTGGTCCTGTCGAAGTCATAGCTGAGGACCGAGATGGCTTCATCGTGAAGATTCCGACTGAAAGCGAGAGGAACCGTGTGCTTGATGAGGCACCGTGGTTCATGGACGGAGCGCTGATGGTCGTCCACGCGTGGAAGCCAGGGTCGACTCTCCAGCCTCTCTCCTTTCTGTGGGTCCCGATCTGGTTCAAGATCGAGAACCCTGGTTTGCCGTGGTCCAAGTGACATGTCATCTGCGTCGCGAGTGCCATGGGCATCCCAGTCGACGTCGACAAGTGATCCTTTACTACTGGCTGTCTCGGAGATGCAACCGCCTGAATTGAAGTCAACTGTGAGCATAAGATCCCTAGAGCCGTGAAGGTGGAGGTTGATTCATCGCTGAAAACCTTGAAGGTGGAGCCGATTGCTCGACTAGTGATCTGCCCCAGCTATAAGAAATTCAGGCATAAGGGGATGTCGTGTCCCCTACAAGCAAGGAAACCGCCACCTGAGAAAGACGTTCAAATCGGATTGGGCAAATTAGCTGTTCGACGTTATATCAAGGAGGCTATCAAGTCTGCAAAGTATCCATCGAGCAATGCTTGTGAGGTCCACTCAGATGAGGATGATAATCTTCGTGAACTGATCTTTCAACAGGTCAAAGACACTATCATTGACAGTGAACGTGAGATCCATCTATCCCACTGTTCTTCTTCCAACATTCAATTAGAGGAACCAGACTTGTTTGGGGGCACGCTTAGTTGTAATGTTGGTAGTAGGAATGTTGACAGGGAATTGGAGATTGCCAAGAAGGGTGAAAAATCCTCCGGATCTGGTTCTTTTCAGCTGAATAAAATTTGGAACAGCTGTAGCTTCTCGAGCCACTCCAAAGAGGAGTTGCTCGGAGAAGATGAGGCATCCAATGCCTCTGACTATGAACCAGAGCACTGGGATGCATCCTCTATGGACTACGATCAAGTCTGGTCAAAGAGAAAGAAGAAGTCAGGTAGAAAGAAGCAGGTTGGGTACTAATGTGCTCATCGGCCTTGCGAAAGCTTGAGATGCTTGTTTCCTTTATGGCTGCAGTTTGTGATCATTTGGTCCCTAAATAAGGGTATGTTGATAGCTGATGAAGATGGGTGGTACGCCCCTAAAATCCATTCTTTCAGAAGTGAGAAGAATGCATATGGAAGTCAGGGGGCTCTCCCCTCCATGGACAAAAGCTGTTTATCATAATCTTTGGATGGGCAATATTGGTTCATTCTCTGCTGTTTCGGTTGCATGCCTACAAGTAGTTTGGATCTATTGATAGCTTGCCTTTGACGTTGCTATCTTCTCATGTAGTTTAAGGCTACCTCGGGCGGCTTGATGTCACACTTTGAAGGTGGTCATACTGTCAGTTATGTGGAGTCATTTGTAAGCAGCTCTTAAACCGCGTATTAGATGCTAGCATTGTTTAGGGGTTGTTTTCATCTCTCTCTCCTTCAACATTTTAGGAGGTCTTCGAGTAGGACCTTTGTGTTTCTTCTGGATTTATTTTATCCTGGTTGTATGGGGTGCTCCCTAGTGCCCAAAGTTTTTGGACTTCATCTAATAGTAACACACTTTTTGGACCGACCAAAAAAATCAATCAAGTACTGTGAATTTAAGGTACCCAATGTGATCTTGAAGATGGCTTGCAAATGTTTTTCTCTGGTGTGGTTTTGAGTGATGTTTTTCTTTGAGGATTACCTCAAAGTGATGTTCTACTTTTATCCTTATTATAACTATGTTGTTTGTATGACAGACTTACTCATAAATGTTATATTTTTTACTATTTTTAAGAATGGATAATTGTTGGATGGCAGAGGATGACCGAACGAGTAGTAAATACCTTTTATGTTGTTCAATTTTGTTTTAAGTGTCTTCATTTTTGTGTGACTTGATATACTCAGGATGAGAGAACAGTTAAGTGACAACTTCCATAATAAGACAACTACAAGGAATGATCAGAACAACATCATTGACTCTTGTACGGGGACTCATTTACCTAGCATTACTCCACAAGGTTATTGGAAAGCTTTGAACCTGTCATCCAGTAATCACTCAAAAAAATTTTAGCTTCCATTCCACCTAATGTTCAAAATGATAGACCAAGGAAATTGAATAACATTGTTTCTAGCTCTACTGTTACAAGAACACCTTGTGATGGACAAGGTAATCATATCATCACATTTATAGTGTTTGCATTTAATGATATATAATTTCTATATATGTTGTATGCTTTATAGATGAATGCTCAAGTCAAATACATCGACAACGGGTGCCTAATGGCAATGCTACGGTGTCCAATCATTCAAGAAGAGTAGATAGTAGAGTTGCCAATAGTCAAAATATCCATGCATTTCATGATCACATGGAGCAAAATGGCCTATCTGATCACCATGATGAGTTTCTAAATGCTACAACAACACCTTCTGATGGGCTAGGTAATCGGTTAATTCATTACATATATAGTGCTGCCTTTAGTGATATATAATTTCCATTTATGTTGTATCCTTTATGAATGAATGCTCAGGTCAAAGACATCGACCACGGGTGCCTAATGGCAATGCTCCGGTGTCCAATCATTCTAGAAGAGTAGACAATAGAGCTGCCAATAGCCAAAACAACCATCCATTTCATGACCACATGGAGAAAAATGACCTCTCTTATCACCATCAAGAGTCATTGAATGCTACAACAACACCTTCTGATGGGATAGGTAATTGGTTAATTCATATCATTGCATTCATAGTGTTGCATCTAAAGATATATAATTTCCATTTATGTTGTATCCTTTATGAATGAATGCTCATGTCAAATACATCGACCCCCGGTGCCTACTGTCAATGTTCCTGTGTCCAATCAATCAAGAAGAGTAGAGGGTAGATCTAGCAATAGCTAAAATAGCAATGCATTTCAAGAAACCATGGAGCAAAATGACGTCTCTGATCACCATGATGAGTCGTTGAATGCTACACCAACACCTACTGATGTGCTAGGCATTCGGTTTATTCATATCATTGCATTTATAGTGATGCATCTAATGATATATAAATGAATTCTTAGGTCAAAGACATTGCACACATGGCCAAACACAATGTTTGCAAGTCTTGAAAAGAAAGCCCGGGGATCAAATTCCCATTGAGATAAATCAATTCAGACAACCAGTGGGTAAAAACCAATGTCACTTATCAAGTTTTTTGACAACCATTGTAAGAGATCCCAATCTTTGTCCATTAAACTATGAGGACTGGAGACAATTTCCAGCAAATAAAAAAGAATCCATATGGAATTTTGTTAAGGTACAATATTAAAATTTATTTTTAAATGGTTAAATGAAGCTTCTAATTGATATCCTTATTGTCGGTAGAGTAAATTCATAATGGACATAGAATTAAAGGAGTGGACAATGAAGAGACTGGGAAAAAAATAGAAGGACCACAAGTGGGAGTTACGGAAACTATACTTCGTAGAAGATAGTCCATATGAACAACAACTTGAACAAGTTGTTCCCCGTGTGGAAATGTCTCAATGGAAATTTCTTGTGGATTACTGGAGGAGCAATAAAGGAAAGGTATTTTTTTGTATCTATTAATTGATATTTAATTTACTTCACAGATAATTACTATGGACAATACTGCAATTTTTTTTCATAGAGGAAGTGTATAACTGACAAGACAAGCAGAAAATTTCAAAAGGTTAGCCAAACAACAAGAACCAAGTCATTTTCTTGTCTGAAACATGATGTAAGTTAGTCAATATTGTGATCCAATTGGACAATATGGATACATCCGTTTAAATGATGTTAGCAATAACCTGGTTTGAATGATATAGTTGGAGAAGAAAACAGGCGGGGAAGTTGATCCCATTGAGTTTTTTGAGAAAACTCATCGTAAAAAAGATGGGAGCATAGTTGATATTGAATCCGCCAAAATTTTGGTACAAGGATTCATATCCTATAGTATTATGTTACATTTACTACATGGAAACATTTATATGTTTGGTATAAAATTCATCTCCTATGTGTTGTTGTGTGTAGGAAAATTTTTCTGAGGTAGGTGACGATCTGTGAAGAAACCAACCCGATGTTACTTCAGCTGAAATTTATAGGCAGGTTATGGGAGAAGAGAGACCAGGATATGTTCTTGGTCATGGACTTGGACCATCACCTTCTGATATCTGGGGCAAGAATTGTAAATCTCGAGAAGCTGATGAAGCATAAAGGAAGCATTTCTAGGACCAGCTTGAACAACAACAGATGGAATTTGAAGCTAAAATTCAAGAACAAAATGCAAAAATAGAGCAAATACTAGCCTTGTCTAGAGTAGGAAACAGTTAATCAGCACAACATGTATGCACTGGCCAAGTACGAATACATTTTATACGAGTTGTGTGGTATCAATTATTTTCCATGTTGAATTTTGATGGCCTTATGACAAAAATAAAATAATTGTGCAGATCGGAATGAGACATTCAACAATTTATAAGGGACAACTATGTTTGTATTTGTGTAAATTGCACATCATTCTACGTTTATATAATTTTTTTATTTAAATTGTATTTTGTTTATAGGAAGTGTATGTGATGAGTATCGCAGATGCAAATGATAAAGTTACAATCAGTCGAGTATCTGAGGTTGACCCCTTGCAAATGGTGGGAGGTGCAATTTTTTTTTTGGAAAATTGGGTAAGTATATTCCAAAACCCCCAAGGGGGACAAAATTACAAGCCACACCCTAACATGTGGCTACAAGCTCCTAGGAAATGGTTACAACAAATCCCAATTCCTAGCAATTATAGGAGGTACATCAATCGTTGGTCTAAAAGAAAAGTAAATTCTCTTGATTTCCAAAGCAAGATGATTGAAGATGATAACGAAGTCCGAGGAGCCTCCATTATGTAGTCTATTGTTGCGTTCAGTCCAAATAAGGTGAGCTGCACCGGTGATAGCCCAAAGCTCAATGATTCTAGCATGCTTGGATCTCCTACCGAGCTCAGTAAGACATTCATGAAGAGAATAAGAAGTTCTAATGTTAAGTTTAAGTTGTGCTCAACCCCAGATATATCTCCAGTATTTGCAGCCATCAAACAAATGAGATGTCGAATCACTGTGTAAACCACACAATAAACATGCAGGGACGGGGGCACCTGACCAAGAGCAGATTTTTTCCCATGTAGGAAGAACGTTGTTAAGAGCTCTAAAGCAAGTAAGGCTCCACCTAGGATAGTGCCTGGAAGACCAAAGATTATCAAAGATTTTATCAGAAGGTCACCTTTGTCTGCAATTGTTCTATAGATCATTGCCCGCCCACAAGGAGAAAGACGGCCAAAGGGCCACCATGCGCTTATGACAAGTAGAGCCACAACTAGAAGGTACAGTCAAAGAATTGCCATATCTGCTAGACATCCATGTGCTCCATATGCTTTGCGTTTGAGTGAATCTTTTGATGCGTAGCAAAGTGTAGAAATCAGCAAGCTCATCAAGTCTTTTGAAGACAAGGCCTCCTTCAGAAAGAGGGTAGGCCAAGCGAGCCCAACAAGAAGGATGCGTGGAGCTGCCCCAAAGGAAATCCGAGAGAAGTAATTCCATCCTACGTAACACAGCAGGAGGAATATCCCCCATACGAAGCCAATAGCTAATCAAACCCATAGCACAATGTTTGATAAGGACTATGCGACCAGCCATAGAGATTTTAGAACCCGGCCATCTTTGTATCATATATCTTAATTTGTCCAAACATTCATGATAGTGACGCCTTCTAAGATTACCACCTGCCATAGGGAATCCCAGATACTTAGATGGCCATGTGCCTTGCTGTATACCCAGACAATTGATCAAGGCATCTTTGTTGCGACATGAAGAAGATAGAAAAATGTGGGTTTTATTTGGATTACATTTCATACCAGATGTAGCACCAAACTCATGCATAATTTTCTTGAGATTGACAAGGCTGCGCATACGACCTTAAAAAAAATCAGAACGTCATCTGCAAACAGAAGGTGGCTGAGAGCTTTGGTCCTGTTGATAGGATAGCTGCGAATAAGCTTGTTGTCATAAGCAACCTCAATGCATCTACTGAATCCTTCCATAGCCAGAGCAAAGAGTAAAGGTGACAAAGGGTCACCTTGACGAAGACCATTAGAGCTTTTGAAAAACCCCACCGAGGAACCATTCAACAAGAGAGAAAATGACGTAGTTTCCACACATTGCTTAAGAATAGAGATGAACCTATCATTGAAGCCAAGACCAAGAAGACAGTCCGATAAATAAAACTAGCGAATAGAATCAAAAGCCTTAGTGATATCCAACTTAATGCAAGCAGCAGGCGGGCTGTTCTTACGGTTAAATTTAAGAGTAAATTCAGCCGCAAGAAGAGAGCAGTCCTCAATACTTCTACCTTTAACCAAAGCGCCTTGAAAAGGAGAAACAATATTAGGTAAGAGATTGGCTAGCCTTTTGGATATGACTTTTACAATGACTTTATAAAGCATTGAGCAGCAAGAGATGGGCCTGTAGTCCGCAGGAGAGGAGACCATGTCCTTCTTAGGAATGAGAGCAAGGAAAACATGATTGACTTGCCTTACCATGTTACCACCTTCAAAAATCCACTGAACAGCCTTATGTAGATCATCACATATAATATCCCAATTATGTCTATAGAAATATCCATTGAAGCCATCCGGACCCAGGCTTTTATGAGGTCCAATGCTCCAAACGGCAGCACAAACTTCAATCAAACTCGGAGTAGAACAAAGCATGTTATTATCATTGCTAGAGACAAGAGGAGTCCATTCTGGGATACAAGAACTAGAAGCCAAGAGAGGCTGATTATAGAGCTGCTCAAAGAAATCAACAATATCATTTGCAATGGCATCACTATCCTGCAAAATATTACCTTGTGAATCAAAGAGCTCAGTGATAGAATTAATAGCATCCCTCTTCTTGACAATGATATGATAGACTTTGGTGTTTCTATCTCCATTGGAAAGCCACTCCATCCTGCTGCGTTGCCAGAAATAAACCTCCTCAGCCTTAAGAAGAACATCCAATCTAGATAGAGTTTGTTTTTCAGCAAGAATAAGACCGGAATCAAGGGGACAACGTCGTATAATAGCAGAAATGTCATCAAGCTCCATTCTTTCCCTAGCAATCAGATTTTTGAGATTAACGTATTTCTTGGACCAAGCTTTCAACTTATCCTTGACAATACTGAGCTTATGACAGAATTGATAAAGAGGATTACCAATGACTTCAGAAGCCCAAGCATCCTTAATGATGTCCCGGCAGCCCTCCCAGTCCATCCAGAAGTTGAGAAATCGAAAAGGTTTCTTCTTAAAGGAAATAGACTTCATATTAATGTTCAAGGCACAGTGATCAGAGTAGGAGCAGGTGATGAACTTAGTTTTGGAACCAGGAAATTTAGAAATCCATGCATCATTGACAAAAGCTCTATCAAGTTTACAAGCAACTCGTTTAGCAACACCTTGTTTGTTATGCCACGTGTAGACCTCCTTACCAATGATAGGTAATTCTGTGAGACCTGCATTATCTAAGGCAGCGTTAAACGAGCTAAGAATAGAAGATGGAACCTCACGACCTCCTGCTTTTTCTTCTTGCTTCCTGATGTTATTGAAGTCACCAGTGATAAGCCAAGCTTCATTAATGGTGCCAGCAATTCTAACCAGAGAATCCCACAAGATCGAGCATTCGGCAACAGAATTCCTAGCATAGACGGAAGTAATATATATGTTAAGACCTCCTTTATTAGTACATTTCATAGTGACCTGCTGGTCATCCATCTCAGATAAAGTGGTAACCCAGCAATTGGGATTCCAACCGATATAAATGCGTCCATTAGGGTCATGCAAATGATTGGAAACCCAAAGCCATCCTTTAGGGAACATGTGATCAGAAGTATGAATCATATGAGATTTAATCTTGGTTTCAACAAGAATGACCACAGTAGCTTTATTATCCAAGATAGTCCTTCTAACTTCCTTCTTTTTACGTGGCTTCCCTGAGCCACGAACATTGGTCATGAGGAAGGTCATTAAAGACCTTTAGAAGAGGACCGGGTCTTACGAGACCCACCACCTTTAGAAGACTTCAGAATATGAGACAAAGAAGAAGAAGCAACACCAGAGGTGCTTGATTTGATTGGAGTAGCAGCGTCACTAACCACAACAACAGTGGGTGTACCACTAGCAGTGCCATCACTATCTGCGCCAATGACAACAGTGGATGAACCACTCACAGCGCCAGAAGCATCAGCGCCCACGACAGCAGCAATAACAGACCCTTCATCCGCAGAAGCAACACCAACAGAAGGAACTTCCACACTGACGACTGGCGGCCCATCACCCGCAGCACTGTCGCTAACAGAGGCAGCACCACCAGAGGCAGCAGAAGGAACACCACCGGAGGCAGTAGCACCATCTCTCACAACAGAAGGAACACCACCGGGGGCAGTAACACCATCGCTCATAGCAGCACCTGATGATCCTTCACCTGACGGAAATCCAACACCAACCGGATTTGAAGCACCATCACCAGCCTGATTTGCAGCGCCATCAGAAGGAACAGCCCCCTCCTCCATAGCAATAGCTTTGCCTTTGCGTCCAATGACCTGCCAAACCTGTGAAGGTTTTGTAATCGGAACTGAATCCACAGCAGTCACAGGCTTGAGCGGACAGTCGTTGTCATCATGCCCGAACACCTTGCACTCCGAGCATCGTTTAGGTATGTATTCGTAATGGATCTGGACCGGGGCAGGTTCTCTACGGGGCATATTAACCCAGATCTCCTCCGGGGGCTCTTCCTCAGCTTCCACCTCCACCAACGCCCTCACCTCGCCAAGGGATTCAAGGCCAATAGACTTATAGTCAATTCGAAGAAGCTTGCCCACGCCGCTGGCCACAATCTCGGCGGCTCTTGGCGACCAGTTCCTTCCCATACGGGGAATACTGATCCAAACGGGAATAGAACTAAAGAAATCCTTGTGAAGATCGTCGCCGGTCTTGTAATCCTTGACAACCACAAGTCTATTGTCGAACCATTGAGGTCCACCTTCTATGATGCTCTTCTTATCATCGGCAGAGTTGAATATAAGGAGAAAGAACTTGTTAGGCTTCGAGAAGAGATCGAACCCACCCTTGGGTTTCCATACACGACGTATCCAGGCCAGCAGGTGGTGATAGTAAGGGCGCTTGCCCATAACGTACAAGATAGCAGTGTGCTCCCAACATTTTTCCATGGCCTCATATGTAGGTTCATCAATGGTGACGAACCGCTTTCCCTCGACTTTCTCCGGCGGATCGTAAGCTAGTTCCTTGCTGGTGCCGATGCCACGGAGAACCTGATTCCAAGCTTTCTTGATGAAGGAGGGCTGGGCAGAAGTTTGCTCAGTAGAAGGAGTCTCCGTCGTGGCCATGGTGGTCGGAGAGAGCGGAGGGACTCCCCTCTCTGGAAGGAGACACGGACGTCACCTCCTCAGTCGCCAAAGAGCGACAACCCTAGCGTGCGGCGTTACAAGTCATGGGAGGTGCAATTTTAGGATCATCATGTGTTGGTGTTTATGTAGAGGTTGTGGTGATGGCCAACGAACCTCTAGTCAGACCTTCTGAGCAATATCAATATATGGATGAAGTTATTGGCAATGTCATAGCATGGCCGAAATCACATTTACTGCCAAAGTGAGCATATAGTATTGCTTATAATATGACATAATTGAAAAAAAAAACTAGTATCTAAAGTCGTTTCCATTTGTTGCAGGTCATGAAGTGTAAAGATAGATAATTGCATTATTGGATACTGTATAGAGAGATGAAAGCTATAGTTGTGTTTCTTTGGTCCACATTTTTATTAGTACATAACAATCTAGATATTGTTGTTTCATGTCCATTGTCATAGAAAATATTGCCAAATGACAATCCTATTTTGCTTTTAGCTATGAGCAGTGTCTTACCCTCTTATGTGTGACATTTACACAACATATTTTGTTTTGACCTGTTGAATGTGAATGCCTTTTTTTGCTTCCTAAGTCAATAGTTCTCTGTAATTTTTTCTTTCATAACTTGATCACATGTTGCATGATAGCTTACTAAGTCAATATTTCTCTGAATAATTGTGCATTTTGTGCCTTCCACAACAAACAACATGTCACTGCGTAAAAGGCCAGTTTTTGGAGACCAGAGGCCATTCTCGAGAGCTAAGGTTGTCAGCTCATCTCTTGTGAAAGGCTTCTGCTTAGCACTTGTGAATGGCCTTTAATCTCCAAGAACAGAGTTGTTGTTAGGACTCAAAAATGGGATTCCTCACCGTGGAACTGGTCTTATAGGCAATCCCACAAAATGGTACATCCTTACATGTTCTTGATGTATTGCATCCTAGCCAAAGTAGTATCTAAGGTAGTATTGCAGCCTAGCCAAAGTGGTTTTTAGCTATGAGCAGTGTTTTTGGAATCTTGTGTGTGAGATTTACACAACATATTTTGTTGCGGTGATTCGCCTCAAAATGGTTTGCGGTTGAGCTTCTATGATTGCTCAATATTTAGGCTATTAAGATGTCTGAAATGTAACTGAGATATTTTAGTCACATGCTTCTATGTGTCTTAATATCTCCGCAGAGGTACAACAAGTCATTTTCAACATTTCCATGGTACAACAAGTCATTTTCAACATTTCCATACTCTACTTTGGATAAGAAGTCAAGGAAGAAGCCTCAAGAAATAATGGATGCTCTTAGTAATATCGGTTCCTCCATGTTCCCTTAATTGTTAAAACAACATCTACAATAATACTCTTTCTGTAACATGTGGTTGTGATGCAGGCCCTAAAAGCCAATAACTATGGTAAGGATCCTCTGCTAAGATCATGTATAGAGAATGACCTTAAATATCCAAGTACAAAGCTATTGTTAGGACTAAAAAAGGCATGTTTTTGGAGATTAAAGGCCACTCTCGAGAGCTAAGGTTGTCATCTCATCTCTTGTGAAAGGCTTCAACTCAGCTCTTGTGATTGGCCTTTAATCTCCAAGAACAGAGCTGCTGTTAGGACTCAAACATGGGATTCCTCACCCTGGGACTGGTCTTACATGCAATCCAAAAAAACGATGGATGCTTACATGTTCTTGATGTATTGCAGCCTAGCCAACATTAGTTTCCAGTTTTGCTTTGGGTTGTTTTAAGGATTCCTGGATAAGGTATATTTCACTACTTCACTTTTCCTTTTTTCAGCTGAAGGGGATAGTGAATCTGTTCTGGAAACTCTTCTTGCTTATCACGGGATAGTGAATCTATTCCCGGTGGCCATGTTAGTATAGATTTGAAGACTTGAAGCCTCCTACTGATCTACATAGTCAACTTGCATGTTTTGCTGTTAGTTGTTTATTACATGTGGTGGTTTCCATGATTGGTGATGGTGTTAATGATGCAACTACTCTGAAAATGGCAGACATTGGTATTGCCATGGGAATTGCTGGAACTGAGGTAAGTATATTCACAATATGTCAATTTGTATATCTATCTTCTTGTCTTTTAGTAATTATTATCGATAATGATTGTTTCTTCTCTTTTTATGTGTCAGTCTAGGTTACCAAGCAGGCTTCAGACATGATTCTTGCTGATGATAACTTCAGTGACATAGTTAGATTGGATATGGAAGGAATTACTGTTGATAGTTCAACAATTGAGAAAGACCAATCCCAAATTTAGCAGGATGATGAAAGTGTATATCAAAGTGATGAGGATGATAGTTTTGAATGAGAAAATTACAAAGTAGCAACCAATGTTTATTTTAGTTTGTCATTATTATTTGACTTATATATGCCTGTTTCGTTGGCATGAAGTTTCCACTGTATGAAATGTATCTGACATATTTTAGTCGCATGCTTCTATGTGTGTTGGATTATCTCACATATTCTCGAGAGAGAAGGTTGTCTGTAGGTGTATGCAATCAGAGTTTCATTTTTATGCAATCGTCTTCACTAACACTGCTGCTAGCTCTGCTATTACTGATATGTTGACAATGACTTGGTGTACCTCTACAGTTTTGCATCCTAATTTCTCTGCAAAGGTACATGAAGTCATTTCCAACATGTTAGAACTATGCTCTGGTGGAGAAGTCTATGAAGAAGCCTCAAGGAAGAATGGTTTCTCTAAGAGATTAAAGGACATTCTCAAGAGATAAGGTTGTAAATGTCTTTTTGCTTCCTCCTCTAGAAAGTCTTCTTGCATCTTTTGCAGTTACTTGTTTTTTACATGTGGTGGTTGCCATGACTGGTGATGGTGTCAATGATGCACCTGGTCTGAAAATGGCAGACATTGGTATTGCCATGGTAATTTCTGGAACTGAGGTGATTATATTCGCTATGGGAATTTGTATATCTATCTTCTTGTCTTTTAGTAATTATTATCGATAATGATGTTTCTTCTCTTTGTATGTGTCAGTCCAGGTTTCTAAGGAGGCTTCAAACATGGTTCTTGCTGAGGATAACTTCAGTACAGTATTTATTGAAGTTGACGAAGGGAGATCTATCTATAACAACATGAAGGCCTTCACCATGTTCTGCTCTTATTAATCATTTTATGCTTTCTTACCTTACTAAAATTCTTTCAACTTATTATGTATAGACTATAGTTTTATGAGAACACTGGACGAGATTGAGTTTGATTATAATCTTTTGCTTTTACAAAATTGTCAAGATTGTCAGCTTTGCCCCCTTTCTATAATCTTCTTAGTCGTGTGCTTAGCTAAATGTCTAAAGCTTTGCTACGTCACAAACTCTATTCAGCTGACATAATGTGAATGGTACATTTGAAATTATCACCCTTGTTGAACTTATTAGGACTGGTGAGAAGGTGGGTTCTTGTGAGGCTGCCCTTCTTGCAAAGCTCGACATTAGGCTCTTCTCATATGGACTGGTTGTGATGTCAATTTATGACAGTGGATCTGTATTCAGCCCTGAGGTCCTTGACCTTACTGAAGATGACCTTATTTATAAATTTGGCAATGGTGTGCTATCTTCCCTGTAACTATCTTATTGCATGCTAGTGCTGTAAGTTTTTTTGTCTTACATTTGCATGCAAGTGCTCAACTTTTTGCTCACTTCATGGCAAGATCCTAGCAAGTTTGCAGTTGTTGCTGCCCCTGCTGCTGCTTTAAGCTATGCAGTTGCATCTACGGCTTCTTCTGCCAAGGTGGAAGAGAAGAAGGAAGAACCTACTGAGGAATTTGATGACTTTATGGCCGAATTATCATATGCTATCACTACAGTTGAGAAGAAGGATGAACCTTCTTGTCTTTTAGTAATTATTATCGATAATGATTGTTTCTTCTCTTTTTATGTGTCAGTCCAGGTTACCAAGGAGGCTCCAGACATGGTTCTTGCTAATGATAACTTCAGTACAATAGTTATTGCAGTTGGCAAAGGGAGATCTATTTATAACAACATGAAGGCCTTCACCAGGTTCTGCTCTTATTAATCATTATATACTTTCTTACCTTACTAAAAATCTTTCAACTTATTATGTATAGACTATAGTTTTCTGAGAACCCTGGACGACATTGAGTTTGATAACCATCTTTTGCTTTTTACATAATTGTCAAGATTCTTAGCTTTGCACCCTTTCATGTGCTTAGTTGTGTGCTTAGCTGAATGTCTACAGTTTTTCCGCATGGCAAACTCTATTTAGTTGACATAATGTGAATGGTACAGTTGAAATTATCACCATTGTCAAACTTATTAGGAAAGGTGAGAAGGTGGGTTCTTCTGAGGCTGCCCTTCTTGCCAAGCTCGGCATCAGGCTCTTCTCATATGGACTGGTTGTGCTGTCAGTTTATGACAGTGGATCTGTATTCAGCCCTAAGGTCCTTCACCTTACTGAAGATGACCTTATTGATAAATTTGGCAATGGTGCTATCTTCCCTGATACTATCTTAACAACATGCTAGTGTTGTAAGTGTTTTTGTCTTACATTTGCATGCAAGTGCTCAACATTTTTCTCACTTCATTGCAGGATCCTAGCAAGTTTGCAGTTGATGCTGCCCCTGCTGATGCTTTAGGCTATGTAGTTGCACCTGCTGCTTCTGCTGCCAAGGTGGAAGAGAAGAAGGAAGAACGTGCTAAGGAATCTGATGACCATATGGCTGTAATGCTATCACTATAGCTAAGAAGAAGGATGAACCTTCATTGCAGTGTAGTTGGTCTACTCCTGTAGAAGCTCACAACTACATGGAATGCTACAATGGAGTTATATGTTTTTGTAAGAAAATGAGTTTGTATTCCTTTGGGGGGTCTCCAAGTACAAAATGAGTTGTTATCCAGTTAGTGTTCATGTCTACAATATGTACCATATATAGTCATATGTGATGTTGTTGTATTCAATACAAGGGGCAAGGTAAAATGTCCTCCCCATGTAATTGTCATTTGATTATAAATAAAAAAGTTCAATACTTCTGGAATGTGTCCGACTTCAATTGGCATTCAATTAGAAAACGTAATCATGAACTACAAATTGACTGACTAAAATCCATAAAAAATTAGTAATGCAGAACTAGTATGTCATTAGTGGCTTTTTTCATAAGCCACTTCATTCAATCAAAACCGTTTTATACAACAACATTATACAAAATAGTGGCATTTGTATAAAAGCCAAATGATGGATAGTGGCTTTTCTTTTGGGATAAGTCAGGAGGTGATTTTATTCATCTCGTCCTCCTCTTATGAGTGATTCAAAAGTACTACAACAGATTAGGTTATGAACTATATTAAACTTGGCAGTACTACTTCCAGTATAGTCTCTAATCAGCCTATCATATAGGCATTCAGGTGGACGGGTGTAATACCTCCATCCTATATTTTGTTTTTGATGGTAGCTGGCTAGCTGATCAGCCAGCTGGTTTCGATCTCTCCTCACATGGACAATCATCCGATTTGGTCTCAACATCCTCTTGCAGTCCTCTTGAGCTCCTGTGAAATGTGGAGCTTCAGCCTATTCTCCTTGGAGTAGTTGAACAACAAGCTTGCAGTCCGATTCCATGATCACCTTATCCCACCCTATCTTCTCTGCCTCCTCCATCACAATGATGATAGCTTCCACTTCAGCTTCCATAGCATCCTTGGCAGTAACTTTGGTTCCCTTCCCTATCAACCACCACCCTCTCCAATCCCTCACGACAAGGGCACAACTGCTTCCTTACTTCCGGAATGCCGCATCCACATTTATTTTGGTCCATCCTTCTTTTGGCAGATCCCACTGCTCATGTTGAGATTTATCTTGTTCCTCCACCCCTTTCTCCCAGGCCATCTTATTCAACCTTATCTCTAGTTTCACACTTCTTATCATGTGTACTTGGCTGGGTTGACTACTTTCCATAACCTGTCCATTTCTGCTCTTCCATATATGCCAGCAGCCATACATAAAGCTATCTTGTATCTTCTTGTTCCTCAGGTTTCCTCGTATCCATGCATTCAGGTTTAGTTCTGTGAAGAAGTTCAGAGGCATCCCGTTTCCCAGTATGTTCCTCTAGCATTCAATAGCATGGTTACAATCTCTAACAGTGTGAAGGCTATCTTCCTCCTATATGTTACAGATGTTGCACCTTCTATCCTCCGCCATCTGCCTCTCCTTCCTCCTTTTATTCGTAAGAATTGCATTATGTGACAAATTCCACATAAACATCTTTACCCGAGATGAGGTGTGGGTGTCCCAAATCATCCTCCAATCTCCCTGAACCACAAGGTCTGCTTCCTATCGACAGGATTTATAAGCTGAGCTTGTCATAAATTTGCATGTGCTAGTATGATTCCAAACTCTACTATCTTTCCCAACCTACTTCTTAGGTGGCTGAATATGCAAAATTTCCTTTACACAGTTCATCGAAAGCCACTCCTTCAAAAAATTCACATCCCAAACATCATTGTCGAGCACAACACTCCTCACCTGCAAGTCCTGGAGTTCATCAGGTATGACCTTGGTGGCTATATTTCTCAGCCTCCCTCGGCTCCTCACCCAAATATCATCCCAAAAATTGGTGTCCCTCCCTGTCACCAACTGTATATGCGAGTTCTGGTTTATAAATTCCTTGCCTTCCAAGGTAGCCCTCACCAGTCTAGAGATATTCGACCTATATCCTTCCTTGTAAGCTTCATATCTACTACTCATAAACTGACACCATATCGTGGGTCTATGCATCGCCACATCCCAGGAATTCTTCGCCATTAGAGTCTTATTCCAGTCTCTCATGGTCTTGATTCCTAAACCTCCATTAACTTTGCTAATGATAACCTTCCTCCAGGCTACGAGAGATAGGGGTCGTTCCTTCCTTCCTCCCCTGCAAATGAATTTCCTGATAGTGCCATCAATACGATCACATCAGCCTGCCGACAATACTACCGTTTGCATCAAGTAAGTAGGCATCACCGTAAGCGTCGCCTTCGCTAGACAGACCCTACCTGCCAGTGATAAGCAGTTGGCCGAACAAGATGTAACCTTATTGCTTACATTGGTGAGAACTTCGCCATAGGTTTCCTTATTTACCCGCTTGTGCAACAGTGGCACCCCGAGGTACTTCCCTAGGTCAGAAGTCTTAATGAATCCACTAAACCTACAAATGGCTCGACGCATTCTGTTCTGCACACCTCTAGAAAAGTGTATTCTCATTTTTTCGATATCTTTTGGCCTGAGGCTACGCTGAACTCACTGAAGCATTCTATAATAGTTTTGATGTTGTCCATTGATTCTCTCACGAACAAGATGATATCATCAGCGAAACACATATGTGCTTGCTCAGGTCCCTTCGTTGATAATTTCACTGGTTTCCAAACGTTCTTCCTTACTCTTTCACGGATCATCTAACTCAATATGTCTATGCAGAGCACGAATAAGTAAGGAGACAATGGGTCTCCTTGCCTTAACCCTCTTGTCGCCTTAAAACTCTGGTAGAGTGGTATTCTTCCATACTATTGAAGTTCTCCCAGATTTGATCGTATTCATTATGAATCCTTTAAGATTCTCAGGTATATCTATGTGACTCAGTGTGTCTTCAATGAAGTCCCATGACATCATGTCGTAGGCTTTCGAGAGGTCCACTTTCACAGCCATAGTATTAGATCCCTTATTCCTCCTCATTCTATGGATAACCTCCTGAACTACTACGATGTTATTGGTAATTCTTTGTCCAGGTACAAAGCTCGATTGTTCCTGCGAAATCCATTCCGGAATATAATATTTTAGTTGTTCCACCGTAACCTTTGAGCAAATTTTCAGACATAGATTGTTCAGAGATATGGGCCTCAGTTGATCGCAACTTTCCGGGTGATGAACCTTTGGTATCAAGACAATGGTTGAATTATATATCTCAGTCGGTAGAGCCACCCCCCTGAGCACCTTGGTAATTGTCAACATGACAGAGTTGCCGATAATCTTCCAGTACTTCCTCATAAAATTCCATGTGACTCCGTCTGGACCCGCCGCTTTGTTGGGATCAGTTTTCTTGAGCACTTGTAGAACCTCTTCTTCTATTGGTTCAGCAGCCATCATCTGCTTTTCACTCTCAGTTAGCCTTCAGAAGTTCCCCGGAATGCACCTACTATTCGGTGCCCTCTCCGCCGCAGGGGTAGTGAAGATGTTTCTGAAATGATTTTGAACTAAGTCTTTAACCTCCTCCTCCGTCGTGGTCCATATGTTATTGTTGTCCTTTAGAGCTTCGATGCAATTTCTTCTTTTCCTTTGTTTGACGTATGTCTGATAGAATCTTGTGTTATCATCCCCATGTTTCAGCCAAGAAATGTGGCTCTTCCTTCTCCAGTCCTCTTCCTCCTATTTGAGGATCTTTGCTAGTTCTTCCTGCATAGTTAAATGAAACTTTTCAGTCCAAGGGTCGTACCTGCTCTCCTGCATCCCTTGTAACTTGTTTATATTTTTTAACAATCTATCTTTCTGCTCCCTCCTTTGTTTTCTGTGCTTTCTGTCCCAGGTAGTTATATTCTTCTTTGCGTTCCCCATTGCCATATAGAAATCATGCTCCCCTTTCCAGGTGCGCATAAGCATCTCCTTGAACTCCTCATTGCCTTCCCAGTAGGTCCTTGTACAGAACCGTCCTTTCCCCCCTTTTATTCTTGTGTCTTTGATGATAATAGGGCAGTGTTCTGAGAAAATCCGAGGGAGATGAGTTACCTAATAGTTGGCTTTCTCCTGGATGAAAGCAACGTTAGCTACAACTCTATCAAGTCGTTCGTGCATGCCTCCGTGCTTGTATGTGAACTTCAGGCTAGAAAACCCTAAATCAGATAGACCAGCTTCCAATAGAGTGTCGTTGAATAACTTAGCTTCCCCAAAGTTGTAGTGTTTCCCTCCCCTCTTCTCATAGGGGTTAGTGGTGGTATTAAAATCTCCCACGACAACCCAAGGTCCGTTGAACTTTGTCCCATCTCCACAATATGCTTCCAGATGAGACGCCGGACACTAATATGAGGATTGTCATAGACAACTTTAACATACGTTCCTTCCTCAACCTTGCACGTCACAAATTGTCTATGATAGTTGATTATTTCAACACTGCGATCCTTGGCTTTCCAGCAAACCCAAATTCCTCCCTTAAAGCCTCTAGCCTCTAGCCTCTACTCTATATGAATTTGTGAACCCAAGGGATTTGATAACTTTTTGAGCCGCCTCCCCACTTATTCATGGTTCAACAATGGCTACTAGTTTAGGTTTGTGTGTTGCAATGATCTCCTTGAGCACTCGGACAATATCATCATTCCCAATTCCCCTGACATTCCAGTAGAGTGTGTCTAGCATAAAACAGATGACGGGGTTTTGGTGACCTTCTATAGATGGATCTTCAGTTAATCAGGTGAGTTTCCCCATCCTCACCACTCATCTCCATCACCTCCTGGCTCAATCTAGGACTCCACCTCCTCTGTGCGTAAGGTGGCTTTCCCTTTACTTGCTTCATCTTGGTGCTGCTCCCTTTGATCTTCCAGCTGGACGAGACGCCCGTGTTTGGAGGGTCTTCATAATGGTGGTCGAAATTGGTGCTCCCTTCCTCCTCGTCTTTATCTGGTTTCTCAGTCACCATCTCCATTTCCTTCTCTTTCTCTATAACTTTGTCTATATATGGGTCTACAACAATATGTATCTCATGAATTTCATTTTCTTCCTCCTTCTTAGTATTCTTTTTTGTGCATTTTCCTTCATTGTCCTTCTATTTCATGTTATTCAATATATCCTTCAACACTTCGCTCTTGTCGTCTGCAGAATTAATTCTTTTTTCTACCGCCTTCTTCTTTTTTTGCCAGATCTTCCCTTGTTGCGTGGATGTCTGGGCCATGGTGGGTTCCTTGTGTGCATCGTTTTCGGTTGTGCCGTCCTCATATCCTTCCTCTTCATCACTTAGTCCTTCGAATCTGTTCCTACTACTAGATATTTGTGGGTCTCGAACATTTTGTTGATGTCCTCTCTTCACATTCCCTCTTCTTCTTTGCATCTGCCAATCCTCTCTTTCTTCATTATCCTTCTGCCTATTTTCTTTTCTGCCTCCGTGTTCACTTTGTTGCTGTTTCTGGGGGCAGAACTTACTTTGATGTCCCAGCTCCTTACACAGATTGCACGTATCAGGATAGGCTTCATATATGACCGCATACTCCTGGTCATTAATGATAATGGACTTGATAGGCTCCTTTCTTGTATTGACCTCAACAACCAGTCTGGAAAATCTACTCCGCGAGCGTCTTTGAGTATGTTCATCCACTTTGAACAACCCTCCTAGCACCAAACCAATGTACTCAAACATGGTCTCGACATACAAGTGCAGGGGTAGATTCATAACCCTTTCCCAGGTGACTATGTACTGGGGCATCTCTTTTGATGGTCTGAATCTTGGGTTCCAATGCCATATAACCAAACAACATCCAAAAATCTTCCAGGGACCCCTTGCCATGGCTGTCTCATAGTCCTTCCTGCATGAAAGCTGGACAACAAAGTGGCCCATATCAAGATCGAACATATTGAACCTTCCATATATGTTCCATAGCAGTTTGATCCTCTCCCTCAAGGTCATGTACCCTATGTTTCCTCCTATCAATCTGACAACCACAACATATTGCCATGGTCTGGTAAGTTTCTCTACTGCCTCCTCTTTGATCGTGAGTATTGGTGTACCGACACTACTGCTTAATGAAACATCATGATCATGCAGATCCGACTCAAACTCCGTCTCCAACATCGTTGTGTTTGGATCTGCTTCCACGTATTCCTCGCCTATTACCACTTTGCTGAACGAAGGTTTTTCAGTGGTCCCTCTAGCCCGACTCTTGTCTACCTCTGCCTCTGTGGTATCGATTTCATCTGCATTAGTCTGTATGGGGCCCTTTCTATAGATCTGGGACGTTTACTTCCTACAACCGTCCCACCTTTGGCGCCGACATAGCCCTCAGCCTCCATGGATTCAAATCCCTATCCTCCCCTCATGTCTTTGTATTGGAAGAGGATTCTGATCTCTGGGATTGAAACCTTAACTCCTGTGGTTCCTCCGGTGTTCATCTTGGATTCAACTTCCTTATTCATATGTGGCTTCATTTTTCGATGCTTCCCTTCGATAGTACGAGGATCTGGCCCTCTTCCGGATCCCCCCCTTATGCAACCGTCGCCATCATCTCCTCTCCCCCCGTGACCCCCCTCAGGATAGTGGCTTTTCTATAAATGCCAAATGTTGGTTTAGTGGCCTTTATGTGGCATTTATTTGAAGCCACTAAAGACAAACCTTTAGTGGCTTTTACAACTTAAGCCACTATCTTCCTAGTGGCATTGGTGCTAGAGGCATTTTTTTAAATGTTAACAAATGCCGCTAAACCTGTTTACTGCCTTTTTTATTGGCATTTCTAAAAGGCCACTAATGGGTATCTTTGCTTTAGTGATTTAAAAGAGAAGGATTTGTCCCCTGATCTCATAACTAAGGGAAGGAGGGAAGTATTTATCCAAGAACTCTGTTTGAAGTGCTACCCAAGTGGTCACTAGATTTTCACTCTCCATGGAATTTTTCCAACTGTTGACTTGCCCTAAGAGAGAGTATTTGGAAAGCCTAAGTCTAATGGAATCTTCAAAATTTCATGGGATCTTGGTCAATGAACTAAGGTCAGTGAAACGATGGATGTGATCTTGACAACTCTCACCCTTGTTTCTAGAAAATGGGTTGTCTTGGAGCATGGTGATCCACTGAGTGTGGATCTAAAAATGGGGAGTGGTAATCATAGGTGGCACAACTGGGTGTTGTGCATATCTGGTTTTTTGAGTGGAAAAATCTTTTAGCCATTTTTGTCTCTTTGCCTCCTTCTAAGTGGCTTCTACATCCTCTTCCTCAACTATATAGGTTGTGCACATATTGGCTTCTTGGGTCGTGCTTTTAGCCATCATAAGAACTTTTTGAGTGGCAAGTGCCTACTCAATCCTATGAACAACCTCATGTTCATCCATCCTAAGTCTGTTATGTCGATTTAATCGATGGGAGGTTCTCTCTAGATCAAGATCGAAAACTGGCAGCATTGAATCTTTCAGTGGGAGGCGTATGTGCAATTATACAGATACTTTTGAGTGTAGAAAAAAACATACTTCTAGCGTGGAAACTCAGTAGAGAGAGGAGATAACACTTCCAAAAATTGGTATAAAAACAATAAAAAAAATTTGGAGTTCAAGAAAATGATTTGTTGTCTCTGACAACGGTGCAAAAATTGGTATGTATCATTCACAAAGCAATTCACTACAATAATTACCCTAAAGTTTAATCCTTTTTTTTTGGGTAAGTTAGAGGGATTTTATTCATCTCACCCCTCTCTTGAAAGAAAAACTAGGAGATCATTACAACCTACTGACTCATTTGCTGAAATAAATCTAGAAGTACTACTTCCATTACAAGATTCTAAGTTGACAATGTCAACTATACTATTAGGGGGTACCCTATAGACAAAGGAACCTCCCATGGTTTTTTGATGAAATTTCGCTAGACCATCAGCAACCTTGTTCCTTTCTCTGGGGATATGTCTGCAGTTCCAACCTTTTTTCCAAGCATCCTTTATGCCTGTCAGCCACACCACCAGCTTCGGAAAATGCTCTATTCCTCCCTCAATGGCCTCTTTTGCTCTTCTGAATCAGTCTAAAAAATGATTTCGTTGCACGAAAGGTGTTGTCCCAAATTAACCGCCCAGTGGACGATGAGAGACACAAACAAAGCAAAGCCCACAAGGTTCGCTTGCTCCGTAATATTGAAACTCTACAACATAATTTGGCGATAAGATATGATGTTATCTCATACCGTATGTGTATCGATATGCAAGATGAACTCACTACTCTTTTAAGAACGGAAGAAGAAGATTGGAAACAAAAAAAGCCACATCAGTTGGTTAAACGAGGGGGATACTAACACCCATTTCTACCATGCTTATATCAACCAAAGAAGGTGAGTTAATAGCATCCTAACTATCAAGCGCCCAAGTGGGGAATGGGAGACTGATGCTACCGAAGTGTTTGATTTGGTTATAGGATACTTCATCGGGTTGCTCACTACACCCAGTAACACCAATAAGGAGGCCATCAACTCCATCCCAGTGAGGTTCTCTCCCATCCCGGAGGAACACAGGCAGCAGCTCAAACGACCCGTCCACCAACAAGAAGTTGAGAATATTCTCAAGACAATGGACCCCTATAAAGCAGTTGGTCCAGATGGGACCACTACCCACTTCATTCGCTCCAACTGGTCGATAATGAATGATTTAGTCACAAGAACAATCCAATAAGCATTATCCTCGCCCAAGCTTGACGGACAACTGTGTGATGCCACAATCATCCTCATACCCAAGGGGTCGAAGTCGGAGCAAAGAAGTCATTTCCACCCCCATTTCTCTTAACAACACAATACTAAAACTATGTTTAAAGGTTGTAGTTGAACGACTGAAACAATGGCTACCACACTAGATAAGCACTGCTCAGAGTGCTTTAATTCCTGGACGGAAAATCACGGACAACATCACCGTCGTTCAGGAAATCATCCACAAAATGTCCAGGAGAACATTGGACAGGATGATGGCTATAAAAGTGGACCTCACAAAAGCTTATGATAAAATGGCATGGAATTTCATTGACGACACTTTGAAGAAGACTGGCATACCCAACAACCTGTAGACCTACATCATGAATTCTATTTCAACAGGCAGCTCATCTATTGTGTTGAATGGAACAACTTCTGCTAAGTTCACACCAGTGCGAGGGTTACGACAAGGGGACCCTTTGAGTCCATACATATTTGTTCTGTGCATTGAGCGGTTGACCCAAATGATCGAGGACCTAGTGCAAGCGAAGAAATGGAATCCAATACAATTGAAAAGAAACGGACCAAGGATAGCTCACGTTTGCTTTGTAGACGACATTATCCTTTTTGCTAAAGCAAACGTTTCCAAGATCCGCACTATCATGACCTGCTTTAAGGAATTTGAAGAGGCTTCGGGCCAAGTGATCTCTATAGAGAAGATAAAGGTCTTCTTCTCCAAAAGTGTGTCCAACAGGGACAATGAATCGATATGCAGAATCAGTGGCCTCCAGATGACTAACGACCTCGACAAATATTTGGGGGTCCCCATCATTCACTCGAGAGTTCCTAAGAAAACATACAATGAAGCGTTGGATAAGGTCACGAGCAGAATAAATTCTTGGGCAGCTAGAGGCCTTTCAATGGAAGGAAGAGTTTGCCTAGCTAAAAGCACTCTACATGCCATACCCACCTACATTATGCAGACTGCGAAACTCCCCCTTCAACTCTGCGACAGGATTGACAGCGCAATCAGGAAGTTTATATGGAATGTTGGAAGAAGCAAAAGAGGTGTCCACTTGGTGGCATGGGATAGAATCACCAGTAGGAAGATTCACGGAGGCCTCAGTCTTAGGTCTATGAGGGAGTGGAACATGTCGTTACTGATGAAACTCAGATGGGGCATTTATAGTAGATGACGCACGACTTGGAGCACAACTATGGATAGAAAAATGTTGAACAACACACCGGTATCCCACTCCAATATGTCTCGGCTGGCTAGGGCAGTCCTACAAACTAAACAATTTATGGAGGATAACACTAACATCATCCCGGTGAGTGGAGACCAAACTTATGTCTGGTACAATAAGTGGCTTCCAAGCGGGGCTGTTCTGAAGGATCATACTCTACTAAACCCGATTCTAAAAAGCTTGTATGATCTGAAAGTGAGCAGTTTAGTGAATTTCGATGGTAATTGGGACCACAAGTTCCTTAAACATTGGCTCTCGGTCAATATAGCTCAAGAAATATACAAATTAACACCGCCCATAGACATGGAAGCAGAAGATGTTCGAGTTTGGAGGCTCAACTTGGGTGGCAGCTATACAGCCAAAACAGCCTACAATGCCTTGAGAGTGAACAATGATCTCAAAAGACCGGGGTAGTGGAGACTGATCTGGAAAGCCAAGGTAGAAACGAGAGTCAAAATGTTCATGTGGTTAATGGTGAACGGGGCTCTCCTTACTAACTGGAACAGAACTCGCCGAAATATGGCAGTGGACTCGATTTGTAATAGGTGCAACGAAGGTGAGGAAACCATTCTGCATGCAATCTGGGACTGTAGGTTGGTGAAAGGGGTGTGGGAAAACCTCCAACTGAACAATAAACCCGTTAATTTCTGGACTATGAATAACCTAGATCAGTGGATCAACAGTAATATGAAAGGATCATATGAGTATAGATCCATTTACTTTATAGCTTGTTGGAGTCACTGGAAGCAAAGGAACCTCTGGACATTTGAAGGCAAGGCTACCAATGCTCAACATCAAGCCCAGTACATCAGAAAGGAAGCGACCATGTCGAATAATGTGTGGACACACCACACAGGTTCAGCCGACCAAGACAATGCGAGGCAGTGGAAACACCCCACCCTTGGACTCACTAAAATCAACACGGATGCGTCTTGGAAGAGAGGGAAGGGAGCTATTGCGACTGCTATTAGAAACCATAATGGCGAGTGGTTGGGTGGTATGGGACATTCCGTTACATCAACAAGCTCACTGGAAGCTGAAATTAGGGCAATTGAGCTAGCAGCTAAGATCGCTAAAGTGTGCTCCATACATGAATCTATTATTGAATCAGATAGCCTTCTTACTGTTAAGATGATTAAGGAGAACTATAAGAAACATACCCGCTTTGCCAACCTGATAAGGGGAATACAGAGAATAAGAAATAACCTTGACTCGGTCATCTACTGCAAAAGAGAATGCAACGTTTTGGCGGATGCCCTTGCTCATCACCATTTTAATAGCAAATCTAGAAGTACCCTGTACAGTCGCCCTCCAACCATTCTACCCGAAGTAAACCAAACACTCTCCTGTAATGGTAGTACTACCATATTTAATAATTTGCATTTTCTTGATATTTGTAACCCCATCTTAAATGTGCTAGCACAAGGTGGGCAAGATGAATAAGAGAGCCACCTGACTTCGCAAAAAAAAAAATAACCGCTCAGTGAATAGCTCTGACTTTTGCTTCAAGGACTCTACTAGCATGTATCTTCATACCCCAACCACCCATCCAGTTTCCAATCTAGTCTCTACAAATAATAGAAATCGACGTTGGGGTACTAGTGTTTCTAAAGGTTGCATCAGTATTAATCTTCCAATAGTTCGACTCTGGTGGCTGTCGACATCCTTCAGTAGATTGTGATATTCTTCTTTCCTTGACTTCCGGGTTGAGTGCCAGATTTGTTAGATTGCACTCCTTTCTGATGAGATGAGCAATATAGTTGCCCGGATGTTTAGTACCTTCAAACACCTATAGATTCCTGCTTTTCCATATTTTCCAACACCCAATCATAAAGATTGTACTTACACTCCTTTCTGTCTTAATAAACTTCTCCATCCACATTCAAGTATCTATAATAGAGAAGAAATTAGTCCATAATTGGTTGTCTAAGATAGATTTCCAAACCTCATGTGCCCTCGAACAATCACGTAAAGCATGGAGAATGTATTCCTCCTGAACTTCGCAGATTGGGCATATGGCATTCGTAGTTAAGCCTCGGGTCACTCTCTTCTTGTTCATTAGGATAGCATTATGGCCTACTAACTAGATAAAAAACTTCACCTTCATAGCTATCTTAGTCTCCCAGATTATATTCCAGTTGCCCTGGACTCTAATCTCCTTGTTTTGTCTCAGAATGTGATAGGCGCTCTTGATAGTAAACTGACATGTGTCTGAATGGTTCCATGCTAGAACATCATCTTCCTCAGTCTGTCTGGGGGTATCCAGTCTGGTAACTTTCCTTGTGATATCTTGTGGTAACCAGTCATTTAAGAACTCAGTGCCCAACTCATTATTTAGGTTGACGAGGCTCAAAAATTTAAGATCCATCAAATCTTCTGGTATGGGCCAAGTACTATACTGATGTAGACTGCCCTCGACCTCACACCATTTGTCCAACCAAACATTGATATTTCTTCCACTAACCGGTATCCAGGTCGAGTTTTCAGTTATGAAGTTCTTGCAATGGAGGATTGATTGTCCTAGTCTGGAGATACTGGTGCGTTTACCTTCAGCATAGCTTGTGTACTTGAGGTTCAAACTTTTACACCAACTCAAATCTCTCTTCGTGGTGGTTTCCCATGCCAGCTTGGTGATAAGGGATTCGTTTTGCTCCTTCATGCTTCGTATACCCAGACCTCCATGTTCCTTACTGCAGGTAACTGTGTTCCATGCAACCAGGGAAAGAGGATGGCTTTTGTGATTGCCACCCCAAATGAAGTTCCAGACTGTGCTATCAATGTGGTCACATACCTTGGTTGGTATGAGAAAAGTCTGCATAACATAGCTAGGGATTGCAGTGAGGGTCGATTTCGCAAGCCTGACCCTTCCAGCTAAGTTTAAGCATTTAGCTGACCAAGCTACAATCGACGATTCAACTCTCTTCAAAGTGCTATTATATGTATCCTTGTTCACCCTTCCATGGATAAGGGGGACCCCGAGATACTTCCCCAGGTTGTTGGTGATATTGAATCCACTGATACGTCCAATTTTGGATCTCTTTCTTTGCCTGACATTCATTGAGAAAAAGATGGAGGACTTCTTTGTAGATATAGTCTGTCTGAATACTCGACTGAAGTTTTTAATACAACTAAGTATTGTTTGCATTTCTTTCACATCTGCCTTGGCAAAGATAACCATATCATCAACAAAACAAAGGAGGGATACTTTAGGACCAGAATTGTAGAGTTTGAATGGAGTCCATTTCTTTTTTGAGATAAGCTTCTCGATAGACTGACTGGGTCTCTCTAAGCACTAAATAAAGAAATAGTGTGACAAAGGATAACCTTGTCTTAGGCCCCTAGTTTCTTTGAATGACCCAGCTGCCTTCCCATTCCAAATGATGGAGATTTCACTAGTCGAGATGGAACTCATGATGTATTTGTAGATAATATTATTGATTCTAACTTTCTAAAGAGTATCATGGATGAAGGGCCATGTCATCTTGTCATGGGCTTTAGACAGATCAATTTTTATTGCCATCATCTCCTTACTTGACTTCCTTCTCCTCATGATATGGATTATCTCTTGAGTAATGGTAATGTTATCAGAAATCCTTCTACCAGGGACAAACACACTTTGTACTGGAGATACCCACTAGGATATATAGGATTTAATCCTCTCCACAATGACTTTTGATGTGAGCTTCAAACTATGATGGTTAAGAGAAATTGGGCAAAAATGTTCACATTGTTCAGGTTTAGGAATCATTGGAATCAACACTATGCTCTATTTACACATGTTTCCATTTAGCTGGCCTCCTTGAAGGGCATCATTTATGGTAAGCAGGAGTGAATGTTTAACTGTGTGCCACTTTTTCTTAACGAAACTTCCATCCGCACCATCAGGGCTAGGCACCTTGTGTGGATTTAACTTAGACAGGATGTTGTGGATTTCTTCTACTGTATCCCTAGAGAACAACACTTGCTTCTCTTACTCGGTCAAAATTTTGAACTCCCCTGGGAACTCCTTGATGTCCATTGCATGTATGGTTAAAGGTTCAGTAAAAAGGTTCTTGAAATATCCCAGAATTAGTTGCCGAATCTCCTCTTCATTGCTGATCCAGTTGCCATCTCCATTTCTGAGTATAGTGATGGTATTGTGCCATCTTGTTTGTTTGACATAGGCGTTGTAAAACTTCATGTTCAAATCGTCATCTATGAGCCAATTGATATGGATTTTCTGCCTGCAGTCCGCTTCCTCCTATTTTAGAATATCACCATATTGGCCCTCCATGTTAATGATCATGTTAGATGTGATCTCATCATAGTTTTCTACTAGATTTTTCTGTAATAAGTTAATATTTCTCAAGATCCTCTTCTTCTCCTTCATAGTGGTCTTCTTTTTGCCAGATGCCCATCTGTTAATGGTCTCTTGCGATCGTTCTAGGGCTTCATTGAAGTTCAGACACGGGTTCTAGCTATTCTTTACTGTTCTTTGGAAATCTTCTGATATAGACAAATATTCTTTTATGAATAAACATCTTCGAGCATAATCGTTTCTTATATCGCCAACTACAATGTGGCAATGATCTGAGTATGCCTCCAGAAGGTGTTCGACTGTGAAGGTTTGATATGCGTCTATGAACTCATTGTTGGCTATTGCACGATCGAGCCTCTCCGGCTACCTGCCATGTATGTACGTGAACCTCTACCCATTGAAACCAATGTCCGTAAAACCTGCTTCCATGAGGGTATTATTGAAGGTCATAGCTTCTTTAAAATTGTAGTGACTACTTCTGGATTTTTCCTCAGGTAATAATGTCGTGTTGAAGTCTCTAACAGCAATCCATGGAGGGGTAAATTTTTGACCCATTGAGACTAGGTGTTTCCATAACAACTTCCTTATAGAAAAATGTGGATCCGCATACACAAACGTGATCAGAACCTTGTTGTTAACCTTACAGAGGGCGAATTGATGGTGGCAATTTATGATTTGAATCGTACAATCCTCATCTTTCCAACAAACCTAGATTCCCCTAGAAAAGCCCCTGGCTTCACATCTAAATGATCTATTAAAGACGAGATTCTTGATGGTGCTTACCTCTTTGTTACCACTGATGCGAGGTTCCAAAATTCTGACCAGCTTAGTCTTCTTTAGTGAGATGAAATCTCTGAGGACATGACAAGAATCCTTATTATTGATTCCTCTAGTGTTCCACAAGATTGTATTTAACATTAACAACTAAAAAATGATGGTGATGAGACTATGCTATGAAAAACACCCTATGCAGCCATAGGTGTTCCTTCACTCTCAACATTCATTTCTGCTTCACCACCTTCCACCTCTATCTGCAAGCGTGGACTTTTTCTCCAGTGTTCGTATGGTGGTTTTGTTCTAGTTGTCTTCATCTTCGGTCCCGAGCCTTTCAGTTTCCTCCCTGGTGGTAATCGGGTGGCTAAAATGTTAGAATCAACATCCCTTAATGAAATTCATTCCTCCATTTCCTCCTCCTCCTTGTTCTCCAGGTTTGCCACTTTCTCTGTGTTTTCTATAGTGTTCCTCGTGGTGTCTTCATGATTCATAGTATTATTCGTGTCCTCCAATGTATGCTTTGAGTTTTTAGTATCCTTCGCATTCTCTGGAGATGCTTCTAATGCCTCAAGATCTATAATCTCATTCACCTCCGGATTGGAAGCCACATGAACCTCTGCGTTGGTAGTTTCATTGTTCTTCAACTTGTTGATTTCATTCAACACTTCCTTTCCATCATCCACGGTCTCTATAGTTTTCTCTCTCCATGTATTTGGGGGTGTCTTGGATCCTGCTGTACTCTCCCTTTTTTCGACTACATTATTTCCTTTATCATTGCTTGTTTGTCTCTGGTCATCATCATGTTCTTGCACCTCAGCCAACTTTGCAAACTTGTTCTGGCTATTTGCCTCAACACTTTGTTCAGCAGTTTGTGTCTTTGCTCTTGGTTTATAAGTGGTGGACTTTCTTCTTTGTATCTTCCATTTGTTGTTTTGGCTCTCCTCCTGAGTGATAGTGGGGACCCCTTACTCGTTACTCGTACCTTCCATGTTTTCCTTTTGACTCCCAGCGTTCAGGTTGAGTGTGCATTTAGTATCCACATGTCCTATCTTCCCACAGAAAGCACATGATTCACAAAAAACCTCATATTCGACCGGGTAGGTCTCATTATTGATGGAGATGGTGTTTATCATAGGTTTTGAGGTATCTACCTCAATGGCCAATCTAGAAAACTTGCTCCTTGTCCTAGCCATCGTGTGGTTGTCAACCTTAATAAGGCTACCTAGTGCCATTCCGATGTAGTCAAGCAAGGTTGGTAGATAAAGATGAAGAGGTAGGTCTATGATACAGACCCAAGTCACCAAATATCTGGGAAAATCTATGGAAGGGCGAAAAGTGGGATCCCATTGCCACATAACTAAAAATTTGCCAAATTGTTTCCAAGGACCTCCAAACAAGGTAGTTTCAAAGTCCTGTTGGTAGGAGAATTGCACCACGTAATGTCCCAGATCTACTTCATATATGTTAAACCTTCCTATGGGATTCCATAAGGTTTTTAGTCGATCCCTCATGGTCATAAACCCCACATTAGATCTGATCAGTCTAGTTACCATGGTGTACATCCATGGCCTATCCAGTACCTCCTCAGCATCAGCGTTGATTTCCAGCTTCGGGTTTCCATCCAACACCTTTAGGGATACGTCTGTCGTTGCAAGTTTGTGTTGAAACAACCTTTCCAGAAAATGATCTGCTTCATCATCCTATTCGCCCCCCATGGAGTAGTCACCCAGATGTATGGCTTGGTAGTCTCCTTCTTCTAGTGATGCCTCCTTCGAACGATCGTCTTTCGCTTCTATTTTTCTACTCCATTTCTCCGTCTCCCTCCTTCCTCCATTGTTTCCACCCAATGGTGGGAAGGATGTAGCGTTGTCTTTTTCTTGGTTGATCATACTTTTGGCCTCGCTATTTCCTCGTTGATTGACTTGGCCCCTCATCTCAGTGTATTGGAACTCAAACCCGACGTTAGGGATGGTGACCTTGACTCCTCTTCCTCCGCTATTCTAGCGACCCTCCAACGTGTTCTGCCTCACCATTCCTCCCTTCATCCCTCTGTCTATTTCCACATGGGTTAATGAGTCCTGCAGAATCTCCAGATCCTCTTGGATTGCTTTGCCTTCACCAGTGCCTCCCCCCTCCGAGGTGCCATCATCCTCCCCCATCGCCCCCCCACGTTCTCCTATGCCCCCTGAAACCCTATCCTCCCCCATTTCATTTTAATCCTTTTTTACCTTCTAGTTAAGTCTACTATAGAAGGGAAGATCACATATGACAATGTTTTTAAGATTCATTTTTTTAATCCCGATTGCTTTTGAAATAATGTCTTTTGGCATTTTTTTTAATAATGGAAATAAATTAAATTCCAATTTGGGGGTTGTCTGATTATGCTAGAATGAGAAATTAAAATTCCAAGAAGTAATAGATTACACTAATGAAAATAAAGGAAAATATTATTATAAAATAAGAAAATAAAGGAAGAAACTATTAGCTCACAAGATTATCTAAAAAAAACAAAGTGTTGAAATTAAAAAGCAAATTGAAAACATGCATTTAAAAGAAACAATTTAAAATAAGGAAGGAAAGCATCAAGGCTTAGGGGTTTTACCAGCTTAACTCTTGTGAAAAAAAGATCAAGTGATACATTACAAACAAGATAGAAGTAGGTATGTGATTTATTCATAAACAAACACAATAGAGGAATTCCACATGAACCCATTGGTCCCAGTGTTCTTGTATCCTTGTTCTTCATCCTAAAGAGGATTTTTCTATGGTCACATAAAAATCCTAATGAAACTAGTTTAGGCATTCTAAATCCCTGGTTCCATGGTTACTTCTATCTGGATTAGAAAGAAATTAAAATGATTAATTACTTCATTTAAATTGGTGATTTCTAAACCAAAAACCATTTGTCTAAAATAGTCATGTCAATATCGATTCAATTAACACATGGATAAGGGGTTACTCCCCTCTCCTCACTAAGGAAAGTACTCTCTAATAAAAGTGAGAAAGGGAGAGACAAGGAGAAAAAGATAGGAAGCCATAGACCACAAATCCAAATTTTTTGAAGAGAGTAAGGTGGTGACAATTAAATGGTTTGATGTCTTTATCCCTTGGTCCAAGAGAAAAAACGAGAAGATAGAATGAGAAATAAATAATTCCAGATGTAGAGGAATGAACTAATTTTTATTGCTTGAATGAAATGATTAAACTAGGATTGAAATTGACAGAGTTTCAACTAAAAATTCCAATACAAAAGTATTGGGACCCTTTTCTATGTGGAGTCCCCCCTCCTTTTATAGGGTAAGGAGGGGTGGAAAACCCTGAAAAGGGGTAGAAGAAAAGGGAATGATGGTTTCTAGAGTCTACTGCTCGAGCACTGCAAAATGGTCATCTCACGAGATGACATGATCGTCTGGTAGTGACTTGGCTTGAGTCTAGAAAGATTGATTCAAAACCCTAAAACGGGTTCTATCAGCACCGTTTGGATGCAATCTTAGGCTCAAAGTAAATATCGAGACAGCCGCCTAGCTGATCTGGGACACCTAAATCAATTCTGATGTGGTGTGTCTTAGGAGAAGTGGCTAAACCCTAGTCGAATGAAGTGGCAACACCCTTACTTTCATTTCTTAGTTTTGAAGTAAAACTTTGAAATGATCTTTTGGAAGAACTGAGGTGCTCATCCTGCACCTCTGTGTGCGTAATCAAAGGGTTGGAACCCTAATCAAGCGGTGGTGCTCTTTGCAAAGGGTTTGATTCTTGGTCAAGTGACCTAGTCATTTGGGCTTGCTTCAATGATCGTCTGGATCCAAGAGAGGATTGTATTGCTAAATCGAGATGCCTTTCTGGCATGTAGAGTAGGCTGGCCGAGCTGAGGCCAAGGTGCTCGTTTGGATTTGGAATATGGGGACTCAGGGAGCGAGTCGACCGTCTGGGCTCACTGAGATGACCATATCACTAGCTCAGTGGGTCAGAATCAACTTCGGAGAAAATCCCTACAAAAACTGAGAAAGTAGATAAGTATTTGCAAAAGTAAATCAAGAAGCGGGTAAGTTGCAATTTAGTCAAAAAATTATTGAAAAAGAGATAAAACCTAATCAAAAGGACTAAGGAGAATATGCAAAAATATAGATGAATATGCATTCATAAAAATACCACATACTTGAATCTTTTCTCGTCCCTAGAAAATAAAATTACTAATAAATTCCAATTTATGCTCCAAAAATGTCATCATCACCTTGTAACATCACTATGGTCCTCACCTTCAAATTTTGTCCAAGTGACCCAATCTCCTAAAACCACATAGCAAAAAGTTTTATATTCCCTATTTAAACAAATATCACATCTTGCTTCTAAAATGAGAATTTCTATAAAAATAGGCCTCCTCTTACTTTCACTTTGACACTCTCAATTTTTATTTTATTATAAGTTGTTCCACAAGAAAATGATGAAGGGGGATTGTGAAAGAAAAGAAGAAAGAGATGAAAATTTTTTATTCCCTCTCTGTTAGACTTTTGATTTGAGTTTCCGGAGTTGTGGCTACATTGGTCACAATTCTGTTCATGTGCACTTTTGACATTTTTTGATGGTTCACCCCTTTGTGGAGTATGGAGTTTTATTTTAGGAAGTGTGCCACCATATACTTGATTTTTGTCTGGTGGTGATTCTTTGCTTCTCTTTTTTAGAATAAAAATAGAGGGAAGGAAGAGATGTTCGTCTGCTTATAATTTCAACAGTTTATATATATATATATATATAGAGAGAGAGAGAGTCATTTCTCAAGTTAGAATATTCCTTTAAATCACATGATGCAAGTTTTATAATAAGATAATGCATTTGCTTAAAATAGGGAAAAGTTATGCTTCACTCTGATCGATTCCTTATGAATTCACAACTAATCTAAGGTGTCATGTTGTTAGGGGTCCTATGTGACATGATGGTTTCTGTCATGGCAATTTATAATAGACTTTGTAAAAAAATTACTAAATTAAAGGGGTACAATGATATATCTCTACTCAATGGGCCAACTAGATAATGGCCATTACAACTAAGTAAAATTGACAGGGATGTCCAACTAGATAAAGGCCATAAACTAAAGAAAATAAATGCAAAACAATAATAAGAAAAAATAAAGAAAATAAGGGAAAGATGGGGGTGGAATAGAATCATATCACCCACCTCCACCCCAGACTTAGAATTTTTCTTGTCCTGAGAAAAACTTAATCAGAGATGGAGGGAAGAAGATCACTCTGGTAGAGGAAAGTGGTAAGATGAAGGGGGTTGTAGGAGTAATTTCCCCAATAAGGGGAGTTGGGGTCAGGGCAGGCCTGATGGGCCCCATACTGAGGTCTATTTACATTGTAGTGGCCCTGGTGCACAGGCCAGAACTCATGGGATCCCTGCATCAAATAGATATGGTTGAGTTGATGCCCTTGATGCTGATGCTCACACCGGATCTCCTCCAATTAGTCTTGGACCTCATAGAATCCATAAGGCTCCTAAAGTCCTTCCTTAGTGCCTTGGTGTCTCCTAGTGTGGCGTCGTGAAGGTGAAGGCGGTGATCCAGTCTCATCCCCATGTGCCTCCATGGAGACTCTCCTCCTCTGTGTTGTAGGCTCGGGGACATTAACTAGATCAGGATGCTCTTGGAGGAAACATTGAATGTGTCTTGGCAAGTTTATCATATCAAACACCAGATTTGCATCTACAAACCTGGAAAATCAAGGAAGCTCTAGACCAAGGGTGATGCCTTTGAATGTCAAGTAATAGGCATCCCTATCTGCTCCATAGCAACTGAACATGTAATCATTCAAATATGTGATATCGATCAGATGATGCACATGATCAAATGGTGCAAAAGGGATGTTAGTGAAGACTAATAATTTGGCCACTATAGCGATAATGTGGCCAATACAAAGCATGAAGGAGGTTTTTTCGGTAGCTTGATAGTTGAGTTGTGAAATCATAGCATTCTCCCAACTGAAAGGATCATCATTCAACAATCACCATAAAGTGTAGAGGTCGAGGTGGGTAACTGCTCCTTGTGTTCCCTCCCTGCTAAAAATAGTGCACACAAGGACACAATGAATATAGCACTCCATGGGATTGTTGAAGCTAGATGCTTTGGCACCGCTAGGTATCTTGGGTAGGAGGTTTGCGATGTCTGCCCAAATTTTGTCCAAGTTGTAGGAGTAGGATAGTCATCATGGTGGCAGCCCATGCATTGAGATAGACAATCAAACTCACCTTTGTTGATGATGATGGAGGTGAACTAGCAGGCTGAGATCTCCATGTATTCCCCGAATATCTAGATTCTACAACTATAATTCCCTTGGGAGAAGTGGTAACACTAAAAATTGGACATTAACTCAAGGGTGAGATCACTGTACACTGGAAGGACGCGGTAGATGAAGGTCATAATGTGGTTGTGTTAGAGAATCTTATTGACTGTTATTTTCATTCCAAGCGTAGTCAGAGTCGAGGCACATGCCCATTTTGGGAGGGAGATGCCAACAAAAGATAATCGCTCAAATCTCATGAGTGCTTGTTGCTAAAAAAATGACGTAAGTGTTTGGATGTGGAGCAATGTGAGGTGATCGAGGAGTAACATAATCAGGGTCATGGATGGATGAGGACCATCCACCTGTGGTCTCCTAGATGAGTATGTCTACCTCATTGATGTCGTAGAGCATCTCCTCAACCACCTCAAGAGAAGATTCACTAGTAGGCTCCTAGATCCTAAAGGCCTGGTGCATAGTGGGAGCGGCAAGGTGGATCGTGTGAGGTGGAAGCATGTGACTTCCCTTTCTTTTTTAGGAAGCGATTAAACATTGTTTTCAGGATGCATGTGGTGAGATAGATGTCTAGAAAGCTAGAGATGCTCATCTAGATTGATGATACAGTCGCATGGGAGAACCAAATGGTCATCTGAAGACTATTACTTATGCAGTGCAGAGCTCAGTACGTGGTTGTGTGGCGGGCCAGATTCCCATCTAGATGGTATGAAGGTGTGACTGGTAGGCTAGTAGTCGTGATGGTGGTGGAGTTGAGGAGGAAGAGTTACACTGCTAAGGAGATGATTGTTAGTATCGGCTAGACAGCCGATGTAACATCCCACTCTTGCTATGCAATTTTCCAAATTATTTTATTCCTTGCATGCTCTTTTACTAATTAGATAATTGTTGAGGACTTAAATGCAATTTTACCATGTTAGTTTTTGCAAATCATTTCATTATGTCCAATTACTCTCTTATCCTTATTTTATTTAAAGAAAATGTTTTCATACATATCTATGCTCTTTTGTTTAATAAAATGAGAATAAATGCTTTTATGTCCAATTTTCTCTCTCATATGATAATTAGTGATTTACATGTTTTATTTCTTGTTTAATGGCTTCCATTTTGTTTATTAAAAAGAAATAACATTTATGGAATGTTTTTATGTTTTGCAATCCTTATTTGAGAAATCAATGCCTTTTTATATTCATTTCAATGCACATAATGGTCTTTGCTATTTTAGACCTAAAACGTGTACAAGAAGTAAATATAATTAAATGGGAATGTTCTAGACCCTCTAATACACCTATGGTTCAAATTTGAACTCTTTTGGACCTTGTTTGACCCTTCAAATCGATTTTGAAAGATTTGAATATTGTTTAGCCAAGAATTTAATTTAATGTCATTTATTTTCTTTTATTTCCCTAAAGTCCCGATTTTATGACTGTCATGTGTTACTTCCTCGTGCGCATGCACAGGGACCGTTGGATCAAGATCCAACAGTGCGGCCATCTTCTTCCACCTCTGCCAGTTTCGCGATCAACAGTCGTTTAAGCTGTGATTGAATGTGCGCCTATGATCTCCTTCGATTTTTGACCGTTTTGCTTCATTTCTTCGCCAACGTCTTTGCCTCGCTCTCCCGAACCCAGCGAGCCCTAACTCGCATCCTCTCACTCTCTGTCAGGCAAACGCCCAATATATTGCTTGGACCCCCTCGTTGCACGGGCACCCAGTTGCCACCACAGAGCTTATACCTCCGCCTTTTTGCAGCCAAAAGAATCGCTGGTCCCCGAGAAGCTCTTCCCCGACCTCAATTTCTCCTCTGAATCCCCGAGGCTCCTCAACCTACTCTCTTTTGGTTCCCGGCGATATTGAGTCCGCCCGACCTCCTCCGGCCAGCTCGGCTTAATTGCTCTTATGGTGAGCATCCTCGAGCTCCGTTCTTCCCTCTGGTATTGTTCCTTTGATTCGCGATGGCCCCAATCATTGTGGCCTATAGAGCAGCCTTCAGGTGCTTGTCGGCGCCAGCCGCCATGGAAGCTCTGTGCCTCTTCAGCCATGAAGACTTGCCCTTTTGCTCCGTCTTTCACTAATGAGCGTATTTGGGTGATTTTATGGTACTTTGGCACTATGCCTCGATGTATCAAAGCCTCTGATGATTTCCCCTGTTCCTTGGTTTTCCGACGAGCCTAATGGGCTCAGGGCTGCTCACCCCCTCACCGCCTACTCATGTGGCTTCGACTGAACATCAGGAAATCGACGTGAGATCTTGTTTTCTTGACTGAGCACTTTGCGTCCTTCATCATCAGCACAAATGGAGCTTGCCTCCATGACTGCCTGCTCCAACAGTAGTGAGAAAGGGGGAAGGAAACTGGGTCAGCAAATGACCCCAGGACCCCCACGTTTTTTATCAATTGATTAATGTTGCAAGGGTAACATAGGTATTTCACCTTTGATTTTATTTCTCGCACACACTCTATAATTTGGGTCTGAATGACAGTTTTACCCTCACATGTTGTATTCATGTGTAACATGCGGCCTAGGTTTTTCCGACTTTTAGCCTGTGATTTACGTCAGATTAATATTCAATTTAAATGATGTCACGCTATGGTTTCCTATTTTTCTGATTGGTCCAGAGTGCAAAATTCATAACTTCTGCATCTGACCTCAGAAAAATATAAATAAATATGTTTTGGAAAGGATTTTCGATGAGGAATCCGATTTTGTGGTTTTTATCGACTAATTTTGTTGTTTTCACATATCAATATTTATATGGACAAATTAGGGTTTAATTTGAATAACAAAGGATAATTATGCTATTTTAGGTGATTAAAAGGATCCAACCAGTCAAACAGGGTTTGACTTAGGTGTTTTAGATCAAGGTAAGCGGGCCATGCCCTTTGCATAGATAACATTTGGTTTATTGAATGTTTATGAATATTGTTAAGCACTTTATGATGATGTCATGTTTTTCCTCAATGTATATGATTATTGGATGTTGATTGTTATAATCTAAGTCTAAGAGTAGAGACCACATTAAGATTATAATTTATGATTAAGATGCATGAACCCAAGATTAAGAGGGAAGAGATTCTCATCCATGCTTAAGAGGGAGAAATCCTATTTTGTTCAAGAGGGAGAAATCCCAATTAAGATCAAGTTTAGGTTATTAAGACGATAAGTAAAATTTAAGAAAGATCATGGTTAAGGGAATTTGATTTAGATTTATATGCACCTTGTTATGGGATTTCTGAGCATTATGGGCTTTCCGAGCAATTATGGGATTTTCGAGCATTATGGGCTCCTTATGGGGCATTAATTGAGGAGCATATACTTCTAGTCAAATTCTTCATGTAAAAGATGCTAAGAAAAGATTAATGTCAATTCATGTTTATGTCAAATCAAGTTATATGTTACTTTTATGCTTTATAATATGCCAATGCCGCTTACTCACCATGTTTGTTTTTCCTTTGCATGGCTGGGGACGAGATGTCCGCAGGAGTTGGAGCTAAAGAGAAGGAATTGTCTTCAGAATAATACTAAGGACTCAAAGATCTAAGGAGTTGTTGCCTGGTGGGACGTCCATCTATGGAGATCCTATCATTTATATGTTATCCAGTTCATGTTAGCATAGATTTAGTATCATGACGTAGTTATCTTTCCAAGAAGAACTCTATGTATGAATCTATATTTCTATGAATGCCAAGTGTTGTTTATTTCTTGATATGAGATCATGCATGTGACAATCCCTCCCTAATATGCCAAGTACCCCACATTATGGATAATGTTGGGGATTAGGATGTGCTTCCGTTGGTTACGTAAGAAACCCTAGGGAGGGGTGTTACATTAATGGTATCAGAGCAAGAAATAGATGGCCACTAAGGAAACACTAGAGATTCATATTATGTTCTAATATCATGTTATGTTTACCCTTTCATATGGCCCCTAAGAAGAAGGAGAAGGTTGGTGAGTCAAGGCACTCACAAGGATCCTCTAGTGGCGATAAGACTGAAGACATGAACCACGCCCCTCCACCAGTCACCCTAGATGCCCTAGTAGCAGCCTTGACCAGTGCCCTCCAACCTAGAGCTCCACCTAGAGCACATGAGATCTCCCTCATAGATTTCTTGAAGATTAGACCCGATGCTTTCCATGGTGAAGATGAAGTTGATGTGGTGACCAAGGCTGAGGAATGGCTTAGCAACATGGAGCATTGCTTTAGAGACTTAGAGTGTCCCCCACGTAGTAGGGTTAGATTTGCCACCCATATGCTCAAGGGTGCAGCCTGTACTTGGTGGGAAAACCTCTTAGACTCTAAGGAAGATGATGACCCTCCTTTCTCTTGGGGTGAGTTTGTAGAAGTCTTTAATAACCACTATGTATCTGAAGCCATGTTAGAAAGGAAGGAAGATGAGTTCGTCAACCTTAAGCAAGTGGGTGACATGACTGTCACTGAGTATGCCATGAAGTTCCGTAAGCTCCAAAAGTATGGTCTTGAGTACACTGAGCAAAAGAGAGCCAAGAAGTTTATTAGAGGGCTTAAACCTGACCTAAGTTATGCCTTGTCCGGTAGAGGACATAGGACCATGCAATCATCCCTAGATGCAACCCTAGAGTTGGAGGATCACCCTGGAAGGAATCTTAAGAAGGAGGTACTCCAAAACAATCGTCACCCTCAACCCCCTCCACCCTCCAACCACAAGAGAAAAGCCCCTGAGCCTTCTTCTGAGAATGGAAGAACCCCATGCCCCACATGCAAGAGAAATCATGGTGGTCCTTGTAGGTTTGGGACTTCTGTTTGCTACTATTGTGGTGAGGAAGGGCATATCAAGCCTAATTGCCCTAAACTTGCAAAGAAGGATCCTAACCACAACCAAGCTAAGAACCCTAATCCTCCTCCCAAGGTTAAACCGAGGCTCTTCACCATGCAAATGTCAGATGGATAAGAGGAAAATGATCAAGGTAAGGGTAGTTAAGTAATTGATGTTGAATAATAATGTTTTGTTTATGTATGCCTCCTTTTATAATGAAAATTTGTATGTTAAATTTCCAAGTTTATGTGAAACCCTTAAGGTGGGTAGAAACTCTAGGAAATTTCGAGGATGAAATTTATTTAAGGTGGGTAGAATTGTAACATCCCACTCTTGCTATGCAATTTTCCAAATTCTTTTATTCCTTGCATGCTCTTTTACTAATTAGATAATTGTTGAGGACTTAAATGCAATTTTCCCATGTTAGTTTTTGCAAATCATTTCATTATGTCCAATTACTTTCTTATCCTTGTTTTATTTAACGAAAATGTTTTCATACATATCTATGCTCTTTTGTTTAATAAAATGAGAATAAATGCTTTTATGTCCAATTTTCTCTCTCATATGATAATTAGTGATTTACATGTTTTATTTCTTGTTTAATGGCTTCCATTTTGTTTATTAAAAAGAAATAATGTTTAGGGTACGTTTTTATGTTTTGCAATCCTTGTTTGAGAAATCAATGACTTTTTATATTCATTTAAATGCACATAATGGTCTTTGCTATTTTAGACCTAAAACGTGTACAAGAAGTAAATCTAATTAAATGGGAATGTTCTAGACCCTCTAATACACATATGGTTCAAATTTGAACTCTTTTGGACCTTGTTTGACCCTTCAAATCGATTTTGAAAGATTTGAATATTGTTTAGCCAAGAATTTAATTTAATGTCATTTAATTTCTTTTATTTCCCTAAAGTCCCGATTTTATGACTGTCACACGTTACTTCCTTGTGCTCATGAACAGGGACCGTTGGATCAAGATCCAACAGTGCGGCCATCTTCTTCCACCTCCGTCAGTTTCACAATCAACAGTCGTTTAAGCTGTGATTGAATGCGCACCTATGATCTCCTTCGATTTTCAACCGTTTTGCTTCATTTCTTCGCCAACGACTTTGCCTCGCTCTCCCAAACCCAGCGAGCCCTAACTCACATCCTCTCACTCTCTGTCGGGCAAACACCCAATATAGCGCTTGGACCCCCTCACTGCACGGGCACCCAGCCGCCACCACAGAGGTTATACCTCTGCCTTTTTGCAGCCAAAAGCATCGCTGGTCCCCGAGAAGCTCTTCCCCGACCTCAATTTCTCCTATGAATCCCCGAGGCTCCCCGACCTGCTCGCTCTTGGTTCCCGGTGATCTTGAGTCCGCCCGGCCTCCTCCGGCCAGCTCGGCTTAATTTCTCTTACAGTGAGCATCCTCGAGCTCCGTTCTTCCCTCTGGTATTGTTCCTTTGATTCATGATGGCCCCAATCATTGTGGCCTATAGACCAGCCTTCAGGTGCTTGCCGGCGCCATCCGCCATGGAAGCTCTGTGCCTCTTCGGCCATGGAGACTTGCCCTTTTGCTCCGTCTTTCACTGATGAGCGTATTTGTGTGATTTTCTGGTGCTTTGGCACTATTCCTCGATGTATCCAAGCCTCCGATGATTTCCCCTGTTCCTTGGTTTTCTGACTTGCCTGATGGGCTCAGGGCTCCTCGCCCCCTCACCGCCTACTCATGTGGCTTCGACTGAACATCAGGAAATCGACGTGAGATCTTATTTTCTTGACTGAGCACTTTGCGTCCTTCATCATCAGCACAAATGGAGCTTGCCTCCATGACTGCCTGCTCCAGCAGTAGCGAGAAAGGGGGAAGGAAACTGGGTCAGCAAATGACCCCAGGACCCCCACGTTTTTGATCAATTGATTAATGTTACAAGGGTAACATAGGTATTTCACCTTTGATTTTATTTCTCGCACACGCTCTATAATTTGAGTATGAATGATAGTTTTACCCTCACATGTTGTATTCATGTGTAACATGCGGCCTAGGTTTTTCTGACTTTTAGCCTGTGATTTACGTCAGATTAATATTCGATTTAAATGATGTCACGCTATGGTTTCCTATTTTTCTGATTGGTCCAGAGTGCAAAATTCATAACTTTTGCATCTGACCTCGGAAAAATATAAATAAATATGTTTTGGAAAGGATTTAGGATGAGGAATCCAATTTTGTTGTTTTTATCGACTAATTTTGTTGTTATCACATCTCAATATTTATATGGACAAATTAGGGTTTAATTTGAATAACAAAGGATAATTATGCTAATTTTAGGTGATTAAAAGGATCCAACCAGTCAAACCAGGTTTGACTTAGGTGTTTTAGATCAAGGTAAGCGGGCCATGCCCTTGGCATAGATAACATTTGGTTTATTGAATGTTTATGAATATTGTTAAGCACTTTATGATGATGTCATGTTTTTCCTCAATGTATATGATTATTGGATGTTGATTGTTATAATCTAAGTCTAAGAGTAGAGACCACATTAAGATTATAATTTATGATTAAGATGCATGAACCCAAGATTAAGAGGGAAGAGATTCCCATCCATGCTTAAGAGGGATAAATACCATTTTGTTCAAGAGGGAGAAATCCCAATTAAGATCAAGTTAGGTTATTAAGAAGATAAGTAAAGTTTAAGAAAGATCATGGTTAAGGGAATTTGATTTAGATTTATATGCACCTTGTTATGGGCTTTCCGAGCATTATGGGCTTTCCGAGCAATTATGGGCTTTCCGAGCATTATGGGCTCCATATGGGGCATTAAGAGAGGAGAATATACTTCTAGTCAAATTCTTCATGTAAAAGATGCTAAGAAAAGATTAATGTCAATTCATGTTTATGTCAAATCAAGTTATATGTTACTTTTATGCTTTATAATATGCCAATGCCGCTTACTCACCATGTTTGTTTTTCCTTTGCATGGCTGGGGACGAGATGTCCGTAGGAGTTGGAGCTAAAGAGAAGGAATCGTCTTCAGAATAATACTAAGGACTCAAAGATCTAAGGATTTGTTGCCTGGTGGGACGTCCATCTATGGAGATCCTATCATTTATATGTTATCCAGTTTATGTTAGCATAGATTTAGTATCATTACATAGTTATCTTTCCAAGAAGAACTCTATGTATGAATCTATATTTCTATGAATGCCAAGTGTTGTTTATTTCTAGATATGAGATCATGCATGTGACAATCCCTCCCTAATATGCCAAGTACCCCACATTATGGATAATGTTGGGGATTAGGTTGTGCTTCTGCTGATTACGTAAGAAACCCTAGGGAGGGGTGTTACAGCCGATCATCATGTCGAATGAGATGGTGGGGAACAAAAGGACGGTGAGCAAGATCGATCGAGCATCTAGGAGGATTGGGATGGTGGTTTAGCTGCAATACGAAGGCTAATATTCATGAGGCGAAGTATGTCGAGGAGGCTGGCTGGTCTAAGATGGTCGCCTGGTGATGTAAGGGGGCGGCAAGGAGATGATAATGGAACGATCAACATCACTGATGAGGTGGTTGTCTGAAGGTGGCAGCGATGCTAATGGAAAAAACTAGGGCTTGGGGAGGAGAAGGACGTTTAAGTGTGAAGTGTCTCCTCCACATCCACTCATTTTATAAGCCCCATGGTATGCAAGATGATTATCCTTTTCTTCCTAGATGATTGTTTGTGACCTTCGACTGGTTAAAATTCACCACAAATTCTAAAATGGTGTTGAGTTGAATGTGTTTAAATGCGTCTCAAGGTGGGTGAGACGACCGACGTGTGAATTTAAAATGATCATCTGGCGGCTGAGGGTGCCTTTTTCGATTTCTGAATTTCAAATGGTTATCGTTGTTATTATGGCCATCTCAAAGGCCGATATAGGCGTCTCGCCTTAACCAGACAGTCGTTTGACTAGGAGGAGTGTCCTTCCTGTATTCATTGATGCATCTAGTTGAACAACTATTTTTTCTATTTTTCATTCTTTTGGAAAAAAGAACTAATTTTAAATAAAAACAACAAGAGATAGCTAAAACAATGATGGAAGAGTTTTTTTTGCAAAAAATAAATATTGGTTTGCCTCCCAATAAGCGCCTAGTTTTACGTTGAAGGCCCGAAAAGCTAGATCAAGGAGCTGTTTCAGGATCGAGAGGGGGTGGTGGGGGTTCTTGCAGGTTGAGATCTTCAAGTAAGGAGAGTTGATGTGCCTCAGAAGATAGAAAGTCCTCAATGGTGATGTACCATTTATGCCTATGCCCATTAATCTTAACCTCCCCTAATACTTTATCTCAAAGAACAAAAGTGTCATGAGGGTAGGCATGTTTGACAAGATAGGGCCCATACCATCTAGATTTAAGTTTTTCAGGAAAAAGCCTCAACTTGGAGTTGTACAATAAAATTTGGTCACACACCCTAATGTCTTTCCACATAATATGGTCATCATGCCATAGTTTGGTTTTGTCTTTTTAAATTCTAACATTTTCATAGGTCATCAAAAATAGCTCATCTAACTCTTGCATTTGTAAAAAGTAGTTTTCACATGTACCATTTAAGTCAATTAAGAGTTTTGATGTCCCAATTGGTCTTGTGCTCTAATTTTATGGGAATATGGTATGATTTCCCTTAAATTAATTTGAATGGAGTGGTACCTATGGAGGTTTTACAGGTAGCTATATATACCCAAAAGGTATCATTGTGTTTCAAAGCCCAATTGGTCCTAGTGCAATTTACTATTTTCTCTAGGATCGGCTTGATTTGCCTATTTGACACTTCAACTTGACCAATAGTCTGGGCATGGTAAGGGTGGCATCCTTGTGATGCCCTTCATACTGTTTTGACGAGGACTCAAAACTCTTCTCTAGAAAATGGTATCCTCCCTTAGAAACTACAGTACAAGGTACCCCAAATTAAGGAAAAATAATGTCTTTGAAAAGTTTCTTCATAGGTTTGGAATCACGGGTTTTGGTGGGGATGGCTTCAACCCATTTGGAAATGTACTAAACAATCACCAGAATGTATTTGTACCCCCAAGAAGAAGGAAATTGGACCATATAATCTACTCCCCACACATTGAAAATTTCAATCCCCTTCTAAGAAGTCATGGGAATTTGGTCTTTCCTGGATATTTTGTTGGTCCTTTTACATTCATCACATGCAAGGACCAAATGGTATGAGTCTTTGAAAAGAGTAGGCCAGAAAAAACTTGATTGTAACACTTTTCTAGGAGTTTTTTGAGAGATCATGTGCCCTCTAATGGGGCCAGAATGTCACTGCTCAAGTATGTCATGAGAATCTTCTTTAGTATCACACTGGTGATAAAGTCTTTTTGAGCACAATTTAAAAAGATATGGATCATCCCAATAATTTTATTTTCATATCATGCAAAAATTTAGCCTTAGAATTTCCCTTCTATTCATGGTGCAACACACTTGCGGCTAAAAAATTCACATAATGGGCAAACCAAGGATATTGGGGTTCCATTTTCAACAATTTATCATCAGGAAAGGAATCATTTATGGGATGGTCATCATCGTTGAAAAAATCAAGGCGACTAAGTTTGTCGGAAACAACATTCTCATAGCCCTTCTTGTCTAGGATTTCGAAGTCAAATTCCTTAAGTAAAAAGACCAAATGAAAAAGGTGGGGTTTGGCATCCTTTTTAGTCATCAAATATCTAATGATCGCATGGTTTGTATAAACATTGACTTTGTACCCTACCCAATATGAGCAGAATTTGTCAAAGGCGTATACTATGAATAGCAATTCCTTTTCGGTAGTGGTGTAAGTCCACTATACATCATCAAGAGTTTTGGATGCAAAGTAAATTACATTATGATTTTTGTCAACACGTTGTCCAAGAATAACACCAACAACGTAATCACACGCATCACACACTAATTCAAAAGGCAAAGACTAGTTAGGGGCCCTAATGATGGGAGTAGAAATGAGGGAATCTTTTAAACAAAGGAAACTGGTCATGCAAGTGTGCTTCCTCACATTTTTCCAAAACAAGAGATAAATGATGGAGGCAAGAGTTAAAATTATCTGCATAGATGGAGAAATCATCCATAAACACCTCAATAATGGTCTCTGTCAATCCAGTGAAAATAGCATACATGCATCACTAAAAAGTGGTTGCAACATTGCACAACCCAAAGGGCATTCTCCTGAATCCATAAGTGCCAAATGGGCAAATAAAGGTCATTTTCTCTTGGTCATCTAGATGAATGGGAATATGATAGAAACCTAAATAACCATCAAGATAATAAAAATATTGTTGATGGGTGAGGCACTCTAGCACTTTTCCAGAAAGGGAAAGGGGAAATGATATTTTCTAGTGGCCTTATTCAGTTTTCTATAGTCAATACACATAATCCACCCTGTGATAGTACGGGTGGGAATAAGTTCATCTTTGTCATTTTATATGACAATGGTACCCTTTTCTTGGGGATGACATGGACAATACAAAACCAGGGAGATCCGAAGATGGAGTATATGATTCCTAAAATTAAAATCTTGATAACCTCTAGATGCACAACTTCCTTCATGTTAGGATTCCATTTCCTTTGAGGGTCTCTAGAAGGTTTGTACTCTTCTACCATTGTAATTTTATGCATGCAAATGGCTTGATCGAACCATGTGAAATCAGCCATTTTGTATCCTAAGGTGGATTTCCTCTTCCTAGGCTCAGCCATTAGTTTGGTTTCGTGTTCTTTCTCATCAAGGAAGTCATACTTAAGACATCCAGGGAGGTGTTTCAAGGCAGGTGCCTTAGGGGTTTTAGGTTTTGCATCTACAATAGAGACAATTTTTAGATCCTCAAAATCTTCATCATGGACCTCCTAAAAGGTGTTGAGATGATGTCTAAAATTTTCTTACTTCTCATCTTCAAATCCACAATCAATAGGGGTCACAAGGGCATTTTTAAGGGGATCCTCAACTAGTTCCTATTCTTGTCTCAACGATTGCATCTTCTCAATACAATCATGGAGATCAACCTCTTCTTGGAAGTTTGGTCTATGCATGCTTTCAAATACCCTAAAATTAAGGGTTTGTTTTTCTAGGCACAAGAAAATGATTCTGGCCTCAACATCAATCAAGATAGTAGTGGCGAAGAAGGGGATGCCAAAGATGATGGGTACATTAAGTATTCCTTTATGTCCATGATGACTAAGTCACATGGGATATAAGCATCTTTCCCAACCCTTATAGGTGTGTCTTCCATGATACCCATGGGTTTTGTCATGCATGAGTCTTCCAATTTGGATGGTCATGGCATTGGGATGCATGTTTACAAATACTAACCTCCTACAAAGACTATAGGGCATGATAGAAATACTAGTACCCAAATCTGCAAGACCCTTCCTGTAAGCATTATCACCTAGGTAGCACTCAATTCCAAAGGAGCCATGATCTTTCTTCTTTTTAGGCATCTTCCTTTGGATGATGCTAGAGGTAGTGCCAACAAGAATTACTATTTCATGCTAGAGGTAGTCCCAGCAAGAATTACTATTTCATGCTCGTCTGTGTGGTACTTCTTGGTTAGTAAGGAATTCATGTGCTTGTACTAGGCATGCATATCAACTAAGGCATCAGGAAAGGGGATATCCACATGTAACTTTTTCATGGCTTCCCTAAATTTCACAAAGCAAGATTCAGTCCTAGATTGCTTTAAGTGGGCCGGATAAGGTGGATGAGGTTTGTAAATAGGAATTTCTGGCTTGTCAACTTCCACTAGTGGGACCATAGGAGTAGGGTGGAAGGAGTGGGAACAATGGGAGTTGGTGAAGTAGGAGGTTTAATGACCACAATATCAACATCCTCAAAGTCCAAAGGTACAATGATGGGTTTCTCTGGAAGAGGAGTGTGAGTCTTCTCTGAATGGGTGGAGACAACCTTTAGTTGTTTAGGGTGTTTTGGATTGTTCACAAGTTGTGCAGTAAAGGTACTTGCATGGGGTTTTTGTTGGGAAAAGAGATGGGCAAACTATGCATCAGTGGACTTCTGATGTGCTATTATGATTTTCTCTAAGGAAAATATCCTATCATCAGTTATAAGTGTGGGAACATTCTATTTAGGCGATGGTTGATGAAGGTTTTGGTATTGTTTTCCCTGGTAAGGTCCACAATTTTGGTTATTACTCCTATAGTTTCCTTGGTTCCCATAATTCCTTTGGTTGTTATTGAAGGGAAAACCTGGTGTTGGAAGGTAGCTGGCTTGGGGTTGTGGGGGTCTTTGTGGAGGGGGAAGTTGAGATGAGATTTTAGCTCCTGAAGGGTTACCATATTTAAATCTGAGATGTTTTCTAGCTGGGGTTGGATTCTAGTAAGCCTGGCCTGGGATACTATGGATTGAATTAAGACCCTCCACTTGTTGACCAATATCAGGCTGCATAGGAGAGTCATACAGATATTCCCATTGGAGGGTAGCATGATCATACCCTTGGAATATCCCATACAAGGATAGTATGGATGTCTAAGTTTACCTTAGCCTTAAAAACCTTGAGGACCCCACTAGTTCCTCATCTATCTTGGGTCACAGAGGCTCTTTTAACAACGTCCCATGCGGTTCTCAGATTTTGAAACATGAAATTTCCTCCAGATGAGGAATCAAGAAATTCCTTGGTGTCATCATCAATACAACGGTAAAATATCTCAATGAGTTGAGATTGTGATAAGACGTGATGAGGGCAATGACATAGGAGTTCCCTAAATCTTTCCCAAGCTTCTCTTAAAGTTTCTCTGGGGACAATTTAAAAGAGAAGGATTTGTCCTCTGATTTCATAAGTAAGGGAAGGAGGGAAGTATTTATCCAAGAACTATGTTTGAAATGCTTCCCAACTTGTCACAAGGTTTACACTCTCCATGGCATTTTACCAACTATTGGATTGCCCCGAGAGAGAGCATTTGAAAAGCCTAAGTCTAATGGCATCTTAAAAGATGCCTAGAATCTTCATCAACAAACAAAGGTTAGTGAAATGTTGGAGGTGATCTTGACAACTCTCACCCTTGTTCCTAGAAAATGGGTTGGTCTGGAGCATGGTGATCCACTGAGTGCGGATCTCAAATTGGGGAGTGGTAATCGCATGTGGAAAAACTGGGAGTTGTGCATATCTAGTTTTTGGAGTGGAAAAATCTTTTAGTTGTTTTTGTCTCTCGACCTCCTATTGAGTGGATTCTACAATTGCTTCCTCAGTGATATAAGTTGCACACAGATTGACTTCTTGGGCCACGCGTTCAGCCATCATAATCTATCATTGAGTGGAAAGTTCCTGCTCAATCCTATGAGCAACCTCCTGTTCATCCATCCTAAGTATGTTTTGTTCTTTTAATCGATGGAAGGTTCTCTCTAGCTCGGGATCCAAATTTGGCAGCATAGAATCGTTCAATGGGAGGCACATGTACAATTATACAAATACATTCTAGTGCAGAAAAAAACATACTGCTAGAGTGGAAACTCAGCAGACAGAGGATAGAGCACTTCCAGAATGTTATTCGGAAGGCAAAAAAAAGTTTTTCAAAAATGTTTGGAGTTTGACAAAATGAGTTGTCCCCGATAATGGTGCCAAATTTGGTATGCATCGTTCACACAAAAATTCACTAGAATAATTATCCTAGAGTTTAATCCTTTTTTACCTACTAGTTAAGGCTAGAATAGAAGGGTCGATCCCCCATGGCAATGTTTTTAAGATTTGTTTTTTAATCCTGATTGATATTTAAAGTATTTCTTTTTGGTTTTTTTAATAAAGGACAAAAATTAAATTTAAATTTGGGGGTTGTATGATTATGCTAGAATGAGAAATTAAAAGTCTAAGATGAAATAGATTACACGAATGCCAATAAAGGAAAATATTATTCTAAAACAAGAAAATAAAGGAAGAAATTATTATCTCACAAGTCTATCTAAACAAAGTAAAAGCCTGAAATTTAAAAGGCAATTGAAAACAAGCATTTAGAAGAAATGATTTGAAATCAGGAAGCAAAGCATCAAGGCTTAGGGGTTTTACCACCTTAACCCTTATGAAAACAGGATCGAACAATACAAGACAAATAAGATAGAAGCAGGTATGTGATTTGTTCATAAAGAAAACACAAAAGAGGAACTCCATGTGAACCCACTAGTCTCAGTGTTCACGTGTTCTTATTCTTCACCCTAAAGAGGATTTTTCTACAGTCACAACCAAATCCTCATGAAATCGGTTTAGGTATTCTAGATCCCCGGTTCCATGATCACATCTACAGGGATTAGCAAGCAATTAAAATGATTAATTACTTCATATAAATCAATAATTCCGAAACTAAAAACCATCAGTCTAAAATAGTCAAGTAAAACTCGATTCGATTAACACATTTCTAATGGATTACTCCCCTCTCATCACTAAGTACTCGCTAGTCATAGTAAGGAAGGGCGAGCTAAGGAGAAAAAGATAAGAAGCCATAGACCACATCCATAATCTCCAAAGAGACCAAGGTGGTGACGATTAAATGAATTGATGTCTTTATGCCTTTCTCTAAGAAAAAGAACAAGAAGACAAAAAAAGAAATAAACAAGTCCAGATGTAGAGGAAAGAACTAATTTTTATTGATTGAATGAAAATATTACATTAGGATCTAAATTGACAGAGTGCAACTAAAAATTCCAGTACAAAAATTTGGAGACCCTTATCTAAGTGGAATCCCCCCTCCTTTTATAGGGGAAGGAGGGGGTGGAAAACCCTAAAAGGTGGTAGAGAACAAGGGAACGACAATAGCAAGAGTTTGTTTCTCATGTGTCGTTAAAAGGTTGTATCGCTAGGAGAGATGGTTGTCTGGTGGTGACATGGCTTGGGTCTAGAAATTTGGTTCGAAACCCTAAAAAAGGTTGTTATCAACGCCGTTTGGATGCAATCTTGGGTTCAAAGTAATGCTAGATGGCCATCTGGCTAATCTCGAATGTCGGTCATGGTTGTGACGTGGTGTGTCTTGGGAGTAGTGGTCAAACCCTAGTCGGGTGAACTGGTGGCGCCCTTGGTTTCATTTCTTAGTTTTGAAGTAAAAATTCAAAACGGTCATTTGGTTGAGCTAGGGCGCTTGTCTTGCGCCTCCGTGCACGTAATCAAAGGGTTGGAACCCTAATCAAGTGGTTATGCATTTTGCAAAAGGATTTGATTCTAGTTCAAGTGACCTAGCCGTCTGGGCTTGCTTGAATGCTCGTCTAGGTCCATGAGACGGCCGTCTCACTGAATCAAGATGCTTGTATGCCATGTAGAGTAGGCTGGTTGAGCCGAGGCCATGGTGCATGTTTGGCTTTAGAATGTGGGGACTCAGGGAACAAGCTGACCCTCTGGGAACAATGAGACGACCATCTCACTAGCTCAGTGGGTCAGAATCAACTTTGGAGAAAATCCCTACAAAAATTGAGAAAGAATAAAAGTATTTAGAAAAGTAAATCAAGAAATGGTAAATTGCAATTTAGTCTAAAAATTAATGAAAAAGAGATAAAATATAATGAAAAGGACTAAGAAGAATATGTAAAAAGATAGATGAATATGCATTCATCACTATCCCAACAACTTGATGAAAGAGATTGTGGAAATGCATGGCAATGATCATGTGAGTCAATATATTATATTTGAGGTCACAATATCTCAAATAGTCTATTCTAGTTCAAGGACCATAGATTGAATGTTAACAGGATAGCTTTGCACACCTTAGTTTCAATTTGGATATCTATCACAAAGGGATTATATGGTCCTTGTAACACTAATGAAAATACTATTACAAAATTGTTCTCCAACTTCTCCAATTACTTGGGTGAAAATAAAGTCTTTCTAGATATCAATAATCATTTGTTAAACTGTAATATGATTATTGATATCACTACCAATGCAATTTGGATCCTATAGGGTCACACACAAAAAGGATGCATAAGGAAAAAAAGTATAATCATGGACATACAATTAATTGATTACTAAAGTTTAAGAAATTAATTTAATCCTTGATGGGACAAATCATCCAGGTCGATCGTGTAACATACTGAATCTTGGGTTTATTTTCAATTAAACCCATTTTCAAAATTTTATTTCCTTCATATCCTTTTTGTCCTTTTTCCTAAAATTTCCTTTATTTTCTATCCTCTTTGTCCTCAATGATGAAATTGGGCAACCCTTAATGATTTGAACTATATTTACCCACATTCATTTCAATGAATGGGTTTTTGCACAAATATCTCAACTAGTGTGTTAATTAGAGTCTAATAATGCAAAATTGCCATTAATGAGAGATAATTCGTAGATTATACTAATTTAGAGTCTTCATTGCTTTTTGGGATAAGAAATAAGAAATAATGTGAATTGAGTTAGTTAATGAAATACTAACTCTTTTCCCTTTATCTCTCCTACTAAATGTTAATGAAGAAATAAAAAGGAGATCAGAGGTGTGACATGACTCTTGAGTGATTTTATAATGTACATCTCGAATTTCACTCAAGTATTGAATTAGAAATCGTTTTCATATCAATTCACCCTCTTTAATACATAAATACACACATTAATGGCCAATATAATGGTTAAAGGTCATATCTCATGTAAAACAAAAATCTAATGGAATAGCATTAATCCAGGTATTGATATTAGCCTATGGTTAAAATTTGGGGTCAATTGGTCATTGTTTGACCATCCAAATGGATTAAATGAGATTTCAATAAAGTTTGACAATGGTTTTAATTTGATTTACATTCAATGCAAGTTATTCACTATAGTCTGCGATCTAAATCATGGTCATGCACTACCTCTCCCCTCTAGCGTGCCATATGATAGCCACAATCTGATCATCTAAGATCTAACCAGATCTGACGGCTGGGAACTCACCCCTAACCTCGCGTCAGGTAGTCATTTCATAGGCTTTAACTTCCTGACCCCTTCCTCCCTCGTCAATGATATGTTTTGCAAGTTTTATTCACCTTCAATTTTGTCTTGTCATCATGAATCCAATGAACCTTGATTCACCTTCTCTCTCGCACTGACGACGAGATGCCCAATCTAGGGATTCATTTCCTCTACACCGCCATTTTGCAGAGGGAGCTATAGCACCCCTCTCGCCTATATAAGGTCGGGGCAAGCACCCTCGAACCATAAACATTCCTCCTCCTCCTTCAATTGGCTCTCAACTGCCCCAAAGTTCTTCACCATGCTCATCCTTCTTCTCTGGTGGCAGTGGCTTGGTGTACACAGCACCGAGCACCCCATCCCGATTGGAAGCACAGTGTGAATCCTTAACCCCTCCTTATATTCCCATTATCATTTGGCTCTGTGTATTCTCTATATGTTGGGAATGCTCATACGGGAAAGTGAACTCCACGGGCACAGAGGAATCCTTTCCCATGAAATGATTGAGAACTACGTCGGGGGCGAGCCGCGAGAGCGGTACCACAAACTCTGAATACTAGAGCCAAAACTCACAGGACTCTTAGGACCCATCACAGGATGTCACATGTCAAAGGCAAGAGAAAGTAGAGGTGGCTGAAGTGTCAATCAAAGAGGGACCACATGACCTTAAACACAATAAGCCTATCGTTTGCTGACGTCAACCCATGATGGCCCACGCATCCTCCCAGACAACCGGGAAAATGGACCCTATAGTTGCCATCAAGCTTTTTCTCATTTTTTTGAATCAGGATATCTATCTCGAACCATAGAAACACGCACTGGATGAAGGCCTGAAGGTGGTGTGGTTATAGAATAGAATGGTCTCTTCCCCAAAACTACTGACTTTTGCCATTTTTTCTCATTGTATTCCACCTCTCCAGACACAATATCTTGGGTACCTATAATGGTGACTACATCTACTAGCATGTGATGTTTGGACATAGAATCAAGTCCTTGTGAAAAGGCAGAGCCAGGTGCTTTTATTTTATGATGGTAGGGACGATTGATTCCATTACTGACCAGAAAGACACCAAATTCTCCTTTAGGTGCTTGAACTACGATATAGGTAGAAGGAGTTGGTATGGAAAACCTTCTGTATAAGGTTTGAAATGGTGAATTGAGGTAGAGTTGTTACAACCCCAGTTTTGGGTTCATTTGGTGGGAAATGTGATTTCTCATATTAAAGATATTTGAATGAATAAAGATATGATTTTTTTTGAATAAATGGATTTCGTTTACAATAGCCTTGATGATTGTTTTGTGGGCTTTATTGGCTATTGGGCCCAATAACAAGGAAAAATAAAAGTAACTCCATTATTAATAAGAAATGGAGGAAAGAAAGATGTAGAAACCTCTAGAAGGCTAAAGTATGTAATCCAAAGGTGGATTTTGTGCCTCTTGGGTTCCTTGGGGTATGAGGAGTCCAAAGTTGCAAAGATAATGCAAAATGAAAAGAAAAGATCAATTAAATATTTCTTTATTAAGAAAGATATTGAAGACAATGATAAAATGTGGAAAATAAGTGGAAAGAGACATAATTGAGTTATCCGTGGTTGATTTTTGTATCCCAAGGATTCCTAACATTAAAAGGAATACCAATGAGAAAAATAAAAGAGAAATAAAGAGAAATCCTCAAAAAGAGATATTTTAATAAGAAATAAATAAGATAATTAGAAAACAGTGGATATAGATGCATCTAGAAGGATAATGAGTATCCATTAAAAAGGATTTAGATATATTTGAGTTTCTTGGGATCCAAGGATTCCCAATGAAGAAAAAGAAAGAGAAAATACCAATAATAGAAAATAAGAAGATAATGTGAATGCATTATTAATGGATTATGTGGTATTGCTAAAAAGAAAGTATTTTCTAATAAAGGAAAATAGGATTTCGTGCCAATGGATTAAAAAGCAAGAACAAAGAGAATAAGAGGGATGATTTTCGAAATCCTAATATCAAAAGAAGGAATATTAAAGAAATATGAGAGAGAGAGAAACTAGCTTCTTAATGAAGGAATGACATTCCTATTAGGAAAGGGCATTGATAATTCATGGATGAGCACCGTAGGGTGTGGATACTCTCCCCTATATAAGGGTTAGAGCCCTTGGCTGAGTTTAAGTTAATTCCAAGGACCCTTTCTCTCTCCTTCTTCATCATTTTTGTCCAAAACCCTAAACAATGGGTGGTGTTTTCTCTGGAGCAACGGAGATATCTGGAGTCATCTTGAGGAAGGCCTGATGTACCCCGATGATCAGTGGATGATCAACTAACGTCCTTGAGCGTCGGACTTCACCCAAACACCTGCGACACACCTGCATCATGGTTGTGAGCCATGGGCTTGCAGAGCCTGATCTCGGTTGTTGTGGCCATACCCAAGGTAGCCTCACCTGCGTGGGGGCACGACGAAGGTAGGGGATCTATCCCCGATGGCCGTCGATGTCCCAGGGAGGGAGGAGTAGCCGTGCAAGACACAACTAGGGCGACAACAACGCCGTCGTAAGGAAGAAGAAGGTGAATCAGTCATTGGACTGTTCTACCCCTCAGGGTATTGAAGGAACGATCGACTTAACCAAGGGTATAAATGATAATTTGTTATATTTCCAAATCGCAACGTTGCATGGAGCAGGACACTTGGTGTGCTCTGATTGGCCCAAAGTAAGTCAATTTTGCATAATTTTTATCTAATTAACTGTAGCTCGGAGGGATACGCGTAATATATGAATTTTGCTCATAAAAATGAGAGAAATTCAATAAAAATATATTTGAAGGCTAATTCATATTGAAATTAGAAAAGTTGTGTAATTTATCAACTTTAATGAATTAAAGATTTAGAAATCCTATTTGGAAATGATTAATGTATTTAGTGGGGTTTAATGAATGATTAAACTTGACATTAACCTATTAATTATAAAAAGGCACATTAAACACAAAAAGGATGAACTTTGCATGTAATTGGTTAATTTAGAGTTTCATGTGCATAGATATGCTTTAATGGGCCTTGAAACCCTAATAATGGTAATTATAACTCTTAATAGCTTTGGTTTCTCAAAATTGTAAATAAAGTTGATATATGATAATTCTAAGCTATTTTGAGTATAAAAGTTTCTAATTGTGGATAAATACCCTTAATGTAGTAATTAGGGTTTTCTAATGGATAAAGGTAGAATTAATGACAAGTAGAGTTCATATGTGAATTAGACCATAATGAACTGTGAATTGATGATAAATGAGCATAATGATCTTGTCATGGACAAAAAGGATAAAATGGTAGCTTTAATGTAAAAGAGGCTTAATGGACTTATTTAATGAATAACTATGCCTTTAATCCAAAATTGAGGATTAGATGTTGAGATAATTAGGGTCTGTGATCAATTGCATTAAATTAGGGTTTAAAATAGTAAAAGATGAAGGGGAACCCTAATTGCAATGGAAACCCTAAAAGTGGACTAGAAACCCTAGGAAGCGAGCTAGATTTAATAGATCTTCATGACATGAGTAATAAAAGGAAATTGTATAATTATTTCAGGATCTTGATATGTGTGCTTGCTTGATTGGATTTCTTACTTGCATGGATTATTCTGTCTCAAATCAGCCTGACAGGTACGTGGTTACGCTAATGAATAATCGCTTTAGTTTCATGAAGATTCCTGAACATTTTATCGGTTGCTTGAAAATAACTTTTGGATGCCTATTTATTTCATGCAACTATAAAGTGACTATGATTATCACTATAAATGTATATATAACTGGCTTAGATCAGGGTCCTCCTCTATGGCTTTGAAAGGGCTAAACAGGGTAACCTAGCGAAAGGTCTAGGCTATCATGCGTTAGAAATTGGGCTACCTACGTGTAGTGCCATGAGACTCTTTAGCACACCATGAGTTAAGGACTGGGCTACCTACGGGTAGTGCCATGTGACTCAACCCTAGAAACCGATTCACCTGTTAAGTGGGATCATGAGGGGTTTAATGGGGATCTACCATAAGGAAGGTAGCATCTAGGTCCACTGTAAGGACGACGCAGATGATAGGGTATGGATGGATCACACAATTATATTTAAAATGTAAAGTTGTTTGTTAAACTATAATTGACTGCAATACATTGTTATGGATAATTGCATGATTAATGTTTACCTCTCATACCAGCTTTATGCTGACCGACGTTTTATTTGTCGACGTTTTAGGTACAAAGCCAAAAGGACAAATAGTAAATCATCATATTATGAAATATATGAATTAAACTACAAGGAGGATTAGTTAGAGTAGAATTCATAAGTGGATAGAAGTTTAGAGATCCAAGATTTCAAAAGGTATGCAAAGTTTTTATTTTACCACAACTTTTCAATATAGTCTGGTAGAATTTGATTATTATTATTGATTATTTATCGAACCTTTGATCAGAAATTGGGATAACGGCTATGTCCTTCTAGTCTCCCTTAATTGGTGGTTACTGGGAGGCGGGGTCGTTACATTTTGTATCAGAGCATAGGTTCCTCGTTTAATCTTTAATAATTATTAAATTTTACAAACTCTGTAGAACCCAAGGGAGTTATTAGAGGATTTTTCCAAAGACAGAGTTGTGTAGAAAAGGATCACGTCTGGGGGCTAGTGTAACATCCTAGGATTTGAAGCCTCAGATAAAACACTCTTAAAAGGAATGATTGGACTACCCATATCACCAAGGTGCACCTCCTTTTAAGGGAGCCCATCTCTAAAGAACTCCATAGTTAAGCATGCTCATCTTGGAGTAGTACTAGGATGGGTGACCAGTCTGGAAGTTGATCCTGGCTTGCGCGTCAGTGTGGATAAAGTGCGCAGTTAAGGCTAGTGGTGGTCTGTGGGGCCAGTCGTCATTCTTGAAACTCTACTAGAGCCTTGGGCAGTGGGCCCGGGCATTACAAATGGTATCAGAGCCATAACCCCTCTAGTAGGTGGGGCCCACATGGGCATGTGGCATGCCAGTCTCGAGCCGTGCGGTCCAGGCAAGTTGGAAAGGGCTATCCGTAGAGACGAGATGGAGCCACCCTTGTGCTGGTAGCCGTGGATGGGAGCTGGGTGTCCATGGGCCATTGTGGGTCTGCACTGAAATGGGGTCAGATTATGAGGCCATATAGTTAAGCCTTGACGAGGACGTCAAGAGTCTAAGTGGGGGAGATTGTAACATCCTAGGATTTGAAGCCTCAGATAAAACACTCTTAAAAGGAATGATTGGACTACCCATATCACCAAGGTGCACCTCCTTTTCAGGGAGCCCATCTCTAAAGAACTCCATAGTTAAGCGTGCTCAGCTTGGAGTAGTACTAGGATGGGTGACCAGTCGGGATGTTGATCCTGGCTTGCGCGACAGTGTGGATAAAGTGCGCAGTTAAGGCTAGTGGTGGTCTGTGGGGCCAGTCGTCATTCCTGAAACTCTACTAGAGCCTTGGGCAGTGGGCCCGGGCATTACAAATGTAACGACCCCGCCACCCGGTAACCCCCAATTAAGGGTGACCCGAAGGTCAGAGCCGTTATTCAATTAACAGGTTCAAAGGTCTGAAAAATAATCAATAATAATTAATAAACTTTACCAACTAAACTGAAAATGGGTATAAAATAAAACTTTTCTTACCTTGGAAAAACTGGGATTTCTAAACTTCTATCCATGAAGATGTTAATCTAACTATTCCTCGTGTACACGTTATTTCTCATTTAATTCCACATATGCCACTTTACTGTTTGTTCTTTTCATTTGTACCTAAAATGCAGACAAACAAAACGTCAGTTAGCCGAAGCTGGTATGTGGGGGAAACAATAATTGTGCAACTATGTTAACAATGTAATCAACTAAATATCATTTAACAACCAAGATTACGTTTTAAGAAATACTACTCAATCCTTGCCTATCCCCTTTCTCTGCAACATCCCTGCAGTGGACATGGATACCAACTCTCTCATATGGTAGATCCTTACCCCCATGGCCCTACCACACAGGTAGCCAATACCTAGGGTTATGGAGTCGCATGGTCCTACCCATAGGTAGACCAATCCCTGACTCATGATGACTTGATGGACCTACCCCATTGGTAGCCATTTACTAAGTCATTTAATGACCAGATGGACCTACCCCATTGGTAGCCATTTACTAGGTCAATCTATAAAGCTACAGAGTGGACTAGGATCTGAGCTAGTAGGCATATCTCTTATGTGATAGTCATATTCACATTATACTTTGCATGAATTAAATACATCCAATAGTTTATTTCAAGCAACGATGGAAACATCGATAAAATCTCGGAAAACTAATTCGGGTAGTCATAAGCGTAACCACATACCTGATTTGCAGAATCAACAATTCCAAGCAATCAAGTAATCCAGAGTAAATCAAGCAAGCACAATTCAATCCTGAAATATTCATCCAATATTTTCTATCATAAATCATGGTATACAAATTTAATAGGCCTAATCATGCCCGAGGTTACTAGCCCTTTTTAGGGTTTTGAGTATAATTAGGGTTCCACTCCACTTTATTACTTTAAACCCTAATTTTACAAAATTACTTACCAACCCTAACTATTCCATCTTTCCCTCACAAAAGATTCTAAGTTCATTTTTTTAGCAACAGGAAACCCTAATTTCATATTAGAAATGCTTTTCTTTTCGCTTTCTCTAATTTAGGATTTCTAAGCATACTAATCAACATATTAGTTTTAAACCCTAAATCTTGTACTTTTATTATCAAAACAGGATAAAACCATCTTATTCATTAATCAAGTTGATAATACTTGAATTAACTCCTTTGCAAGATTAAACCTATTATCAATCATCAATTAGGGTTAATACTCACAATTTAATACCCTTTTCTATCCATATTAGATACTTTCGTCAAAGAAACTGATTTAGGTCTCAAAACTATTTTTAACGCGTTCCTCGTATTTTTCTGATCATTTTACATGTATAAATTTTCTCCATCCGAGTTTCCTATCAACAAATATGATTTTTGCAAAGAAAAATTACTTTTCTGAATTATCGATTAATTCTACAAAAAGCAGGCTGTTTGATCGATGGTCCTATGGACCTGGATGGATCCGACGATCCTGATGCACGCACCCTAATTGCGTTAGAAAAGAAGGAAAAGACAGTGATGCCGTTACTTGTCTATTGCACGCACGGGGCAAAGAGGTCTTTTCTCCTCCTCTTCTTCTTCCTCACGAGCCACCCTCTGCTCGTAACCCAGCGCTTTGCCGCGGTCAACCTCGGAGTTGACTCCGAGGGTCTTTCTCCCCCAGTTGTCGGTAGAGGCCACCACACCTCCACCCAGCCCTACTGAACTCGAACGTCCCCTTGGATTTCCCCGTCTCGGCTAGAGTCGATGGGACGGAGAATCTCTTCTCCGAAGAGAAGCAGCTCCAAGACAAAGTGAAAGTCAGGCTCTTTCTCACAATTGAACCCACACGACGACTCGCCTCGTTCGTCTGATCAAAACAGAGCATTCCGGGCTTCACAGAGAGTGTGTGTATGGTCCTATATATATATATATATATATATATATATATATATATATATATATATATATATATATATATATATATATATATATATATATATATAGGAGGGACGAGTGTGGAGCCTGCCAATTTAGGGGAAACTGACCCACTCACTGAAACCAATGGAAACCAGGGATGGTTCAGTCCGATTTTGTATCCCGATTCTAATGAACATCTCATCTTTCCAAATCATGGACTGAGGAGAGAGAGAGATGCGAGAAGATTGCATGTCCTACTGAACTTTTCCTTTTCTAACTCAAGCTGGAAGACGATCTCTGGATCGTCTGATCGCCATCCAATGGCTGTACTATCTTGCGCTCAACCAAAAAGAAAAACCGAATTTTTATTTTCAAGATTATTTAGGATAACTTGGAAAAATCATAACTCCTTAGACATGGCTCCATTTAATCCCAAATTTTGAGGGAATCTTATAATTTACATAATCTACCATCATGCCAAGTTTGGGATCATTATCTAAAAGAAAACGTGCCTTTTCTTTAGGTGCAAGATATCACTTATTTATGTATATTTCTCATCTATTGTCTCTTTCCTTTGCCTTTAATTTATTATTCTGAGTTCCTTGTACCTCAAGGAACCTTAATGGTTCGAAATCCCATCTTGGGAATATCCTTTAGCCTTTTATTTACCTTTTATCCATTTTCTCATTACCTTATATATTTCCTTATTCTTTTTAATGATTTCTCTTTATCTCTCTTCTATTTTCCTTATGGAGTTCCTTTTAGCATTAGAAATCCTTGGGATACGAAATTACACTAAGGATAACTCCATTATACCTCTTTCCACTTATTTTCATCATTTCATCAATGTTTTTAATTTCTTTATTAACAAGGAAATACTTTATTGGACTTTTCTTTTCTTATTGCACTCTTTGTGCAATTTTGGACTCCTTGAAACCCAAGGAACCCAAGAGGCACGAAATCCTCTTTGGATGTGCCTTCCAGAGGTTTCCATATTTTCCTTTTTCTCAAATATTCCTTTATTCATTTACTAATTGAATTTCTTTGTTATTTGAGCCCAATAGCCAATAAAGCCCACAACGCAAACATCAAGGCCATTGTAAACAAAATCCATGTATTCAAAACAAATTATATCATTATTTGTTCAAATATCTTTAATATGAGAAATTTCATTTCTCACCAAATGAATCCAAAAATAGGGTTGTAACATCCTTCCCCTCTTATAAGAATTTTGTCCTCAAAATTCCCTCAAACAAACAATAATTCAGGATAAGACTTTCATATGTCCATCATGGCTCCCATGTGGCTTCACCCTTTCCATGGTGCTTCCCAAGAACCCTCATCATCTCATATTCTTCCATCTGAGTTCTTTCTGACCTTGGTATATCGTGCCCTCATAGGTGACTCAGGACATTTTCAGCCTCTCAAAATGTTGAATAGGTTCAGGGCTCAACACATGGCTTGGGTACCTCACATAGTGCTCTAGATCAGACTCATGCAACACATCATTTTATCCTGAGGGGTAGGGATAAACACAAACTTCTCCACCAATCCATCTCAAATGGACCCATATATCAGGGACTCAGCTTTCTCAGTTGTAGCTCAGAGGGGTCAGATTCTCATATTATATTCTCCCACAGTGAATTGCATGTCAGTCTACTTTGCATCAGCTCGTGACTCATGTCACCACTGGGCTCTCTCTCTCGGACATTGCACGATCAAAGCGACTTCATCTGCACACACTGTGGTTCTTTTCTGACCTTCACGAGGCCTCCTTCACCAACATCATCTTAATGAAGTGGTGACTGACACAACCTCCTCCTTGAATATCTTTCATCCCGATAAAGGCTATGGTGGTTAACATCACACCTTAAGAACTGTCTCTATGTATCACCCTAAATGAGCACACATGCTCTCATCAGACCCTCTAGTCCGGATCATGTTGTCCATTAGCATGGGGTGATAAACTGTACTAACACTGAGTTCTTCATGTATCTACTTCCACCTCATGGAAGTGAACCTTTAGGTCACATTAAGAACTTTCAAACTCACATCATGGCGTAGTTGAACCATCTCTCTCTCTTATGTAGTTCAACAAAATCTGTCTCTTGACAATACTCCTTCTTTCTCATGTCATCTAGGTAAGGCGATCTACCATAACCCATATTACATCTTGACCTTCCTTGGTCTAGGGGAGACTCACAGCATCCCTAGTGATGAACTCCTATTCCCTCTCAGGAACTCTTTATACTTTATATCCATGCACTGGGATACTGGTGTTCGTCCTTCACCTCCTGGCTTGCATGGCTACATGCTACATGTATCAGACATCTAAAGTAATATCATCACTTACTACAGTGTATGCTGATCTCAAAATCACAATTTCTTGTATGTCATGACTCCTCAAGACTAATTCCTCAAAAACCCTAAACCTCTTTAGTTGGATCACATCACCTCCTTTTCCAAAGAAGTGTATATGAGGTTCTACAACCATCCTTTTATCGCATCAAGGCCTAGGCCGGCTAACCAAACAACCACTAATCTTGTTCAATAGATCTCGTTATATCTGAGGGTTAGCCAGACTCATCTCTTTTTCTCAACTTAAGGGTAGCCTAACAACCTCAACTTCTTGTAACTTCCAGCTAATCTAGGCAGCTATATTTCAACCAGAGCATTCATTACCACTTCTTATCTTTAGGTATTAGGTATGTCGAAGACATGCACCTCCATGTATTATACTTATCATTTCATATCAGACTCTAAGTTGGTCTTCGTCAAGAATCTCTGAGCTCATCCTCATGGTGATCACACTCAACCTTGGTTAACTTGCAAATTCTACATACCTCCTGATAAAACATCCTCATAAGATGACTATACTACTTCTCTTAGTGTTTGTAAACCATCCATGTATCATTCACTTCACCAAGGTATATTATCATCTCTATCCTCATACCTCGTAGCAACGTTCCAACTCGCATCATCTTTTACCCTTGGTGTATGGCATGCGTACTGTCCCATCTCTACCTCCCATAACAAGAAGAAATAAGCATTTGGCGGCCGTCCAAACACAAAGTTCTTCCTATTCCAAGAGTAGAGATGATGCATCCCACATCGCCAGTACACCTTTAACTCTAAGTTGAAACATGCAACTTATGTCTCCACATCACAAACATCATGATATCAAAGTTAGTTCTATGGAAAAACAGGTCTCGAACCTACTTGGGTCACTACACAATCCTTCAAAAACAGGTCTCGAACCTACTTGGGTCACTACACAATCCTTAGTCATCTCCTCTAGGTCTATAGGGTGCCGAAACTTTTGGGGTCGTCACTTTTCCCTTATGCATCCAGAGAGTGCCCTACTCATCTGCCCTTTGGGTCTCATGAGTTCATGAAGGTGATCAATCTCCTATCCCATGGCCCTCAGACAATGATAGATGTTACCTCCCGACCCTATGGTCACGTGAAACTAGGGAATTAGGCAACTCCTACTTTCATCGGTCTTATCCCTACCTGCCACTAGGATAGACTTAGGATTATGACATAGTACATGTTCAGTTTAGAACCTTACCCAATCCTTCATCATCTCTCTCTGCATTCATGACTGACTTTCATCCCTTCATAGGGGTCATGGCAACCTGCCTACCTTGGTCAGGTCCCATATCGGTTACCTCCATGGTAACACATCCTTATGCACTTAGAGATGGTTAACTATGGGTCTATAGGTTCAAACTCATACCATGTACCTTTCACTTAGCGTTCTCAAGATTCCATGAAACCTCTTTAGGTTACCTCAAAACCAACCAAACTGGTATATTCCCTACCAAAGGGTCCCTTCTCCCAGGATGGGAGGAAACTACACCTTGCTAACAAAGGTCACAAGCGTCCTTAGGGTTTACATTCACATGAACATGCTTAAACTAGCAACTACTAAGACACAAGCGGACCACCTATTAAACCATACCAGGCCATACTTGTTCTCTTTCTCAATGTTAGATCAACTTGGTTGTGAGGGGGTTCATACCCTTAACTTAAGGGTTTTCTTTTACCTTTACACATGAGGAGTACCATGCTCGAAACTATAGAGACTCAAATCTCATCATGAGCATCGGATACACTGCTTCCCGTCTTAGGCCTAGGAACCCTAGGTTCACCTCTGGGTGTCTGTTTGCATGCTCAATCTCTTAACCATGAGTCAAGTATGTCCAAGGTATGTCATGTGCTTCCATGATCCTTCTACTCGAGAAACACTTCGTATTTGAGTCCTCTTCCAGGACAACCAACTAGGTATAAAGCCCCACAACTGGTTACATAAACCTCTTCAGGGTCTAAAACACTCTTTATCTTGTCTAGCAGGTAATCATTTATACTATAGGTAATAGAAGCATCATCCTCTCTCTAGGGTTTGGTTCCTCTAAAGGAAACCAAGATATCATCATCCTCCAGGGTCAACCATGAGGCAAACACAAACATTCACTTAGGTCGCATCATCCTTGACTCCTCACTGTTCCTCCTGTCTCAGAATCTAAACCTCCATCCTTCTTGCTTGGGTCCTACTTTCTCTCTCTAGAGCTAACCCTACAACCATCCTCAATATTAGAGGTTCTCTCTCCATGAAGGATCAAGCTCATAGGCATACCTCTACGTGGGTGAATCATATGCTCAAACTTATGTTTGCTCATGATTATCCATAGCCCATCATTCTTATCTCATAAGCCATCCCTCAACTCTCCTGGCCAGGGTTTTAGCCTACTACTCGCACCACTAACGTACTCTGGGTGCATGTTATCCCCTACTTGCATAAGCCTATAGGGTTTCTATGGGTTCTTCTCTAACATCATCCATGAAGGAGCTATATTTTTCTCAAACATGCACGACCCTTCCCAGGGTTTGGTTGCTATAGGTACTTGATCATCCAACCTCTCATGGCTCATGTGGCATTCAAGGCATGTCTATCTAAACGCCTGGTCTACCATGACATCTAACTCTTCATGTCATCTCTCTCTCTCTAACCTTCACTTAGGGTTAGGGTTAACCTCATCCTCAGAGGATGAGCTAGGTCTCTACTTTTAATGGAGGTCTCTATCTCCAAGACTAACTCTCTCTACTCATCCTCCGGACATGGAGGTCTACCCTCAGGTTTCTCCTGAGGGCAATGACAACTCGTGTCATACAACCTAAGCATGTGTCTATTCCTTTACGGTTACTCTATTAAGCTTATGTCCATGACGTCTTATTTACATGCTTTTTATTAATTTGGTGGAGGATTCCTTAATCCTTATCAATCTTACCCATACCTCAAGAGGGTGAGGAAAAGAGAGAAAACCCTAATCCTTAAGGTCCTTAATAGATTTTGAGTTGAGAAAGGATGAACAAGATGAGAGAGTCCTAGAGGTATCTTATTTCGATTCATACCCTAAGACTTTGGCCAGGCAGTCACACAGATCCGGGAGTCCTCGTATTCCGACTAGCGGTGCGGAGGAAAATATTGCCAGCCCCCGGTCGTGATCCTTTTCTAGACACCTCTGTCTTTCGGATAATCCTCTAATAACTCCCTTGGGTTCTACAGAATTTGTAAATTTAATAATTATTAAAGATTAATTGAGGAACCTATGCTCTGATACCAATTGTAATGACCCCGCCTCCCAGTAACCCCCAATTAAGGGAGACCCGAAGGTCAGAGCCGTTATTCAATTAACAGGATCAAAGGTTCGACAAATAATCAATAATAATTAATAAACTTTACCAACTAAACTGAAAACGGGTATAAAATAAAACTTTTCTTACCTTGGAAAAACTGGGATTTCTAAACTTCTATCCATGAAGATGTTAATTAACTATTCCTCCTGTACACATTATTTCTCATTTAATTCCCCATATGCCACTTTACTGTTTGTTCTTTTCATTTGTACCTAAAACGCCGACAAATAAAACGTTAGTCAGCCAAAGCTGGTATGTGGGGGAAATAATAATTGTGCAACTATGTTAATAATGTAATCAACTAAATATCATTTAACAACCAAGATTACGTTTGAAGCAATACTACTCAATCCTTGTCTATCCCCTTTCTCTGTAACGTCCCTGCAGTGGACATGGATACCACCTCTCTCATATGGTAGATCCTTACCCCCATGGCCCTACCACACAGGTAGCCAATACCTAGGGTTATGGAGTCGCATGGTCCTACCCATAGGTAGACCAATCCCTGACTCATGATGACTTGATGGACCTACCCCATTGGTAGCCATTTACTAAGTCATTTAATGACCTGATGGACCTACCCCATTGGTAGCCATTTACTAGGTCAATCTATAAAGCTACAGAGGGGACTAGGATCTGAGCTAGTAGGCATATCTCTTATGTGATAGTCATATTCACATTATACTTTGCATGAATTAAATACATCCAACAGTTTAATTCAAGCCACGATGGAAACATCGATAAAATCCCAGAAAACTAATTCGGGTAGTCATAAGCGTAACCACATACCTGATTTGCAGAATCAACAATTCCAAGCAATCAAGTAATCCAGAGTAAATCAAGCAAGCACAATTCAATCCTGAAATATTCATCCAATATTTTCTATCATGAATCATGGTATACAAATTTAATAGGCCTAATCATGTCCTAGGGTTACTAGCCCTTTTTAGGGTTTTGAGTATAATTAGGGTTCCACTCCACTTTATTACTTTAAACCCTAATTTTACAAAATTACTTACCAACCCTAACTATTCCATCTTTCCCTCACAAAAGATTCTAAGTTCATTTTTTTAGCAACAGGAAACCCTAATTTCATATTAGAAATGCTTTTCTTTTCTCTTTCTCTAATTTAGGGTTTCTAAGAACACTAATCAACATATTAGTTTTAAAACCCTAAATCTTGTACTTTTATTATCAAAACAGGATAAAACCATCTTATTCATTAATCAAGTTGATAATACTTGAATTAACTCCTTTGCAAGATTAAACCTATTATCAATCATCAATTAGGGTGTTAATACTCACAATTTAATACCCTTTTCTATCCATATTAGATACTTTCGTTAAAGAAACTGATTCAGGTCTCAAAACTATTTTTAATGCGTTCCTCGTATTTTTCTGATCATTTTTCATGTATAAATTTTCTCCATCTGAGTTTCCTATCAACAGATATGATTTTTGCAAAGAAATTTTACTTTTTTGAATTATCGATTAATTCTAGAAAAAGTAGGCCGTTTGATCGATGGTCCTATGGACCCGGATGGATCCGACGATCCTGATGCACGCACCCTGATTGCGTTAGAAAAGAAGGAAAAGATAGTGATGCCCTTACTTGTCTATTGCACGCACGGGGCAAAGAGGTCTTTTCTCCTCCTCTTCTTCTTCCTCACGAGCCACCCTCTGCTCGTAACCCAGCGCTTTGCCGCGGTCAACCTCGGAGTTGACTCTGAGGGTCTTTCTCCCCAGCCGTCGGTAGAGGCCACCACACCTCCGCCCAGCCCTACTGAACTCGGACGTGCCCTTGGATTTGCCCGTCTCGGCTGGAGTCGATGGGACGGAGAAGCTCTTCTCCAAAGAGAAGCAGCTCTAAGACAAAGTGAAAGTCAGGCTCTTTCTCACAATTGAACCCACACGACGACTCGCCTCGTTCGTCTGATCAAAACAGAGCATTCCGGGCTTCGCATAGAGTGTGTGTATGGTCCTATATATATATATATATATATATATATATATATATATATATATATATATATATATAGGAGGGACGAGTGTCGAGCCTGCCAATTTAGGGGAAACTGACCCACTCACTGAAACCAATGGAAACCAGGGATGGTTCAGTCCAATTTTGTATCCCGATTCTAATGAACTTCTCATCTTTCCAAATCATGGACTGAGGAGAGAGAGAGATGCGAGAAGATCGCATGTCCTACTGAACTTTTCCTTTTCTAACTCAAGCTGGAAGATGATCTCTGGATCGTCTGATCGCCATCCAACGGCTGTACTATCTTGCGCTCAACCAAAATGAAAAACCAAAATTTTATTTTCAAGATAATTTAGGATAACTTGGAAAAATCATAACTCCTTATCCATGGCTCCATTTAATCCCAAATTTTGAGGGAATCTTATAATTGACATAATCTACCATCATGCCAAGTTTGGGATCATTATATAAAAAAAATGTGCCTTTTCTTTAGGTTCAAGATATCACTTATTTATGTATATTTCTCATCTATTTTCTCTTTCCTTTGCCTTTAATTTATTATTCTGAGTTCCTTGTACCTCAAGGAACCTTAATGGTTCTAAATCCCATCTTGGGAATATCCTTTAGCCTTTTATTTACCTTTTATCCATTTTCTCATTACCTTATTTATTTCCTTATTCTTTTTAATGATTTCTCTTTATCTCTCTTCTATTTTCCTTATGGAGTTCCTTTTAGCATTAGAAATCCTTGGGATATGAAATTACACTAAGGATAACTCCATTATACCTCTTTCCACTTATTTTCTTCATTTCATCAATGTTTTTAATTTCTTTATTAACAAGGAAATACTTTATTGGTCTTTTCTTTTCTTATTGCACTCTTTGTGCAATTTTGGACTCCTTGGAACCCAAGAGGCACGGAATCCTCTTTGGATGTGCCTTCCAGAGGTTTCCATATTTTCCTTTTTCTCAAATATTCCATTATTCATTTACTAATTGAATTTCTTTGTCATTTGAGCCCAATAGCCAATAAAGCCCACAACGCAAACATCAAGGCCATTGTAAACAAAATCCATGTATTCAAAACAAATTATATCATAATTTTTCAAATATCTTTAATATGAGAAATTTCATTTCTCACCAAATGAACCCAAAAATAGGGTTGTAATAGCTGGCATGATTTTCCTCCGCACCGCTAGTCGGAATACGAGGACTCCTGAATTAGTGTGACTGCCTGGCTGATGTCTTAGGATCTGACTCGAAATAAGATACCTTCAGGACTCTCTCATTTTGTTCATCCCTTCTCAACTCAAATGTTGTTAAGGACTTTAAGGATTAGGGTTTTCTCTCTTTTCCTCACCCTCTTGAGGTATGGGTAAGGTTGTTAAGTTCTAAGGAATCCTCCACCAAATTAATGAAAAACATGTAAATGAGATGTCATGGACATAAGCATAATAGATTAAGCATAAACTAAAGAATAGATACATGCTTAGGTCATATGACATAAGTTGTCATGCCCTCAGGAGAGACCTGAGGCTAGACCTTCTTGTCTGGAGGATAAGTAAAGAAAGTTGGTCTTGGAGGTAGAGATTTCTATTACAAGTAGAGACCTGGAATATTCTCTAAGGATGATGTTAACGCTAACCCTAAGTGAAGGTTAGAGAGAGAAATGACATGATGAGTTAGATGTCATGGTAAACCAGGTGTTTGGATGGACAGACCTTGGATGCCATATGAGCCATGAGAGGTTGGATGTCTGAGTACCTTTGGTGACCCAACCCTAGGGAGGGTCGTGCATGTTACAGAGAAGGATAACTCCTTCATTGATGAGGTTAGAGAAGAACCTATGGAACCCCATGAGCTTATATGTGCATGGCATAGCAGTCACCTAGAATATGTCTGTAGTGTGACCAGTAGGTTGAAACCTTGGCCAAGGGAGTATGTTGGATAGTTGTTAAGATAAGCATAAGGGGCTAGGGAACACCTTGAGCAAACATAAGTTTGAACATAGGCTTCACCCACGTAGAGGTATGCTTGTGAGCTTGATCCATCTTCATGGATAAAGGGCCTTTAGTATAAGGCTGGTTGAGGAATTAGCTCTAGAGAGAGAGACAAGGACCCAAGCAAGAAGGTTGGAATCCTAGACTCTGAGATATGAGGAAAAGTAGGGAGTTGAGGATGATGTTACCTAAGTGGATGATAGTGGTCGCCACATGCTTGATCCCTAGAGGCTGATGATATTTTAGTTGCCATGAGATAGAGGATGAGACTGCTGGTACCTCTGTACCTATGGTATAGATGAGAAGACAAGTTCCTTAAACCATGAAGAGGTTTAGTAGCAGGTTGTAAGGACTTGTACCTTGTTGATCGTCCTTGAGGAGGACTCAACTCTGAAGTGTTGCTCGAGTAGAAGGATGACAAGAAATGCAAGTCATATCCTGTACCTATTTGGATTGTGGTTAAGAGGTTGAGCAGACAGTTGGACATCAGAGAAATGAACCTAGGGTTCTTAGGCCTAATAGGGGAAGTGGTTTACCTGATGCTCATGATGAGATTTGAGTTTCTATAGATTCGAGCATGGGACTCCTCATGGTTACAGGAGAGGGAAACCCCTTAAGTTTAAAGGAATGCTTGATGAACCCCTCACAACTAAGTGGATGACATGGGAAGCTATGATCATGATCCAGTGTTGAGGAAAGAGAACAAGTATGACCTAACATGGTTGAGTAGGTGGTCCGCTTATGCCTTAGTAGTTTTCTAGGGTTAAGCATGCTAGACCTAAGGACGTTTGTGACCTTTGTTATCAAGGTGTAGTTTCCTCCCATCCTGGGAGTGGGACCCTTTTGTAAGGTGTACACCAGTTTCAGTTGGTTTTGAAGTAACCTAAAGAGGTCTCATAGGATCTTGAGAAGCTAAGTAAAAAGTACATGGTATGAGAATGAACCAATAGACCCATATATAACCCTCTCTAAGTGCATGTGGATGTGCTACCATAGAGTTAACCGGTAGGGGGCCTGACCAAGGTAGGTAGGTTGCCATGACCCCTATGAAAGGATGAAAGTCAGGCCATGAATGCAGAGAAAGAGATGATGAAGGCTTGGGTAAGGTTCTAAGTTGAACATGTACTAAGTTAAAATCCTAAGTCTATCCTAGGGTCAGGTAGGGATAAGACCGATGGAAGTAGGAGTTGCCTAATTCCCCAGTTGCACATGACCATAGGGTCAGGAGGTAACAACTATCATTGTATGAGGGACATGGGTTAGAAGATTGATCACCTTCATGAACTCATGGGACCCAAAGGGCAGATGAGTAGGGCACTCTCTGGATGCATAAGGGAAGAGGGATGACCTCTAAAGTGCCAACACCCTATAGACCTAGAGGAGATGACCAAGGGATGTGTGTGAACCTCAGTAGGTTCAAGACCAGTTTCCATGGGAGTAACTTTGATATTAAGATGATTGTGATGTAGAAGCATAAGCTGCACGTTTCAACTAAGATTTAATGGTGTACTGGTAAGGTGGGATGTACCATCTCTACTCTTGGAACAAGAAGAACTCTGTATTTGGATTGCAGCCAAATTCTTATTTCCTCTTGTTATGGGAGTGAGAGATAGGACAATACGCATGCCATACACCAAGGATAAAAGTTAATGTGAGTTGGAACGTTGCTATGAGGTATGAGGACAAAGATGATAAAATGCCCTTGTGGAGTGAATGATACATGGATGGTTTACATCCTATGAGGATGTTTTATCATGAGATATGAGTCATAAAAGGTTGAGTTTGAAAAACCAAGAGGATAAGCTCAGAGTTTTCGTGATGAAGATAGACCTAGAATTGAGATGAGATAATAAGTGGAATACACAGAGGTGTAAGTCTTCAACAATACCTAACACCTAAGGATGAGAAGTGGTAATGGATGCTCTGGATGTGATGCAACTTCCTAGTTTAAATGGAGGCTAGAAGAGGTTGTTAGGTTAACCTTCAGTTGCAAAAGAGATAAGTTTGGCTAACAGTAATGGTTGATCAAGTTAATGGTTGTTTGGTTAGCCAGCTTAATCCTTGATGTGATGAAAGGATGGTAGTAGAACATCAAATGCACTTCTCTGAAAAGGAAGGTGATAAACCACGATTAGAGTGGTTTAGGGTTTCTGTGGAATCGATCTTAAAGAATCATGACAATACAGAAGATCATGATTTAAGATTACCATATACCATGGTACTACCAAGATAATAAGTGACAATAGTAGTTTGGATGCTTAAGATGAAGTTACATGGGTGACACGATTTTACCGTGCATATAACGCAAGTGCACGCGCCAATGTAGTATAGGCCCTTCTGAGGCCCGAGTCGAACTCAGGGACATTGAATTATCGGTAGACTACTACTAACTACTCGCAATCAGCTAGACCAATAAAAAGGTTATGAGAGTTGTTTTAAAAATAAAAGAAAATAAATAAAAAAGAAATCGATTAAATGTTTAGTTTAATCAATTCAGATGGAGATCTTTAGGATTGCGGTTTCACCGCGGGTTTTCATTGTATGAATTTCCATATAATAATTCAGGTTCATCTCTAAATCCGGGTAGTGTCCTGTAGTTAGAATTGTCCACTGTCGTGGTACAATTCACTACCTAGGTCTAGGTCGGTTCCACCGTCGTAGTAACTTATACCCTAAACTAGGTGCATTAGAATCGAGCACTGGGTTTCCACCATTAACCTTACATCACCTTGTTCAAGGGATTTGTTAATTAATGTGAATTTCATCTCTTTTCAACCGTTAATTCTTCTTTCAAAGTAATTAAAGACATTAGATTATCATTATGGTGATCAAGCATAACAATATAATTGAGAAAATGAAATCATACCACGGATTTAAGAGACAAATTATGAATTACTATGATAAAAATGTCATACAATGCTTCCCTGTGCTACTCCCAGTCCTAAAGACAAAGGGCATTAGCCCCACATGTTCATCTCAGAGCAAGACATGGTTGAAGAAAGGGGAATCATAGAGAAAAACGTGAATAAGTGATGAAACCCCTGAACGGAGAAGATCCAAGCATTCCTTGGCATAGAATGCACGATCTATATCCTTTCGGCGGTGGAGAACGTCTTCTTTGGCTTCCAGAATGGCTGGGGTGTGCTTCTGGGCTCCGTTCTTCTCTCCACACCTTCTAGGGATGTGTGCAGCGACTAATGACGTGATACCTCTGTTCTTGGTCGCCGTCATTAGGTATAATCACTGAGTTAGATTGAAAAAATATCACAACCGTTGGATTAGAGTCGATCTGAAACAAACTTTCATCTGACGGCGTCGATACCATCGACGCAGGTCGATGGTATCGACCCCTTGCAATATCAGCAAGCCTTCTTTCTTTTCTGTCGTTGCACCTGATGCTGACTCAATTCGATCAATGCGGGTTGATGGTATCGACACCCTTAAGCATCAGTTTTATCCATTTTCCGTCGCTGAAGCTACACGTGTCGATAGTATCGACTTTGGGGTCGATAGTATCGACTGGCGGGTCATTGGCAACCTGATGGTAAGTCGCTACCATTGACTTCCCGATCGATGGTATCGACTCTGCGCTCCTCCTTGCGACTGGCTGCCTATGGTTGTGTCGATAGTATCGACAGCCATCGATGGTATCGACAACTACAGATATGTCTTTTTCCTGATATTGCAAAACAAAACCACATAAGCCGAGATAAAACCTAATATTGTAATCATTTATGCTCAAAACAATAAAATAAGAGAGATTTGACACTGAGAAGGATCATAGACTAAAGTAAGTGAATTATGCAATATTAACCACCAAAATGACCAATAAATGCATAAAACGCAAGTAAAACAAGTCTATAAATGCGACTCAAAATCATCGCATAAAACTCCCCAAAGCTTGAACATTGGTCTTCCTCGAGCAACAAAACTCTAGAATAGAATTGTGAGGGTCAACTAAAGAACAGATTATCACAAAAAACATCACCATATGATCCCTGCCAGACATTCACATTCTGGTCCTCACTAACCACGGAATGATAATTACCCTAAAGGTGACAGTAATCATCCATAAAAGATATCTACCTCAAAATTGATGAACACTATCATATAAGGCAGTTAACATAATAACATTCTCCAGTTCAGACTCGGTGCATCTTGTGATCTCCTATCTACGTTGCTCTCCCTATCTACCATCTACATGGAAGCAGCTCTCATGGTATTAACGAGTGAGGATAAAATCACGGTGGCCTACCAATTTGAGCAACGGGTGGATGGAATGGGTAGCTAGTGAAAGAAATGGAAGCATTATATGGTTTTAACATGAAAAAATAACAAAAATGACTTAAATGATGCATATGCAAGTGAAAATGCCATAATGCCTACATTTGGGTGGAATGATGCATGCACTATCATTCCATCTCAAAGTGAGATGAAATATCTAAGAAACTACACCATGTGCTTATTCTTCTTAGTATGCAAGTGAGAACATGTTCCTTTCTCCCTCTCATTCCTAATTGCTTCTCACTTATTCTTTTTTTTTTCTTTCGAAACTTTTTTTTTCAAAATTTTTTTAAGCCCTTATTTTCATAACTGACAGTGAATTATTTGTCGGGCTCACTTATTGCTGCATAACTTATACATTTGAAACATTCAGAAGGTATGGAACAAGTTCATCACCTTTTATGTTAAGAAGATATAAGATGGATGATGTACTATATGCACAAAAGATGTGAATGCAGCTACAACATGATAGTTATGCAACTAAATGACACGCACCTAAGGATAATGTGCATGTATAACTATTCTTTCATTTTCATACATAATATGTGAAAATAGTTGCAATGCAAAACCTACATACATGGGATGCAATCAAAGAGATTAAAACTGTAATGTACTTCTAGTTCTTAAGGTGGAATATGAAAACAATGTGGTGGATAGATCACAAGACTAATTGACTGAACCTTTGGAAATTATTATGTGTCCCTCCTTACTGACCTGTGTAGTAATCAAGAGGTTTCTCTCTCTTATTTCAAATTAAAGTCTCATTATCATTTGGTCAGTTTAGGCTCAAACAACCAATTTCGTCCACTTTTCATGAATCCTAGGAATGTACAGTTGTGATTTCCTATTTTAGAGTTGACAAACCCAATCATTTCCTTAAGTTATGTGGTCAAAGTTAAACAACACAAGCTTGCAAAATCACTAAAATTTTTTAAATTTTCCCCTGATTCCCATGTACAAGCAACAAGATGACACATGATTTTAGACATCCACAATTACACTGGATAAAGTGTGGATCCTACAAACAAACTAAAAACTAAGAGAAATAAATGACAAAACACAAAACAATAAAAGCGAAAAATTGGGAAAAAAATAAAGGATAGAGTTGTTCCAACTCCCCCCCCCCAAGCTTGAACTTGACTATGGCCTCATAGTAAAAAATAACCTTAAAAGGTGGAACAGTGATACCGATCATTCTTCAGGAGGAGGCAGGTACTGTGGAGCCGTGGGGTCCCAAGATGGGTATTGCCCCACCCGTCGATACCATCGACGCGGGTCGATGGTATCGACACATGTAGCACAATCTAGTCTTCCTCTAGTATCGACAGTTGTCGATAGCCTGATGTGGGGGCCCAGATCGATGACGCGTCGATACCATCGACGGGTGTCGATGGTATCGACCCATCCCACGGATCGACTCTCTTGATGCAGTGATCGCCGTTGATTTCTTCTTGTGTATCGGTGACGTGTCATGTCGATACTATCGACGCAAGTCAATAGTATCGACTCTGCTTAGGGAAAACACCCTCGTGAGGCCCGTCCGTCGCTTCCTGCCTATAACCTGGTCGATACCATCGACAGGCCCGTCGATGGTATCAACTTCACTGAGACAAATTTCATCTGAATATCTTCAGGGATCTCACGAGTATCGACATACATGTCGATATACTATCGACCCCGTTTTGGTGAGCAACATGATGGTAGGTCGATACCATCGACGAGGCCGTCAATAGTATCGACTCAGAGAGATCTTTGCAGCTGCCTAACTGTGCCCCTGTCGATACCATAGACAAAAGGGTCGATACTATCGACCCTGCCTCAATCCTTCACATTGAACAAATGATCAAGGTATCTTGTTTACACTAAAAACAAAATCAAATCAAACTAATGTACAATTGTAAAAGAAACTAAATGAAACAACCAATGGATGGGTTGCCTCCCAACAAGCTCCCTTATTTAACGTCTTAGGCTAGACGAAATCAAGCTCCTCATGCATCTGTAAGTGCAATGAGTTCGACCTCATGCACTTTCCTCGTGTAATCCTCACCGAAGTACAACTTTAATGGCTATCCGTTAACCAAAAATGTTGTCTTACCATCACACACCATGATTGCTCCATGTGGCCTAACCTCCTCTACAGTGAAGGGTCCACTCCATCGGGATTTCAATTTCCCAGGATACATCTTCAACCTTGAATTGAACAAGAGCACATGATCTCCCTTCTTGAAGACACGCATATGAATGTGTCGATCGTGAATCAACTTTGTTCGCTCCTTGTAAATCCGTGAGTTTCATATGCATTCATCCTCAGCTCATCAAGTTCATTTAGCTCTAATAAGCATTTCTTCCCTGCCTCATCATAGTTCAAATTCAGCTTCCTCAACGCCCAGTGCGCTTTATGCTCCAATTCCACCAGCAAATGGCAGGCCCGACCGTAAGCCAACCTAAAAGGCGTAGTGCCTATAGGTGTCTTAAATGCCATCTTGTACGACCACAAAGCGTCTGGTAGCAAGGTACTCCAGTTTTTTATCGTCGAAGCCACAGTGTGCTCCAAGATCTTCTTAATCTCTCTATTGGAGACTTCCACTTGCCCCTGTGCCTGCAGGTGGTACGGGGTACCAATGTTGTGCTTTACCATGTACTTTCTCAACAATGCCACAAACTTCTGATTTTGGAAATGTGTACCTCCATCACTAATAATCACTCTAGGTACACCAAACCTGCAGAAAATATATTCTTTGACAAACCTGCACACTACAAAGACATCATTAGTCCTAGTGGGTATTGCCTCTACACACTTCGATACATAGTCAATAGCTAATAGAATGTACAAGTTAGAGTTGGACGACACAAATGGTCCCATAAAATCAATACCCCATAGATCAAACACCTCGACCTCTTGAAATACATTGAGGGGAATCTCTTGTCAATTTGAGATGTTACCTGCCCGTTGGCAGGAATCACATTGCCGCACATAGTCATATGCGTCCCAGAACAAAGTAGGCCAGTAAAGGCCACTCTCAAGTACCTTGGATGTGGTTCTAGAACTAGCATGGTGGCCACCAGTTGGTAGAGTATGGCAATGACGAAGGACACTTTCGTATTCCACCTCCGGTACACACCTGCACAACACACCATCCCTGCATTGCTTCAACAGAATGGGGTCATCCCAGAAATAATATCGCAAAGAATGGAAAATTTTCTTTTTCTCTTGGTATGTCCAATCATCTGGGATAATTTTGCAGGCAAGATAATTAACAACATAAGAAAACCAAGGATCTTTATATTTCATAGATAGAAGTTGTTCATCAAGAAATGTCTCAGTAATAGGTATATGCACGTCCTTCTTATCTACCCTTTCCAACCTAGACAAATGGTCTGCAACCACATTTTCTATTACCGCCTTATCTTTGATTTCAATGTCAAATTCTTGTAACAGTAGGATCCACCTAATCAGTCTAGGTTTGGCATCTTTTTTCTCCATCAAGTACTTATTGGAGGCATGGTCTGTCCATACCACGACATTAGATCCTACAAGATATTGCCAGAATTTTTCAAAAGAAAAAACTACGACGAGAAGCTCTTTTTCACTTGTCGTGTAATTAAGTTGTGCTTCATTTAAAGTTTTGGATGCATAGAAAATCACAGCGGGTTTATTGTCCACACGTTGTCCTAAAACAGCCCCCACTGCGAAATCTGATGCATCACACATCAATTCAAACGGCTTTGTCCAATCTGGTGTTTGCACAACTGGAGCAGAAATTAACTTTTCTTTAAGCACATTAAAAGCATGTAAACATTTTTCATTAAAATCGAAGACCGCATCTTTCTCCAACAACTCAGATAATGGTTTAGTGATTTTTGAGAAATCTTTTATAAAGCGGCGATAAAACCCAGCGTGACCTAAAAAACTACGTACCCCTTTTACCGAATTCGGTGGGGGTAATTTAGAAATAACTTCAATCTTCACCAGATCTACCTCCAACCCCTTTCTAGACACTTTATGTCCAAGCACGATCCCTTCGCTAACCATCATATGGCATTTCTCCCAATTGAGAACCAAATGCGTGTCCTCACATCATTGCAAAAGCTTATCCAAATTGTATAAACATTCATTGAAAGACGCACCATAGAGGGAGAAATCGTCCATAAAGACTTCCAAACAGCGTTCAACCATATCGGAGAAAATGGCGAGCATGCAATGCTGAAAGGTTGTTGGTGCATTACACAATCCAAAGGGAATACAGAGGTATGCAAATGTTCCATAAGGACAAGTGAAGGTGAACTTCTCGTGGTCCTTAGGGTCAATGGAAATCTAATTGTAGCCCAAATAACCATTGAGAAAACAAAAATGAGATCGACCTGCCAGTCTCTCTAAAATCTGATGAATGAATGGGAGAGGAAAATGATCCTTAAGCGTAGCAGCATTCAATCTATGGTAGTCTATACATACATGCCACCCGGTTACCAGACGGGTCGTGACTGGATCATTTCACAAATTATGTGTAATTGTAATTCCCCCCTTTTTAAGGACTACATGTGTAGGACTCACCCACGTCGAATCAGATATAACATAGATGATACCTGTAGAAAGGAGCTTGATCACCTCCTTCTTGACGACCTCCATCATGCTAGGATTTAGTCGGCGCTGTGGCTGAATTACATGTTTGGCTCCCTCCTCGAGCCGGATCTTGTGCTGGCACAATGTAGGGGAAATCCCCTTAATGTCCGTGACCGACCATCCAAATGCACCTCGGTGGTTCTTCAGCACGATCAACAGTTGATCCTCCTCCTCGACACTCAGATATGCCGAAATAATCACTGGAAGCTTCTCACCCTCAGCTAGAAATGCATATTTCAAATGAGGTGGCAGTGGCTTCAATTCAAAATCTGGCGGGCTGATCAAGGACGACTGGAGTGGTGGTGGGAGTTCTCCAAGGTCTTCATAGTACCTAGCGTAGAAACATGGCAGCACCTGAAGCATCTTGGCGCATTCTTTTAGTGACTTGCTTCTCATCCAATCATGTGTTATATTAACTAGGCAGGCTTCAAGAGGCAGTTATGGATATGCATTGAAAACAGAACTTGCTATGGCCTCATCTTCAGTAGAAGGAGGGATGTCCTCCTCTTCATCATTGGGAAAACCCACAACCTTGCTAAGAGACACAACCTTGGTCAGCTCCATGATGTCTACAACCAGTGTCCCTTTTTCCACTTTAGTCATTACATGAGCCATATCTAGAAATGGCTTCCCTAGACAAATAGAAATATTCTGATCAAAGTGCTTCATCATGCGGCATTGCTCCTTTACTTTAGATTGTGTAGTTCTTGAGGGCATGACCATTTCAAACCGATCATCAGCGATACCAAAGGTCAAATGACGTCTTCCCATCTCAAGTATCATATCTACAGTGGCTTGGAAGGGTCGTCCAAGGAGTAACTCATTTCCTTGCTCATCCTGCATTTCCATTACAACAAAGTCTGTTGGAAATACAAACCGATCAACTATCACCAACACATCCTTGCAAATACCATACGGTTTCACCATAGAATTATCCGCCAACTGTATTGTCATATTGCTTGGCCTTGATTCTTTCAGTACCAACTTTTTAAACGTAGAGAGAGGCATCAAATTTATACTTGCCCTGGAGTCACACAGTGCTTCGCCGAATTTCACTTTACCAATGTAGCATGAAATGTTGAAGCAGCCTGAATCTTGACTTTTAGGTGGGAATGTGCCCATGATGAAATCACTCACCTATTCCTTAAGAACCACAACCTCGGTATCTGGGATTTTCCTCTTCTTTGTAATGATGTCTTTCAGAAACTTGTCGTAAGAGGGAATCTGCTCTATTGCCTCTAACAATGGAATGTTGACAGAAAGCTTTCTAAAGCTATCTAGAAATTTCTTGAACTGAGTGTCCACTTTCTTGGCTTTCAAGCTATTTGGATATGGGACTGGGACATTCTGTGCCCTTTGATGTGCCGACACATATGGCGTCCTCTTCTGTGTCTCCTCCTCAACAACTGGTTCTGCTGTGGCATCCTCTACTATATCCTCAACCGGCACTGTGATTGGAATCAGAACCTCCTCTGTGGCCTCACCTATGGTTGCTGACTGGGGTTTGCTTGGTTCATCAGCCCTGGGGTTTAAAATCTTCTTACCGCTCCATAGAAAAATTCCCTTAGCCTGTTGGTTTCCTCCTAGAATTTTTGTATTACCCGGAAAACCTTGTTGCGCTGGTTTCTTCAAATTTTCTATCACAGCTGCCATCTCTACCAAGGATGTCTCTATAGTCCTCATCTGAGCCCCATGGCTTTGTAAGGTCTGCCCAAATTGATTCATGAATTCTCCTTGTTGCTTTATTTGCTGGCCAAACGTGCTCATAAGTTCTTGATTCTGCTTTATTACTTGATTGAGCAACTCATTTCTCTTATCCTCCACCGCCGGTTGGGATTTTGCATCGTGTGCCTGTAAGAAATTATTTGGGTCCTTCCAGGAAAATTTCTTGTCATTCCTCCATGAATAATCATTGTTTCTGTACCCCTGCTACTTGCGCATGAATTTTACTTGAGCCCCATCATCTGATTTTGTGTCTTCTTTTGCAAGAATTTTCTTTGCTAGAAGGTCCATCTTCTCATTTAGCTCTTTGATGGCCATCGACTCCCCTGCAACCCGAACATGCTCTACGGCGTCTCTGTCACCCCAGGATTGCTTCTTTGCCATATTCTTCAAAATTTCCCAGCACCTCGTGCCCTTGTTGTTTAAGAAGAACCTTGAACTTGCTGCATCCAGATTACTTCTATCATGCTCATTGAGAGCAAAATAGAAAATTTTGACCTGCTTCTCCTTGTCAAGCCCATGATGTGGGCACCTCCGCAGCATGATCTGAAACCGTTCCCAGGTCTCGGAGTAAGTCTCACCTTCTTTCTGACTAAAATTATGATTTTTTCTGATCATATCACTTGTCTTCTCGGGCGGAAAGAATCTTTCAAAGAACACTTCCACCATGTGGTTCCATGATTCCACATACTCATGATCAAGATTATGTAGCCATTCTCATGCATTTCCCGCCAGAGAGCTGGGAAACAGCTTCAAGTACAATGTCTCCTGTGGAAACATGTCTATCTTGATCATATCACAGTTCTCCACGAACTGGCTTATATGGGTCACCAGATCTTTGTTTTTAAGTCCATGAAACGCATTTGATTTGACCAAATTTATTAATGTAGGATTGATTTTATAAGTTGGAATATTGACTGCCTGCTTCTTTATCAACCCTTTAGATGCAGACACATAAGACGCCTTGATCTTCTCCCAAATTGTCTGTTCTTCTGCCATGGCTTCTGGTTCAGAATCCGAATCTATATCTTCCAGTTGGGGTTGAACGTTGTTCTCCTCGTCGTCTGGTCCCGACAGTGGAACCTCTGGTGATTACTGTGTGTAGTCAGTGCTACGCGTCCTCACCATGCACCAGTACCTACAAAAATGATAATTTCTATTCAGTACCGTGCTAGACGATTACAAAATATGAAAGATAAACTATGAATTTCAAAAATGCTTACCAAATAATTAATAATAAAAAAAATAAAAAGTGGCCTAGAATGGCCGCTTGCAACACTGGTAGTGCCGACAACTGCCATGTCCCCGACAACGACGCCAAAAACTTGACATGATTTTACCTTGTGTATAACACTAGTGCACGCGCCAATGTAGTATAGGCCCTTGTGAGGCCCGAGTCAAACCCAGGGACACTGAATTATCGGTAGACTACTACTAACTACGCGCAATCAGCTAGACCAATAAAAAGGTTATGAGAGATGTTTTAAAAATAAAAGAAAATAAAATAAAACAAAGCAATCGATTAAATGTTTAGTTTAATCAATTCAGATGGAGATCTTTAGGATTGCGGTTTCACCGCGGGTTTTCATTGTACGAATTTCCATATAATAATTTAGGTTCATCTCTCAATCCAGGTAGTGGCCTGTAGTCAGAATTGTCCACTGTCGTGGTACAATTCACTACCTAGGTCTAGGTCGGTTCCACCGTCATAGTAACCTATACCCTAAACTAGGTGCATTAGAATCGAGCTCTGGGTTTCCACCATTAACCTTACATTACCTTATTCAAGGGATTTGTTAATTAATGTGAATTTCATCTCTTTTCAACTGTTAATTTTTCTTTCAAAGTAATTAAATGCATTAGATTATCATTATGGTGATCAAGCATAACAATATAATTGAGAAAACGAAATCATACCATAGATTTAAGAGACAAATTATGAATTACTATGATAAAAATGTCATACAATGCTTCCCCGAGCTACTCCCGGTCCTAAAGTCAAAGGGGATTAGCCCCGCATGTTCATCTCAGAGCAAGACATGGTTGAAGAAAGGGGAAACATCGAGAAAAATGTGAATAAGTGATGAAACCTCTGAACGAAGAATATCGAAGCATTCCTTGGCATAGAATGCACGATCTACAACCTTTCGGCGGTGGAGAAAATTTTCTTCGGCTTCCGGAACGGCTAGGGCGTGCTTCTGGGCTCCGTTCTTCTCTCCACACCTTCTCAGGACGTGTGCAGTGGCTAATGACGTGATACCTCTCTTCTTGGCCATCTTCATTAGGTATAATCACCGAGTTAGGTTGCAAAAATATCACAACCATTGGATTAGAGTCGATATGAAACAAACTTTAATTTGACGGCGTCGATACCATCGACACGGGTCGATGGTATCGACCCCTGGTGATATCGGCAAGCCATCTTTCTTTTCTGTCATCGCACCTGATGTTGACTCGATACCATCGACGCGGGTCGATGGTATCAACACCCTGAGGCATCCGTTTTATCCCTTTTCCGTGGTTGAAGCTACACGTGTCGATAGTATCAACTTTGGGGTCGATAGTATCGACTGGCTGGTCCCTGGCAACCTGATGGTAAGTCGCTACCATCAACTTCCCAATCGATGGTATCGACTCTGCGCTCCTCCTTGCGGCTGGCTGCCTGTGGTTGTGTCGATTGTATCGACAGCCGTCGATGGTATCGACAACTGCAAATATGTTTTTTTCCTGAAATTGCAAAACAAAACCACATAAGCCGAGATAAAACCTAATATTGTAATAATTTATGCTCAAAATAATAAAATAAGAGATATTTGATACTGAGAAGGATCATAGACTAAAGTAAGTCAATTATGCAATATTAACCACCAAAATAACCAATAAATGCATAAAACACAAGTAAAACAAGTCTATAAATGGGACTCAAAATCATCGCATCAATGGGGTAAGTTGCCATGCAAGCTAGGAGGTGAAGGACGAACACCAGTAACCCAATGTATCGATATAGAGGATAAATAATCCCTGAGAAGGAATGGGAGATCATCATTATGGATGTTGTAAGTCTCCCCTAGACCAAGGATGGTCGAGATGCAATATGGGTTACGGTAGATCGCCTTACCTATATGACATGAGAAAGAAAGAGTTCTGTCAAGGGACCGATCCAGTTGAACAACATATGAGAGACATGGAGTTCAACTACACATGTTTCTACTGCACCATGATGCGAGTTCAAACGTTCTTGAGTATGACCTAGAGGTTCACTTCCATAAGGTGGAAGTAGGTACATGAAGAACTCAATGTTAGAATAGTTTATCACCCCTAACTAATGGTTAGTATGATCCAGAATAGAGGGTCTGATGAGAGCATGTGTGCTCATTCAGGGTGATGCATAGAGACAGTTCTTGTCCTATGAAAGATGTGATGATAACCACCATAGCCAGTATTGTGATGTAATGAAGCTCAGTAAAGGAGGTTGAGTCAATCACCACTTCATTAAGAAGATGTTGGTGAATGGACCTCGCGAAGGTTAGAAAAGGACCACAGTGTATGTAGATGAAGTCACTTTGATTGGGCAATGGCTGAAAGGAGCGTAGAGATGACATGAGTCATGAGCTGATGCAAAGTAGACCGACATACAGTTCCCTGTGGGAGAATATGTGACATGAAAATCCGACCCCTCTGAGCTATAGTTAAGAAAGTTGAGTCCCTGATACATGGGTCCATTTGAGATGGATTTGTGGAGAAGGTTATGCTTGACCTTACCCCTCAGGATAAAGTAATGTGTGATGAGTTCCATGTGTCCAATTTAGAGCACTATGTGAGGTACCCGGATCATGTGTGGAGCAATGAACCTAGTGAGCCCCAAGGGAGGCTGAAATGACTTGAGTCACTTGTGAGGTTGATAGATGCCAAGGTGAAAGAACTTAGAGGAAAGAATATGTGACGATAAAGGTTCTTTGGAAGCGCCATGCATAAGATAAAGCCACATAGGGGCCAATGATGGACATGGAAAAGTCTTATCCTGAATCGTTTGTTTGCTTGATGGAATTTTGAGGACAAAGTTCCTACAAGAGGGGAAGGATGTTACAACCCCAATTTTGGGTTCATTTGGTGGGAAATGTGATTTCTCATATTAAAGATATTTGAACAAATAAAGATATGATTTGTTTTGAATAAATGGATTTCGTTTAGAATAGCCTTGATGATTGTTTTGTGGGCTTTATTGGCCATTGGGCCCAATAACAAGGAAAAATAAAAGGAACTCCATTATTAATAAGAAATGGAGAAAAGAAAGATGTAGAAGCCTCTAGAAGGAAAAAGTATGTAATCCAAAGGTGGATTTCATGCCTCTTGGGTTTTGTGGGATCCAAGGAGTCCAAAGTTGCAAAGATAATGCAAAAAGAAAAGAAAAGATCAATTAAATATTTCTTTATTAGGAAAGAAATTGAAAATAATGATAAAATGTGGAAAATAAGTGGAAAGAGGCATAATTGAGTTATCCTTGGTGGATTTTCATATCCCAGGGATTCCTAACATTAAAAGGAATACCAATGAGGATAATAAAAGAGAAATAAAGAGAAATCCTCAAAAAGAGATATTTTAATAAGAAATAAACAAGATAATGAGAAAACAATGGATATAGATGCATCTAGAAGGATAATGAGTACCATTAAAAAGGATTTCGAAATATTTGAGTTTCTTGGGATCCAAGGAGTCCCAATGAAGAAAAAGAAAGAGAAAATACCAATAATAGAAAATAAGAAGATAATGTGAATACATTATTAATGGATTATGTGGTATTGCTAAAAAGAAAGTATATTCTAATAAAGGAAAATAGGATTTCGTGCCAATGGATTAAAAATCAAGAACAAAGAGAATAAGAGGGATGATTTACGAAATCCTAATATCAAAATAAGAAGGAATATTAAAGAAATATGAGAGAGAGAGAGAGAGATAAACTTGCTTCATAATGAAGGAATCACATTCCTATTAGGAAAGGGCATTGATAATTCATGGATGAGAACCGTAGGGTGTGGATACTCCTCCCTATATAAGGGGTATAGCCCTTGGATGAGTTTAAGTTAATTCCAAGCACCCTTTCTCTCTCCTTCTTCATCATTTTTGTCCAAAACCCTAAACAACAGGTGGTGTTTTCTCTGGAGCAACGAAGAGATGTGGAGTCATCTTGAGGAAGGCCTAATGTACCCCGATGACCAGTGGATGATTAGCTAACGTCCTTGAGCGTCGGACTTCACCCAAACACATGCGACACAACTGCAGCACGGCTGCAGCATGGCAGTGAGCCGCGGGCTTGCGGAGCTTGATCCCGACCGTTGCGGCCATACCCAAGGTAGCCTCACCTGTGCAGGGGCATGACGAAGGTAGGGGATCTGTCCCCGACGGTCGTCGAGGTCCCAGGGAGGGACGAGTAGCCGTGCAAGACACGATTAGGGTGGCAGTAGCGCTGTCGTAAGGAAGAAGAAGGTGAAATGGTCATTGGACCGTTCTACCCCTCCGGGTATTGAAGGAACAGTCCACTTAACCAAGGGTATAAACGACAATTCGTTATATTTCCATATCGCAACGTTGCATGGAGTAGGACACTTGGCGCACTCTGATTGGCCCAAAGTAAGTCAATTTGCATAATTCATATCTAATTAACCGTAGCTCAGATGGATACACGTTATATATGAATTTTGCTCAAAAAAATAAGAGGAATTCAATAAAAATATATTTGAAGGCTAATTCCTCTTGAAATTTGAAAAGTAGTGTAATTTATCAACTTTAATGAGTTAATGATTTAGAAATCCAATTTGGAAATGATTAATGTATTTATTAGGGTTTAATGGATGATTAAAGTTGAAATTAACTTGTTAATTGTAAAAAGGTACATTAAACACAAAAAGGATGAACTTTGCACATAATTGGTTAATTTAGAGTTTTATGTGCATAAATATGCTTTAATGGGACTTGAAACCCTAATAATGGTAATTATAACTCTTAATAGCTTTAATTACTCAAAATCGTGAATAAAGTTGAGATATGATAATTCTAAGCTATTTTGAGTATAAAAGTTTCTAATTGTGGATAAATACACTTAATGTAGTAATTAGTGTTTTCTAATGGATAAAGGTAGAATTAATGACACGTAGAGTATATATGTGAATTAGACCATAATGAACTATGAATTGATGATAAATGAGCATAATGATCTTGTCATGGACAAAAAGGATAACAATGGTAGCTTTAATGTAAAAGAGGCTTAATGGACTTATTTAATGGTTAATTATGCCTTTAATCTGAAATTGAGGATTAGATGTTGAGATAATTAGGGTTTGTGATCAATTGCATTAAATTAGGGTTTAAAATAGTAAAAGATGAAGGGGAATACTAATTGCAATGGAAACCCTAAAAGTGGACTAGAAACCCTAGGAAGCGAGCTATATTTAATAGATCTTCATGACATGAGTAATAAAAGGAAATTGTATAATTATTTCAGGATCTTGATATGTGTGCTTGCTTGCTTGGATTTCTTACTTGCATGGATTATTCTGTCTCAAATAAGCCTGAAAGGTATGTGGTTACGCTTATGAATAATCGCTTTAGTTTCACGATGATTCTCGAACATTTTATCGGTTGCTTGAAAATAACTTTTAGATGCCTATTTATTTCATGCAACTATAAAGTGACTATGATTATCACATAAATGTGTATATAACTGGCTTAGATCTGGGTCCTCCTCTGTGACTTTGAAAGGGATAAATAAGGTAACCTAGAGAAAGGTCTAGGCTATCATGAGTTAGAAATTGGGCTACCCACGTGTAGTGTCATGAGACTCTTTAGCACATCATGAGTTATGGAGTGGGCTACCTATGGGTAGTGTCACGTGACTCAACCCTAAAAACTGATTTACCTATTAGGTGGGATCATGATGGGTTTAATGGGGATCTACCATAAGGAAGGTAGCATACAGGTCCACTGTAGGGACAACGCAGAGGATAGGGTATGGATGGATCACGCAGTTATATTGAAAATGTAAAGTTGTTTGTTAAACTGTAATTGACTGCAATACATTGTTATGGATAATTGCATGATTAATGTTTCCTCCTCATACCAGCTTTATGTTGACCGATGTTTTGTTTTTCGGGATTTTAGGTACAAATCCAAAAGGACAAATAGTAAATCGTCATATTGTGAAATACATGAATTAAACTACAAGGAGGATTAGTTAGAGTAGAATTCATAAGTGGATAGAAGTTTAGAGATCCAAGATTTCAAAAGGTATGCAAAGTTTCTATTTTACCACATTTTTTCAATATAGTCTGGTACAATTTGATAATTATTAATGATTATGTGTTGAACCTTTGATCTGGAAATTGGGATAACGGCTCTCACCTTCTCGTCTCTCTTAATTGGGGGTTACTGGGAGGCGAGGTCGTTGCAAGAGTAGACTTGGCTGGCGGTGGAAAAAAAAGCGTCACATCTGCTCCAAAGAAGACCCAAAATCATGTCACGTGCCCCTTGCCTATTTATCTACTACTATACCAGCATGAAGTTGATGAATGGAAGTTTGCCACAACTAAAGTCAATACTCCTTTAGCTTGATAACCAATAGAGTCCTGACCTTTAAATTAAGAAGATCGCTCCTTTATGTACCAGCTATGATTGAATCAGTAAGTGCTGCAGATCTGATCTATAAAGAATTACCCTCATTCAATCTCAGATAGGATGAATACAAAGGAAGTTAGTTGAATTTCGAAAATGCATTCCCCTTCCTCATTAACTATCTCATGTCACTTCCTCCCTCACATATTATTTATGCAAACAACTTATTTTTTCAAATACCCGCCGACATGAAAGCTATAGCTCACTGATTTGTTCATCGCTGGAGACTTCCACTGTGAACACCCAAGAACCTTTTGCATCAGAAACAATGGTCACAACTTTGCCTTGACTCAAGCAACATTTCTGGACCTTCATTTGGCACTGTTCTGGCCTATTTCTATGGTTTTAAATCCTTAGAGCTCTACCCTATTTCTCACGGCCTAAAGCTTTGTGTCATGGTGTTTGTGAAACCTCGGGTCCTAAACCTTGACCCCTTGGCATCAACATCGAGCAAGGAATCCTCCAATAGTCTGAGTGGTTTTGCAAACAATCTTATTTTCGGGTTTTGAATCACCGATCCTCCCTAAAGTTGGAGAGCTCTAGCCATGGATACAAGAGGAACAATCCCATGTCATCCAATGACCTTAGTATCCCCACAACATAAATGAAATGATCTAGTTTACAAGGGTAAATCCAAGTTTTTTATTGTTGAATTTCATTTGGCCGCGTGCGAAACACAACATTGGTTTGGCAACATCTTATTGGGCCATATCAGCACCGAACCTAGTGCCCACTGGCTTAGCCAATGAGGCTGATGTGGCTTTTTGACGATTTTCTATTGGTCGAATTTAAAAAATACATATTAAATCATAGCTTGCTCAAAAAAATACAAATAAAAACTCATTGGAAAGGATTTTTCACAAGGAATATGAATTTAAGGTTTTTATGTATCATTTTGTATCCCTATTTTGATGTTTGTCATTGGTACCCCTTTAATTATATAAACAACCTTAAATATGTAACTAATTCATTTTAACTCCAAATTTAATAAATAAATATGTTTTCTTAATAAGGAGAATCAAAGTATTCGATTGGTCCAAGTTTTGAGTCCTAAATTGATGGCTTTCATAGAAGGTCCAAAATTAGGGTTTTCTACACGTTATACTTTATAAACCCTAATACATGTGATATAATTGTAACTAGGATAAAGTTGTCTTGGATACAAGCTAGTTTGGTGAAAGTGATGATTACCACTAAAAATGAGGTATGTGCAACCCTATTTATGTATGTGCATTTCTAAACCCCTAAGTTGGGCATGTTATTATCCAACCCTAAATTCCTAACGAGGCATAGACTTATACCTTGTTCCCCATTTATACTCTTTTGGAACATTTATTTCACTACTTGTTTGGGTTTTATACCCCCTGTCACGTCACAATTAATTTGTTGTTTAATATTGTCATTTTATTTATGGAGCATGATAACTTGGTATCTTATTAGCTATTGTAGTGTACCTCTGTACTAGCCACCCTTAGATTGGGAATGAGCCCGGGGGAATGTGACCACTCTCCCCACTTTTATATATATAGTAGGTGTTTGAGAATGTGACCAATCTCCCTCACCTATTTTTTTTGGTTGAGGTTGGTAGGTGCCTCAGCCCTACTTTAGATGATGTAGTCATATGTGTATCATGAGTACTTCAATATCAATATGTGATGTTATGGCAAGTCTTATTTTTTATGTGCCTCATACTTTAGACATTTCCATAGCATAGTCAAATCATTACTCCATGTTTACGTTTTTTTATTTGTCTTTATTCCTTTAATTGACACATACCTTTTCTCTCCTCTTGTTGTTTGATCCCAACCACCTAGGTTTAGGATCAGAGTGCGCAACAGGAGCATGGTGAACCAGCCTAGAGTAGGACAAGGTGTTCATGCTTCCATAATGCACTTATTTTCTAAGTTATTTTGTTGGAGACATATGGATGTAGTTTAGTTTCCCTCTACCTTAGATCCTTCATTTGTATAAAGCATGTAAACCCTACTCTTTATTAAATCGAATATACTCAAAGTTTTATCTTCCACTACTATTCATTGGTGTTTTGTTTACCATTATAGTAAAGAGGTGATCTCACTTCTTTACAGATCGTCTGAGCAGACAGTCTAGTCAATTGACCAGAGTGTGTCTAATTACCCAATTGAACTAAGTCATTTGGATGATTGAGATAGTCTGGTCAACCAACCATGATGTGTCCAGTGGCTTGGTTGACATCTTGATCAACTGAACAAATTGAGTCTGGTTGTCCAGTCAGACTATCTAGGATCGGTTGTTGCAAAACAAATGACATATCTTTTCATTTCCCAGGGTGTATTAGAAACCTTGTTTCCCTGCCTTTCCTGTATAGAGGGGTTTGATGGTCAGATTTTGAGACACATGTGTGTAACATCCTTTTGAGAACTCTTGAGAGACAACTCTTATGAGAAAAAGGAGGCACCTTTGAGAGGCCTTTGACAAACATTTATTACCATCAAGGAAAGAAGGGGAGAGGAAAGGTTGTGCATTGCTAGAACATCAATGAATGGCAACTATTTCCACATGATCTATTGGAGCAGAAAATGGAGTTCTCTATCAACCACATTGATGACATAGAGATGTGGATGCTTTGGTACTCACATTATGAGATCACATTTGTTATCTATTTTTGTGAGCCCCATCATTGAATCTACTCTACGACAAAGGTATAAACTCATAAAACATACTTCCTATTATATCATTAATGATGAGATCCATGGATGGAACATCGAGAGAGATTTTTTTTGTTTACTACTTGCTCTACACTTGCCTCTCTTTGTTTTTGGGATCCTACAATTACATATACAATTGTGTATTAATATGCATTTTCACCCTAATAAAGGATCTCATAGTAAAATTCATAACTATTATTAACCTGAAGAACTTTGAACTTGTTTTGAATGAACTTTCCATCATAGTATTTCTAACCCCAATCCTAGATAGTGGTGGTGGATGAGGAGAGATGGAACTCTCAATTGATGAGAGCCCTTGAACTCTCAACCAATGTAGTTTTTTGGATAGTTGGACTCATCAAAAGACTCAAAATATGGTAAAATGTTTGGATTTGTGAATCGATGGAATCCTTGTACATGTCCGAGTTTGAGAACTAATGGAAACCCTAGACACAAAAACTGATTAGAAGGCATGCTTGAAAACTAATGGTGTTTTTGAGTTTTCAACTAATGGGGCTTCTTTGTGACCAAAAAATGGACTTTCTGACCTATTGAAGTTCTATATCGATGTAAATATTGTTTTGACTTATGAGAATGATGCCCAAACTAATGAAAATTCTAGGAGGGTCACATAAAATGTTTCTTTGTCCAATGCAAGTCCTTCTTTGACCAGTTGAAGTTCTATAATTTCTAGTCTATAAAAGCTTGTTTCCCTCTTTATTGGTATTGGAAATATAGTTTTTGTACACAAAAGAGAGATGAGGCTATCTACCAAATAAAATAAAAAGTAAATTAAAGAAAACTACTACACCTATCTTTACATAATCCAAAAAGGTATCAAAATTGCAATCTATGTCGTCAAATATCCTATTGTTTGTCTCCCTTTAAACTTAGTGAATACAAAACATAATAAAGGTTCTTTCCATGCCATCAGGAACACTGAATAGGTCTTTCATATAAGAGTGAACATCATTTACACATCCTTCCCTTTTATCCCTAATCCACATGTCTACAGAGATGTTGCATTGCAAAAAAATACGCATAGAGCTTTCATAGTCCTTCTCACATAAGATACACATTAAAACAAACTAGAAACATATTTCTTCATATTATCATGGGTAAGAAGACTCCCTTTTAAAATCTCTAAGTAGTAAAAAGACACTTCCTTAGAGATTTAGCCATCTGGAGCCACCCTGTCCTGTGCATAACCATTCTCCTTGCCCTCAAGGAGTCATAGAAAGCCTTAATTTTCCTAACTTCTTTCCTTTCAACTGATTAGAGTTCCTTGTTACATGAGAACTTAGCATTCTCTTTAATAAAATCGACGACTACATTCACAGCCTATACCTAGTAGTCACCCATCCACTTTCTTTGAAAAAACAATTTATCTTTGCAAAATTTTCAACTCCACAATTAATCATACTATTAAAAGACATATAATCCACCATAAACTTTCCTTTAGACATCCAGGGATCTCTCCAAAGCATTGTCTTATCACCATCCCCCACCAAATACAAGACATATGATAAAATATAACCCTATAAAGGATAAGTTGTTTCAACATCCAAGTTGTGTTGGATCGATATTTGACACTCTACACCAAATCACTTTTAAGGTACCTTTAATGCACCCATCAAACCCAAAGACAAATCCTTTTATTTGCAATGTTCCAACTTTTCCATGATCACCTTCATAACATCTCCAATGAATCTAGTAATACCCAGTCCCCCTTCCTTCTAAGGTGATCAAACCTGGTCCATTCAATAATATACATCTTCTTCTCTAGACTAGCTTCTCCCCATAAGAAAACTCTACATAGTAATAATAGTAGGAAGGTGAAATGAAGCAACTCAATACAAATGCCACAAAGAGAGTGTTAAAACAATTTGTTTGAGCCTGCCAAAAGATGAGAGATATCTTGATTTCTACCCCTCTAACATGGCCTTCACTTTATCCACATTGGGTAAACATGTACTTCTTGTTATCCTACCCTTAAACAAATTCAAACAAAGATACTTCTTTGTCTATCTAGATTATAAAAGAATAAAGAAGAAGGTCTTCACTAGCAACTTCGTTATAGAAAATAGAGCTCTTCTTAGTTCTAACTTCCATGGATAAATAGCTCCAGAATCATATACAATCTCAACAAGCTTAGAAATAGGTACCCCATCAACATCAACAATGATAACAACATTGTTCTCAAACAAGACATGTGACATAGGTAATTGTTGAGAAGCTTTAAAAGCATTAAATTCATTTCTATCCACAGTATCTTTAAGCATAGAAGATAGCCCCTCCAAGCAAATTACAAAAATATAGGGAGTCAAGAAATTTCCTTGATGAATACCCTAGTAGGCTGGATCCTATTTGAAGGTACACCACTAATAATGATTTAGCAATTCATTGAGCTTAAAATTTACTTCTCCCAGTTTATAAAATAGCTAGGAAAATGCATATGTACCAGAACAAAACCAAGATAAGACCGATAAACATAATAATAGGGCTTTAGATATATATATTTGAATGGATCTTGGTGGAGTTACTCTTCATCACGTTGTTGATGAGCTCATTCAAAGGAAGGGTTACATCCATAATTGTTCTACATTTTAGAAAAGTAAAATGAGCTTGACCAATAACTATGGGAAGAACAATCTCAACTTTGTTGGCAAGGATTTTTAAGATAATTCTATAGGTCACATTGAACAGAGAAATTAGCCTTCAATCTTTTCATTAGAAATGGAATTATTATTAGGGCTTAGGGTAATAAAAGACCAATTCACCCCTTTCAAAAGCCTCCCACTTGAGTTGAAATCTTTAAGAACTTTAATAAAATGCTCCCTAATTATGCTCCAACACACCTTATAGAATAATAACTTAAGCCATATGGGTTAAAGGCTTTATCTCCATCATAATGTTCAATGACATCATCAACGTCCTCACCAGAGACAATCATGCATAAACTACCAAAATGATCATTTAAAATATATGAAGGCCCATCTGAACCTCTTCATTTCATTTTATTCATACTATTTTCTAAAAATTCTCTTCATAGGAAGTAGAAATATGCTTACTAACCCTCTCTTCATCATGGTACATATCATTATCAATAGACAAACAACGAATAGAAATACACATTCTCATAGTCTTTCAAGATGCATAAAAATCTAGACTTCTTGTCATCTAACTTGAGCCACTAGACTCTACATTTTTGTCTAAGAAGTGAATCTTTAACATCATAGGCATGCAATTCCATTTGGTTATAAACTTATCACACAAAGAATGATTACTAGGTTCCACATCAAGCAAGTCAGAAAAAGTAGCCAATTCAACATTCAAAATCTTCTTATTTTAATGAAGATTCCCAACAACAATCTTATTCCATCTATAAAAAGCTTATGTGACATTATACAACTTTTTTCATAGTACAAACATCATGTTTTCACTGACCCTTACTCCTAATAATCCGTCATAACATCCATAAAATAAGGGCAATAAACCCATGAGTTGTAAAATGAAAAGGAGTCTTCTCCTTATATTTATAAAATCAACATCATGTGTGACTAGAATTTTATATTCACTATTTATAGAGTAAAGATTAGTTCCCTAAGTTTTTGGAAACTCATTTAGAAACTCATCATTATTAAAGGATGAATGAATTTTATACATAAAAAGTCTAGATCCCTGTTGTCTATTCTTCCATGTATTGCAATTCAATTATTTCTATGCATGCCCAGAGAGGCAATCATATGATTATTATAGATTGTAATGCCATATCTTGTAAATGATTTGACTAATAATGAAGGAAATATTCTAATATATTTTGTTCTATTCAGTTATGAGATAATGATGTAACATAACAAATGTATAAAGAATGATATTACTCAATGGCGTATGTCTTTGGGTTTAGGACCTGAGTAATGGGACATACAAATGTCAAGAATATACACATTCTTGTTATTTCCCTAATCAGATGTTATTGTGGAAGATTTATAGACAACAATAACACATAAGACTAGAGTGTGTGTTGGTTGATGACATAATATCTTTAACTCATGATATGTGATATCAAACCAAACACATAGATACTTGTTAGAGAATAGTGTATCGAATAGACCCACCATAAGAATGATACATGGAAACCATGGTTGGTGGTTAGAATCATCTCTTATAGTGTTGGTGGGGATTTTGGTTCTCATACCTAAAATCACTACAATCATCACATGACATTCGGTGTACTTTGGCATCATCCACTCTCTATTGAATAAGGGTTGCCATAAAGGTGGTGCTCGAATACATTGAGACAGATGGGGATAATTGTTGGTGATGTATATGGGATTTTTACTTCCTACAGGAATATGATATCATGTCCACTTAATAAGAGAGACTGAGAAATGCCTTTCCATGCTCATGTGGGTCAATATGTGATATTGAGCATATGTATATATCAGATAGTTTTCTTGAGTTCAAGAAACATGGAATGAACATTGGAAATGATGAAGATTCCATGCCTCAAGTTCAATCAGGATATAAATGACAAAAGGAACTATACAAACAGTGTAACACCAATCACAAATTGTAGTTTGAAATTGTTCTTGAACTTTATGAATTACTTGGGTAGTGATGATTTGTTACTAGATACCTCTCATTTCTTGTGATGTCAGAAATCGATTATGGACATTCACTACCAACATAACTTGGAACCTATAGGGTCACACACATAGGATACACTTGGAATAGGAGTTTATTCATGAGTATAGTTTAAACTTAGTTACTGAAGAGTTAGGTATTTAATTTAAACAACATTGGTTGAATGTTGATTGATAAGACTCTGAACTAGCTGGTTCAAGTGTTGAACCAGTCGATCCAAGTGTTAGGTCAACTCAACCAAAATTTAGCAATTAAAACCATGAGACGAATTATTTAGCAGTTGAGTCCATCGACTCAGGTCTGTGCGCCGATCGATTCTGGGTGTAAACTGATTGGTTGGCTGATTAATTTGATTGTATCAAGGATTAGTGTTGAGGTCATGTTATGCATTAATAGGATATTAATTTCCAATACAATTGTGATTGTGAAACATGTTGAAATGATCGGTTAAGGGTTGAACCAATCGTTTCACATGACAACCAATTAGTTCACCTTTAAACCGATCGTTTCACCATTTGCAAGTTGCAAAAATTCATAAAATCCCATCCCCTTTGACTTTTTCTCAGACTGGGAACCCTGACCCTCGTATATATAGAGTGGCATTGGTTGATTTTCAGTTACAAGAATAAGTTCCGAAAATTGTTGTCTTATGTGGTTGAGGTAACCAAGAGAACCAGATAAAGTCCTACCCTTTATAGGGAGGGATAGAAAGTTAGAGACAATTGGGAGAGAAAGTCGGTGCTAGTACACTAACTAGAATGGAAAAATCCTTCTTTCTTGTTCTTCTAGACTGATAGGAGTTCATGGTGGTCCATGTGGACTACTATTGAGGTGAGGAGGTCGTTACCTGCCTCTTAGAGAACAAAGTCAACTGCTATATGTGGTGAACAACTATGAGGCCAACACAGACATTGTCCATATGCAACTGGAAGAAACATGCATGCTACGGTTGCTACTGTGAGGGATTTTCACTAGAATTGCTCAGGGCCAGGTATATCCTCACAACCATACTTCCCATTACATAATTGTTGATGTGATCTACTATTCAAAGGGTAATATGGCTATTACATTTTGTTTTTGCTTCCTGCTCTATGGCCATATTTCCCTACATCAACGAACATTGATCATGAAAATAGTTATACCTATTAATATACTTATTATTAACAAAAAAATATTTCCTTGGATTTGGTTTTAATCCTCTATACAACCAAAGTCCTAAACAACAGAAAAGACGATCTAGAAGTTGATTTATAAGGCAATTTTTAGGGAAGAACTTGAAGAATAGAGAGAACCAAAAACCTAGATATAGATCCATCGTGGTAAGTTTGTTTTAGTCACAAGTTCCTTCTCTTTTTCTCTTCCCCTTGCTCAGAATTTGTTGTAGGACTCACCTAAAGTTCTCTTTGACCTACCCTCTTCGTCTTCTTCATATAGTTGGCATCATTTATAGATGTCGGCCTAACATAAAGCTGCTTAATGGAAATTTAGGAAATTTTAGCTTGAAATCAAGATGATGGACCAAAATAAAACATACTAAGCTAAGGTTCAAGAACTGTAATCTATGATTAGATTTAGGTGAGTGAAATTAAGAACAAAAATTTATTGTTTTTTTGTTGTAATGAAATTAAGAACAAAAAATTTATAAATAACATGTAATTTTTTTGATGGTTGTTATTGTTTTTGATATATTGAGCAATAGTATGACATTTTAGTTGAGCTATATTGGCTACTTAAACACATTGTAATGTATTTTTATACTTTCAACTTTAGAGTAATTTTCTATGAGACTATAATGAATCTTCATAGTAAAATTAGAGGAACCAAAAACCGAGGTTTTCCCTAATTTCTACAATATTAAATCATATTATAAATTTATGATCTAATGTATGGTTGTTTCCAGTTAGATATCTATGAAGCAAAGATTAGTTCATTCTAGTATTTATCACTATGGTCAGTTTACAAATGAAGAATATTACTTCATTAAATCAAATTATTTAGATTAAGTCCGCTATTTAGAAAATGAGCCTTAAGTACAAAGTTAAGATTTTAATAATATTGTAGTAATTCTATTAGTAAAAGTGAAGAATCAACTAGACATTAGATACCTTGAACATTGTAGAATCCATTACCAAGGTCTACACTATGAAGGAGGAAATGTCCCTACCGACTCGCACTTTCCAAGATGAGGTAACTTGAGTGTACCCGAGAGGTAAGGGGGATGAAGCATGATGGGGCTACAAATGTTGCAGCAAGAAAAACCCTATAGGAATAACTTCAAGGTTTAACCCAAAGTAGTGCACTAATTCCACACTCCACACGAGCGGAAGCCTTATTGTAGTATACTTTAGGATCAAATCCAAAAGATAAACTTTTTAAGTAGCTATATAAATTCAGAAGTATTAAGAGTAATATTTTTCATTCAGTAGTTGAAAGATTGGTTAAACTAAATTGTTGCAAAAACCAATAGAGATTAAGGGAGTAAATAATAGATAATAAAGAGAACTAGGGAATGGGGTTTTGCTACCTGAGCATGCATAATTATCCTACCAATATATACCTCTTCAATAATCATTACTAAATTGAGGCTTAGGTGTTGCACCCTCACGGGATACAAGTCATCACTTTTCTTAAACTCCCTTAGAACTGATCACCATCAACATCCATGTTCCTTGTTTAATCTAACTGAACTCCCTTACTTACGACCAACCATCCTCAACACATATTAGATCGAAGTCCAATCACCTCACTATCCCTTAGTGACATCTCAGGGGGATAATAAGATTATTCTGGAGTTCTAATCATGCTCACAACAAGTTGCATATCCATGATTATTACATATATGCAAAGCAAGTCATCAATTTGCATGGAAAATAATTCAGTAGAATGATACTTCATTTAGCAACTATATTTTTTAGTTCAGATACATGACAAGATAAAGTATAGGCCATCGAGGCTAGTCCGCATGTAACGGAACAAACGTCTACTCACTCATGGCAAGGGACATCAATAAAGAGATAGTAGGAATGAAGGAGAAGTCCATGACGCCTAGTACAGGAAGACCAATCTCCTAGCTGTGGTCACTACCTCCTCACTCCTTGCTAGGGTTTTATCTACACAATGTGGCATGTAATCACCAATCAAATACCCCTTTGAATGGTTAAGAGATCCTATTTATAGATTCATTGCTCGCCTCTAAAACCCTAAAGTTGAATGCTTGTGGTGGAAGGCATCTAATTTCATGACCCGTACTTGGTCCAACATGAGACTCATGTGGACTGCTCAATTTAGACCTCACATCAGGTTCTCTAAAAGACCAACATGTGGTGAATCGGAATGGACTGAATAATGGGAGCGCACATCAGGATGTAAGAATCTGGAAGACTCCTGGTAGATGGCGGCTCGAGTCGGGAAAATGGCAGGGCCGATCACTTGACTAGGTGGTTGGAAGGCGATGAAACAGAAAGCTTTCAGGCCTTCCTTACCTTGAGGTGTAGCATCGTGAGGGCTTGGTCTTCCATATGGGCATTGTCATACAAATATGGCTGGTTCTATATATATATATATATATATATATATATATATATATATATATATATATATATATATATATGAATTAATGTTAAAAAATGGAAACATATTTGCAATTGAGTGATTATAAAGCTAAAAATAGGAGATAGAAACACAACATCCCCTAAAAAGTGAGAAAAATAGCATGTAAAAATAGGTATAAATACACTCATCAGACTACCTCAGAGTTAATCCTTTGCTCGTCCTAAGTAAAGCAAAATAAAAAGAAAATCAAAAATTGATACTAAGATCCAAGCCTTTCTCTCCCAACTGAGCAAACTTTGTGATCCCCTTCCCACCTATCATGATCAAGCAACCCTAATCCTTGAGGTTCACATAGCCATACTTGGATATCCCCCAACTAGGGCTTGTTCCTCTAATTGCTAGACCCCAGAACTTGTTACTAAGTGCTTTCATATCAATAATACTCCTGATTTGTAGATGCAAATAGAAGTAAGAACAATTCAAGGCTATTTTTTTGTTTGGGGAGAATTTTGATAAGTCCCCTAGGTATGAAAAATTAGACAGAAGGGAGAGAAACACTTGGAACGAGCCTGATTCCCTAGTCTCTTCTCTATTCGTCTTGAGTTATATGTGATTTAGTTATATTATTTATCTCTCCTCTTTTTGGCTCAAGACTTTTTATTTGTTTGTGGCTACATTGACTGTAGATTTTATTTTAAGCTCATTTGCCTCTTTTATTCATGCCATACTTGTAGACACAAATTGAAACAGAGGAGTATTGATGGAGAGGATGCTATCCTGGACTTAGGGTTTGGCATATGGTGAAAATTTCACATTTTGTTTCTTTTTTGTGAATGTTGAAATGGTAGGAGATGGTCGAATAACAATGAGAGAAAGAGGTTGACTTGTGCTTGTATGTTTTATTGCTGCATAGGAGTTAGATCATCATATTATATCATCTAATTCCATTAATGTAGGGTAAAGGAATATTCAAAAATATTGTTGCAAGTCATGTTGGAAGCACATGTTGCTTGACCTTTCAACACTCGATCTTCTTACCGTCACTTCAAAGGGGAAAGACTGCTTAGTTGTTGTCATTGGGGATGAGAACTATTCAAAACATGTTTATTCCTTAAAACTTCCTTTTAAATAGATTAGCTTGAGAAAAAGAAAAGGGGATAGTTCATTCATATATTTTTCATTTTTAACAACATCAATGTTACCGACTAGGTAAAGGCCACAACTCACATACACCAAAAAAGGAAAATGGAAAACAAAACATTTGCAAATAAAATATGGAGTAGAAATTGATTTTAGAAAAAGATAATTTGAACGGTTTGAATCATACCAACCAACCCACCCCACACTTAAAACCTTTGCTCATTCCAAGTAAGGCAAAGCCATGATGGAGGGGAAATGTCTTCAGATGCCAAAGGTGAGGGCATGTAATCACCATGAACAACATTCCATTTATCAATTACTTGATGTAGATGAAAAACTTGATATAGTTGACGAGGTTGGCATTGTAACTCACCTTAAATATGATGTTGTGTCACAATAATATCTGCAAGCATTAATTACATTTTATGGAATTGACAATTTTCACCCATATCTTCACTCATGCACTCAGAGCCATGGAAGTTTGAGTTGTGGCTCTTGGTAGAGTGTGTACCCTGAATGTTAGATTTGGTGGTAGGTGGAGAAGGAGGTTCCTAATCAGTGTTGTAAAAACACCTGATATGCTGAGTCAGGTATTGGAGTTCATAAGCAGTGTTGTTTGCAGCAAACTCTACATGAGTAGGTAGGAGCTGATCCGTTGAAGAATTGTGGAAAATGACTGCATATGTATCTGGTTAAGGTCCTAGTTGTAGAATTTTTCTAGATATAAGATAGGGAATATCAATCAGATGTTGATTTTCTATTTTTAAGGGATTTGTGATGAATATCAAAGAAACCAAAAATAGGGGATATAAAATATATTAATATGTCCTATTTCCCACTAGTGACATAAGAGAGTTGTTGTCCAAGGTGTTTGATGAAAGTGTTTCTCCAATTAAAAGGACATTGAAGAAGGACACACCACATGGCATAGAGATAAATAGCGGTGATGACACCTTGATTAGAATCTGTATGAAAGATAATGCAAGAAAGAACCCTATCTAGATATCAGAGTAGGGGACTATGTATCATTGACACCTTCAATTTCCATGGTTAGATCTAGATGCCCTAGTGATTTTTGCCCAAAAGTTGTTTGTCTTGTAGTCAGGGTGAAGGTAGTGTTGGGAATTGCAAATTTATAGCGAATCATCATGTACTTCTTGACATATAATGGCAAGAAGTTGGGAAGAGCTAAGATGGTGATTTTTTCTTAAAAGTTAAAATGCACAGCCAAACTGACCATTATCGGAACTCTAAATTTTGAAGGAGGCTAAACACTCCAGTGTAAGTGTTGGTAAAATCATCTGTGGGTGGTACACAAAGGAATTAATCTAACTTTTTTGATGAATATCATCTATTGGATTCATGGCACTCTCCCATCTGAGATCATGATTTGTGGCACTCGGCATCGTGGGAAAATGATGTCTTTGAACATTTTTTATGATGAGTTTTGGATCACACAAGACTGTGGGAGTGGCTTCAACCCATTTAGAGACATAATTCACTGCTATCAAAATGTTGGAAAACCCATAGGATGGAGGGAATGGTCCCACGTAATCAATTCCTCAGACGTCAAAGATTTCCAATTCTTGTCATTGTGTGAGGGGCATGTTGTTACACCTAGATATGTTTTTGGATCACTAACACTAGTCGTAGAAATGAGTGTAATCATATACATCTTTGAAGATAGTCGGCCAGTTGAAACCGAAATACAGAACTTTAGCAAAAGTCTTTTGGGCATACATCACAACTAAAAAAATGTTTTTTACAACAGTTCATCTGTCCAGTTTACAACATGTGTTAACCGTTGTATTAGATTGTGTGGTTTTATGGAGGGATGCTTTATACAACATGTGATGTGCATGTTGTAATACATGTATTTTATACAACAATTGAAACATGTTGTCTTTCAAGGAATGACCCATTGTAATAAGGGTGTTTTATACTACATGTGGTGCACCCATTGTAGTATATATTATACAATAGTTGAATCATGCTGTCTTTCACTAAGCACACCTATTGTAATAGGAGTATTTTTTACAACACGGGGTGCACCCATTGTAATATATATTATACAACATTTGAAGCATGTTGTCTTTCACTAAACATGGCCATTGTAATAGGGGTGTTTTTTACAACATGAAATGTGCCTGTTGTAATATATATGTTTATACAATAGTTGAAACATGTTATGTTTCGATAAATACACTCGATGTAAGAGGAGTACTTATACAACATATAGTGTGGCTGTTGTAATATAAGCACTTTAAATAATAGGTGTTGCATGTTGTAGTTCACTAGACACACCTGTTGTAATAGGGGTCCATTTTCCAGACACACCCGTTATAATAGGTGTGGATAACACAACATGTGTTGATCATTGTAGTATCACACATTTTACAACTTAACATTAACTGTTGTATTTTATTAGAGTTTGAAAAGACATATCAAACCAATTTTAATGATAAAATTAACCGTATTTAAAAAACAATACAATAAATTGGAAATGATAGTTCTTTAATTTCACAAACAAGCACATAGTATAACATATATCCATCAAACCTTGAAAATAATTTTGCACTGAATTTAATATATAATCAATCATCCATACAAAGATTCAATAATACATAATACTAAGTATGCACTCTAGAATCTACCTAAAAATTAACTACAAAGGTTTCACACATTGGCCTATATTATAGAGCATATGTTTTCCCCTCATGTCAATATTATCTGATGTATGTTCAAGAACATATGTCACCCACTCATTTCAGACCATTTTGATCTTTTCTTGGTTGAAGCAATGACCAATATACTTCAAAATAATATTGCAATCATATGTCAAAGATATCAACATATTGTCATTTATTAAATGTATTTAGATATTTGAACAAACTAAAAGAATATAATAGTAAGTAGCTTACGCATTCATGAGTATTTCTAGGTCTCACATCAACAATGTCTCTCATGGATCTCATCACATAACACCCACCATATGTGTTGTTTGGATTCTTTACACACTATATTAAATAAATATTCGTTAAATAGAAATAAAATTTGAATGTGATAATTATTCAAGAGTATTCTAACATATTTTTTCTTAAACAACTAGGTTTATTTGACTAGAAGAGATAAAATGTGAGATCAACCTTACATATGAAACATTGCATATATATTAACATTGTATCTACTGGCATTGGCATTACTGAGAAAATTAAATAAGAAGCTACATAACTATTAAGGTAAATCACTAGGATAACTCATAGAGTTGAAGAAGAAAGAACATAAATATTAAGATATGGGATTAGCATGACAAGTATCAAAATTGATTGTATATAATTCACACGATTTTGGTTAGAACACAACAATCAAATTTCATTGATTTTCATGAGTACAAGTATCAACAATGAGTCTAGATATTATCATGGCTAGATCCAAGTTGCAAGTAACTATATAAGGTAAATCTAATAATTTAGAATAAAAATTTTGAAGTTTGATCAATTAGACGTTGTTAGATAATCATCAAGGCTCATCATTTAATAACAAAGTAGAATTGAAATGATATGAAGATTTTTAGAGTAGTTCCATTGAATTCTTGTTGATTTTCTTATGAAAATAGACTACCTATATGCCTTAATTGGATAATCATAGCATGATTTATGATAAAATTAAAATAGGGTTGAATATCATTTATTTTCATTAGAATTACTTGTGAGTGGGTTGTCTACCACATTAATGGGCTTGGTTAGTGCGGGTCCAGTTGCCCCGGTCTGATAGAGAGATGGGGACGGATATCCCTTATGGTGGTGTATCCCCCTGTGTGTGAATGGAGGTCGGCGACAACACTCTCACTAGAGCCACAAAGGCTTGCAGTTTTGGGCCACATGAGGTCTTGTGGTTAGGTCAGTCAACCTTGTCGTCACCCTAAGAACCTAATGGAGGTCTTAGGGTACAGTAAAGTGGCGCTGACTACGAGATATTAGGAGCCATTGCTACAATATATGGAAGAAGAATCAAAGTCACAGAGGGATTTTTGGCAGTAGTTTTGTCATGGAAATTGGTGGTTATAGATTCAACATGAAGTTTTAGAGTCGTGATCATGTTTTTTAACTGTGAGAGAGGTAGATCTAGGATTTTTGAGTTGGGAGGGTGTCTGTGGTGGAAATCTATGATGGAGGTCCCATGCCAATTTGAGTTAGCACAAAACCTCTCATTTGAGGGATGAAAACAATCATATTGATGATATGAATTTAATGGAAGAAGACTCAAGAAGAACATATTAGAGATGTAGAGTGGAAAAATAGATGTAAAACGGAATACAAAGTTTTTTTCATCTTTAGTGTAAGGTTGAAGACAACTTTGTGGCCATTATATCATGATCCAACAACTATTGTACACACCTTAAATGAAAGGGGCGTCAAAGATAGGAACTAGGGGATCGTAAAATTAAATGACATGTATTAAATGAATCAATTTCGTACTTAGGATTTTTTTTCTAAATTTCAATAATTAATATCTTCTAAACTATAACTTCACATGCATTCAAATTTTGGGCATTACTTCATATTAAAATAACTAGATCCTGACCAAAAAGTAAATTAAAATAAAATTGTTTGATCCTCAAATAAATTATTTATCATATATTTCCTTGAAGGGAATAAAATAATTTACAATTATTCCTTAATCCTCCAAAACTCACCAAAAATCTAATATATACTCAAAGTATCCAATAAAACATTTTACCATGTTTTGGATAAATAAAACATGGGATGTTAACTTTTTACTATCTCGTTGAAATAATGTAAATGACTTAAACCATTAAATTTAGTTCAAACATAGTTCTTGTATAATCTATTTGAACCATAAAACAATCTCTGATTGGTCTAAAATTTTATATCACACTATAATACTACCGTAACGACAATTCCTCCCAATTTCATCAAAAAATAAATTTGTTTAGCCATCTGTGACAGACTAGATTTTTGGCTTAATTTCGAGGATGAAATTTGTTTTAAGGTGTGTAGTATGTGATGGAGTGGACTTTTGTAATCATTAAATGTCCAACGAAATAAGTGAATTCATGCATGTTAAGTTGTTTTGAGAGTCCTAAGTGTTTTGTCAAGGTACGGATGCCAAATGATATTGATATCATGATTAAGATCCCTAAGTTCTTACATTTTTTGAGTATTTTATTAGATGATCAAATAGCTGATTTTTGTCACCAAATTTGAGTATAATGTATCTTGAGAGGTAGTAAAGCTATGGTTAAAATTTAATGGCGATTGGAGTATCCTAGAGTAAGTTATTTGGGTTTGAATATTTGAAATAATGTGTTAAATAACCATTGATGGACTTAAGATTTTATACCTATAGCGTAAGAATTAATCAAAGGAGATGTACCACACTCTCCCACCCCTTTAGATTTTGCATGAAATAAGATATAAACTTGAATGCTATAGATACTCAGCGTGGCAGTGTGGGGACCGTTGGATGGCCTGGCTCAGTTGTGGATTCATCGTCTTTGACCTCTATCAGTTACACATTCATGGCAAGGAGTTATGGCCACAACATCAATTTCCTCCATGACCCTGATTGTGGGTTACCACACAACCAAATGTTAGTAGAAGTCCTCCACATCATCATGGGATCCATGTTGACCCCTCATTTAGTGTGTTTTAGCAGACTGATCAGGGAGAACGAACTCCCTATCCTAGGTTCTTCTCCATTGTTGTTCACAGACAGTGTAGGAAGGAAGGGGTCAAAGAGAGGGGATCTTGAGAGTCTTTGAGGTATAGGTTAGAAGGAAGAGAGGTCTGTGGAGAAGAACCCACATGAAACTGAGAACCTTGATGGTAGTCTCATTGGGCGCCAAGCTCACCCTCACTTGAGATGAAGATCGAGTTTGTTGAGAGATGCACTTGGTTTCCCTCTAAGAGTTGGACCCTAAGTGGAGTTGAGAAGGACCAGGTGGTGCTAATGGAGGTATTCAGTGAAAGACTGGATGCACATAGGCTTTTCATCTCTTCTACACAGTTGCAGCACCATCAATGGTGGCGAGCTCCTCACTCTGCCAGGAGGAGCCACCAACAACAAAGCTATGCAGTTGGCGGCGTAGATGGGGAAAGGCTGAAGCTATTGGCCATGTTTCACCCTGAAGAGGAGCAATATGCCACGATTGATACCTCACCAGAGTGATATCGTGTTGTGGCGGCCCCACAAAGTAGAGTAGGCGGGCGAGGCATCATGTGAGAAAGGGAGAGAAGGCAGTCCAACGAGTGAACCACCCGAAACAAGACGAAGCTTGATCGCTCAAAGCAGGAGTGAATCAACTGTGAACCCAGGAAACCAAGGCAAAGGAGTTGCACCTCTCACGGGCCACATGGCATCCTGTGATTGGCCCATAAATGTAAATAATTTTGTAAATTCTCAGATCTTCAATAATTTGCATAAATTTGAACGCTTATTAGAAAAGTGCAAATAAGGAACCAAAATGTTTAGAGAAATGAGTAGAACAAATGGAACCATAATATCAGCCTTTTGATTCTTAAAACACAATGATATCACACAATATGTTATATACTTGTTTCATGGATAATAAATATCAAATGATGGCCTAAAATTATGATAAAATGTCAGTAAATCCACATTCATATTTATAATACATTTAAGGTCAAAGATTATGATGTTGATGCATGAAATTATGTAATTTTCTTAATATAGCTAATTTGGGTTGATAACCCTAATTAATGTGCAATAATTACACATATGCATAATAAATCATGGAAATTACAGAATACCCTTATATTAGTAATTAGAAGATAATGTGTAACTCTAAGATCAATTTTAGTCATGGGATTAGTGGTAACATGATAATGAAGCTTCATGTGATATAAAACCTGAATATGTTAAATGAATATGATCTAGGATTAATACATGCACACAATGATATGGATGATAAGATTCAATTCATCCCAATCTAATATATAGAATCAATATCATTAAACCTAGATAATAAGATGATAAGATAAGTAATGATGCACATATCTTAATGATCTAAGAGAAACTCTAAAACATATTACTAGGGTTAAGGCAATGATGAGATCTAATGCATGGTATGTATGATCTTATCTTGATCAGTTTTAATATTTATGAAGTTGACATCAGGAATGATATGCGATGATTAAGATATATGTGATCAAGGTACACCCTTATCTTTTACTAGGCCTACTATTCAGTATGGTTGTATAATGTGTGTACAAATACTTGGCACATGATATTGGATTAAATGATTGTTCTTGTATGCTATCTTCCTTTATTTTCCATACTTATGTCTATGAACACATGAAAAATAACGTATCTATTACATTATATCTAAGCACTTCAAATCTTTGGTAGTAAAGTGCTGGAAAGTAAAGTACTTCAACTCTTTGGTAGTAAAGTACTTGGAAGTGATCCAACTCTTTTGTATTAGATCACATTGGGAAATGATCCAACTCTTTGATAGTTGATCATAAGGGCCTTAATGTATTCAACTCTTAGGCAGTAATTGCATGGATGATATAATGGAAAATGTGCCTAAAATATGTTTTTTCTTTTGTTAATAAACAACTTTGTTCAAGTATATGCCTTTCCTATATTTGTTTATTACTTCCAAGTGTTAATTTTCTCTTAATTCCAAGTCTTAGTAATGAGAGGTATATAAAAATACACGTAGGCATATTTAATATAATATTTTTGAATATTACATTGATGTGTACCACATGTAAACTTTTGTTTTAAGTTGTGGACATATGCTTTTGACGAACCATGATAATTGAGAGTTGTGTGGTGAGTTGATGTATAGGTGGACTTGTTGTCTTAAGATCTTGTTGTTTAGTGGTAGTACATGTATATGTAAGTTTACTATTCAATGTGTAATAGTAAATGTTATTATAATTCATTTTTTAATTATATGTTGAATGGTGAGCTTGTGTTTTTGTGGTTTGTTTATTGTTCATGTTCATGTGCTACTGTTGTTTCCTTATGACTTCCTCTGATTTTCTTCTTCTTAGCATAGTGTGAGGTGTTTAGATTATAGTCTCGTTGAGGTGAGGTTTCAATTTGGATGTTACACATCAGATTAAGTTTCAGAAAATCTGGGGATGTCACAGGTGGTATCAGAGCATGAACAATTGCAATGCCTGTTATTTTCTCATTATGCAATTCAAACTAAAGAAAACCTAGAACTTAATTATCTTTAGGGTTAGAATAGTTGTCTTTTAGATATTACATATGACCTAGCCTCTAGGTTAGTGCCTAGATGTCTAAGAACAAGGTCTAGACTTGTGCTTGTTCTATAGTAGGTCCTTAGATGTCGTTCTTTCCTTATAGTGCAGCAGTATGGGACGTTGCATTATTTGGAAATGATTTAAATCAAGGGAAGATAAATCCTAGGCATATAGAGCTTGTTGTATATGGTAGCTACACTAGTCTATACTTTTTTCTCACCCCTTTCATTAGGTGACATGACATTAGACTCTTTACTATGTTTAGAACACTCATTTTCTAGATTTAATTTTGATTCTAATCATATGGAACCTTGATAGTTTTCTCTGATGCTTGTTTTATTGAAGAAAAACTATATAGTATTTTATAATCTATGTAAGTATTATAAAAATGTGTCCTCACACATGTATGTGTAGGAGGTGGTCATGCAACCTAAGTGAAAGTGAATGACATCAATCTAGAAGAGAGAGTAGTTCTAGATTAGATGTCTAGAGTCTTGTTGGAATATGTGATAGTTGGAATAGATGGAATATGTTTAGATGATAATATCTTATCTTTATATAGATGGTATAAGATGAATTTTGATGATATATGTTTTTCTTTGAGGACCTATGTTTAGTGTTGAGGATTTGAGATAAGTTTTGATGATGCAAGTATGTGTACTTTTCTAAGTTAAGATAAGCTAAGTTAAGATAAGATGTGACTCAACATGAGCCTCAAGCTCTTTTAAAAGGGGGGACCTCTAGCGTTGGGACCAGTTATAGGGTTAACTATAGAGAGAGTGAGACCCAGTGGGAGAAGGTTCGAGAACCTAAACTCCAAGATATGAGAAATATGTGATATGATATGTCCTAAACTAGAATACTCCTCACTAATTGAGTTGAGTTGCGTTATGCATGATTCTTGTAGTTTTGTTGAACCCTAGATGTCCTTGGGAGGATCAAACCCTAGAGATAGAAAGAGGTTGTTTATATATGAATATTTGAACATGAATTTGAGAACCTATTATCTGGGTGAGGGAGAGAGTCCCAAGACCCTGGAGGAGGCAACTGTGTTAGTATGATGTAAAGCCTCAAGCTCAGGTTGATGGTTTCTTATAGGAATCTAGTGGTTGTTTATAAGAGAGAGATAGAGTTCAGAAATAGTATGTCATTGGTAGAGATCTATGAATAGAATGTCATAGCATATTTTGATTTGTGCTTATGTGGTCAGATCTTGTCATCAATTCCAATAAGGTAGATTTGAGAACCCTAGACCAAGGAGGGAAGATAAAGTATATGCATATGAGATACTCATAGAGTTGAGTTAGCTCAGAGAGGATGAGCATGGTACTACTCTCATGATATGGGTCAGGAGAACCTTAGTTGGACTAGATGAAGTTTTGTTGTATGTTTCACTACAGCAAAAATGTCCATTAGTGGCATTTATTTTAGTGGCATTTATAAAAAATGCCATTGTAGATTGCCTTCTAGTGGAATTTTTAAGTATAGTGCCCTTAAAGAACCTACTACAAGGGTTAAGCAAACAAAGTTGTAACATTGGCGTTTGTAAATTGTAACAATGGCAATTAATAAATGTCAATCTGTCCCGACAAGGATTAAATATTTCCACAACAATTCTAATTTCACAAAGTCTCGTACCAGTGGCGGGATTAAAAAAACTTCCCTACGCCTATTTTCGTTCCCATCGCGTGGTAAATCAGTCCAGTGCCGGCCCTAATACAAGAAAGTATTCACATTTCCGGACCTTCATTATCAGCCTAATTTTCTACTACCGACAATGGTGTACTTGTCCTCCCTCCGATCCAGGCCATGACTTGCTCCTAAGTATCGTTTGGAGTTGCCTCTATCCATTGGACTATGAAAGAAGATCACTTGGATTCTGGTACTTGGCGACTGTTCAAGGGCTTGGTAAATGATTAAGCTTTAAACTAGAACGTTGTCCTTCCTCAAGGCTACCTTTGTCAATAAGTTGTCGTGTTTCTCCATTAGAGTTTCGCTCATCCCAATACGATGCTCCTCCAAGTAAAGTTACCAACGACGTTCATAAACTTCTTGTAGCCTCTCTTATGCAGGTTCCACCAGCCCACTGCACCCTCCAGCACAAAAATGGTGGCCAGATACATGGCATGATGTATAGCCAGATCTTCTAACACATCTGACCAGAGAGCGTCACCGAAAAGCTAGTACGACCACCGTGCCACTTCGTTGACCTACCTCTTAATCTTTCTCTTCGTCAGGATGATGCACATTGATTTGGTAGCCAACTCTTTGTATATTATATTATATACATATGATCTTAGCAACATGTCCAAAGTAATTCATTTATTCCCTTATTTTGTGTGACTCCAAGGACTACATCTTTAAAGCCCCCAACTTCCATGAGCTGCTACTTCATCTGAATAACTCCAACCCAAGATGTTGATCGGTGACACCCTTAAGGAAACCAAGTGACACTTCTTTCCCCTCAATTGAGGAATCAGACCTCAAGGTCCCTGAATGAAGATAAGAACCAAATTAATATTAGATTGCAAGTTGTGCCGACGTTATGTATGGTAGAGTTGTATTCCAACACATGTTCACTTCTCAACATATTCTAGTATCAATGGTCATTAGGAATGCACAATGTGTTACTAGCTTGCTACTCCTAAATATGTGTCAGTGGAGGAATAAGGAATGCACAGTGTGTTACTAGCTTCCTACTCCTAAATAAATTACTTTTTCTTGTTAATTTTATAGGTAAGATATTATTGTATTATCCTTATATAGATGGAGTCCGTTTATAATGTCATGTACATATTGCCACGGAGCTTCACATCGGCTACTACCTTCTATAGGGCCACCACTTGGAAGATGAAATTAAGCTGATAATAATATGTTGCAATGTCACACAGACATTGGTCGGGATGTTATATAAATAAGTTTGTAATTGCACAATATCTTCTTATATAATAAAGTCTATAGACATATAACAAAACAACATTACTAGACTTCTCTACATATGTCATATACCACGAAATAAGAGTCAATGTGTACATACTTTTTTAATATGAGCATTTCAATAACTTGGTATATACGTCTTGATCTGTCATCCCTCGTGTTGAATCCAAGGCATATTACATCAACGTACTAATGGATCTTCATCATGGTGTACAAAGCTTGATGCTGGCTGCCATTTATGTTTATGATTGTCAATTTGTACATCCTCCTCTTCGTGATAGCAGTGGACTGGATAATATTCAACATCTTAAACAAATTGATCGGTGGAGTAAGCATATCGCTGATTGCAACAAAATCGAGGTAAGATATGGTAGATATATAAAACTTATATTACTTTTGACATACTCACATACTATTATAGTTGAACTGACATTTTATAAGATCATTTGTTTGTTGTTTTTTCTCTATTCACCGCATTGAAAGAACTATCGCTTTAAAAAATATTCATCAATTAATACATTTATTTTGCACTATGTGATTAAGAGAGGCATTATCTCCCCCTCTCTCCCATACCTGTTGCGGAGGCCGACTGTCCGGGAAGATGGTAAATTAAGACAACAATTGCTATTTGAAACTGAGTTCCTTTATTAGGGGACACCGTGTCTGGCAACTTTAACCACTCTTAGTCGACATTTATTTTGCACTTTGACTTGATGTATACCTGTATGAGCATATGAGTTTTATGAAGATGCAGAATTTTATGATTAGGTTATGGGGTCAAATCAGGTTAACAGAATAATATGTTGATAGTCAAACTTAGAGCTGATCAACATCGATCACTCTTGTCCAAATCTAAACCAAGTTAGATCAATATTTGGATAAACCCATAACCAACCCATATAACAGAACTAAAACATATAATATTTGTTTGTCGAAATTATAGTTCTACATAAACCTAGAATCAAATGAGTCCCGGATTTGTGCAAACTCAGAACCTACCTAGACTTGAATTACGATCAGTTTATGTAAATTTAGATCGACCCAAAACCCAAATTTTGGTCAGTGTTTGAGGATTGTCAAAACTAGAACTCAAAACTACTTTTACCGGGTTGGGAATAAATAGATTTACGGATTGGACATATTGAAATTGTATTTTATGTGAATAAGTATTTGTTACCTTAAATTACGAAGGAATTTAGTGTTTTGCTTATCTCTGGTTAGAAGTTGCTCGAATTAAATTATTAGTAATAAAATAGAATGGTCTATCTTTTCATTATAAGATTAAAGTAATTTTGGTAGGCAACAGGGGTGGTTAAAAATAGAGATCCTTGGTTGCAATTTCTAATCTGTAGATGGGTACAAATAACTAGCTCTGGAACATAATTCTAGAACACCTTGTCTCGAGTAGTATCAAGAATATTGCAAGGTAGGTGCCTACACTAGTACTATGTACGTAATCTATATCATTATTTTTTATTTTGACAAGTCTTGGAATGATCAACATGGTGGAACGTTAACGAGACAAAATTAATCTAGCATTTGTACACTATGGTTCACAAATACTACTAATATATATGAGACATATACCAACTTTAAAAAAGTGTAGGAGTTGATAATACCTCTATTCTTACCACCATATGATGAACTATATTATGTAGTAGTACAATACTATAGTCAGCATATTTAGCAACAATTTGGTCTAGTTAGTTAATTTTAGACACTAGAGAATACTTGATGATTACTTCCCATGAATGAAAGTTATGTACAAATGCAAAATAATTGTTAAATTATTCTCTATGTATTAGGTTGAGTAATTTTTATTGCTGGTCTGCATTCTCTCCTTATCAACTTGTAAGTTGTATGTTGTGCTAATAGGTTGTCCAATTGTAAACCTATAAGCTTTCCTTTTCCCATTGATACATGATCAATTGTTAAATGTTCATTTATGTGTCTAACCAGATGTCTTAATCACATAACTAGCGATTAGATATAATTTCGTACACTATTTAGTAGGAATCACCTTGTTGGTTGTTATTATTTGTGATTCTATTGGAATGTAACATGTGTAACTTATTTCGTTTAGGGAAGAAAGATGAGTGTTTCATATTCACAAGCAAATCATTAGTCAATCATTGGTAGAATTGCAAAGGATTGGTTTGGGTGATCTCAAGAAAGTTGTGACTTGGACATGTACGATATATATAGAACTACTAAAGGTTAGTACCTTTGATATCATTATGTGTCCATATTGCATTTTGGTTAGTTTTGCTAAAGTGAGCTAGGACGTGATGTTTTTAGATTTTAACCGTGTTTAATAGGATTGGTTTTTTCTCCTTACCATTGAATATTTCTAGATTATTGCTTGATTGAGACACCCAAAAATATGCTACACATAGAGGAACTAGATTAATACTATCAAGAAAATTGATATTTTAAAACTCACTAATATAACATAGTTGTTTAGTCTTGAAGAATTTCTATCATCACTCTAACCCGACGGTAGGGATTGAAAATCTCAAAGAATTATAGTTTTCGTATAATAGTAAAGTATGCCAGGAATTAGGTAGAATGGTAAAGAAAAAAACTCTAAGATATATGGGTATCATGAATCAGTTAGAAAGGCCGAAGACTGAGTGTTACACCATTGGAATTTGATAAACCACCAATGCCACATGGCAAAGCCCCATTTTGACTGATCATGATCTTTTCTTTGGATTTCTTTGACTTCAAACTATGAAGCCATTCAATTTTGAGACAAATTTTTCTAGAATACTATGAAGTAGGATCCTCCACATGTAAGTATATGCATGAATAGTATATTACTAAATTAGTAGATTAGTAGATTCTATTGATTCTATCAAGGTCTTGCATAGTACCTTCCCCTTGGTTAAAAACTAGAATACTAGATTCTATTACTATTCCTGATGTTTAAAACCAACATTATCCATCAAATTAATCCTTGGTACAACCATATCAGCTAGAAATTTTCATCATTGTCCACTAGGGTTCTTGATCAACATCTTGTTTTGTTGGAATCCAATTTTGTGTATTTCAAGAAATAAATGATGAATTAAACTGATACATCTTCTCTTCATTCAAGTTTGACTATTTCCCATTGACCAAAATTACATAATTATATTCTATTTTTGTAGTCCTTGAAGCAAGGGATGTAGGATTGTTTGTTAGTGGAATTGTATTACAACTACTAACTTCAACCATCTCTAGGGATACCATCATTGTTACTATAATCATAACAAGGAGTATTTCCTATAGGCCTTAAAAGTTTATTTAAGTATCATCATCATTATATGAATGCTTTATATATGTCACAGTTTGATTTTAATAAAAAATATAGGGAGTGTGAGTTCATAGTTTCCAGTCTCATGATGGCCTCTTTCTTAAGGCATAATATTTTGATTTTAATATTAAATGTAAGAACTCTAATCACCAATGGTGTCCTTATGAAGAAGGCATATGTCTTCAGAAAGACAAATAGTGAATGTCAATTATTTGAGGGATGCCAAGGTACTTAAGAATATTCTAGATGATTTAAGTCAGTCTAATGATTTAAAGGTAATTGATTTAAGTCAAATTCATGTCTTCCATTTTACGCTTCTCAACATGGTAATATAATCTGAGTTTGAGTATTCAACAACTTCTGATGATAGTTCTCTAAGAACCACACTTACTAACAATTTATGTGCAACATTATGCAGAGATTCCATACCTAACATATACACAAAAATGTTAGAGACGGGCCAGAAGAGGAGGATGCCATTCAAATCCATCAAAATAGTAAGATTAACTTTAGAACACGAATGCACTACAACATGCAAGATCATTCCTTCATGCCCATCATGACCTTGATCACTAGTAATGAAAGAAGATAATCTATCCTTGGAAGAGAACTCAACACTTTTTGCATTTGACTAAAAATGAAGCTCTTTAGGATTCCCAAAAGGACCTCACCTAACGTCAATATCATTCTTGAAAGGGATGAGATTGGATGTACGACCCTTCATTTTATTATAAGAAATAAATTTCACTCTTGAACAACTAAATAACATGGTAAATAACTACAAAATGGGTATTTTCTTGAAGATGCATGTTGTTGTTCTAATAAACCTTTGTTGTGTCATTCTGAAATAGCCAAAGCTTAAAGATGAAGTGGGAGGAAGAATTGGCACAAGAGCTTGCTCGAGGAAGAGAAGTGTACTCAATTGTTTTATTAATTGTGGCAACTTACATGGATATGGTTTGCATCCTTGAAATCTTAACTACATCTTACTCACGTGTATCTAATTTGTTTTATATTGTCATGTATGTTTTGGCAAGGGCTTTTGGGTGTTCCAAATTTGAGTTATCAAGGTAAGTGACATAATCTACTTGGTTGTATTATTACCATCCAAATATTTTGTTGACTCATGATCTTGTTGGCACATTATAGGATTCTGACTAGAAGGGCCTATCTAGAGTTACAAAGGTAAAAATTTTGACACCTAAGGAAAAAGAAAATGGCCTGAAACCTGAAGATTATGAGGCTCCAATTGGACATGTCGCTGAGCAGCTGAGAGGAGTGTAATACCAAGACAAGGACCTGATCAGTTTGCTTCTGGCTCCTTCATGGAAGTCACTCTAATTTGTGATCGACCATATGAGAAGAACATGATTACTGTTGCAGTTAGTGCAAGGGCTATCAACATTTCTTGAAGCTGGAAAGTATTATGCATGGCTACTAAGAAACAAGAATGTCATCAAGTTAAGCTATTGCATTAAATATAAAAATGATGTACACATGTGTTTTATTTATTAAAAGTGGCAAGGTAAAATGTCCTCCCCATGTAATTTTTATTTCATAAATACAAAAGATCCATACTTTTAAAAATGTGATTTCTTAGAAAATGACTTTCATTTGAATTTTTTGGCAATGAACTAAAAATTGAATGACAAAAAGCAATGGAAATGTAATCATACACAACTAGTATGTCATTAGTGGATTTTTTTTATATGCCATTATACCTAATAAGAAAAATTTCATACAACATCGTAATACACAATAGTGGCATTTCCATAAAAGCCAATTGATGGATAGTGACATTTTTTTAAAAGCCACATGATGTTTTAGTGGCATTTATTGAAATCCATTAAAGCCAAATGTTTAATGGCGTTTACAACTTAAGCCACTATCTCTCTAGTGGCATTGGTACTAGAGGCATTTTTTAAGTGTCAACAAATGCCACTAAACATGTTTAGTGGCATTTATTTTTTTCAATGGCATTTCTAAAATGCCACTAATGAGTATGTTTGATGTAGTGTTTAACAAGCAACTTGTATATCTTTGTTTAGAACAACCATGGTATAAAATAAGTAAGAACACGATCTTATCTTGAAATGTGATATAACCAAATATGGCATGATGGGACAGAGAGTATGGTTTAATAGATATCAATGCATAGATGGTTAACCATATACATGAATAATGATGATAATGTGATAGTGTTGGTTAATATCATGATGAAATCACTAGTAAATGTTAAAATTCATTATGAGCAATGAAATAAGATCATATGAATGAAACATGTTACATGAGGTGTTAATCTTAGTGCTTAATAAAGATGAAAAATAAAGTTTTACAGTTAGCATAACATAATGATTATGACACCTTAACATGATATATATGGATAAAGTGGGTTAACTATAGTTAACTCCCTCCTAAAAGGCATAGGTTAATATTGAACATGTTCTAACAATTAGCTCAATAAAATGTTAATGACACCTTGATATAATGGGTTACCTTTAGTTAACTCCTTTATAACATGGTAATATGATGTGGGAACCCTAATGAATGAGTAAATATAAAGATGCAAACCTAACATATGAGATATGTCACGGCATAACCAAAACTTCTAAGTTGTTGTTTCAATCTTTTATGAAGGGGTGTTTCACCCTAGATGTTTTAAAACCTCCTAATAGTGGTTTGGATATGATTATGGAGCTTTATTTTTGGATATGTTTCTTATAGAGTGGTGTCCTACATATGTATGAAGACTTTTGGTTTTTCCTTAAAGTAAGAGGATGGTTTAATTTCAATGATGAAATTTCTTTAAGATGTATATGATGTGACAGACTGAATTTTTAGCATAATTTTGAGGATGAAATTTGTTTTAAGGTGTGTAGGATGTGATAGAGTGGACTTTTGGAATCGTTAAATGTCCAATGACAAAAGTAAATTCATGCATGTTGATTTGTTTTGAGAGTCTTAAGTGTTTAGTCAAAGTTGGGATGGAAAATGATGTTGATATCATGAATAAGATCCCTACGTTTATGCCTTTGTGGAGTATTTAATTAGATGATAGAATAGCTAAGTTTTGTCAACAAATTTGAGTAGAATGTGTCTTTAGAGGTAGTAAAGCTATGATTTATATTTTGTGGCAATTGGAGTATCCTAAAGGAAGTTATATGGGTTTGAATATTTGAAATAATGTTTTAAATAACCATTGATGGAGCTAAGATTTAATAACTATAGGTTAAGAATTAATTAAAGGAGATGTCATGCACCCTCCCACCCCTTTGGAGTTTGCACAAAAGAAGACATAGACTTGAATGATGTGGATACTCAGCGTGGCATAGTGGGGATAGTTGGATGGCCTAGATTAGTAGTGGATTCATTGTCTTCGACCTTTATCAGTTACACAGTCATGGAAAGGAGTTATGGCCACGGCATCAATCTCTTACATGACCCTGATCGTAGGTTACCAAACTACCAAATGCGAGTATAAGGCCTCCACATGGTCATGGGATCCTTGTTGACCACTCATTTAGTGTGTTTTAGCGGACTGGTCAGGGAGAATGAACTCCCTATCCCAGGTGCTTCTGCACTGTTGTTCACAGGAAGTGTGGGAAGGAAGGAGTCAAAGAGAGGGGATGCTGAGAGTCTTTGGGGTATGAGGAAGAAGGAAGACATGTCTGAGTAGAAGAACATGCATGAAAACAAGAACCCCGATGGTAGTCTCATTAGGCGCCAAGATCACCCTCACTAGAGATGAAGATCGAGTTTGTTGAGGGATACATTGGGTTTCCCTCTACGAGCAGGGCCCTTAGTGGAGTTGAGAACGACCAGGCGGTGCTAATGGAGGTGTTTGGTGAAAGATTGGATGTGCAAAGGCTTTTTCCCTCTTCTGCTCTGTCGCACCACAATTAGTAGTGGCGAGCTCCTCAATCTTCTGTGAGGAGCCACCAATAGTGAAGCCAAGTAGTCGGCGACATAGATGGGGAAGGCAGAAGCTATTGGCCATGTTTTACCTAAAGATGAGTAAGATGCCGCGACTGAGACCTCGACTGAGAGAAACTGTGCTGTGGCAGCCCCACAAAGTAGAGTAGGCAGGCAAGGAATCACTTGAGAAAGGGAGAGAAGGCGGTCCAACGAGTGAACCACCCTGAACCGAACAAAGCTTGATCCACCAGAGCTAGAGTAGATCAATTGTGAACACAAGAAACCAAGGAAAAGGAGTTGCGCCTCTCACAGGCCGCATGGCGTCTTGCAATTGGTCCATTAAGGTAAGTAATTTTGTAAATGCTCAGATCTTCAACAATTCATAGAAATTAGCATGCTTATCAACAAAATGAAAAAAAGATACAAAAATGTTCAGAAAAATGAGTAGAACAACATGGAACCATAATATCAACCTTTTGATGCTTAAAACACAATGATATCATGTAAGATATTAGATACATATTTCATGGATAATAAATATCAAACGATGGCCTAAAATTATGATAAAATGTCAGCAAAATCCACATTCATGTTTATAAAATCCATATAAGGTCAGAGATTATGATGTTGATGCATAAAATCATGTAATTTGTGTAATATAGCTAATAGGGATGATAACCATAATTAATGTGCAATAATTACATATATGCATAACAAATCATGGAAATTACAAAATACCCTCATATCTGTAATTGGAAGATAATATGTGACTCTGAGATCAATTTTAGTCAACAAATTAATGGCAACATGATAATATCTCTTCATGTGATATAAAACCCTAATATGCTAAATAAATATGATCTAGGATTAATACATGCACACAATGATATGGAAGCTAACATTCAATTTATCTTAATCTAAAATACAAACTTAGTATCACTAAACCTAGATAATAAGATGATAAGACAAGTAATGGTGCACATGTCTTAATGATCTAATAGAAACCCTGAAACATGTCATACTAGGGTTAAGGTAATGATGATATCTAAAGTATGGTATGTATGATCTTGTCTTAATCATGTTTAACACAGATATAGTTCACATCGGGAATGATATGTGATGATTAGGATATATGTTATCAAGGTACAACCTTACCTCTTACTTGGCCTACTATTCAATATGGTTGTATTATGTGTGTAAAAATGTTTGACATATGATATTGAATAAAATGGTTGTTCTTGTATGCTATCTTGTTTGATTTTCCATACTTATGGCTTTGAAACATGAAACATAATGTATACATTCCATTATATCTAAGCACTTCAACTCTTTGGTAGTAAAGTGCTGGAATGTAAAGTACTTGAACTCTTTGGTAGTAAAGTACTAGGAAGAAATCCAACTCTTTGGTAGTAGATCACATTGTTAAATGATCCAACTCATTGGTAGTAGATCTTATAGGCCTTAATGCATTCAACTCTCAGGTAGTAAAAGCATGATTGATATAATGGAATATGTGCCTAAAATATGTGTTCTCTTTTGTTAATAAACATTTTTGTTCAAGTATATGCCTTTCCTATATTTGTTTATTACTTCCATGTGCTAGTTTTATCTTATTTCCAAGTCTTAGTAATGAAACGTATATAAAAAGACATGTACGTGTACTTAGTACAATATTCTTGAATGTTGTGCTGAGGTGTACCACATGTAATCTTTTGTATTAGGTTACGAACATATGCTTTTGAAGAACCAGGATAGTTGATAGTTGTGTGGTGAGCTGATGTACCTGCAGACCTGTTATCTTAATATCTTGCTATTTAGTTGTAGTACATGTATATGTAAATTTACTATTCAATGTGTAATATCTAATGTTATAATAATTCATTTTGTAATTTTATGTTGAATGGTGAGTTTGTGTTGTTCTGGTTTGTTTATTGTTCATGAGCATGTGCTACTGTTGTTTTCTTCTGATTTCCTCTGATTTTCTTCATCTTAGCCTAGTGTGCGGTGTTTAAAATGTAGTTTCACTAATCTGAGGTTTCAAATTGGACGTCAGACATCAGATTATATTTTTTAGAAAATCTGGAGACGTCACACCATCCAACTAAAATATCTCTAAAAATATCATTTTTGAGTTGGTAGGGTTTCCATGGTGGGATGCTATGAAGGCGAACCCATGCCAAATCAAGTTTTCAGCATAAAATTTCTCATTCAAGGGATTAAAATATTCATATTTATGAGACACATTTAATGGAAGAAAAATCCAAAAGAAGGGATCAGAGATTTAACGTGGAAAAAGAGAGGAAGAAATGGACTACCAAGTTTATTTCCATATTTAGTGCAAGGTTGAAGACAATGTTTCAACCATTATATCATGATCCAACGGTTGATATACACACCTTAAATTACTGGGGCACTCAAGATAGAAACAAGGGGCTTGGACAAATATATCCCATGTATTAAATGAATCGATTTCTTATTAGGCAACTTTATTCCGAATTTCAAAAAATAGTATTTCTAAATTATAACTTCAAATGCCTTCGAATTTTGGATTTTTCTTCATATTCAAATAATCTACATTATGACCCAAAACTAAACTAAAATAGAATCCTTTGATCCCTCAAATAAACTAATTATCATATCTTTCCTAAAACAGAATAGAATAATTTACCATGATTCATTAATCCACCAAAAGTCATCAAAAATCCAATATATACTCATATGTTTGGAATAAAAAAATTCACCTCACCTAGATAAATAAAACTTATGATATTAACTTTTTACTGTTTCATTGATATATTGTAAATGACTTAAACTATCAAATTTAGTTTGAACATAATTCTTGTATAATTTTTTTGAACCATCAAGCTTTGATTGGTCTAAAATTTTATATCACACTTTAATACTACCGTAATAAACTGTTCCTCCAATTTTTATCAAAAAAGAAATTTGTCCAACCATCTAACTAAAATATATCTCAAAATATCATTTTGGAGTTGGAAGGATTTCCATGGTGGAAAACTATCGTGGTGGCCCCATGACAAATTGAATTTTTAGCACAAAACTACTCATTCAAGGGAAGAAAAAATTAATATTGATGAGACAAATTTAACGAAAGAATAATCAAGAAGAATGGATCATACATGTAGCATGGAAAAGGAGAGGAATAAATGGACTACAAAATTTGTTTCCATCTTTAGTGCAACGTTGAAGATAATATTGTGGTCATTATATCATGATCCAACACATCTATTTTACACACCTAGAATGAAAGGGGCACCCAAGATAAAAACTAGGGGCTCAGACAAATAAATGTCATGTATTAAACGAATCAATTTCTTACTTTGGCAACTTTATTCTTATTTTCAAAATTAATATCTTCTAAATTATAACTTCAAATGCATTCAAATTTTGAATGTTGATTCATATTCAAATAATTTACATCTTTGCTAAAAACTAAATTAAAATTAAATCATTTGATTCCTCAAACAAATTATTTATCATATATTTCCTTTAACCATTATTCATTAATCATTCAAAACTCATCAAAAATATAATTTAATCTCTGAAGTCTCCAATAAAAAAATTCACCTCATTTAGATAAATAGAACCTGAGATATTAAAATTTTACAATTTCACTGAAATAATGTAAATGACTTAAACCACTAAATTTAGTTTGAACATAGTTCTTGTATAATTTTTTAACCGTCAAAGAAGCTCTAATTAATATCAAATTTTGTATCACACTTTAATACTACTGTAACAACTATTCATCCAAATTTGATCAAAAAAGAAATTTATTTATGCATCCAACTAAAATATCTCTAAAAATATCATTTTGCCTCATATGAAATTTATACTAATTCAAACGATCTCCAAAAATTCCAAATCTTAACCATACATCTAATAAATGACTATATGCTTCAATGAAAACTTTGGGGTCATTTGGATACACAAAAATGATGTTATCTTCATCATCACCTCCGTAATGGGGCCCTCTTAATAAGAAAAAAACAATTCTCTGATTACATTCTCTTGATTAAATTTTTTATTAAGAATATAGGTTTGTGTCAGTTCTGGGTCAAAATATCTAACCCATAGTTGTTTGATCAACTTCTTAATCCATAACCAACCCATATTGAAAAAATGAGATCCAGAATCAAATCGAGATCCATCTTTCACAATTATTTTATAAGAAAAATCAATCATGAGGATAAGGTCCATCTTATAAGAGTTGAAAGTTTCAAGGACTTAATTACATAATTATTCAATGTATTTTTTTGGAAATAGGTAAATATATTGCCAAAGAAACCTTTAGAACAGGACCGAACTACAAAAACATATATAGAGGGTTGTTATCTACAAAAACCCCAATATCTATTGGCTTGCTCAGACAGACCTGAAGCAAGGCCCTTTCTACATTTGAGGGATCGTGAAAGTGTTCAAGCCACCTTCTCCACAATCTCTTCTTCTCTACAAAAATTCCTACAATGAGTTCTGTTGTTCCTCTCCTCCCAGACATTATAGCAAACACCTGTCAGGCATAAACCACCTATAGCCCGCTCATGTTTACCAGTGAGCATACCCATCAGCTTGGATATCAACCCAATGATGCAATCATCAAAAACATGTCCCCAACCGCATCTGAGTGTGACAATCACCCAAATTCTTCTGAAGAAATTACATGTCCCAAACATATGGCTATGGCTTTCATCTAAGTGTGCAAAGTACACATAGTTATTCAATGTTAGGTTCATTGGACATATGCTAAAATTGACAATGGCATGAGATATGGGCCTAATAATGAGGGGTGTTAGAGTGTGGTAGGAAAGATGAATGAGAGGGGAAGAGAGGACATATTCATCACATAAATTAAAAAAGAGAAAAAGTCAAGGTAGACAAAAAATTTGTATTTTTGTACTAAGGGGATTTGTTGAATATTATGGACAAAATGTAATTATGCAACATGTTAGAGTCTATAGTGTAATTATGGTATATAACAACAAGTTGAAGTCTGTTGTATGATCTTAGAATATAACAATGGGATATGACTTGTTCTGTGATTGTTGTCTATGAAAACATGTAGCTATTATAATGGGTAAACTCTTGTTGTGTGATTATGGTATATTACAACGGGTTAGTCTACACTATGTAATGGTGGTCTATTACAATAATTTATCATGTGTGGCTATTAGAAAGAGTCTCAACATGTTGTGTAATTATAGCATATCACGACATGTTGGAGTCTATTATGTTCTCTTGTTATATAACAACGAGTTTCAACATGTTGTGTTATTATGGTCTATTACAACATTTACCTATTACAACAGCTGAAAGCAAGTTGTGTGATTATGGTATATTACAATGGGTTAGTCTATGTTGAGTAATGATTGTCTATTACAACATGCTATCAAGTGTGACTATTACAAAGGGTCACACTATGTTGTGTAATTAAGGTCTTTTACAACATGTTTAAGTATGTTGTGATACTATACTCTATTACAACATTTTAGCACTTGTTGTAGTATCATATATATTACAACGGGTTTGGCCTATTGTAAATAACTTGTGTGGAACTAAAATATATAATATAAAACACACTAATAGGCTTGTTGTGATAAGTATGCTAATTACAACACAACTAGCAAAACTATTGAGTTTCTCCTATTGTATAAAGCATTTTCTATACTAGTGATATGCCCGGCTGTAGGTCCGGAGTGATAGTGTAGTAGGATGTCCTTGGATTCTTCATGAGTGACACATCGCCAATATAGACCATCTTTACATAATCGAAAAAGAAATAGTTCATCCCAGTAGTATTTTTGGACATCTTGTAAGAATTTTTTTCTAAGTCTTCCCTTTGTATTCTTGGGGATAATTCTTGCAGATAAGTAATTAACATAATCAGCAAACCATGGCCAACTTACTTTAAGACACAATAGGTGGTTTTCCAAGAGGAATTCATCGATTGTTGTATTTTTATCATCTTAATGAGTGAGTCTGTTCGGGTGGTTAGGAACCACGTCTTTTCTTCCTATGGTATCCCTGGTTTCAAGATTGAATTATTGTAAAAGTAGAATGCATCAAATGATCCTTGGTTTGGCATCTTTTTTTATATTAAATATCTAATAGTTGCATGGTTGGGGTAGATGATAACTTTGGACCCACTAGGTAGGATTGGAAGTTATCAAATGCCTATATAATTGCCATCATTTCCCTCTCTGTCAGTGTATAATTCATTGTGCTTCATCAAGGGTCTTCAAAGCATAATAGATCACTTGGTGTTTGTTGTCAACACATTGTCCTAGGATGGCCTCGGACGCACAGTCCCTTACGTCACATGTGATTTCAATGGGTTGAATTCAATTGGGTGCACATATTATGGGGGTGATTGTTAGAGATTTCTTTGGTGTGGAGAAGCTTTTCATGCATTCTTTGCTAAAATTGAACTTAGATTCTTTCAGTAAGAGGTTGGTGAGAGGTTTTACAATCATTGCAAAGTCTCGTATGAATCTTATATAGAAACCTGCACGGATAATAAAAGCATGCATCTCCTTCATAGTCTTAGGTGGTGGTAATTTTTCTATTACTTTCACCTCGGTATGGTCAACTTCAATCCCCATGGTATAGATTTTATAACCAAAGATGATGCCCTCATGTACCATAAAGTGACATTTTTCACAATTAAGATTGAGGTGGGACCCATCACAACTTGTGAGAATAATGTCTAGGTTTTTGAGATAATTGTCGAAGGAATCTCCATAAATAGTCTAGTCATTCGTGAAGACTTCCATTATGGATTCAGTAAGCCCAGAGAAGATAGATGACATGTAGCGTGAAAAAGTATATGGAGCATGGTAGAGACCAAAAGGCATGCGTCGAAAGATGTATGTTCCAAAAGGACACGTGAAAGTCATTTTTTCCTAGTCGTCAGAATGGATTAGGATTTGATAGAATCCAGAGTATCCATCCAGGTAATATAATTATTCCTGGTGCGTGTGTCTTTCCAAGATTTTCTCCAAGAACAAGAGGGGTAATGGTCTTTCCTGGTTGCTTTATTCAACTTGTGGTAGTCGATGCACATTATCCATCCTGTAAGTGTCTGCATTGGTATGAGTTCCCCTTTGTCATTTTGAATGAATTTTGTTATGTCATTTTTAGGCACCACTTGGACAGGACTTACCCATTGGGATTCAGATATTTGATATATGTTTCCTACTCATAAGGATTTTATCACTTCCTTATCCACAACTTCCTACATATTAGGATTGAGTTTTCCTTGAGGGTCTCTTGATGGTTTATGATCTTCTATCACTAGCATCTTGTGTATACACACAACAATGTTGATCCTGGTGAGATCACTCATGCTATACCCCAAGGCCTTCTTCTAGTTTATCAAAACAATCATAGGCTTGTCTTCTTCTTCCTGATTGAGCTTGGAATTGATTATGATCGAACATAGATTTCCCTCATCAAGGAATCGATATTTAAGTCCTTTGGGCAGTGTCTTCAACTCAGGTGTCGCTTGTAGTTTGACCTCCTTAGAGATTTCCTCAGTCATCCTCAAATCTTTGAAGGTTTTGGGATGTCTTTCGTCTTCTTCATTAGTGTGTAATTTATTTAAATACATGACAACTTGAGGGTCTTCCTCAGTGGCTTCGTCTCCATCAAGAGCTTCTTGTAGGGGATCTTCATAATAATTTTGTCTAAGGTGATTCATTTTCTTCAACACAATCTGCTAAAAAGCTTTCTACCGTGAAACTGGGGATTTTCAAACACTCTAGTATTTGGCGCTCAATAGTTTCTCCACCCAACGACATGAGAAGTGTTCCTGCTTTGACATCGACTACAGATCGTGTTGTGGCCAAGAAAGGTCTTTGAAAAATCAGCGGGTACCAATCACCTTTTTTAATATCCATGATCACAAAATCACATGGGATATAGTTATTCTTCAATCTATTAGGAACAACCTCTATTATCCATAGAGTCTTCATTGTAGAGGAATCAACTAAGTGGATAGTCATAGCAGTTGATAGGAGGTCAGTGAATCCTAAGTTTTGATCCAAAGTGTATGGCATTATGGAGATGCTTGCCCCAAATTGGCCAGTCCTTTGTGACAAGTGTTGTCCTCTAGGAAACAGTCTATCCCGAATGGACCTGGGTCTTTCTGCTTCTAAGGCATCTGATTTTGAACTATGTCAGAGATAGTTTTTTCCAGTGTCATTATTTCACATTCTTCAGTCATATATTTTCTAGACAGGAGGGTCTTAAGCTATTTTTCCCTAGATGGCATTCCAGCTTGTGGGTTGAGGAGCAGAATATTGACATGGAGCTTTTTTCATTATGTCTTTAAATTTCATAAATTGATCATCCAGCATGGTCTATTTTAGGCATCATGAGTATGGTATATGGGGTTTGTATACAAGTGCGTCAAGGAGTGTTGGGGGCTCGGAATCAATTATTTATGCTACAATGGCCATATTTTCTCAGACTCCTGACTAGACTATTGTTGTGAATGAATTTATCTTCAATTCTAGCACTAAAATTTTTCATTTCTGTTGGGATCAATAGGGGGAACATTACTCATTTCCTGATCGATTTGTTACATCATTTAACTACTCTACTTGTTAGAGATTGATTTTGAGCTGCCAGCGTTCGTTTCCACTGGTGACGGCTGACTGGCTACCAAATGGGTGATATGAGATTCCAACATTTTGTGGTTATCCATTGTATTGGCAAGTTGGGTCTGGTATGATTCAATCATCTCCTAAAAACTCTTTATTCGATCATGTATTGGTGTGGTCCCTACTTGTAATGGTGGCATCTATTGTAGCTTTTGATAGTTCTGAGTGAGTAAACTGAATCTAAAGTCTTTCAGACAGAGAGTATTTTAGTGAGGGCAATGGGTCATGTTGTGGCTTATTGCACATCAAAATTCATAGCTATGTGTGATAATTTGCACTCAGGCGATTTGGTTTTTCTTTTCATGTGTTGAAAGATTTTTTGAGGTTGTTCTACTTGATGAATATTACCTTCAATGTTTCAGAAATATATTTGAGTTCCAAATGATTTTTCATTTTGATGTCTTCAAGAATGCTCTTGCCTGAAGGTTCGGTCTAGTGAGTTTGATTTTCATCCATAACCTTGAATATTCTTAACGCACTATCAAAGCTCTATCCCATGAAATTTCCATTAAGGAACTTATTTGTCTCATTGTTGACTCCCCAATAGAAGGATTCAATGATCTGATTCTCTAGAATGCCGTACTGGGGACATTTTTGCAGAAATTTTGCATAATATATATCAAAATGCATTAATTTTTGTAAATAGAAAGACAATTGCAATTGAGTGAATATAAATCTAAAATTAGGAAATAGAAACACAACAACCCATAATTAGTGAGTAAAACAACATTAAAAATGGGTATAAATACACACATAAAAGCCTAGTGAGGATGGTCTCCTTAAACTAGTAAAGTACCCAACATTAATCGATGATTTTGGTGGTATCCAAAATAGTTTAAATAGTTTGAATACTACTTAATAGGTTATTAGCCCTTGAGGAACCACTAATGCATATATTTAAGTGAAGTTCTTGGACTCTCCACTTGAGTATCTAGGTTTAGAGTAGTAGTCTAGTTTATCTACCAAACTATTTGGCCATCGAGGCTAGACATGACGAGCCTCATTGTTGACTAGGGGCTAATTTAGTAGGTTTAGAGTTTTGGGTCTACTCTAAGTATTAAGCGTGAGATTGCAACTTGTTTTGATACTTCTACATGATATAATACACTTCATTTGGATTATGGAAATAGTAAAAAGGAATTAAAAGATTAGTGAATGCATTTGGTTTAAATGTTGATTTCAATTATTATTTGAACTCCTTCCATGTTATATGGTATATAGTTTTCAACTGGCATGCTTATATTCTTTATATTAGATTCTTTCAACACTATTTTCTTGATGAATTACCATGCAATGAGTTATTAGCTCACACACTCCACTTAAATCATTTTTAGGAACATGTCCAACTCAGAAGGAGGATTTAGAAACTAGTTTTTATTATGACTAGATCAGTTGAGGTCTTCAAAATAATAGATATCTTTGTTATATGGTCTGTTAGGATTCATTAGGTCTTGTTAATCTGAGAGTGAGTATAAGGAATGAAAACCTAGAATCCTACCGTATATCATGATTAGAAGGCTAGTGAGGATAGTTCCTAAGATTTGACCAAACAAGGATAAAATTTAAAACACATTTACAAAACAAGGTTATATATATATATGTATATATTAACATTTACAAAATAATTAAGTTATTTACAAAATAACTTAATTATGTGTCTACCTGTAAATAAAATCAGGAAATGTATTACACATATTTTCTTCACTAACATGACAAACTAAATAAAAATGAATAATAATCTTTGGAGTAACTATTGATACTTTCATGTCCATAATATTGATAATTAACATAAATGTCAAATTAATGGAAATAATGTGTACAATGAGTAAAATGTAGAATTTTGTGCATTATAATATATATAACCCTTTTGCAAATATGTTAACTAATATGATTCCATTAATTAAGTGTAGATAATAAAAATATAATATTTGGATTAAACAAAGGTAATATACCAAAAATCCTAGTGGTTCCATAACTCATAAATGGAAATCTCAAGATAAAAATACAATAGTGAAAATGTGTTCTTTGGGTCCCAATTTCCTTGGGAGCCAAGCTTCACCCATTATTTCCATAATGATAACAATTTGAATTCTATTTGGAAAATAAAATAAGAATACGAGTGAAAATTGTTAAATAAATTACTAACAATCTTCAAAAGTGGAAATAAACCTCAGATTCGAAATCCACATACCAAAATTAGTATATATGTGAATTTTCATCTCAAGAGGACAATATTATATATTAAAGTGTATTTAGGAGAGAGAAATTATATTAAAGCCCAAAATATTAAATAACATGTTATATAACCCCAAAAGGGAAAATTAATTGTAAAATAGCGTTCCTTGTGTCTAAGTTTGTTTGTGGGCCAAGTACCACATCTTTTGGGTATTTCTAAATGCCCCATATTTATAAAGGAATGTGAATACGTGAGATAATCTAAAATTATTAAAGAAAATGCTATAAGTCTTCAAAAGCCAAAGCTAATACCATAATTCAAATATGCATGTCTTAATTAGCTTAGTTACCAAATTTTATATTAAGTGAATTTTGTTTTATCCCTCAAAAGAATTAGGAATTAAAAGGAATATCCATTTAATATCACTTTAATCCAAATTCAGTTTGGCTAAGGTTTCTCAGATATGCATTGTCACAATGGATTATCTGGATTCCTATATTTTTATTTTACACACCCAAATTTTCTAGTCGTTTGATTATGAACAATTCCCATGTTTTCTTATTCCTTCTCTTATTTACCCATTTTAGTCGCCACAATACACCCTGATGCCTCACTCCTAACCTCTCACCCTAGTTGTCCTTTCTAGGAGATTTCTTATCCAATATATTTCTCTTTTCTACCCAAAGCCATTAATACCCACATTTCCTAGGTTTTACATCCTACACTTCAGTTTGACACAAATTATTTTCCTTCCCATGTTTCTTATCTTGGAACCTCCCCTCACCGCCTAAGATCTGAAACTATATATGTAACCATCCCCTAGTCATCCTCAAAGCCCTAAGATCTTATACCACATTCATAGAACCACAAAATCCAACCCCACCACATTCTCAAACTCTGTCTACCATCTTCTACAACTGGCTAGTCGGCCTTGAGTGTGGGACCTTCGTAATTGCTGCAAAAGGCATGTATTACTGTTGATGTCCTCATGAAGCCTCTGACCCAATGAATTGGTTCCAAAGGTTCTTTGGATACCTATGTTGGGACCTAGGACTGAGTTTGGACTTATGTAGGATATATCTAAGGTATGATGCTTCCCCTTACATCTGTATTGAGAAAATAACCTTATTTTATCCTTTCTTGTAGTATGGTTGCATTCCCTATTTTTTATATTGAGTAGTTAACCCAAATTATGTCTCTCTTGATAGCCTACACAATATCTCTCTTCTAAGAATTTATTCCATGTGAAATATCTACAAAATATCTACTTGATTCTGATATTAGGATCATTCTACTTTGTTGGAATTTGTTTGGTCTCTAACTTGTACTTTTATTCTTGATGAAACCATAAATTTTCCCACTTAGGTGGTTGATGTTATTTTTATTCATTTTTGTGATGGTAACTTTAATTATGCTATAAAGGAATACACTTTATACTTGCCTCTACATTATGCATGTTATGTGATTTAGCAGCCTTAGAGCAGTGTAATTACTTTGATTTTTGGTTGAGTACTCATGTTATATTTTTGGGATGGAGGTTGTGTGCCCCATACCTCGGTTTTATGCCTACTTTATATATACTCATAAGATGGTTGTGTTCCATACTCTATCAAGTTTCTAGGCTGTGAGCATTGGCCCCCATTATTATTTATATGGTTCTATTATTGTTTTTATCTCACATGCATGCATATTGTTATTATCGTGATGAGTTTTATGCCCAAGATATATATGTGCTTGTGTGGCACAACTTCTATACTGATTTAATGACAAGTAATCCTATTATTTATTTTCTTTTGAAATTGATATTATTTTTATACCTAGTTGGGCAGTCCTCTCCTTCTCTATGGGAATCCTTATTCATTTGACCTCCTTTATTCTTTATGTTTCTCAATCCATATTTAATATGCACATACCATCCTTATGTTGATATCTTCTACTTTCTCTTTTTACTGGGGTATGCTTCCAACTCCAAGTGTAGGACTTGGAAAACTGGACTTGGTGACATGGACTTGCTAGGAGAATCTTTTGGGGAATAGATTTGAGATGCCTAGATATCCCTCTACTTGTATCCTTATATTTTAGTGAGGGCAATGGGTCATGTTGTTGCTTATTGCACATCAAAATTCATAGCTATGTGTGATAATTTGCACTCAGGCGATTTGGTTTTTCTTTTCATGTGTTGAAAGATTTTTTGAGGTTGTTCTACTTGATGAATATTACCTTCAATGTTTCAGAAATATATTTGAGTTCCAAATGATTTTTCATTTTGATGTCTTCAAGAATGCTCTTGCCTGAAGGTTCGGTCTAGTGAGTTTGATTTTCATCCATAACCTTGAATATTCTTAACGCACTATCAAAGCTCTATCCCATGAAATTTCCATTAAGGAACTTATTTGTCTCATTGTTGACTCCCCAATAGAAGGATTCAATGATCTGATTCTCTAGAATGCCGTACTGGGGACATTTTTGCAGAAATTTTGCATAATATATATCAAAATGCATTAATTTTTGTAAATAGAAAGACAATTGCAATTGAGTGAATATAAATCTAAAATTAGGAAATAGAAACACAACAACCCATAATTAGTGAGTAAAACAACATTAAAAATGGGTATAAATACACACATAAAAGCCTAGTGAGGATGGTCTCCTTAAACTAGTAAAGTACCCAACATTAATCGATGATTTTGGTGGTATCCAAAATAGTTTAAATAGTTTGAATACTACTTAATAGGTTATTAGCCCTTGAGGAACCACTAATGCATATATTTAAGTGAAGTTCTTGGACTCTCCACTTGAGTATCTAGGTTTAGAGTAGTAGTCTAGTTTATCTACCAAACTATTTGGCCATCGAGGCTAGACATGACGAGCCTCATTGTTGACTAGGGGCTAATTTAGTAGGTTTAGAGTTTTGGGTCTACTCTAAGTATTAAGCGTGAGATTGCAACTTGTTTTGATACTTCTACATGATATAATACACTTCATTTGGATTATGGAAATAGTAAAAAGGAATTAAAAGATTAGTGAATGCATTTGGTTTAAATGTTGATTTCAATTATTATTTGAACTCCTTCCATGTTATATGGTATATAGTTTTCAACTGGCATGCTTATATTCTTTATATTAGATTCTTTCAACACTATTTTCTTGATGAATTACCATGCAATGAGTTATTAGCTCACACACTCCACTTAAATCATTTTTAGGAACATGTCCAACTCAGAAGGAGGATTTAGAAACTAGTTTTTATTATGACTAGATCAGTTGAGGTCTTCAAAATAATAGATATCTTTGTTATATGGTCTGTTAGGATTCATTAGGTCTTGTTAATCTGAGAGTGAGTATAAGGAATGAAAACCTAGAATCCTACCGTATATCATGATTAGAAGGCTAGTGAGGATAGTTCCTAAGATTTGACCAAACAAGGATAAAATTTAAAACACATTTACAAAACAAGGTTATATATATATGTATATATTAACATTTACAAAATAATTAAGTTATTTACAAAATAACTTAATTATGTGTCTACCTGTAAATAAAATCAGGAAATGTATTACACATATTTTCTTCACTAACATGACAAACTAAATAAAAATGAATAATAATCTTTGGAGTAACTATTGATACTTTCATGTCCATAATATTGATAATTAACATAAATGTCAAATTAATGGAAATAATGTGTACAATGAGTAAAATGTAGAATTTTGTGCATTATAATATATATAACCCTTTTGCAAATATGTTAACTAATATGATTCCATTAATTAAGTGTAGATAATAAAAATATAATATTTGGATTAAACAAAGGTAATATACCAAAAATCCTAGTGGTTCCATAACTCATAAATGGAAATCTCAAGATAAAAATACAATAGTGAAAATGTGTTCTTTGGGTCCCAATTTCCTTGGGAGCCAAGCTTCACCCATTATTTCCATAATGATAACAATTTGAATTCTATTTGGAAAATAAAATAAGAATACGAGTGAAAATTGTTAAATAAATTACTAACAATCTTCAAAAGTGGAAATAAACCTCAAATTCGAAATCCACTTACCAAAATTAGTTTATATGTGAATTTTCATCTCAAGAGGACAATATTATATATTAAAGTGTATTTAGGAGAGAGAAATTATATTAAAGCCCAAAATATTAAATAACATGTTATATAACCCCAAAAGGGAAAATTAATTGTAAAATAGCGTTCCTTGTGTCTAAGTTTGTTTGTGGGCCAAGTACCACATCTTTTGGGTATTTCTAAATGCCCCATATTTATAAAGGAATGTGAATACGTGAGATAATCTAAAATTATTAAAGAAAATGCTATAAGTCTTCAAAAGCCAAAGCTAATACCATAATTCAAATATGCATGTCTTAATTAGCTTAGTTACCAAATTTTATATTAAGTGAATTTTGTTTTATCCCTCAAAAGAATTAGGAATTAAAAGGAATATCCATTTAATATCACTTTAATCCAAATTCAGTTTGGCTAAGGTTTCTCAGATATGCATTGTCACAATGGATTATCTGGATTCCTATATTTTTATTTTACACACCCAAATTTTCTAGTCGTTTGATTATGAACAATTCCCATGTTTTCTTATTCCTTCTCTTATTTACCCATTTTAGTCGCCACAATACACCCTGATGCCTCACTCCTAACCTCTCACCCTAGTTGTCCTTTCTAGGAGATTTCTTATCCAATATATTTCTCTTTTCTACCCAAAGCCATTAATACCCACATTTCCTAGGTTTTACATCCTACACTTCAGCTTGACACAAATTATTTTCCTTCCCATGTTTCTTATCTTGGAACCTCCCCTCACCGCCTAAGATCTGAAACTATATATGTAACCATCCCCTAGTCATCCTCAAAGCCCTAAGATCTTATACCACATTCATAGAACCACAAAATCCAACCCCACCACATTCTCAAACTCTGTCTACCATCTTCTACAACTGGCTAGTCGGCCTTGAGTGTGGGACCTTCGTAATTGCTGCAAAAGGCATGGATTACTGTTGATGTCCTCATGAAGCCTCTGACCCAATGAATTGGTTCCAAAGGTTCTTTGGATACCTATGTTGGGACCTAGGACTGAGTTTGGACTTATGTAGGATATATCTAAGGTATGATGCTTCCCCTTACATCTGTATTGAGAAAATAACCTTATTTTATCCTTTCTTGTAGTATGGTTGCATTCCCTATTTTTTATATTGAGTAGTTAACCCAAATTATGTCTCTCTTGATAGCCTACACAATATCTCTCTTCTAAGAATTTATTCCATGTGAAATATCTACAAAATATCTACTTGATTCTGATATTAGGATCATTCTACTTTGTTGGAATTTGTTTGGTCTCTAACTTGTACTTTTATTCTTGATGAAACCATAAATTTTCCCACTTAGGTGGTTGATGTTATTTTTATTCATTTTTGTGATGGTAACTTTAATTATGCTATAAAGGAATACACTTTATACTTGCCTCTACATTATGCATGTTATGTGATTTAGCAGCCTTAGAGCAGTGTAATTACTTTGATTTTTGGTTGAGTACTCATGTTATATTTTTGGGATGGAGGTTGTGTGCCCCATACCTGGGTTTTATGCCCACTTTATATATACTCATAAGATGGTTGTGTTCCATACTCTATCAAGTTTCTAGGCTGTGAGCATTGGCCCCCATTATTATTTATATGGTTCTATTATTGTTTTTATCTCACATGCATGCATATTGTTATTATCGTGATGAGTTTTATGCCCAAGATATATATGTGCTTGTGTGGCACAACTTCTATACTGATTTAATGACAAGTAATCCTATTATTTATTTTCTTTTGAAATTGATATTATTTTTATACCTAGTTGGGCAGTCCTCTCCTTCTCTATGGGAATCCTTATTCATTTGACCTCCTTTATTCTTCATGTTTCTCAATCCATATTTAATATGCACATACCATCCTTATGTTGATATCTTCTACTTTCTCTTTTTACTGGGGTATGCTTCCAACTCCAAGTGTAGGACTTGGAAAACTGGACTTGGTGACATGGACTTGCTAGGAGAATCTTTTGGGGAATAGATTTGAGATGCCTAGATATCCCTCTACTTGTATCCTTATATTGTAACTTTCATGTAAACTCTACACGGAAGATGATTACGTACATTTGTAAAATTGAATATAGTCATCAAATATATCCCCCCGCTATTACACCTATTCCATCATGCTTGTTATGTGTGTCTAGAATATGTAAGTTTATTCCTATATTATAGTATGGAATGTATCCCATCTCTAGTCTCACTCCATACAAAATGGTATCTGATCCCATAGTGGTTGGAGTTCTGACTATTTCAATTTTGTCTCCCTAATTAGAACCATTACCTTACATATTTACCCTCTAAGTGAGATGTTACTCTAGATTTAACCTATGTTATGCATGAAATTATGAAAGAATGATTAAAAATAATATGAGCTACATACAAGAATTACAATTAGTAAACTCTAATGTGATGAGGTTTTAGGTGATCTTACCCTACCATGTAGGTTGGTGGTGATATATCCCCTTTGAATGTTAAGACATAACTTTACGATGGTTATATGTTATGAGGATGTGGAAGTAAAAAGATTAGGAGATCTTTAATGGAAAATTGTGACTTAATTTATCCCCTTGATTTTGAGCTCATTTTGTTTTATCTCGCATGAATTCTCAAAACAAAAACTTATATTCCATTGCACTAATATATGTACACAATTTTCTTTGAATTTATTTATGTTATACTAAACTAAGTCACAATAAAGGATTGTATGAAGTATGGTAAGAAAAGCCTAAAATTAGTTGGAAAAGATATCATAAACCCTAGTTTTGAGTCAAAGTGATGACTAGGATAGTAATGCTTGTGTTAAAGGTTTGGTTGACCTACTATTATGCACATATGACTTTTTGGATGATAATGAATGTTAGGGTTAATAGATTAGAACCACAAGGACTTGAAACTCAACCCTAAGTGAGTAAGAACTATTAGACGGATGCATGGTCGATGAAAAACATAAATACCTGAAGTATTCATAACTAAGATATGAATATATAACCCTAATACCTTGATGATGTTTTTCTTTGCTTTTCAGGAAAACATTTTTAAGGGGTGGAGTATAGGTGATGAAAAATACATGGGTGTTTAGATTTCAAGGATGAAGTTTTGTAACAAACCTGAACATAGAACCCTACCCTATCCATCATCAGAAGGCTAGTGAGGATAGTTCCTAAGATTCCACTAAATTAGGATAAAATTTAAAACACATTTACAAAATAACTTAATTATATGTCACCCTGTAAATAAAATAAAATAAATATTACATATATTTTCTTTGCTAATGTGAGGAACTAAATAAAAATGAAAAAATATTTTTTGAGTAACTATTGGTAATTTCGTGTTCATATATATTAATAATATAAATAAATAAGGAATATATGGACATAATATGTAAAATGAGTAAAAATGTAGAATCTCTAGCATTATAATATGTATAAACCCATTTGTAACAATGTGAATTAGTAGGACTCCATTAAGTTAAGTGTCGATAATAAAGATATAATATTTGGATAAAATATTGGTAATGTATCAAAAATCCTAATGGTGTCATAACTCATAAAAGGAAATCTCAAAATAAAAATATAGTAGTAAAAATGTGTTCTTTGGGTCCCAATGGTCTTGGGATCCAAGCTTCACCCATTATATGCATAATGATAACTATCTTAATTCTACTAATAAAAGCAAATTGGAATAAGAGTGAAAAGTGTTAAATTACTCAAATGCTTCAAAGGTGGAAATAAACCTCAAATTTAAAATCCACATACCAAATTTAGTTGGTGTGAATTTTCATCTCAACAGGACAATCTTATATATTATAGTGTATTTAGAAGAGAGAAAGTACGTTTGCTTTTGGGCCAAGTGTATATTATAGCCCAAAATATTAAATAAAATGTTAAATAATCCCAAAAGGGAAAATTAATTATAAAATTGTATTCCTCTTGTTTGAGTTTGCTTTTGGGCCAAGTGTCATATCTTTTAGATATTTCTTGATGCCCCAAATTCATAAAAGAAAGAGAATATGTGAGATAATATAAAATTATCAAATAATTACTAGAACTCCCCAAAAGCAAAAACTAATATAGTAATGGGAATTTAAATGTCTTAATTATGTGAAAATTTTCATATTAGTTGAAATTTGTTTGATCCCTCAAAAGAATTAGGAAAGATAATGAATATCCTTTTAATATCACTTTCATCCAAATTCAATTTGTCTAAGCTTTCTAAGATATGCATTGTCACAATGGATTATCTGGTTTCCTGTATTTTTAGTTTACACAACCAATTTTTCTAGTTGTTTTATTATGATCCCAAGACCCTCATGTTTTCTTTCTCCTCCAATTAATTTCCCATTTTAGTCACCACAATAACACCTTGATGTGCCACTCCCAATCTCTTTCCCTAGTGGACCTTTCCTAGAGATTTCTTCTCCAGTAGATTTCTCTCTTCTACACGAAGCCTTGAATACCTACTTTGTGTAGGTTTGATAGTTTGTACTTCCCAGTCAGACCCAAATTCTTTTCCTTCCCCTATTTCTTATCCTAGAACCTCCCCTCACCACCCAGGACCCAAAACTATATAGGTAATTATCTGTTGATAATCCTAGAAGCCCTAGGATCTTAAGACAACACTCAGAGTGTTGTGAAACTAATCCCATCACACACACTCGAACTCTATCTTGCATCGCTTGAAACCATCTTGTCGGCCCAAAAATATGGGACCTTCATGATCTCTGGAAAACGATAAGACTATTTTTGGTGTCCTCGTGAAGCCTCTGACCCAATCAATTGGTTCGCAAGGTGCTTTGGAGACCTAGGCTTGGACCTAGGAGTTACTTTGGACTTATGTAGGCTATATCTAAGGTATGATGCATCCCCTTATATCTATATTGAGAAATTAACCTAATTTTATCCTTTGTTGTAGTATGATTGCATTCCCTATTTTTCTATATTGAGCAATTAACCCAAATTATCTCTCTCTTGATAGCCTACACAATCTCTCTCTTCTGACAATTTATTCCATGCAAAATGTTCTATGTGATTCTGATTTTATGACCATTTGACTTTGTTGGACTTTCTTTGGACTCTAACTTGTAGTTTTATTCTTGATGAAACCCACATTTTGCCAAATTATGTTGTTGATGTTTAATTTGGCCATTTTTTAGATGGCAAAAATAATTATTCCATAGCAAACTACACTTTATACTTTCCTCTACATTATGCATGTAATGTGATTTAGTAGCCCTAGAGTAGTGTAAATACTTTGATTTTTAGGTTGTGTGCCCATGTTATATTTTTGTGATGGAGGTTGTGTGACCCATACCTGTGTTTCATACCCACTTTTATATGTATTGGGGAGATGGTTGTCAGCCATACTCTATCAGGTTTTAAGGTTGTGAGCTTTGTCTGCCATTGTTATTTATATTTGTCTAGTGCTATGTTTATCTCACATGCTTGGAGGTTGTTATTATTGAGATGGATTTTTTTCCTAAGGCTTATATGTGCTTGAGTGGCACAACTTTTATGTTGGTTTGATGTAAAGTATTCCTCTTATTTATTGTCTTCTAAAATTCATATTATTTTTATACCCAGTTGGGTGGTCCTTCCATTTTCTATCGAAAGACTTATTTATTTGAAGTCCTTTATTCTTCACATTGCTCAATCCATATTTAATATGCACATACCATCCTTATGTTCATATCTTCTACTTTTTATCCTTTTGTTGGGGTATGCTTCCAACCCTAGGTGTAGGACTTGTATGACTAGACTTGGTGACATGGACTTGCTTAAAGAAACTTTTGGGAGATACATTTGAGATGGATGGATATCCCTCTACTTGGGTCCTTATGTTGTAACTTTCATGTAATTCCTACAAGGGAGATGATTACATACTTTTGTAAAATCAAATATAGTCATGCAATATATTTCCAATTTTATACTTTGGTCTTTTTTAATACCATTATTTGAGGGAGGAAATTACACCTATTCCAGCATTCTTTTTATGTATGTTTGGAATAGATGAGTTTATTCCTCAAATTTAGTAGGGAATGGATCACCTATCGGGTCCCACTCCTTGTAATGAGGATTGAGATTAGTTTTGCAATAAGTTGTTTTATATTTTTACTAAATTTATAACTAGTTTCTTCCAAATTACTATGATGTAAGAGTAAAACTCAGTTATGAATTTTTTATGCTTATGCTTAAATCAAATGTTATTTGTCATGTTGCATGATGTTTCATTAGTTCTACTACCATAGAGAAATAAAAATTTAAGGATGATTTCAATTAGTTATTAAAAGTGCATGGTTAGTCTAGTTCCTATCTGACGGTCTTAAACCTTGATTATTAGGTTTGGGTCATGTTAACTTTTGGTATCAAATATTAGGCTTGTTATAGAGGTGGCAAAATACTAATAGATCAGGATATTTTTCTCTTTGAACTAAAATTTTCTAACAACTATGTTTTTTTCATGAATATGAAGATGGTAGGAAGAGGACATTGCCATGTTGAGGAACAAGGTAAGAGCCATTTTGTCCCTAACCCTCAGACAATGGTTCAAGATGGATACGATAGGGACGAGGCATCCATGATGTATCATATCTTTTTGGAGACAAAGGAGTAATATAAAATGGATGAGATATATTATCTTCTAACAAGGATCTGATGAGATCCTACAAGATGATGAAGAAGCTCAATCAGACTGAGTATTTTTAGGCAACAAACCCACCTATGGTAGATGTGTTCCTCAGATAGTTGGAAAATGATTTTTTGTTAGTGGAATGATTAGAGTATAAGCATATTAATCATGCTATCTATCTATTCAAAAGAGATGTGGAATATGGTGGTGTAGAGTAGAAGATAAATGGAGAAATACATTGATGACATTTAAGAACTTTGTGGATGAGTTTCAATAATCTTAAATTGAGCAACCTTATATCCATCTCAAATTGAATAACATAAACTAGAACATACAAATTGCTGAATAAAATCTGCAGAAACATTCTCGGTCGAGAGATACTTCAACCGAAAATAATTCGGTCGACAAATTGTTCGACCAAGCAAGAGTTTTGAAAATATGTTTTGTTGTTTCTTATTTGTTATCCATTCAACAAATTGATTTAATCGAGAATCATAATTCTTGGAGACCATTTTTTTTGGGACATATTGATCTTTTGCATCATGAATTGTTGAATGAAGGTATTTGGAAATCCTTGAACCATGTTTAATCAAAAAAATTCATAAATCTGCTTCTTATGAGATCATTTTGGTTCGTCTTCAACATGGTTTAGCTTGAAACTGAAAAATTATGAGCCATGTTGATTTTACTATTCTATCAGTCACATGAATTATTCCTTGGTCTATCTATATAGGAACCATGTGTATTAAAATTTGGTTTAAATGATCATAATTATTGTATTCTATGCTTCTACTATTCTATCATAATCATTGTGCCATTGGTTTGAAATAATCTTTGATCTATATATACAAACCATGAATGGATATTGTTTGTAATTATTTTGATTGAGCTCATATGAAGATGCCATTTTGCATAAAATTTATGGCACAAATGCATTTTTAAAATTGAAACACCACTAGAGGAGGGTGAATAGGGTTTTATGGATATTTTAAAATAATTTAACTCAAACAACCACAATTGAGATAATAAGAAGGAGACAAGGTGTTTAGAGTGGTTCCAACCTTAGCAAATACTAAGGCAGTCAATCCACTACCCGGTTTCTTACCCAACCGGGATTTTGAAAGTATTTAATTTTATTACCTCACAAGGATATTACATAAAATTACAACACTTTCAACACCCTTTGTACATCCTTCACCTTGAAGTAGTCTCACCAACTTTGAAGGAGCCTTCCTCGAAGTAACTTCAAGCTCCCACTTGAAGTAGCATTCCTCTTGAAGTAGCTTCCCATTGAGACAACCTTCTAGAAGTAGTCCAAAGATCTCCTTCTTCACCAAGAAGATCAAACTCTATCCAATACACAGCCTCCAACCCTAGGAGTAGCAAGGAGAGTACAAGAAATAAGAAAGAACAAGAAAGGAAATGGAAATTACAATTTACCACTTGAAGCACAAGGCTTCATTTCCTATATACAGCGTATTGATCTCCTAACCAATGAGTATGGAAGTGTAGGTTTAGTGGATAGGAGATGCTAGCCTATAGGACACAAATTTGGAGCAAAGGAAATGAGTAGCAAGTACTAGTGTTACTCAATTGCTCAAATTAGATTTCCAATTTCAAGTATGAAAGCTCAAGTATTGCACAAGTGTGTTTTGGGTGTCCTATGGCTTATCCTATTTATAGGAATAGCCTATGGATGCTTAAGGACGTTCTAGACACTTTCCTGGGGGTTCTAAGTGCTTAACTAGTCGTTAGGTATCCATTAGTTGCTTTAGCAACGACTAGTTAATTAACTCTGAAAAGTGCAGACAAAACTCTTCTCAGTCAAAGAATTATCGACCGAGAGTCCTTCTCAATTGAGGATTTGTCGATTGAGAGACGTCCTGGAGAAAATGTTTACAACATCCTAATCTAACTCCCAACTACCTTGTCTACTGTGTCTAATGGCTACCTGGGTCATTCTCGGTCGAAGAGTTTGTCGACCGAGAATGTCTCGGTCGAGAATTTTGTCGACCGAGATTAACCCTGTTTCAATGTTTTAAACTAAGTATTTAGTGTGTGTATGAATGTGCAGTTTTGACACTATTGTAGGGCATGACCTATCTAAGTGTTGTGATTTTCTAGGATAGATCTAACGCTTTATTTACATGATATCTAAGTACTTGGACATTATATACTTGTACAAGTTTTTACATTTGATTACAATCATGCATTAAAGCAATTTGAACATATAGATCTTCTAAGTTGTATGTCATCCACCTAATTCCTGCAATACTCAAGTAGCACGTTAGATCTACAAGAATGAAATGTTTTTCATTATCAAAACAAAGGGATTTAAATGATGTCCATTTATCCAACAATCTCCCCCTTTTTGAAGATGACTATCATTTCCAAAAATATAAATCAACTAGTCTTTAAATGAGTTGAGTTTCATACCTGAGTTTTACTTTGGGAATTTCTTCTCTTGTTTATGAAATGTGTGCTTATTATTCCCAAAGAAGTATGGAACATAAAATCCAATTCTTAGGGAATATAGCAACTTTTAATGTAAAGCCAAGAGATTACGCAAGAAGACGGTCACATAACTGCCTAGGTCAAGGGTGGGAGAGGCAAGGAATCATGATCTGGGGCAAGGAAGGGTGTAGGAGAGGTTGGGTTAGCCCTAGGGTTGGAGGACGAATGCGGGCGAGTGTCTATCAGTTGACTTTCTCTAGTTGAGAGGGGGAAAAGTCGGTCGGTACCCTTTATAATTTCCATCCAACAACGTTCTTGTCGAGTTATGTATTTTGGAAACTTGACCAATATTGCATTTTAGTTCATTCCTCAGTCTGGGATTGGTCGAGTTTCTTATAGGTCAAACTCGATCAATTGGTCAATCTTTCCAAAAGATTAGAAATTTAATTCTAGGCCTCTATAGTTCTATACAAATTTATTTCTCTCACTTTTCATGCATTTTGAACATATGTAACCACATTCCACTCATCATTGGCAACTATTTCGCGGTATAATATGTGTTTGTGAAAAATAGCCAAAACATGCAAAATAAGGCATTTAAACTAGGCAAATTTAGCACTTAGCCAACATAAGGTGAGAAAGAAATGAGCAAGGACATATAGGTATAAGAATATCTAGTTCTAAGGCATATCAATATAATCAAGATCAATAATAAGAAGTTTTGTTCTAATGATGGTAAATTACTCTCTAGCTAGATGTTTGGTGAAAATTTCTATAAGTTGATTTTTTGTGTCACATGCATGACATAAATATCCTTTTTGGAAATATGGTCACGAAGGAAATGGTGGCGGACTTATATAGGTTTAACTCTACTATGCAATATAGGATTATAAGAAAGATTAATTTCACTAGTATAATCACGATAGATGGGAGAAGCATCATAATGAATGTTAAAGTCCTAGAGCATTTGCTTCATCCATAGTACATGTGCACAAAAACTCCCAACTACAATGTATTTAGCCTCCGTAGTGGAAAGAGAAACAATGCCTTGTTTCTTAGATAACCAAGAAACCAAGCATGGTCTTAGGAGGTAGCAAGTGCCACATGTGCACTTTCTATCAATCAATCACCTACACAATCGACATCACTATAAGCAGTAAGAGTAAAGTCCCTTGACTTGGGATGTTGTGGACCAAAATTTTGAGTTTTTTCTAGATATCTTAAAATCCTCTTAACATCTATAAGATGAGATTTTCTAGGGCTTGATTGAAATCTAGCACACAAGACAACACTTGACATTATATCAGGTCTAGAGGCAGTTACATATAATAGACTTCCAATCATACCTCTATAGAGCTTCTCATCTACCTTCTCACCTTCTTCATATTTTTTAAGCTTGGCAGTGTTTGACATGGGGGTGTCTATCATCTTGGTGTTCTCCATCCCAAAGTCCTTCAAGAGTTCACTTGTGAATTTTCCTTAATTGATGATGTTACCTTCACTAGTTTTCTTTATTTGGAAGACAAGGAAGAAAGTAATCTCCCCCATCATTCTCATCTTGAACTCACTCTACATAAGATAACTAAACTCCTTGCAAAGATCAAGATCCATCCCGTCAAATATAATATCATCAACATAAATTTTAATGATAAAAAATTTGCTAGAGGTGTATTTAAGAGATAGAGTAGAATTGACTTTTCCCATGATATAGACATTGTCTAGAAAAACGTTCTTTAGTTTCTCAGACCAATCTCTAGGGGCTTGTTTGTGTCAATACAGAGATTTTTGTAAAAAATAAACATGGCTAGGAAATTCCTCCTCAATTTTACCATTCAAAAATGCACTTTTAACATCCATTATATAAATCAATAAATTCTTATAGCTAGAAAAGGCAAGTAGCATTCTAATAGATTCAACTCTAGCATCATGAGCATAACTTTTCCCAAAATCAATACCTTCCTATTGATTGTAGCCTTGAGAAACTAACCATGCCTTGTTTCTTACCAATTTTCCTTTTTCATCTAGCTTTTTGCGGTAGACCCACTTGGCTCCAATGATCTTCCTATCATTTGGTCTTGGAACTAAGGTCCACACTTTGTTCTTTTCAAACTTCTCTAACTCTTCTTGCATGACTTGGATCCATTCATCATATTTAAGAGCTTCTTTGACATTCTTTGGATCAAATTGAGAGATGAAGGTATTGTCGGTTTGTTCTTTGTTGTATGCAGCCCATGTCTTTACCATTTCGAAAGGATTACCTATGATGAACTCTTTAGGATGATGTTTTATAAAGCGGAGAGTTCGATCGTTCTTTTCTTCTTCTTTCTCTTCTTCATCAACTATAACCACTTTTCCGTTGTCAACAATCTTGAGTTCTTTCAAGTGAGGGTCTCCTCATCTACAACATCATTCACAATATTCTTAGAAATAGAGGGGTTAGTCTCAAAAAATTTAACATTGATAAATTCTTCAACTTTAGACAATTCAATGTTAAATACTCTATAAGCTCTCATAGTAGTGTAAATACTCTATAAGCTCTACTTGTAGTGCTATAGCCAAGAAAGAAAGCCTTGTAATATTTCAGATCAAACTTGTCAAGGGAATCATTGGTGTTAAAAACAAAACATGGACAACCAAAAACATGAAAGTAATTGGTGGAAGGTTTTCTACCATGCCATAACTCATAGGGGGTTTTCTTTAAAGACAGATGAGTGAAAACCCATTTTTTCACTAAGCATGAAGTACTAACGGCTTCGGCCCAAACCTTCTTTGGAGTATCATACTCTAGAAGCATAGTCCTATCCATTTCCATTAAAGACCTATTATTTCTCTACACAATCCCATTTTGTTGAGGTGTTCAAGGTGAGGAAATGTTATGTGCATATCTGTATTCTTCACAAAACCATTCAAACATGTCATTTTCAAGTCTCCCCCATGGTCACTGCAAATAGAGACAATCTGGAAAGAAGCTTTGTTTTAAATTCATTTACAAAAAGTTGAGAAAACAATGAGAGTATCACTTTTTTAATAAGAAAAAAGGTCCAAGTGTAGCCAGAAAAGTCATCGACAATCACAAGGCAATACTTGTTACCATGAAGTGATTGAGTTGTCATTGGTCCAAATAGATAAATGTGAAGAAGTTTAAGAGCTCTCTTGGTACTAAGGAATCCTTTGGATTTAGAGGATGATTTGGTTTGCTTTCGTTGGGTATAAGGTTGGCATTCCTCATCCTTCTCAAAATCCATTTTTGGAAGTCCTTTGACCAACTTCTTTCTGCTCAACTTCTTCAATTGATGCATATTTATATGGACAAGCCTATAGTGCCAAAAATATATACCATTCAAATTAACAACAAGGCATCTATCAACAATAGAAGTACTAGAGTCAAGAACAATAACACAAAGATTACCATTTCTATTTCACTTATATATAACATCATAGGAGATGGAATCTGGTAGCAAGTATTCTAGTGAGGTAAGAGATAGCCATTATCACATAATTGATGAACACTAATTAAATTATGATGTAGGCCATCTATAAGAAGAACATTCTTGATGCATAGTGAATCACCTACATCACTGTGATAGATTGGCCTTTGGACTTAATTTTGAGGATGAAATTTCTTTTAAGGTGTGTAGGATGTGATGGAGTGACCTTTTGGTATTCTTGAATACCCAATCGGATAATCATGTTCACGGATTTAAGATTTGAATATGTTTATGTGTGTTTTGATCATAGGAAGGTGTTTCCTTTAGTTTAAAAGAAGTTGAAAGTTGTTTGATGTTAATAGCATTAATAATACCCTTAAGTATGTGCTATTTTGAATCAAGTTGTTGATTAGTGAATTAGTGGTAACTACTAACTAGGAATCAAAATGAAAGTGAATGTAGCTTATGTTAATATGAATCTATGATCACCGTTTCATGAGGTTTGGACACTCCTAGAGTGAGATATTTATATTTGAAGTAGGTCAAATGATCAGTATTCTAACGTACTTGGGAGCAATGGTTCATATTTGGAAACTTAGGCTTTTGATCAATGTGGTGTCACACGCCCCATTTAGTAATTGATATGAAGAGCCGCGGATCCATGTAGGTGCAGACTCCATCTCAACCACACATTATGGACTAATGGCCAGGATTTTGTCTCCTATCTAGAGCTAATGAATTAATCGTTGGAGGCGGCCAAAGACACCATCATGGCACTGAGATTATGGGGCGATAGGGAGATGTAAATGAGCAATTCTCTTCGGACCGAGACAAGTAATCTTTTGACCACTCGTATGAAGAAAATAGAGAAGACAGTAGGAATATATCTCCCTCCCCCTTTGCCTCTTCTCCATTAGCAGTTATAATAGAACTAGGAAGAAGGAGTCAGAGTAGACACTACTACAGAAATAGCATTCAGTGTCGCTTTTCTGGGCGTCGGTTTTTAAGGAACACGGACGCCTTATATTAAAGGCGTCGGTTATTTCGAAGAACCGACGTCTATATTCAAAGACCAGCCAAACACGGGTACCGCTTTGTATACAGCGTCGGTTGTTTATGCAAAACCGACGCATTATTTCATCCAATTTTCGAGCGAAAAAATAATGTCACTTTCGGCGTCGGTTATTTAGTTAAAACACCGACGCTTATGTGCGATGGAAATTTGCGCGAAAAGTGTCCTTTTCCGCGTCGGTCGTCCTTTACTAACCGACGCTGAATGGGGTTCCCGCCAAACATTTTCACGAAAATATCGTCCAAATGGACGTCGGATGTTGCCAACGACCGACGGTAAATATGTTTAGGCGTCGGTTGTTGTCAACAACCGACGCTATTGGGGAACTTCATAACCTTCGATCGCCCGACTCATCCCCTCATTGCTACCCTATTTCCCTATTGCGGCGATTTCTCCGGCAATTTTTCTCCGGCGCTTCTCTCCGGTGCCCCATCTCCGGCGTCCCCTCTCCGGCGCCCCTCTCCGACGCGTTTCTTCTCTGGCACCCCTGCGCCGCCGCCACGCCTGACAACCGGCGCCCCTGCTCCAACCGCCTGCGCCGCCGCCACGCCTGACAACCGGCGCCGCCGCAACGCCTGGTGCCCACCTGCCTGCCACGCCTGAGAACCGGCGCCGCCGTACCCCCTTCTCCTTCTCCTCCGCCTGGCCGCTGCCTGCCTGCCGCCGCCTGGCCGCCTGCCTGCCTGCTGCGGCTGACGCTCTTGCTTGTCGGAGTCACTGCCGCTGGTTCTGGAGCTCGTCGGCCGCCACCCACGTACTCAACCAGCTCGACCTCACCCTACTCTTCTTGCCCAGGTACCTGCAGACCTACCCAGGCGCGAAATTGGTTCTTTATGTGCTGACCTAATCTGTTGCCTAATCTGTTTGCACGAAATTGGCTCCCTACTCTGCTTGCTTAATGTGCCTAATCTGCTTTAAGTGGTCCTAATATCATAACATGATAGTTTTATTATATGATTTGTGGCACTTTAGGGTGTATATACATGCAAATTATATAAGTGATAGATGTTGGATGTTTGTCAAGGTTTTTTGAAGATTGAATAAGTGATAGATGCTGGATGTTTATTTATTTCATCTATCCATGTTGCCTATAGTTTATAACATTGCATTGTGAATTATTGCATGTTTAAAACTATGAAATTCTTGATTTATTAGATGATATTCAAGAAAACCCTAGTTTGATGAGCATGTTGTTAATCATGTTAATTATGATTCTTCTATATATTCTGATGTCATTATATAATTATGTGATCCCAACATATTAAATTGAATTAGAATGATTTCATGAATTATAGGGTTTATATAAGAATGACAACACATGTATTTGTTGGCCTAGAAACCCGTCCAAGATTTACTCAGTAGGAGTAAATCTTGGATAGTCCCCAGTTTGGGACTGTTCTTGAACACCTAATCTCACTTAGGATGTAAGTGTATAATGTGTATTGGGTTTTCGAGAAAATTTCGGTAGCATTTCCCCGTTTGTTCTCTAAGTACATATGTACTTAGAGAACAACGGGGAAATGCTGCCGAAATTTTCTTGAAAACCAAATACACATTATACACTTACATCGTAAGTGAGATTAGGTGTTCAAGGATGGGATAGGTGGTACACATTTATTATATATAAGATTGACATCAAATGTGTTTGTTGGCCTAGAAACCCGTCCAAGATTGACTAATATATACTTGTTTCCTAATATATACTTGTTTAAAAGGTTAACTGATGTTATACAACTTTTTCTGAAAATATATAACATCTTTATATGTACTTACACTTTGTTAATACTAATATTGTGCAGTCTCTGTCTTCCCATAACAATGACTATGAATTGGGCCTCTATGTCAATGTTAACGTTCCCTATTGAAGAACAATTGGACATCATCCTAGATGATCGTTCCTTAAACCAATTGGTCATACCCAAACATTTGCATTTTCTAAAAGGAAGACAATACATGCCTGGTAAAGTGACCCTAACTTTTGGAAATTATTCACATGTAATCGAGGTTGAGTATGATTTGGCGGGAAATCTTGTATCAAAATCCGGTTGGCATGATTGGATTGGAGAGCTGTATCTGGTCCGTTGGAATAGGCTTTTTCTCCGTCCAGTTGGCGATAATTCCATCAAAGTTTGGATAACCAACAACAACTGCGACACCCTCGATCATCTTCTGCGGTATGAGCGCACGGCGTCGCATATCAGCTCAGACAAATCAGAATCTGAGGCCCCTATCAGTTCAGATTCGTCTAAATACAGTGAGGAGCTTCGTGACACAGCTTCATCATCAAAAAGAAGTTACTGATGCATGCGGGACCATGTTGGTGTAGTATTTAGTTGTCTATCTATCTAGACTTGTCTGTAGTAATAGTTTTTTTAATTATGCGCATGTTTAGGGGTACACCAACCCCTTTGTTTAGTTATTGTTATAACTAAAGTGTTTGTTCCCATGAATGGAAATGTAAGTTGCTACATGAATGCTTATAACTGAAGTGTGTGTTCCCATGAATGTTCCCATTTACATGATTACACTACTATTTTCTCATATTGTCTTGCCTAAAAAAAAAATTCTTTTATTGTTTAGTCTATTTTAATACGACATACTTGCTTATATCTTTCTTAATGATGAACTGTAATACGACATACTTGCTTATATACTTGTTTCCTAATATATACTTGCTTTCCTAATATATACTTGCTTTCTCTGATCATAGAATGGATAGATCATGGATGTCCATTCGTAATCGTTGCACCCCAGAGTTTATATCTGGTCTTGATCAGTTTATTAGATTTGCCGAGGAACATAGGAAAAAACCTACAGATAGGTTCTACTGTCCATGTAGGCATTGCGGTAACAACTTGAAACTCAACACTGGTGAGGAAATCAAAAGTCATGTCATGTGCAACGGGATTGTACAAGGCTATACAGAATGGCACTGGCATGGAGAGATTTCAAAATCGAATCCAGTAGATGTCAATAGCAGTGCTTGGGTGGAAGAAGAAATTGCCTCCGATGACGTAAATGTGAACGAACCAGTTCCAGCAGACATTGTTGATGCGATGCTGGATAGTTGTAGGGTAGAGCACACCGATCCACCTCCTATCTTTACAAACATTGTGCATGATGCTGAGATACCGTTATACACAGGCTGTGCTAAGTTTACGAAGCTTAGCGCTGTGCTGAGATTGTATAAGTTGAAAGCTAACAATAGATGGAGCGACAAAAGCTTCACTGAATTGTTGACTTTGTTGAAAGAAATTCTTCCTGAAGGAAACGAGCTGCCAATCTCAACATACCAGGTAAAGAAAATGTTGTGCCCAATGGGAATGGAGGCCAAAAAGATACACGCATGCCCGAATGATTGTGTATTATTTCAAAAGGACTATGTAGATTTGAAAGATTGTCCAAAATGTGGTGCGTCACGATATAAATTGACGACTTCGGGGGAGTCCAGAACTGGTTCTCCTGCCAAGGTGTTGTGGTATCTACCTATAACATCACGGTTTCAACGCTTGTTTGCAAATCCGAAAGATGCGAAGAATTTGAGGTGGCATGCAGATGTTAAGAAAAATAATGATGGGATCCTACGACATGCGTCTGATTCCCCACAGTGGAAGAAGATTGATGTATTGTTCCCTGAATTTGGTGAAGAAGTCAGGAATCTAAGACTTGGGCTTTGTACAGACGGGATGAATCCGTACGGGACATTGAGCAGCCAACATAGCACTTGGCCAGTCATGCTTGTTATATACAATCTTCCTCCCTGGCTGTGTATGAAAAATAAGTACGTTATGTTGTCATTGTTGATATCGGGCCCTAAACAACCCGGAAATGATATCGATGTTTATCTTGAACCTTTGATTGATGACTTAAAGAAACTTTGGGCTGAAGGTGTGATGACCTATGATGCTTCTGCAAGAGAGACATTTCGTTTGCATGCTATGTTGTTTTGCACTATTAATGACTTTCTGGCATATGGGAATTTGTCTGGATATAGTGTCAAAGGTGCTAAAGCGTGTCCTATATGTGAAGAAAACACTGATTCAATAAGACTAAAATATGGCGGCAAGACTGTATATCTTGGTCATCGAAGGTTTCTTTCAAAATTCCATCCGTATCGTAGGAAGCGCAAAGCATTCAATGGATTGAATGATGAACGGAATGCACCTAAACCTATACCAGGGGATGTTGTTTATGAAAGAGTAAAAGACATTGTCAATGAATTTGGTAAGAAATCACAATGTAGTATGGCCACACGGAGTGACAATTCTTCATTCAAAAAGAAGTCAATATTTTGGGATCTTCCTTATTGGAGTTCTTTGTCAGTCAGGCATTGTATCGATGTAATGCACGTTGAGAAAAATGTCTGTGATAGCATCATTGGTACTCTATTAAATATACCAGGTAAGACTAAAGATGGGATAAAATCCAGACTGGACCTACGTGAAATGGGAATAAGGTCAGAATTAACAGAATTACGTGAAATGGGTAATAAAAGAACATACTTACCTCCCGCTTGTTACACGTTGTCTAGAAAGGAGAAGAAAACTTTTTGTGAATGCTTGGTAAATGTTAAGGTGCCACATGGTTACTCATCCAACATCCGTAGATTGGTATCAATGAAAGATCTGAAGTTGATAGGTCTTAAATCTCATGATTGTCACACTCTAATGCAACAAATATTGCCCGTGGCAATTCGATCTATATTGCCGAAGCATGTAAGGTTTGCAATTACCAGACTTTGTTTCTTTTTCAACAGTCTATGCAGCAAAGTTATTGACCCTGATACTCTCGATATTTTGCAAAGAGAAGTGGTTGTTACCCTATGTCAGCTTGAGATGTATTTCCCTCCTTCGTTCTTTGATATCATGGTACATCTTGTTGTCCACTTGACTAGGGAAGTGAAAATCTTGGGACCGGTTTTCTTGCATTGGATGTATCCCTTTGAACGATACATTAGCGTTTTTAAAGGTGATGTTCGAAACCGTTATCGTCCTGAAGGGAGTATTATTGAAGGTTATGTGGCGAGAGAGGTTATGGATTTCTGCAATGACTTTCTCAGTGGTAATGACACTCCTGATAATGACACGAATATTGAGGAGGGCAAAGGAATTTTGGGATCACGGGTGAAAGTAATCAGCCGTGAGCAGTTGGAACAAGCTCACTTGTATATTTTACATAATATGGACGAAGTGAGTGTTTATATCGAGGAACATACCAATTTCATAAAGAGACAACATCCTCGAGCAAGTTCAATGTGGCTTGCTAGAGAGCATAATAAGACTTTTACTAAGTGGTTTGAAGATAAAGTCTTACATCAACTATCTCAAACACCAAATGATATTACAGAAACTATCAAATGTCTCGCCTTTAAACCAAAACCGAATGTTATGTCTTATGAAGGGTTTGACATTAATGGATTCACATATTACACAAAGCGCCAAGATGATAAGAGTGTCGTCCAAAATAGTGGGGTCACTCTTCAAGCGTCAACTATGTACTTTGCAAGTGCAAAGGATAAGAGTCCACGTGAAGCTAAAATGTCATATTACGGTGTCATTGAAGACATTTGGGAGTTTGACTACATAGATTTCAATATTCCGCTCTTTAAATGTAATTGGGTTGATAACACCAAAGGAGTTATAGTGGATGAATTGGGTTTCACTTTGGTGAACTTTGAAATGATTGGCGAGAAGGCTGAACCATTCATATTGGCATCACAGGCAAAACAAATATTCTATATCGATGATCCTGCAAATGATAAATGGTCGGTTGTTCTTCATGGTAAAAGACAGTTCATTGAAGATCCTATAGATGAAGAAGAGTACTATGATAAGTATGATGACTCCAGTCCATTCTCAGTTGGGTTGCCAACTCCACAAAATATTGAAGCTAATGATGACTTATATGTGCGCGGAGATCACAATGAAGGATTGTTAATTGATAAAAGATCACAATTTTAGAGACATGTATGTTTATACAAATGGTAAATGTTTTCCTTTTTCTAGTTTATACAAATGCTAAATGTTTTCCTTTTTCTAGTTAATACAAATGCTAAATGTTTGCCTTTTTAATGACATTTTCAGATGCGCGGAGCAACTTGATGTGCGGAGAGGGACATTCCAACTCAAGATATCGTCTACCGTTTCCTCCTCCTCCGCAGTAATATCCTCATCTCTAAACGTTTCTCGTAGGATTCTGAACCCCTTCCTTCCCTCTACTGCATCGAAGCCATGCTGTAGTTGAACCCTTTCGCCGAGCCCTACCCGGCCAAGTAGGCGTCGCCTGAAGCACCACTGTCGTCGTCGTCTCCACCTCCATCGCAACTTGCTGTGCTAGTCCTGGCAGTTTATCACCCCACATGCCTTCCTCCCCAGTTCCTACCGCTAGACGACCACACAATGGATCCAAGAGGATATGCAGGAGTTCGCCAAAGCCTATAAGCTGAGTATACTCATCCTATAGTCTGTGGTGAACGCCTGCATATCCTCTTGGATTCCATTGTGTGGTCGTCTAGCGGCAGGAACTGGTGAGGAAAACATGTGGGGTGATAAACTGCCAGGACTAGCACAGCAAGTTGCGATGGAGGTGGAGACGACGACGACGGTGGTACTTCAGGCGACGTCTGTTTGGCCGGGTAGGGCTCGGTGAAAGGGTTCAACTGTGGCATGGCTTCGATGTAGTAGAGGGAAGGAGGGGTTCAGAATCCTACGAGAAACGTTCAGAGATAAGGATATTGCTGCGGAGGAGGCAACGGAAGATGATATCTCGAGTTGGAATGTCCCTCTCCGCACAGGAGTCTGTGAGGGAGATACTGGAGGAGAGTTCTATACCATACACAGGCGAAGAAAGACATCGATACCATACATGAGGTATTATATATAGTCTCATTAGTTAGTATAAAATATATCAATCTTATTTTTATATTATTACTTATATACATCATTCTCTTTGCAGGTGTTTAAAACTGACCACACTATAGGCAAACACTTAAAAAATGTACATGCTCCATATACGAGGGAAGCATTAGATGAAGTAAGAGAAGAATGGGCAATAGTTGTACAAACAGTGGCAACTGTAAGATATACTTGGGATGTTGATAGTGATGATGAATGATACTTTGTAAATGAATATTTCTGAATGTTAAAACATGTATTTGAATGATTCTATATGTGTGAACGTGACAATTGAATTGATGTCTGAATGTATCTACTTGTGTGAATCTTTTTATGTTAATTTTGCAGGTTTGTGGCCTGTTTGTAGGCTGATATCAATGGATGTCGTAAACCTGCAGTTCAGAAAACTGAACTGCAGGTTCTCATCCTGCTGACCAGCCACAGCAGGCCTGCAAACAGATTTATAAAAAAAAAAATAGATATAGGCGTCGGTTATTTACCGATAACCGTCAGTACAGACTTACAGCGTCGGTTTTTTATAAAACACCGACGCCAAAAATGTTCGCGCTACAGGAAATGGGAGTCATCTAGGACACTTTTCTGCGTCGGTTTTGTAGTATATAACCGACGCAGAAAGCGTCCTAGATGACGCCGTTTTCTGTGGCGGGAACCCTTTTGGCGTCGGTGTTTTATAAAACACCGACGCCTTTATGTTAAATAGGCGTCGGGTTTTTAACCGACGCTGAAGTGTCCACCCTTTTAGCGGCGCCCACATAGGCGTCGTTCCGAAACCGACGCCAAAGGGGGTTAAACAACCGACACTAAAAGGCACTTCTGTAGTAGTGAGATTGCATATCAGAGGAAATAGAGAAGAGGAAAAGAAAGAGGGTGAGTAGAGGAGTGGAACTAGGGCATTTCTGATCCCCTCTGTCATGAGTTCATTGGTCGATGAATCCATGTTTGGCCAGAGGAGAAATGGAGTTTGGAGGGGTAGTTGAAGGTCCTTCCACCATGATTGGAGTCTCCAAAGGGTTCTTGAGGACCTTTTGGTTCTATCAAAACCTTCAGAGTTGTACGAGGTTGATAAGAGGTGGTTTACCTCTTTGCTCTGTCGTACCAGAACCAAGCGGCGGTGAGCTCAAGGATACATAGATCCTTGAGTGTCGGAAAACCAAGACCTTACCGTTTTGGTGAAGTAGTGAAACCTTACGATGAAGGAAAAGGAAAATGATGGTGAGGTGGCGCTGATGGAGGTTGGTCGCTCATCGGATTCAAGAACAACGACGGTGACGGCTTTGTGTGGTGATACAAAATGCATACAGGCATTAAGCAGAACAGAGAAAGAACGTGAGAGTCAAAGGGACTGAATCAGGTTCCCTCAGCCAAAATTGATCGGCCCAAACCAAAGAATCACCTCGGCTCAACGTGGATATAGAAGGAGTGATCCGCATCCCTAGTGGCCATGTGACGGCCTTCGATTGGCCACAAAATGTAAAAAAACTCAATAAATTGTCAGATCTTGTAAAATTCCTAGTAATTAGCTCTGTTGTTAGAAAAATACAAATAATATACCAAAATTCTCAAAAAATGCGTAGAATAACATGGAACCATCATATCGGTCTTTTTATGCTTAAATCACAGTGATATCATGCAAGATATATTATACTTGTTTCATGGATAACAAATAGCAAATGATGTCCTAAAATTTATGAGAGCATGTACATGATCCTATATGATGCTCATAATCCATCTAATGTTAGTAATCGTAATATTGATGCATGAAATCATGTAATTTGCTTAATATGACTATCTAGGGCTAGTAACCCTAAATAAACTGTAGAAATTACATTTATGATCAATAAATGATGGAATTTACATAACACCCTAATATCATAACTGGAATCTAATGTGGAACTTTGATATCAGTTTGATGCATAGCATTCATGTTATATGAAGATGACCCTTCATACATGTTATGAAACCCTAATTTAGGTTAATGATGTAACCTAGGGTTAATACGTGCACAAAATACTATGGAATCTAATGTTTAGTTGATGCACCCTAATATGTAACATAATTGGTAAATATGACATTAGTAAGAAAATCCTAAGACTAGAATACAAATAAAAGTGGGAATATCCCAATGAATTCAGTAAACCCTGAAATGAATCAACTAGGGCTATGACAGTGGTGAGAACTTGATGGTGATATGTATGATCTTGTCTTAATCAGGGTTTGACCAAGGTTAGAGTTGACATGACAAATATGTGATTAGGATATCTCTTGATCAAGGTACCCCATTGATGAATGCATATTCATCTGAGTCTTATCGCCTCATTTGGTCATGTTTTGCCCTGATTACTCGCTTTTACTAGCTCTATCTTCTTATATGAGAGATGACTTGGTTTAATTGCTTTAATGAGCCTTTATTGGCCTTATCTTCTCATATGCAACTTATATTGTCTTAATTGATTTTACTTCTTTTTTTTATTGAATTTTTGCACCTCTATGCAGGTCACTTTGGGCATTTGGGCCTTGTCTTCTCAGCCCAATACTCTATTTTGGGCCTTTGTCTGTTCGAGCACGCTTGGGGGCAGCAACAGTCAGCGGGTCCCCTTCTTCTCCCAGCATGACCTAATCACGATCGTGATTCAGAGCTTGGTTGCGATCTTTTACTAAGACACCTGTCCGTGATTCCATGATCGCGCCCGTGGTTCTACCCGTCCACAATCGCGACTCCGCTCAAGATCTTCCCCACAGTCCATAGCTATCCAACCACATCCAAGAATAGTCACGACTAAGGGAGCTCTGCTACATCACGACCAAGTCATTTTCCCGTGGCCATGATCCGCTACTGATCCCGACCACGACAAATGCCACGACCACGACAAAAGCCGTGACCACGACAAATGTCGCGACCACGAAAAATGCCGTGACCAATACAAATTCCACGACCATGACAAAAGCCGCGACCACAACAAATGTCGCGACCCGTTGTAGAAATGACAAAGTCGCAATTTTAAGTCGGTGCCTAACCTGCCTATAAATAGGACACGACTCCAGTCAGCCGAGGCATCATCTCCATATGTCATTAGGCTGCAGGACTGTCCTGGGCCTAAGGAGACGATCTCCATAGCCAAGAACCTGCACCCGTGGTGGTTTTGCAGTCTGTTCACCCAGATCTCGAGTGAAGACTCAGATCTGCAAGCCACCTCGTTTAGATCTAGATCTAGATCTAGATCTAGATCTGCTGCGTCCACGCCACCATCTTGTCCATGGGCTGCTCCTTCTGCTATGAGTGAGGACTACGAGAAGAAGAAGAAGGTGGAGAGAGAAGATTTGCCCCGTCTACCGTGGTGTTCTTCCCTCCTCATCCGGATCTGCCATGACATCGTGTAGAAGACCATTTCTCCATCGAGCTACGATCATCTTCTTCACCATGCTCATGGAAGAATCTTCTCTTTCTCTTATTTTTCTTATTTCTCTCACCATGAGCGAGTAGTTTACTTTCTCTGGGGTGCGGGGACTAGCCCCGCTTCCCATGCTTTCATATCTCACTGTTAAACATTCCATGGCATGTATATAATCTTTCAGTTCGTTGTTAATCGTCGATGAGTGCTTGTGGATTGATCACCTGCTTGGATATATCTTGTTCATTTCCTATGTTGCGAGAACTTCTATACGTAGGTTTTGAATGTCGATTAATGCAGTTGACTCCAAAAATAGAAATAGAATGGGATTCCTTGAGTTCGTTAGTATATGATCTGTGTGGTGACGAGCCATCTAGCCCACGGTGACGCTTCTGTGTGCCTGACGCCTGTATAGGGGGGCCTACAACTTCATTTGGATTTCTATATCTTCGGAGCTATAAGTATGTGATTTGGATGGTGATGAGACATCTGATACCTAATGTTATGCTTATGCGAACCTGATGCCCGTATGGGGGGTTCCACAGCAGCTCTATTTGAATGGTTATATCTTTCCTGGATGTTTGATGTTCAGATGTGATTGCAGGTGTAGTGGTGGTGAAACCTGGGACCATCCCAGCGATTTCCATCATTAATCTTTAATCAACTTTTAATCCTGCTTTTTTACTTTCCTTGCATTTAGTTTAATTAAACTCAATTCAACCTACCTTGTTCTAAATATTAGTCTTGATTCAACTAGATTCGACTAGAGAAAGATTCTTAAAAATGTTGTCCCTTGGGATTCGATCCTCAACTATACTGCTATAAGAACCGTCCGCTTGCGGGTAGCATTATTGCACGTTGTTTTGGTTAAAAACATAGGGATTTCAACCCTAAGTGAGTTTGTTAGTGCGATAATATAAGCCACGTCAAATTCTGGCGCTGTTGTCGGGGACAACAGAATCATCTAGTTAGATCTAGTTCTTTTGAGGCTAATTTAGGTTTTCCTTTTACTTTTGATACTAGCGATCATATATACTTGAATTTGGTTCTACTCCATCCATCTCATCATCAAAAGATCTTTTTATCCTAGGTCCACACAAAGTTTAGTGTATGCGCCGCTCAAACAGTCCCGGACTCGCTGCAAGCTTGGACAACCCGAAAAAAATTCTAAACATCTGGAGCAACTAAAGGTTTTCACCACCAGGTCTGGGAAAAACTATTCTGACTCCCCTGCTAAGATAGCAATAGCGGAAACAAATGATGGTAACTTTGCAAATGACCAAGACTCTGTAACACCTGAGTCCCAACCAAAGGAACAACCAACTGCTGATAAGACAGACAAAGCAAGATTGGAGGAACCATTGACTACGGAGGCAGAAGACACACCTGAGCTGGATGTGCCCGTATACAAGCCCCATCCTCCCTTCCCAGCTCATTTGAAGCAGACAAAGCTCGATACTCGATTCAATAAGTTTAAAGAAGCTATGAAGAAGCTTCATGTAGATATACCCTTTCTAGATGCGCTGGCCGAGATACCAGCCTGGACTAAGTACTTAAAGTCTCTCCTCACAAGGAAGTACATAACTGAAGAATACAAGACTGTTAAGATAGCAACAACCACTTCCGATATCATCCAGAGAAAGATGCCCAGGAAGCAAAAAGACCCGGGATCCTTTGGGATTTCATGCCATATCGATGACTCTTCATGCAAGAAGGGATTAGCCAATCTCGGTGCTAGAATTTCTATCATGCCACTTAGCCTTTGTAAGAGGCTAGGGTTTGCAGAATTACTCCCAACTGGAATGACCATTCAACTTGCAGATAACTCTATGACTCTTCCTTTGGGAATCATCGAAGATGTCCCTGTCAAGGTTGGAAAAGACTCTTATGTCCCTTGTGACTTTGTCATCATGGACATAAAAGAAGAATCTAGATACCCTCTTATCTTTGGCTGTTCGTTCCTCGCCACTACAAGAGCTTTGATTGACGTTGAAGCAGGGACCTTGTTTCTCAGACTAGGGAAAGAAACCCTCGAGTTCAAAGTTTTTGAAAGCATGCGAAGACTGAGCAAGCAAGAAGAAGTCTGTTTGATTGATTGCATTGAGCAAATGTCTCTCCTCACACAAGAGGAATATGAACAAGATGATCCTTTAGAAGTGTCACTAACAAACCCATCTGCTGAAATTTTCATCAACAAGCAAGTTAAGGATTGTATCATTCACCTTGACTCTATAGAAAAAGATCTTGAAGCCAAGTTCGAGGAACTCAAAGTTGTGAATGTATCTGAAGAGCCATGTGAGAAGCCAGAAGCCCCTGAAATGAAGCCCCTACGTGAGGGACTTAAATACATGTTTTTGGATGATCTCAAGGTTTGACCAGTTATTATAAACTCCGATCTAATGACCAAACAAGAAGATAAACTCTTGAAAGAATTAAAGGAAAGAAAGAAAGCTATCGGCTACAAGATGAGCGATCTCACCGGGGTCAGTCAAGCTCTTTGCATGCACAAAATCCCTATGGTGGAAGACCACAAGTCGACTGTTTAGCATCAATGAAAATTGAATCCTAATATGAAGGAAGTGGTCCTCCGCAAAGTTATCAAGTTGCTCACTTCCGGAATCATCTATCCGATATCTGACTCACCGTGGGTGAGTCATGTGCATGTCATTCCAAAGAAGGGTGGCACTACTGTGATACAGAACGAAGAAAATGAACTCATCCCCACTCGAACAGTCATGGGGTGGAGGATGTGCATCGACTATAGGAAGTTAAACAAGGCAACACGTAAAGATCATTTCCCGATGCCTTTTTTAGATCAAGTCTTAAAGCGATTGGCTCACCAGGAATATATTTTCTATCTCGATGGTTACTGTGGATTTTATCAAATCCCTATACATCCAGATGACCAAGAGAAAACTACGTTTACCTGCCCCTTTGGAACGTACGCCTTTAGAAGGATGCCATTTGGACTCTGTAATGCGCCTACAACCTTCCAACGCTGCATGGCGCCATATTTGCTGGTTTAACCGAAATGATTATGGAAATTTTTATGGATGATTTCTCTATATATGGGGATTCATATGATTCATGCCTAAGGAACCTCTCCCTTGTCCTCAAAAGATGCGAAGAAACACATCTGGTGCTTAATTGGGAGAAATGTCATTTTATGGTAAAAGAAGGCATTGTCCTTGGGCATAGAGTCAGTAATCGAGGAATTAAAGTGGACAAGGACAAGATCGAAGTGATATCCAAACTATCTATCCCTACCAATGTAAGAGAAGTCCGCACATTCCTTGGTCATGCGGGTTTCTACAGAAGGTTTATCAAGGATTTCTCCAAGATAACCAAGCCCATGACAAACTTGTTGCTGAAGGACGCTGATTTCCATTTTGATGAAGAGTGTATCAAGAGTTTCAACAACCTAAAGCATGCCCTTACAACAACACCCATCATTCGTGCCCCATATTAGGACAACCCATTCAAAATCATGTGTGATGCCAGTGATTACGCTGTGGGTGCCGTTCTGGGCCAATGTATAGAGAAGAAACATCATGTCATCTACTATGCATCGAAGACCCTTGACGAAGCTCAGAGGAACTATGCAACTACTGAGAAGGAACTCCTAGAAGTTGTTTATTCCTTTGATAAGTTTAGATCCTACCTCATCGGTTCAAAGGTGATTGTCTACACCGATCATGTTGCTATCTGTTATCTTCTAAAAAAGAAAGATGCAAAACCAAGGCTAATAAGATGGATTATCCTATTGCAAGAATTTGATCTTTAGATTAGAGATAAGAGAGGCACAAAAAATGTTGTAGCAGACCACTTAAGTCGTATCCACACTCTGGAAACTGAGAAGGTCCCAATCAATGACTCTCTTCCAGATGACCATCTTATGAAAGTCTCAGAAGCTACACCTTGGTACTCGGACTATGTGAACTACCTTGCCTCCGGTATCATCCACCCTGAGTCTACTGGAAATGCTCTAAAGAGATTCATGCATGATGTGAGGCAATATCACTGGGACAAACCGTACCTCTTCAAGCTCTGTGTTGATGGTCTCTACAGACGTTGTATCGCTGAGGAAGAAACCCAACTTATTTTAGAACAATACCACTCAGGCCCAGCTGGAGGCCATATGAGTTCTAAGAAAACTTCTTTGAAGATTTTGCAATGTGGTTTCTTTTGACCAACCATATCCAGAGATGCTTATTACTTTGTGTTATCATGTGAAAAGTGTCAGAGAACGAGAAACATTACAAAAAGAGATGAGATGCCACTTAAGCTATGACAAGAAGTCGAGATTTTTGATGTTTGGGGAGTGAACTACATGGGCCCATTGCCATCCTCACATGGATTTTCCTACATCCTAGTCGTGGTTGATTATGTCTCAAAATGGGTGGAGGCAATACCAACGGTTACTAGCAATTCAAAACCCGTCATTAAAATGTTCAAAGATATCATTTTTCCCCATTTTGGAGTTCCATGCATTGTGATCTCCGATGGGGGTTCTCATTTTCTAGAAAGAAGCTTTGAAGCGTTGTTGAGAAGATATGGTGTAATGCACAAGGTAGCTTCCCCCTACAACCCACAAACGAGTGGGAAAGTAGAGGTTTCAAACCGTTAAATCAAAGCTATCCTGGAAAAGATAGTAGGACGCAATCGGAAGGATTGGTCAGTGAAAATCAATGACGCTTTATGGACCTACCGAACTTCATTCAAAACTCCCCTTGGAACAACACCCTTCAGACTCATCTACAGAAAATCATGTCACCTGCCCGTGGAACTAGAACATAAAGCATGGTGGGCAATCAAACAACTAAATTTTGACATGAAAGCAGGCGAAGCTAGGATTCTACAACTTCAAGAGTTGGATGAACTCTGAATGACATCTTATGAGAATGCACGAATCTACAAGGAACGCATGAAACTTTGGCATGTTGGTCATCTAAAAAGGAAGGACATTCAAGTGGAAGACCATGTTCTGCTATTCAAATAGAGATTGAGGTTATTCCCAGGGAAACTCCGTTCCCGCTGGTCGGGACCATACATTGTCAAAAGCATCTATCCACATGGTGCATTTACTTTATGGAGTGAGAAGTCAGGTGATTTTGTGGAAAATGGCCAACACTTGAAGAGATGTTTCACCACAGTTGATACTAGCACTGATGAATTGATGAATCTGTCCAAACCGACATACCTACCAGAAAATGAAGAAATCACGTCAAGCCATCGACGTAAAACAAAGGCGCTTGTCGGGAGGCAACCCGATCTTTAACTTAGCTTTTACTTTTAATTTTGTTTTTTAGAAAATTCTGCACCTGATAGACAATGCATCGCAAGATGAAGTCTTAAGTTCTGATAGGTTCCATTTTTGAGATTTCAGATGGAGGATGCGTCGCCGAAAGGAATGCAACCGCATCTGGTGGACCAACCGACATGAATTTACCCCTCCATCTCGGATTTAGAGCTTGCTCGGGACGAGCAAATTTCTAAGTTCGGGGTGGAGGGTGGGTGGTACATACTTTACTTTCCACCCTCTCCGTTCCATACTTAAGATTTCATCGTTGAAATGTTGTCGCAATTTTGAGCAATTTTTTCAAAAATTTTCAAAAAGTTTTCATAGCAACTTGTATAGAAACTTGATGAAGTTGTGATGCCTTTGTTTCAATCAAAGCCATTACCTAGCCAGCTATCCCGTTTTCCCATGCAGTTTTGAATCATTATACCCTCCTTATTCGAAGCGAAGCCTCAAGGAGAACAATTTCTGAAACTAGCCTATGATTAGAAATCATTGTGTGAAGCTTATGAATCCTAACATCATGATCAATAGATATGGCAAGTATCTATAAAACTGAGAGGGATCAAACACATTGTGCTTCCTATCTGACTAGTGGAAAAATAGCATGGAATCTCCACCGGATCCTCATCAAGTCATTATTTGAGCAGAGTATGATAAGGATAACAACCCGGTGCACTGAATTGTAAATCAAGTTGCATTCTGATCTGAACTCTCTTCTACACTTCTTCCATCATCTTCTTACCCCTTTGCTCATCAAAAACAAACAAAAATAGCCAATATAGTGCCAAACCCTAAGTTTGGGGTAGCACACTCTCTCTTCCTTCATGCTTCTTCCATACCCCTCGCTACGAAATAGGGGTGTATCACCAAGAAAAGATGTCAAAGCGCACACAAAAAGAAATGCAATCTCAAGTCGAATAGAGGAGAGATCTGCACACAAAAAATGTAATCAATGAAATTGCAAACCATATAATAAAAATCTCGAGTCAAATAGAGGAGAGATTTATTACTTCCTTCCATACCACCCTTCACTCCCTTTTCCACCTAAAGGCACAATGAATGCCTCCACAACATCCTAAAAACACCAGTGTCAGATCAGGTGCATGCTTGTTGTTCTGTGGGTATCTCTGGACTCTTACGAAACTCTCTGACATGCTTGATTTTGGAAAAAGTAGAGAAGAAGTGATATTGGGAAGCGAACTCGGGAACAAAGATATGGTAAAATGTGTTCTGTGATCTCAGGATGCTGAGACACTTAGTCATATCGAGCATAAAAGAAACAATCGTGATGTGAAGATGAAGCAATCACATGAGTTGAAAGAATTCATTAGGTGACCATTTCAGATTTTGTGTTACTCCAGGATGAGAAACATTTAAGTTCGGGTATTTTGATGAATGCATATTCATCTGAGTCCTATCGCCTCATTTGGCCCTATTTTTCCCTGATTACTCGCTTTTACTAGCTCTATCTTCTTATATGTGAGATGACTTGGATTAATTGCTTTAATGAGCCTTTATTGGCCTTATCTTCTCATATGCAACTTATATTGGCTTAATTGATTTTACTTTTTTTATTGAATTTTTGCACCTCTGTGCAGGTCACTTTTTGCATTTGAGCCTTGTCTTCTCGGCCCAATACTCTATTTTGGGCCTTCGTCTGTTCGAGCATGCTTGGGGGCAGCAATAGTCAGTTGGTCCCCTTCTTCTCCCAGCATGACCTAATCACGATCGCGATTCAGAGCCTGGTTGTGATCTTTTGATAAGCCACATGTCCGCGATTCCATGATCGCGCCCGTGGTTCTACCTGTCCACAATCGCGACTCCGCTCGAGATCTTCCCCACAGTCCACAGCTATCCAACCACATCCAAGAATAGTCGTGACTAAGGGAGCTCTGCTACATCGCGACCAGGTCATTTGCCCATGGCCATGATCTACTGTTGATCCCGACCACGACAAATGTTGCGACCACGACAAAGGTGGCGACCACGACAAAAGCCGCGACCACGACAAATGTCGTGACCAAGACAAAAGTCGCGACCACGACAAATGCCGCGACCATGACAAATGCCGCGACCCGCTGTAGAAATGACAAGGTCACAATTTTAAGTCTGTGCCCAGCCTGCCTACAAATAGGACACGACTCCAGTCAGCCGAGGCATCATCCCCAGATGTCGTTAGGCTGCAGGACTGTCCTGGGCCTAAGGAGACGATCTCCATAGCCAAGAACCTGCCCCCGTGGTGGTTTTGTGGCCTGTTCACCCAGATCTCGAGTGAAGACTCAGATCTGCAAGCCACCTCGTTTAGATCTAGATCTACTGCGTCCACACCACCGTCTCGTCTGCAGGCTGCTCCTTCTGCTGTGAGCGAGGACTATGAGAAGAAGAAGAGGGTGGAGAGAGATGATCCTCCCCATCTGCCATGGTGTTCTTCCCTCCTCATCCGGATCTGCCCCAACATCGTGTAGAAGATAGTTTCTCCATCGAGCTACGATCATCTTCTTCACCATGCTCATGGAGAAATCTTCTCTTTCTCTTATTTTTCTTGTTCCTCTCACCATGAGCAAGTAGTTTACTTTCACTGGGGTTTGGGGACTAGCCCCGCTACCCATGCTTTCATATCTCACTGTTAAACATTCCATGGCATGTATATGATCTTTCATTTCGTTGTTAATCATCGATGTGTGCTTGTGGATTGATCACCTTCTTGCATATATCTTGTTTGTTTCCTATGTTGCGAGAACTTCTATGCGTAGGTTTTGAATGTCGATTAACGCGGTTGACTCCCAAACTAGAAATAGAATGGGATTCCTTGAGGTCGTAAGTGTATGATCCATGTGGTGACGATCCATCTAGCCCACGGTGACGCTTCTGTGTGCCTGACGCCTGTATAGGGGGGCCACAACTTCATTTGGATTTATGTATCTCCGGAGCCGTAAGTATGTGATCTGGATGGTGATGAGACATCTGATACCTAAGGTGATGCTTACGCGAACCTGACGCCCGTATGGGGGGTTCCACAACAGCTCTATTTGAATGGTTATATCTTGCCTGGATGTTTGATGTTCAGATGTGATTACATGTGTAGCGGTGGTGAAACCCGGGACCATCCCAGTGATTTCCATCATTAATCTTTAATCAACTTTTAATCCTGCTCTTTTACTTTCCTTGCATTTATTTTAATTAAACTCAATTCAACCTACCTTGTTCTAAATATTAGTCTTGATTCAACTAGATTCGGCTACAGAAAGATTCTTACAAATGTTGTCCCTTGGGATTCGATCCTCAACTATACTGCGATAAGACCCGTCCTCTTGCGGGTGGCATTATTGCACGTTGTTTTGGTTAAAAACGTAGGGATTTCAACCCTAAGTGAGTTTGTTAGTGTGATAATATAAGCCACGTCAACCATTACCTCTTACTTGGCTTATTATATAGTATGCTTGCATTATATGTCTAGTAAACACTTGGCATATGATATTGGATAAATGATTGTTCGTGTATGATATATTGCTTGATTTTCCATACTTATTGCTATGAACACATGAAACATAATATTATTGTTCCGTTATATCTAAGAACTTCAATCTTTGGTAGTAAAGTGATGGAAAGTAAAGTACTTCAACGCTTTGGTAGTAAAGTACTTGGAAGTGATCTCAAACTCTTTGGTAGTAGATCACATGTATAATGATCTCAAACTCTTTAGTAGTATATCACATGTATAATGATATCAAACTCTTTGGTAGTAGATCATAAAGGCCTTATTGCATTCAACTCTCAAGTAGTGAATGCATGGATGATATAATGGAAAATGTGCTTAAAATATGTGTTCTCTTTTATTAATGAAAATTTTTGTCCAAGTATATGCTTTTTCTTATATTTCTTTATAAATGGAAAGTATTAGTTTTATCTTATTTCCAATCTTAGTAATGAGAGGTATATAAAAATACATATAGGTGTACTCAGTACAATATTCTTGAATATTGTGCTGACGTGTACCATATGTAATCTTTTGTTTAGGTTGTGGACATATGATCTTGAAGAACCAGGATAGTTGTGAGTTGTGTAGTGAGCTGATGTATAGGTGGACCTATTGTCTTAAGATCATGTTGTTTAGTGGTAGTACATGTACATGTAAGAGTTTGTTGTTCAATATGTAATATCAAATGATATAACAATTCATTACATAATTATATGTTGAATGGTAAACATGTGTTGTATGGTTTTATTATTGTTCATGTACATGTGCTACTATTGTTTCCTTATGACTTCCACTAATTTTCATATTCTTAGTTAGTGTGGGGTGTTTAAATTGGGATTCTCGCTACAGTGAGGTTTCAATTTGGACTTCACACATCATATTAAGTTTTAGAAAATCTGGGGACGTCGTAGGTGGTATCAAAGAGTAAACAATAGCAAAGAATGACATTTGCTCATTATGAAGCTCAAACTAAAGAAAACCTGACATTTGCTCATTATGAAACTCAAACTAAAGAAAACGTTGAACTTATTATTCTTTAGGGTTAGATTAGTCATCTTTTAGAGACTTGATCTGACCTAGCCTCTAGGTTACCACCTACATGTCTTAGAATTGGGCCTAGATTAGTGCTTATTGTATAGTAGGTCCTTAGATGCTGTTATTTCTTTATAGTGCAGTGGTATGGGACGTTGCATTATTTGGAAATGACGTACATCATGGGAAGAAAAACCTTTGACATTTGATGCATCTATTTTTTAGGTAGCTACACCAGTCTATACATTGTTCTCACCCGTTACACTAGGTTACATGGCACTAGACTCTCTACTATGTGTGGGACGCTCATTTTCTGGATTTGGTTTTTAATTCCAATCAGATCAAAACTTGATAGTTTTCTCTGACGCTTATTTTATCAAAGAAAAACTATATAATATTTTATTATATATGTAATTATTACAAAAATGTGTCCCCACACATGTACGAGTTGGAGGTAATCATGCAACCTAACTGAAAGTGAATGACATCAGTTTAGAAAAGAGAGTAGTTGTATAAAGCCTTGTTAGAATATGTGATAGATTAACAGATGAAATAAGTTTTGATGATATGATGTAGGTCTTATATAGATGACATAATATGGTTTATGATGATTAATGTTGTCTTCAAGGATAAAGGTCCAATTTTGAGGATTTGAGATAAGTTTTGATGATGCAAGTATGTGCTCTTTTCTAAATTAAGATGGGCTAAGATAAGATCGGGTTGTGAGTCAGCATGAGCCTCAAGTTGTTTTACAAAAGAGGACCTCTAGTGTTAGGACCAATTTTAGGGTTAACTCTAGATAGAGTGAGACCCACAGGGAAAAGGTCAGAGAACCTGAACTCCATGTTATGAGAATGATGAGATATATGTGATGATTTGTCCTAAACTAGAATACTCCTGAGTGATTGAGATGAGTTGTGTTGTGTGATTCCTTTAATCTTTTTGAAACCTAGATGTCCTTGGGAAGACCAAACCCTAGAGTCATAGAGAGGTTGGTTATATATGTATATGTGAACATGATCATGAGAAGCTACCATATAGGTGAGGAAGAGATAGTCCCAAGATCCTAGAGGAGGTCGAAATGCTAGTATGTTATAAAGCCTCCTACTCGGGTTGGTGGTTCCCTATAGGAATCTAGTGGATGTGTATAAGAGAACAAGTTGAGAAATAGTATGTCATGGGTAGAGATCTACAAAGAGAATGTCATAGCATGTTTTGGTTTGTGCTTATGTGGCTAGAGCTTGTAAGGCTATCAGTGGTGCTAATGAGGTAATACAAGATCCCTAGACTAAGAGAGGAAAGATATAATATATGCATATGAGATACTCATAGAGTTGAGTTAGCTCAGAGAGACTAAGCATACCACTACCCTCATGATATGGGTCAGGAGAACCTTAGTTGGACTAGATGAAGTTTTGATATATGTTTAACAAGAAACTAACATAAGTTTGTCTAGTACAACCATGATATAATATATGTAAGGATGTGATCTAATCTCAAGATGTGATATATGTATATGACATGATGGAAAACCTAGAGACGGTTTAATAACTCTTTATGTATAAATGGTTAACCATATACCTGAATAATGATGATAATATGAATAGTTGGCTAATATCATGATGAATCTCTAACGGAGTTTTCAACCTAATATGAGAAAGTACAATGAGATGACACTAATGATACATGTTACATGAATAGTGATCACAAAATATGATTGGTGAATCCAGTGATGAATTCACTAATAAACTTGTAACTCAATATTAAAGTGAAATGAGATCATTTTAATGATATATGCCAAACAATGATAATGCTAGTGCTTACTAAATATGTTGAATATAGTATGAAAATTTAGCACAATAGAAAATGATTTTGGCATCTTGATATGACATAGATGGGAAAAAATGGGTTAGCTATAGATTACTCTTTCTTTAAAAAAAGTAATGTTGGAATCTTAATGCTTTGGTGAATGAGGATTGAAATCCTAAATGTGAAATATGTCATAAAATAATCAGAGTTTCTAAACCCTAGTTTACCTTATATGAAGGGGTGGTTGACCCTAGATTCTTTTACAATTTCCTAGAAAGATATAGATATAGTTATGGATATTTGTTTGTGGATATTTTGCACATAGAGAAGTGTCTGACATGTAGTTGAGAGACTTTTGGCTATTTCTAAGAATCATAGAATGGCTTAATTTTGAGTACAAAATTTTCTTTTAAGATGTATATGATGTGATAGATTGGCCTTATGACTTAATTTTGAGGACAAAATTTCTTTTAAGGTGTGTAGGATGTGATGGAGTGAACTTTTGGTATTCTTGAATACCCAATCAGATAATCATGTTCATGGATTTGAGATTCAAATATGTATATGTGTGTTTTGATCATAGAAAGGTGTTTCCTTTAGTTTGAAAGTTGTTTGATATTAATATCTTGAATAATACCCTTAAGTAAGTGTTATTTAGGATCAAGTTGTTGATTGGTCAATTAGTGGTAACTAGGAATCAAAATTAAAGAGGATGTAGCTTATGTTAATGTGAATCTATGATCAAAGTGTCATGAAGTTTGGACACTCCTAGCGGGAGATATTCAAATTTGAAGTAGGTTAAATGATTAATATTCTAATGTACTTGGGAGCAAAGGTTAATATTTGGAACATAGGCTTTTGATCAACATTGTGTCACACGCACCCTTTAGTCATTGATATGAAGAGCCATGGATCCATGTAGGTGTAGACTCCATCTCAGCCGCACATTATGGACTACTAGCTAGGATTCTGACTCCTGCCTATGATTACTGAATTGATCACTAAAGGTAGTCAAAGACACCATCGTAGCACCAATATCGTCGGGCGATAGGGTGACGTAAATGAGAAATTCTCTTCAGACCGAGACAAATAATCTTTTAACCACTCGCATGAAGAAAATCGAGAAGACAGCAGGAAGATATCTCCCCCTGCCTCTTCTCCATTAGTAGTTACAGTATAACTAGGAAGAAGGAGTCATAGTAGACTGCATATCAGAGGAAATAGAGAAGAGGAAAAGAAAGAGGGTGAGTATAGGAGTGGAACCAGGGCATTTCTAATCCCCTCTGTCGTGTGCTCCATGGCCGATGAAGCCAAGTTTGGCCGGAGGAGAAATGTAGTTTGGAGGGGTAGTCAGAGGTCCTTCCACCACAAGTGGAGTCTCCTAGGGGTTCTTGAGGACCTTATGGCTCTATTGGAATCTTTAGAGTCATACATGGTTGAGAAGAGGCGGTTTACCTCTGTGCTCCATTGTGCCAGAACCAGGCGGTGGTGAGCTCAAGGAAATAGAGATCCTTGAGTGCTGGAGAACCAAGACCTTGTCGTTCCTGTGGAATGCATGTAGGCATTAAGAGGAACAAAGAAAGAACGCGAGACTCAGAGGGAGTTAACCGGGTTCCCTCAGCCAAAATCGATCAGTCTAGACCAAAGAACCACCCCGGCTCAGAGTGGACATAGGACGAGCGAGCCGCAACCTTAGTGACCATGTGGCGGCCTTCGACTGGCTACAAAAGGTAAAAAAACTTAATAAATTGTTTTATCTTGTAAAATTCCTAGTCATTAGCTCCATTGTCCAAAAAATACAAATAATATACCAAAATTCTCAGAAAAATGCTTAGAATAACATGGAATCATCATATTAGTCTTTTTGTGCTTAAATCACAGTTATATCATGCAAGATATGTTATATTTTTTTCATGTATAATAAATAGCAAATGACGTCCTAAAATTTATGAGAGCATGTTACAACCCCAATTTTGGGTTCTTTTGGTGAGAAATATAATTTCTCATATTAAAGATATTGGAACAAATAATGATATAATTTGTTTTGAATAAATGGATTTCTTTTACAATAGCCTTGATGGTTGTTTTGTGGGCTTTATCGGCTATTGGGCCCAATAAAGGAAAAGACAAAAGAAATTCCACTATTATCGTGTAAATAATAAAATAGAGAAAAGGAAAAGTGTGGAAACCTCTAGAAGGCAAATCCAAAGAGGGATTTCGTGCCACAAGAGTTCCTTGAGTTCCAAGGAGTCAAAAGTTGCTTGATAATGAAAAAAAGAAAAGAAAAAGATCAATTAAGTATTTCTTTATTAAGAAAGAAATTGGAAACAATGGTAAAATGTGGAAAATAAGTGAAAAGAGGTGTAATTGAGTTATCCTTAGTGGGATTTCGTATCCCAAGCATTCCTAATGTAAAAAGGAAAACCAATGAGGAAAATGAAAGAGAAATAAAGAGAAGCCTTCAAAAAGAGATATTAATAAGAAATAAACAAGATAAGGGGAAATAATGTAAAATAATGCATATTGATGCATTTAAGGATAATGAGTATTCCTTAAGAAGTAATTTCGAATTTTTTGAGTTTATTGGGGTCCAAGGAGCCCCAATAAAGAGGAAAGAAAGAGAAAATACCAAGATTGCAAAATAAGAGCATAATGTGATATATTATTGATGAATTTTGTAATATTGATACAAGGAAGTATTTTCTATTAAAAGAAAACATAATTTCGTGCCAAATATATATAAGGAAAGTACAAGGAAGATAAGGGTGGTAATTTTCAAAATCTTAATAATTAAAGAAAAAGAAATATCAAAAGGATAAGGAGGACTTTTAAGAGAGAGAAACTTGTTTCTCAATGATGGAAATTGTTTCCTAGTAGGGAAGGGACTTGTTTCCCCTTGAAAGGATGTTTTGAGGCATGGTTGCCCACTCCTATATAAGGGGTAGAGCCCTTGGCCGAGATCAAAGAGATCCACACACTCTTCTCTCTCTCTCTCTCTTTCCTTTTGTTTTCGACCAACAACCCTAATCAAGAAGGGAAGCGCGACCCTGGTGCCGTGAGGAGCTGTTAAACTGTCTTGATGGGTGTGAGATACCTCCACGACAACCCTTACATGATAGGCTACCATCCCAACACCCTCGACTTCATGCAGCTCTCGCCGAAGGACTGCAGACGTGCAGCCGGCCATAGGTTTGGCACACCTAGGTGCATGCATCTCGGCCGCAACCTGGGGGTACCCCGCGTGCACAGGGGCACGATACATCCAGGGCGGCCATGGCAGGTGACCGTGGGACCCTAGGGAGGAGAGGAGGACGACCACAAGCAAGCTACAGGTCGACAGTGGCCAGTTGATCGCTAGGTTGAAGAAGATCCCGACATTGGACGTTTCTTCCCCTGGGTGCTAAAGAAACTGATCAACTTAACCATGGTCAAATAGGTCTTTTTGAAATGTTCCCAAGCAACCTAGCAGCGTTGCATGGCAAAGCCTACATGGAAGCTTCCTATTGGTCCAAAGTAAGTGATTCTTGATTAATTCATATCTAATAATGGGTAGCTCAGATAGATATGAATAATATATGCATTTTTCTCAGAAAGACGAGAGGAATCCAATAAAAATATGTTTATTAGCCAATTCCTCTTAAAATTTGAAAAGTAGTGTAATTTATCAACTTTAACATAATGATCTTGTCATGGATTAAAGGGATAAAAATGGTAGCTTTAATGAAGTTAATTGATGATTAATGTGCCTGTAATATGGAAATATGGTTATATGTTGTTAAGATAACCTTAATGTTGAATAATAGATGAGATAATTAGGGTTTGTGATCAATTGCATTAATTTAGGGTTTAAAATAATAAAAGATGAAGGGAAACCCTAATTGTATTGGAAACCCTAAAAGTGGACTAGAAACCCTATGAAGCGAACTAGATTTAATAGATCTTAATGACATGAGTAATAAAAGGAAATTGTATAATTGTTTTAGAATTTTATTGAATGCTTGCTTACTCATTATTGTTTGGATTATTCCTGCACCTGAATCTACATCTATAGGTATGTGCTTACGCTTATGACTACCCGAATTAGTTTTCTGGGATTTTATCGATGTTTCCATCGTGGCTTGAATTAAACTGTTGGATATATTTAATTCATGCAAGTATAATGTGAATATGACTATCACATAAGAAATATGCCTACTAGCTCAGATCCTAGTCCCCTCTGTAGCTTAATGTGTTGACCTAGTAAATGGCTACCAATGGGGTAGGCCCATCAGGTCATTGGATGACTTAGTAAATGGCAACCAATGGGGTTGGACTACCTATGGGTAGTGCCATGTGACTCAACCCTAGATATTGATCTACCTATTAGGTAGGATCATGCAGGGTTTAATGAGGATCTACCTAGAGAGAGGTAGTATCTCAGTGCGCTGCAGGGACATCACAGAGATAGGGGATAGGAAAGGATTGAGTAGTATGGTTTAAAATGTAATCTTGGTTGTTAAATGATAATTGGCTGATTACTTTGTTATTGTAGTTGCATGATTATTGTTTCCCCCACATACCAGCTTCTTGCTGACTGACGTTTTGTTTGTCAGTGTTTTAGGTACAAGTGAAAAGAACAAACAGTAAAGTGGCATATGTGGAAGTAAATGAGAAATAACGTGCACAGGAGGATTAGTTAGATTAGCATCTTCATGGTTAGAAGTTTAGAAATCCCAGTTTTGAAAAAGGTAAGAAAAGTATTATTTTATACCAGTTTTTAGTTTAGTAGTAGAATTTCATAATTATTATTGATTCTTTGTCGAACCTCTGATCCTGTTAATTGAATATCGACTCTGACCTTTGAGTCTCCCTTAATTGGGGGTTACCGAGAGGTGGGGTCGTTACAATTGGTATCAGAACATAGGTTCCTCAATTAATCTTTAATAATTATTAAATTTTACAAATTCTTTAGAACCCAAGGGAGTTATTAGAGGATTGTCTGAAAGACTGAGGTGTCTAGAAAAGGATCACGTCCGGGGCTGGCAATATTTTCCTCCACACCGCTAGTCGAAATATGAGGACTCCCGGATTGTGTGACTGCCTGGCCAAAGTCTTAGGGTATGAATTGAAATAAGATACCTTTAGGACTCTCTCATCTTGTTCATCCCTTCTCAACTCAAATTATGTTAAGGACCTTAAGGATTAGGGTTTCCTCTCTCCTCCTCACCCTCTTGAGGTATGGGTAAAGTTGATAAGGATTAAGGAATCCTCCACCAAATTAATAAAAAGCATGTAAATAAGATGTCATCGACTTAAGCTTAATAGAGCAAGCGTAAAGGAATAGATACATGCTTAGGTCGTATGACACAAGTTGGAATCACCCTCAGGAGAGACCTAAGGTTAGACCTCTTTGTCAGGAGGATGAGTAGAGAGGGTTAGTCTTGGAGGTAGAGATCTCCATTAAAGTAGAGACCTATCACATCCTCTGAGGATGATGTGAACTTTAACCCTAAGTGGAGGTTAGCGAGAGAGATGACATGATGAGTTAGATGTCATGGTTGACTAGGTGTTTGGATGGAAATGCCTTTGGATTTCCATATGATCCATGAGAGGTTGGATGACCTAGTACCTTTGGCGACCCAACTCTGGAAAGGGTCGTGCATGTTAGAGACAAGGGTAGCTCCTTCATGGATGAAGTTAGAGAAGAACCTATAGAACCCTATGGGCTTTTGCAGGTAGGGTATAGTTTGACGAGACCCTGGTTAAGAGATCATGATGGGTGGCTTATGAAATAAGCATAAAGGGCTATGAATGATCTTGAGTAAACATAATTTGAGCATAGGCTTCACCCGCGTAGAGGTATACCTGTGAGCTCGATTCATAATGGAGAGAGGACCTCTAATAGTGAGGATGGTGGTAAGGTTAGCTATAGAGAGAGAGAGAGAGAGAGCAGGATCCTGGTAAGAAGGTTGGAAGCCTAACACCCTGAGTATAAGGAACAATGGGGATGATAGTGGTTGCCTAATGCATGATCCCTGGAGGCTGATGATATCTTAGTTTCCTTTAGAGGAACCAAACCCTAGAAGAAGGATGATGCTTCTAGTACCTATGTACCTATGGTATAAGTGATTACCTACTAGATGAGATAAAGGGTAACTAGTTTTTAGGCTTTATACCTAGTTGGTTGTCCTGGAAGAGGACTCAACTCTGAAGTGTTGCTCAAGTAAAAGGATCATGGAAGTACATGACATATCTTGGACATGCTTGATACTTGGTTAAGAGATTAAGCATGCAGTTGGACCCCCGAAAGTGAACCTAGGGTTCCTAGGCCTAAGAGAGGAAGCAATGTACCCAATGCTCATGATGAGTTTTGAGTCCCTATAGTTTCATGGAACTCCTCATGTGTAGAGGTAAAGGAAACCCCTTAAGTTAAGGGTATGTTCAATGAACCCCTCACAACTAAGTCGGTCTAATATGGAGGATGAGAACAAGTGTGACCTAGCATGGTTTAGTAGGTATGCTTGTGCCTTAGTAGTTTCTGGTTTAAGCATGCTCATGTGAATGTAAACTCCGGGGATGCTTGTGACCTTTGTTATCAAGGTGCAGCTTCCTCCCATCCTGGGAGAGGGACCCTTTGGTAGGAAGTCTACCAGTTTGGTCGGTTTTGAGGTAACCTAAGGAGGTTTCATAGAATCTTGAGAAGCTAAGTGAAGAGTACATGGCATAGGAATGAACCTGTAAGACCCATAGATAACCATCTCTATGTGCATGTGGATGTGTTACCATGGAGGTAACCAGAATGGGGCCTGACTAAGGTAGGCAGGTTGCCATGACTCCTATGAAGGGATGACAGTCAGACATGAATGCAGAGAGAGATGATGAAGGTTTGGGTAAGGTTCTAAGTTGAAAATGTGCTATGTTATAATCCTAAGTCTATCCAAGGGTCAGGTAGGGGTAAGACCAATGGAAGAAGGAGTTTCCTAATTCCCTAGTTGCATGTGACCATAGGGTCGGGAGGTAACAACTATCATTATTTGAGGGCCATGGGTTAGGAGATTGATCACCTTCATGAACTCATGGGACCCAAAGGACAGATGAGTAGGGCACTCTCTGGATGCATGAGGGAAGAGGGATGACCCCAAAAGTGCCGACACCCTATAGACCCAGAGGAGATGACCAAGGAATGTGTGTAAACCTCAGTAGGTTCAAGACTAGTTTTCCCTGGAAGTAATTTTTTTTGATATTGTGATGTTTGTGATGTGGAGGCATGAGTTGCATGTTTCAACTTAGATTTGAAGGTGTACTGGAAAGGTGGGATGTACCATCTCTACTCTTGGAATGGGAAGAACTATGTATTTGGATGGCTGCCAAATGCTTATTTATTCTTGTTATGGGAGTGAGAGATAGTACAACACGCATGCCTTACACCAAGGATAAAATATGATATGAGTTGGAACGTTTCCATGAGGTATGAGGACAGAGATGATAGCATACCGTGGTGGAGTGAATGATACATGTACAGGTACAAATGATAAGAGTATTAAGGAAATCATCTTGTGAGGATATTTTATCATGAGTTATGTGGAATTCGCAAGTTATACAAAGTTAAGTTTGATCGTCAAGGGGATGAGCTCATAGTATTCTCAATGAAGATAGACTTAGAATTTGAGTTTGACATGATACATGGAAGAGTATGTCTTCAACTTTACCTAACACCTAAGGATAAGAAGTGGTAATAAATGCTCTGGTTGAGATATAGCTGCCTAGTGAGATGGAGGATAGAAGAGGTTGTTAGGTTAACCCTCAGTTGGAAATGAGATAAGTTCGGCTAACACACAGATGTAACAATGTCGGTTGATAAAGTTAAAGGTTTTTTGGTTAGCCATCCTAGTCCATGATATAATGAAAGGATGGTTGTAGAACCCCAGATGCACCCCTCTGGAAAGAAAGGTGATGAAACCCTGATTAGAGTGGTGTAGGGTTTCTGAGGAATCATGACACACTGGAGATCATGATTTTAAGATCACCATATACCATGATATTACTGAGATAGTAAGAGATAGTAGCACTTTGGATGCTTAAGACGAAGATGCATGTGGCTTGTGGCCATGGATGATAGAGGTGAAGGACGCTTATGGTCCTGTTGGGCCTACCCCACTGGCTACCAATGGGGTAGGCCCATCAGGTCATTGGATGACTTAGTAAATGGCTACAAATGGGGTAGGTCCATCAAGTCACATTGAGTTAGAGATTGGACTACCTATGGGTAGGTGCATCAAGTCAACCCTAGATACTGATCTACCTGTTAGGTAGGATCATGCGGGGTTTAATGAGGATCTACCTAGAGAGAGGTAGTATCTCAGTCCGATGCAGGGACATCACATAGATAGGGGATAGGAAAGGATTGAGTAGTATGGTTTAAAATGTAATCTTGGCTATTAAATGATAATTGGCTGATTACTTTGTTATTGTAGTTGCATGATTATTGTTTCCCCCACATAATAGCTTCTTGCTGACCAACGTTTTATTTGTCGGCATTTTAGGTACAAGTGAAAAGAACAAATAGTAAAGTGGCATATGTGGAAGTAAATGAGAAATAATGTGCACAGGAGGATTAGTTAGATTAGCATCTTCATGGTTAGAAGTTTAGAAATCCCAGTTTTTAAAAAGGTAAGAAAAGTTTTAGTTTATACCAGTTTTCAGTTTAGTCGTAGAATTTCATAATTATTATTGATTCTTTGTCGAACCTTTGATCATGTTAATTGAATAATGACTCTGACCTTCGAGTCTCCCTTATTGGGGGTTACCGGGAGGTGGGTCCGTTACAGAGCATGTACCGGATCCTATATGATTCTTATAATCCATCTGATGTTAGTAATCGTAATATTGATGCATGAAATCATGTAATTTGCTTAACATGACTATCTAGGGCTAATGACCCTAAATAAAATGTAGAAAATACATTTATGATCAATAAATGATGGAATTTACATAACACCCTAATATCAATAACTGGAATCTAATGTGGCACTTTGATAACAGTTAGATGCATATAATTCATGTTATATGAAGATGACCCTTAATACATGTTATGAAACCCTAATTCAGGTTCATGATGTAACCTAGGGTTAATATGTGCAAAAAATACTATGGAATCTGATGTTTAGATGGTGAACCCTAATTTTTCACATAATTAAAAAATATGATATCAGTAAGATAATTCTAACACAAAAATACAAGTAAAAGTGGGAATATCTTAATGAGTTAAGTAAATTCAGAAATTAATCAACTAAGGTTATGAAAGTGATGAGAACCTTATGGTGATATGTATGATCTTGTCTTAATTAGGGATTAACCAAGGTTAGAGTTTACATGAGGAATATGTGATTAGGATATCTCTTGATCAAGGTACTCCATTACCTCTTTCTTGGGTTATTATACAATATTCTTGCATTATATGTGTAGTAAACACTTGGCATATGATATTGGATGAAATGATTATTGTTGTATGATATATTGCTTGATTTTCCATACTTATAGCTATGAACACATGAAACATAATATATTTGTTCCATTATATCCAAGCACTTCAACTCTTTGGTAGTAAAGTGCTGGAAAGTAAAGTACTTAAACTCTTTGGTAGTAATGTACTTGGAAGCGATCTCAAACTATTTGGTAGTAGAACACGTATAATGATCTCAAAATCTTTGGTAGTATATCACATGTATAATGATCTCAAACTCTTTGGTAGTAGATCATAAAGGCCTTCATGCATTCAACTCTCAGGTAGTAAATGCATGGATGATATAATGGAAATTGTGCTTAAAATATCTGTTCTCTTTTATTAATGAACATCTTTGTGCAAGTATATGCTTTTTCTTATATTTCTTTATAATTGCAAAATATTAGTTTGATCTTATTACCAAGCTTAGTAATGAGATATATATAAAAAGACACGTAGGCGTACTCTGTACAATATTCTTGAATATTGTGTTGACATGTACCACATGTAATCTTTTGTTTGGTTTGTGGACATATGATCCTGATGAACCAGGATAGTTGTGATTTGTGTGGTGAGCTGATGTACATGTGGACATGTTGTCTTAAGATCTTTTTGTTTAGTGGCAGTACATGTACATGTAAAAGTTTGTTGCTCAATATATAATATCAAATGTTGTAACAAGTCTTTATGTAATTATATGTTGAATAGTGAACATGTGTTGTATGATTTTATTATTATTCATGTGCATGTGCTACTGTTGTTTGCCTCTGACTTCCTCTAATTTTCTTCTTCTTAGCCAAGTGTAGGGTGTTTAAGTTGGGATCCTCACTGAGGTGAGGTTTTAATTTGGACGTCACACATCAGATTAAGTTTTAGAAAATCTGGGGACGTCACAATCACCCTCACTTATCACTTTACCTTTGTTGTTTTCACCAAATGTCATCGATCTCCTTTCTTCTTTGTGAATTGGTTGAAGTGGTTGATTTCACCTGTCATATGCTTTAAGCATCACTATCAACAATCCATTTTCCTTTTACCTAGAAGAAAGGAAGATTTCGGTTCTGAATTAAAACCTTGGGATCCGAAGTTATCTTTGGGACCCAATTCATTTTTAGATTGGTCCCCTTTTCTCTATAGGACAATAAGTAATGGTCATCACTCTTGCAATGCACACAAACCATAGGGTTCTCAGAGTCAGATCACTCTCCATGGAAAGAAGGAGGTTCCTTACTCTATTTCTTACCCTTTCCCTTGCACTTTCTTTTTGGATCTTCCCCTACATATCCCAAACCACTAATATCAACTTGTTTGGTAGAGTGATCTAGAACTTCATTGGGGGACTTTTTCCCTTTAAGGAATTTTTACAAGGAAGCTCTAAGTTTGTGATTATCAACACTAACAGTAATGAAAGTAGAAGATAAGTTAGCAAGACCATCTTGTGCATGAAGTAAAGTTGGCCTCCTAACAAAGGGATTCAGTTTGATAAGAGTCTTTGTCAAGTGTAATGCTAGCTACCTCATTACTAGGCAGTAGATGTCTAAAAGAAAGATCATTATTTTAACAAGCAATCTAGCATTTTCAATTCTAAGCAATATTAGCTCATCAAGGTAAATCTTATTTTCATCTTTAATAGAATCACAATCATGTCTGACATCATCATTTTCAGTTCTAAGTAAGACAAGCTCATCAAGGCATGTTTGGTTTTCCTCCTTAACACTATTGATGTTCTTAAGGTATATACCATTCTCTACATCAACTCCATTGTACTAGAGCTCAAGATCAAGAAATTGGTCTGGGAAGGAATCAATACTATCAAGATGCAATTTCTCATTTTGATCAAGGATATCAATCTTAGCATATAAAGCATTTATGATATTCCCTAACCTCTTCTTCTTTGATTTGCATTCGGAATAAGAAGATCGGGAAGCATTGCGCATATCAATGAGGGTTTCTTTAGATAACTCATTTAAAATTACCTCTGTAACATACTGAATCTCATGGTCTTCCCTACAATTTACCCATATTCTATCTTTTCATTTCTTCCAAGTCCTTTTGGACTAATTTCATAAATTTACCTTGTTTTATATTCTTTTGGAATTCCTAGTGCAATTTGAGGACAATTCAAGGTAGAAAACATCTTTTTCCCTCATTTATATAAATGGAGGGGTGTTTGCACAAATAACCCACACAATGAAATATTGGGAACTAATGATGTGAAATGTACATCAGATAGTGACAACTTGTGGATAATGATAATTTGATTATTTTATATCCTTTTGGGTTAAGAAATGAGAATTAATGAACAATATAAATGATTAATGTATTAATCATCCACATTTCTCTCTCTCCTCCAAATTGCTATTAAAGTAATGAAATAGAGAATTAAAGGTGGGACATGACTCCTATGAAAACCTGACTTTTCTCTAGCCTTCATGGTATTCCTTATCTCCCATCTAGTGGTCTCTTACTCAATCAAATGTCAACCTTATAGTATAAATGCAATGATGATCTTTTTTTTGGTGACCTCAATGATTCATTTCACAATATGTGACATCAAATTTCAAATCAATCTAATGTCATTATTGAAAGCAACCCTCTCTTGAAACTACTTTTTAGTCATCCCTATTGTGCCCCTCTTTGCTTATCATGTAATTTAAGTTGTAAAGGGTTCAACTCTGAGTCCAACGACACCAAAATCACATCTTTCGGCTCTATGAAACTCTAGTTATGGTGTTTTAAAGATTTTATGTTTTCGCCTTTCTCTTTATGTGTTTCATGTTGTTTTGGGCCGAGTTTGGTCGCTCTAGGCCCAAAAGAACTTGGTGGCCCAACGGCTTGTTCCCTCCTCCCTTCCTTTTCAAAAACCAGCAAACAACTGGGAAAGAGCCTCCCCGCCGCCACCCAAATTGGGTAATAGACGATACAACCCTAGTTTTCTTACCCAGTTATAAACCTGCATCATCTAAACCCTTATTTCCTATCTTTTCTTCTTTCCCTTCATTTTGCTTTCCGCTCCCTCTTTCTCGTTGACGCCTCCCTCAGCTACAGGTGGTTTCACCCAGCAATCGACCGCTTCTACCCAGCCGTTGGGAGGAGATGAGGGCGAGGATAATCCTGACCAACCAGTGAGGCATCGCCATCATGGGGGGCACCAGCTAGGAGATCGTTCGTTGGTCATCTTGGCAGCCTCCTGGATTAGTGGCCTCTTCTTCTAACGCTGAAAGCAGCAACCAAGCCACAACTTCACCTCCGCAAAGGGAGCACGAGAGACGGTCTGGGCGACCTCCAACAGTGTGATTTGGACCCCCCTGACCACCTATTGATGTCTCCTACTTGTTGCTTCGGGAAAGATGGCCACCGGTTGGGTGCAGCGGAGGTACTCTGTTTCCTCCCCTATTCCCGCCCTGAGAACAGAGGAAGTCCGAGCGGGAGGGAGACGCTATGCGTGACGAGCTGGACCTAGCAGACCAGGCCCAAGGAGGATCAGGCCCAGCGCGAGGTGCCCCTCTTGAGGGAGCACGTGCACATGCCAACCGCTAGATCTGGATCCAAGGGGTGCTTTTTCCCCCTCGACCTGATACGGTAACACCCCACACATCAACCTAAGTTCGTAATGTAAAATATGTATAGTTCCAATGCAAGAATTTCAAAAATGCATAAGTCCCTCACCCCTTGGCCAAATGATGCAAAATTATATATCAAGTTTATCCTTTCAAAAAGATCTACACAATGAAGTAAGTTTTAGGGCCTAATTCCATCGTTTGTTCCCAGTTTCCCCAAAAGATGCATATATTAATCACATGGAATATAATTGATGAATGATCTTGATGCAAAACTTGGATCTTGGCTACTCAATCTTTTCCCGATCCTTAAATCAGTAATAATAATGTCTTGCTAACCCTATTGAAGGTCCTACTCCCCCTATTGTTCATGAATGACCTCAATTGTACACATGTACCTACTTTGGACTACAATGTTGAACCTTGCCTAGATTGCTAATCTTGCTTCTAATGGACATACACCTATTTTGGAATATGTTTCTTATGACCTAATGTTGCTGATCTAAACCATGTTTGATGATGGGTTCTCCTACCTTGATGATCTTTGACCTTGATTACTCTATTGTGAGTCCTTCGACCCTAGAATGCATGTAAATGCCTTAAACCTTGATATGATCATAGAAAGTGCATGGAACATCACAATGACATGGAACTCGAACCACACTCTTATGATGGACCCTAAATCAATATGAGATAATCAAATGGACTAATAATCAACTTGGAACCCATCTTGACCAAAACCCTAAAATGCATCTAATTAGGGTTAATGATGAGAATCTAATGCATATATGCAATCTTGTTCTTAATCAGGTTTGGCATGTGGCTAGATGGTAATAGATGTGTTAAGTTAAGAATCTCTAAATCAGGTATGGGCCTTATCTAGTTATATGACTACCGCTTTCTTGCTTGAAAATACATATATTGTATGCTTGTTTGTCTATTTTCTCAAATATTGCCATATAGTATTGCTATGTGTTACTCGATGTTTGCCTCGTCTGTTTTATAACTTGAACACGCATATATATATGGAACTCCATTATAAAATTATTGATAAAGGGCTCTTGGTTATGACCTTGAGGTCCCTATCGTATAAAAGGGTTAGCTAAGCTTGAGCACCCTTACAGACCCTTCCGATGGGAATTTGGTCAAAGGCCTTAAATATGTTTGATATTGTTGGTATAATGGAGTGAAATGACATAAAATATGGTTTCACATTTGTTAAACAATTAACATGTTTATTCTTGTTCATTTAATCTTGAAATCTTTTCAAAATTATGCAAAGCTTATATATATGTGTATCTTTCGGCCCCATACTCAACACCTCGTGTATTGACCCATTTCTCGTATGTTGTTTTTAGGTTCAGAGATGGCTAGAAGGTTGATGGGCTTGGTGAGCTATGCTAGGTGTACTTGTTGTAAGATCCAGATATAGTATACATGAGCAGACTTGTACAAAGTGACTCTTGAATATGTAATTCAAATTGTGTAATATAATGATGTTGCTTAATATATCTTGTTGATTGTTGAGATTATGTTGGTGCTTGTATCTTGTTATCTGTTCATGTGTGCTAAGCTTTACGCTTCCGCATTTCTCCTTTGGTATATGTTTGGTTCATGGGACTAGGATTGCGGTTCCGTGAAAGATGGTATCAGAGCATGAACAATAACTACACCAAACATTGCTCACATGAAACACAAACTAAACTCACCTTACATCTCAACCCTAGAAACTTAATGAAATGTCGTTGTGGATTAGGTTGACTTAGCCTCTAAGTTAGAACCTATATGTTCTAGAACTAGGTGTAGACTTGTGTAAGTTACCTCTCTAGACATGATTCACGACATGTGCTTAGGATGTCTACACAAGTGTACACCATGTTCTTGCTAGTTCTCTAGGTGTCATGATACTAGACTGCCTAATGAGTGTGGTAACTCATTTTGGTTTTGGTTTTATTCAAAATGGAGTATGGTAGTTTTTCATCTCCTATTTAAACATTGGAGAAAACATATTTCCAATATTATTATATGTACATATGAAAAATGTTACCACACGTAGAAAGGCAGTGAGTTTCTATGCAACCTAGGAGAAAGAGATGTAACATCAAGTCTAGATGATAGTGATAATCTCTAGAATTGTCTAGAGCCATGATATAAGTTAGACAAATGAAAAACCTAGAAACCTAAGATGATGATTATGATAGTGATGATGATGTTGATGTTTTATAGGACCCAAGATGTTTGAGGAAGGTTAAGTATGTTTGACGATATGAGATGAGTTTAACCATGCAGCCCTAGCTAGACCTAGCACCTTGTATGATACGTACCACTTGGTTGATGTGCTAAACATAGCTAGTGGGTGGACATGCTTGCTTGTACCTAGTCTTGTATGTGTGGGGATATGATATATGGTTCGAGACCAACACGGGCCTCAATCTCTTTACAAAGGAAGACCTCTAGCATGGGACATATGAATAGGGTGACATGTTGATATGAGTTGACCCGTATCGCGAAAAGGTTAGAGTACCTAAACTCTAAAATATTTGAAATGTTGAATAATATGAATGATGAAATACTTGATGACGAGTCTCTAGATAGAATGCTTCCAAGTATATGAGTTGAGTGACCTAACATGTGGTTTCCTTGAAAGTGTTGAACCCTAGATGTCCTATGAAAGTATTTAACCCTAGAGAAAGAGGCAATTGAATATTTGATGCTTGATATGTAGGTGAGGGAGATGTCCCAAGACCCAAGATGATGTATATGATGTGTGATATCCATGATGAGCCTCATACTCGGGTTAGTAGTTGCATATAAAGGAATCTAGTGGTTACCCTTGTTTCTCGAAAAAAAAATGGGTAGAATTTTTGTTATGGATAGGAGTTACGGTTAGTAGGTCTTGTTGGATATATATATGTCTTAGCTTGAGTGGCTTGAGCTTGTGGAGCTCTTTCTTGATACAATGGAGAAAGTTTCAAAACCTCGATGTTGATGATAATGTTGTTTCTCGAATGACGCTTGATACACGAAAGAATCTCACTTAAGTCAAAATCTTGATATGTGCAATGAGCCACTCTCATGAGATAGACCTAGTATGAAATCAGACCGTACATGAAAGATATAGATTTGAAATTATGATCTTGATATGATAATGTCTAGAGATCTCAGCTTGAATAAACTTGATGAATAAATTGTTTAATTTTAAGATAATGAACATAATTGATTAGAATTGGTAGAAATTTTGGGGAAAACATAAACATTCATGAAATCTAGTATAGCGATGAAATATACACGTTTAACGATGACCAAATTTGGAAGTCATGATTGAGGACATGGTCATTTGTGAATCGATAACCTAGATTTTAATGATACACTTCGTTCCCATATGAAGTTATGAACACGAACCCTAATTCAAGGATACTAGATATGGGTAAACCCTGATGCCTCGATGATGTCACGTTATGAAGGAACGCTAAGTGATATCTATATAAATAAGATGCATACATCCTTGATGATGATAGCGTAGTGTGCATTCTATTGTGTGGAATACCTGAAAATCATGGTGGAATACCTAAGCCTGATGGCTTTCACCCTAACTCTTGTTTATGATCCTAAATAATTTCGAGGATGAAATTCCTTGTAAGGAGGGAATGATGTGACAACCTGACTTTTCTCTCTCCTTCATGGTATTCCTTATCTCCCATCTAGTGGTCTCTTACTCAATCAAATGTCAAACTTATAGTATAAATGCAATGATGATCTTTTTTTTGGTGACCTCAATGATTCATTTCACAATATGTGACATAAAATTTCAAATCAATCTAATGTCATTATTGAAAGCAAACCTCTCTTAAAACTACTTTTTAGTCATCCCTATTATGCCCCTCTGTCCTTATAATGTACTTTAAGTTGTAAAGGGTTCAACTCTGAGTCCAACGACACCAAAATCACATCTTTCGACTCTATGAAACTCCAGTTATGGTGTTTTAAAGATTTTATGTTTTAGGCTTTCTCTTTATGTGTTTCATGTTGTTTTGGGCCGAGTTTGGTCGCTCTAGGCCCAAAAGAACTTGGTGGCCCAACGGCTTGTTCCCTCCTCCCTTCCTCTTCAAAAACCAGCAAACAACTGGGAAAGAGCCTCCCCGCCGCCACCCAAATTGGGTAATAGACGATACAACCCTAGTTTTCTTGCCCAGTTATAAACCCGCATCATCTAAACCATTATTTCCCGTCATTTCTTATTTCCCAGCATTTTGCTTTCCGCTCCCTCTTTCTCGTTGCCGCCTCCCTCAGCTACAGGTGGTTTCACCCAGCAATCGTTCGCTTCTACCCAGCCGCTTGGGAGGAGATGAGGGCGAGGATAACCCCGACCAACCAGTGAGGCATCACCATCATGGGGGGCACCAGCCAGGAGATCGTTCGCTGGTCATCTTGGCAGCCTCCTGGATTAGCGGCCTCTCCTTCTAACCCTGAAAGCAGTAGCCAAGCCACAACTTCGCCGTTGCAAAGGGAGCACGAGAGACGGTCTGGGCGACCTCCAACAGCGTGATTTGGACCCCCCCGACCACCTATTGATGTCTCCTACTTGTTGCTTCGGGCAAGATGGCCACCGGTTGGGTGCAGCGGAGGTACTCTATTTGCTCCCCTATTCCCACCCTGAGAACAGAGGAAGTCCGAGCGGGAGGGAGACGCTATGCGTGACGACCTGGACCTAGCAGACCAGGCCTAAGGAGGATCAGGCCCAGCGCGATGTGCCCCTCTTGAGGGAGCATGTGCACCTGCCAACCGCCAGATCTGGATCCAAAGGGTGCTTTTTCCCCCTCGATCTGATACGGTAATACCCCACACATCAACCTAAGTTCGTAATGTAAATTTTGTATAGTTCCAATGCAAGAATTTCAAAATTGGATAAGTCCCTCACCCCTTGGCCAAATGATGCAAAATTATATATCAATTTTATCCTTTCAAAAATATCTACACAATGGACTAAGTTTTAGGGCCTAATTCCATCGTTTGTTCCCTGTTTTCCTAAAAGCTGCATATATTAATCACATGGAATATAATTGATGAATGATCTTGATGCAAAACTTGGATCTTGGCTACTCAATCTTTTCCCGATTCTTAAATCAGTAATAATAATGTCTTTCTAACCCTATTTAAGGTCCTACTCTCCCTATTGTTCATGAATGACCTCAATTGTACACATGTACCTACTTTGGACTACAATGTTGAACCTTGCCTAGATTGCTAATCTTGCTTCTAATGGACATACACCTATTTTGGAATATGTTTCTTATGACCTAATGTTGCTGATCTAAACCATGTTTGATGATGGGTTCTCCTACCTTGATGATCTTTGACCTTTATTACTCTATTGTGAGTCCTTCGACCCTAGAATGCATGTAAATGCCTTAAACCTTGATATGATCATAGAAAGTGCATGGAACATCACAATGACATGGAACTCGAACCACACTCTTATGATGGAGCCTAAATCAATATGAGATCATCAAATGGACTAATAAGAAACTTGGAACCCATCTTGGCCAAAACCCTAAAATGCATCTAATTAGGGTTAATGATGAGAATATAATGCATATATGTAATCTTGTTCTTAATCAGGTTTGGCATGTGGATAGATGGTAATGGATGTGTTAAGTTAAGAATCTCTGAATCAGGTATGGGCCTTATCTAGTTATATGACTACCACTTTCTTGCTTGAAAAGACATATATTGAATGCTTGTTTGTCTATTTTCTCAAATATTGCCATGTAGTATTGCTATGTGTTACTCGATGTTTGCCTCGTCAGTTTAATATCTTGAACACACACATATATATATATGTAACTCCATTATAATATTGCTGATAAAGGGCTCTTAGTTATGACCTTGAGGTCCCTCTCGTAAAAGGGATAGCTAAGCTTGAGCACCCTTACGGACCCTTCTGACGGGAAGATGGTCAAAGGCCTTAAACATGTTTGATATTGTTGGTATAATGGAGTGAAATGACATAAAATATGGTTTCACATTTCTTAAATAATTAACATGTTTATTCTTGTTTGTTTAATCTTGAAATCTTTTCAAAATTATGCAAAGCTTATATATACGTGTATCTTTTGGCCCCATACTCAACACCTCGTGTGTTGACCCATTTCTCGTATGTTGTTTTTAGGTTCAGAGATGGCTAGAAGGTTGATGGTCTTGGTGAGCTATGCTAGGTGTACTTTTTGTAAGATCCAGATATAGTATACATGAGCAGACTTGTACAAAGTGACTCTTGAATATGTAATTCAAATTTTGTAATATAATGATGTTGCTTAATATATCTTGTTGATTGTTGAGATTATGTTGGTGCTTGTATCTTGTTATCTGTTCATGTGTGCTAAGCTTTACGCTTCTGCATTTCGCCTTTGGTATACGTTTGGTTCATGGGACTGGGATTCCAGTTCCATGACAACTCCTAATTTACTTAAAGGCATTTTACCTCAAATTTTATAAAACGAATCAATTAGAAATTAAGTTGGTGTTTTAAAATGTACATTAATGGGCCATGGGGTGTTTAAGGGAATACATTGTGAAAAACAAAAATCTAAATAGATAGCATTAAACTATAATTCATTTTGCGCCTATGGTTCAAATTTGGGGCCATTTGGGATTCATTTGACCCTCCAAATCCATTTTATAAGCTTTTAATATAGTGTAACCATGGTAACTATATCGATTTCATTAATGTCATTCGTCACACAATTGTTCAGTTATTTTCTGCTGTCACGCGCCCCAGACCCTGATCCAACGACCTGTATGCGATCCTCAGATATCCCTTCTGATATGATGGTCAGATCATTATCTTCAACCCCTGAGCTGCCCCAAGTCCATCCGTTTTACGGCCAACCTACTCTCTCATGACTGTTCTCCCTCTGTGATTGATCACTTCACATGATTTCAAGCCATTTGGCTTCATCTTGACGAGCCAGTTCAAATGAGCTTTTAATCGCCGCCTACCTCTCCAAGAACATGAAATGCCCATTTGGGCTCTGCGCCTCTTCTTCACGGAGAGATTACAGAGCAGGGCAGAGTTCCCCTCTTGCCTACTTAAGGTCGGGAAAACCATCCTCAGCCCCCTCACATCACTCCTCCATGCTCAATTGGCCCTAGGATGCCCTCAGTCACACCGAACTACTCAAAGTGCATCTCTGATGACCTTGGCCACTCCCTCACATCTCCAGCCATATTAGGACCAATTGGATACTCGGTGAGCATCTAAGACCTTCATCCTTACCTTTCGTACCCTCTTCTTGGCCCGAGGGTGCCCCAAACGTTGGATCATATAGCCTGGTTCAAACCTTCGCCGCTGCCACATAGGTTTTGGGTTTTTGAAGCTCCTGTGCCCTCGCCGAGACTGGATTCGACCTCTCCGTGCACCAACGTTCGATTCATGATCCTTGGTTTTGCATTTCTCGGCCCCTATACTCAGTTTTTTATCCCCGTCTTGCTCCCCTATTTTCGAGCATGTTGAGCCTGGTTTCTTTGTTCTCAGGCGCGCGCGGGTGTTGGTCCAGTAGGTCGCTACGACCGGGAGATGTCAAGGAATCTATTACCAGTTTGCTTCTGTCTTCTCTCATCATGATTGCGGTTTGAGCATTGGATCCCCGAGCTCCAGGCTGTGCTCTGAATCCATGGATTCGAGCAACAACAATCCAAGAGGTCTAATGACCCTGGAGTCCCCGCTTCTTCAATTCAACTATAATATTCACATGGGCATTTATGTCTTTTTGCCATTTGTTTTCTTTTTCACAATCGAGAATGTTTGATTTTCTAATGTCCCTTGTGCCCCCAATATGTTAGTTGATTTTAGTTTAAATGCATGGGCACTTTGGTCATTTCACCTATTATTTACATCGATTTACATTTTCATTTAAATAACTATCACATTATGGTTTTCTTGCATTCTGATTGGCTAATTTTAATTAATTCATAGTAAATCGATCCATGGTCAGAAAAATGCAATTAAATAGTTGTTGGAAAGAATTTTTATTGTGGAATACGAATTTGTGGTTTTTTAAGTCTTCATTCTCTTTAATTTTTTGAGGTTTTCCTTAGATACCATTTAATCCACATTAAGTGTTCCAAAAATGATAATTAATCTACTTTAACTCCAAATTGGGAAATAAAATATGTTTTCTTAATCAGGAGAATGTGAATAATTGATTTGACTAGGTTTTGAGCCTTAAAATGTGGTTTTGAAAATACGTTCCAAAATTAGGGTTTTTCCTATGCTTTATGCCTTAATATATACTAATACATGTGTAATGATTATAACTAGGGAAAAATGGAAGTGAAACAATATGATTGGTGAAAGTAATGGCAATGAATGTAGATCAGGTATGTGCAGCCTATTTTGGTATGTGATACTTATTTGTGTATATGATTCCTATTATATGTGTGGAATGCATGAATGTGAAATCTATGTACAAACCATCCTAATCCTTCAGTTGGGTCTTATCCAACCCTACAAACATTTTGTGCTAGCCTTGATATCCTCCTAAATGCCTTTATTTGGCTCTTTACTTATTTGATGTTTCTAATTCCATTGTGGCTCATTCATTTGAATCATGTGAATCTTGCTACTACATATGTTGGCTCATTTACTTTGAAATGCTTAAATCTTGCTATAGCCTATGTTGGCTTCTTCATGTGGTTTATTCGTGGGTTTATTCCCAAATGCTATGATGCAAATGTTACTTTTATATTTTCACTACTGCCAAGTGAACTATTAAGAATGATGTATTTTAGGCCAAATGACAATGTAGTATACATGAGTACAAATCACCCATAGGGCACTGAGGTTTTAGTCCTCCTGTCTGGCACTGGGGTTTTAGTCCCCTTGCTATTTTATATTAGGCACTGGGGTTTTAGTCCCCCTGCCACTTTATATAGGCACTGGGGTTTTAGTCCCCCTACCACTTGGTGAGGTCCGGTAGGTGTCTCACCCTACATTGAGATGACTTTTTGTCTTAATATATTCATGCTAAGTGATTAATTTAGTTGATTTATTATGGCAGTCTTCTCTCTCTTATTCTTATACTTGCCTCATTTCTTTTAAAATCTCTTAGTGTAGAGAATATTTATATTGCAATGCTTTAATTTATTTAATTGTCCTATTTCTCTTGAATAACACATACATTTTTATCATTCTCTTGCTGGATGACCCCAACCATCCAGGCTAGGATCAGAGTGTGCATGGAAGCTTGGTGAACCTGCCTAAGGCTAAGGAGATCTTACACATCTAGATAGCTTGGACTAGTTGCATAAACTTTTGTTATGTTGTTGGTGGAGACTAGTTGTATTAGTTTAAGTCTTCCTCTACCTAGATCCTATGCTTGTATAAAGTTGTACTCCCATTTGGGAAATTTTTATAATGTACTCTTTATACATTTTCAATAAAGTCAAGTTTTATTTCTTCCGCTGCCACACATTTGATGTATTTGTTTATCATGTTTAATAGTAGATACTATGTCTTTATAGCATGGTATCAGAGCATCAAGGTAGTTGGATTCTTGACTAATTCAAAATTGTCTCCTAGATAGAACCCTTATCATATATAGTTTCCCTATACTAAGTTTTTCACCTTAGAGTTGACCTAGCATGAAAGTTTGATTTAGGATCATAATAATTTCATATTAGAAATAAAATTTGTCAACTTTTTGGTGAATTGTCTATTGAGTAGCTATTAGAGCAAGAAGTTGAAGTGATGGTGTCTAGAAAGGGTCAGAGCTTGGGGGCTGGAAAAAAATTTCTCCGTGCCATTAGCTTGGTTTACGGGGACTCCCATGCTCATATGACATGGCCTGGCCTGATTTGATACGGACAGCTCGAAATAGTCTATCCTTAGACATATTACCTTATTGTTGAGTAACCTTAGAAACCCTTATATGATGATTTGTTTTTTTTTCAAACAAAAATCATCTTGAAATCCCTAAGTATCTTATAGGAGTCTTAGATTGCCATGTTAGGGTTAGTGTACCCTATGCTATACCTTAAAGCTTGGAAGGTAGTGATTAGTAAAACTGTTAGTGTTGGACCTTATACTTGGTTATATACCCTTATACCCTTAAAATATTTTGACTTTGTCAACCCTTTAAGTAGAATGGTGGTGTTAGTACCTTGATAGATTTTTTAGTTGCTAATTTTGAGGAAGAAATCCTCTTTAAGGGGGTGGAGTCCCTCAATGCCTTGAAATCAAGAAACCCTAACTCCTTAGACATGAGAATAGTGACCTTATATGTTTAGTGTTGAAAAAACATAATATAATTGTAATTCATCTTGTTTGTTTCTGAACAAATGGATAAGTCATATAATTCATATGTTCGAACCTTAATATATTCTTGATGCAAATAATAATTAGTAATTCATTAATATTTGTGAATATACATAATTTTGATTTAGCCACCCTAATGATAGATAAAGGAATATTGGGTAATCGTCATGTTGACCTAAACCATAAGATGTAATCATCTAGCCCTAACAATATATAATGTTTTCATGATACACTAAGTGACATTAGGTGTCATCACATAATGTGCCTTGGTACATGTAAATGGATTATAATCACTTAAACATAATTGTGATCAAGTCACCAACATATGTTAGGGATATCACTTTGTTGACTAAATACATCTCATTAATAATCTTATCATAAATTGGTTTATGAATCAAACCAGTAATATGATAATGAGTAATTTGATTCATATAATGTGATGTTAATTCATATTAATTAGTGTTATAAGAGAAAATGATTAATGATGTCATGGATATGAGTATGAAAGATAGTGTGACAATATGTAACTCAGATATAAGCCATTAATGTGATACATTTGGACTTGTTATAAGTTTAATAATTTGTTGATAATATTATATGGTTCTCACCAAGATAATATGTTATAATCCTACATGATGAAGTTAATGGAGAATAATATCAAGTTATTAAGGTGGTGATCAAATGCATCTATAAAATGTTATGGCATAGTAAACCCTAAAACCATTGATGAGGGAAATACATAAGATATAATGTTGAGAAGTAATTGTTTTGAATAAAATGTGGCACAAGTGATGGTATAATAAATATGCTGCCTCTTCATGATGGATCTTATGCTAATAAGACAAAAATGTTGATTATGTTGTGTTGGATAAAAGTTGATAGGTTTTGTGAAAACCTTAGTAAGACTTGGCTTATGTGTAGAGCTTTTAATACCCACCTAGATGTTTAAGGTTGGGAAGTTTCACACTCACCATCTCTTTCCTCTTGTTGTGATTTCGGGGATGAAATCCTCTCTAAGGGGTGGAGTGTTGTAACATATTGAATCTCAGGGTCTTCCCTGCAATTTACCCATATTCTATCTTTTCATTTCTTTCAAGTCCTTTTGGGCTAATTTCATAAATTTACCTTCTTTTATATTCTTTTTGAACTCCTACTGCAATTTGAGCACAATTCAAGGTTGAAAACATCTTTTTCCCTCATTTATATAAATGGAGGGGTGTTTGCACAAATAACCCACACAATGAAATATTGTGAACTAATGATGTGAAATGTACATTAGATAGTGACAAGTTGTGGATAATGATAATTTGAGTATTTTATATCCTTTTGGGTTAAGAAATGAGAATTAATGAGCAATATAAATGATTAATGTATTAATCACCCACATTTCTCTCTCTCCTACAAATTTCTATTAAAGTAATGAAATAGAGAATTAAAGGAGGGACATGACTCCTAATTGACTTAAAGGCATTTTACCATGAATTTTATCAAATGAATCATTTAGAAATTAAGTTGGCGTTTTAAAATGCATTAAAATGTACATTAATGGGCAATGGGTGTTTAAGGGTAATACATTGTGAAAAATGAAAATCTAAATATATAGAATTAAACTATAATTAATTTCACACCTATGGTCCAAATTTGGGGCTATTTGGGATTCATTTGACCCTCCAAATCCATTTTATAAGCTTTTAATATAGTGTAACCATGGTAACTATATCGATTTCATTAATGTCATTCGTCACACTATTGTTCAGTTATTTTCTGTTGTCACGCGACCCCGACCCCGATCCAACGGTATGTATGCGATCATCAAATATCCCTTCTAATCTAATGGTCAGATCGTTATCTTCAACCCCTGAGCTTCCCCGAGTCCATCCGTTTTATGGCCAGCCTACTCTCGTATGACTGTTCTCCCTCTGTGATTGATCGTTTCACACGATTTCAAGCCCTTTGGCTTCGTCTTGATGAGCCAGTTCAAATGAGCTTTTAATCGCCACCTACCTCTCCAAGAACATGAAATGCCCATTTGGGCTCTTGGCCTCTTCTTCGCGGAGAGATTACAGAGCAGGGTAGAGTTCCCCTCTTGCCTACTTAAGGACAGGAAAACCATCCCCAGCCCCCACACATCACTCCTCCATGCTCAATTGGCCCTAGGCTGCCCTTAGTCACCCCGACCTACTCAAAGTGCATCTCTTACGACCTTGGCCACTCCCTCACATCTCCATCCATACTAGGACCAATTGGATACTCAGTGAGCATCTAAGACCTTCGTCCTTACCTCTCGTACCCTCTTCTTGGCCCGATGGTGCCCCAAATGTTGGAGCATATAGCCTGGTTCAGACCTCCACCGCCGCCACATAGGTTTTGGGTTTTTGAAGCTCTTGCTCCCTCTCTGAGACTGGATTCAACCTCTCCGTGCACCAACATTCGATTCCAGATCCTTGGTTTTGTGTTTCTCGGCCCCTATACTCGATTTTTTATCCCCGTCTTGCTCCCCTGTTTCTGAGCATGTTGAGCCTGGTTTCTTTGCTCTCAGCCGTGCAGGTGTTGGTCCAGTAGGTCGCTACGACCGGGAGATCTCAGGGAATCTATTCCCAGTTTGCTTCTATCTTCTCTCATCATGGTTGCGGTTCGAGAATTGGATCCCCGAGCTCCAGGCTGTGCTCGGAATCCATGAATTCGAGAAGTAGCAATCCAAGAGGTCTAATGACCCTAGAGTCCCCACTGCTTCAATTCAACTATCATATTCACATTTGCATTTCTGTCTTTTTGCCATTTCTTTTGTTTTTCACAGTCAAGAATGTTTGATTTTCTAATATCCCTTGTGCCCCCGATATGTTAGTTAATTTTAGTTTAAACGCATGGGCAGTTTGGTCATTTCACCTACTATTTACATCGATTTACATTTTCATTTAAATAACTGTCACATTATGGTTTTCTTACATTCTGATTGGCTGATTTTACTTAACTCATAGTAAATCGGTCCATGGTCAGAAAAATGCAAATAAATAGTTCTTGGAAAGGATTTTTAATGTGGAATACGAATTTGTGTTTTTTTAGTCTTCATTCTCTTTAATTTTTTGAGGTTTGCCTTAGATACCATTTAATCCACATTAAGTGTTCCAAAAATGATAATTAATCTACTTTAACTCCAAATTGGGAAATAAAATATGTTTTCTTAATCAGGAGAATGTGAATAATAGATTGGACTAGGTTTTGAGGCTTCAAATGTGGTTTTGAAAATAAGTTCCAAAATTAGAGTTTTTCCTATGCTTTATGCCTTAATATATACTAATACATGTGTAATGTTTATAACTAGGGAAAAATGGAAGTGAAACAATATGATTGGTGAAAGTAATGGTAATGAATCCAGATCAGGTATGTGAAGCCTATTTTGGTATGTGATACTTATTTGTGTATATGATTCCTATTATATGTGTGGAATCCATGAATGTGAAATCTATGTGCAAACCATCCTAATCCTTCAGTTAGGTCTTATCCAACCCTACAAACATTTTGTGCTAGCGTTGATATCCTCCTAAATGCCTTTATTTGGCTCTTTACTTATTTGATGTTTCTAATTCCATTGTGGCTCATTCATTTGAATTATGTGAATCTTGCTACTACATATGTTGGCTCATTTACTTTGAAATGATTAAATCTTGCTATAGCCTATGTTGGCTCCTTCATGTGGTTTATTCGTGGGTTTATTCCCAAATGCGATGATGCAAATGTTACTTTTATATTTTCACTACTGCCAAGTGAACTATTAAGCATGATGTATTTTAGGCCAAATGACAATGAAGTCTACATGAGTACAAATCACCCATACGGAACTGAGGTTTTAGTCCTCCTGTCGGGCACTGGGGTTTTAGTCCCCCTGCCATTTTATGTTAGGCATTGGGGTTTTAGTCCCCCTACCAATTTATATAGGCACTGGGGTTTTAGTCCCCTTGCCACTTGGTGAGGTCCGGTAGGTGCCTCACCCTACATTAAGATGACTTTTTGTCTTAATATATTCATGCTAAGTGATTGATTTAGTTGATTGATTTTGGCAGTCTTCTCTCTCTCTTATTCTTATACCTGCCTCATTTCTTTTAAAATCTCTTAGTGTAGAGAATCTCTTATATTGCAATGCTTTAGATTATTTAATTGTCCTATTTCTCTTGAATAACACATACATTTTTATATTTCTCTTGCTGGATGACCCCAACCATCCAAGCTAGGATCAGAGTGTGCATGGAAGCTTGGTGAACCTGCCTAAGGCTAAGGAGATCTTGCACATCTAGATAGCTTGGACTAGTTGCATAAACTTTTGTTATGTTGTTAGTAGAGACAAGTTGTATTAGTTTAAGTCTTCCACTACCTAGATCCTATGCTTGTATAAAGTTGTACTCCCATTTGGGAAATTTTTATAATGTACTCTTTATACATTTTGAATAAAGTCAAGTTTTATTTCTTCCGCTACCACACATTTGATATATTTGTTTATCATGTTTGATAGTAGAGACTATGTCTTTACAACCGCACTTACCTCATCAATGTCTTCACGAGTAGAGGGCATGAGTTAAAGGTAGCATTCTCCCTCATTGGAGCTACAATCACTAGAATAAGACTCCTCCCATGCAGCATGGGTTGCTTCTTCTTTCCTTCTTATCCTTCTTGTTGTACTTGTTATCCTTCTTGTAGTCCTCCCTTTTCTAGGAAATACCTTTATGGTAGGAATTCTTGGCCTTGTGGCACTCATTCTTGTAGTGTCCCTTTTTCCCATAATCAAATCACCTTGGAGTAGAGGAGGAGGATATCTTTTCTTTGAAGTGCTTCCCCTTGGAGTACTTCTCTTCATGCTCACTAGGGGCTTCATCTTCACTTGAGGAAGGAGAAGAGGACCGGAAAGAAAGTTGTTGTTGGACAACAAGTGCTTCCACTTGATCTTCAAAAGAACTGTCTTTGATCTTCTTTGACTCCTTTTCTTCTTTATTCTTATATTCCTCTTGGTTGTCAAGTCTTAGCTCATGAACTTGAAGATTTCCAATGAGCTCTTCGGTGACAATGTCACCAAGGCTTCTAACTTCTTCATTAGAGGTCACCTTGGATTCTCATATCTTGGAGAGACACCTAAGAATCTTAGAGTTGACGGTCCATCTATCCATGGTGTAACCCAAGGAGGCAAGTCCATTGATGATGGTGTTTAGCCTTGCGTACATCTCGACCCCTCCTTCTTTCTCATCTTGAAGTTTTGAAGGATACCCTTGAGCATGTAGATCTTGGACTCCTTGACTTGCTTTGTGCCTTCATAGGTGAACGCAAATTGTTCCATATCTCATGGGATGTGTCCCAAGAGGAGATCCAGTTGAACTCGAAGGGGGTGACATCTTCATAGATGATGTGTATAGCTTTAGTATTTTTTTTTGAAAACATTGCCCTTTCATTCCTTACTCATAAGATACGAAGTCTGGTACATCAGAGAAGAAATCTGGGAAATTATTTAAGTAAAAAAGGCTACTTCTACTTATATAAGCAAACTTTGCACCTACGAACATGCTGGAAAGAAAAATAGCAAAATTCTAAACTATAGGATAAGATATCTTGAGCTATGGATACCAAGTAATCATATCATTTGTCCGGCTCCTTCAAAGATGAAATTAACTCTAGAGAGTCAGACTCCAGAATGATTTGTTGTGTGAGTAGTTCTTTGGTTGTATTCATGACTAGGTGGGTAGCTTCTGCCACTACAATATTCGTCTCCCAGTTCCTATAATGGAAGCGGGCCGCAAAGGCCAAATACTTCCCTCTCCAGTCCCTTATCGTGACTCCCAGTCCTACTCTGCCTCCTCCTACCACTGCATCATAGTTAACCTTTAGTGTCCCTTCTATCGGTGGTGTCCAACTCAAATCTTCCTCCCTAGAATCATGTGTTGGTGCTTTTCGGCCTTTTGTTCTTGTAGCTTGGTAATCCTTCACGTACAAATGAAGGCCTTGACAAACTTGTTGTACTCATTGATTACCATTCCCAAATATGATGTTGTTCTGGGTCATCCAAATGCTCCAAATAATAATTTTTGCATCATCAAGTGCATTGCTATTCAACCCTCTCCCCAGGTTCTTGAAGATTTCTATGAAGTCTCTGTTGTTAATATGTATTAACGTCGTTCATGCAATAGTGACAAGTGTAAATTAATTAACAATTGCAGGCAGATCAAAATAAGAAATGAAGATCAAACAGAGCAGAAGAACAGAAACAAAAGTCAGAATTAGCAAACCAGATCGTTCGTTGAGAAACGAACGTGATACTTAAAGAAATCAATGCCCGGAAATCCTCACGGATAGGCACCGTTCTCCCAGTCTCGATCCAGCATGAACCTGGAACAAAGTCGTCTCGCTCGCGCTTGATGTAGTCTCATTGCACTTCCACTAGTGCAGCACAGCATCCACAAGAACCTCCGCCTGACAATCGCGTCTCGGTGATAGTCACACTTCGAACAGGAGATGAACTCCACGAAATGGATCTGGAATGAAGGTTCTCGCTCTCTGGATTAGGGCTCTCAAAACACATGTGAAAACGGCGACTAAAGTTCATTTGTTGTGTGTTTAACCCTAAGGACCAGAGGTGTATATATAGCCACGCACGTCCTTTATTCCTATTCCCAGTAAGTCACAAACAATCGGTCACTCTTGTACACATTACATAATAAAAATAGCAAAGAGAAACACTTTTTAGTTAGGATTAAGAAATCTGAATAGGAAAGAAACAATTAATTACACGAGTATTTAATTACTTAGTTGTATCCTAGTGCAAAAAGAAGCCGGAATACATTCTCCACAATCCACAAACCCGAGCCCGAGCCCGAGCCCAAACCCGAGCCTAGCCAGGCATGGCATGGCGCGCGCGCGTGCGTGCATGCGTTGTGATGTGGTAACCTCACCCACCAAGGAGGTGAGCATACCTCCCTCCTAGGACCCCTTGGACACTAGTGCCCCATGTGATCCTACATTTGAGGACCACAAAAATTCTAGGAGTGAGAAATATGGGATAAATATTCTTTTCCATTTGCACTAGAGACAAAACTGCTTTTCCCACATGTACTCGCTTCACTACATTAGGCTTAACCCATGCTAAATAAATGGTTGCTACAGCAGCAGCCATATATCTATCTAACAGTCTCCTTCCTGCACGGGGTTCACATGTTGAGCTGGACTTGTTTCCTCCCATGCCACTTAGTTTTCAGACATAGGAAGGACATCAGAGTTATCGTCTCCTCCTCTGTCCCGCATAGTGAGCACGTCCTCGTATCCGAATAGTGTCTACTGAATAGTCTTTCTTTTGTTGCAAGACTCCCTATGCATGCATGCCATATGAAGTGAGAGAGTTTTGGCAGCCATTTTTTGGTCTACACTAATCTCCATAGCTTGTCTACAATTCCTGTTCTCATGACACAATAGTCCTCCTTTCCCAAGTGGCCCATCCAATAAGTCGATCAGCATGTGAAGTGACCTCTCCGCTCTGACCACTGTACCTACTGATCGTTTGCATCGAGGGATCCTAGTGGTGTAGTGAAGATTTCTGCTACAATGTCCTCATTGAAAAGGCTCTGGATTATCTCCGTATTCCACTCATCACAACTGGCATTCATAATGTCTACAACCCAGGTGATATTTGTACCTTCCATACCCACAGGCTTTTGTAGTAAGCTTACCTTATTATACTTCCATATATCCTACCAGAGTTTTACCCCCCTTCGATTCCCAATTCTCTAATTGATCCCCTCAAGAATGATTGGTTTGTCTTCCCAAAAACTTCTCCACATGAAACTTGGGTTGTGCCCCCTGCCCGCCTCAAGTATAGATGATTTTGGGAAGTATCTTGCTTTAAGTACCTTGTATGCCAGTGTCTCTTGTCTCTTAAGAGGTCTCCATAGTTGTTTTTCCAAGAACGCTTGATTGAAGGCATGCATGTCCCTAAAGCACATCCCTCCTACCTTCTTTGGCTTGCACAACTTAGCCCAGCATTGCCATGAGAATTTCCTTTCTATCCCTTTTGCTCCCCACCAGAACCTTTCTATAGAACTTTGAATATTGTCCAAAATCCCAACCCAAAGTTGGAAGATGTTCATTATGTAGTTTGGGATTACTTGAACTACTACTTTGATGAGGACTTCCTTGCCCGACTTAGACAACAATTTTTCTTTCCAGCCCTGTATCTTTTTACATACTCTTTCCATAATGTAGCTAAAGACCGGTTTCTTAGATCTTCCCACTGTTGTTAGTAGTCCCAGGTATTTGGTGTGAAGGTCGACTTCTTGGACTTTGAGAATGTTTTTTATCTCTTCCTTCACATGATGTTCCACGCCCCTGCTTAAAGCAACTTCATTCATGGATAGGTTGATTTTCTAACCAGATGTGTGTTCGTATTGGCTAATGATATTAGCTAATTTAAAGCATTCTTTCCAGTTTTCTCTAGAAAAATGGATGCTATCATCTACAATGAAAAGGTGAGAGATATGTGGTGCATGTCTACTCACACAGACCCCATGGATGGAGTTCATATGAGCAGCATGTGTGATAGATGTAGAAAAAGCATCAATGTAAATGATAAAGAGATAAGGGGAGAGTGGGTCACCCTGGAAAATTCCCCGAGATGGTCTAATCTTCCGTGATCTATTTCCATTGACACTGAACATCTGGCTGACTATAGAAACACACTCTTTGACTTTCATTCTCCACTTGTCACCAAAACCCAACTTATTTTGCACTTCTTCCAGAAAACTCCACTCAACTCTGTCATATGCTTTGGACATATCCAACTTCAGGGCCATGTAGCCTTTTTTCCTCTTTGGCCCCATCCTCATTGTCACACACTGTTCGAACAATACGTCATTAACTAAGTGGAAACAATCATTAACAGTGAATTACTAAAAATCACTAAAAAGTAAAACCTTTTTCAAAGAGATTCAATTCCAGGAAACTCTTATAACAAGAACCAAAGTATCACATATACATTCTTGTTCACAAGAGTTTCCTGGAATTGGATCTCTTTGAAAAAGGTTTTAATTTTTAGTGATTTTTAGTAATTTGTTGTTAATGATCGCTTTCGCTTAGTTAATGACATGTTGTTAGAATAGTGTGTGACAATTTAGTGGTATCAGAGCTCTAGGTTCGCTGAGTCTATAGAGACATATGATTATGGTTGTTGAGTTTGTTCTATTGTCTTCCAGTTTATCTGATAGTGTCTTCTACTCATATAGGAGAAGAAGAATTTAAAGATGTCTGGATCACACCAAGAACATGCTTCTGAAAGCAGCAATGTTGCACCAACAGAAGGTGTGAGGGACCAGGCGAGAGAAGAATGACTGCCAAGGAACCCCCACGATGAACCAACTATGATAAAGAATCCTTCCTTTGATATCACTGTTGGGCAAGTTAGGACTAAAATGATGTCTATGGTGGACCATATATTAGCAATACAACCTAGATTACCAGCCCCTAATGATGAAGTTTTGCACTCCAACCAGATTCTTGCTCAACATCAGCATGTTGGAGAAATGAATATTGATGAAAGGAATAGGTTACAACCTGAAACTAGGATTTTTCACAAGTGTAGGCAGCCTGGACATATCAAAAATGAATGTCCATAAAAGGATAATGAGAAAAGAATTAAGAAAAGGCCTATCCAAACTCGGGATCAGAGGCCTAGTAGTTCCAAAAAGGGGAAGTATTTGGTACCATCAGTACAACCAAGGTCTAGTGCACTAGGGAAGGGCTACCCAGAAAGGGTAAAGGATGTTTTAGACCATATCAAGAGAATAGAACTTGTCACCAGTGTAGATAGATAACTATCCAGATGGAAACACAATGGTAACCCAACCACCGAGGCAGAGACATCAAGGTCATCAGAGGAAACAATTTTCTATTGGTATTCGAGGATGTGGACAGACATCCCAGGAAGGATCAACTGCATTAAATAACAAAGCACAAGGTCAACATCAGGCAATGGTAAGATTCTATGAAAAGAATCAGCCTGAGGCAGTAAACAAACTACAAGGTGAGACAAGTCATATGAAATAGTTACTTTCTAATATATAATTTCATAATTTCATGTGTTAAATATAAGAAAGTAGTTGTTTTTTATCTTGCTTTGACTAGTCATATGAGGACACACGGAAGATGAGGACTTATATTTTACTCAGTATTCCTTTAAATGCTTTATAATTTCTCTTATTTCGGTGATAAAGTATGAGATACAGAAGTAATGCCTGAAGAAAATCTAGGAATGTTAAATCCAGTGTTTATAATGATATGAAAAGTGAGGAACATAATAGTTAATAAAGTGCATACTACCTAATCTCAATACTTGTATACCCTGGCCAGGTATATAAATATTGGAGATAGGGTAAGTATGGGACTCTTATATTGTTATCTTTCTGATTACTCTGATCAAGTAGTCATTCTGAAATAATCTAGTAAGCATAAAGAAACTAGAAATATGGCATGGATATTTTTATCACATCCTTAGTACAATAAAATGGAATCTTAAATGATCTCAGATCCATTTGTGTGTATGAGGAAGTAAAAGTATAATCCTCATGATAAAGAAAATGAGACAAGGGAGATAATCCCTATCTGATAAATCCTGCGTGAATAGTAAAGATCTTTTCCCATGATGTGCAAATGGGAAATGTGATAAAATCACAAAATGTTCATAAATATGTTAGACAATAACAAAGGAATGAGTAATGACATGTAATCATCCTTATAATTCCTTTGCTAATAGGCAAGGAACATAGGATGAAACAAGAGTAAATGATTCATGAACAGTTGAAAGTTCATGCTATAATTAGACGAGATGATAACCCTTTCTCTTTGATAAACAACCCTGGGTGATGATGGGGTGATAAGAGGAATTTGTTTCTTTGTGTTCTCTTCTTTTTTGAACATGGCAATCAAGTGAGTACTGTGACACTTGACGTGCATCAATTAGAAATAATCCAATGTTGGATACTTAGAAAAGTATCAGTTCATCTTGGACTTTGGTTCCAAGATAAAGATATATGTAACAAATAATGTTCCAAAGATGAAAGAAAGGTCTTCTTATATGTGTGACTTTGGTAAAAACAATAGAGAAATGAAAATGATGAAGATGTAATATGTTTTTGACACATGTGATGGATACCAAAGTAAAGAATTCCGGTATCTAAGAAATATCAGGTGGTATGGGAAAGTAAAAGAATAACTTCTAATTAAATGATATATGTTGGTTACCTGGGATAGCCAACTGTGAAATCAGTCTAATTATATAAAATAGTATGAACATCACATGTTAGGGGTTTATGCTCAACATAAACAAAACATTGATAAGAATGTGCAACTGATGAGATAGTTGGTGCAAGTAGTAAGAAAGTTTTGTGTTATGTCAGTAGTTTGGATGGCACAATAGATGTATGATAAATCTTGTAGTCACAAGTGGGTGACCTAATGTAACCCTGGTCTTTCCTTGGAAGTGAAATACTAAACTAAATGAGGAATATGGAAGACTCCTCAGAATCAAGAATCATGTCCCATAAAGTTATAAGTTGAGAAAGGTAATAAATCAGAGAGGTTTGACACCTGAATTAAATAAGGTATGTATAATATTTCTCTGACTAAGAAAAGAATTATCCGACACAGAGTTGACTTTCAGTCAATAATGAAAAGGACAATGGAGTATGTGTCCTGTATGACAAGTTCCATGATAACCTTGTGTGGAAGAACTTTGTGTTGATTAAAGTTCTATGACATCTCCATGACATTAAGATGTTATGTGGAGATTTGATGATATGATGAATAAATAATATATGTCTTCCTTTACCTGGGATTTCGGGGATGAAATCCTTGTTAGGGGTTTATAAATTGTAACATCCTTGATCTGGGTTAAGGCCTAACCCTAGAGGTTTTGCTTAAGTAAGTCGTTTATATTCTTTTCTTTATCCTTTGAAAAGTAATTAAGGCTCAATAGGAACTTATGTTTCAATTTTAGTCCTTTTTGAATAATGTTGAAACAATGTTTTGCCTATTTTGGACTAAAGTGCAAATTGCCCAAGTTGAGGGGTTAACTTGCAAATATTACATGCTAAAATGTTCCTCAGATGTTGAAGCATAATAAGAATGAGAATTATGCATAGGTAAGGCTTGTGGTAGCCTGAGTACCAAGAAAGAACTTGTTGAGCAATGTTGTGCATCAAAACCTAGTTTTGGTGTAATGTGCAAATTACCCAAAACCTAGGGTTCAATATGCAAAATACCACTTCTAGAGAGTCCCTAATGTTTCTTGATATCATTTATAGACAAGAAAATTAGAGGAGTGTCTCATTTGAATAACTTTGGAGGAGAGAAAATCTTGATATTAAAATAATCAAGATTTAAGCATAATTGAAACCCTAATTCAATTTAATGCAAAAATAAATATATTAATGGAAGTACCCTTCAACCAAAAATGAGATGGTAGAATTTGAATAAGTGTGAACGTCTATGTGCCTTGCAAATGAGTGGAGAGCCCACTCACATTACTTAAAGGAAAAGTAATATCCACTCAATTTTGGATATTATTATTATATTGATTAAGGTGCTTAATTTGTTTTCTTTTAATTCATGGATAATGAATAGGAATTACAAGGTGGGGGATATGCCTTTGAATGCAAGGGATGGAGGGGAGTATGTGGCACCAATTTTGGGATTTGAAGGATTTTTATATCACTTTCTCTCTCATTGAAATTCCCGTATAAACATCCCATTTCCAACTCAAATGAAAGGCTTTTTTTATCCCTTTTTCTTTACTTGCTTTGGACTTGCATAAAGGAGCTTAGGAGAAATAGGAGGACGTGCTCCAACCTATAGGTAAGCTCCATAGTCATCTTCAACCTTGATTTCATGGTGGAAATCGAAATTCAATGCTTAATTTCTTCTTTTCTCCATTCAATCTTCAACCTTGGTCATTCATTTTCACTCAAAGACATGAGGACGAGCCTTGGGAGGTTGAGAAAGCTTCATTCACCATTGAAGGCGTGAATCTTGAAGTTTGGTTTCAACTTTGAAGGCGGGTTTTATAACTTAAACCCTTAAATGTAATTATTACATTCAATTCTTCATCATTTGTTGATCATTTTGTTCTTCTTGAATTTCCTTTGAATAATTAATGAAATTTCCATAAGAATGGTAGTAGATTTTGAAGGATTGAAGCTTGATGATGATGACATTGTTCGAACAATATGTCATCAACTAAGCGGAAGCGATCATTAATAGCGAATTACTAAAAATTACTAAAAATTAAAACCTTTTTCAAAGAGATCCAATTCCAGGAAACTCTTATAACAAGAACCAAAGTATCACATATACATTCTTTTTCACAAGTACACGCCATGTACCATCTCTTCTCAAGGATTACATACAACAGATGCTTTGCCAGAACTATACATAAGCAACATAAAACCTCGAGGCGTCAATCCAAAATCTCAGATCGATGCATTAAAAGTACTAACTACTAACTCTGAGGACCTGAGAGTACTGAGACGACACATAGGACTTTCTATACAAAACATGACAGCCAGTGCCTCCACCTGAGATATCACCGCTGTCGCTGATGCTACTGTTGTTGCTCTTTCCATGAAATAGGGTTTCTGCTTCTTCTTCTGTGTCTACCTAAAACGTTGGATCCCACAGGGGTGAGACAATTGAAAATTGTACCAGCGAGAGATATAACTGTCTGCCAGAAATATTAATATTTTAGATTTGTAGAATAAAACTGAGCAGGAATTCTTTTATATTAACAACAATATTAATCATTGTATGAATAGAATAGGATAATCTCCTTTCTTAGGGAGAACATTGCATCTATCCATGATAGAATTATACATCATCTATCTACTTTGCAAAGAATGCAAGGAATCATAAATATATCATCTATTGACTAAAGATGCATAAAAGAAATGTAACATAAGCCAATGCTTTTCATTTTCAATCCTTAAGAAAACATACTATACGACTGATTACAGTCTACAGTCACACTTATGCCCTGAGGAGATGAGGTATACTACTCATACTCCAACTGACCATTGTGAAGTCGAAATCGGTACCATACAAGGTCAATGGAAGAGCCAGCTGCCATGATCTCCCTTATCTCGGTCAGTACGAGATTTAATGCAGGACATCTTGTGTCTATGATAAATAGATTTCTAGGGTATACTGGTAACTTTGCTATAGAGTTACAGTGGCGGCTGTACTCTCTTCGCAATCGAGAGATTTCATGTTTATCTCAGATCGATCTGGCATTAATATTATTGGGAGATTCATGATACACCCATCCCGTTATCGGGGGATTAGTGATACATCCACCCTGACATATATAATGAAGGATTGAGAGATTTAATGTTTATCTCACATCAATTCCACCATTAGGGCATAAGGATATTTTCTCCCATCACTCTGGCATATTCAAAAATATGCATTCTGGGTTATGTCGCGGAGGAACCCGTTTCACCATCCAGCAAATTCTGACACTGACGGTTATATGGCCAGGGCACTACATTATAAGATTCTACTTGATTAATTAAGTGCAATACTATATTCTTTTAGCATCAGTCAAGTTCTCAAACATTATTATGATAAATGCTACAAAGAAAAGTATAATTCATCTATCAAGTACTTTTCAAAACTTTATAAAACATTGGGATCTTAATCCCTTGTCACATCATGGGCATTCTCATCCCTTAACATCTCATCATCATGATTATGGAATATGGGTATTCAAACCCTCAGTTCATCAAAGAACACTTATAACCACTTATCAGGTAACTAATACCTTCAAGTCATCTAACCAAGGTAACCATGATATTTACTACGCAAGCATCTCACATAGCTCTCAAAGCCCATTTAGTCTCTTATTACCTCTTACTAGGCATCAATACATATAATGGCTCACAAGGCCCATAAAGCATTTAAATAATCATTTCATAGCTCATACCTGTCTATGCTCATCATCTCATGATTACCTACATGATCATTTCATAATAATAGTTATATCAATTACATATCAGAACTATGCAATGTAAGAGTAGCATCACTATTCCCTTATTTAGGGTTAGGATTTCTCTTACATATCATCACCATTCATCAGATTTAGGGTTTTCCATATTTAACCATTTAGGTTCTCAAGATCATTTTATTAATGATCAAGCCCTAATTCATTTCTCCACACATCTAGGAGCCAACATTGATAACATAAATATTTAATCATGCTTATTTATTCTCATCACTTATCATTAAATGAATTATCAACACAAGATATAAGTTCCTCTCTCAACTTTGCCAGAATATGATTATATCATATATACTTTATTGATTTGGCTTAACCTTTTCATAAAGCATATTAGCCTACACTTATCAAAGTGCATTTCATCTCCAATGTAACAATTGACATGACACACTTCATGTGTTACTCATCCAAGTATATTGGATTTAGAACACGTCAAGGTGTATCAATCTTGAGGTGATGGATGTGATATCTATCATGTCTTGATGTATCACTTCCCTCATAACATTTATCTTAAGTTCATCAACTATTATTGTGTTAGGGTATCTCCTATCCTAATATTGTATGCTCCAATTCATCACATTTATCATGTAATGTATTGGTCATGAGTCACTTATTTGAAATATGAAACAATTATCAATGATATGGACTCATCTTCGAGTTAAGGAATTATTGATATAAAGATATCCATTATCAACATCTTTAGGTGTTTCACTTATCAATATATTAGTCACTATTCCTTTATTAGGAATAGGGTTTTCCATCTTTATAAATTAGGGTTCACATAACATCTCCCCATTTCTAGGTTTCACATAGCATTACCTGAAATTAGGGTTTCTCAACTCAACCCAAAGTTAGGGTTATGGTTTATCATCATATTTCCCAAGATTAGGGTTTCATGTTGTATAACCCAGAATTAGGATTTCACATACCTTCACCCTATATTAGGGTAGGATTTCATATAGCATTATATAGCATCACCCAGGGATTAGAGTTCACATCACATCTCTATATTAGGGTTTCACTTGACATCACCCTTAATTAGGTTTCACATGACTTCATCCTTAATTAGGGTTTCACATGACATCACCCTTAATTAGGGTTTCTCATAACATCACCCTTAATTAGGGTTTCACATGACTTTACCCTTAATTAAGGTTTCACATGACATCACCCTTAATTAGGATTTCACATGACATCACCCTTAATTAGGGTTTCTCATAACATCACCCTTAATTAGGGTTTCACCTAGCATTGCCCTAAATTAGGGTTGGGGTTCATCAACCTTCTCAATTAGGGTTTCATGATCACTTTATCAAGAATCATACCCTAATTACATATTTTATTCTTGTTGAGAGTGTTGAGGTTTAATCATTACATGATTATTATACATGTATGGATTCCTCTCTCTCTCTCATCCCCTCTAAGATGTTGATAACTTCAAACTTGATTAGATTAGGTCAATCCCTCATTTAAGTATACACACTTAGGGTTAGCTTAGTGTGTTGAGATGTTTCTTCCATAAGCATCAAAGGTTAACCCCTCAAAAGGTACTAATCACTTAAGTACCTTGAAGGTAAAACCATTGTAATTACCTTTGATAAACATCATCAACAATCATGGGGTTAATTGTACTTACATGTTTTGAGTCAATTAGACCTTCAAAGGGTCTTGAAGTACCTTGACCTTCAAACGGTCTTGAAGTACCTTGACCTTCAAATGGTCTTCAAGTACTTCAACCTTCAAACGATCTTGAAGACCGTTATGCCTTAAACGGTCTTAGTCCCAAGAACTTCAATCCGTCTTAAGATCGTTAGACCCTCAAACTGTCTTGACCTCAAAGTCCTTAAACGGTCTGAGACCGTTAGAATAAAATATAATTAATCCTAAACGGTTTTGAAATTGTTAGGCCTCCAAACAGTCAACTCCTTCAAACGGTCATCCCCTTCAAATGGTTTTGAATCAACACCTCAAATTGTTTGAAACCGTTAGATCTCCAAACGGTCAACTCTCCCAAATGGTCAACATGACCAACTGGTTTTGATGAAATTGTTTGACCCATCAATTAGAGTTTTTAAATCAAGAAACCATCAATTAGGGTTTTGAAATCAAGAAACCATCAATTATTGACATTATTGGAACTAATTCAATTGAAACCATTGAATCACCATTCAACCATGATATGACCTGACCTCAAACGGTTTTGAGGTCATTTGACTCCAAACGGTCTTGAGACCATTTGACCCATCCAATCACTAAAATTGGTTGAACTCAATTAGGGTTTCTTCAATAACCCAATTTAGGGTTTGTACTCAAGGAACCTTAAAGTGTTGAACCCTTTGGAATTAATTCAATTAAGTACTATTGGATCATCATCAATATATGACATCATCTGACCTTAAATGGTCTTGAGGTCATTTGACCTCAAACAGTCTTGAGACCGTTTGGTGTCAAACGGTCTTGAGACCGTTTGCTCACCAAACGATCTTGAGATCGTTTAGTCTCAAGAGTGAAATCGTTTACCCAAGATATTCATTGAGGTGTGTGATTATGATGATTTCATCATAATCAAGCTTCTATCCTTCAAAATCTACTACCATTCTTATTGAAATTTCATCAATTATTCAAAGGAATTTCAAGAAGAACAAAATGATCAACAAATGATGAAGAATTGAATGTAATAATAACATTTAAGGGTTTAAGTTATAAAACCTGCCTTCAAAGTTGAAACCAAACTTCAAGATTCATGCCTTCAATGTTGAATGAAGCTTTCTCAACCTCCCAAGGCTGATACTCAAGTCTTTGAGTGAAAAAGAATGACCAAGGTTGAAGATTGAATGGAGAAAAGAAGAAATTAAGCATTGGATTTCGATTTCCACGATGAAATCAAGGTTGAAGATGACTATGGATCTTACCTAAGGTTGGAGCACTTCCTCCTATTTCTCCTAATCTCCTTTGTGCACGACAAAAGCAAGGAAAGAAAAAGAGATCGAAAAAGCCTTTCATTTGAGTTGGAAATGGGATGTTTATAAGGGAATTTCAATGAGAGAAAGTGATATAAAAATCATTCAACTCCCAAAATTGGTTCCACATACTCCCCTCCATCCCTTTCATACTAAGACTTCTCCCCCACCTTGTAATTTCTCTTCATTATCCATGAATTAAAAGAAAACAAATTAAGCACCTTAATCAATATAATAATAATATCCAAAATTGAGTGGATACTACTTTTCCTTTAACTGATGTGAGTGGGCTCTCCACTCACTTTAGATATTTCGCTGCCTTTGAAAGGAACAAGGACGTTCACACTTATGAAAATTCAACCATCTCATTTTTGGTTGAAGGGAACTTCCATTAATATATTTATTTTTGCATTAAATTGAATTATGGTTTCAATTATGCTTAAATCTTAATTATTTTAATATCAAGATTCTCTCTCCTCCAAAGTGATTCAAATGAGACACTAATATGATTTTCTTGTCCCTAAATGATACCAAGAATCATTAGGGACTCTCTAGAAGTGGTATTTTGCATATTGAACCATAGGTTTTCGGTAATTTGCACATTACACCAGAACTAGGTTTTAATGCACAACATTGCTCAACAAGTTCTTTCTTGGTACTCAGGCTACCACAAGCCTTACCTCTGTATCATTCTCATTCTTATGATTCTTCAACATCTGAGGAAAATTTTACCATGTAATATTTGCAAGTTAACCTCTCAACTTGGGTAATTTGCACTTTAGTCCAAAATAGGCAAAACATTGTTTCAACAGTATTCAAAAAGGACTAAAATTGAAACATAAGTTCATCTTGAGCCTTAATTACTTTTCAATGGATAAAGACAAGAATATAAATGACTTACTTAAGAAAAACCTCTAGGTTTAAGCCTTAACCCAGATTAGGGATGTTACAATTTATAAACCCCTAACAAGGATTTCATCCCCGAAATCCCAGGTAAAGGAAGACATATATTATTTATTTATCATATCATCAAATCTCCACATAACATCTTAATGTCATGGAGATTCCATAGAACTTTAATCAACACAAAGTTCTACCACACAAGGTTATCATGGAACTTGTCATACAGGACACATACACCATTGTCCTTTTCATTATTGACTGAAAGTCAACTCTGTGTCAGATAATGCTTTTCTTAGTCAGAGAAACATTATACATACCTTATTTAAGTTAGGTGTCAAACCCCTCTGATTTATTACCTTTCTCAACTTATAACTTTATGGGACATGATTCTTGATTCTGAGGAGTCTTCCATATTCCTCATTTAGTTGAGTATTTCACTACCAAGAAAAGACCAGGGTTACATTTTGTCACCCACTTGTGACTATAAGATTTATCATACATCTATTGTGCCATCCAAACTGCTGACATAACACAAAACTTTCTTACTACTTGCACAAACTATCTCATCAGTTGCACATTCTTATCGATGTTATGTTTATGCTGAGCATAAACCCCTAACATGTGATGTTCATACTATTTTATATAATTAGACTGATTTCACAGTTGGCTATCCCAGGTAACCAACATATATCATTTATTTAGAAGTTATGCTTTTACTTTCCCATACCACTTGATATTTCTTAGATACTGGAATTCTTTACTTTGGTATCCATCACATGTGTCAAAAACACATCACATCCTCATCATCTCTATTTTTCTATTGTTTTTACCAAATTCATACATATAAGAAGATCTTTCTTTCATATTTGGAACATTATTTGTTACATATATCTTTATCTTGGAACCAAAGTCCAAGATGAACTGATACTTTTCTAAGTATCCAACATTGGATTAAGTCTAATCCATGCACATCAAGTGTCACAGTTTTCACTTGATTGCCATGTTCCAAAAAGAAGAGAGCACAAAGAAACATATTCCTCTTATCACCCCATCATCACCCAGAGTTGTTTATCAAAGAGAAAGGGTTATCATCTCCTCTAATTATAGCATGAACTTTCAACTGTTCATGAATCATTTACTCTTGTTTCATCCTAGGTTCCTTGCCTATTAGCAAAGGAATTATAAGGATGATTACATGTCATTACTCATTCCTTTGTTATTGTCTAACATATTTATGAATATTTTGTGATTTTATCACATTTCCCATTCCCACATCATGGGAAAAGTTCTTTAATATTCACACAGGCTTTATCAGATAGGGATCATCTTCCTTGTCTCATTTTCTTTATCATGAGGATTATACTTTTACTTCCTCGTACACACAGATGGATCTGAGATCATTTTAGATTCCATTTTATTGTACTAAGGATGTGATAAAAATATCCATGCCATATTAGTAGGGTTGTAAGATGTGAAGAGGTCTTGGTAGTATGTTGTAATAATGTGCTCAATCTCCTTGTCTTCCTCTCTCCATACTCCCCCTGCATCATGTAGTCCTTGTATGCTATTCCTCTTCCTTCGGTGAGATGCATTGTGGTGGAAATAAGCCATATTTTTGTCACCCTCCTTCATCTCATTAACTCGTGCTCTAGCACACCAGTAATATTCATCCTGACGATACCAGTATTGGAGTTCTTCAGCTGCTTCTCTACACCTCTTTAGATTTTCATTGTCTGGCAGATAGCATTGTAGCACACTGAGTATTTCTTCAAGACTCTTCATTTTCTATTTCATATGCCAAAATTTTTCTCTGGCCCATTCATCGAGCTTCTCACTACATGCTTGCATTCTCTCATGTAGGCTCCAGTGTGTTGGTCGGTCCCATATATCTTTAATTATCACTCTACAATGTTCCCCCGTCATCCACATTGGCTCGAACTTGAAGTAGTGTTGCCCTTTCTTTTTTTCCTTGATTCTCCTGTCCGCTGTAATCACCACGTCCGTGTTGTCAGATTGATACTTGGGTATATGACATACTTGACAATATGTGAACATATTCCTCTAATCATCTGTGTCAGGTCCTCAATCTAATATCTCTTGGAATAACGTAATCAATAGTTAAGCCATGGAACTAGGTGTATTTACAGCCTAAAAATCCCAAGACCAGGAGATCGTAATCGTCAATGGCTTTTCTAAACTCATTCAAATTTCAAACTGGTTTTGGAAGACCTCCCAACATCTCATCGTTAGACATGATGTCATTGAAATCACCGAAAAATATAATTGGGAGATCAAATTCCACTTTGAGCCTACATATGAGTGTCCATGTGTTAACCTTTTGATGTTGCACATGCCACCCATAGATGCCAACCACCCTCCATTGGACTCCCTGGTCCTCTTCATTAACTGTGTAGGCTTTATGATGTTTTGAGTAGCTATTGATTGTGACTTTAGCATCCTTCCACCATAGCCCCAGACCTCCAGATCTACCTTGGCTAGACAGACACACCCCTTCTTGGAATCTGCAATTTCTTTTTACTTCCTCTTCCTTATTAAAGTCAATCTTGGTTTCCATGATAAAAACCAAGTTTGATATCTCCCTCTAGCACCATGTACAAAGAGCCCTTAACATGTCGGGTTTTCCCATCCCCCGATAGTTCCAACTTAGTATTTTCATTTTTGTTCATGGTGTTGGTCAATGCCAAACACCACAACTTGAGCGCTCATGACTCCCTACAGAACATTAATTGCATCCCTCAATCTCTTAGGACTTTTCTTTGATTTTTCCTCTGGGTCATCCAGGTCCATCTCGAAGCTCTCCAAATTCCTACTTCTTTATCCTTGAAGTATTGTATGTCTTTCTTCCTCTCTACTTCTTATATGTTTCGGGATTTTCCATCACAGAATAGTTGGATTTTTCAGTCTAGCTTTCCCTTTTTCTTTCACAGTTTGCACTTTTTGATCCACCCTTTTCTTCTGGTTTCTGGTTCTATTACTGCATACGGTGAGTCCTTGATGAAATTTCAGCATGACAGACCCCTCACCTTGTATTCCTTCACAGGTCTCCTTACCTTGCTTTGTAGATCTATCATCCTCTACGTGTACTTCAGGGCTTTCATTGGTTTTGTTCTTGCTCGGTGCTTCTTTACTACTTCGTAAAGCTGCAGTGGCTGGGTCTAAACCTTCCAACTCATTCTCATAGATTGGGCTTGTATCTCATGTCAAGTTGCTTACCTTTCTCACCACAACCTCCTCCTATGGTATTTCCTCCCCACCTTTCTCCATAGATGACTCCCCTCCAACTCTACCCCTGCACCCCTCTTCATGCCGGCCAGAAAGAGTAGAGTATCTCTATGATACGATCCCTTTCCTTCTTGCATTAGTTTCCCTTCCTCCCCTTCCCCCACCCCGCCTCCCCATCATGCCTTTGCCTTCATTAACCTCATAGGGCCCAGCCTAGTTCAGGTCCCCTTCCCTCAGTGACGTTTCGTAAGACTCCCCTACACCGTCAGAAGTTCTATACGACCCCCGTGTACTAGTTAGGATGACCGTCTCTCTATCCTTGGCCTATGTCTTTATCTGGAAGACAAGCTTCTTCTTCAATGTCCCCTCCCTGTAGATTTCCTCCGTTATTGTCTTCCTTGGTCAATGCTGGGATGCCCAGAGCCATAGCCCCCACTGCTATGGTGTTCCTTCCTCCTCCTCAAATCCTTGGAAATCTTTGTCGACGTGGCCCAGGATACCACACAGGAAATAGAAATTCGCTAGTCTCTCGTACGTTACTTCTAACTCGATGATTGTTCCCTTCTTAGACCTAATCTTATAGCTCCTCTTCATGGGTTTTTTCATGTCTATGTTGACACAGACCCTCGTCGAAGTTTCCCAACGGAGTTCATCACTATTTACAATAATGACATATCTCAGTCTCCCTGCAATTAGGTTTATTGCACTCTCTGACCTATTTGTTAGCAGAAATCCATAGATATGTATCTAAAAAAGAAACTTTGTGAACTGTAGTTTCCCCAGTTCATCATCCTCCTCAATTTCCTTAAGCATCACGAACCTATTATCGAAGTTCCATGGTCCTTCTTCCCAAACCTTTTACTTGTCTCGCTTGTGGAAGAACTGGATTATGAAAACCATCAGGTCAATCTGTTTGAAGACTACCAGTTTTGATAGGCACCATGCTTGTGTGAAAACCCTTTTCATGGCTGCAATGTTGAAGACTTTGTCTGTCAGCAGTCTGGCTGCCAACGCCAAGTTAACATGTTGTTCCGGTTCTGACCCTTCATCCCCATGTAAATCAACAATGTCTTCCTCCTCGCCTATTATCATCAAAAGTGCACACTGATCAACCAGTTCCGAAGTCATTGTAGAAATGAGATCACAGAAGCGTAGTCTTCCCCTTGGACCTGTAAGAGTGAAACATAAATTTGGAGAGAGGGAAGTCAGGCACCGTTCCCACAACCCTAGTTGCCGCTGCGCTAGGGCTAGAGAGATGAGCTGAGTTTTTGATTGAACAAATAGCATGCTACATAGCTTTATTACTCAATTTTACTTTCTTGAGTGTATCTTCATTCTCAAGTAGCTACATCTACCGCCGGCTCCTTATATGGAAATATGACTAATTTCCACATGTCGTAGCTCATTCCTTGAAGGTATAACTACATTCGCCTCTTCCAACAGAGGAAGTTTGTCCGTTAATGATTGGTCTTGGAGAAACCACCTTCCAAGTTGATAGACCCAAGTAGGTTTCTTCCCATCTTTGTGTCTCGTAGGAGATTGTTTGAAGAATATCATGGCTCTGATGCCACTTATTGGATCAATGAACTCTAGAGTGAGTAAATATAGCTAAAAAGTACTTAAAACAAAATTCATTAGACCTTCAAGTTACTTCAAGATATGGGATTGCAAATATTGAATTTTTAGTGCAACTAAGCATACATAGAAAGGATGAGAGAGATTGATCAAACACAAGAACAAGCTATGTCGAGTGATACAAATCTTCATATTAGGAGAAAGTTAGTCCACTACCTAAAGAGGTCAAGCTCTAGGATTTTGCAACAAATGACACTTATATTCCATTACAAGACATACAAGATGACCTTCCTTTTCTGGGACAAGGATACCCAACCTCATTTTTTAAGGACCAAAAAGAGCCAATAAACCAAGCAAGGACTTACCTATCCTTTGAGCTAGAGTCTTCTACCTCTACAAGGTCTTACTCGCTCTTACAAGTAGTTAGACACTTTCACCAAGGAGATCCCCTTCTTGCACCAAGTCTATTGCCTTGAAGAAATTATCCACTCTAATTATGGATCTTCATCTATGACATTCTCCTTCACCCTGGAGAAGCTTTTGCACCTTGTCCTTCCACTTGGAGAAGTTTTGCACCTTCTCCTTGACTTGGAGAAAGTTTAAACCTTCTCCTTTTCTTGGAGAAGCTTTTGCCAACTTGATCTCAAGAAAAGGGAAGCTTTGATAGCTTTACAAGACTACAATCTAATATCTCTCTCATGCATATCCTGTCTCACTCATATAGACGTTTTGATTTGCAAACAAGAGAGAATGGGGCTTAAGTGAATTGAATGCATTGAACTATAACTCAGATCTTGAATAGAATGTAGGAGCAACCTTAGAATGAACTCCAAGAGGTCCTATTTGTAATTGGGGATGTCCACTAGAGACTAGGAGCACTAAGGAATGTTTTCTAGCCATTTGGGGTGTTGCAACAGATATAATTTCAAGTTCTGCAACACTCCAATTATTAGAATCACTTTTTCTACACACACCATAAGATGTAGTCAGTCGAGTTTCTAAAGGTAACTTGACTGCTTGCACTATGCGACAAAGTAAATTTGATACATCGATCGAGGTCATCCTAGATGAAACTCAGTCAATCAATTAAATCTAATTTTCATGTGTTGGGTTTTGATCACGTTTGTCTTGGGATAAACTAGGCTGAACCTGGGAATTTTCCAAGATCAATCCAAGGAATCGGTTGAGTTTCTAGGAAGGAAATTTAGGGAAATACGACATTAGATAGGAAGCGGAAACAAAAAATTTACTGTCATGTTTCCCATTAACCAGCAGATCGTGTCAATAACTATATAATGGGAAAGATGGTTTCAAGATGATATACCTGGTCCTGGAGAAAGTTCAATGACAACTCTCGTCGATATAGATTTGCACTCTATCTTGGATGGTGTCTATGCAGCTCCTAGTCGCACTCAGACTCATCTAACTGCTCCTCCATGGTTACCAGACTCAGACAACTATTGCAACAGATCCTCATATCGCCAAGGGATGTGAGTTGTTGTTTCCCTCCTAGTAGCAACCAAAGTACTCCAACCTCTAGAGTAGTTCACACGGACCAACTAGAACTCATTTCATCCTATAGGAACAGACAGGAAGGAGTTGTCCCTCTCGTTGGTGTACTAGTCACCAATATTCTCTCCCACAACAATGATTCTCAGTTGTTTCTATCTTGTGGCTATCGCTCCCTAGTCAGGTAGGACTTGCATGGGCTCCCACGGTTACCACAACCAGAGAGGACAACAATTGTCAAAGCAACTGATTCTCAATTGTATGTGTTGTAGTTGTGTTCTGGGAAGCCCCCAATACCCCTCTCTATATACGAGGGGTTAGGGCCAGGGTTCCCAGTCCCTAGCCAATGCGGGACTAAAGAGAGAGTGGAAAGGACCAAAAGATCTTGAATTTTTGCAACAATTTTGGAAGTTTCACAACTTGCGTGTGCCGAAACGGTCATCTCGCTAATGAGATGGTCATTTATCTAAGTGAAACAATCGTTTCGCACCTTCCAATTCTGCACATATGTCAGCAATAAAATTCCAATTAGTACTTGTTAGTGCGTCGCTTACCACTTACAATCACTAAGATAATTATCCTAGAGTTTAATCCTTTTTCAACTTTTTGATTAAGGCTAGTATAGAAAGGGTCGATCCCACAGGACAACTTTTTAAGATTGTTTTTTTTTATCCTAATTGTTTTAAGAACTTGTTATTTGTTTTTTTGGTATTTTTTAGATTTGGAACAGAAAGTAAAAGTCGAGTTTTGGGGGTTGATGATTAACACTAAGGAAGGAAATGCAAGAATGAAAATGCGCTTAACAAGAATGTAAACTTGCCCTGTCACAAGGAAAATTAAGATTGTTGTTAGCACAAGAAAAACTATTATAAATGAAAAGACTATAGATTAAAGAAAGAAAAAACAAGCAGTGATTAAATCAAGAGATGAGAATCGAGGCTTTAGGGGTTTTCACCACCTTAGCCTAGGCAAAAACAAACTAATCCTTAAAAACGATGGATTTGATGAAGGCAAGTGAATTAATAAAAATCCACTAAAGATGGACTCCACATGAGCCCATTGGTCCTGTTGCTCATGTTTCTTAGTTCATAATCCTAAAAAAAGAAGATCCACGGTCGTTTCAAAAATCCTATGCGATTGGGTTTGTTGTTCTAAATCCAAACTTCCACGATCATATCCATCCAGATTAACTTTTGATCAAATCAATTAATTACTTTGAAAGATCAATTAGTTATCAAACCCAAAAGCCATCTAGAATCATTTTTAAGGAAAAGTAAATAAAGCCATGGTTATGGGGTTATTCCCCTTACCTCGATAGAGAACTACTCACTCATGCTTGTGGAGAAAAGGGAGACGGAGAGAAGAAGAGTTCTAGCCATAGTCTAGTCTTACTAAAGGATAGTTCCTTCGGCTAGAGTCTATGAAATGGTCAACGCTTAATCCCTTGCTCCAGTCCACAAAAGAATAATAGGAAGAAGAAACTAGATCTAAATGAGAAAAGTAAAAGAACAACAATTGAAGGAAGCACTTAGCTTGCAAAAACTAATCTTTATTGATGGAAAGAACAATAACATAAGAACACAAGAAGATTGCTCAGAAATCTCGTATAAAGATGATACAAAAGATGATCTTGGGAGGAGGAAGTGCCCCTCCTTTTATAGGAGAAGGAGGGGTAGGCTATCCAAAAAAAAGAGGGGGAAAAAAGAGAGGGAGCCATCCTTTGAATTTTCAAGATTTGGTCAATAGGAATTTGATAGACTTTAATTGTCTTGACCATGTAACTCTCTTCAAATCAGATTCCCACATCAGCGATTTTGAACGTATTTCTCTCCCATAAAAAGCATAAAAGCGGTCCAAATAATAGGATATTCTTTTAGGAAATTAAATTTCCTTTCCAATGAATACTTATACACTCAATTTGAAATTTGGATACAAGAGGTATGGCACTTTTGGTGATAGATATACAATAATTACATGACTGCTACAAATTGTGCAATTATACTCCAATAATATTTATCCCATTTTCTACAAAATCCAAGAAAATATAATTAAAATTCTTCTTGAAGAAAAAAATATAATATAATGTAATTAATTATAAAACTAAGAAAATAAACAACAAAACAATCATAAAAAGATATCTAAAAGATGTAAATAAAAGTGATGAAAACACATTTATCAAAATACCCCAGACTTAAATCTTTGCTTGTCCGCAAGTAAGTAAAATCACAAATAAAGTCCAATTTATACTCTCAATATACCATCCTCACCTTAATAACATCACTATATCCCTTACCTCCAAATTTTGGCCAAGTGACCCAATCCCTTAGAACCACATAGCATAAATTTCTATATTCCCTATCAAAACAATTATCAAATCTAGCTTCTAAAATAAGAATTTGTAGAAAAATAGGCATCTCTTACTTTCTCTTTGACACTCTCAATTTTTATTACTTTTTTTTTAAAAGTTATTGCAGAATAATAGGATGAATTTGGGGGTGTGAAAACAAAGAAAGAAGTGATGAAAATATATTGATCCCTCCTCTATTCGACTCGGGATATGAATTTATGGAGTAGTGGCTACATTGGTCACAATTTTTTTTCATGTGCACTTTTGGCATCTTTTGATGGTACGCCCCTTTGTGGAGTATGAAGTTTTCATTTTGGGAAGCATGCCACCCCAGACTTGATTTTTGTCTGGTGGTGATTCTTTGCTTCTCTTTTTAGAAGAAAAAAAAAGAGGGAAGGAAGAGAAGTTCTTGTGCTTATAACTTTCAATTTTTTTTTTCATATATTTTTGTCAGAGAGTGTCATTGCTCTAGTTAGAGTATTCCTATAAATCACATCATATAAATTTTATAACAAGATAATCCATTGTTTAAATATAGGGAAATTATGTTTTGTTCTGATCGATTCCTTATGACTTGCCAACTATTCTGAGGAGTGATGTTATTAAGGATCCTAGGTGACATGGTGGTTTCAGACATGGCAATTTGTAATAGATTTTGCAAAAAAATTACTAAATTCAATTTGGAGTACAATGATATATACCTACTCAATGGCAGACTAGATAAAGGCCATTTTGCAACAAAAGAAAAAAACATGGCCGACTAGATAAGGGCCAAACTAAAAAATTTGAAAATTTGTGGTTTTTTAAGGAAATTAAAACTAAATTATATAACATAATGAAACATTTCAAAAAAAAAGATAGTTTAGGTGGAAGGAGTACATACCACCCACCTCCACCCCAAACTTTAAATTTTGCTCATCCCGAGCAAAACACAAATCCAGGATGGAGGGAAGAAAATCACTGGGATCACCGGGAGGTCCTGGTAGCTCAAAAAATGTCCAGATGAAGGGGATGTTGATGATGGTTGTAGCTTTGAACAAAGGAGCTTCATGGTACACCCAATTGATGGGTTATCGTAGAGGCTGAAAAAGGATTTCATAATGTCTTTTGCCTCGCACTCCTTCCAAAAGGATCCACACATATTCCTTTAGTAGTAAAGGAAATGTCATAAATGTGAGTGGCTTGAGGGAGATTGGTGGGTGTTCAGTGGGTGGCACATATGGTGTCGACTCTGCAACATCAGGTAGGGGATCAGGCTTTGGTTTCCCTCTGTCATATTGATCTACATATAGTAAAATTGTTGGTAATATGAAAGGGACACACAAATTTAAATTAGCATCATACATATTTTGGCTCTCCTCAAAATTCATGCAATCAACCTTAGGATAGATGGATTTCATGGTTGATATTACAGGTGACTGTAGTTCCTCTATGCAAGGATTTCCTAAGGGCTCTTGAAGGATAAAAATGGGGATATATTCCTTGCAGCCAGTAGAAGGGGGTATATAGATTTCTTGTAAGGAGTTCTCCCCTTCTATTTCATCCTTATGTAGAATGGGAATTGGTTGTGGCAAAATGGGAGGAATCATTTCATCAATGCAGGTGGGCTGTTCATTATCCATAATAGATCCTACCAGAGGGGATTGGTTGTCGATAACAATTGGACTTTTGCAAATGATGGGAAAGGTTGTTGGGTCTTTAGGACGACTCTCTGAGATTGACTTTTCATACTCGAGTAATAAAGTCTCCAAGGGAAGGGTAGGAATGCCAACGTCCTCATCACACAAGAAATACGACCCAATGGTATGTATTGTTTCTTTAGAATCTGACGTATATGACATAAAAATTAGATCATCATCATCATCTTCGGGAAGAACCATATTAGGTTGCTCTAAGTCATCCACATATTTTTGTGCTTGGGCCTCTAGTAAGGTTGCTAAAAGGGCTTGGCTAATTTCTAGTTTTTTCTGTCCTTCTACTACCATTTTTTCTAAAGCCCCAAGTCTCTCTTTTAGTTGATTTTCATTATTAGATTCATACATCCCAAAAAAATTACCATCCTCACCATTCCCCCCATAAGGATCTTGGTCATGGTACCCAGTATGTTGGTTGTGGTGTTGCTCCTCATAATAATCTTCAGAAGATGGTGGACTGTTATTTCCATTGCTCTCATCATGGTGGGAATATACAATATTACAAGGTGTCACCGAGTCATAGGGGAACATATTTGGAACATCTGGGTTTTGGGATTGGGCTTTCAGCAAGGTGGCCAGCAAGGTTTGGCTAGTTATGAGTTTTGCTGCCATCTTCTATAGGGACCGAAGTTTCTCTTCTTGTTGAAGATTATATTGGGTATCATTAATAGGTCCATTTCCCCCAAAGTTTTTTTGGTCATACCCTCTCTCAGAATATCGATAGCAAGGCTCCGCATAATGGTTCTCAGAAAAATAAGGATTTACATTGTACCCACCAGGATGAAAGGACTCATAAAGAGTGGTGCTATGGGATAAAGTTGGACATGCAAGAGATGTGTAGTGGCAATGACCACAATAATAACATTGTAGGGGATATTGCAATGCCCACTCCATTTGAAAGGTTTTTTTTTACAATTCAAAAAAGAGCTAAAGCTTTTTTTACAAGACTGTAAATTATGAAAAAAAAAGCTAAGGGATTATGACTCAAGGTTAAAATTTAAAAAACTAACTAAAATTACAATTTTTTTACAAACTAGCGTATTTGTAGAAAAAATGGACTTCCGGAATGGAAACTCGGCAGAAGGAGGAGTAGCACTTCCGGAATGTTACTCGGAAGGCATAAAAAAAAAGAAAAAAAAATTTTCAAAAATTTTGGGGTTCGAAAGAAACAAATCTGTTGTCCCCGACAACAGCACCAAATTGTTAGTGCGTCACTTAGCACTTACAATCACTAAGATAATTATCCTAGAGTTTAATCCTTTTTCAACTTTCTGATTAAGGCTAGTATAGAAAGGGTCGATCCCACAGGACAACTTTTTAAGATTGTTTCTTTTTATCTTAATTGTTTTGAAGAACTTGTTTTTTTTTGTATTTTTTAGATTTGCAACAGAAAGTAAAAGTCGAGGTTTGGGGGTTGATGATTAACACTAAGGAAGGAAATGCAAGAATGAAAATGCGCTTTACAAGAATGTTAACTTGCCCTGTCACAAGGAAAATTAAGATTTTTGTTAGCACAAGAAAAACTATTATGAATGAAAAGACTATAGATTAAAGAAAGCAAAAACAAGCAGTGATTAAATCAAGAGATGAGAATCGAGGCTTTAGGGGTTTTCACCACCTTAGCCTAGGAAAAATCAAACTAAACCTTAAAAACGACGGATTCGATGAAGGCAAGTGAATTAATAAAAATCCACTAAAGATGGATCTACATGTGCCCATTGGTCCTAGTGCTCATGTTTCTTAGTTCATCATCCTAAAAAAAGAAGATCCACAGTCGTTTCAAAACTCCTATGCAATTGGGTTTGTTGATCTAAATCTGAACTTCCACGGTCATATCCATCCAGATTAACTTCTGATCAAATCAATTAATTACTTTGATAGATCAATTAGTTATCAAACTCAAAAGCCATCTAGAATCGTTTTTAAGGAAAAATCAATAAAGCCATGGATAAGGGTTATTCCCCTTGCCTCGATAGAGAACTACTCACTCATGCTTGTGGAGAAAAGGGAGACGGAGAGAAGAGTTCTAGCCATAGTCTAGTCTTACTAAAGGATAGTTTCTTCGGCTAGATTCTATGAAATGGCCGACACTTAATCCCTTGCTCCAGTCCATAGAAGAATAATAGGAAGAAGAAACTAGATCTAAATGAGCAAAGTAAAAGAACAACAATTGAAGGAAACACTTAGCTTGCAAAAGCTAATCTTTATTGATGGAAAGAACAATAACATAAGAACACAAGAATATTGCTCAGAAATCCCGTACAAAGATGATACAAAAGATGATCTTGGGAGGAGGAAGTGCCCCTCCTTTTATAGGAGAAGGAGGGGTAGGCTATCTAAGAAAAAGAAGGGAAAAAAAGAGAGGGAGCCATCCTTTTAATTTTCAAGATTTGGTCAATTGGAATTTGATAGACTTTAATTGTCTTGACCATGTAACTCTCTTCAATGCAGATTCCCGCAGCAGTGATTTAGAACGTAATTATCTCCCATAAAAATCCAAAAAGCAGTACAAATAATAGGATATTATTTTAGGAAATTAAATTTCCTTTCTAATGAATACTTGTACACTCAATTTGGACTTTGGATGCAAGAGTTATGACACTTTTTGTGACAGATATACAATAATTACAGGACTGCTGCAAATTGTGCAATTATACTCCAAGAATATTTATGAGTTTTTTCCCAAACCCCCCCTCTCTTTCTTTTAAATTCCAGAATACCCCCTCATTTCAAACTAATACCTAAAACCCCCCCTCTATGGTCACACCGTCAGCCAATCTAACGGAAACCTTTTTTTTTGTCTTTTACAAAATGTCACGCTGTAATGCCACGTTACTTGACATGTTTCTTTCTTTCTTTCTGTTCAGTTTCTTTATATATTTGTTGGCCCTACTATATAGGGGTGAGCAAATAATGGTCCAGACCGCAAAACCGGACCAGACTGCTCAATTCGGTCTGGTCCATTTGAGTTCGGTCCGGTCCGCGGTCTGAGATTTTGGATAAGTTCGGTCTTCAGTCTGGTCTGGTCCGGTCCGGTCCAAAACCGATCCGGTCCGATCCGGACCATAGACTGACTTTTATATAAAATTTATATATATTTGAAGGTGTATTCTATAATAACTACAAATAAAGTACATATATAAGCACTAGTATAAATGTTTGATACTAAAGTTATATAATTGTTAGAAGTGACTAAGATTATCAAATTTGTACAATTAAATAAGTTGTAAAATATGTACAAAAGGCTGATTACGGTCCAAACGGTCCGGTGCTAGCACAAAACGATCTGGTCCCGATCCGATCCTACCTCGAATCGGTCTGGTCTACGATCCATATATTGTTGAAATTCGGTTCGCGGTCCGGTCCGGTTCAGTCAGGTCTGGTCCGGTTTTAGACTAATGCTCACCCCTACTACTATATTGCTTCAATGAATAAGAATGTATGAGAAAACAATATTTGAGAGTTGAGTTAATACATGATTTTGTCTGAATCTAGATCTAATCCTGTTCTGTAATCATTTGATCTAGATTTATAACTCAACATGCACATTAAATACTTGCCAATTATAATAGATTTGACTCAGAGATTTCTAGAAAAAATATTAATAGTTCCCTACCTTCTATGGTTGTCAAAGCATTCAACTTATTGTGTCCCACTTATTTTGATTTTTTGGCTCCACTACAGACGAGGCGTGTAAAATGTCTGTTCGGAACAGATTAAAATCTTAAAAAATCCAACCGAAACCTAATCTGACCAGACATGACCCAAACATGATAAAAAAATTGCTCTGGTATACATATGAGAAAAAACACTAATTTTGTTATGTTTGGGTCGAGCCAAAAAATTGCTCTAGTTTGGGTCGTTTGGGGTCAGATCTGAATTTGTTATGTTTTTTCTCATATTTATACCAGAGCAATTTTTTTATCATGTTTGGGTCAAGTCTGGTCAGATCGGGTTTGGGTTGGATTTTTTAAGATTTTAATCTGTTCCGAATAGACATTTTACACACCTCGTCTGTAGTGGAGCCAAAAAATCAAAATAAGTGGGACACAATAAGTTGAATGCTTTGACAACCATAGAAGGTAGGGAACTATTAGTATTTTTTCTAGAAATCTCTGAGTCTAATCTATTATAATTGGCAAGTATTTAATGTGCATGTTGAGTTATAAATCTAGATCAAATGATTACGGAACAGGATTAGATCCAGATTCAGACAAAATCATGTTTGACTCAACTCTCAAATATTGGTTTCTCATACATTCTTATTCATTGAAGCAATATAGTAGTAGGGGTGAGCATCGGTCCAAAACCGGACCAGACCCGACCGAACCGGACCGGAACGCGAACCAAATTTCAACAATATATGGACCGTAGATCAGACCGATTTGAGGTAGGACCGGACCGGGATCAGATCGTTTTGTGCTAGCACCGGACCATTTGGACCGTAATCAGCCTTTTGTACATGTTTCACAACTTATTTAATTGTACAATTTGATAATCTTAGTCACTTCTAACAATTATATAACTTTAGTATCAAACATTTATACTAGTGCTTATATATGTACTTTATTTGTAGTTATTATAGAATACACCTTCAAATATATATAAATTTTATATAAAAGTCAGTCTACGGCCCGGATCGGACCATATCGGTTTTGGACCAGACCAGACTAGATCGGACCGAAGACCGAACTTATCCAAATTCTCAGACCACGGACCGGACCGAACTCAAATGGATCAGACCAAATTGAGCAGTCTGGTCCGGTTTTGCGGTCTGGACCATTATTTGCTCACCCCTATATAGTAGGGTCAACAAATATATAAAGAAAATGAACAGAAAGAAAGAAAGAAATATGTGAAGCAGCGTGGCATTTTGTAAAAGACAAAAAAAGGTTTCTATTAGATTGGCTGACGGTGTGACCATAGAGGGGGGTTTTAGGAATTAGTCTGAAACGAGGGGGTATTCTGGAATTTAAGGGAAAGAGAGGGGGGTTTTGGGAAAAAACTCAATATTTATCCCATTTCCTATAAAATCCAAGAAAATATAATTAAATTCTTCTTGAAGAGAAAAATATAATATAATGTAATTAATTATAAAACTAAGAAAATAAACAACAAAACAATCACAAAAAGATATCTAAAAGATGTAAATAAAAGTGATGAAAACACATTTATCAGTACTCAACATGATGTCAGCACCAATCATTTGTACAATCAAATTACATCCCTGAAATGGGAGGCTGGTATGAAAGATACGGGTGTCTCACACCATCCCAAATGACCATCTCACATACGTAAAATGGGCTTCTTGTAGCCCAAGTCAGGTTAAATTCCAACTAATGTACTATATAATCAACCTGAAACTCAAACTGACTATCTCAACACTTGAATTGATCATTTGGCAGTCTAGTTAGCTAATCCATTGTGTGAATTGAAATACCTAAATACTATAGTAATCAATCCAATCATCATTCAATACCAACTCCTCTTCTAGATGATTTCTTATGTGTGTGACCCTATAGGTCCCATATCAAGTAGGCAGTGAATGTCCATAACTAGCTTATGACATCACAAACAATTAGTGGTACCTAGTCGCACATCATTGCTACCCAAGTGAAATGGAAAGTTGGAGAGAAACTTCAACCTATAATATGTGTATTGGGCTATTGTGTTTGTACAGTTTCTTTGTCACTGATATCTACATTGAAGTAGAGGCATGGAACAATCATCCTCATTATTATTCAATCTTGTTCCTTGAACCAGAGCAGACTGCAAGAGATATATGTAAGCTCAATATCACATATAGACTCACATGTGTATGTACATGCTTTTCTCGGTCTTGCTAATCAAGAGGCCTTGGATATTATACTCCTGTAGGAGGGACAAATCCCATGTCTATCACTGACAGTCAATCCCCATGTGTCAAAGTCACACAATCATCACCTTTATAATGACCCATGTTTCAAGACTATATTTGATGATGTCAAAGTGTACCGAACCACATGTGATGAGTGTAGTGATTTCAAGTCTAAGAACCACGACCACTACAATCACTGTGAGACTTGAATATATATTTCGTGAAGATGGAGTCCATGTGTCAGTCTCATGGTGGGTCTGTCGATACACTATTCTCTAACATGTATTTGTGTGCTTGGTTTGATATTTACATATCATGACTAATGTGATTTAGTCATCAACCAACTCACACTCCAATCTTATGTGTTAATGTATTCTGTCAACATTCCACAATAACAATCGATTAGGGGGAAAATGAGATTGTATATACTCTTAACATCAGTATCATCTCATTCTTCCAAATCACGTAATTGAAGACATACGTCATTGAGTAATATCATTCTCTAGACATTTATTAATTTATTCATTATCTCATAAATGAATATAAAAAATAAGTTGGAAACTTGACTTTATTATTAATCTAATCATTTACATGTTATGCCATCACAATCATCATATCATTGGCTCTTTGGGTATACATACCAATAGGAAACTTGACCGATCATACAAATTATGATCGATTTTGGAAAATGTAGCTAAAGTGTTTAGATGTTCAAATTACGCGATCATAATTTTTTCTCATCTTAATTACAAGTCATATCATAAATAAAAATGGTTACAAAATTGTCCTACAGGTTTTATGGAATTTTCAAATAAAGTGCATTTGCATTGCTTTTGACTTGATCTAGATCAAGATAGGGCTTGATTGAATTGATCCTTTTCTTTTACCTAATGCCTAAAATAAATAATAAATCGATATTATTATATACATAAAAATGGAATGGTTAAGTCATCATATAAACATAGATAATGTATAACACTTAGGTCAATAAGTGCAAGGAAGCCCTAAATGGCTATCATCTCTAGGTGAGAGCAATGAGAGAGCGAGAGTCGATTTTCCCTAATATGAGGGTGGGAGAGGATATTTTAGGGTTGATCCATTTGTTTTTGTGATGAGTTAAATAACATCCCTAATAAATTGTGAGGACATGGGTAGATCGGCTGTGGGAGATTGGGGCTAGATATCATAGACTATTGGAGTGAAACCTATGTCCATGGGCAGTTAGAGGCGACTCTCCAGTTATCGAATCCCTCTTGGACGGCCAAGATCTAAAGGCCCTGATCAAATCTCATGTCCATGTGTCTATGCGTCTGTGTGACATTTAATGTGTCACACTAGGTTGATTTAATTGACATACTTCGGACCTAGTGTCAATAATGAAATAAACAATGATCATATAATCAAATGGCCATAACTCTCAATTGGTACATCCAAGCATGATGAACTTTTAGAAAAATCTTTGCAACATAGTTATCTAACTATGGTAGAAAATTTGAATTCAAATTCAAATTTTGATTATGGTAATTTCACTTGGTTGTTAATACACATGAATCACCTTTTACGTGCATTTAGGGTTTGCATTATTTAAAAATTTGTGTATCCATAAGATCAGAACATCAAAGGGGGGGTGATTGAGGGTATTTAGGAAATTGATTTTGATAACTTATCTATATCATTAATTTTTTCAAGAGAGAGAAAATAATAATATAGAATCTCACTTTATCACATTCACCTCACCTTTTACGAATTTTGTCCTTAAAATTTAAGCAGCTTGAAAGAGATGTGGATATTTCTACTCGATCTCAGACTTGAGCTCCTAGGTAGCATCAATCTGATCATGGTGTCTCCATAGAACTTTCACCATAATGATGTGTTGATTATTGTGAAGCTCCTTTCATCTTGGAATCAAGAATCTTGACTAGGGACTCAACATAAGATCGATTATATTTTAGTTCTAATGGCCCATGATTCATGATGTGACTAGGATCTTTAACATAAGGATTCAAATTAAAAACATGAAACACATTATGCATTGGAATATATTGAGGTAGAAGAACAAGATGGTATGCACATTCTACAATCTTTTCCAAGATTTCAGAGGGTCAGATGAAGAGAGAAATGAGCTTCCCTTTGTTCTTGGACAAGGCTCAGATGGGCCTGACCTTCAAGAAAACATAATCACCCTTATTGAACTGATGTTCCTCTCGGTGAGCATTTGCATAAGACTTTTGACTGTCCTGTGCCTACTTCATTCTCTACCTTATTAGTGCAACCTTGTCTATATAAAGTTTCATCTCAAGGTGTGTTGCTTGACATCATCCTAGTGTAAGATTTGCATGGTATACCATAAATGGATTCATAGGGAGGCATACTAATACTCTCTTGATAGTTATTATTATATGTGAACTAAGCTAAAGGAAAATAATGCACCACAAGCCTACCCAATCAAGAGCACTAGCTTGTAGAAAATCCTCAAAAATCTACATTATACGCTATGACGGCCCATCGGTCTATGGATTATATATTGTGTTGAAGATCAATTTTGTACCCAGTTCTTTTTGAACTTGTTTCCACAATTAGAAGTGAACTTCTGATCCCTGTCTGAAACAATGGATGCTTGAACTCCATGCATACGTACAATCTATTCCATATAGAGGTCAGCAAGCTCAGACACATTAGTTGTTGTCTTTACAGGTAGGAAGTGAAATTATTTGGTTAGAAGATCCATTATAACCCATGATGCATTGTATCCCTTCCCAGTCCTGGGTAAACCCACCACAAAGTCCAAGGTGATGTGTTCCCATTTCCATTATGGGATTTAAAGGGGTTGTAGTAGATCACCTAGTCTTTGGTTCTATGCTATGATTCTCTGGCACATCAGACATCTAGATATGAATTCAGCAATATCACATTTCATTCTCCTCCACCAGAATACTCGTTGAAGGTCCTTGTACATTTTGGTTGTGTTGGGATGAGTTGTGTACTTTGACCCATGCGCCTCACTGATAATCTTTGTCTTCATAGCTGACTGCTCAGGAACCCACATACAATTCTTATATCGAAGACCACCATTGAGACCCACAGACAAGTACGATAGAAATATTGCTAAAATGAACATGATCATGCATGAAATATTGCTTCCAGTCCACCGGATCATCCATTTTCTTCCACTTGGGAATAGATAAAGATGCACATACTACCCTTTTTCTACTAAGGGCATCAGTGACTACATTTTCCTTACCTAGGTGGTAGGTGATAGTGAAATTGTAGTCCTTCAAGTACTTGAACAATTGACGTTGACACATCTTCAGGACTTTCTGGGTCAGGATATACTTTAAGCTTTTGTGGTTAGTGAACATGTCAAATTTTGACTCGTACAAGTAGTGCCACTAGATTTTGAGAGCATGTATTATGGCAACCAATTCCAAATCATGAGTGGGATAATTAAGTTCATTGGGTTTTATTTTCCTTGATGCAAAGGACACTACCTTCTTATATTGCTCCAGAACACAACTGAATCCATTCCTTGAAGCATCAGTGAAGATCACAAACCCTTTATTTGCCAAGGGTAAGGTCAGAACATGTGCTGATGTCATTTTTTGCTTTAGCTCCTAGAAACTGGACTCACAAGCAATTGACCATCTAAACTTCTCATCCTTCTAAGTAATCTTGGTAAGAAGAAGTACAACTTTGGAGAAATTAGGGATGAAGTGATGATAATATTTGAAAAGGCCCAAGAAACTCCAAATTTTAGAAGGCTTCTGGGAGGTTTCTATTCAAGAACAACTAACATGTTGGCAAGATCAATATATATACTACCCCTAGAAATGGCATGACCAAGAAACCCAACTTTATCTATCCACAACTCACATTTTGACAATCTACCATAGAATTTCTAAGCTCAAAGGACTTCTAGAACTCCCTTCAAGTGCTCACAATGTCTCTCCATAGAATTAGGATATCATCAATAGAAATGACCACAAACACATCGGGATAGGGTTGGAAGACCTTGTTCATAAGATTCATAAATACTCCAAGTGTGTTGGTTAACCCAAATGGCATCACTTGAAATTCATACCCATAAAAAGTTTGGAATGAAATTTTGGAAATATTAGAGTCTTTGACCTTGAGTTTGTTATATCCAGAATGAAGATCAAATTCAGAGAAAACTTTAATAGTGCATAGTTGATCAATGAGGGGAAGAGGATAGTTATTTTTTGTAGTGGCTTGGTTCAACATGTGGTACTCAATACACATGTGTATAGAGCTATCTTTATTCTTTTTAGAGAGAACAGTCACACTCCAAGGGGAAAGACTAGGATGGATGAAGCCTTTATCAAGATGATTTTGTAATTATTTCTTCAACTCCAAAAGCTCAGCAGGATGCATCCTATACAGGACCCTAGAAATGGGAGTGGTTCCAGGAAGAAGATCTATAGAAGACTCAATGTATCATTCAGGAGGTAGCCCTAGAAGCTCTTTCACAAATAAGTTAAGAAAATTAAATTGCACCTCCAATCTTTCTACGAGTCCGATACTAGGATAGGTTGTTGAGACAAATGTGAGGAAGACATTAAAACCTTTAGAAATAATCTTTTAGGTTTAAGAGAGGATATTATAACATTATTACAGAACTCACTTCCCCTAGGGATCACCATAGGATTAGAATTAGGTGGAGTTATGACTACCCTCTTCTTCGTACAATTAATATGTGCATAATACTTGTACAACTAGTCCATACCAAGTATAATATCAAAAGATTCCATAAATAAGAGGATAAATTCAAAGGGCGTGTCATAATTTTCAAATTTTATATGTAGGATATTTGTTTTCTGTAATGTAGTGAATATTTTTCTACTAGGAGTTGACATGTCAAGAATGTATCCTAAATCTTTTATATGAAAATCTAACATAGATGCCAGATTTCATGATATCAAGGTATGTGTAGATAAAAAATCAAACAAAGCTTTATCATAATGATCATTAATAAATACAATGCCTACACAAAATAATTTATTATGCATATGTGAAGGCATTGGACATTATAATTAGATAAATTAAAAGGAATTAAGGTTATCTTCAATTATTTTTTTTGGGATTACCTTAGCCTCTTATGTAGTCACTGTAAATAATCTGGCATTGCGGTGCCCCTGAGGAGATTGAGCAGTAGTTGGAGGGTTTCCAAAGATAGACGGAGTAGGGCATTTATCAATGAAACGGCCCTTCATCTTGCAATTATAGAAGAACGTCATGGTTTGATGACATACTCCACTAAGTTGTCACCCACAAGTCTTGCACTTTGGGTGAGGTTTCTCTGATTGTTCTGGTTGTTTCTCTGTCGTCTTTTACCTCAACTCCCTTTATTTGATCCCTTGTCATGTCTAAGAGTGTACTTTGTAGAATTATCTTCCTTAGTAGTAGTTAACCCTAGGTATCCCATGCCCAAAGGTATCTGCATACCCTGATCCCTTACCAACTTAAGGGACATATCTAGGGCTTCATGAAAGATCTTGGGATGGGAACTGATAACTAGGGTTTCTAGGTTTTGCATCTAGGTAGTCAATATAGTGCTCCAAGAGGTGTTATTCAGTTTAATGTGTGCATAATGCTCTAGAAACCTAAACTTTCGATTGTAGTCATCCACCTGAAAAACCACTATAGGGGGGTGAATAGGGTTTTATGATGATTTTAAAATTAATTTAACCAAGAAACCACAATTGAAATTTGGAGAAGGAGACACGGTGTTTAGAGTGGTTCCACCCTTAGCAAAAACTAAGGGAGTCAGTCCACTACCCAATTGTTTCCAATTGAGATTTTGAAATCACTTGTATTTTATTACCTCACAAGGATGTTACATAAGATACAAATACCTTCACCCTTAGGATAACCTTCACCTAGAAGCAGTCTCACCAACATTGAAGCAGCCTTCCTTGAAGTAACTCCATGCTCCCCCTTGAAGTATCCTTCCTCTTGAAGTATCTTCCCATTGAGACAACCTTCTTGAAGTAATCCTAAGTCCTTCGAGCTACCTGCACCACAGAAAAAGCTCCAACAACCTCGTTTCCGCAGGTTCCAACCTAAGAGTAGCAAAGGAAAACCAAAGCAATAAAAAGGAACAAGAAAGAAGCAGGAAAGTACAACATTACCAATTTAGCACAAGGTTTGAATCCTATATCAAGCATTTGATCTCCTAACCAAAGTTGATGGGCGTGAATATATAGTGGATAGGAGAGCTCAGCCTATAGGACACGAATTCACAGCTTGTAGAAATGTTTTGCAAGTGAAAGCTTTCCTAATGGCTTGCTACAATGTGATCTCAAGTGAATCGTATATGCAAGTTGTGTATTGTAGTTAATTTAGGTGTCCTAAGGCATGTCCTATTTATAGGAATGGCCTACAAGTACTTAGGGATGTTCTAGACACTTTCTAGGGGGTTCTTAGTGCTCAACTAGCCATTAGTTATCCACTAATTGCGATTGTAACGGCTAGTTGATTAGTTCTGAAAAGTGCAGATAGAACTCTTCTTGGTCGAGAAGTTTGTCGACCCAGTGCCTCTCAGTCGAGGAATTTGTCGACCGAGGGTAAGTCTGGAGCAACGTTCAACTCAACTTCCAACTAATTTTTCCCACTAACCTTAATGGCTATAGAACTAAGTCTAACATCTATAAAACATGCTCGAGACACTGTCTCGGTCGAAGTAAAGTTTGACTGAGCCTTTCTCTGTGATGGCTTTTAGTAGGTTTTGCAAATATGTTCATGCTTTAGACTTGGGAGTTTCTCAGTCGAGAAAATGTTCGACTGAGAGTATCTCGGTCGAGAAGTTTGTCGATCGAGACAAACTCTGTTTCAAAACTTTAACTCATATGCTAAGTGTAAGAAATGAATGTGCAATTGTGATGCTCACTTAGGGATGACCTATCTAAGTGTTGTGAGTGGATACGGAAGATCTAAATTCTTGATTTACATGATATCTAAGTACTTGTACATTATAAACTTGTATAAGTTTTTACATTGATTACAATCATGAAAATAAAGCAATTTTGGCAAATTGATCTTCCAAATCTTCACTATCCACCACCTTATATGCTTGTCTCTGAAACACTCAAATAGCAAGTTAAGACCACATGAAAGAAATGTTTCTTATCATCAAAACAAAGGGATTATAATAATGTCCAATTTATCCAACAATGTCCCCCCTTTTGAAGATGCCAAACATTTCCAAAATATAAATCAAGGAAATATAAATCATATGAGTTTCATACATGAAGTTTACCCTTTGTAGCCATTCTCTTGTTTGCAAGTATGATGCTAGCCGAGAGATTATGAAACTCATTTTACTTTATGTTATTGATTTTATATTATTTCTCCCCCTTTGTCATTTCAAAAAGATAACCATGCTAAACATTAATTATGACTTTCATTTCTCCCCCTTAATTTGATAATTTGATACTCAATGCAAAACACTTATTTTTATGTCAAATTTAGCCACAATTTATTTTTCAATCATTTACAAAGGATGTTAAGCCTTAAAATGATATGAGATCCTTTTAGATTCATGGCATATGTGATTTGATTTCTCATCCATTTTACAAGGGATGTTAATCCCTGAAATGATATGAGATTCTTTTAAGCTTATAGTAGAATCAATGAATGTATCTCTAACCAAATACATGGGATGTTAAGCCCTAATTTGTTTAGAGAAATCCATTAAGGACAAGATTACTTTAAAGATACTAAGGTCATAACTAGTTTCAAATTTTCTTTATGATGTTTACAAAATTTTGGGAAATCCTTCTGAATCTTATAGTCAAGATAGTTTTTGTGAGCTCCCCCTTAATCTTATAATCAAGATAATTTAAGGATTCTAAGGTCACGATAAGCATTAGATCATAATAAGTTGACCTTTTATGAGATCTATGCACTAAAATCTTGTTTTCATTATACTAAGATTGAGTGCAAGGAAATGATTTACAATTAATCATTTTGTCAAGCTTATTTTAGGTCGACCTTGACTTCGACCTGGGCACCCCTCAGTCAAACTTGATTTTGACCGAGAGGCAATTTCTGCAGATTTCCAATTTAAGCATTCACAATGATCCATTTTATTGAATATAAAGCCTTTATGTATAGAAAAATTTGTTCCTTAAAAATAGGTTTGATTCTTATAGTATTAATGACTTGAAGCAAATTTATATGACTTGTAACGTTTTTTCTCTTAGAACAAAAAATTAGATAAAACATTGATATTCTTGTTCTAAGCAAGATATTAAAATCAAATAATCTTGCTTGCCTTTTTCTTCATAGAAGATTTTTTTATGCAAAACATAAAACTTAAAGTCAATAGTGAAAATATTCATGCATCACAAAGATGATATCCTTTTCCATAAGCTAAGTACAAGATAATCATCATATGTCAAGATGCATTTTTTTCATAGAGATTTACCTTAATGCAATAATGACATTTTCAATTATATACCATCATCTATGTATGCAATGAGTTGTATTACTATAATCATCTTGATGGCAAGAGCAATATTTATTCAATCCAATAGAATCAAATACATAGGTTTCAATAAAGTTTTCTTAAGGCACATGGTTCATAAAATTTACCAAGGAATATTTTAGGCAAACCATGTGAAAGATCATATTTAATCAATCTTTTGATAGTATGTGATCTTGCAATAAAGACTCATAAAGCATGTCTGATTGCATTAAGAATATAGATTTTTAATCAGCATCATTAATCTTTGTAAGCAACATTATTTGTAGTAATTTGGGTAAGAGCATCATATCCATTATCTCATAATTTTATGATGCAAGACTATCAATATGTTTTGATTTGAAAAATTTGTCTCAAAGTTATTTTCTTCAAAAGGTTTCCTTTTATCTGACTAATAATCTTAGTTGGGTATATTGATAGCAAACTGAATCAGTCAAACAGGTTCAACAGGACTTGAGTCGGCTGAACTATTCTTTGATTGAATACATCTCGTTCGAAGATTTTCTCGACCGAGTCTTCTGCTGTTTTATAGGTTTTATCAGGCTTTTTGCAGGCTTAAAACAGTAACCTTCTCGGTCGACGACTTCTCGACCGACAGTGTCTCGGTCGAATATTTTCTCGACCAAGTGTGTTTATGTATTATTTTTCAGTAATTGTTTGCAAGAAAAAACTAATACAATTTTGCAAGAATATAAAAGTTAAAGCTCAGTTTTGTTGAGATAAGACATTTGAATATCAAAGTAACATTTTAGGTCAAATCTCAACTAATCAAATTCAAATCTCTAAGTTTTAGGAACCCAAACTAGATCATCATCCCTTTTCATGTATGGGCATTAAAAAGAGTAATGTCCAAGACGCAAGCAATAGTGACAACAAATAAAGTCAATCTCATTTCACTTTCTAGGAGTTGAGTTGTTCTTGGGTACATACATAATCTTGGCCCTGGGTGCTTGTGTTCTTCTAGGTTTAGGTTGATAGGATTTCCCTTTTGAAACATATCCTAAACCTCACCTTCCATTATAACTAGAAGAATTTTTCAGAATTTTATCAAGAACATCATTGTTTGTCAAGCTATTAATTTCTCTTTGTAACTTTGCAATCTAACGTTGTTTGATCTAGATTACATGACAAAGCATCTCTTTCCTTCACAATAGCATCATAATCTAGATGATTACATAGGATAGGTTGAGTCTAAAAATTATGCAGTTTTGCAAGCAAATCAACCTTTTCTTGAGAAAGAAGATCATGATTTGTTTCTAAAGTAATCAACTTCATATTGCAATAATTTAAAGATGATTTCAAGGTAAGGTTTTTAGAAACAATATTGTCCTTTTCAAAATAAAGATTATTTAATTTAGCATACAAATCCTTATTAGTTTTAGTAGCTTTCTTTAGTTTCTTTTTGCAATCAACATATTTCTCATGTGTATCTTGAAGACTAGCAATTAGATCTTCTTTTGGAAAATAAAAAAGGCTTACCGCTTCTTCTTCTTCATTTGTTGTAGCAATAAGACATTCTACTTCTTCTTTTCCATCTTCACTATCATCACTTAAATCATCCCATGCAACTTTATATGCTCTTTCTTTCTTCTTGTGAGATGATTTCTTCCCTTTCTTAAGTTTCGGACAATCACCTTTCAAGTGTCCCTTTTTGCCACATTCAAAGCACCTGTAGGAAGAAACATTATGAATTTTGTTGGTTTTAAAACTTCTATATTGCTTACCATTTACAATGATTGTTTCTTCTTCACTATCTTCTTCACTTGTGTCATGATTATTCTTGGTTGATGTTTTGCATGCAATGTCTTTTCTTTTCTCCTTCTTGTATTTAGCCACCAATCTTTCTTCTTCTTCAAGGGTAGCTTCATGAGCCTCCAAGATGCCAATGTGTTGCTCCATCCATAATGTAGTTAGATCATTGGCTTCTTCAATGGCTATCACCATTGGTTTGTACTTTAGAGGAAACCACCTAAGAATCTTTGATACTTGATCTTTTTCACTAATGGCTTTACCTAATGCATTCAACCCTTTAATAATAGAAGAAAACTTTGCATACATTTCACTAATAGACTCATATGGTTCCATATGAAATTATTCAAATTTTTATTTAAGCATACTAATTTTGGAATTTTTTACTTGAATAGTTTCTTCATAAGTAATAGAGAGTCTATGCCATATTTCATATGCAGTTTCACAATTTGAAATTCTATTGAACTCACCTATAGAAATTGAACAATAAAGGATACTTACAGCTTTTTCATTCAATTGGGCTAGCTTTACCGTATTAGCATCCCATGTAGCATACTTCGTTTGAGGAAGATCATATGCATTTGAAACCATTCTCCAAAGATCCCAGGTGATTCCTTGGAAACAGAATTGCATCCTCCTCTTCCAGTAGGTGTAGTTGGTTCCATCAAATGGTGGAGGCCAAGCCACAAGTGTTCCTTCGAAGTTGAGGTTGTTTAGTACCCCATCACCCATTTTCTACAAGACTTTGTTAAAGTTCCTTGAATCCTGCTCTTATACCAATTGAAAAATCACTAGAGGGGGGTGAATAGGTTTTTATGATTATTTTAAAATTAATTTAACCAATCAACCACAATTGAAATTTGGAGAAGGAGACGCGACATTTAGAGTGGTTCCACCCTTGCAAAAAACTAAGGGATTCATTCCACTACCCAATTGTTTCCAATTGGGATTTTGAAAGCACTTGTATTTTATTACCTCACAAGGATGTTACATAAGATACAAACACCTTCACCCTTAGGATAGCCTTCACCTAGAAGTAGTATCACCAACCTTGAAGCAGCCTTCCTTGAAGTAATTCCAAGCTCTCCCTTGAAGTATCCTTCCTCTTGAAGTAGCTTCTCGTGGAGACAACCTTCTTGAAGTAATCCTAAGTCCGCCGAGCTACCTTCACCATAGAAGAAGCTCCAACAACCTCCTTTCCACAGCCTCCAACCTAGGAGTAGCAAAGGAGAACCAAAGCAATAAAAAGGAACAAGAAAGAAGAAGGAAAGTACAACTTTAGCAATGTAGCAGAAGGCTTGAATCCTATATCAAGCGTTTGATCTCCTAACCAAAGTGGATAGACATGAATGTATAGTGGATAGGAGATATCAGCCTATAGGACACGAATTCACAGCTTGTGGAAATGTTTTGCAAGTGAAAGCTTTGCTAATGGCTTGCTACAATGTGATCTCAAGTGAATTGTATATGCAAGTTGTGTACTCTAGTGTATTTAGGTGTCCTAAGGCATGTCCTATTTATAGGAATGGCCTACAAGTACTTAGGGATTTTTTGGAAACTTTCTAGGGGGTTCTTAGTGCTCAACTAGTTCTTAGTTAGCCACTAATTGCATTTGTAACGGCTAGTTGATTAGTTTTGAAAAGTGCAGACAGAAATCTTCTCGGTCGAGAAGTTTGTCGACTGAGTCTCTCTCGATCGATGAATTTATCGACTGAGGGTAAGTCTGGAGCAACATTCAACTCAACTTCCCACTACTTTTTCCTACTAAACTTAACGGCTATAGAACTAAGTTTAACGGCTATAGAACCTGCTCGAGACACTATCTCAGTCGATGTAAAGTCCGAACAAGCCTTTCTCTGTGATGGCTTTTAGCAGGTGTAACATACTGAAAATTGATACTAAATATATTATTGACTATATTGCATAATTCCCACCTCTTGAAAATATTATTTTGTAATTTTCCACATATTGCCTTAATTACATCTGAATACTCTTGACTTTTATACACTTGATATTCTTGATGGTCATGTAGGATCCAATCAAACCAAAACACACCATGAGTTAGCTAGCTACACTTGTTAATCACTGTCTTTGGAATCACATTATAATTTGGACAATCAATCTTGAATAATTAATTGTGCCATAATAATCAATGATGGGTTGGTACAATATATAGGAACTTGGTTAAGATAAATTCATGCAAAATAATATATTTCAAGGCATCCAATATAAAGATCTGACGGAAAAAAAACTGAGGTTGATCATTTTTATAACAATCGAATATATGTGGGATGTCTCTATGCCATAGTAGGACTTTTAATGTAGTCATTTGAATAAAAGTCAATTGGTCGACTACATTGAATATAAAATTGGTATTTCTATGTTGAACATATCATCACTTGCTTAAATGAAAAAGATAAAAAAACACAATAGACCTCAATTATCGGCTTCCTTTCACTTCATACATTATGTCCTTTTGGCAAGTTGAGTAATTATAATTCATATGTTAATTGTATACAAATCGTGATAGCATAAATGCTGCCCACTTAGAAATTCATAAGAAAGACTTATCCTCATTCTCTCCCACAAAGGACTCTAGCAGCCAGTGGTTATGGAATTAGAAATGTATTATTTAATGGTTCTATTATCTCCGAGAAAAGAGAACTCAAACTGCCTTCTAGAATAATCAGAAATGGAAATTGCACTAATCGTACCCCTTCCCCGTAGGTTACGACTTCCTCTCCCCCTCTACTGGCTAGGGCTTTCTCGCGCCTGTTACCCCATGACATTGAACGGCAGGAAACACCCCGCCATCGTCACCTCTCGCCTCTCCATAACCTAAACTCATCTTTCTCTCCCCCTCTCCCTCACGGTCTGGCCTTGCGCCATTACTGCTAATCAACTGGTGCAAGGCTGAGAAAGACTATGACGTTGGGATGTTGCAGACGATGATCAGGAGGAAAACGGCTGACGTTCTATGTGCCTCGTCATCCTACACCAGTGTCGGCTCCTTGGTCATGAACCTTGAGGTGATCAGCCCTATAAATACCCTAGTCACCACTACAACAAAAGCTATCAAGGGCTAGCCCAGATCTTGTAGCCAACACTAGACAAGCTACACCAACCCTTGTAGCGAACTAAAAGTCTATGGACAATTACTGGTAGCCATTGCCTTCGTAGCCATTTTTTTTGCTACAACAATTCTTGTAGCCAGTAGAAAGCTTGTAGCAAATTACATATCCTGTATTTTTATAATCAATCAAGGTTGGCTACAACTATATACGTGGCTTTACAATGTAGTTACATGAGAAGTCTATATTTTGCAATATATGCTTCACATTTATCACAACAATAACATCCTATTTCAAACTAATCAACCGATAGCCTGCTATGGATAAGATACACAGACAATTTATTCTGAATTCATAAATCTTTATTATTATAAAAGGAAAAGATTCGCAGCATCTACAACAGCATCCATTACATATATACGTACACAATGAAAATAACTGAACAACTACTGGTCACTGGACAACCCAAATGAACTTCAGATTACAAACATTTTACAAACACGGAAGCTCCATTATAAAGATAGGTGTGGTCACGTCTATTTCACAACTTTCTGCCATGCTTAGCACTTCCGACACAAGTGTATAAGAAGTTGCATTCATCTGTACACCTGTAATGTATATATACACAAAATGAATAACCAAATACACAAATTATATATATGGAAAGGTATTAAAATATGAGACAAATTAGATTATACATATAAGTATGCTAAACAAGAAAAAATATCTAAAAAATCATTATTGAATATTGCTTAGAGAAAGCACCTAATAAAAAGATTTATGTTTACTGATTTGAAGGATAACCATGTGATGGTGATGACAGAAAGTTAGAAAAACACTTACAGCAACTTCCTCACATACAAGCCACCGAGTACTGGTACCACATCCAAATCACCATACCCCTACTCAACTATGCTCTGCTTCCCTCTAACCACACTTTCCTCTAACCACAAACCTTTGTTGCCCTTTTGCTGCAGCATGAACCACAAAAAAGCATCGACACCAACCACCTCCGAAGATCCCCCAAAGCCCACCTCCCTGTCCCAGCTCTCATGTAAACCTCCTACCACCACAAACCCTTCCTATGATGCCAAAAACTCCACTATAATCATGTAGACTCCAGTCTGCCATTTCCCAAACCCTTTTTTCCTTCCCCTTTTCACTCAATACAAAACAAGTTTGTCCCCTTATTCCCCTAGCCTAGCCACCCATCACCAAGAGAACCTACCTTCATCCGCAAGTGAAACCCAATACTCTGTCAACTCCCCTAATCCAGCTCGTACCACAACCCATCCCCGGTTCTATTTGTACCCCTATGCCATGATGTACATCACACAACAAGAAATTCAAGCTCCTAGATCTTCACCTACCCACCCCTCCCAACATGCGTTTCACACAAGTAACCTATAGTAATATGATTAAACCAGTGTTTAACTGCAAAATGATAGTCAAAGGGGCAAAGCACAAATAAAGATAGCTGCTCTTGAGAAAGATAATTATCATGATGGAAAACATAATTGCTCCGAAGTCAGTGGCAAGCTAACCAACCAACTAATCCAGCTCGCAAGCAATCCATCCCCTCCATTATATGTACCTCTCTTATCTAAACTTGGATCACACAACAGTGAACCCCTATTCCTAGGTCTTCACCTACCCACCCCTCCCAACAAATAGGTCACCCCAGTTTAGAACCCCTATTCCTAGATCTTCACCTACCCACCCATCCCAACACATACATCACACATGTTACCTACTATAATGATCAAACTGGCATTGTAGAGAAAAATGACAGTACAAAAGGGAAAATCACAAATAAAGATAAATGTTATTATGAGAGATCATAAACAAAAGAGAAAAGATAATTTCTCCAAAGTCATTGCAAACTATTGAGTACATGCTACAGCTAACTAACTGAAATCATGAACTGCCAAGCCCTCGCGTAAAATATATCGAGTACGTGTACCACATTTGATCTCCAAACCCCTACCTAATCCCACCCCTTCTTTCGTATGTTCCTACTTCCCTCTGATCACAACCCTGAGCTGACGCTCATTTGTTCTTCTCCTACAGAACAAACCCCATAAAGGAAGCAACACCAACCTCTCTATCACAGCTCCCTAGTATCCTCCACCCACCACAAACTTCCTCTAACCCCGACAACTCCACCATAATCCCATAGGATATCCTGCCATTACCCAATACCACTTCTTCACCTTTTCACCCTTTATTGAACAGTTTTCTCCTACTTCCCAAGCCTCGCAAGCAGATCACTACCATCTCCAAGTGAAATGAAGTACCTGATCAACACCCCTAATCCATCTCGTATCCACATTCTTCCCTTGTAATTTTTTCCCTTGGACCAAACTTGCAGCACATAAAGACAAACCCCTGCTCCTGACTCCACCTATCCACCCCTCTCAATAATTAGATTACACAGGTTACCTAGACCATGCCATTCCCACAGTAATCGAGAACAATGAGATGACTACGATGATATGAGCCTGGTCAGATCAAGTGATCTTGGCACTGAAGAAAAGAAGCCAACATCATCTTCATTCCATTTTCCAAAATATGATTGACGTAAGTGATCCTAGCACCAAACAAGGTCAAGCTTAGGTACAACTCATTGGTGGCTTGTCTTTCAAACCCTATTGAAGTTAATGAGGGACAAATGGGTATTCATCGACAAAAACCAACACCACTTTCTTCCGAAGTCCACTAGTTGATGGAAATCAATAGTCATCAAAGATAAAAACAGATAAACTAGTTACAAGTAGGTTTAGATGGGAACCAATGAGTTTAAAGATACAGACAAAAATAGTAGTGACAACTACATTCCATTCCACTTACAAACTAAGATCCATTTGAGCATAAGTAATAAGCTTGTTCATGGTGGATCCTGTTAGATCTTTGTAGAATAAGATTTTAGTAGTTTTGTGTGGATCAAATAACTAGAATCTAGATTTACCATCGAATTCTTGAGAAAAATATTGATGAGAATATAAGTAGATTCCATAAAGTTTTTATGACAAATCAAGAGCTATAAAAAAATAGTACCAATGAGAAATATATATACAAAAGGGACTTTATCTGAGAGAGTTCCTTGAAAATTATTGAACAAATTGACATCATTAATTGACATCATTCACTAGATAGAAAATATTTATAAAATAACATTAGTTGATTACCTCAATCAAATCCAACTTGCAACAAACAACATCATTATTCCCACCTAGTGATCGATCCTAGCACAACAAATGACAATTAGTGGATACACCAATCAACCATGTATATCTAATACTTACATGACCAATCAATTAGTATATTAAAAGATATAAAAATAATATATACAAACTATTGGGATCAAAAATAATTTATATTATGATACCTTTTCCCTCTATGATATAGAGACAAAAAAATAATGTATATGTGTTATTAGTAACATCATTATATCTAGACTCTTTATTGATATAAAGAGACATGTGGGAAATTGTTGATGAAAAAGTACAAATGAACAGACAATAGTAGATAAGAACCTATAAGATAACAAATGACGTGAAATTAATATAACCATTTTCATACTAATAATAAGGACACAATTCAAATAAAAACTCTGTTTTTTAGTTACAAAACAGCCAAAAGATGCCTTTCCACAAACAAATCTAAGAATAGTGTTTCGCTGACAACTAATGACCCATTCTGACAACTTCATTTGTAAAGAAAACATATTACATATCTTGCAAACAAAGAAACTGATTGTTAATGTCATGACTCGTGATTTGGAGAATCTAGGTTCAATTTGGCCAAATTAGGTCTCATTTAGGTATAAATAGGGTAGACTAGTCTAAGTTGGGACCTTGCGACGAAGGTCACCCATCAGGGTTCTTAAGGCAAGATCTGCCTAGATCAGGCAGAAAGGAGCCACGTTGAGCTATTGAGGCAGCGTCCAGGCGGTCATAGTGTTCAAAAACAAATATAGTTATCTATTTTCAAAAAGTAGTCTTGGTACACTTTTAAGTTGCATAAAGCATGGTTGTGTGAATCAACTAGACATCTTCTTGACCTCATCCTGTAGGAGCCATGTTGAGCTATGGAGGCAGAATCAAGCGGTCAAATGTATTTGACGGCTTCCTTGCATCATTGTTCTCTTCTAGGACAGTCTTGTTTTGTAGCAAGGCATCGTTCCTGGCCATGAAAAGGGTAAGATCTACCAGCTATGAGGTCCCCTTTCCCCCACAGTTAAGAGCATTGAAGGATACTTGCTCTGGTTAGTTTGTATTAGCTTTTGTGTGGCCTTAGTGGGCAGTCCATACAGTCTTCTTCCCCAACCTTTATTGTTTGAGGCTGGCGAAAGGGGTGGGGAAGCAGGGAGTGGAAGAGGTCGTAGGTTTGCTTGCAGTGGTGGTCAATAAGGAAGATTTGTTGGGGGTCATAGGTTGAGTGGGTGGTGATGGGGTATTCATCTTTGTTCAAATGATTTCTCAACTTTGTTATCATCTTACGAGATTAGTAATACTAATTTTGATCAATTTTCTTTGGTCCCTAGGCTTCGGTGACCATGGATGTGTTGGTGCCTATAGTCGTGCCAACATCCATCCCAACTGAGAGAACCATTCTGGACAATAACGCAATAAATAAAAAACAAATAGGATGACTAGCTAGGTGTTGGATGTGAATAACCTACTTTTTCCATCCCTAGTCGCCCAAAGGTGAGGATGACATGATGTGAGCAGAATCAAGAATATTCAGGCTAGGATCTAATCACAGTGCTAAGCAGAGCTTTATTCATTGGGTACCAGATATAGATGGGGAGGAAGTTTATGAAATAGTCCCTACGGACTATTTAGACGCCACTAAATTGGATGTCACTTTACCACCATGGACAACCTATATGCCGACATCCATCCCAACTGAGAAAACCAGTTTGGACAATCACCCAATAAATAAAAAACAAACAAGATGACTGACTAGGTGTTGGATGTGGATAACCTGTTTTTTCCATCCATAGTCACCCAAAGGTGAGGATGAGATCATGTAGGCTAGGATCTAACTGCAACCCAAGCAGAGCTTTGTTCATAGGGCACCAATATGATGGGGAGGAAGTTTATGAAATAGTCCCTAGGGGTAGTTTGAGGTTGGATCTAAACGTCCAAGAAGCATAGACAACATAATGGATACATTCATTATTTAGAATGCTAGAGATGTAGTTGAAGAGACGACATAGGAGAGACTAGTCCAACTAGCAAAGGAAGGGGGCTATTTCTTTTTGGAGTGTTAGTTCCTTTAGTAGGACCAGACAGAGCGCAAAAATGACTCAATAGATTAGGCATGACATGGGTCAACATAAATGGTAGAATAATAGAAAAGATTTGGATCCTTTTCCCCCATTATTAGTAGGTTCTTCTTACCAACACAAGGGAGCCTAGGACGCCTAAGCAAAAGCCTTGGAGTTTCTATGCATTTTGCTATTTTTTAAATATATATTATTGCTTTTTTACATATATGTTTAGCTACATATATATAGATACATTTCTACATGTATTTGTAATGGTTACAACTAGGTTGTAACAACTATATTTGACCTAAAACACATTAGGATGATGTAAAGTAGACATGACTGGCCCTATTTTACCTATATCGATCCAAATTGGACCTAATCTATCATAATTTGACCTAACTCTGACCTAAGTTTGCATGGCATATATTACATTAAATAAACCACTTGTGTCATCATGGCTTGAAAAGTTATATCATGACTTAAGTTTTATACAAAACATTATAGAACCATTGCTAATATGACTACATCAAGAAAAAATTATAGAGAAGTTATGAATTTCATACCTTTAAGACGAGATTACAATGTGTAAGTGATATTACTAAGAGAAGGGGGAGAAAGTTGTGCATACAACCATCCATGTAGAAAAGTTACCTAATATAGAAATTGCATCAGTTGTAGATCACCATGTGTGAGTATAGAATCGAAAAGAGATCAAATGGTAGGACATCAACTAACATTTTATTCACAATATTCTAATTGAGAAATAATCTGACAACTAATCTATATTACTACATAGTACTATACAAAATCAAAGTTAAATACTTAATATATATACACAATTATACAAAACATTATCTGCGTATATTTGGTTACTTTTCTCTTTTTTAGAGTTTAAATATATTGCATGCTTAATCTTGTTCAAGTAAATTCAAACTATGTCAAGTACAAAAGGGAATCATATGTAGAAATTCACCAAGCAACAATTCATATATAAGATGAATATGCTACTAGCAAGTAGATAAGATCATCACATATTCATGTGGTTCTACAATCATGTCGTCCACCAACATATTCATGTTCGGTGACTATAACGTACACGCTGGGTTGTTCAATGGAGTATGGCTCCCTACTCAGGCACTACGGTGGGCATGAGATGCAGGCGTTCAACTGGGAAATGTGGAAAGGGTCCCCGGACGCTAACATGCACGACGTTGAGACCATTGTGTGCATCCCACTGGAGAGTGCGATGAGTTTGCAATGGTGGTGAGCATATGGCGAGGGCGAGGATGAGTTCACAGCGGTGAGTGTAATATGGGATGAGAGCTAGTGCTAGCATAGGAATTCGTGGTGTATCATGTGGAGGTGGGTGAAATGGACTCCCATGGCATGGTCTCCGATGGCGCGAGGCTCATCGGACCGGAGGCACTGCCTCTACCCCGACCGTGTCTCACAAAGCCGACAACGGAGACAAAACTAGCCCGGAGGATGCACTGCACATCTGGCTTGTCCACCCTCCAGCGGCGTCGAGCATGCTCATTATGTACTGGTACATGTCGACGGTATAGGCACATAGTTCGGAAGACGGTTGCAACAAAAAGTCCAATAGGGATATGCACATCTACATGCAAAAATAGTTTCCCATTCCAACCATGGTTGATACAAAGTAGTTGATCATCCTAATTGGAAAAGTTTTACTTCAAATAGGATGAGCACCATTTTTATCTTGATAATAATTTCTTATGGGCATATAAGAGGTATACATACAAGGTATTGCCTTATGGGTTTGCTAAGAGTGTGTTATTAAGGGAAACAACATGATGAATCCTTAGTTGTCCTTCTCTACAAGAAACACATGAAACATGGGAATTCAAATTTCACAAGGGTGAAGAGAGTCATGGGTAGATCTACTATTTTACTTTATGTTACAAGTGTTGTCTCCTATCCATCATTTTTCTCCATACATTTTGTTTGATTCATTGCATAGAATGATGTTGATGCTTGTACTAATATGTTTTGCACTATAAAATGCAATGAGCATTATACGAGGAAAAACAAACAACATTGTACGAGGAAAAACAAACATTCTTTCTATATTTAGAAAATAAAAGCAATCAAGATCTTCTGATTTAAAAAGATAGATGTCAGCTCGAGAATCTAGGCAAATGAAAAGACCTAATAGTGTCCAATCATTAAGATTATCACAATTTAAGAAAAGGATTGTAATCAAACAAATTCATAAGAAGCTCGACTGAATTTAGATGATCAAGAAATATGGAATTCCATCTACCTCTGGTCTCTCTATCATTTGTCACTATTGACCCCAAAAGAGGCGTACTTTTGGATAAAGAAGAAGTTCTCTATAAAGTTCCATATGAGTGCGCTATGAGATTATCAACAACTAAAGTATGGCAAGATCGCCATGGCTATGAGTGGGAGGTGTAATGGAACAAGTATCATGGCAAAGATAATTTAGGATCATGGAAAGAGTATGGTGGGTCAACTAGACTGCAACCAATAATAAAAGTTTGTGAGAGATAAGTGGAGAGATGAGTGACGGTGGGTAATACAATTTATAAACAAAGAACTGATGAGACATTCTCATTGTAATCACAAAAGTGGAATGTTGATCCTTTTTAGTGAAAAACATGTTATTGAGAGAGATTTTGTTTCTCATTTGTGTTAAACTCATCAATTTGTGAGAAAAAAACTCCTAGCTAACTACTGGAAAAGATGTGCATGAAATAAAAAGATTGGTGAAAAACATTGGGCGTGTTGAATGGATATCTAATTCATGATACATCATTCAGAGATGAGATTAAAATTATATCTTAATAATATATATCAGATGCAGTCACCATAACAACTTTACAAGCTAGGTTAGCTGCTATATAATTAGAGAATTGCTCTGTCGTACCAATGTATGAGAAGAAATGAATGCATATATGGGAAAAGAGTCCCACATTATAATGAAACATGTTGCATTAAAGATGGCATTGTCCTAAGGCACTAAACAATAAATAACAACACTAGGAGAAATATTAAATGAACACACATTCATAGAAAAACAATATAATAAAATCAAGACCAGTAAAAATTTAGATGATACCTCAATAGGAAATGGGAGTCAAGACATGCATGAGACAAAGATCATCCTTCAAACTTTCATCTTGGGCAGCACAAACATGTATTTTTTGTCATCCTCCATAAACTTGTATGGGGAGCGTGCTATATTTTTTGTGCTAACCCGATCCAAAGAAGAGTTGAAGAATTAGAGATCCCTCTTGTATCAACAAGAGAAGAAATTGTTTTCAAAGAAAGGAATTTGGGATAAGAACCCAATTTCGTGAAAACAGAACACAATGGAAAGTGCAGAACAACGAGCTAACATTAATTGCAAGTTACTGTGAAAAATACTGGGATTTGTGGTTGGAGTTTAGCAATATCGTAACCTGCTATTCCAAAAAAAGTGGCGGCGGCTAGTTTCTGCCTTCTCTGTAACATCCGATCCATCCGGTTTCAGACTCATACTTCATGGACGATGCTGCTTCTACTCCCACTTTGGAACTCAGCATGGCAGGCCGGATATAGAAAGGGGATGGGGATGAAGGAGCTGCTATCGGCGAGGATAAGGAACCAGCGATCATAGGAGATGGCGAGGAAAGAGCTTCGGTCGGACAAGATGGAGAAGGAGCTACGGCTGGCGAGGAAGAAGCAGTGATCGACGGTTGCCGAAGAAGGAGCAGCTATTGGCGGAGATGGCGAGGAAGATGCAGCAGGATGGTGGTTTCTGCAGATAGCCCTAGGAGAAAATGAGATCTGGTGACTGAAAAGAAGGGGTCAGACGGAGAATGTGTAGGATAGTATCCAGAGCGTTGTGGACGGTTGGATTGGTAAATCAATTCCAGACCTTTCAATTATAAAAAGCAACCAGAGTCCGAGATCGGCGTGCCAATCTATTACCGATTGCGTGACGGTTCTAACCATAGCCCGTCCGGAATGATGCTCATGCCCGTCAGAGCATTCAAATTGCCACCCGTCACAGATACCCTGCTTTCTTGTAGCATCAAGTTCTGGGCGCAGGTTGCTCGACACCTCCTATGAAGGATCGGACAGAACATCACAACCGCCGATAGCATCGGTTTTTCCTCGGTCGTCTCCGACTGCTGGGCACTCGAGCGCGTCTGAAAGCTGCTAGCAGAAATCGAGGACCTCCACCTCCTACTAGACACCGATGACTTCCTGCGCCTCAAGGCCCAAGTCGCCATCTCTGGCCTCGGGATATGCTTCCGCTCCACCGCCCTCACCGAGGCTACAAGGGAATCGAGGGAGCTCAGACACCACGTGCCATCCGTCCTCGGTGCAGAGGCCGACCCAACAATGGGAGGCACCGCACTAATGGACGCCACCATGGACCTCTTCCACCGACGTGGCAACCCCAGGTGGATCCACATCCTGTAGGCATTCCAGGTTGTCGACGCGGCAGTCAAGAAGTCCCAAGTGAAACATTGAAGAGGGCAAGCTAGCCGGGGAGAAAGCAGAGTAGCGAGCGAGATACTGATCGGGACGAGGTAGCCGGGGAGAAAGCGAAGCGGCCAACACAAGATGAGGGTGTCGCGCGGCCGTTTCGTGGGGCTGGGCTGATGGCAACCCTAGTGAAAATGGCAAATGTGAGTCGGGTGCTAGCGGATATCTATTGATGGGCCGGGAATCTGAGTCCGTAGCGATTTTCTTCCACATCCTGTAGCGAGTACTTGGGCTTGTAGCGCTATGGGGTTTGTGTTCTAGTGCACCACACCTACAGATCCACAGCACCACACCTTGACAACCACCGCCGTTGTAGGCATCCTCCCACTCAATTACTTCCTCCCTCAGCCTGCAAATCTTCATCGCTAACCACTTTCCGGCACCGCCAACACCAGCGCGTGCCCTTCCTTCTTGCGATCATGTTGTAGTTTGGCAATTCAACCCCTTCTCCCTCAATCTATGTGCTTCCAGTCTGGACCGCAGCCACCACGTCGGACCACCTCCGATCGAAGCTGCTGCAGGCAGCACCAGAGGAAACCACCCTCTGTAATCCAGGCTCACAGATCCTTGATCGCCACGGTGGAATAAGGTCTTAATCGCATAGCTACGATGGCATTGACCTTCAGATGGTTTCTCGGCCAAACTGGCATGGTGTGCGCCAGGAAATCCGACCGCCTACCTACTATAGAACTGCAGGTCATCAACCTGCACCACCCCGACCTGCAACAACAGATCCCTGCGCACCTTAGTTCTCAGTTCACCACCTAGCCCTCTCCTCAAATCCAGATCGTGTACAAGATTTTGGATGACTGGTAGGGCGACATGGAAACCACCTTGACATGAAATAGGATCTGAAGCTTCAGACCTGGCCGACTAGGTGAGAAACTAGTGGAGAAGAACCGTTGCACACAAGCACAGTTGCAACTGGAACTGATGACAAGGTCGGCGCTGGCCATTCCAGCAGTAGAACTACTGAGGGGCATTTCCGCCCTCACTACGCTCAGATCAGAATGACCTTGAAGTTGGCCTTTGGGCACATCATGAAGGCTGCATAGGATCTCGATTGGTTGTTGTTGTACCCAGAAAGCATATTCAGTCGCCATGCCTTGTTTCTAGCAAACTCCATCTCGCATGGGTTGACATAACCAAGCCTACAAGATTGTGTAGTAAGGATCTTCAATTCTGTTCGGCTTCGTGGAGTGAAGAGAAGATGGAAGGAAGAAGATCCTCACTCGTCTTGAAATAGATTGCTACATCACAAACCAGAATATGAATACTCGTGCAAAGAATTAGGAAGGCCTGGACAAGACACCTTCAACGTAGGTAAGATGATTCCATATTGTTTAAGAATTCATAAACAAATCCACTAAGTACAGGATGATCTAAACTGAGCAACAATAAAGATAACATGTAGTCTAAACATGAAGATAACTCGATTGAGTAGTTTGTCATATTCTTATCACAAGCGTCATACATTTACTACTATACTTAAATATATAATAATCTATTTAGTAGCATTGTATCACGTACTCTAATGGATAAAAGAGTAAACAATAATTGAACTAGTATGAGAGTTTTCCTAATCTATTTAGGAGACGATTATCTAAGGACGATCACGTAGGCATACTCGTATTAGTAAGTAGACATTCCAAATTTTCAAGTAATTCTTAGTATAAGCATAAAAACGGACTTATGATTTTATGGCAACGTAGGAGAGAGTATAGACATTAAGAAATTTATGTTCAGAAATTAAATATAAAAAGAATGTGGAACATTAGGTCAAAGTCTATAATATGAAGGTTGACAATTGAATACGTAAGTACGTGGATGACTTAGACACGTAATCCTATAGTCCATAACTAAATATTAATATGTAGATGATCATGGATGACCATCAAAAATATGCTAAGAATCATATGCTCACTTAATAAGATGACAAACCTAGATGAAAATATATAAATTATAATGAAGATAGGATATGAAATAGTAATCCAATGTGGAAAATAAACTAATCCTAGATAAGACAAATTGAACAACATTGATTCCAAGTCAAATGGTGACAATATTATTATTCTCTATAGCTACCTCTTCATAAATTCTTGGAGACATTATGATTATGCAATCCTTGGAACCCTGAATAATTAAGGTACTAGATTCTCTATTTTTATATTGAGTTATTCATTTCCCTCTTGAATGCCTTATACATTGTTTAGTGGTGAACCATATACTTGTGTAAGTCTTTCCTACCTCTTTGAAAGTTCACCACCTCAGATTGATTATTGTTTGAATGCATTGAATATTATAATAGCACTTGAATTGATCTATTTGGAGTTTTGACTCCCTGGACATTGGTCCCTTTGGGCTTTGGCCCCTTAGATCTTTGGCTCACTTCAGGTAGGGTACATCCCGCCGCCCTGTGCACAGGAGTAATGGATTAGTTGTCCCCCAGTCGACTGGTTAACATAGTAATTAGGCTCAATGTTGTTCTTTCATAGATGATTGAACATAAGGCATTGTTGCCCTTGAAGGAAATGATATGATAGTGCTCAACCTTAATATTCAAAAGTTGATTATTGCAAGTAATTTGATAATTTGATATCTTGAACTGTATTGCATAGCCTTGTGGAAATTTGTATCTTGAATACAAACATTTAAATATTTCTATCCTTGCTTTGATGAATTTAGTCCACCAAATATTCCTTTCCTAGATTTTATATTCCTTGAATAATATTTAATACCTATGTTTTGCAAATAGCTCGATATAAGAATTTAATACCAGCTTTTTTGACCCTTTGTTTCCCTTCAATGGGGTCCATGTGTGGTTTCGTTCCCTTTGGGAACTCATGGGCAGCTGATCGATGGAAGAGCTTGAAGAGACATGCACTGGGTAGTCCTCCATTGAAGACTAGATAGGAATAAATTTTATTTCTTAAACTTGTAATCATATTTGTAAGCTTTCGCGACTCTGATGTACAAGCATGATTGTATTAAAGATTGTGTATGATTGTGATATGATTTTGTAAATATTTGATCGTAAAGATTGGGTCCTTACAGTAGGTTTTGCAAATATGTTCGTGCTTTAGACTTGGGAGTTTTTCGGTTGAGAAAATGTTTGACCAAGAGTATATCGGTCGAGAAGTTTGTCGACCGAGATATACTCTATTTCAAAACTTTAACTCATATGCTAAGTGTAAGAAATGAATGCGCAATTGTGATGCTCACTTAGGGATGACCTATCTAAGTGTTGTGAGTGGATAGGGAAGATCTAAATGCTTGATTTACATGATATCTAAGTACTTGAACATTATAAACTTGTTCAAGTTTTTACATTGATTACAATCATGAAAATAAAGCGATTTTAGCAAATTGATCTTCCAAGTTTTTTCTATCCACCACCTTATATGCTTGTCTCTAAAACACTCAAATAGCAAGTTAAGACCACAAGAAAGAAATGTTTATCATCATCAAAACAAAGGGATTATAATAATGTCCAATTTAGCCAACTCCACCAAGAGGTTGACTAGCTTAAGCTCTGTGTACATCCTCTCCTTCCTCTTCCTCTCAGCTATGGGAATAAAATAGTCAATGAAAATGGTTTTGAAGGCTTCCCACTCGATGGTGTCAACCTCTTCTTCCTTATTCCCACATAAATTTTCCCACTTGGTTTTTGCCCCTCCCTTAAGTATGTATGTGATGAACTTTAATATCTTCTTGATGGGTACTTCTAGGACATGAAAGGCATTCTTCATGGACAAGTTCAATGCCTAAGCTTTGTCTAGGATCTCATGTTAGTATTCGCCTCAAAAGGTATCAGGGTTTAGTTTGAAAGAGTCAAGAATGATAACCTCCTTCTTAGAATAACTAGTCTCAGTGGTTCCTTTTAGAGAAATTGTTTCCACAAAATATAATAGGACTTTCTTTTGTTGTTTCCACCTACCCTTGGCCATTTTCTTAGGATGAGGTTCTCCATAAGTTTTAGGTTATTTTCTCTTATGAGAGGATGACTCTTATGCGACCTTAGAGCCACATGTTTTTGGAGCCATCTAAAATTTAATAAAGTAGATCCTTAATTAAGGTATGGCCAAAAGTAAGGGACATTTAGGGTTTTGGAAAGGTAGACTTAAACTACCATAAGGTAGCCTCATGTGCAAAGTAAAGTAGCTCTGAGACTTTAACCAGACCCTGGAAGATGCTATCCAAGACACCTGCACCCTTTATATCCTTAACTCATGCACTAGCCTAGACTCATAATAGGGTGAATGAGGTTTCATGCAGCTATGATGTGAACTCCATCTCTGATACCAAGTGTGACGACCCCAATTCTAGCATACTTTCCATAGTGACATTACATTGATATGCGTGCACTCATATCAATAAGATGTCAAGAGGGAAAATATGAGGAATAGTGGTTATCATCAAGAATAAATAGAAGATGGATCATGTTCAACAACATCATATAATTATGAAAAAAAACCATAATTCATTAATAATAAAGATAGTCATGTTTACATTTATTTATGAGAATGAAAAGACTAATATCAAGAAGAAAGGAAAGTACATAGGATAGACTACATCCTATACATCAACTGGGAAAAAGAAAATGTAACTAGATAAAAGAAATAGAAATAAGCACCAAACTATTCTAGATCCTAATAGAAATGAGCTTTATTATTTCCTTCTAGTACTTTGACTTCTTTTATTGATTCTTTGCACCTAGAAAATGTTGGGTTTTATGGGAGGCAGAGAAGGCAGCGGAAACAAAAATTTTCTCCCCCAAACCCGAAACAAGGAAACGCGTCAACGTCTATATAATAGGAAAGAGATGGTTTGTGGAATCATACCTTGTCCCGAGGCTTGCTCGGCGACAATACCTCGCGCCTTGTGCAGTCTTCACCTCCGGTCTTGGACGGTGTCTGTGCAGCTCCTGGTCACATCGGGATTGACGACTCCTCCTCTCACCAGACTGTCGGGGTTGACAGTTGTCCTCCTGAGTGGTAGAAACCTCCCGCCTCTAAAGTAGTCTACACAGACCACCTGGAACTCCACACTCCTTGTCCCACAAGGAGTTGGAAGGAGTCGCACCCTCCTGTCAGTGTACTAGTCTCCAACACACTCTCCTACTGCCAGTTGCAACTGCAGTTGTCTTTCCCTTGTTGTGCCTCCCTTATCGGGTAGCACTTGCTCGGGATCTCTCTCGGTTACCAAAACTAGAGAGAATGACAACTTTGCAGAGCAACTGGTTGCACTGAGTTGTTCTTTGAGAAGCCCCCAATACCCCTATATATATAGGAGGGTCATGGGACAGGGTTCTCCATCCCGGGCAATGCGGGACAAAAAGAAGGAGTAGAAGGGTTCGAGATTTTCCACAAAAGCAACCAACTCGCAACCTGAACCGATCGTTTCACAATTGAAACGATCGGTTGGGGATCTGAGCCAGTCGGTTGACACTCAACTGATCGGTTGGGACCCATGAGCCGGTCGGTTCACTTTCTGAACCAGTCGGTTCGTGGTCCTGATCAGTTCTCGATTGACTTTCCTTCTTTTGTTTCTAATTGGTATCAAATACCAATCCTTGTTCCAATCTAATTGGGCAAGTGAAACGCAAGGAAAATTCTCAACAATCCTACTTTCCCAACTTGCTCGGTTGCACCAGTTGAATCGATCATTTCAACACTTGAAGTAATCGTTTCACCCTTACCATGAGTTGATCGACTCACCACCTGAGCCGACTAGTTCACCAAGCTGAGCCGATCGGTTCATCTCATGAGCCGATCGGTTGGGAGTGCAGATTGTACAGAATCAGTCAATTGCGATTTCAATCAATATGATACTCCAATCAATGTGTCCAACACCTTGAACACTATGATTTTGAGCTATCAATAAATTGAGTGTTTAATTGAACTACTAAACTCCTTTAGTAATCAATCTAAACATTGTTTGTGGACAAAACTCCTCTTTCAGGTTAAATCCTATGTGTGTGACCCTGCAGGTCCATTTCACATTGGCAGTGAAAGTCCATAACACTTATGACTTCACAAGCAAAGAGCGGTGCCTAGTCACACATCAGTGCTACCCAAGTGAAAGTAGAAATTTGGAGAACAACATTGAATCCTACAATCCGTGAATGGTGTTACAGTGAATGTATAATTCCTTTGTCGTTGATATCCCAAATGAACTTGAGGCATGGAACAGTCATCCTGTCAACATTCATTCTCTTTCTTGATCTCAGAGTAGATTGAACGAGATATGTATGACATCAGTATCACATACTGATTCACACATGTGTGCGCACGCCTATCTCAATCCTACTCATCAAGTGGCCTTGGATATCAAATTCCCTCAGGAGGGACAAATACCATATCTATCACTCACCCCTCAAAAGCCCCATGTGTCAAAGCCACCCAATCATCACCTTTATAACAAACCATGTTTCAGGACTGCGTTTGATGATGTCAAAGTGTGTCCAATGACATGTGTTGAGTGTAGTGATTTCAGGTCAAATAATCACATTCACCACCATCACTGTGAGTACTGACTGTGACTATCATGTCATGGTTCCATGTGTCAAACTCACATTGGGTCTGTCCGGTACACTTGTTCTCTAACAAGTACCTATGTGTTTGGTTTGATATCTCTATATCATGACTAATGTGATTCTATCATCAACCAACACCAAAATCTAGTCTTTTGTGTCATTGCTATCTATCTACCTTCCACAATGACATCCGACTAGGGACATAACAAGAATGTACAAACTCTTAGCATCCATATGATCTCATCGTTCAGGTCTTGAACCTGAAGGCATACGTCATTGAGTACTGTCATTCTCTAGACATTCAATATGTTTTATCACTATCTCATATGACTGAACTAGAAAGAATTGAAAGCTTGCCTTTGATGTTTATCAAATCAATCTTAATGTATCCCACCAATCATCTCATGATTGGCTCTCAGGGCATACATACCAACAGACTCCCACTTGCACTGTGAGCGAATCACCCTTGAATCATATTCATTGTGATCTTCAAACATGTCCCACATGTTACTCTGCTCTAGTGCAATCATAGTGAGTAATGGCAACACCTTGCCAAAGTCAGTATAAATTGCATGTCTCTCATCTCTTCACTGTACGTCACACGTATGAGATGGAGTTGCCGTAATATGTGATCTATTATTCCTTTGCTAACCTTTAGCCACATTGCATGATCAAGGATTCCATACTTGTCATCAATGACCAGAATATCTATAAGTTCATCTCATGAACTTCCAGATCCATATAGTATCCACTAATGTTCTCTAACACACGAATACTTGGCATTTCCTTTTAAATGGTTTTATTGGAACACTTCCAATTATCAACAAACTTTCACTTTTATATATCCTATATATATTTTGTGATTAATTTTTAGTCCTTTCGGAAGTTCGCATCAATGTAACTCTTTACATTGAACTCTTCCTTATCTCCATAGAACTAGTACTTCTCAAGCACTTATCAAGTTCTTATGGTTTTCAGTAACCCTTACTGGAAGTAGACAGTCATCCACTCATCATGTACCACATACGAGTTATCAGGATGAGCACATCATATTTTCATGTCATACATACAAGATGATGAGTGCATTTTGTTCTTGCCATGTCCATACATGCAAGATAATGGGATGATTACATACATGATAGATCCATATCTATTCTTATTGTTCCCATTCTTCATAAGAATTGGACACTTGGCCTTGGGATACTAACTCCATGTAACATGGATAAGTTTTCTCCCACTGAATCTGTGTACACTGAACCCTTTAAGACAGATTATCAATGTATGCTCTCTCTTTTCAAGTCAAGAGGTTTTCGAGAACTATCTCTATAGATCTCTATGCCTATCACATAGGAAACATCTCTATCTTCCTTAAAGACAATTTCAACTTTGGATTTCCATTCTAGAACATTTCCATTTCACATCAATATGTGGAATGTGAACACGCTCCCACTAAATCACAGATCCCTTCTTTATCTTTGACATATCAGTCAAACCCTTTGACTATATCATCAAAGTAAAGATCCAATTCTAAGTTGCTTGTACTCAATAAATCACATTGATTAGTCCATTGTAACTTATAGACTTCATTTGCATTAGTGGATTCAAAAACCTTATCGGTTGTGTCATGTACACATCCTTGTTTTATTCCTCATAGGAATGCGGTTTTAGTATTCATATGCCAAATGTCTTAGTCATTAAGTTGCAATCAATAAGCATCATCCTTCTCAAAATGTTATCCATGTATCTTAACACTTAAGACTTATTTGCACTTATGGATTTGATCTAATAGGTGCCACCATTAAGGTCATACCTTATGGTTCACATGGATGTCATTTAGGATGTAATGGTCATAAACCATAACTCAAAATTTGGTTCCTCATATTCATCTAGATAGTTGACTCATCACATGAACAACTCATCACATAGATAATTGAGGTGTATCTGTCAAGGATATAAGAATTCACAACCCTTGTGATTCTCAATGTCCTTTATTAGTGTGGGGTATTCTTTTATTAAGAAGAATTCAGTAATTTGATAATCATCCTCTAACTCCTTAGAGTATGACTCCTTATTGATTTAGACATCACCATGCCTTAATCATGAGTTCACTATGATACACTATCATAATCACTCATAAGGATCTCAAACATTTGGTCCAAGTATTTCATTCATTGATCTCATCAAGAATTAACACTTTACCAAATTTGCACTTCATCTATGATAATCTTGAACACTTCAAGATATTCATATTGGTATTTCTCTAAACACCAATTGAAGTATTAGCATTTGTTCCAATAGGTATGTAAATACATCACATGTATTATACCTAATAGGATAATCATTCTCCCACTATCTTTAGTGAAGATTGATTAATCATGTCCAAGATATTCATGTCTCTTACTGGTTCTCTAACCAAAAGAGTCTAGATTTATCCATCACATGGACACTAGAAATGAATTTCTCATTATTGATGCTAATTTGATTGTTTGAGTTATCTATAACTTTTAGGTATCATTTTATATTATGCATACCATGTATCACAAGATAAACAAGGCATCACCACAAAGATCATATCTTTAAGATTGAAACATCAACTTTATTAATTGCCATCATTGTCATACAATATGCAAAAATAAAGTGTTTCTATCTATTGGCAATATATGAAATAGAAGTTCTCAACTCTATTTCGTGCCCTTTAGGCTGAAATAAACTAAAAATACTCCTATCTATGGCAGCAACACTTGCTCCAATGACGGGTACTTCTTTCTTGGTCCTTTCACAAAGGCCATCACTTCTTTGCGGATCTTGCATATCATATATGATAGATCCATATCTTGGTATCATATACCTCAGATAAAGAAGCGGTTCATTTCATGATACCTTAGGTGGAGATCTCCATCCCCTCCTTCATCTTATTTTGTTCTTCCAGATATAGAGGGCAATCCCTCATACACCCTTTCCCCATGTGCCTTGAGGCTGAAGACGGCTTGGATTGCTGGCTAGCATCAGAACACTTCTTTGCTTTTCCCTTTTCCTTGCCCTTAAGAATTACCTTTCTCTTTAATTACATCAAAGATTATGGTTTGTCATTCTTCATCTTTGCCTCTACTATCCTCAACACGTCCAACAACTCTGTCAATGCTTGTCAAAGTTGTTCATGTTGTAGCTTATCATGAATTGTATGATTCTCCCAACATTTGCAGTATCATACCAATAGCCAACCCTTGGCTCAGAAGGAATCCTTCTTAGTCAGGTTTTCCACATACCCAATCACATTTAGTGTGTGAATACCTTACTGGATCTCCTTCTGTCATGACATACTAGGACAGTGTCTTGGAGACATCATATGTCTCATGTTTTCTCTACAACTCATAGTTTAGAGAACACAACATCAAGCACTCCTCATCAATGTCATCCTCGGTATGCTTCCATAAGCATACTTTCAGCCATTGATGTGGTTGGATTGAGTTCATCTGGTCTTGGTATAACTAGGACTAACAACTTTCACTCTTCGATTGAGAACACTTCTCAATGTCCTAACCAGTCGTGGAATTATTCCCATTTAATTTGTTGGTCTCAAAGACCGATCGCAAATAAAGTGATTATTGTTGATTAACCATTTATTTTAACAAAAGGAAATACATGCAATTTTAGTCCAAAACTCTTTTGAATTGTTTGATTGATTTGAAAAGTTGACGATATAATTAGGCCTTTAATTAATTATCGCTCCCACTATTTTAGTTCAAATTGATATCCCTCACCATCAATTCGGAAGATTGTAGCGTACAACCTTCTAGTGGGCAAGATCCTGAAATCCTCTAAGCCATGGACCAGCTAGGGCTGTCACCCACAACATAGATCTCTCAGGTAGGCAACTCTTAATAAGATGTCATATGCAACTCCTTGCCATGATCATCTCCATGCCTCAAGGTACTAGATCCCATCTAGATCACCTTATTAAGTCCGACCCAAAGCAAACACGATGAATATGCACCCTGCTAGGGCAGACCCACACATTCGTCCTTCACGCTTCCACAAGATAGACTGTGCACCACGCTAGGGTGTTCCCACACTTGGTCGATCAAGATTTTCACGTGTGTCGCATTTGGAAGGCATCTAAAACTTAATATATAATGAGGGATTTGGTTTTTATATACATATACATATCCAATCACCACAATACATAGTACGTATCATATACATGCTATATCCCACAAAAACATGCAAAATGATAAAAGTGATGATTATGTCCATCCTAATGTGATTCCTCGAGCCAATAGGAATCATGGTCATCTAGGTCTACATCACATGCAACCTGTACAAGATGAACTCTGTGCTTTACCTTTCTGGGTTTGATCAATTCATCACATGAATGATCGGCTCACCATCAGACTGGTCGGTTGGGTGCCACCAGCCGATCAGTTGGCTCCTCCAACCGATCGGTTCACCTGGTCATTGTGCATCTCATCATGGCCGCCACCCGCTCGTCTCACTCCTCGAACCGGTCATCAAGCGATCGGCTCACTCCTTGAACCGATCGTCTAGAACGTCAACCGATCGGTTCACGCCTTGAACTGATTGTCTCAGCTGTCGTCAGGATGTCTGTCGTTCTTCGACATAATAAGAAATAAAATTCTATCCTATTTTACATTGTAAAAAGCGAAACCTTGAGTTACATTCGAGGGGAGCAAAGGTAGGAAAGAAATCTCGAATTATTTCGATTTACATCAGGAATATGAGAAGGAAGATCGGTGCGCAGACCGAGATGCAAGCAACAACATACAACCATACACAAATAGGGTTTATTGGACATAACCACGCTATACATCCACAACAAAACTCATTTAAGGGCGACGCGTATCGATTGCATTAATAATACATATCATATATGTAATTGGGATTTGTGGATTTAGGATTGGACATGCATAAAGCCAATTTTATTCGCATAGTATGCAATAAATAAAGGCGACAAACCAAAATCGATCATATCGATAATCCCTAAAATATAGGGCAGTTGACATGGCTCTGATACCACTATTGGGTTTTAGGGGAGGCAGAGAAGGCAGCGGAAAAAAAAAATTCTCCCCCAAACCCAGAACAAGGAAACGCGTCAACGTCTATATAATAGGAAAGGGATGGTTTGTGGAATCATACCTTGCCTCGAGGCTTGCTCGGCGACAATACCTCGTGCCTTGCGCGGTCTTCACATCCGGTCTTGGACGGTGTATGTGCAGCTCCTAGTCGCATCGGGACTGACGACTCCTCCTCTCACCGGACTGTCGGGGTTGAAAGTTGTCCTCCTGAACCGGCAGAAACCTCCCACCTTTGAAGTAGTCCACACAGACCACCTGGAACTCCACACTCCTTGTCCCACAAGGAGTTGGAAGGAGTGGCACTCTCCTATCAGCGTACTAGTCGCCAACACACTCTCCTGTTGCCAGTTACAACAGCAGTTGTCTTTCCCTTACTGTGCCTCCCTTATCGGGTAGCACTTACTCGGGCTCTCTCTCGGTTACCAAAACTAGAGAGAACGACAACTTTGCAGAGCAACTGGTTGCACTGAGTTGTTCTTTGAGAAGCCCCCAATACCCCTATATATAGGAGGGTCATGGGATAGGGTTCTCCATCCCGGGCAATGCGGTACTAAAAGCAGGAGTAGAAGGGTTTGATATTTTCCACAAAACCAACCAACTCGCAACCTAAATCGATCGTTTCACAATTGAAATGGTCAGTTGGGGATCTGAGCCGGTCGGTTGACACTCAACCGATCGGTTGGGACCCATGAGCCAGTCGGTTCACTTTTTGAACCGGTCGGTTCGTGGTCTTGATCAGTTCCTGATTGACTTTCCTTCTTTTGTTTCTAATTGGTATCGAATACCAATCCTTGTTCCAATCAAATTGGGCAAGTGAAACGCAAGGAAAATTCTCACCAATCCTACTTTCCTAACTTGCTCGGTTGCACCAGTTGAATCGATCGTTTCAACACTTGAAGTAATCATTTCACCCTTACCATGAGCTGATCGACTCACCACCTGAGCCGACCGGTTCACCAAGATGAGCCGATCAGTTCATCTCATGAGCCGATCAGTTGGGAGTGCAGATTGTGCAGAATCAGTCAATTGCGATTTCCATCAATCTGATACTCCAATCAATGTGTCCAACACCTTGAACACTATGATTTTGAGCTATCAATCAATTGAGTGTTTAATTGAACTACTAAACTCCTTTAGTAATCAATCTAAACATTGTTTGTGGACAAAACTCCTCTTCCAGGTTAAATCCTATGTGTGTCACCATGTAGGTCCATTTCACGTTGGCAGTCAAAGTCCATAACACTTATGACTTCACAAGCACAGAGCGGTGCCTAGTCACACATCAGTGCTACCCAAGTGAAAGTAGAAAGTTGAAGAACAACTTTCAATCCTACAATCCGTGAATGGTGTTATAGTGAATGTATAATTCCTTTGTCGCTGATATCCCAAATGAAATCAAGGCATGGAACAGTCATATTGTCAACGTTCATTCACTTTCTTGATCTCAGAGTAGATTGAACGAGATATATATGACATCAGTATCACATACTGATTCACACATGCGTGCGCACGCCTATCTCAATCCTACTCATCAAGTGGCCTTGGATATCAAACTCCCTCAGGAGGGACAAATCCCATATCTATCACTCACCCCTCAAAAGCCCCATGTGTCAAAGCCACCCAATCATCACCTTTATAACAACCCATGTTTCATGACTATGTTTGATGATGTCAAAGTGTGCCCAACGACATGTGTTGAGTGTAGTGATTTCAGGTCAAAGAATCACATTCACCACCATCACTGTGAGTACTGACTGTGACTACCATGTCATGGTTCCATGTGTCAAACTCACGGTGGGTTTGTCTAGTACACTTGTTCTCTAACAAGTACCTATGTGTTTGGTTTGATATCTCTATATCATGACTAATGAGATTCTATCATCAACCAACACCACAATCTAGTCTTGTGTGTCATTGCTGTCTATCTACCTTCCACAATGATATCCGACTAGGGACATAACAAGAATGTACAAACTCTTAGCATCTGTATGATCTCATCGTTCAGGTCATGAACCTGAAGGCATGCGTCATTGAGTATTGTCATTCTCTAGACATTCAATCTGTTCTATCACTATCTCATATGACTAAACCAGAAAGAATGGGAAGCTTGCCTTTGATGTTTATCAAATCAATCTTAATGTATCCCACTAATCTTCTCATGATTGGCTCTCAGGGCATAATCAACATAATGTGTTGTGTACGTGGGTGAATGATACATATATATTACGTTCGCATGCTTGAAAATTTGAGATAGAAGAATATGAAAAGGAAAACATTATTTAGAGTGAGAATCGGGTATACCATTATTTTTAGCACCTTTCCATGAGTTTGTATTACTATTGTGGACTAGCACATCATCACATATATTATTGGGCCCATTCCCTATATACCATGTACTCTAGGGATCTCCCTATGTACCTGGCACTCTAGGGAGGTAGTAGTCAAAATTAATGCTTTCCCTCTCTCTTAGGGAGATTAATGAACACCATTTGTAACTATGATTCATTCTTATTTTTATTGTTCTTATTTTCAAGGTAGAACTATACTACATGCACATGCATACAAGCAATGTTCTAAAAATAAGACAAGAAAATATGTTATACATATTTCACACTAGAAAACTAGTCTTATGCTTAGATAGCCCACGTTCCTGATCCTATTAGATCTGAAATTTCTAAGGATCTACTAAAAAAGTCATGAAGGGCCTGGTGTCATTATGTGCCCATGATATTTTAGTTTTAGGGTTTGGACTTAGTCAAGGTCGATACTACCATATTATAATCATATTTAGTTTCCCTTGATGATATTGTCTCATTTTTAGGGTTATACTATTAGATCTAGGGCTAGATATAGGTTTGTCCCATTAAACTTCTTTATCATCTTGGGGGAGAAACATCAATATTAGGGTTCAAGATGTTTAACTCATCAATGATCAATTCTTAAAAGGTACACATGATTAATCAAAAATAGAGATAGATCTAGGGTTTCTTAATTGAAAATTATTATAATTAGATCATGAATATCATTTTCATCATTTCTAGATAAAGAAAATACTACTAGAAACTCAAGTAGGTTTATGGTATCATTTTTTAAATAGGGATCAGATTTTTTGTTTGAGTTCCTTAATTTTTTCTAATGAAATAGTATATGATTTCTTTATTATCGGACATTTGTATCTTTTTTTATTTTTCTATGATAATTAGGTTTTCCACATATTTTATTAATTAAATAAAAGGGGTAAGATTTTACATGGATCACTGGCCCGATCTGACTGGATCAAAGGCTCATATTGATCTATCTAGGTGAGATGCACCCACTGACTCGTGTTCTCTTAGAGGAGGTGGTGCTCCCAGGTTGTCTGTCTTGAGCCGAATTGGCACCACGTCGGCCCCTCCTTTTCATCTCTCCCTCCTCCTGACTTGTTGTTGCCTCAATCTTCCTGGTAGATCACCGCTGAGGTCTGCTCCTGTGAGGAACGATGTTGGTGTCTGGATGAAGGTTCCCACACATTCGTAAGGCCACACCGCACTCGGGCGTCCAGGTTCCGCACCACGGCTCCCTCTGGATCTCCTTGCTACTTTGAGGGTAGAGAAGATCATCGACAAGAGGTGGGTTATAGAGGAGGAGTGTTAGGGGGTGTAGCAACGAAATTCGATAGAGTTTTGTGGAGATCCCACAAAGGTGAAGGGATGATCGGTTGGGACATAGAGTTGATCACCAACACTGTCGAGGTCAAGTAGAGGTAAAGGGTAAGGTTGGAACTTGTATAGGTTGATAGGCTAGCTCATGATCAATTTAAAAAGTAAAGGAAGGGTGATGGAGTTGTTGATGGCTTTAAATAGCAGTGTGGAGGTGAGGACAAGGAAGTCCTAAATGGATGTCATATCCAGATGAGAGAAGTGGGTAGGAATCCCTAAATGGTTGGTGCCGACATGTGAGAGAAGTGAGAGAGAGCGAGAGTCATTTCTCCTAATACAAGGGTGAGGGAGGTTGTTTGAGGGGTCGTCAAGTTTGGTTTCCTAAGGAGGGAAATAATATCCCTGAGAAATTGTGAGGAGGTGGGTAGATCAACTGGGGGTGATCGAGGCTAGATAAAACAGATTGTTGGAGTGAAGCTCGCATCCCATGGGAGGATAGAGACGATTCTTCATTCATCGAATCCCTCTTGGATGGTCTGGATCTAAAGGCCCTGATGAAAGCCCGCACATAGGTGGCTCTGTATCCGTTTGATATTTAATGTGCTATACAAGGTTGATTTAATTGACATACTTAGGTCCTAGGGTTAATAATTAAAGAAATATTTTTCATATAATCAAATGGCCATAACTATCATTTGGTACATCATATAATGATGAACATTTAGGTGTATCTTTGTGATATGGTCATCTAACTATAGTAGAAAATTAGAATTAAAATTCGAATGTTGATTATGGTAATTTCACTGGGTTGCTAATACACAAGAATCGCCTTTTATGTGCATTTAGGGTTTGCATTATTTCAAAAAAAATTGTATCGATACGATCAAAACATTAAAGGCGGTGATTGAAGGTATTTTAGGAAATTAGTTTGAGAACTTATTTATATCAATAATTTTTGCACGAGAGAAAATATAATATAACAACTCACTTTATCAAATTTTTTGTTAAGAGTAGTGTTAGGTAAGCCAACAATATTGACAGATTCGTGTCTTGAATGTATTTTGAGTTTCAGTGGGCATACCATAGAAGATTATTTTTATCCATATAATTTTGAGTATGGATTTCCTTGACACATACCATGTCCAATTATATTGTTGGAATAAAGGGGATATATTTCAGCAAGATGGCTTTTCTGATGTCATCATTAGAGATAGAAAATTCTTACCCACATGCATTGTATATGCTATTGTAGCTGATAAAATGATGAGAAAAGGTTGTGAGGTATTTTTAGAATATGTAGTAGATGCAACGGAAGATAAAAGAACATTTAATATAGATGATGTTCCCATAATGTGCAAGTTCTAGACATTTTCCTAATGAGTTACCAAGTTTTCCTTCTGAGAGAGATGTTGACTTTGCAATACAAATTCTACCTAGTAGTCACACAATACCATTATCAGAATATAGAATGGCACCTACATAGCTACATGAATTTAAAATTTAGTTACAAGAGTTAATGAATAATATTTTTATTCAACCTAGTACATCACCATGGGAAACTCTAATGCTTTTTGTGAAAAATAAGGATGTAACTAGGCAACTGAATAAGATAACCATCAAGAACAAACATCATTTTCCTAGGTTTGATGATAGATTTGATTAGTTGAGCAGAATAAAAATCTTCTTAAAGATAGATCTCATGTTAGAATATCATCAATTGAGGTTAAATCCATGAGATGTACATAAGCCTTCAGAACAATATATGGACATTATGAATTTTCATCATGTTTTTGGACAAAAAAATTCCCTTGAAGATTTTATGGACATGATGAATAGAGTTTTTAGACCATACTCATATAAATTTGTATTTGTTTTTGTCGACGATATCCTTATATATTCTAGAGATGCAGAACAACATGAGAAACATATCAGGATAGCCTTGTAGTTGTTTAGACAACATCAACTTTATGTTAAGCTCAACAAATGTGAGTTCTAGTTGGTGGAAGATTCCATTCTTGGACATGTTATATCAAGAGAAGGAGTTAGTGTAGACCCTACGAAGGTGGAATTCATTCTTCAATGGGAGAAACCCACAATATGTAGTGTGATGAGAAGTTTTATAGGGTTAACAAATATTACAGGAGATTTATAAGAAACATGAGTATTTTAGAGTACCTCTTATACTTTAATAAGGAAGGATGGCCTTTAGTTTTGTCTCGAACATGTGAGAAAAAATTTCAATTACAACACTAGTTTGAATTTTACCTAAGGTAGACAAGCGATATGCAGTTTCTTGTGATGCATCAGGGAGAGGTTTAAGATGTGTTCTTATTCATGAAGGAAAGGTAGGGGCCTATGCTTATAGACACCTCATGAAATAGAATGGAATTAATCAACAAATGATCTTGAGTTGGAAGTAGTAGTACATGCTTTAAAGACATTGCGTCATTATCTTTATGGTGAGTAATATTAAGTCTATATTGACCATAAGAGTTTGAAGTAATATGATATAGTGTAGTTGGTTAGGGTCTGTGAGGGATTATGATGTTATTATTGATTACCACCCCTGTGAGTGCCAATGTTGTGGCATATTCTTTATGTTGGAAGTCTAAATCACATGCATAAATGTTTTCAATGGCATGTGTAAAAAGAGAATCAATGGTCAAAGAAGAGAGAAGACTTTAGATTTGGGTGTGTCAAAACAAGATGGATTGATTGCATAGATGTTCATTATACCTACATTCTATGATCAAATTAAAGATATTCAACACAGTGATAGTGATTTGAAGCAAATCTATCATGATATGATAGAATGTAAGAGGATAGAGTTCATATATTCATATGATGGGTTGTTGTATCAGTAGGAGAGATTGTGTGTACCATATAACATTGAGTTAAAGAAGGAAATTCTTGAGGAATCTCACTTTTATGTATGCAATACATCTAGGAAGTTCCAAAATGTACAACAACCTCAAAGAAATGTATTGGTGGCCAGACATGAAAGGAGATGTAGTTGAGTATCTAGCCAAGTGGGGTGTGTGCCAACAAGTCAAGGCTAAACATCACAGTGAACAAGTCATTGTGCCTACTTGTTAAACTAGCTCACAAGGCATGCATACACAATCCAGGGAGTCATGCTCACTTTACAAGCCAGTAGGTATATAGGTATTTTCTATACACTCAAAACGTAAGTATACGCTGTCGTATTAATATAGGCCTATGATCCCCAAATGTCAGACACATGGAAAGTGACTTTCGAAACTAGTACTAACTACAGTGTGATCATGTTAGGCCAAAGAAACTTTAATGAATTGGTTAATTATCTAAAACATAAATAAATCTAAATTGTTGATTATTGTTCTCAGTCTTAGTGAATTCCTTGGGAGATTGGTTTCACCAAAGTTAACATTGCACTTTAGCCTTAATACATTAATAAAAATCACTCCTAACCCTGGATTAAGAGTCTGTAGAGAGAATTACCCTCTCTTGCAGTGTAATTCACTGCCTAACCTAATACCTACCCCACCCTAGTATTGGTTGTGTTATTAGATAGGTTCCTTATTGATTTCTCTGGGTAATCTCATCATGTTTTTAAACCACCTTTCTTAAAGGGTTTCATAGAGTGTGTATCTATATGAAATTCTAACTATTAATTTCCCTTTTTCAAAGAAATTAATGGTCCAAGTACTATCTATGATGGTCAAACACAAATAGTCCATTCATTCACATAGAAATAAATCCAAAATGATGAGAAATTTATGAATTAAGACATAAGAGTCAAATACAATGCATAACTAGGCTACTCTCGGGTCCTAAGGAATGTTGGGATTAGCCCCTCATGGTTTCCAAAGATAAAAACATCAAATGAGAAAGGAAAAATGTGAATAACATGAAGAACCCCTAAAGTAGACAGTTCAAACGATCCCTTCTTGTGCACATGCCAATTTTGCTACCTTCCAGCTACAATTCCGTCCACTAGAAGTGCCTAGATCATTTAGTTTGCAACCTTCTTATTTTCTATCTCCTCCTCTTTATCTATGTTGTTGTATAATAGAATAAGATGAGATATTTAGGTCTGGCTACAACTCCCCTTATTCATAGGCATGACTTTTGGGCGAGTTAAAACATCAGTCGTTGGATAAAACCAAGACTTCAGATCTTCCTGATCTTGATTCATCAATACTATGAAACGGGTGTTGGTATTACTGACTCCTCTAATCGTGTGGCCACCTGTCAAGTTGTGAGCACTACTGACAGTTCGTCGGTAGGTACCTAGTTGCATTGATAACTTTCTGACAAAACGTTGTAACATTATCGATAGTAACGACAGTTCCTTTGGTACTACCGATTTTTCTCAATTTATTTTGTCTCCAATATTGAGCAAGTTTCGGTACCACCGACTGCAAAGTCAGTAGTACCAAACTGTGTAGATTCTTGTACATTCATGAAATGCATAAATTCGAACATAAGCTATGGAAAATTACTAAATCACTTGGAAACACTAAAAGTATGCATAATTGATGCAAATGAGTATCATAGGCTAGTAAAGTAAATCATGCACAATTAATATGAGATTTGACCACAACATACATAAATATCAATACAAAATAGCCTGTGAAAATGACAAATAAATAGTGCATCAAATTCCCCTAAACTTAAATGTTGCTCGTCCTCGAGTCAGTAAAAGGAAAGAGTAATATAAATATCAATTCTCAACTATCCCACTTGGCGGTCCCAAATCGACTCTCATTAATCACTGAACAATTAAGTGCTATATAGAGACCATAAACATTCATAAAAGACTTCCGCCATCAGACCAATGAACACTATCAAGAGATAAATTAACATCATACTCAATCAGGCATTTGCTTGGTTGATTATGTGATTCCCTAATCTACATTTATCTTCCTAAATACCAATCTACTTGGAAATAGTTCTACATATGAACATTAATGAGAAGAAACGAATCGTATAAGTGGCCTACCAATAAGAGTAATGGATGGTATGAAATGGGTGGCTATTGAAGAACCACATGTGCATCCAACTTATTTATGGAAAATTAAACATGATCAACCCATATGAGTGAAGATAAGAAAATTCATGAATCCTAATGCCTACTTTTTTTGAATAAAATGATGCATGAATCAACAATCTCATCAACTAAATGAGAATGATGGAAGAAAGTAAAAGAATGCATCATGTGGATTTCTTCATCTCTTTAAGAAGAGTTAAAGGCATACCTTTCTCCCTCATAACTTTGAAACATTAACATTTTTTTTTCATTTATTGGTCCATGATTTTAGGATGACTGGTGTTATGCTTGGGCTTTTACTAAATATCATTCTTCTTTTTTCATGTGTGGAGGTATATATCTGCACTCAACTTTATAAAAAGAGACTAATATCCACATGACAAACAAAAATAAATACTATGGAATGCATGTAATCTATATGAACTTGTTTATGCAACTAAAATGGTATACGCAAAAATGGTTGATGCATACATCTGTGTTTTTTTTCTTTTTATTCTGAATGGGATAAAAGCAACTAACTATCATGTCACCTATTATGCCATGCAATGCAACAAGATAAAATAAATTGGAGTACTTTTTGATCTTAAGGTGGTGATTCAATAATGAGTGAAGGATGGGTGGAATGGCATAATTAAGAGACAAAGCCATTCATGAAATTATGATAGGCCCCTCTCTAATGACTTGTGAATAGGGTAATCTTAGGATTTCTTTCTTAGATTTCAATTTATGGTCCAGATAACTACTTGATCAAAGTAATCTCAAACCCCATCTTCATCCACATTTCATGAATAATTAAGATGTCCATTCATATTAAATGTCCTTAAGTTGAATTTCCCTTACACTTCCTCTAAGTTGTGCAACTCAATAATTTATGCAACTAAGCCCATTTTTTTCATTTAATTAATTTCCATTGCACACAACTGAGAGCATATGACATGAACATGAATTAAGCTCTACTATTACACTGGATAGATGGGGATCCTAGAACTTGAAAGGATGAAACTAAAAAAAAACTAAAGAAAATAAAGCTAAAGATAGAAATTGTTTCATCTACCCCCTAAACTTGAACTTGACAATGACCACATAGTCAAAATTCTAACTTTAGAGGTGGAACATTGGTACCGAATTACATGGATGGTGGTGGTCGATGAGGCATGGGTGGATCATATGGAGAAAAATCCCCTAAAAACTCGACTATTGTGGTGGCTTGGGTGGAGGTTGTGGATAGCAATCAAAATATCCTTGGTTCAAATGCATGTTCTCTTGGTTGGCCAAGAGAAACAGTTCGTTCTGGAAAATCACCATCTCGCTCTGGAAAATAGCCTATTGTGCATCAGTAGTACTGATGAGATATCGATAGTATCGACATGTCCCATGGAATGGTTCTACCGACCATCAGATTTGGCTCATCGTGATTGCTCATTGACACTCCCACAAATTGCTGACGTCATCTATTGGTGGTACCGACCAGACTTCATTAGTACCGACACATTCAAATTTGTCAGTTCTTCTAAGTGGGAGCTCGATGTCTTGAACTTGGGGTTTAGATTTTTGTCAGTACTACCGATGAGGTGTCTATAGTACCGAGTCCTTATCAGGTATTCGACCCTCTTCTCTATAGAAAGTTAGTGTTGTCGACATTGGGTCGATATTACCGAGATGTAGTACTCAATTTTTCCAAATTCCCTATAACCTCATTGGTAGTACCGAGACTGAGCTCGGTAGTACTGACCTTTGTAGTCGATTGCATCATTTTTCCTATACATTGTCAGTAGTACCGAGATTAAACTTGGTAGTACTGACTTTTTTAGCCTGCACACCATACAAAATGCATCAAGGTACCTTTTTACACCCAACCAAGTAGAAATGGAAAATGCAACTACAAAACTACAAATTTGGAATGCAAAGAACATAAAAGATGGTTGGGTTGCCTCCCAACAAGCGCCCTTGTTTTACATCATAGTCTTAAAGATCCTAAACTCAATGGATTAGTGAAGCTCAATGAGCTTCAACTCATCCTCCTTCCATATCACATCTCCCCCACAGTAATGCTTGAGACGATGGCCATTGATAAGGAATGGCTCGGCCCCATTGCTAATCTCTACAGATCCATGGGACAAGGCCTTAATCACCTCAAAGGGTCCACTCCATCCACAACTCAACTTACCAAGATGCAACTTCAACCTAGAATTAGACAAAAGAACCTTTTGACCTGGAGTGAATATCCAATGTAAAATATGACGATCATGAATTTTTTTAGTTCTTTCAAATAATCTATTTTTTCCTACACTGTCCAAATTGTAATTATGTTTCCTCAAATACCACTTAGCCTTGTGCTCCAACTCCACTGGTAGATGGCAAGCCATCCTGTAAGCCAACCTAAAAGTATTAGTACCTATAAGTGTTTTATAGGTGGTCCTATACACCCATAGAGCATCATTGAGAAACGTGCTTCAGTTGGTTGAAACTGACTTTTCCAAAATCATCTTGATCTCCCTATTAGACACTTCAACTTGTCCTTGAGTTTGAGGATTATATGGAGTACCTACTCTATGTTTTACCCCATACTTACTCAAAAGTGCCCCAAACTTCCTACTTGTGAAATGGGAACCACCATCACTAATCATTAGCCTAGGCACTCCAGACCTGCCAAAAATGTGTTTCTTCACAAATCTACATACCATATGTGCGTCATTGGGGTGGGCTGGAATTGCTTCCACCCACTTAAATACAAGTCTACAACAAGTAATATATATAGATTAGAATTTGAAGACACAAAATGTCCCATGAATTCTATTCCCCATAAGTCAAACACCTCCATTTCCTAAAAACCATTCTGAGGAATTTTGTGCCTTTTTGAGATATTACTTGCATGTTGACATGCATCACATTAACGAATAAAATTGTATCCATCTTTAAAAATCATTGGCCAATAAAAACCACATTCTAAGACTTTAGCAGATGTCCTAGAACTAGCATGATGACCTCCTATGTGTAAACAATGACAACATCCCAAAATACTCTAGAATTCACAATCTAGAACACACTTCCTCATAATTCCATCTCGACACTGCCTAATTAGAATGGGGTCATCCCATATATAGTACCTCAAGGAGTGGAAGAATTTTTTCTTCTCTTGTTATCCCCAATCTCCAAGAAACTATCCACATGTCAAATAGTTCACAATGTTTGCGAACCAAGGATATTTTCTTTTCGTAGCAAAGAGATGCTCATCAAGGAACTCTTACATAATGGGTATACTAATATCCTTTTCATCCACCCGTTTAAGACTAGAAAGATGATCTTCCACCACATTCTCGGTGCCATATTTATCCTTAATTTCAATATCAAATTCCTGCAATAATAAAATCCACATGATCAACTTAGGCTTGGCATCTTTTTTTCAGCAGTAAGTATTTGATAGTTGCATAATCTATCCATACCACAGCCTTATTCCCAATCAAATATTGATGGGATTTTTCAAAGGTAAAAACAACCACCAACAATTCCTTTTCAGTTGTTGTATAATTAAGTTGGGCATCATTTAAAGTTTTAGATGCATAATAGATGACGACATGGACTTTATTTCAGCGTTGACCTAGAACATCCCCTACAGTATAATTTGATGTGTCACACATCAGCTCGAAAGGTTTACTCCTATCTGGAGCCTGGACAGCAGGTGTAGAGACCAGCTTCTCCTTCAACACCTTGAAAGATTTCAAACATCACTCATTGAATTTAAAGTCAACATACTTGCCTAATAATTCAAAAAGTGATTTAGAAATCTCAGAAAATTCTCTAATAAAGTAACAGTAAAATCCGATGTGTCCCAAAAAGCTCCTTACTCCCTTCACTAATGATGGTGGAGGTAGTTTGGAGATCATCTTCATTTTTACCAGGTCTACGTCCATTCCTCTATTGGACACCTTGCGTCCCAAGACAATACCTTCACTCACCATCATGTGACACTTTTCCCAATTCAAAATAAGGTGAGTGTCCTCCATCTTTGCAAAACTTTATCTATATTGTCAAGATAATCATCAAAGGACTCCCCATACACCAAAAAATCATCCATAAACACTTCCAAACATTGCTCTACCATATCAGAAGAAATGCCAAGCATGCATCGCTGGAAAGTGGTCGGTGTATTGCAAAGACCAAACGGCATACGGCGATATGCAAATGTGCCATAAGGACAAGTGAAGGTTGACTTCTCTTGATCTTGTGGTTAGATGGAAATTGATGCGAGGATTTTGAGTCGCATTTATAGACTTGTTTTACTTGCGTTTTATGTGTTTATTGGTCACTTTGGTGGTGAATAATACATAATTCACTTACTCTAGTCTATAATCTCTTTCAATATCAAATCTCTCATATTTTATCTTTTTGATGATAAACGATTATAATAATGGGTTTTATCTCAGCTGATTTGGCTTTGTCTTGCAATTTCAGGAAAAACGTATATATACAGTTGTCGATACCACCAAGTTCCCAGTCGATAGTATCGACACAGTCACAGATAGACAGCCGCAAGGAGCCAAGCAGTGTCGATACCATCGACTAGGAAGTCGATGGTAGCGAGTTACCTTCAGGTTGCCAGCGATCAGCCGGTTGATACTATCGACACGAGGGTCGATACTATCGACGTTTGATAGCTTCAATGTCGGAAAGGTGATAAAACGGATGCCCAAGGGTGTCGATACCATTGACCCGCGTCGATGGTATCGAGTCTACATCAGGAGGGATGATAGAAAAGAAGGAAGGCTTGCCGATATCATGAGGGGTCGATACCATCGACCCGCGTCGATGGTATCGACGTCGTCAGATTAGTTTTTGTTCCAGATCAGCCCAAATCCAACTGTGGTGATATTTCGACGATGTAATTTGGTGTTTATACCTAATGACGGTGTCCAGGAGCGATCTATCATGTCATTAGCCACTACACACATCCCGAGGAGAGTTGGAGAGGAGAACGGAGCCCAGAAGCATGCCCTGACCATTTCGAGAGTCGAAGAAGACATTTTCCACCGCCAAAAGGCTGTAGATCATGCCCTCTACATCGAGGAATGCTTGGATCTTCTCCGTTCATGGGTTTATATCACTTCATCCACATTTTTCTCCATGTTTTCCCTTTCTTCCACCATGTCTTGCTCTGAGATGAACATGCGGGGATAATCCCCTTTGTCTTTAGGACCGAGAGTAGCCTGGGGAATCATTGTATGATGTTTTTATCATAGTAATTCATAATTTGTCTCTTAAATATGTGGTATGATTTTGTTTTCTCCATTATATCATTATGCTTGATCACCCTAATGATAATCTAATGCCTTTAATTTCTTTGAAAGAAGAATTAACGGTTGAAAAGAGATGAAATTCACATTAACTCATAAATTCCTTGAAAAAGGTGATGTACAGTTAATGGTGGAAACCCAGAGGTCGATTCTAATGAACCTAGTTTAGGGTGTAGGTTACTAGGATGGTGGAACCGACCTAGATTTAGGTAGTGAATTGTATCACGACAGTGAACAATTCTGACTACAGGCCACTACCTGGAATGAGAGATGAATCTGATTAATTATGTGGAAACTCATATAATGAGAACTCGCGGTGAAACTGCAATCCTAAAGATTCCCATCTAAATTGATTAAACTCAACATTTAATCGATTGTTTTGTGTTCTTTTATTTCTATTTTCTTTTTAAACAACTCTTAAAACCATTTTAATCGATCTAGCTGATTGTAAACAGTTCGTATTAGTCTACCGATAGTTCAGTGTCCCTGAGTTCGACTCGGGCCTCACAAAGGCCTACATTACATTGACGTGTGCACTTGCATTATACGCACGGTAAAATTGCGTCAAGTTTTTGGCACCGTTGCCGGGGACACGACAATTGTCAGCATTACGAGTGCTTCAAGAGGCCACTCTAGGCCACACTTTTTTTTTCTGCATTATCATTTTTGAAATTTATTGTTTATCTGTCATATCTAGCAATCGTCTAGCACGGTACTGAACCTAAATTATTACTTTGTAGGTACTAGTGCATGGTGAGGATGCGTAGCATAGACTACACACAGCCATCACCAGAGGTTCCACCATTGGGACCAGACGACGTGGAGAACAACATTCAAGACCAACCTAAAGATATAGATTCATACTCTAAACCAGAAGCTATGGCTGAGGAACAGACAATTTGGGAGAAGATTAAGGAGTCTTCTGCTTCTGCATCAAAAGTGTCAATCAAGAGGCAGGCTATCAACATTCCCAATTATAAAATTGACCCTGGCCTAATCAATTTAGTCAAATCCAATGCATTTCACGGGCTCAAAAATGAAGATCTGGTGGCTCATATAAGCCAGTTCGTGGAGAACTGTGATATGATCAAGATAGATAGGTTCTCGTAAGAGACACTCTATTTGAAATTATTTCTGAGCTCCCTAGCGGGAAATGCTCGAGAATGACTGCATAACTTGGACAACGAGTATGTGGAATCGTGGGATCATATGGTCGAAGTGTTCTTCGAGAGATTCTTTCTACATGAGAAGACTAATGATCTTGTACGAAAGATCCACAATTTCAGTCAGAAAGCAGGTGAAACATATTCTGAGACTTTGGAGCGCTTTCAAATAATGCTGAGGAGGTGCCCACATCATGGGTTGGACAAGGAGAAACATGTCAAGATTTTCTATTTTTCTCTTTCTGAGCATGACCGAAGCAACCTGGATTCAGCAGGTTCGGGGTTCTTCTTAAACAACACATGCATAAGGTGTTGGGAAATTTTGAAGAACATGGCCAAAATGCAATCATGGGGTGACAGAGACACAGTAGAGCAAGTTCGAGCTACAGGTGAGTCAAAGGCCATCAAGGAGCTAAATGAGAAGATTGACCTTATAGCCAAGAAATTACTTACAAAAGAAGACGCAGAATCTGATGATGAAGCACAGGTGAAATTTATGAGCCAGCAACAGGGGTACAGAAACAATGACTATTCTTGGAGGAAAGACAAGAAATTTTCATGGAAGGACCCAAACAATTTCTTGGAGGACCCTGATGCAAAACCACAACAGCTGGCAGAGGATAAGAGCAATGAGTTCCTCAACCAAGTAATCAAGTAGAATCAAGAAATCATGAGCACGTTTGGCCAACAGATTAAGAAAAAAGGAGAATTTATGAATCAATTTGGGCAGACCTTACAAAGTCATGGGGCTCAAATGAGAACTATAGAGACATCGTTAGCGCAGATGGCAGCTGAGATAGCAAATTTGAAAAATCTAGTGCAGTAAGGGTTTCCCGGATATACAAATATTCCAGGGGGAAACCAACAAGCTAAGGCAATTTTGCTATGGAGTGGTAAGAAGATTTTAAACCCCAAGGCCGATTAACCGAGCACACCCCAGTCAGAAAACACAGGTGAGGCCACAGAGGAGGTTCCGATTCCAATCATAGAGTCGGTAGAGGATGTGGTAGAGGATGTCACATCAGAACCCATTGCTGAGGAGGAGACACAGAAGAGGACACCATATGTGCCGCAACATCAGAGAGGCACAGACTGTCCCAATCCCATATCCAAACAGTTTGAAAGCCAAGAAAGTGGATGCTTAGTTCAAGAAGTCCCTAGATAGCTTTAGGAAGCTTTCTGTCAACATTCCACTATTAGAAGCAATAGAGCAGATACCGTCTTACGACAAGTTTCTGAAAGACATAATCACAAAGAAGAGGAAGATTCTTGATACCGAGATCGTGGTTCTTAAATAGCAAGTGAGCGCCTTCATTATGGGCACGTTGCCACCTAAAAGACAACATTTGGGCTGCTTCAATATTTCGTGTTACATCGGTAAAGTGAAATTCGGCAAAGCATTGTGTGATTCTGGGGCAAGTATAAATCTGATGCCTCTCTCTACTTTCAAGAAGCTGGGATTGAAAGAATCAAGACATAGCAATATGACGATTCAGTTGGCAGACAATTTTGTGGTTAAGCCATACGGTATTTGCGAGGATGTTTTGGTTAAAGTTGATCGGTTTGTATTTGTAGCAGATTTTGGGGTAATGGAAATGCAAGATGAACAAGGAAATGAACTACTCCTTGGAAGACCCTTCCAAGCTACTACAGATATGATACTCGAGATGGGAAGAGGCCGTTTGACATTGGGAATTGCTGATGACCGATTTGAAATGGTTATGCCCCCAAGAACATCACAATCAAAAGCAAAGGAGCAGTGCCGCATGGTGAAACATTTTTACCAGAATATTTCTCTGTGTCTAGGGAAGTCGTTTCTAGAAATGGATCATGTAATGACCAAGGTAGAGAATGGGACACTGGCTGTAGACATTATGGAATAGCCCAAAGTTGTTTCTCTTTGCAGGGCTGTGGGTTTTCCGAATGATGAAGAGGAGGAAATCCCTCTTTCTACTGAAGATGATTCCATATCAAGTTCTGTCCTCGATGCATATCCAGAACTGCCTCTTGAAGCTTGCCTTGTCAATATAATGCATGACTGGATGAGAAGCAAGTCGTTACAAGAATGTGTCAAGATGCTTCAGGTGCTTCCGTGTTATTATGCTAAGTATTATGAAGATCTTGGGAAACTCCCACCACCGCTTCAGTCATCTTTGATCAGTCCACCAGAGGTAGAATTGAAGCCACTGCCGCCTCATTTGAAATATGCATTCCTAGCCGATGGTGAAAAACTACCGGTGATTATCTCGGCATATCTGAGTGCCGAGGAAGAGGATCAATTGATGATCGTGCTGAAGAACCACCATAGAGCATTCGAGAGGTCAGTTGCGGATATCAAAGGGATTTCTGCAGGCACAAGATCCAGGAAGAGGATCAATTGATGATCGTGCTGAAGAACCCCTACACTATGCCAACACAAGATCCAACTCGAGGAAGGAGCCAAACCTGTAATACAGCCACAGCGCAGACTAAATCCCAGCATGATGGAGGTAGTAAAGAAGGAAGTGATTAAGCTCCTTTCTGTAGGCATCATTTATGCTATCTCCGATTCGACGTGGGTAAGCCCCACACAGGTAGTCCCTAAAAAGGGGGGAATTACTGTCACTCACAATTTGTTAAATGAGCCGGTCACGACCTGTTTGGTAACCGGGTGGCATGTGTGCATTGATTACCGTAGATTGAACTCTGCTACGTTAAAAGATCATTTTCCTCTTCCGTTCATTGATCAAATTTTAGAGCGATTAGTAGGTCGATCTCACTTTTGTTTTCTTGACAGTTACTTTGGCTATAATCATATTTCCATTGATCCTAAGGACCAAGAGAAGTCCAGCTTCACTTGTGCTTATGGAACATTTGTATATCGTCGTATGCCCTTTGGTCTATGCAACGCACCAGCAACCTTTCAGCGTTGCATGCTTGCCATTTTCTCTGATATGGTTGAGCGATGTTTAAAGGTCTTCATGGACGATTTTTCCATCTATGGTGCGTCTTTTGATGAATGTTTAAATAATTTGGATAAAGTTTTACAATGATGTGAGGACACGCATTTAGTTCTCAACTGGGAAAAATGTCATATGAAGGTTAGTGAAGGGATTGTGCTTGGACATAAAGTGTCTAGCAAGGGGTTGGAGGTAGATCCGTTTAAGATTGAGGTTATTTCCAAATTACCTCTACCGAATTCGGTTAAAGGGGTAAGGAGTTTTCTCAGTCACGTAGGATTTTATCATCGCTTTATCAAATATTTCTCAAAAATTGCTAAACCATTATCTAAATTTCTTGAGAAAGATGCGGTGTTTGATTTTAATGAAAAGTGTTTGCATGCTTTTAATGTGCTCAAAGAGAAGTTAATTTCTGCACCGGTTGTGCAAATGCTGGATTGGACAAAGCCTTTTGAATTAATGTGTGATGCTTCAGATATTGTAGTGGGGGCAGTTCTTCGGCAACGTTTTGAAAACAAACCCGTTGTGATTTTCTATGCATCCAAGACTTTAAATGAAGCACAACTTAATTACACTACAACTGAAAAGAAACTTCTCACCGTCGTTTTTGCATTTGAAAAATTTTGTCAATATCTTTTAGGGTCAAAAGTTGTGGTATGGATGGACCACGTCGCCATAAATTATTTGATGGAAAAGAAAGATGCCAAACCTAGATTGATTAGGTGGATCTTATTACTACAAGAATTTGACATTGAAATTAAAGATAAGGCGGGAATAGAGAATGTGGTTGTGGACCACTTGTCTAGGTTAGAACGGATAGATGAGAAGGACATTAATATACCCATTACCGAGACATTCCCTGATGAGAAAATCCTTTCTGTAAAATCCAAGGATCCATGGTTTTCATATATTGTTAATTATCTTGCCTATAAAATAATCTCAGATGATTGGACATATCAAGAGAAAAAGAAAATTTTCCATTCTTTGAGATATTATTTCTGGGATGACCCCATTTTGTTGAAGCAATGCAGGGACGACATTTTGCGCAGGTGCGTATCGGAGATAGAATATGACAGTGTACTTCGTCATTGTCATACTCTACCAACTGGTGGCCATCATGCAAGTTCCAAAATGGCAGCCAAGGTGCTTGAGAGCGGCTTTTATTGGCCTACACTTTTCCGAGACGCATACTATTATGTGCGAAGATGTGATTCCTGTCAAAGGGCAGGTAATATTTCCAAGCGGTAAGAGATGCCCCTCAACGTGTTTCAAGAAGTTGAGGTGTTTGATCTGTGGGGTATTGATTTTATGGGACCCTTTGTGCCCTCAAACTCTAATTTGTACATTTTACTTGTTGTTGATTATGTATCGAAGTGGGTAGAGGCAATACCCACAAGGACTAATGATATTGTTGTAGTGTGCAGGTTTGTAAAAGATCACATTTTCTGTAGATTTGGTGTGCCAAGGATGATTATCAGCGATGGAGGTACCCATTTCAAAAATCAAAAGTTTGTTGTGTTGTTGAGAAAGTACGGGGTAAAGCACAATATTGGTACCCCGTACCACCCGCAGACACAAGGGCAGGTCGAAGTGTCCAACAGAGAAATCAAGAAAATCTTAGAGCGCACAGTGGCTTCGACAAGAAAGAACTGGAGTACTTTGCTACTGGATGCTTTATGGGCGTATAGGATGGCATTTAAGACACATATAGGCACTACGCCTTTTAGGTTGTCTTATGGGTGGGTCTGCCATTTGCCGGTAGAATTGGAGCACAAGGCGCACTGGGCGCTAAGGAAGCTGAACTTGACTTATGATGAGGCAGGGAAGAAATGCATGCTAGAGCTCAATGAGCTACATGAGCTGAGGTTGAATGCCTATTAAAGCTCAAGGATTTACAAGGAGAGAACAAAGCTTATTCACGATCGACACATTCAACTGCGTGTCTTCAAGAAGGGAGATCGTGTGCTATTGTTCAACTTGAGGTTGAAGCTGCATCCTGGGAAATTGAAATCCCAGTGGAGTGGACCTTTCATTGTGGAGGAGGTACGGCCACACGGTGTCATCATGGTGTGTGATGGAGAGACGACATTTTTGGTCAATGGACAGTGGTTGAAGTTGTACTTTGGCAAGGACTACATGAGGAAAGCGCATGAGGTCAAACTCATAGCACTTAAGGATGCATGATAAGCTTGATTTTGTCTAGCCTAAGACATTAAATAAGGGCACTTGTTGGGAGGCAACCCAACCGTTGGTAGTTTTTTCCATTTTCTTTCGTATTTACAAGTTAGTTTGGTTTAATTTTGTTTTAAGTGTAAAAATGATACATTGATCGTTTGTTCAATGTGCAGGTCTGAGGAAGAGTCGATACCATCGACCATTGTGTCGATGGTAGCGACATGGGTACAGGTAGGTGACTGCAGAAAATTTTCTGAGTCGATACCATCGACGGCCTCGTCGATGGTATCGACCTACCATTAGTGACGCTGAAGAAACAGCCAGACCGGGGTCGATAGTATCGACACGGATGCCGATACTCGCGAGATCCCTGAATATTTACAGACGATTTTGTCTGAGTGAAGTTGATACCATCGACGGCCTTGTCGATGGTATCGACCCAGCTACAGTCAAAAAGTGGCGCCCAGGCCTCGCGAGGGAAAATTGATCCATGCAGAGTCGATACCATCGACACCCCGTCGATGGTATCAACGTGACATGTCACTGATCCACGAGAAGAAATCAACGGCGGCCTCTAAATCAAGGAAGTCGATCCGTGGGATGGGTCGATACCATCGACACATGTCGATAGTATCGACACATCATCGATTCGATCCCCCACATCAGGCCATCAACAACTGTCGATACTATCGAAGACCCGAATTGTGCTACAGGTGTCGATACCATCGACACTCCATCGATGGTATCGACAGTGCAACAGGAGTGCTGGGTTCAGTTATAAAAGGGAGGGTTATTTCTTCGATCTCTTCACACCTTCAGCGTTTCTTCCTTCCTCTTGTGCATTGATCATTGTTGTGCAACCAGAGGTCTGCTACGAGCATCCAAGGATCGCTATCTCTTCACTGAGCCATGCTCCGAGCAGAGATCATCTTCTCCGACCTTCACTGAGATCTTTCTCCTATTCCCTTTCTCTCTGAGACGATGGTGTGGACAGAAGGAGTGTCTTCTTCAAGGGCGGTCCCGATGGAGATCCCGACCTTTATTCCTCCACCAACCGGATCGATTCCTCATCTGAGGATTGTTCATCCTTCCATGGAAGTCCGGAACTTATATGAGGAGTTGCTGAAAAGAAAAATCGAGCCAACCCGCTACGTCGATCGGACCATGGTTCGTGACCTTGGGTTCAAGGACAATCTTACTTATGTCCTTAAAGGGAAAGCAAGGAATACGGGTAGGAGGCCCAATGAGATGGAGTTCCACACTGATGGCCAACCATTTTTCGGTGAGTGGCCGACATACAAAGAGCTCGTGGCGGAGTTCATGGCATCACTGGACATATGCATCGTGCCAAATGACCTAATCACCACTGATCGAGAATGGATACAGGGTCGTGTTTCTTTCGGGCTCTTCAACAACAATTACACTCTCACCCTCAAGCAATTCAATTCCATTTACAACTTGAATCATGGGAGAGACCAGTACCGGAGGCCGGATAACCAGACTGACTACGATGACATCTTTACCCAGTTGGTGACCGCGCCTCTAGGAAAGTCTGTCAGCTACCACAACGCAGCTGTCACTGACTTCGAGCATCTATTTGTGAGGATTCTGCACTGCATGCTTTTCACGACGCTCTTTGCTCACGGCGATCTTTCTCTTAGTAAATTTTAGGAGACTGACTTGTTCTTTTTGTATAAACTGCTGAAGCGCGAGGAGTGAAATTGGGGCGTGTTTTTCTTGACGCGTGTGTTGGTTGTGAAGATGAGTACACGAAAAGCTCCTATCCACTTGGAGGGCTCATCACACCATTGGCTCTCTACCTTGGGTTGGACTTTTCCCAACTTGCTCCGCTTTCCAACAGGAACAAGGTCAACCTGCATCATCTACACCGCTCCAACCTCCTTATGCTCTGTGATGGCTTGGCTTATGCACATTGCCATGTCAATCATGAATATCAAGAATGTGCACTTCCAGACCCCATCTTCAACATCGAGGGAGCTCAGCACTTCAGGTGGCCCATCATCGCCATCGACGACTCCGATGAAGAGGAAGACGGGGACGACGAGAATAATGATGACGGCGACGAGCATGAAGAGGAAGAGGAGGCTTTCACTCCTCGTTGGGCACGAGTGGCACCGAGGAAGCATCTCTGCTTCCACCAGGGTGCGTCATATTCTTTACAACCTCCGCCACCTCAGCCCTCTCAATAAGGAGAGGATGCCTATTCGATGCAGGGGATGTACTCAATGCTGCAGGAGATTCAGCAGACCCAACAACATCATACTGCTTCTTTTGTAGGTATTCAGGATACCACGAACCAGCTTTTCGTGAACCAAAAGGCCATCTACGAGAATGAGCGCCTCCTCCTCGCCAACCAATAGAATATCCATGACAGGTTGCATAGGATGGAGATGCAGCAACAACCCTTCTATGATAACTACTAGAGCCAGAACAATTTCGGGGGGTATCCTCAACCTCCGTCGATGCCCCAGTATGATCTGAGTTTCTAGGGGCAGTTTCCATCATGGGATCCCACAGCCCCGCAGTACCCGCCACCACCTGACCAATGATCGGTATCACTGTTCTACCTTTTAAGGTTGTTTTTTACTATGAGGCCATAGTTGAATTCAAGCTTAGGGGGGGAGTTGGAACAACTTCTATCCTTTATTTTTCTTAGTTTTTATCATTAATTGCTTTGTCTCTTATTTTTGATATTTTCTTAGTTCTTAGTTTTTTTTTAGGATCCATACTCTATCTAGTGTAATTGTGGATGTCTAATGTCAAGTGTCATCTCTGTGTTTGTACATGGGAATCAGGGGAAATTCGAAAAAAAATTAGTGATTTTGCAAGCTTGTGTTGTTCAACCTTGAGCACATGACTTAAGAAAATAATTGGGTTTGTCAACTTTAAAATAGGAAACCACAATTGTGCATGCCTATGATTCACGAAAAGTGGACAGAATTGGTTGTTTGAGCCTAAACTGACCAAATGATAATGAGACCTTAATTTGAAATATGAGAGAGAAACCTCTTAATTATTACACATGTCAGTAAGGAGGGATATATAATATTTTCCAATGGTTCAGTCAATTAATCTTGTGATCTATCCACCCCATTGTTTTCAGACTCCACCATAAGAACTGGAAGCACATTACAGTTTTCATCTTTTGATTGCATAGAATTTAGGTAGGATTGCATTTTAGTAGATTGTGCATTAAAAAAATGAAAAATGAAAAATTTGTAGATGAATCATGCATGCACACATTCCTGAGTGCATGGCATCATAGTTGCATAACTGGTCTCATGTAGTTGCATTTTAACATATTTTTGAGCATATAGGACAATATGTGCCTTATTTCTTCTGAAAAATAAGAGAAGCGGGTAACTCATTGTGGAAAAAGAAGAAAAAAAAAGAATTCTAATTTCTTCCACAACCACCTCTAAAATACAGTTGTACAAAAGAAAAAAAAGGAATTCTGGAAAAAGAAGAAAAAAAAAAGAATTCTAAAAAAATATTATACATTTTGCAATTTGAGAGAAAAAGGGCTTGAAAAAAAAAGAAAAAAAAGCAGATTTTAGAGGGAGAAAATAGCTTGTTTCACTCGTGTAATAGGAAGAATAAGCACATAATGTAGTTTTTAGACATTCTATCTCGCATCAGATGGAATTGTAGGAACATGCATCATTCCACCCAAAATGTAGGCATCAGGGCATTTACATTTGCATTTGCATCATTTAGGTCATTTCGAGTATTTGTGCATGTTAAAACTATATTATGCTTCAATTTCTTCCACAACCACCTATTCCATCTACCCGTTGCTCGGATTGGTAGGCCACCGTGATTATCTCCTCACTCTTTCATATCAGGAGAGTTGCTTTCACTTAGATGGTAGTTAGGACGAGCAACGTAGATAGAAGATCACAAGATGCATCGAGTCTGGACCAGAGGATTTTATTATGTCAACTACCTTATGTGATAGTGTTCATCAATTTTGGGGAATATATCTCTTATGGATGATCATTGTCGCCTTGTGGGTAATTATCATTTTGTGGTTAGTGAGGGCCGGAAGGTGAATGTCTGGCGGGAATCTTACGATGAGGTATGTTGTGATAATCTGTTCTTTAGTTGACTTTTGGAATTCTATTTTAATGTTTTGTTGCTCGAGGATGAGCAAGGTTTATGCTTAGGGGAGTTTGATAAGAGGATTTTGAGTCGTATTTATAGACTTGTTTTACTTGCATTTTATGTGTTTATTGGTCACTTCGGTGGTGAATTATACATAATTCACTTACTCTAGTCTATAATCTCTTTCAATATCAAATCTCTCATATTTTATCGTTTTAATCATAAATGATTATAATAATGGGTTTTATCTCAACTGATTTGGCTTTGTCTTGCAATTTTATGAAAAACATATATATACAGCTGTCGATACCATCGACTTCCCAGTCGATAGTATCGACACAGTCACAAACAGATAGCGGCAAGGAGCCAAGCAATGTCGATACCATCGACAGGGAAGTCGATGGTAGCGAGTTACCTTCAGGTTGCCAACGAACAACTGGTCGATACTATCGACACGAGGGTCGATACTATCGACGTTTGACAGCTTCAGTGTCAGAAAGGTGATAAAATTGATGCCCAAGGGTGTTGATACCATCGACCCGCATCGATGGTATCGAGTCTGCATTAGGCGGGATGACAGAAAAGAAGGAAGGCTTGTCGATATCATGAGGGGTCGATACCATCGACCCGCGTCGATGGTATCAACGTCGTCAGATTAGTTTTTGTTCCAGATCGGCTTGAATCCAACGGTGGTGATATTTTGACGATCTAATTTGGTGTTAATACCTAATGACGGTGTCCAGGAGCGATCTATCACGTCATTAGCCGCTGCACACATCCCGAGGAGAGTTGGAGAGGAGAACGGAGCCCAGAAAGGTTGTAGATCGCGCACTCTACGTCTAGGAACACTTGGATTGTTTCCGTTCAGGGGTTTACATCACTTCATCCATGTTTTTCTCCATGTTTTCCCTTTCTTCCACCATGTCTTGCTCTGAGATGAACATGCAGGGCTAATCCCCTTTGTCTTTAGGACCGGGTGTAGCCCGGGGAATCATTGTATGACATTTTTATCATAGTAATTCATAATGTGTCTCTTAAATCCATGGTATGATTTCATTTTCTCCATTATATCATTATGCTCGATCACCCTAATGATAATCTAATGCCTTTAATTGCTTTGAAAGAAGAACTAATGGTTGAAAATATAAGAAATTCACATTAACTCATAAATTCCTTAAACAAGGTGATGTACGATTAATGGTGGAAACCCAGAGGTTGATTCTAATGCACCTAGTTTAGGGTATAGGTTACTACGACGGTGGAACCGACCTAGATTTAGGTAGTGAATTGTATCACGACAGTGAACAATTTTGACTATAGGCCACTACCCGAAATGAGAGATGAATCTGATTAATTATGTGGAAACTCATATAATGAGAACCCGCGGTGAAACCACAATCCTAAAGATTCCCATCTAAATTGATTAAACTCAACATTTAATCGATTGTTTTGTTTTCTTTTACTTCTATTTTCTTTTTAAACAACTCTTAAAACCTTTTTAACCGGTCTAGCTGATTGTGAATAGTTCATAGTAGTCTACTAATAGTTCAGTGTCCCTGAGTTCGACTCGGGCCTCACAAAGGCCTATATTACATTGATGCGTGTACTTGCATTATACACACGGTAAAATTGTGTCAGAAATCTGATTGTATCCCGAATAACCGTCAAGGAAACAAACATGAGAGTGGTCAGCGAGCCTTTGTACAATCTGATCAATAAAAGGGAGCAAAAAATGATCTTTGAGCGTTGCGGCATTCAAGCATCTATATTCTATGCAAACATGCCACCTAGTCAATAGCTAGTGGAAATCAGCTCATCATTAGAATTAGTGGTGACCATTATTCCTCCCTTTTTAGGAACCACCTAGGTTGGACTAACCGAGTTGAATCAGAGATAGCATATATGACACCCACAGATAAAAGTTTCACTACCTATTTATTCACAACATCATTCATGATGGGGTTGAGTCACTATTGAGGTTGCACTAAAAATTTTGCTCCTTCCTTCAATCTGATCTTGCGTTGACAAAAACTAGGGGAAATCCCCTTTATGTTTGCCATGGACCAATCGAATGCAGCACGATGGTTCTTTAAAACCCCAAGAAGTTGGTCCTTTTCTTGCACACATAGCGAAGATAAAATTGTGACTAGAATTTCCTCCTCTGCCACCAAGAAAAGTATTTAAATGAGGTGGAAATGGCTTCAACTCCAACTCTAGGGGACTCACCAAAGAAGGAACCAATGGTAGTGGGGGTGGTCCCAAATCCTTAAAATGTCTTATATAGTAGTACGGCAAGATCTTGAGAAGCAAAACACACTCCTCCAAAGATCAGTGTATGCTAAAATCATCAACTAGATTCATGAGACAAGCCTCTAAATGTAGTTATGGGTATGCCTGAACAAGAGTGGTAGAGGTTGCCTCCTCAATTGTTTTTGGGAAAAAGTTCACTTTTGTATCATCAGGATGTTGAACCGCCTTCATTAAAGATATCTCCTCTATGTTTTCCATGATGTCCACCACCGGTGTGCCCTTGTGGACTTATGTCATCCCATGTGCCATCTCAAGAAATGGATTTCCTAGAAAAAATGACACATTCCCTTGGACCTGTTGCAATGTATGACACCGGGCTTCAGATTTTGTATTCTATGTAGGCTTGGGCATTAAGATTTCGAATCGCTCCTCTATGTTTCCCAATGCCATTCTTCCTCTACCCATCTCCATAATGATATTAGATATGGCTTGGAATGGCCTCCCCAGTAATAGCTCATTACCTTGCCCATCCTACATCTCCATGACAACAAAGTCTATTGGAAATACAAACATATCTTCCTTGAAAAGAACATCCTCACAAATACCATAAGGTCACACCACAGAATTTTCCGCTAGCTGAATAGTCATATTGCTCTTTATGGACTCATGTAGACCCAGCTTCTTCAAGGTGGTCAAGGGCATAAGATTGATGCTAGCCCCTGAGTCACACAAGGCCTCTCCAAAATTTGTCTTCCCAATAAAACATGATATATTAAAACAACCACGATCATGTCTTTTCTATGGTAATGTACCTGGAATGAATGTAATGACTTGATCTTTTAGAACTACCACCTTAGAATCATCTATCCTCCTTTTCTTGTTGATCAAATATTTTAGAAATTTTCCAAAGGAAGGGATCTGCTCAATTGCATCAATCAAAGAGATATTGACATGCTCTTTTCTAAAGTTGTCTAAAAATTTCAGAAATTGTTGATCATCCTTTATTTCTTTTAGACTGTTTGGAAAGGGTAGTTACTTTATCACTTTCCTTTTATGAGGTGGGATATATTCTTTCTTTATTCCTCTATATCACCAACCTCTTCCTCAGTTGTCTTTTCCTCTTCTATAGTATCTGGTTCTACTGTATCAACCGTCACTAGTTTGCCTTTCTCACATATGGCTACTCCTGCATATGAACTAGATGATGTATCATTTTAGTAGTATCTACCACTACGAAGTAAAACTACCTTGACCTATTGAATTCCAGAAGGTATGTAGGTATTAGTTGGGAATCCCTGTTGTCTTGGATTTTTCAAGGAATCCACTTCTATTGCTATCTATGAAGTCTGTGTTTCAATACTGGAGATCTATGCTTATTGGTTCTGAAGTTCTCTTTGAGTCTGGCTGATAAGCACTTCATTTTGTCTTACTAGCTTTCCGAGCATATCTTCAATGTGGTCTATTTTACTGGGACCCATGATATGTTGTTGACCACCAACCTGTTGTGACTTATTCTATTGTGACTGAGACACGTCTTGATGGAAATTATTAGGATCCTTCCAGGAGAATTTAGGATCCTTCCTCCAAGAGTAGTCATTATTCTTGTGTTGTTGTTTCTGTCATGAAAACTTGCACTCCTCATCTTCCCCTTCTGAAGAATTTCCATCTTTCACACAAAACTTTTTGGCAATCAATTTCAACTTCTCATTTAGTGTTGAAATAACCTTAGACTCCCCAACACTAATAAGGGTTGTCGGGTGATCTCTCTCTTCTCCCCATGTCTGGTACTTAGACGTGTTCTTCAAAATTTCATGATAGTGGGTTGGCTTGTTGTTGAGGAAGAAACCTACTCCTACGCTATCAAGTGTAGTCCTTTCCCCCTAGTACAGACAATAGTAGAAAATCTTTGCATGTCCTAGCAAATCGATGTCATGGTTAGGAACCTTCGGCAACATGTTCTTTAATCTCTCCCATGCATCATAATATGAATCACTATATTTTTGTCTGAAGTTGTGGATTTTCTTAACTAGGTCATTTGTCTTCTGGGGTGGGAAATGCCTCTCGAACAAAGCATCAATCATTGGTTCCCATGTTTCAATGCACTCATCGTCCAAGTTATGAAACCAAGACTTAGCATTGTTCACCATTGATGATGGGAATAGCTTCAAGTATATGACAGTAGCTGGCACTATATCTATCTTGATCATATCACAACTTTCAATAAAATTGTTGATGTGCGTCATCAGGTCCTCAGAGTTGTGGCCATGAAAAGCCTATGATTTCACGAATGACACTAGCCCTGGATTAATCTTGTAGCTACCGACATTGATGGCTTGTCATTTTATTGGCCCTTTTTGAGAAGTTGAAGATGATTCATTGATCCTTTCCTAGATCATCCATTCTTATGCTTTGTCACCCTTCTCTGATGAATCATGCTCCTATGGTAGCTCCGGTCCTTCTGATGGAGGTGTAGATGTTGGATTTAGATTAAATCTATCCATTGATCTTCTATAATCCCATTCTCTGTGAAGGATCTATGCTTGACCTAAGCTAGGTGGGGATGACACTCCATAATCATGGGCTCGGGTATGCACCATGCACTAGTACCTGCAATTAGCAAAAATAGTTTGTGAAAACACGACACTAATGGTAGAAACAATAAAGATTTTATAATTCAGCTTTTTAATGAATAAAAGAAAAATAAAAGGGTTGGCCTAGAATAGCCAACTATAGCACTTGTAGTGCTGAAGTTACCTTCTCCCCGGTAATGGCGCCAAAAATTTGATAGATTTTCTATACGCTCAAAATGCAAGTATATGCTATCGTAGTAATATAGGCCTATGAGGCCCAGATGTCGAACACATGGAAATGTGACTTCAGATTCTAGTACTAACTATAGTGAGATGATATTAGGATCACTTGAATGAATTGGTTAATTATCTAAAATAGAAAATAAATCTAAATTATTGATCGTTGTTCTCAGTCTTAGTGAATTACTTAGGATATTGGTTTCACCACAGTTAACATTGCACTTTAGCCTTAATACATTGAAAAAATCTCTCCTAACCCTAGATTAAGAGTCTGTAGTGAGAATTACCCACTCTCGTGGTGCAATTCACTATCTAACCTAATACCAACCCAACTCTCGTATCGATTGTCTTATAAGATAGGTGCCTTATCGAATTCTCTAGGTAATCTCCTCACGTTTTTAAACCACTTTTCTCAAAGGGTTTTATAGAACGTGTATTTCTATGAAGTTTCGACTATTAAGTTCCCTTTTTCAAAGAAATTAATGGTCCAAGTAATATCTATGGTGATCAAGCATAAATACTTTATTCATTCACAAAGAAATAAATCCAAAAATTAAGAGAAATTGATGAATTAATGCATAAGAGTCAAATGTAATGTATAACTGGGCTACTCCTGGGTTCTATGGAACGTGGGGATTAGCTCATCATGGTTTTCAAAGAAAAAACATCAAAGGAGAAAGGAAAAACATGGAAAATATTAAGAACCCCTGAAGTAGATGGTTCAGATAATCCCTTCTCGCACATGTGTCGAATTGCTACCTTCCGGCTACAATTATGTCCGCTAGAAGTGCATAGCTCATTCAGTTTGCATCCATCTTCTGTGTTGTCTCCTCCTCTTGATCTCTGTTGTTGTATAATGGAATAAGATGAGATATTTAGGTCTGGATGCAACTCCCCATAGTCATAGGCATGACTTTTGGGCAAGTTAAAAACTCAGGCCTTCAGATATGCCTGATCTCGATCTATCAGTACTACTGACTGGGTGTCGGTACTATCGACTCCTCTAATCGTATAGCCACCTGTCAAGTTGTTGTTACTATCAACAGTTCGTCGGTAGGTACTGAGTTGCATTGATAACCTTTTGACAAAATGTTGTAACATCGACAATAGTATTGATAATACCATCGGTACTACCGAGTCTTATGAATTTATTTTGTCTCCAATACTAAGCAAGTTTTGGTACCACCGAATCCAAAGTCAGTAGTACCGAGCTGTGTTGATTTGTGTACATTCCTGAAATGCATAAAAATCAAACATAAGCTATGGAAAATTAGTAAATCACTTGGTAACATTAAAATTATCCATATTTGATGCAAATGAGTATTACATGCTAATAAAGGAAATCATTTACAATTAATATGAGATTTGACCACAACATACACAAAAATCAATATCAAATATCCTGTGACAATGAAAAATAAACAATGCATCATAGGTACCCTACAACCACTCCCAGTTCCTATGTGGAAGTGGGACCATATGACCATGGACTTTGTGAGGTTACATAGAACATCACATGGTTTTAACTCTATTTCTACTCATTTTCTCCCTGTTAGGTTAACTTTGGATGCACCAATACTAGATAATGTCAATATAGTTGACCTAGTTAGATTACATGGAATACCAATCAATATTATATCTGACAGAGAGCCCAAGTTCACATCTAGATTCTAGAATAAGCTACATCATTCCTTGAGAACAAGCTCAAAGTTTAGCACAAGATTTTATAACTATTGTTTGATCACATATATTTAGAGAAAAGACATTGACCACTTTAGTTTGAGGTGAGGAATGAGGGTTATTTCAAAGTTTCATCATGGAAAGGTGTATAAAGGTTTGGAAATAAAGGCAAACTAACTCCAAGATGCATGAGACCCTATTTTATCATTAAGGGGATGGGACCAATGCATAAAAACTTGAACTGCCTCATGAGCTAGCCAACTTACATGAGGTATTCCATATATCAATGTTAAAGAAATGTCATCCAGGTATAGAGAAGATCATAGACCCAGAGCCAGTGTAAATAAGAGAAAATATCTCCATCTTTGACGGTCCTATACAAATTCCAGTTTGTAAAATTTGAAATCTTAATAAGAGGGAGATACCTCTAGTGAAGGCTCTTTGAAAGAGCCATGATATGGATGAATCCACATAGGAGTCAGATTTAGGAATGTGTAACAAGTATTATTTCATCTTCTAAGAATTTTGAGACAAAAGTTTTATTAGAAGGGAAGATAGTTACAACCCATACCGATAGTTTGAGGTTGTAAGATAACTTTGGTGTTAATTGACTTTTATTATGATTTGCATTAATAGTTGGTTGATTTATGCTTTGTTTCTCTTAAATTTGTTCTTTGATAAGTTAAAAGGCATGATTTGAGCATACCATATGATTCAAACCTTTTTGATGTAGTAATATCCACACATGTATGTCAAAAGAGCATTATAGATATTTAACAAATTATTAAAAAAACTATTAATTGAGAACTTTATAAAAACATTACAGTATGATTGTAAAGAACAATTTCAAAGAATGATCCATTTTGGAGTTAAAATGAGGGATTTATGCACATTCAGTTTTCACACAGAACTATCATCGGTTGACAATTAATCATTCAAAAAGTGATGGTTTCATAAAATGATGATTCAAAAAATTGATGGTTTCAAAAACAATGGTCCCACATACTGATGGTTTTGTGTTGCACTACCGCCTAACACGAACAATCACAAAAACAAGTATAACTTTTGATAAACCTATTGGAATTTGACAATTTTTGTTTTAATCTTATACACAACCAGATCCCTTAACCATAGAAACGATGAACTCGAGGGTGATTTCTAAGGTGAGTTTTAGAGAAGAATGTGAAAACCATGGAGAATATAAAACCTATCTATTGATCCATCATGGTAAGTTTGTTTTAGTCATGGATTATTTCTCTTTTTCTCTTTCCCTTTCTCAAGGTATGTTCTAGGACTCACCAGAGGCTCTCTTTCACCTCCCCTCTTCATCTTATACCTCTAGTAGGAACCATTTAGAGCTATAGGCCTAATGTTTGGCTATTTGATGATGGTTTTGAGACTTTTAGCTCAAAATCAAGTTGAGTACACCAAAATCTGGGCATACCACGCTTTGATCCAAGATCAATTTCTATTATCTGCCTCAGGTGAGTAGAGAATCACATTTAACTTCAATTTTATATAAATTAAGCCCAAAAATTATAAAGAGCATATATTATTTTGCATAGTGATTATTGTTATTAATTTATTGAAAAAATAATAGATTTTAATTAGTTATAAACTATATAAACATCTTATGATGCATTTTTTGATGCTTTCATCTTTAGATTTTTTTATAAGATTATGGTGAATATTAATGGTAGAATTAGAAGAACCAGAGCCCCCATATCGCCCGAAATTCTACAACATTGAATCATATTATGAGTTTATGATATAATCTATGGTTGTTGCTAGTTAGATATTTATTAATTCAATGACTAATTCATTCTAGTATTTATTTGTATGCTTAGTTTATTAGATCAAGCAGATTACTTTATTAATAAAAGTCAGCAATTTAGATTAGGATAAGTGTTCAAAATTTAAAATCAAAGCCATAAGTATAGAGATAAGATAAGAATAATAGAATAGTAATTTTATCAGTGAAACTAAGGAATCAACAAGGCATTAGATCCCTAAAAATCATAGAATCCATCATGTAGGTATGTACCACGAGGAGGAAATGTTCCTATCAATTGACATTGTCCATGATGAGATAGCTAAAGTGTACCAGAGAGTTCTTAGGGACCAAGCCTAGTGAGGATAGTCTCCTTAAATTATTAAGGCATCCAACATTATCTAGATATTTTGATGGTACCCAAAACAGTTCAGATAGTTAAGATATTGCTCAATAGACCAGCCCTTTGGAAGCCACTAGTATATATTAAAGACAAGTACTTTGACTCTTTGCATGAGTACCCATGTTTAGAGGAGCAGTCCAATTTGTCCAGACAAATATTTAGGTGATGAGGCCAAACGTGGAAAATTCTATTACAGACCGGGGAGCTAGTTTAGCAGACCTAGAGTTCTGGGTCAACTTTATGTCTTATATGGTGATATCGTAGATTTTTGTGATACTTCTACATTCTATGGTAAAATTCATGGGGATTCAGGGCACAATAAAAAGGAATTACTAAATTAATAAATGGATTTTATTTATTTACTTAGTTTTTTATTATGAGAACTCCTGCCCTGTTGTATGGTATATAGATTACAACTGTCATGCTTATATTCTCTATATTAAATTCTATTAACAATATTCATCTAAATTATCATTTTTGTTTGACGACTTTCCACACATTGAGCCAGTAGCTCATAGACTCTGCTAAAATATTTGTTAGGAATGGGTCCAGCTCATCAGGAGGAGTCAAAAGCTAGCTTTCATCATAAATAGATCATTTGAGGTCTTGAGAAGAATAGATAACTTAGTTAGATGGTATTTTATCCTTCATCTATATTGCGGATGTGAGAGTAATGATTGGGAGTAGTCCTATTAAAAAGTTGTATTTGATGTACATTAAAGAAATAATTATTTTAATTTAATTGATTATGATGTAAGATTGAAAATTACTTGTGAAATCATGATGCTTATGAAATAATATGTTATTTTTAAGTTAACATGATATTTAACTAGTCATGTTAGTTTAAAGAAAGAAAAATTTAAGACTAATTTTAGTTATTGATAAAAAATAGATGGTTAGTCCAATCCCTCTCTAGTGGGATTAAACCTAATTCAAGGGTTTGGTCGCATCAACTACGGTCTCCTCTACTCTCACAATATCTTCATGAATTTTTATAGAAATCATACCTTCAATAGGGTTTTCAATCATAAGACTATCAATTTCACTAATACTTTTCTCAACCAACACTTATCTGGTTTTAGACTTATTAACTCCAAACTTTGCATGACCACACTGACCATGCCCAAACGTAACACTGACTTTGCAACATGATGAGTTCCATTAATATTTAGGATTCACACTATCTTTAATCCCATCATCACTTACAAGTTTCATCTCAGTCGAAAATAGAGATGTTTTTGATACCAAAATCAGGATCCTAGCAAAATCCAACTGACGAAGATCTTTTGTCAATGAGACATCCCTCAAAGGGGAACCTATGAAACTTCCAATCAGGATGAACACCTCCTCATCCTAGAGCTCTAAAGATAGGTCATGAATCCTGACCCAAAATCAACACTTTCTATAAATTCACCTCCCCTAGAGTTCACCTCTCTACCACATCTTCAGTATCATTGGTTTTCCTACAACAAACCAAGGCCCATTCTCAATCTCTACCCTCACGTCTTCTGGATTCAAGAACATGATCACCAAAACTTTGATCGCACTAGAATGGATCTCAAAACACCCTTTAGCCTTCCAAATAAGAGACAATTTTCTGTGTATCATGGGTCGATGAGGCTTCAACCCTGTGACATAACTAACAATGGTATTCTTTCACATTGAGATATTCATTTGTGCAATGCCCTTGGAGTAACAAATATCACCATTGATGATATACATATGACTCTACTCAAATACTATTTCATTAGTTTCCTTCTAAATGGAAAAATCTTATGTCTCCCTTTCCATCAGGATCCCATGTCTCACTCAGGGGTTCCTTTGGGCTTGTTTTAGTGTGTGTGATGTAGCTTGAGAGGTAAAGTTGATGGTGACCTATGGATGAAATGTTGGTGATTCTCCAATGTCACCCCTCTTGATACCATTGCATTTTCCAGAGCCCAAAACCATCACATTTTTTAAATACCAATGGTATCTATTGACACTAGTTAAAGGAATCTTTTAACATGTGCTCCCACTCAACTATATAAAACTGCTCCCCTTCAGCCTTGAGGCACATTTGACACCACAAGTTCTATAGGAAACATTGAGGGAGCCAAAAGATTTATGAAAGCCCCTTGGAGGTTGATGGACATTGATGGGAGCTTGCATGTGGAGGAATGTCAAGGATCAAGTAACTCCATGGTGTTTCCTAGCTTCCCAACCTTGTTTCATGTATCAAAAATGTAAGATCATCTCTTCTAATCTCTTTTTCTATTTTTTTTCTCTTCACCTTCTTCCTCCTTGGTCATAGACTATGGTATTCCATGGTGTAAACTTTCTCATCTAGTTAAATTGCCTTCTTTCTCCTATTTTTCCCTTATTTTATCTAGACCCACCATGGATGAGTCATCTTAGAGCTGAAGAAGTGAACTTGTGTTTGGAATGGAGGTTCCTTGGAGGTATTCTTGAGGTTCCTTGGGTTTATCTCCAGCATCTAGATTTCAAAATTATAGAGAATGGTTGAGGATGTGTCTCATATTTTATATGATTACAAGTGGCTATGGTTGTAGATTGTATTTGAGGGTTTACACACTAGTTTTTAGTGTTGTCGCCTAAGTACCCATGACATATCAATTTTCTAGTGGGATGGTTGTTATGACCCTACTAGTAGATTGGGCCATTGTGCCATCATAGTTTGTCACTCATACTAACAGAGGGGAAGAGATATTTAGGGTTACATCCATCCTATAATCTTTTAAAGAGCTAATTGCAACTTCATAGTGGACAACTAGTAGTTTGAGTGGTACGCCTCAAACTACCTAGGACTTAATAAAATGTGCAATTTAGCATTGTAGTATACATGTTAGGGTTATTTGGAGAATATTAATAGTATATGATAATTATTATTATTCTATTCCCACTAGTATCCTAATTGACTCATATCTTTACATGTCCAAGTATTTTTATATGTACCTACATTTTGTATATATTCATTGTATAAACTTTATTTTGTTATCCAATCTATTATATTATCTTCGTTAGCTTATTCAATTGCATAATCTACTTATAAGTAATAAATGTTATGATCTTTTACATCATATTGCTGGGACTTGGGGCCTCACTCTATCATTTTCCACATCTTTTAGGTGATTAACATTGCGGCTAGACCTTTTTTGGTAAGGAGCCTCAGTTTGAAGATCAATAAAGCTAATAGGTTGGTATTGTTCTAATTAGAGTTATATAGTTGTCCTCGTACTCTCACGTCTGGGTAGGGGGGTTTACAAGTGATGTCTATCGGCTTGAGTTATCAATTGTATGTCATGAACAATGTACATGTTGTAATTATTTGACAAGATACCTTTTGTATACATGTTGCAAATGAGGTCACTAAATTAATATAAAGTTAATGATACAAATATTTGTAAAATTTGGGCCTTTGTGTGTGTATTCATACAAAAAAATGAATTTTTGTTCGATTTTTTTTTGGAAACTCGAGTACATCTCAAATGTTGGTTACATCAACGTTATTATTGGCCCTATCTAATTCTTGGGCATACAGATGTAAGACCTCCTTAGGCGGCCTCTGGTAGAAAAGAAAGTGGTCCTGGTTTTTTAAATGTAACTTTGCTAGGCTGTCTGCTAGCTCGTTACTTGTTCTTTGCTTGAATCGTATTGCAGTATTTGTCTGGATTTTCTTCCTGATTTTCGTAAGCCAAAGTGTAAACATGGGCCATGTTTCATCGTCTTCCTCAATCATCTTCACTTCCACTTTATAGTCAGATTCTAGCATTACTACAGGCCAATTGTTCAAGTCTGCTTGTTCAAGTGCTAGATGAATCCTAGCGAGCTCAGCTTCAGTAGAATTTGAGGTAGCTACAACCATGCCCCATGCCCCAACCCATTCTCCTTTGTGGTTCCTGGCTATTGCAACTGCAGCTGCCCCCTACTTTGTAACTGCTACATCTACGTTAACTTTGATGGTGTCTCGAGGTGGCGGTGTCCATACTTCACATGCGCTGCGTATTGGTTCAGATGGGGTGGCCGCCCATGCTATATCGTGTAATTTGATGTCCCGCCATATACTTGCCTGCATGTGTTCTTTACTTAAGTGGTTGTCTTCCATAATAATGTAACTTTTTGGTAAAAATGGTTAATTAGTGTTCAATTGGTGTTTTGACTTTTAGTGATCTAATTTTTTGGTGGAGGGTTGTCACAACAACATCATTTTCACCATAAAAAGCAATCCTGACATTAATTGAGTCATCATGATGGATGTCACATGATCATTGGCTCTTTTCCTTCTCAGGATGTACCACACCTAAACCTAAGGTCTATCTTTGACAAATTGATTTACTCCCAACAAGATGGTACAAACTCTAGATCACTGGGATGGTTTCTGTGAAACTTTCATCCAATCCTACATTACCAAATGGTCTTTAGATATCAATGTTGAACTTTCTACTTTGAAAATATCAAATTGGGTCTCTATTTCTGACCTTCCTCCCCACCTCTAGGGTTTACATTTCTTTAAGAAGATTACTTATTCCTTTGGTGCATCTCTATATTTTATTATACTTGACACTCTCTACCCCACCAACTATATCAAAGATTTTTTTCCTTCTTGGTCACACAATAGATAAGACTCAATGGTACCCTCAAGATTAGGTTTGATGAGACCATATACGCCATAAAAATTCAACTTATAAATCCCATACCATTCACTTATCTTTGTAGACCTATCAAAAAACCCTACATCTTAGTTAAACCATAAAGATCATCCCAAACCCCACCTAACAAAACACAACAACAATAAAAACCCCACACCTTAGTAAAGGCCATGTTTGGATGACAAAAGATAAACTACATACATATTCCACTCCCTTTTGTACCATGAATCACAACATAAATCATACAAACACCAATACCCACTTAACAACCACATGCATCACCCTATACACTTGATGATCCATATCACCAACCTATAATAGGCCACACACACAACAACAATATCAATGACATCGACCACGCTTATGAGTCATATTTTTGCACCAAAATATCATCATAAAACAGGGAGGTTTGAGACATGTTAGAACTCCTTAAATATGATATTACCAGAGAACTGAATAAAGCTAACAATACCCCACAAGACATTCAACAAGGTAAATATACTAACTCCATACAAGCCCAAAATCAAATAGCGTAGAGCACACCAACAAATAAAATAGAGAGGTATATCTTCACTATTGTTGAACTAGGTAAAAAATTTACTCATTTACCATCTACTGAATGTACCTTTTAGCCTAGAATGGATCAAACTGTACATATTACATCATGGGACAATGCTTCAGATTTTCCATCTTTGTTAAACACATTGGTATTAATGTTGAACCTTATCTGGATGCAAATATTGTGTTAAAAAATACGGAACAAAGACTGAGGTGGCATAATCTCCAATCTACTTCTCTTGCATTAGAACTCCTCACATATCCCACATTTGACCATCCAATACATTACAAGTGTTTTACTACTTCATCATGACTATTGCATCTTGTAACATTTGTGGTGCTCCCAATGCAGCTAGATGTTGACACATACACCATTCTATTAGAGGAAATTAGATTAAATTTATCACTTTACAAGAGACTAAAACACATATCACCCCTTTCATCTACACACTATTGGTGGACACAACATCACTGAATGGGTTCCAATCCTATCACAAGGCCTCAACAGGAACCCTATCACATTCCTATATGTTAGTCACTCTATCGGACGCCACTACATCACCATCTCCTTTGTTAATGCAGGCCATAACCTATCATGGGCATTCATTGGGGTATATGGTGACCTGCCAAAACAAAGACACATTCATGAAAGAAAGTAAGGAGTTGGTTTTCATCCATACCCCCTCCCCATGGATAATAGAAAGAAACTTCAACTTTACTAGAAACACATCATAATGACGCTCATCCAACACTGCCTCTCTACATTCTCACCTAACACATGATCGTTTTTAATAATATCAAGAGGAAACATCAATTTAATGATATATTTGCCTCCATCTTGATACATACATGGAATAGAGGAAACCTATGGGCCAAACTAGAGTGATTCCTATGAACACAAACATTGAACACACACTATCCTCTAACATCTACATTCACCACCAACTTCCCCATATTAGATCACTTCCCTGTCATCTTGAATACTAAGATTGATATTTGGGGACCCAAACCATTTCCCTTTGAAAGATTTTGGACTACTCACCTAGACATTGTGGACATATGGATTAGTCATCCTCACAACACCACACGTTGTTTACATATACAACAAAATATTAAAACTATTAAATTTAAGCCACACACATGAAAAAAACACTTTTGGCAATATCACTAAAAAGTTAATAATATTACTGACAAAGTTTTTAGAGATGACAACAATCCTGTAGTAGACCCAACACACACTCTTGTACTTAGAAAAGAATGTGAAAACCTTAACAAGACTGATGAGATCACATGGAAATAACACAGAAAAATAAAAGTGCTTAAAGAAGGTGACAAAAATACAAAATTTCCATAAAATTGCAATTATAGAAAGCATCAATCACATATATACAACTTATACATCAACAATGTGCACACCTCAAACAAGGCATATAATATAGAGAAATTCAACTCTTTCTTGAAGACTCTGTAGTCATGGTAGATAATACTCCAATCTTTTTCACATTGATTGGAAAACAATGCCCCATTAAAATTAACAACACCTCTAGTCTGAATAATACTTTCACTAAGGGTGAAATTAAGATTCCTACATAGAACCTTGAAGTAGACAAATCTTTTGAACTTGAGCGATTCAACATGGATCTACAAAACCAATGGAACAATATTAAATAGTTATTCCAAAAACTCTTTTTTAACACACATGACCATGATGACATCACACATCAAATAAGCACACTTAATCAAGATAACATTGCTCTCATGAAAAAACTAGGCAACTTGTGCATTGTCAATTATTCCAAACCAATTGATTTGATTAATATGTCATATAAGATCATTATAAAAACATTCAGTACTAGGTTTAAACCTGAATTACTAGAAATCATAGAACTAGAAAAACATGGTTTTCTTAAAGGCCAATGTATACAAGATACATATAGCATGGTCAGTGACATGATACACACATGTTGAAATAGGAAAACTCCACTCCTAACTCTCAAACTAGATTTGAGAACATCAACTAGAATATTCTTCTATCTTGTCTCCAAGGATATGGATTTCCAACAAGATGGAACAACTAGATAAAATTGTGCATTAGTTCATGCCACAGTTCTACCATCATCAATGGCACTATCGTTGGCTACTTTTCTAGCTCAATTAGACTTAGGAAATGGGATCCTTTTTCCCTCATCTATTCATTCTTGTGACTTCTATTCTTTCCAAGATGATCCAACTAACATCATTGAATGTACTATCATAGATTAGGACAATCATTCAATATGAGGATGATACCATACTATTCCTCAAACTAAATGATTTTAAGGAAATAAATACCATTCATATTTTCTCAATATTTTTACACCTAACATGCCTCAAAATCAATTTCCACAAATCTTCCATCCTTGGAACACATATCCTTCAATCTTATTTATACATATAAACATAAATGCTATAATGTATGGAAGAGAAATATCACATTGAATATCTTGGCTTGCCCTTGTCACCACATCCTTTTCAAAATACATGTTAGAATCCTATCATCACAACATATCCATAGAAACTGTCCACGCGGAAAACACAAACACTAATCCTTATGGGTCATCTCACCCTCCTCAGCATATTACTTACACCACTCATCACATTCTACATCATATGCATACCACTCCCATCCAAGGTTAACTATAGGCATTCTAGGAAAAAGATTTTTATGAGGAGAAAAAGAAACTACACCCGGTCAAGATATGCAAACCTAAACAACTAATGGATTGGGAATCATCAACACAAAAATTCATGCAGATTGTCTCATACATAAAATTATAACCACCTTATGCACTAGAAAATAAACATTATGGAGATCTCATATCATTAAAAAATACTAGATAAGTAAGAACCCATGTCAAACCACTAAGGAAAGGCATATCTCTTATATGTCTATATATAATCAACTCACCTTTCATCGGTCATGATAGTATCATTGTGCCAACACATTCATTGAAACACATACTAAATCGGTTCAAGATAAAAAAAAATGAATCTCTATATTATCATTTCATCCCAACTGTCTAATGTCAGAACAGATAGAGAACTGATCCTTCTTAGCTCACATAGAAAATGTCGATTACATAGATACATTCATGATTTTTTCAACAATGTAGACATAGAACACATCAATTACACATTAAAATACTTCACAGACAATCACATTCAATGGAAATTTGAAAAAAATATATACACCTAAAACCATATACCAAATTTTTAGTCACTCATGCATCAAAAGTATATTTCATAAATTTTAGAATATCAAATGTCCTACTATCAGCATAATGGATAATAAGGCCTGTCAAAATTCGTATCGGGGAAAATCGAACCAAAAGGGGTTTTCATGGACCTACCATCTACCTTATGTGTAGAGTAGCAGATGATAAAACCGAACACAAATTCTTACATTGTGTCTTCAGATAATAATCATCACTTCTATTTATGATTGCATATTATCACTTATGGGATATAGCATGTATATACATGTACTAGGATGTGGTGATTGGATATGTGTATATACATATATTTATATAAATATTAAATCCCTCATTTAAACATATTAAGTCTTAGATGCTTTCTATAAGCAACACACATGAAAACTTGGTTGACTAAGTGTAGGTTACAACAAAGTGTGGTTTGTTGTCAAGGTTGTGGAAGTGTGATGATGGTTATGTGGGTCTTCCAAAGAAGGGTGCATTACTATTGTGTAGGCTTTTGGGTCAGACTTAACTAGGTGATTTTAATGAGATTAAGCACCTAGAAGCATGCAGATCATTGTGACAAGAAGTTGCGCACACCATCTAGCCAAGAATTGCATCTAAAATGTTGACTACCTAAATAGTCAAGTTGTGGGTGATCAACCAAAGTTGACTCATGATTTGATGAAAAAAATGGATCTTGGCTCACTAGAAGATTGTACACTGCAATCTTACAAATTGATATGTAGGGGCTATCAATTTGAAAAAAAATAGTGGGAGTGATATTTAATTGAAGGACTAATTAAACTTCTACAAATTTTGTATTAATCGAATTCAATCAAAAGTGATCTGACAAATTACAAAATTTTCTTATAGAATCAAATGACAAACAAATCATTGTTGCAGTCAGTCCTTAAGAAGGACAAACTTAATGGGACAAATTCCCATGGCTGGTTTTGAACTTTGAGAAGGGTTCTCAATGATGAGCATATGCTTTATGTCCCCGATACACCAGTCCTAGAAGATCATGCTTCTGATGTGTCTAGGGATGAGGTGGATGCTTATTGGAAGCATATCAATGATGCCTTAGACAATAAGAACCTTATGCTATGATGCATAAAATATGAGTTGCATAAGGAATATGAAGATATGGGGATTCTTGAGATGGTAACACATCTTAAGAACATGAATCATAATCATGCAAAGTAAGAAAGGTTCAATGTCTCAAATGTGTTATTTGAGTGCAAGATGACAAAAGGAGATCCAGTAGAGACCCAAATGCTCAATATGATTGGACATGTGAAGCATCTAGAGCAACTGGGATTCCCTTTGATCCAAGAGTTGGCCATTGGATATGATTCTACAATAGTTTCCTGAATCATACAACTAGTTTATCGAGTGTTATTACTTGAGTAACATGGCCAGTCTGCTATTAGAGTTTCTTGGCATGTTGATAAATGTTTAATCTTGAATGAAGAAGGACAAGACAGTGATGATTATCACTAGAATGGAGTCCAAGGAAAAGAAAATTTAAGAAGAGTTCTGAGGACAAACTGAAGTCCAAGTATTCAAAACTCAAAATATGGAGAAAGTAAAGTGGAAGAGGAATGTGTCCTTTGTACTGAAGGGATTTAGGAAGATGAAGTTGGGGATAGAGATCTGCACTTTTGGTATATAAGTTATTGAGATAAATTTTTCAACTTCTTCATCTTGGGTACTATATAGCAGATGTGAATCTCACATATGCTCGAATATACAAGATCTGAAAAGAAGAAAGCATTTGCAAAAGGGTGAGTGATAACACCAAATTTTGTGATATTTTTGGCCCTTATTTCGTTATCAAAACTGCCCTTTTAAACTGTTTTCCTCTCCTTTTTGTCATGTTTTGGCATAAACAGGCCACGCTACGCTCTTAACTCAATATTACCATCTTTTGCAGAGTTTTCCTCATTTTTCAACTCATTTATCATAAAAAAGGCCCATCCCGACCCACAAACGTGTTCCACCTGCATCGGCATTCTTACCAACCAGCTGGCCAATACGCTCGCTGCCCGACACAGGGCAACATGATACACTACCATGCGACATGAGGGTGTCGCGCAAGAAGTAGCGGACGAGCGGTACGCCATTTACCCGACAGGGAGCCGTATATCGCCACGACTGCTGAAGCGTGTCACACGATACAAGCACCCATCGGTAGGCGCCACTCCTCATGATGACCGACACGCTCCCAACTCGACATCCTTGTACCGGGCGACACGCATATCGGGCATCCCCGAATCCATGATGATAGAGCTGATGAAGGATATGTGGCGTCTGGAGAACCATAACTTCCCCCAACCGCTGCCTATAAATAGTAGCTACATGACTCCCATGGGACGGGTCGGAATCTCTTGAAAGCCAACTTGGGAAAGCATCTGGAGCTAGTGTGTCGTGCGTCATAGGTGTACTCGACGATACTAGGTGAGCACTTCCCCAACCCGAGAGGGAGGGAATGGTTCACTTAGCATCGGCCCTGGGCACCGCAGCAGACCGATATCGGCCAACAAGGACACCCGATATGAGTACCCGATACTCTAAGCAAAACTCTGGCCCGACACGATACCAAGCCCGATACGCATCACCAGTCATGGCGTGTCGCTCGAGAGGGTGCCACCCGATGCGATCGTATCGGGCATGAGCGCCCTGCACGATACGTCCGTCGTCACGGACTATCTCCTGAGAGGGTGTGCCGCCCGAAACAGACGTATCGGGCAAGGCTCCCGCCTGGTATCGGGCTGGAGGGATCTTGAGGATCTGCTACTGCCTGTTGCCCTTCTAAATCAAGAAGGCGATATTTATCTTTACTTATTTCAGTCATTTACTTTCTTTACTTATGCAATGTAACCAGACCCCTTTTATGCTAATGGAATTAGAAGAGTTTTAATTATCTACTGCTTTATGTTTGGTCCCTTTTGTTGGATGATTGTTTTGTTTAACATCCAAACTCTAGCTTGTACGCTTGGATCACGTTTCAACTAGCTACCGAATCGTGTTTTCCCGTTGCAGCAGCCTCGAGAGAGGTGTTGTGGCTCTAGTGTTTGGTCCGATACGGGACTACGAGAGTGCCCAGGATCGGAGTTGCTTTAGTAACCTTTCCATTCTAACTTAAGACCAGCAACCTCGAGAGAGGTGTTGATACTTAGTTAGAGGTACCCACTTCGAGAGAAGGGGTACATGATGTTTCTGATGCCGATTGTTTTACCTAAGCTTCCTCCCTCATTCCTTACTAAAAGCAATAGTATTATCCTCTCTGTTTCCGCTGCGCGAAAACCCTAAAAACTGATAAACCTTTAAAACCTTATTTTTCCTCGTAGCTCCAGTTGGAGATAGTTTTCTTTTATTATATCGATCTTAACTCGTTGTTCCCTTGGGGAACTTTGTCCACTCCTTACCCATACCCGAGTGTAACGTGTCGATTCCGCATTCTCAACACTACCACCCTTGTCCCTGTATTCGACCCCGTATATCTACTTTGACCCCGTAATAAAGTTGCGGGGGGCTAGAAGGTTTCGGGTTATAAATTTAAAAGTCCGACTACTTCAAATCCGCTCCCTTTTCAGACGCACGATTTAGACTGGTCAACTTTTTGGCGCCGTTGCCGGGGACAAGGCAAAAATGGTACTGTTGACGAACCCGAATCCACTAACTACACTCCAATGCCTCAAGCTTAGAAATAAGCTTGACATCACCCTCTTTTTCTTTTTTTATTTTAACCTGAAATGAGTAGTTCGTATTATTAATACAGGTTTTTTAACTTGATTTTACGTGCTATTCAGGTACTCAGAAGGAAGGCGATCTGCTCAATTGAGCACCGACATCATCAGACATGTCGCCTCGCATTGAACCACCTCTTTTAGAAGGTGAGCGAAATGCGAGAGCTAGACCTCACTCCCCTCCGCCTGAAGGCAATGATCATTATGACGGCAATCATAAACAAGAAGATCCTGAAAAAGAACAATTCGAGGACAACCATCACTGGGAGAGACGTCGTCATCACTGGAGATATAGGAGGAATCAAAATAATCAGGATCAGAACCAGGGAGACAGTGATAGTGACGATTCCAATCAAGAAGAAAAGACTCTCACGAAGTTAGCTGCCACCAAGGATAATAATTCAAGATGTCTGGTTGTCATCCTGAGGTTCAACTCAACCAAATTTGAGCTAAAACCATCTGTCATCTCTATGATCGAGAACAAGAGCTTCAGAGGGAATTTGAAGAATGATAATCCCTATCACCATTTAGATGTTTTAAAAACATCTGTGACACCATCAAAATGAGGGGAGTCCCACAGGAGGTGATTTATTGCAAGGATTTTATCTTCTCTTTAGAAGATAAGGCTCTATCCTGGTACCTTGGGCTACCACACCAAGCTCTTAATGGGTGGAGTGTGTTGGCATACGCCTTTGTAAACAAGTTTTATCCTACAGAGAAGACTGCCCGAAATACACAGAGAATCACATCTTTCATGCAAAAGCCGAATGAGAATCTACTAGATGCTTGGGAACAATATCAAGAAAATTTAGAGGGACTTCCCTCATCACAACTATAAGAAGGGTTTCTTGATAACTACCTTCTACAACGGTCTAACCCCTGAGGAAAGGGTTTCACTGAATGCAGCAGTAGGCAGTGACTTTCTGGGGAAGAAGCCTAGCAGATCCAAAAAGATCATCGAGAACATGGCCGAGTTGCAAGACGGCACCGACTACGACAGATCGGATAGAGGACATGCTAAGAAGGCTAATGAAGGACCTTCAGTCGAATCTAAGGCTCTAGAAACTATCACCTCTCAGATCCAGAGGATAGCCACTGATGTCAGGCGGCTGAAAGAATCAAGTGGAAAGGGGAAGAAACAAGTTGAAAAGGTCATGAAATTTGTCACCTACGGGGAAGGTGGACATGGGTTAGATAACTGTATCTACACCCGACCTGACGAGTCGAGCAAAAGTGAATCCGAGGCTGAGGAGGATGAGAACGTCTCTTTCGTTAATTTAAGAGACTGGATCACCCCAGTTTTAGTTACGGCAACTAGGATGCGGCCAAAAACTCACATCAGCTGCATAACCCCACCAAGCAATCCCAAGGTTTCGAGAAAAGAGGAGGACAAAGTCAGTTCACCAGGACCACTTCTTTCCAGTCAAACAAGGCAAATTTCCAAGGTCAAGGAAAGTACCAAGGTCGCCAAGCAGCAAACACCAGTCAAGGTCAAAGTCAAGACAAGGAGCAAGGTCAAGACAAGAGTTCGAACCAACCAGACCTGGTTGGCCAGTTGTTCGATTTTGTAAAAAGACAAGATACCATCAATAACCATCTAGCGCAAAGTGCGTTGTCAAATTCAGGAGTTCTGAACACAATGCAAGTCCAGATGGCGGACATGCAGACACACCAATGCCAAATCGATCAGCAGTTGGCCCAGATGGCCGAATTGATAAAGAATCCCTCGTGTAAGATACCCTCCAACACCGAATCTGCCAAAATGGCAGTGCTAAGATCTGGAAGAACAGTAGAACATCATGAAGAAGCTAGATCATAGGAACCTGAACCGAGGACTGTAGTTGATAATCCCACAGAAGAAGACAATCGACAAGCTCATGACAGAGAACCTGAACCAAGATCCTTTGAGGAACTATCCGGTAAGAGAAGCCCTTACTCTCCCAAGTTGCCTTTTCCGTACAAGCTGATAAAGGCACACCTTAAGAAATGCCACGAGAAGTTCATGGAATCAGTAAAGAAACTTCATCTCGAAGTACCTTTTTTGGACGCTTTAGAAGAGATGCCGACTTATGCTATGTTTTTTAAAGATTTGATTACCAAGAGGAGAAGAGATGGAAGTATCGAGATAGTGCATCTAGCAAGTATGTCCTCTACTTTTGTCAAATTAGATTTGCCCAACAAAAAGAAAGATCCAGGGGCTTTCACCATTCCTTTCGCCATTGGAGATAATGTTGAACGAAAAGGTCTTGCCGATTTAGGGTGTAGCATCAGCCTTATGCCCCTAAGCTTTGCGCAATGATTAGGTTTGACTTATATGGTCAAAACTAATATGAGAATTGAATTAGTAGATCATACCTTTAAAAGGCTTGTTGGCGTTATTGAAGATGTACATATCCGGGTAGGATGTTTCTTCATTCCTTGTGATATCGTTGTCATTGATACCGTGGAGGACCCTGGCTGTCCTATCATCTTTGGATGTCCTTTCTTGGCTACAGGAAGGGTGTTGATCGATGTTGCTGAGGGAATAATAACTCTAAGGGTCGGAAACGACCACTTAGACTTCAAAGTAAAGGATGTGATGAAAGGACCATCCCTGTTAGAGTCTGCTTGCTTTGCGGAAAGCTACTACCAGTTCTGCGAAGAGGTAGAAGAGGATACCCTAATGGTAGACCCTCTTTTGAGGGCAATAAGCAATCAAGATTCTGACTCTGAAAATCCAGAAGTTTTGGAGTTTCTCAACTATCTTAACCAATCTGATGAAGACTTGAGCAACGAGGCTGAGGTAGTGGAAACAGTTAAGTTTGCCTCTCTTGAGGAGGCATCGGAAGAAAAGTCACCCAAGGCCAAGCCTGAGTTGAAGCAGTTACTAGAAGGGTTGAAATATGAATTCCTAGATCGAGAGGAGAGGAATCATGTCATCGTCAATGCCCATCTTACAAAAGATCAATTGGACAAACTTCTTGGGGAGTTAAGACTCCACAGGCAGGCTATAGGATACTTGGTAGAGGATATCAAAGGCCTTAGCCCTGCATTGTGTATGCATCGCATCAATTTAGAGGAATCTACCAAACCTCTGGCTCAGCCCTAGAGAAAATTGAATCAGATGCTAAAAGAAGTCATTAAGAAAGAAGTAATCAAATTGAGGGATGATGGGATCATTTACCCGATTAGTGACAGTAACTGGGTGAGCTCGATCCATGTAGTACCCAAGAAGGGTGGTATAACAGTAGTAAAGGGAGATAAAGGCGATGAAGTGGTGGTTCGTACCATCACGGGATGGAGAATGTGTATTGACTACCGGAAGCTAAACCAAGCCACTAAAAAAGATCATTATCCACTTCCTTTCATTGATCAAGTTCTTGATAGATTAGTGCATCATGACTATTTATGTTCCTTGGATGGTTTTTCAGGGTTTTATCAAGTCCCCATCCTTCCAGATGACCAAGAGAAAACAACTTTTACCTGTCTCTATGGCACCTACGCCTTCAGGAGGATGCCTTTCGGCCTGTGCAATGCTCCCGCAACGTTTCAACGTTGCATGATATCAATGTTCTCGGATTTTTTGGAGGATATCGTGGAAGTTTTCATGGACAACTTTTCTGTCTATGGAAAAGACGTTGATACCTGCCTGAAAAACCTCTCTTTGGTTTTGCAACGCTGTAAGGAAAAGAGTTTGGTTTTGAACTAGGAGAAGTGCCATTTCATGGTACAAGAAGGCATTGTTCTAGGACATAAAGTTTCGAGGCATAGCATCGAGGTAGACGTTACCAAGGTTGAAGCCATATCCAAGCTTCCTCCACCAAAGTCTGTGATGGGAGTGAGGAGCTTCCTCGGGCACGCCGGCTACTACCGAAGATTTATAAAAGACTTCTCAAAGATTTTGAAACTGTTGTCCAACCTTCTGGTAAAAGATGTTGAATTTGATTTCTCTGATGATTGTCTAATCGCTTTTTAGGCTTTAAAGGATGCTCTTATCTCACCACCTATTCTCCAAGATCCAGATTGGGATTTACCTTTTGAGCTTATGTGTGACGCCCGTGACTATGCAGTAAGAGTGGTCCTGGGGCAGAAAAAGGACAAAAAGCACCATGTAATCTGCTATGCTAGTCGTACCCTGGACGAAGCTCAGGTAAATTGTGGCGACCGTCTCACGAAAACAAGATTAACTAATGCGGAAGCATTCATCAAGCAGCGGATTAGAGAAAATCACTAAAAATTAAAACCTTTTTATCAAAATATCCATTGAAGGAAAACTTTCTCACATAGAACCAAAGTAACATAATTACATTCTTGTTCACAGGTACATATTCTGTATCATCTCCTTTTGAGAATTACAAGCATTAACTGTCCTGTCAAGCTAAACACAGGTAGTATAAAATCTCGAGGCTCTAAGACAAAATCTCGAAAGCACTAACTACTACTTTGAGGACCTGAGAGTACAGATACGACACATAGGACTCTATTTACATCTATACAAGGCATAACAGTCAGTGTCTCCACCTGAGACTTCACTGTTGTCTCTGCTGCTGCTATTGTTGTCCTTCACATATTGAAGGATTCCTATCTCCTCGTCTGCATCCACCTAAAAATGTGGTTCCCACGAGGGTGAGACAATTATAAAAATTGCCCCAGTAAGAGTTATAACTCCCTGCCAGTAACATTATTATTGCAACTTAAGAAGATAAATATGAATGGAAGAATCATATGTGTATAGCAGCAGATATTTTAATGTCTAATAGATTAGAACATTATTCTATATCAGAAGCATTGCAACTATAAACCAAAATTGATTCAACATTGTTCAAACAAGACCAAAATTGAAACATAAGTTTCTCATGAGCCCTAATTACTTTTCCCAGATAAGATTAAGAATCTACTCAACCTTATTAAGCAAAACATCTAGGGTTAACACATAACCCGGGTCAGGGATGTGACAAATTATAAAACCCTAACAAGGATTTCGTCCTCGAAATCCCAGGAAAAGGAGGAACAGATTGTTCATTAAGCATGCCCTCAAGTCTCCACATATCATCTTAATATCCTGGAGATATTATGAACTATGTGATTCCACACAAAGCTCCTTTCATTAATTCCTCCATATCACTGTTTATGTTTATGCAAAGCATAAACCCCTAACATATGATGTCCATGTCATTGAAAGGAAGAAGCATAAAAGAACATATTTCAATAATCACTCAAGAATACTTATCAAAAGGAAAAACATATATATCTAACAGAGATAATTCACTTAGCAAACTCTATGTAATTGGGAATTTTCACATAGTTTTTCCTATTAGTTAGGAATGTCACATAGCTTTTCCCTTTTTGTTTAGGGTTGGAATTGCACAAAGCATCTTCCTTTATTGGAATTGCACAAAGCATCTTCTTTTATTGGAATTGCACAAAGCATCTTCCTTTATTGGAATTGCACAAAGCATCTTCCTTTATTAGAATTGCACAAAGCATCTTCCTTTATTGGAATTGCACAAAGCATCTTCCTTTATTGGAATTGCACTAAGCATCTTCCTTTATTGGAATTGCACAAAGCATCTTCCTTTATTGGAATTGCACAAAGCATCTTCCTTTATTGGAATTGCACAAAGCATCTTCCTTTATTGGAATTGCACAAAGCATCTTCCTTTATTGGAATTGCACAAAGCATCTTCCTTTATTGGAATTGCACAAAGCATCTTCCTTTATTGGAATTGCACAAAGAATCTTCCTTTATTGGAATTGCACAAAGCATCTTCCTTTATTGGAATTGCACAAAGCATCTTCCTTTATTGGAATTGCACAAAGCATCTTCCTTTATTGATTCCATATTTCTTATTTCATGATACTCATTAGATTGTATCAGAATGACTGCTTGATCAGAGCAATAAAAAAGATATCAATCTAAGAGTTTCCATACTCACCTTATCATCAATAATCATATACCTGGCCAGGGTATATAAGTATTGAGATTAGGTAGTATGCACCTTATTTGCTATCGTATTCCTCACTTTTCATATCATTGTACACACAGGATTTTCCATTTCCTAGATTTTCTCCAAGCATCACTTCTATATTTCATCTTTTGACATACATATAAGGGAGATTATAAAACATTTTAAGGAACACTGAGTAAGATATAAGTTCTCATCTCTCTTGTGTCCTTATAGGACTAGTCAAAGGAAGTTCAAAAACAACTACTTGCATATCTTTAACACATAGAATCATGAAATGAAGTATCAGGGTGAATATATTTTATTTAAGTATTACCCTTCAAGGTCACCTACCACATTAGGTTGATTTCAACCCATAGTGTACAATTATCTCATATTGCTGCTTTTGTCTTTACTTAGTGGCTATTGCCCTGGCGTACTAGGCATTTAGTGCACTTGTAACACCAAAAACTTTGGCTTTTCAGAATATCCAGGAAAATGTCTCTAAAATTGTAAAGACCTTACCTTAATTCATAGCTTATGGCTCCTCCTTGGGCACTACCATCACAAATGTCCTGTTTGTCTAAACTTATGGTTGAGTCTACTTTCTTGCCATATGTTAATCTTTTCCACATTTCCACTGTTCTAACATGATCATATCACTCAGGAATCCTTTCAAAGCCCAAGTTTTATGCATTAAAGACTGGTAACTTAGGTTATGATACTAGTATCCAGTCTTCTATATGCATTATAGTTTCCGTATTCTGCTCTTCAAGAGCATAGCATAGGATTCTCTATCTTGATTAGGTCAAGGTGGGAATTCTCATGCATTTGTTCTCCTCTTGGCTGGTCCCATGCACTCTCTCCTGGTGCAACAACATTGTCCTTAGCAATGTGTTCCTCGTGTTCTCCAATCATTTTCAAGTTCTTCTTCTCCTATGTGAGCAGAAGATACTATCAGATAAACTAGAAGACACTTAGAACAGACTCTACAACCTTAGTCCTATGTCTCTGTAGACTCAGCAAACCTAGAGCTCTGATACCACTTAATTGTGGCGACCGTCTCGCCAAAACAAGATTAACTAATGCGGAAGCGTTCATCAAGCAGCGGATTAGCGAAAATCACTAAAAATTAAAACCTTTTTATCAAAATATGCATTGAAGGAAAACTTTCTCACATAGAACCAAAGTAACATAATTACATTCTTGTTCACAGGTACATATTTTGTATCATCTCCTTTTGAGAATTACAAGAATTAACTGTCCTGTCAAGCTAAACAAAGGCAGTATAAAATCTCGAGGCTCTAAGACAAAATCTTGAAAGCACTAACTACTAATCCGAGGACCTGAGAGTATAGAGACGACACATAGGACTCTATTTACATCTATACAAGGCATAACAGTCAGTTTCTCCACCTAAGACTTCACTACTGTCTCTACTGCTGCTATTGTTGTCCTTCACCTATTGAAGGATTCCTATCTCCTCGTCCGCGTCCACCTAAAAGTGTGGTTCCCACGGGGGTGAGACAATTATAAAAATTGCCCCAGCGAGAGTTATAACTCTCCGCCAGTAACATTGTTATTGCAACTTAAGAAGATAAATATGAATGGAAGAATCATATTTGTATAGCAGCAGATATTTTAATGTCTAACAGATTAGAACATTATTATATATCAGAAGCATTGCAACTATAACTTGATAGAATCAACATGTCATTTATCCTTTAAGGAATATAAAGAACATGTATAACATCTATTCAAACTACAGGATCATTACCACTACTTTAACTCTCTTCAGGATTAGATCATATATCTAAAGCCTGGTATTATCATTGTGGAGTCATGGCCCGTAGCCATATTCTTTTCATAAAGTGTTGGGATCTTAATCCCTCAATTCACCACTGGAAATTCTCATCCTTTCACAATTTCAATACCCTAACCATGTGATTCTGGGTGTTTAAACCCTTAGCTCATCACCTAAGCATTGTTACCACTTCCTTAGGTAACTAACACCTTTAGGTCATTTGACCAAGGTAAGTATGATACTTTATGCCTATTAACTCTCTTGCTACCTCTTATCAGACAACAAGATATATTATGGCACACAAGGCCCAATAAACAAATTCAAATTAATAACATATCACAGCGCATACCTGGCTATGCCCATCATCTCATGATACCTGCATGGTTAGCACATATGATAGAAGCACATCAATTATCTATCAACATCATGCAAAAACAATGTATTAATAATTCAAGGGTATTACCCTTAATCCTTTACCAGGATTAGGATTTCCATCACACATCTCATGTATCATTCATCCAATCATATTGGACTTATATCACAACAAGGTATACCAGTATTTGGGGTGTTGGATATGATATCTATCATATCTTGATGTCTCACTTCCCTCAACACCATTAACTTTCTTAATTTCACATACTTAGCTTGTATTAGGGTATTACCCATCCTAATACTTTATGCACCAGTTTATCACATTCGTCATGTAAAGTAGTGATCAATTGTCACTTACTTGGATTATACAACTATAGCCAATACTATGGATTCATACATAAGTCAGGAATTAATAAAAAGACCATGTTAGGTCCTATTCAAAACAAACTCTACGGCCGTGCAACCAAAAATGGCCGTGCTAAGGGAAGCCACCACGGCCGTGCTACCTTGCACAGTCGTGCAAAGTGAAAAATACCACGGTCGTGCTACCTAACACGGTCGTGCTACATGAGTTCACCTCTTGAATCATATTCAAGCATGAATTCTATTCTCTTATTAGGGAATTATGGTTTCACATACCATTTCCCTTCATTAGAATAGGGATTGCATATAGCATCACCCTTCATTAGGGTTTCATATTACATTACCCATAATTAGGGTTTACTACTCAATCCCCATTAGGGTTTCTCATAGAATCACCCTCAATTAGGGCTTTACATGGATACACCTTCAATTAAGGTTTGAGTTCAATAACCCTGTCAATTAGGGTTTATGTTCATGTTTAGGGTTTCATGATCTCTTTGCTTAAGGATCATAACCCTTAATCATCACATGAATCATATTCATGTATGAATTCATACTATCAACTTCCTAACTTGATTAGGTCATATCAACCCTTCAGTCGAGTATATACAACTATGATTAACATAGTGTACCAAGGCATTGATCCTATAAGCAATTAGGGATTCATCCCTTAATTGGAACTTAATTACTTAGGTACTATTAGGGTTTCAACCATTTGTACCTTCATTGATTATCATTACTAATCATTATTGGATCAATAGAACATTCATCATCTTAATTCTCAAAGATTCAATCACATTGGACCTCCATTACATAAGGTATCCAATTTAATTAACCAAATTGAACCACAAACGGTTTGAAACCGTTTAAGAAAAAAGCTTTGAAACCGCATGAACTTGAAACCGCATGAGTCTCAAACAGTTTGAGACCGTTTGGTCTCAAATGGTCTTGAGACCGTTTGGTCCCAAACGGTCTTGATACCGTTTGGTCCAAACCTCTCAAAACCGCATGGACCAAAGAGTCAATCAAGACTTTAACAACACTCAATTCCAATCTATGGAATCTCAATCAATTGGATCATCAACTCAATCATCAATTGAGTCATGAACTCATCCCTTAATTGGAACTTCAATTAGGGTCTGATCTCAATGGAATTAGGGTTTATAAACACCAATTAGATCTTTGAAGTTGATCATCAATCAAGCTACTAATTATGTTTCAATTGATTGCATTGGATCTTCAACCATTGAATTCATGGAACCAATCATCAATTGGACCTCTTCTCATATTTCAATTGAGTTTAGTAGGTCAACCTTCAACTGATTTGACCCTCAATTGACCCTCACTTGGTCATCAATTAGGGTTTGATTCAATTGGATTAGGGTTTAGAATCGATGATTCAGCAACACTCATCAATGCAAGATTGTTTACTTTGAAACTTTTGAACCATCATCCAAATTGGGTATGACCTGACCCAAAACGGTCTTGAGGTCGTTTGGATGACCTCCAAATGGTCTTGAGACCGTTTTCCCATTATATCACTCAAATCCAATCCATCCAATTAAGGTTTGGATCATGGGATTGATCGCCAAATCAGCATTGCATTGTATATCAGCTTGGTACCTTTAGACCTTCAAACACCTAACCATACTCAACCGTAGGCCTCCAAATGGTCTTGGGTGACCACCAAACGGTCTTGATACCGTTTGGATGAGATCCAAATGGTCTTGAGACCGTTTGGATCATCCAACCTTTGGATTCTAGTGAAATTTCATCAAGGTTTGATCCATCGAGTTGATCAACAAATCAGCACTTAATTGCAATATGATTTGGTACCTTTAGACCTTAAATTGGTCACCTATACTTGACCCCAGACCACCAAACGGTCTTGGGGTGACCCCCAAATGGTCTTGAGACCGTTTGGGTGATCCCCAAACGGTCTTGAAACCGTTTGGGCTAATCAACCCAAAATCTCCAATTAACTCATTGGAATTTCAGCACTGTTTTCAATTAGGGTTTGCCCAATTGAATAGCCTTCAACTCACGATTCCTTGGGAGTTAATCCCTCAAATTTTGTGAGTCATTAGACCACATCATTAGAAACAGTAATCCCAAACGGTCAACCCTTGTTCAACGCACGCAAACGGTCTTGAGACCGTTTGCCCAAAAAGTTCAATTAAATCAGATTGATAATCAGCACTTAATCCAATTAGGTTTCCCTAATTGATTAGCCTTCAACTCAAGATTACTTGGGAGTTAATCCCTCAAAGTTGAAGGGTCATCAACCAACATAATTATGAACAGGAATCCCAAACGGTCAATGCTTGGTCAACTCACTCAAATGGTCTTGAAACCGTTTTACCAAACAGGTCAAGTTAATCCGGTTGAAAAGAAGCATTTAATTCAATTCGATTTGCCTAATTGATTGGCCTTCAACCTACGATTCCTTTGTATTTAACCCCTAAAATTTGGTGGGTCATTAGCCTACATAATTAGGAACAAAATTCCCAAACGGTCAATGCTTGGTCAACCATCTCAAACGGTCTTGAAACCGTTTTCCTAAACAGGTCAAGTTAATCTGGTTGAAAATCAGCATTTAATTCAATTCGATTTGCCTAATTGATTGGACTTCAAACTACGATTCCTTTGGAGGTAACCATTCAAATTTGGTGGACCATTATCCTACATAATTAGGAACAAAATTCCCAAACGGTCAACGCTAGGTAAACCATCTCAAACGGTCTTGAAACCGTTTTCTCCCAAACGGTTTCAAACTATTTGCCTTTAAACGGTTTGCTGAAACTGCATAGCCAATCAAATTAAAACGATTTGGAATAGCTATCAAAACCGTTTAGCTTGGTACTTTTCTTTGGATAAGCATCTAGGATGATGTCATCATCCCCTTCCTTCGAACAACCAAGAACAGCAACCGTTCTTGATGGAAATTGCAGCAACGAAACAAGAGTGTATCAATTTAAAGAAAACAATCAACAAAGTATAGAGAATTGATGCAATATCAATGATTAAGGGTTTGAGTTATAAAATCCACCTCCAATTGAGAACCAAAGCTCCAAGCTCACGCCATTAATGGTGGATGAAGCTCTTGCAACTCCCCCTAGGCTCATCCTCAAGCTTTTGATTGTAAAAGTTGGCTAGGGTTGAAGAGGAGATCAAAGTAAGAAGGAATCCATAATTTATTTTCGACTTCCACCATGAAATCAAGGAGAAATGGATCAAGAACCTTACCTACAGGTTGGGTTTCGTCTTTCTTCTCCTCCTAATCTCCCTTGGTCGGCCAAAGCAAGGAGAGAAAGAAAAGGGTCGAGAAAAGCCTTTCATTTGGCTTGGAAAGGGCATTTTTATAAGGAAATTGATGAGAGAGAAGATACTTTATAAAAGTCTTTTAATTCCAAAATTGTTGCCACCACTTCTCCCTTGGTTTCTTGCATGCAAGGGAATCTCTATCCCCACCGAAATCCCTTCCATTATCCATGGATTAATGGAAAATAAAATAAGCACCTTAATCCATTATAATATTAATATATCTTTTTGAGTGGAAATTCTTTTCCTTACAATAAGGTGAGTGGAATTTCACCTACTTAGGATATTTTCGTTCCTTATCTTGGAAAAAGAACGTCCATCCTTATTCAAAATCAACCAATAACATTTTGGTTGAAGGCCCTTTAATTAATACATTCATTTTTGCCCTAAATTGAATTAGGGTTTCACTTAAGATTAAATCTTGATTATTTTAATACCAAGATTCTCTCTCCTCCAACTTAATTCAAATGAGGTGCCCCTCTCATTTTCTTTTCTCTACATGATGCCAAGAAACATTAAGGACCTTATTGAAGTGGTAATTTGCATATCAAACCCTAGGTTTTGGGTAAATTGCACATTACACCAAAACTAGGTTTTAATGCACAACATTGCTTTATCGGCTCTTTCTTGGTATTCAGGCTTCCATAAGCCATACCTCAACATCATATTCACTCTCATGATGCTTCAACACATGAGGAACATATTATCATGCACAATTTGCACATAAACCCCTCAACTTGGGTAATTTGCACTTTAGTCCAAAACAAACAAAACATTGATTCAACATTGTTCAAACAGGACCAAAATTGAAACATAAGTTTCTCATGAGCCCTAATTACTTTTCCCAAGATAAGATTAAGAATCTACTCAACCTTATTAAGCAAAACATCTAGGGTTAACACATAACCTGGGTCAGGGATGTTACAAATTATAAACCCCTAACAAGGATTTCGTCCTCGAAATCCCAGGAAAAGGAGGAACATATTGTTCATTAAGCATGCCCTCAAGTCTCCACATATCATCTTAATATCCTAGAGATATTATGAACTCTGTGATTCCACACAAAGCTCCTTTCATTAATTCCTCCATATCACTGTTTATGTTTATGCAAAGCATAAACCCCTAACATATGATGTCCATGTCATTGAAAGGAAGAAGCATAAAAGAACATACTTCAATAATCACTCAAGAATACTTATCAAAAGGAAAAACATATATATCTAACAGAGATAATTCACTTAGAAAACTCTATGTAATTGGGAATGTTCACATAGTTCTTCCTATTAGTTAGGAATGTCACATAGCTTTTCCCTTTTTGTTTAGGGTTGGAATTGCACAAAGCATCTTCCTTAATTGGAATTGCACAAAGCATCTTCCTTTATTGGAATTGCACAAAGCATCTTCCTTTATTGGAATTGCACAAAGCATCTTCCTTTATTGGAATTGCACAAAGCATCTTCCTTTATTGGAATTGCACAAAGCATCTTCCTTTATTGGAATTGCACAAAGCATCTTCCTTTATTGGAATTGCACAAAGCATCTTCCTTTATTGGAATTGCACAAAGCATCTTCCTTTATTGGAATTGCACAAAGAATCTTCCTTTATTGATTCTATATTTCTTATTTCATCTGAGTAATACTATCTGAGGTTGGGAACTTAACCTTAGGCCAATGATGTTTTACCCATCAATCGCTTTTTCCTCCACTTTGTTTTTGGTTTTTCATCTAGAATTTTGTGTTGAAGTCTTTGTATCATACATGTATACCCCTTTTTCCTGATCGTATCGGGGAAAAACTCAGTCGGCGCATAGAACACGCTCGTATCGAGTGACGGTATATCAGGCATCGCATAAGCCGTGGCGGACGGCACGCCCAGGCGGGAGCACCCGTGTCGGGCAACATGAGTAATTACCCTTGATTAGACGGATGGGACTGCTCGTCTCGGGAATGACTTGTCTCAACGGCCGACACGCATCCTGGATTTACCCATTTTACCCCCGGTTTGGATTTCTATATATAGTACGGAGGTTTTACCATGTCGGGCTACTGCATTTACTCTTCTAACTACCCGTATCGTGCAATAATTTCTCCCTTTGCTCATGTGTCGTCCAGCTAACTTTTTCTCTCGTGTCGCACAAGGTAGCTTCAGATAGCAAAGGTATAGCCCGACTGCTTGCTTGCCCGACACGAACTTCATATCACACATAGCGTATTAGGCTGATGACTTTAGCTGATTTCCTTGTATCGCCCGACACATGTGTCGCGCGACACGTCTTTAACACGTGCTTGCCCGATACCCTATATCGGGCGATAACCATGTCGCCCATCATTGTGTCGCCTCGCTTGATTGTTGTTGTCGGGCGACACGATTTTCTATCGGGGAAGAACCTATCGGGCACTTTGTTTCACGTGACCGTATCGCGTATGACGCGCAACTTTTCTCTGTATCGTCCAAGTTTTATATTGCCTAGATCTTCTTTCGACGGACGACACAGTATCTTGTATCGGGCATGATCCTATGGTGATTTTTTCGAAAGCTTTGTATCGCCCGAAACAAGCGTATCGGGAAAACATCATATCACCCAGTGTTGAAGCCCGATAAGGTGGTGTCAGGTAGCTTTTGTATCATGCTGAATTTTTATCGTGCAATTAGTTTTCTCTTAAACGTCGGTATTGATTTTAAGTTTTGCCTACCTAATATCTGAACATGTAAATGATAAATGAACTTGTTTAATGATAACAGAGATGGCCCGTACAAAGCAAACTGTGGTTCGAATTGACGAACACGGCATAAGAATCGACACTGAGGCCGCAGCTGAAGCAACAACGGTCGGGCAGAAACGCCCGAATCCTGAGGCAACTGGGCCATCAACCGCTGAGAAGAGAACAAGGACGAAAGAAGTAACGGCTCCAACAACAGCTTCAATAGCAGCGGCAGAACCCCTGGATCACACACTAGGTAGGTTCGTGCCAAGAGATAACGAGCATGGACGTCGGTACTCAGAACTGGAAACTAAAATCTACAGGCTGAGAAGATTTTGCTACCAGTCGTCCTTCCTTCAATTGGGTATTTTCGAAAGACTAGAGATGGTCCTAAACCACCGCAGAAGACAGACTATGATAAGGAAATGGATAAATTATGGGATGAATATAACTTATCCGTGAGGTCCATTGATATTTGTTCATACAATAGTAAAAAGGATGAAGAAAAGCAATCTAGAAAAAATCATTTTGTTCATTGTACTCAAGAGAAGCATTCATATATCCTTGATGACGAGTTCGGAATAGTATGTAAATTCTGATCTGCTATATTGCTGGAAATGAGGAATATACTGCCGAATTTTTCCATCAACTCCAGCATATACAACAAAATGCTTTTATCTAACAAAAAGGACGGCTCAAAGTTAGATCAACTTTGCTCTCAAGATTCAGGCCATGGGCTTACTGATTTAGCTCATCTTCTACAGGGACAGTCTGGGATCTTATTCCAGGAGCCAGAGAGACCATGTATCATCACCAACAAGAAGGCTTTGAGTTTATCTGGAGAAACCTAGTTGGCAATATCTCTCTTGATAAGCTTAAGAACTCCCCCAATACTGATGCTATAGGAGGATGTGTGATTTCTCACGCTCCTGGAACAGGGAAAACTCGTCTTTCGATCATGTTCCTCAAGAGTTATATGGCAGCGTACCCAAATTGCAGGACAGTTCAAGTTCCAAAGGTGTGTGGCAGATGCGCCTTATGACGTTATGTGAATGGATCAAAGGAAATGGCATTCTCGGAATGAGCTACGGGTTATTTTGAGAGACTGGTTACCTGAGATTTGAAAAAATGTCCAGAGGATGCACAATTTAGCAAGATTCTGATTGAGAAACCAGGATTATTCATTTTAGATGAAGGTCACACTCCTAGGAATGAGACGAGCAAAATCTAGAAGGTACTAAAAAAAGGTAAAAGCAGAAAGGTGCATAATTCTGTCCGGCACTCCCTTCCAAAATAATTTCGGTGAACTTTACAACACACTTTGCTTGGTGAGACCAAAATTTGCTGAAAATATAACAGTCAAAGAGCCAAATTTTAGGCCTGGATTTTCTGGAAATTTTTCTATCTTGGGGGCTACCAAATAAAAAAAAAAGTATTGGAAGAGATAAGTGGACTTCTCTGACTAATTCAATAGATGATGAAAGTTTAAAGAAACTGAGATTGATGATCAGTCCTTTTGTTCATATTCATAATGGAAGTATCTTAAAAATTTTACCAGGTTTAAGGGAATGCCTAATAGTTTTGGAACTTCTTCCTCAGCAAAAGTGCATGACTAATCTCATTGAATCTTGCAATTCTGAACCCACATTTGCCTTTTGGTACAAAATTTCTCTGGTAGCCATCCACCCAGCACTCTGTGCTGCTGGCAAACTGACTACGACATCTTCGTCGTGGAATGGATATCAATTAAAGAGATGTCTGACCAACTCCACCACATCGACTACCATAGCAAACAAGGAGAATATCTGTGGGAGCTTATATCTGGTGCAGACGCGCTCACTAGCTAACCCTCACTGGGTTAACATTACCCTACCTTATCTACTTCACAACTCTGGGACAGAGTGTGGAGTAAGTTTGGGGGGGGTACCATGTACCAGTGAGGGAGGTATAAAAAAAAATTCTTCAAACTCCACCCTTTTTTATTCTTTTTATTCTTTTTCTATAACATGTGTACATATACATATACATGCCTCATACAAAAATTTTCTAAAAAAAATTTGAAATTTTTTTTTGCTTATTTTGTCTCCACATATATGTACAAAGACACTATATAGTAAAAACCTGATACGACTTCTTGCCAGTTTGTTTTCTATGTGCCCAAGGAGATGCAGGTTTTGTCATGTCTTTCTGACAATGCAGCCCCAAACAACAAAAGACTATGACTTTCCACGCCAAAAATTTCGAAAAATAATCTCGCAACAGCTAAGAGACGTGTATGTAGAAGAAAAAAGCTACCCAAACAGCAAAAATTCCTCTTGTTTTACCTTACCCGACAAAATCCCAAAAAGAGAGAATAGCCTTATGAGAGTGAATAAAAGCATGAGAGTTGTGCCAAATAAAAAGAAAGAAAAAAATATATATACACACTTGTTTTCTAAAAGCACCGATCTTTAGGCATGGTAGATCCGGGGCAGTGGTACGTAGGATGTGAAATCACTGCTCTAAAGCCAACTGGCTTGGACTGCAGGGACCACTCACCCGCTAACGGACCCGTACCTGGATGGACTGATGGGAAACAAGAAAAACCCAAAAAGCCTTAAGCCTACCCAAACACACAACTTTCTGTCCCCCAAAAGTTGTTTGGTGTGAAAGCTAACTTCGGAATCATGCACCCAAGTCTCGCCAAAGCTGTGGAGAAATTTTTTTCTTAAATAAGGAAGGAGAAGTAAAATTTGTTGTTCGTGTTCGGGCCGTATTTTATGTAAGACATATCAATGCTCGCTTAAACCCATGGTCTGAAAACTATACCGGTCAAGAAGAAGCGTCGCAAAACAAAGTTTAAAGATTGATTGAGGACAATCAAAATGCTAAGTTTGGGGGAGTTGATAACACCAAATTTTGTGATGTTTTTGGCCCTTATTTTTTTATCAACTCTGCCCTTTTAAACTGTTTTCCTCTCCTTTTTGTCATGTTTTTGCATAAACAGGCCACACTACGCTCTTAACTCAATATTACCATCTTTTGCAGAGTTTTCCTGATTTTTCAACTCATTTATCAGCAAAAAGGCCCGTCCCGGCCCACGAACGTGTTCCACCTGCATCAGCCTTCTTACCAACCAGCTGGCCGATACGCTCACTGCCCGACACAGGGCAGCACGATACACTACCACGCGACATGAGGGTTCCGCGCAAGAAGGAGCGAACGGGCGGTACGCCATTTACCCGATAGGGAGCCGTATATCGCCACGACTGTTGAAGCGTGTCGCGCGATACAAGCCACCCACCGGCAGGAACCACTCGTCATGATGACCGACACGCTGCCAGCCCAACATCCTTGTGTCGAGAGAAACGCATATCGGGCATCCCCGAATCCGCGATGATAGAGCTGATGAAGGATATGTAGCGTCTGGAGAACCATAACTTCCCCCAACTGCTGCCTATAAATAGCAGCTATAGGACTCTCATGGGACGGGTCAGAATATCTCGAAAGCCAACTTGGGAAAGCATATGGAGCTAGCGTGTCGTGCCTCAGAGGTCTACCAGGCGATACTAGGTGAGCACTTCCCCAACCTGAGAGAGAGGGAATGGTTCACTTAGGATCGGTCCTGGGTACCACAGCAGACTGATATCGGCCAATAAGGACACCCGATATGAGTACCTGATACTCTAAGCAAAACTCTGGCCCGACACGATACCAAGCCTAATATGCATCAGCAGTCACGGTGTGTCGCCCGAGAGGGTGCCGCTCGACGCGATCGTATCGAGCATGAGTGCCCCGCACGATACGTCCGCCGTCATGGCCTATCACCCGAGAGGGTGTGCCGCCCGACACAGGCGTATCGGGCAAGGCTCCCGCCTGGTATCGGGCTAGAGGGATCTTGGGGATTTGCTACTGCCTGTCGCCCTTCTAAATCAAGAAGGCGATATTTATCTTTACTTATTTCAGTCATTTACTTCTTTACTTATGCAATGTAACCAGACCCCTTTTATGCTAATGGAATTAGAAGTGTTTTAATTATCTGCTACTTTATGTTTGGTCTCTTTTGTTGGATGATTGTTTTGTTTAACATTCGAACTCTAGCTTGTACGCTTGGATCACGTTTCGACTAGCTACTAAACCGTGTTTTCCCGTTGCAGCAGCCTCGAGAGAGGTGTTGTGGCTCTAGTGTTTGGTCTGATACGGGAGTACGAGAGTGCCCAGGATCGGAGTTGCTTTAGTAACCTTTCCACTCTAACTTAAGACCAACAACCTCGAGAGAGGTGTTGATACTTAGTTAGAGGTACCCACTTTGAGAGAAGGGGTACAGGATGTTCCTACTGCCGCTTGTTTTACCTAAGCTTCCTCCCTCGTTCCTTACTAAAAGCAATAGTATTATCCTCTTTGTTTCCACTGCAAGAAAACCCTAAAAATTGATAAACCTTTAAAACCTTATTTTTCCTCGTAGCTCTAGTTGGAGATAGTTTTCTTTTATTTTATCAATCTTAACTTGGTGTTCCCTTTGGGAACTTTGTCCTCTCCTTACCAATATTGGAGTGTAACGTGTCGATTCCGCATTCTCAACCCTACCACCCTTGTCCATGTGTTCGACCCCGTATATCTACTTCGACCCTGTAATAAAGTTGTGGGGGCCTAGAAGGTTTCGGGTTATAAATTTAAAAGTCCGACTACTTCAAATCCGCTCCATTTTTAGATGCACGATTTAGGCCGGTCAGTGAGGTTGAACTACATGTTGCAAATGGAGCAAGAGTTGACACCACTACTGTTGGAACCTTTAATTTATCTCTACCCATGACACTTGTAATAGAGTTAAGGAACTACTATTTTATACCTATCATAAATAGAAACATCATTTTTGTATCTTGTATGAACAAGGATGGATATGAATTTCATATAAAGAATGGACAATGCTCTATTTTAAAAGATGATATCTTTTATGGTAGTGCCTTAAAGTCTTATGGTCTTTATTTGCTGGATCTAAAGATAAATGTTTATAAAGTTAATATCAAAAGATTAAGACTTGATAACTCAAACAATACATATCATTGGCATTGCCATCAAGGGAACATCAATGAGAATAACACATCGAGACTCCATAAAGATGGTTATCTAGACCCTTTCGATTTCAAATCAATAGAGACATGTGAGTCTTATTTGTTGGACAAGATGACCAAGACTCCCGTCACTTGTAATACTGAGACGTCTAGTGATTTATTAGGTCTCATACATATTGATGTATACAACCCTTTTAGAAAGAGACTTCAACTTTACTAGAAACACATCATAATGATGCTCATCCAACACTACCTCTCTACACTCTCACATAACCCATGATCTTTTTTAATAATATCATGAGGAAACATCAATTTAATGATCTATTTGCCTCCATCTTGATATATACATGGAATAGAGGAAATATATGGGCCAAACTAGAGTGATTCCTATGAACACAAACTTTGAACACACACTATCCTCTAACATCTATATTAACCACCAACTTCCCCATCATAGATCACTTCCCTATCATCTTCAACACTAAGATTGATATTTGGGGACCCAAATCATTTCCCTTTGAAAGATTTTGGACTACTCACCTATACATTGTGGACATATGGATTAGTCATCCTCACAACATCACACCTTGTTTACATATACAACAACATCTTAAAACTATTATATTTAAGCTACACACATGACAAAAACACTTTTGGCAATATCACTAAAAGCTTAATAATATTACTAACAAACTTTTCAGAGATGACAACAACCCTCTAGTAGACCCAACATGCACTCTTGTACTTAGAAAATAAAATGAAAACCTTAACAAGACTGATGAGATCACGTGGAAATCACACAGAAAAATAAAAGTGCTTAAAGAAGGTGACAAAAATACAAAATTTCCATAAAATTGCAATTATAGAAAGCATCAATCACATATATAGAACTTATACATCAGCAATGTGCACACCTCCAACAAGGCATTTATTATAGAGGCATTCAACTCTTTCTTAAAGACTCTTTAGTCATGGTAGATAATACTCCAATCTTTTTCACATTGATTGGAAAACAATGCCCCATTAAAATTAACAACACCTCTAGTCTGAAGAATACTTTCACGAAGGGTGAAATTACTATTCCCACATAGAACCTTGAAGTAGACAAATCTTTTCAACTTGAGGGATTCAACATGGATTTACAGAACCAATGGAACACTATTAAATAGTCATTCCAAAAACTCTTTTTTTACACACATGACCATGATGACATCACAAATCCAATAAGCACACTTAATCAAGCTGACATTGCTCTCAAGAAAAAACTAGGCAGCCCGTGCATTGTCATTTATTTTAAACCAATTGATTTGATTAATATGTCATATAAGATCATTATAAAAACATTCAGTACTAGGTTCAAACCTGAATTACTAGAAATCATAGAACTAGAAATACATGTTTTTTGTAAAGGCCAATGTATATAAGATACATACAGCATGGTCAGTGAGACGATACACACATGTCAAAATAGGAAAACTCCACTCCTAACTCTCAAACTAGATTTGAGAACATCAACTAGAATATTCTTCTATCTTGTCTCCAAGGATATGGATTTCCAACAAGATGGAACAACTAGATAAAATTGTGCATTAGTTCATGCCACAATTCTACCATCATCAATGACATTGTCATTGGCTACTTTTCCAGCTCAATTAGACTTAGGAAACGGGATCCTTTTTCCCTCATCTATTCATTCTTGTGACTTCCATTCTTTCCAAGATGATCCAACTAACATCATTGAATTTACTATCAAAGATTAGGACAATCATTCAATATGAGGATGATACCATACTATTCCTCAAACTAAATGAATTTAAGGAAATCAATACCATCCATATGTTCTCCATATTTTTACACCTATCATGCCTCAAAATCAATTTCCACAAATCTTCCATCCTTGGAACTGATGGATCTAGGATTTATACCAAAAGATGCTCTTCTAATGGAAGTCCTAATGTGCACCAAAAACCCTAGGGAGTTGATCTTCTCTCTAGGTTTACCTACAGCTGCTGCTAGATAAATGCTCCAACCCCACAAGAGTGTGGAAGCCTTAACATAGTATAGATTTAGGATCAAACCCAAAGGACAACGTGGAGAATCTGGATGTCTTTGTCTCATCTCATCTCGATCTAAGTTAATCGTTTACAACCAAGAGATTGATAAGATTAATCTAAACTAATCTAGAACATGCAAAAGTAAAGGCAAGTATGAAATCTAGTTGAAGTTTGAAATCTAAGATTATCAGATGATGATGGATCATTGGGGTGATGTGTATGTTCACCACAACTAGACATGCATTATACATGTACCAACATAGCAAGACCTGCAAACAAGATACATGGATGTTGTGCAATGTCGATGCCCTCTCGGACAAGGAGCATTGCATACATCCTTCACTGGTTGAGTAGCTCCCATCTGGTACATATCTACGTGTCACTGGAGAGACGTGCCCTCTAATGGGAGGACTTACTCAACCTCATGAAACGTGCATCGAAAGACTAACAAGTGAGCGATATTATCAATTTGATTAGTATCCTTATAGACTATCCCTCTGTCGAGGACATAGCTACGAGAAATGTGGGAGTGTTGCAATGCCAGCCATCCCCGAACAAATGGTCACTTACTTTGCATCACTCCCTTCACAGAGTGTGTTCCTCGACCTATCAGGATTGTACTTTCATACGTCAACTGATTCCATTTGATAGTATGAAAGTACAACGATGGAGGTGAGTTTACTCCACTCCTTGAAAGGCGTTCCTAGATGCCAAAATAGATGTTTGGTGGATACACACATCAAGAACCAATGCTAAATTGATAATCGAGTCTCAAGAGTAAACCTAGACAATCCAAAATAAAAGACAATAGATAATGCAAGAAAGCGGCCAACATTCGATCATGGAATGAAACTATTAGCATTGAATTGGAAAGATAACATTTTTAGGTATAGACTACAAACAATGGGTAGCGGGGTTATTCCCCGTACCCTAGTGAATTACACTACTTGCTCTTCACAGAGGGAGCAACAATGATAGAGAAGAAATATAGAATGAGTATCGTCAGAGCATAAGAGTAGATCTGTGAAAGCCCGGTGTAGATCACCCCAGTCTTCGAGACTGCTTTGACTTGATCGATGAAGTTTGTCTCTCTACCTTGATCCTCATGTACACCTCTGGAGACATACGAGTAGGGCGAGGCAGAGCTTGGTGGAACAACAAATATGAGGGAATAGTGGAGCATCCTTGCGGTCTCCCGGATCTGATACCCCAAATGAGGACCTTGTTGGTCCTATTTATAGGCACTGGTCGGGGTCTTCACATATTTTGGTGTGAATCCACTTTACACGGTTTGGAAAATCATTTTCTTCATTTTAACAGTTTAGGATTCACGTCCAAACTATCTCAGAATGTTTGCCTCCAATCAGTCTTGGATTCACCCATCCATACAGTCTTGGAGACCGCTAAGTTCTTCTTGGTTTGGAAACTGATCAGATCTTCACGATCTTCGTTCACACAACCTCGCAGTCTGTGGCTCCAAACGGTCTTGCTCTGATCAATCTTCACTTCCAAACAATCTTGGCTTCCAAATGGTCTCTACTCCAACCGGTCTTCACATCCAAATGGTCTTTGCTTCCAAATGGTCTCTACTCCAACCGGTCTTCACATCCAAATGGTCTTGGCTTCCAAACGGTCTCTACTCCAAACGGTCTTGGCTTCCAAACGGTCTTTACTCCAACCAGTCTTCACATCCAAATGGTCTTGGCTTCCAAACGGTCTTGCACCCTCAGCAGGGATAATAGTCTTGAGGACCGAGTGCTGCCACACGGTCTTGTAGATCGCTAGGGCTTGGGTGGTTTTGAGACCGAATGGTCAAGGTCAATTGAGGAAACCAAATAGGAAAACCTCTTGGTCAAGACCGCTTGAGAAAGACCAAGGCTGAGAGGACCTTGAGTGAAGGTAAGTTCCAGTTGATGGTTGAACCTCATCATGACATGCATAAAATCAATATAAACCCAGTTAATAATCTTGATATTTGAACCAATTAAGCAATTTTGCATTTTGCAAGATTTAGTAGATGAAAGTGAAAGCATTGACTCGAATTGGGCCCAAGATGGCGATTGAATTTCATGATGAATATGCATTCATTAAAACACTCGGAGTAAACCAAAACAAGGGTAGATCAGTCAATATGAGGCACAAAATCCCTAGAATTGGCGACTGTGAGGATGAATCTGGAGGATTCATCACCACACCAAACTTAAGTGTTGCTCGTCCCAAGGAATGGAAAAGCCTAAGACATTTTCCAAAAGGCTCGTTCATCTCGTCATTACCTCAAATGTCAGGATTTTCACAAAACTGTGACAAAAAAATGAAACAAAACAAAATTAGGGAAACACGTCGAAAATCCTTTGAATTGGTGACTGAGGATGAATCTGGAGGATTCATCACCACACCAAACTTAAGGGTTGCTCATTCTGAGGAACAAAAAACCTAAAACAATCACCAATGAAATCAGTCATCTCGTGATTGCCTCATCCTTATGTCATTGTTATAATTCTGCTCATGGCTCAGATCGATACAACATCAAGGCTTCCTTAGATCACGGAATACATCTTATGATATCCTCATTTTTTAGTTCACTTTAGTGAAGTATTTCCTTCTCACTTTCTGTTGTATCCGTCATGTCTAAAAGTTTTATGAGACTTTTGAAAAGGGCCGCAGAATCAATCAAACATGTATATAACTTGTCGCTGGTGTTTTTAAGAGAATGGTTGAAATGGAGGCAATTATGGTGATAGTAGGTTGAAAAAGGAAAGAATAGGGGTGTTATCAAGAGATAAGAGTCTCTCCTCTAATCAATTAAAGACTCTTATTATTGGTGGATTCATCAAGATACTTTGAGTGTTTTGTCCACAACTCTAGTTGACTTAGCCTTACACCCGATTTTTTTTAAAAGGTAACTCAAAAGTGTGTCTAGGTTTTCTCAAGGCTTTTGGCTAACTTACCTCGTTGAGAGGAGGTAAGGAGTTATTTTTGGAGCCTTAGGATCTCAGTATTGGGCGTGACACATCTGCCTTTATGAGGGCAGCTAATGTACCGATTGGGCAAGACCTTTATCAGTTATCCTTATTCAGGGCACAACTCTCATGCTTTTATTCACAGTCTGGCTTTTATTCATTCTCACTTGGCTTAGGAGAGAGGGTATTTTTGGATTTTTGTATATTTGGGATGTCGGGCCTCTTTTTGGAATCGGGGTAGATTTTTCCTCAACCTTGGTATGTGCACAATCATCATCATATACTTTTTGAATAAAATGAGAAGGTGATACGCCCATGTTATGTATGGAGGAAATGGTTATAGAAAAAGAGGTGTGGTGCACCACACTAAACTTAGAGTACGGCAATGTTCTAGCTTCCTCTAGAAGAGGTGTGGTTTACCACACCAAACTAGAGTTCGGCAATGTTCTAGTTTACACTAGAAAAGAGTGTGGCATGCCACACCGAACTTAAAGCTTTGGCATGGTTGGTGAGTGGAGAGGTATGGATATGAAAGAAGAAGTGTAAAAGAGAGTTTAGATCATAATGCAGTTTTCTTAGCGATTCCATATGATGGGTTCCTTTTCTTCATCACACTCTGCTCAAATAGTGATATGATAAAACTTCAAATGAGAATTCCATATAGCTGATCCATTAATCAGTGAGAGGCATGATGCAATTGATCTATCTCAATCTTATTGAAGCTTATCATCTTTTTCTGTTAAGGATATGACATTAGGATTCATAGACTATACAAGATGAAATCATTTATCGACTAGTTTTAAGCATTCTTTTCTCATGAATTTGCAACGAAAAGAGGTGATGAACACAGATTCAAAAAGCAAAAACTGACTAGATAAAGGCTTTATTTGAAGAAGACTACAAAATTATGAAAAAAGTGGAAAATTAAAGAAAGAGAAACTAGAATGGAAAAATAGAAAGAAGTAAAGATAGAGGGTGGAGTTAGAAACATACCACCCACCCTCCATCTTGAACTTATGAGTTTGCTCGTCTTCGAGCAAACACTAGGTTCGAAATGGAGAAGAAGAGATGTACAGTGTTAACTAGGCGGTCCTCGTAATTGAAAGAAGGTTCGACGAAGATGTTTTATGATGGTCGGAGCTGAGAGTGAGGAAGTAGTATGAACAACCTGTTGATTAGGTGGTCGTGGCAACTCGAATGAATTTTCTAGATGACTTGGATTCATGTTTCTTTCACCTCTTTGTCCCTCCATAAGAATCCAGAGACCTTCCCCCATTAGCAAGGGAGGTGGAATATATGCAGTTAAAATTGGAGGACTAGATGAATAATTGAAGTCAAGCCTATTTGTGTCTTCCAGTTGTGGCTCACCCTCGAAATTCAGAGTCAAGCTGCCTTCTTCATGATCTGAAGTAGTTGATAGAGGGTCGGCCACTTGAACTTCTTCTTGTCCCAGATCAGGTGGCAGATCTGGTTCAGGCTTCATTTCATCACTCAGTTTTTCTTGTGTAGGGTGTGGTAGCCAGGGTAAGATTTCTTCATCAAGGAGATTGTTCTGAGGATCATCATTTTGATGCCATGTATCCTCCGGAAGGTTATCATTATCAATGTTGGGGTCGATAGGAGCAGCATATTTCATTCCAAAGTTAAGGTGATGTTCAAATTCTTTGTCGTTGTGCACTCTTAATTCGTCTGAGTAACTAGAGGGAGATTTAGCAAGTAGGGCGAACTCTTGTTCGGATAAAGGAATCATGAGGACTCGAGGTAGAGGCTCTAGTGACGTCTCTTCATTTTGCAGACTAGAATCCTCTCATGAATCTGTTTCTTCGATATTGATACCAATATACTCTATTCATGTGTCAGGCTGTTGTTCCAGTTCTTCCTCATAGCACTCCTCCAGTTCTATTAAGTGTTCGGGAAGAGTTTCTATGGGAAGAATGAAACATTGTTCAAGTAATAGAGATATGTCAGTCTCTTATATATTTGGTAGCTCGGGAGGAGCTTCTCCATAGGGAAGTGTGGCCATAAGAAGAATTTTGTGTGGCTCGATGTCTTCCCAAGAATCCTCCTTGTCATTACAAGGGTCTACAGAAATATCACATTCCATTCCAAAATCAAGAGATGGTTCATGTTTCTCTTCATAGTACACCATCAACTCGTTCAAGTGACTAGAAGGAGATTCAATGGAAAGAACATACTCTTATTCGAGAACTAGCTCTGTCTGGAATTCTTGTAGGGGTAGTAGCTCTAGTAAAGTCATTTCTTAGAAAGGATTGGTCATAGAATCATCATCTTGAGACTCATCATCCTCTCATAATTTATTTTCATCATTATTAGGGTCAGAGTGAGTGGTATAGTCCATTCCAAAATCAAGATCTTGATCAGTCTCATCCTTGAAGTTTGTTCCTAGATCATTCGAATGGTCAGGAATTTCTTCACAAGGATAAATCAGATCTTGTTCCAGTAATGGAGACTTTTTAGTTTCTTGCATAAAAGACATCTCTTTATCTGAATCAGTCACATATTCATTTGAGTCTAACTATGAAGGAGTGTAGAGTTCTTGTAGTGTAGACCCTTCTTCTTTGGAATTCATCAACAAGACAGTTGAAGTCGAAGAATATTTATCGTATAGGGAGTCAATCATTGATGATTGTTCCTCAATCTGTATGGTTGGGTCTGGGTCTATGGGGGAGAAGATGGATAAATACCAATATTTATCCCCAACTGATCTCCCAACTATAGAAAATCACCATATTGTCTAATCAAATTTTTATCTAAGAGAATAGTGCAGGAGTCATTTTCTGAGTCGGATCTTGGCTCGGAAAATGATTCTTTTTCTTGTGATACTGTGGAGAAATCATCCTCGGGTTCAATCATTAGATCTGAGGATGATTCCTTTCCCTACACTGATGCTAGAAGATCAATGGAAGGAACCTCCCACATGATATCATAATCGATTGCAATATGCAGATGATGAATGCGCTTAAGGGGAATTGGTGACTATTCTTCATGTTGCTCGGAAGCATGGACAAGTTGACCAAGCTCGGCTATCAACTTCTCATTCATGGCAGTCTGATCAGCTAATTGTTGAGCCACCGACTTCTGTAGAGCATGTACTTCTTCTATTAATGTGTATTGATCTCCATAATAGGGACCTTCACTATACCCATTGGGTTGATGCTGATAGTAGATCTCCTCATAGTAGTATTGATTAGCATTGTAATTCGAATTTCCTTTTGTATCGCAATCTTCTCCTTGAAATCCGTCATAGTTGGGCTCTTCATAGTAGCTTCCAGGAGGATATGGATTATAACTTGTGTTATATCCATACTCGTGTGAAGAGGCTACCTTGAGTTTCCCAACTATACGATTTGTGATTACTTGACATAGTGCATTCACATAGTGAGGAAGAGCGTTGAAGCAGTTGATTGAAAATGGGAGTAGTCACCACATAATTGACATCTAATGGTTTGTGGCATTGACTGCTTCATTTTGAAGTGAATTGGTACCTGAAATCAAAGAAGGTGTTTATCAGTCTTGACCAATTACTTCAAATTCAAGGGAGTATGCAATAAAAAATTTAACCTTTGAGATCAACGTTTTAACCCCCTTTTTTTAGATTTTTGAAAATAAAATGAAAAACCCTAGAGAAACATAGGTTGATACGGAATTTGACGAAGACAATTCTTATGACGTTGTCCACGGAAACGGCGCCATTTTTTGATGGAGCTAGGATTTACACCAAAAGATTGTTCTTCCAATGGAAGTCCTAATGTGCACCCAAAACCCTAGGGAGTTGATGTTCTCTCTAGGTTTACCTACAACTAGTGCTAGATAAATGCTCCAACCCCAGAAGAGTGTGGAAGCCTTATCATGGTATATATTTAGGATCGAACCCAAAGGACAACGTGAAGAATCTGGATGTCTTTGTCTCATCTTGTCTTGATCTAAGTTAATCGTTTACAACAAAGAGATTGAAAGGATTAATCTAAACTAATCTAGAACATGCAAAAGTAAAGGCAAGTATAAAATCTAGTTAAAGTTTGAAATCTAAGATTATCAGATGATGATGGATCACTGGGGTGATGCGGATGTTCACAACCACTACACATGCATTATACACGTACCAATATAGCAAGACCTGTAAGCAAGATACATGGATGTTGTGCAATGTTGATGCCCTCTCAGACAAGGAGCATTGCATACATCCTTCACAGGTTGAGTATATCCCATCCGGTACATATCTACTTGTCAATGGAGATATGTGCCCTCCGAAGGGAGGTCTTACTTAACCTCGTGAAATGTGCATCGAAAGACTAACAAGCGAGAAATATTATTAATGTGATTAGTATCCTTATATACTATCCCTCTTTCGAGGACATAGCTATGAGAAATGTGGGAGTGTTGCAATTCCAGCCATCCCTGAACGAACGGTCACTTACTTTGCATCGCTCCCTTCATAGAGTGTGCTCCTCGACCTATCAAGATTGTACTTTCATATGTCAACTGATTCCATTTGATAGTATGAAAGTACAACGATGGAGGTGTGTTTATTCCACTCCTTAAAAGGCATTCCTAGATACCAAAACAGATGTGTGGTGGATACACACATCAAGAACCAACGATAAATTGATAATCGAGTCTCAAGAGTAGACGTAGACAATCCATAAAAAAAGACAATACATCATGCAAGAAAGCGGCCAACATTCGAGCATGCAATGAAACGATTAGCACTGAATCGAAAAGATAACATTTTTAGGTAAAAATTACAAAGCTTGGGTAGCGGGGCTAGTCCCCACACCCCAGTGAATTACACTACTCGCTCCTCATAGAGGGAGCAACAAAGACAAAGAAGAAAGATAGAACAAGCATCGTCAGAGCATAAGAGTAGATCTGTGAAAGCCCAGTGTAGATCGCCCCAGTCTTCGGGACTGCTCTGACTTGATCGATGAAGTCTGCCTCTCTACCTCGATCTTTTTGTACACCTCCAGAGACATACGATTAGGGTGAGGAAGAGCTTGGTGGAACAATGGAGATGAGGGAATAGTGGAGCAGCCTTGCGGCCTCCCAGATCTGATAGCCCAAATGAGGACCCTGTTGGTCCTATTTATAGGCACTGGTCGGGGTCTTCACTTTTTTGGTGTGAATCTACTTTTTACAGTTTGGAAAATGTTTTACTTCTTTTTAATGGTTTAGGACTCACGTCCAAACAGTCTCAGAATTTTTGCCTCCAATCGGTCTTGGATTCACCCGTCCATATGGTCTTGGAGACTGCTAAGTACTTCTCAGTTTGGAAACCGATCAAATCTTCATGATCTTCGTTCACGCGTCCTCGTGGTTTGTGGATCCAAATGGTCTTACTCTGATCGGTCTTCACTAGCAAACGGTCTTGTCTTCCAAATGGTCTCTACTCTAACCAGTCTTCACATCTAAACAGTCTTGGCTTCCAAACGGTCTCTACTCCAACTGATCTTCACATCCAAATTGTCTTGGCTTCCAAACGGTCTCTACTCCAAATGGTCTTGGCTTCCAAACGGTCTTTACTCCAACCGGTCTTCACATCTAAATGGTCTTGGCTTCCAAACGGTCTTGCACCCTCAACTGCCTAATGGTGTTGAGGACCAAGCGCCACCACACATTCTTGCAGACCGCTAGAGCTTGCACGGTTTTGAGACTGAATGGTCAAGGTTGATTGAGAAAACTGAATAGGCAAACCTCTTGGTCAAGACCGGTTGAGCAAGACCAAGGCCGCGAGGATCTTGAGTGAAGGTAAGTTCCAGTTGATGGTTGAGCCTCATCATGACCTGCATAAAATCAATATAAACCTAGTTAATAATCTTAATATTTGAACCAATTAAATAATTTTGAATTTTGCAAGATTTAGTAGATGAAAGTGAAAGCATTGAGTCGAATTGGGCCCAAGACGGCAATTGAATTTCATGATGAATATGCATTCATAAAAACACTCAGAGTAAACCAAAACAAGGGTAGATCAGTCAATATGAGGCACAAAACCCTAGGATTGGCAATTGTGAGGATGAATCTGGAGGATTCATCAGGAACACATATCCTTCAATCTTATTTATACATATAAGCATAAATTCTATAATGTATGGAAGAGAAATATCGCATTGAATATATTGGATTGCCCTTGTCACCACATCATTTTCAAACTACATGTTGGAATCCTATCATCACAACATATCCATAGAAACTGTCCATGCAGAAAACATAAACATTGATCCTTATGGGTTATCTCACCCTCCTCTGCACATTACTTACACCACTCATCGCATACTACATCATATGCATACCACTCCCATCCAAATTTAACTATAGGCATTCCAGGAAAAAAAATTATGAGGAGAAAAAAAAACTGCACCTGATCAAGATATGCACACCTAAACAACTATATGGATGGGGAATCATCAACACAAAAATTCATGCACATTGTCTCATACATAAAATTATGACCACCTTATGCACTAGAAAACAAACATTATGGAGATGTCATATCATTAAAAAATACTACATAAGTAAGAACCCATGTCATACCACTAAGGAAAGGCATATCTTTTATATGTCTATATATAATCAACTCACCATTCATCATTCAGGATAGTATCATTGTGCCAACACATTCATTCAAACACATACTAAATCGGTTCAAGATAAAAAAATGAATCTCTATATTATCATTCCATCCCAACTGTCTAATCTCACCATAGATAGAGAACTGATCCTTCTTAGCTCACATAGAAAAAGTTGATTACATAGATACATTCATGATTTTTTCAAAAATGCAGACATAGAACACATAAATTACACATTAGAATACTTCACAGACAATCACATTCAATGGAAATTTGAAAAAAATATATACACCTAAAACCATATGCCAACTTTTTAGTCACTCATGCATCAAAATTATATTTCATAAATTTTAGAATATCAAATGTCCTACTATCCTCACATAATGGCCAATAAGGCATGTCAAAATTCTTATCGGGGATAATCGAACCAAAAGGGGATTTCATTGACCTACCATCTACCTTATGTGTAGAGTAGCACATGATAACACCAAACACAAATTCTTCCATTGTGTCTTTAGATAATATTCATCACTTCTATTCAACAATGCAGACATAGAACACAAATTCTTCTGTTGTGTCTTCAAATAATAATCATCACTTTTGTTTATGATTCCATATTATCACTTATGGGATATAGCATGTATATACATGTACTAGTACATGGTGATTGGATATTTGTATATATATATTTATATAAATAAAAAATCCCTCATTTAAACATATTAAGTCTTAGATGCTTTCCATAAGAAACACACATGAAAACTTGGTCGACTAAGTGTAGGTTACAACAAAGTGTGGTGTGTTGTCAAGGTTGTGGAAGTGTGATGATGGTTTTGTGGGTCTTCCAAAGTAGGGTGCATTACTATTGTGTAGGCTTTTGGGTCAGACTTAACTAGGTGATTTTATTGAGATTAAGCACCTAGAAGCACGCAAATCATTGTGACAAGAAGTTGCGCACACGATCTAGCCAAGAATTGCATTTAGATGCAAATGGAAAATGTTGACTACCAAAATAGTCAAGTTGTCGGTGATCAACCAAAGTTTACTCATGCTTTGATGAAAAAAATAGATCTTGGCTCACTAGAAGATTGTACAGTGCAATCTTACAAATTTATATGTGAGGGCTATCAAATTGAAAAACATAGTGGGAGTGATATTTAATTGAAGGACTAATTAAACTTCTACAAATTTTGTATTAATCAAATTAAATCAAAAGTGATTTGACAAATTACAAAATTTTCTTGTAGAATCAAATGACAAACAAATCATTGTTGCAGTCATTCCTTAAGAAGGACAAACTTAATGGGACAAATTCCCATGGCTGGTTTTGAACTTTGAGAAGGGTTCTCAATGATGAGCATACGCTTGATGTCCCTGATACACCAATCCTAGAAGATCCTGCTTCTGATGTGCCTAGGGCTAACGTGGATGCTTATTGGAAGCATATCAATGATGCCTTAGACAATAAGCACCTTATGCTATGATGCATGAACTATGAGTTGCATAAGGAATATGAAGATATGGGGATTCTTGAGATGGTAACACATCTTACGAACATGAATCATAATCATGCAAAGTAAGAAAGGTTCAATGTCTTGAATGTGTTATTTCAGTGCAAGATGACAGAAGGAGATCCAGTAGAGACCCAAATGCTCAATACTATTGGACATGTGAATCATCTAGAGCAACTAGGATTCCCTTTGAGCCAAGGGTTGGCCATTGTATATGATTCTACAATAGTTTCCTAAATCATACAACTAGTTTATCGAGTGTTATTACTTGAGTAACATGGCCAGTCTGCTATCAGAGTTGCTTGGCATGTTGATAAATGTTTAATCTTGAATGAAGAAGGACAAGACTATGATGATGATCACTAGAATGGAGTCCAAGGACAAGAAAATCTAAGAAGAGTTCTGAGGACAAACTGAAGTCCAAGTATTCAAAACTCAAAATATGGAGAAAGTAAAGTTGAAGAGGAATATGTCCTTTGTACTGAAGGGATTCAGGAAGATGAAGTTGGGGATAGAGATCTCCACTTCTGGTATATAAGTTATTGAGATAAATTTGTCAACTTCTTCATCTTGGGTACTATATAGCATATGTGGATCTCACATATGCTCAAATATACAAGATCTAAAAAGAAGAAAGCATTTGCAAAAGGGTGAGGTTGAACTGCTTGTTGCAAATGGAGCAAGAGTTGATGCCAGTATAGTTGGAACCTTTAATTTATCTATGTCCATGACACTTGTAATAGAGTTAAGGAACTACTATTTTGTACCTATCATAAATATAAACATCATTTTTGTATCTTATATGAACAATGATGGATATGAATTTCATATAAAGAATGGTAAATGCTCTATTTTAAAAGATGACATCTTTTATGGTAATGCCCCAATGTCTTATGATCTTTATTTGTTGGATTTAAAAATAAATGTTTATAAATTTAATAGCAAAATATTAAAACTTGACAACTCAAACAAAACATATTGTTGGCATTGTCATCAAGGGAACATCAGTGAGAATCACACATCGAGACTCCATAAAGATGGTTATCTAGATCCTTTTGATTTCAAATCAATAGAGACACGGGAGTCTTATTTGTTGGACAAGATGACCAAGACTCCCTTCACTAGTAATAGTGAGACGTCAAGTGATCTATTAGGACTCATACATACTGATGTATATAACCCTTTTAGAAAGAGACTTCAACTTTACTAGAAACACATCATAATGATTCTCATCCAACACTGCATCTCTACACCCTCACATAACCCATGATCTTTTTTAATAATATCATGAGGAAACATCAATTTAATGATCTATTTGGCTTCATCTTGATATATACATGGAAAAGAGTAAATCTATGGGCCAAACTAGAGTGATTCCTATGAACACACACTATCTTCTAACATCTATATTCACCACCAACCTCCCCATCTTAGATCCCTTCCCTATCATCTTTAACACTGAGATTGATATTTGGGGACCCAAACCATTTCCCTTTGAAAGATTTTGGACTACTAACCTAGACATTGTGGACATATGGATTAGTCATCCTCACAACATCACACCTTGTTTACATATACAATAAAATCTAAAAACTATTAGATTTAAGCTACACATGTGAAAAAACCACTTTTGGCAATATCACTAAAAACTTTATAATATTACTGACAAACTTTTCAGAGATGACAACAACCCTCTAGTAGACCCAACACACACTCTTGTACTTAGAAAAGAAAATGAAAACCTTAACAAGACTGATGAGATGATGTGGAAATAACACGAAAATATAAAAGTGCTTAAAGAAGGTGACAAAAATACAAATTTCCATAAAATTGTAATTATAGAAAGCACCCATCACATATATACAACTTATACATAAACAATGTGCACACTTCCAACAAGGCATATATTATAGCGGCATTCAACTCTTTCTTGAAGACTCTTTAGTCATGGTAGATAATACTCCAATCTTTTTCACATTGATTGGAAAACAATGCCCCATCAAAATTAACAACTCCTCTAACATGAACAATACTTTCACTAAGGGTGAAATTAAGATTCCCACATAGAACCTTGAAGTAGACAAATCTTTTGAACTTGAGGGATTCAACATGGATTTACAAAACCAATGGAACAATATTAAATAGTAATTTCAAAAACTCTTTTTTTACACACATGACCATGATGACATCACAAATCAAATAAGAACACTTAATCAAGCTGAAATTGCTCTCATGAAAAAACTAGGCAACCTGTGCATTGTCAGTTATTTCAAACCAATTGATTTGATTCATATGGCATATAAGATCATTATAAAAACATTCAATACTAGGTTCAAACCTAAATTACTAGAAATCATTGAACTAGAAAAACATGCTTTTCTTAAAGGCCAATGTATACAAGATACATACAACATGGTCAGTGAGACGATACACACATGTTGAAATAGGAAAACTCCACTCCTAACTCTCAAACTAGATTTGAGAACATCAACTAGAATATTCTTCTATCTTGTCTCCAAGGATATGGATTTCCAACAAGATGGAACAACTGGATAAAATTGTGCATTAGTTCATGCCACAATTGTACCATCATCAGTGGCACTGTCGTTGGCTACTTTTCCAACTCAATTAGACTTAGGAAACGGGATCTGTTTTCCCTCAACTATTCATTCTTGTGACTTCAATTCTTTCCAAGATGATCCAACTAACATCATTGAATGTACTATCATAGATTAGGACAATAATTCAATATGAGGTTGATACCATACTATTCCTCAAACTAAATGATTTTAAGGAAATCATTACCATTCATATTTTCTCCATATTTTTACACCTATCATGCCACAAAATCAATTTCCACAAATCTTCCTTCCTTGGAACACATATCCTTCAATCTTATTTATACATATAAGCATAAATGCTATAATGTATGGAAGAGAAATATCGCATTGAATATCTTGGCTTGCCCTTATCACCACATCCTTTTCAAACTACATGTTGGAATCCTATCATCACAACATATCCATAGAAACTGTCCACACGAAAAACACGAACTCTGATCCTTATGGGTTATCTCACCCTCCTCTGCACATTACTTACACCACTCATCACATACTGCATCATATGCATACCACTCCCATCCAAGGTTAACTATAGGCATTCCAGGAAAAAGATTTTTATAAGGAGAAAAAGAAGAAAAAAAGAAACTGCACCCGGTTAAGATATGCAAACCTAAACAACTATATGGATGGGGAATCATCAACACGAAAATTCATGCACATTGTCTCATACATAAAATTATGACCACCTTATGCACTAGAAAACAAACATTATGGAGATCTCATATCATTAAAAAAATACTACATAAGTAAGAACCCATGTCAAACAACTAAGGAAAGGCATATCTCTTATATGTCTATATATAATCAACTCACCATTCATCATTCAGGATAGTATCATTGTGCCAACACGTTCATTCCAACACATACTAAATCGGTTCAAGATAAAAAAAATGAATCTTTATATTATCATTCCATCCCAACTGTCTAATGTCACCACAGATAGAGAACTGGTCCTTCTTAGCTCACATAGAAAAAGTCGATTACATAGATACATTCATGATTTTTTCAACAATGTAGACATAGAACACATCAATTACACATTAGAATACTTAACAGACAATCACATTCAATGGAAATTTGAAAAAACAATTACACCTAAAACCACATGCCAACTATTTAGTCACTCATGCATCAAAACTATATTTCATAAATTTTAGAATATGAAATGTCCTACTATCCTCATAATGGCTAATAAGGTACGTCAAAATTCTTATCGGGGATAATCGAACCAAAAGGGGTTTTCATGGACCTACCATCTACCTTATGTGTAGAGTAGCACATGATAACACCGAACACAAATTCTTACATTGTCTCTTCAGATAATAATAAGAAAAAAATATTGTCATACACATAAACACATTCATTGCATAAGAAATAACACTATCAACTGGATTATCAAAGAAAAACCCAAAATACCACACAACACCTATCCAAATGCTTTAACCATCACTATCTTTTGGTCCATATGGAGAGAAAGAAATTATAAGATATCTGAATTACATGTCCTGGCCCACATAATGCGACCCAAGACCGATCCATATAATTTACATTGATGGGTCAAGCCTAATATTTTCTTCCAGATGTTTATTTGGGTTGCGTCAGGTTTTATGTAAACCTAAGCCCAAAAATCTAGATACATGATTGATTACATAGATGAGTATACATAAATCCTTGTTTGTATATAATATGTATGTTTTGTAAGATACATGTGACGAAAAGATTTCAAAAATTACATTTGATATAAAGACACATACTCGGTTATACAAATATGACTAAAAGATAAATGTGTCGGAGTAAATCTATGTTGTGTAATATTTTATATTTAGCATGTTTACAGTAATTTAAAATGCAATATAATCTTAGACATTGGATGTATACTACTCATATTAGATGTATGTCACAAATCATCTCAAATGTGACATTGGCACAACATTCATTGAAATATAAATGTGCATTTAATCATGCATCGTAAATGGTTGGTTGATTTTTAATTATATCTCATAAAGAAATGGAATATTAGTGTGATTTGGAAACACATCACATCTAGATGATATTCTTTTCATCCATTAGATTTATATAACAAGGTTTAAATGTGTTTATTTACAAAGGATCCGTATGTATTACATGTTGATACACATTTTCAAAATTATGTTAATAATTTTTTATATGTATATGTTGGAAATATCATCATTGACTATGTTATATGGGTCGGCATGAACCAACCCGAAACTCATCTCTGTAATGTGAGCCAGCTACAGATCAAGTTTTTAAAATATTACCCAGGCATAAACACGGCCCACAACCAATTTAATAATATGGATTCAGGTATGGGCTTTGCAAAACTCGGGGTGACCCGAACGAAGTCCATCCCAAACCATTGGCAACAAAACAAACACAATTTTCTTACGTGTAATCTGAACTCATGGATTTGAGTTTAGACCCTTTGTCCTTATTTACAAAAATGTAATTCATTGAAAAAAAGAACAATGAAGTTGATGTAGCCTAATATATGATGTCATGACTCGAAGAACTACAGTATATTTGGCTGTCTTTGGATATTGTATGAGTTGGACTTGAAAAAAATTGTTGAAGATACAATTATAACATGCATTAGCCATAATTTTTTCATACACCTAGACACATTCTTTGCATAGGGAATAACACTATCAACTACAAAAATCCAAAATAATAGACATCACATATCCAATGCTTTAGCCATCACTACGAAAAATATAGTCTTTAACTACAAAAAAAAATTGTAGCGAAAACCCCAAAATTTGTAGCCAAAAGATTTGGCTACATTTATCCTTACATTTATAATATATAGCTAATACCCGTGTAGCTAATTGTTTAGGCTACATTTTTCAAAATTGTAGTTAGTTATTTCTCTGGCTACAAATTCATATGTAACCCTAATTGTAGGTAAAAAATGTCCTTACATATAAACATGTAGTTTCCATTGTAGCCAAATGTATGACTACAATTCAATTTGTACCTATAATATGTAGGGAGAGATGACATTGGTTACAATTTGTATTTGTAGTTCATGTATAGCAAAAATTAGCACTTGCTACACATGTAATTATAGCTAGTGTGTAGTGAAAGACACCATGCACTATACATACATATGTAGTGAGAGACATTATGTATCCAATCAGTCGCTTGCCAATATAGAGGGGTTTTCAATAAGAAAACAGATGAATGTTAATCAAGATCGAGTTGTGCTTACAATGTCAACAATGATACTTTTATTTATATTTGAACAATGAGTACACATGGGGAGGACATTAACCTAGACCCTATTTTACAATATGCATGGAAAAAAGACACATGTATACAATATCTTCTTCTAACTACATCTATCCACTACAGACTACAAAGCACAATATAAAGAGTGCTCATCTCCCTTAGTTCCTCCACCTAATTCACAGTGAGTTCAACAGCCATGTGAATCTCATCTTTAGTGTTGAATCTTCCAATCGCAAACATGACAGAGGTATGTGCCATGTCCTCATCAACTCCCATAGCTCTCAATACATAGGACTGAGCACAAGAGTTGCAGCCTTTCCTGTTGGAAACTCATGTAGAAGTTGATTTATGATTAGTTTTAGTTGGTGAATCCCCTAGATCAGAACATATTGTCATTTCTTCTCATAATATATACGTTCTGTACTTTTTTATGTTGTGGATCTCAAGCGCCATCAAGTTGATGGTAGCATCCACTTTGTGTGAACTACCATGGATACCTACAAAGAAATATACAAGTTTTAAGATATAGCTCACGAAAGAAACAAGAAAACATAGTTTCTCCTGCTCATAAATTACCTATTCCATAAGCTTTCTTCTCCCAATGCATTTAAGAATAAGCTCCTACCTATACATGATGACCTCTATAGCACATAAAAATGTAGTTAAGGATTAACATTGCTGGAAAAGAAGTGATATTGCATACCTCTGCTTTACCTCAAAGCTACATGTTAGTAGATGCATATTGGGTAGTTCAACAACTTTGGGGTAACGCCACATCTCTTTTATGTTGTATTTACATAATTAGAACAATGTATTATCAAAATAAGCATAACAAGCAGATATAAACACTAAAATCTGAGAAAGTTTGACAACACAAACACAAAAGTAGATATAAACACAAACAGTTGGTAGTACTGTAAGTTTTTTTAAAATTAAAATCACCTTTAGAAAGTGCATACCAAAAAATTTGAGGGTAGGGTTCTCAACATGGATCCTTGCAATGAATACCATTTGGAGGAAGGGTTCTCAACATGGATCCATGACTCCAAGCTTGACTAATTACATAACTTGATAAAGATGGGTTGTTCTTGCATTTTTCATAGTAAAGGAGATTAGGTTACTGGTCGTTCAAGTCAAGAATATGAAATCCTCTTGTCCAATCCCACCCTGGGATATGGAGGCTTTATGAAAATGGTTAAGGAGAATGGTAAAAGTGTGCATGCACCATATGAATAATAATATGATAGAGAAGTGTGTAGATAAATCATAAGACCAAACCTTGTCTTTTGTAGTTTTTGTCTCATCAACCTTTGAGTTCATGGCATCATCACCAATGGTAGGAGCAACATATATGTTATCTCTGTGCCTTTCTTCCTGGCTCTATTTTCACTCATAGAACAATATTCAATGCATAGTAAAATCAAATATCCACAAAAATGAGAAAGATATAGTAACCTAAAAATGTTGATAGTTGTAGATATGGGAAATTAGAGAGGAAATAGGATATCATTCATGGAATACATGAACCTTACATGGAAGTCCTAGTAGCTAATAATCATAGTAATAAGTTGCAATCAAGAAGAGTTGAGTACCCTTTCTCATCAACAACTGTAACTAGAGGATACCACTCATCACCAGATCCTTCAATCAACAATAGCATTGATTGGATCACTTCTCCTCTTCTCTCTATTTTCACCTTTTCGTGTAATCAAAGTAGGCTTATATGGTTGGCAGATTATTTGTTTCTGCATGGCTAGGGGATTACTTTGTAATCACCAAACATACTGCACATGATGTAAAGATACAAAATAGATAAAAGAACAAGAGGAAACATGCATTTGGATAAGGAAACATGGAATAATGACTTACCAGTTTAAGCTGAGTATATGGTCTTTGCACACCAACTTAAAACTATTTATTGAGACTATAATGTGGATTAGAAGTGGTCAACAGTAATTGGCACTTGTCTTGAATTTGGTTGTATATTATACTGATGTGCCTCATACCACCCTGCTCATACATTCTGACAACTGCATCAGCAACAAACTCATTATTACTTCTCAAAATTGGTCTCAATAGTTTGATGAAGTTTCAACATGATAACTGCAAAAAACTGCATGACTGTAGGAATAGTCTCATCAGTGGAAGAATAAACAACTTCATTCAAAGTCTCATAAGAAGTAGTTCGGAGACAAATTAATAGCTGCATGATTGTAGGAGCAACCTCATCTGTGGAAGAATGGAAAGCATCATTAAGTGTCTCATAAGAAGCAACAAGGTGACAAAGGTGAGGCAAAACCCACATAATCATAACCTTGAGCAAGAAAAATAAAGAACCCCACACGAACAACCACACTAAGGATATCCTTCATGCACTACAGCAATACAATGAGGATATTTTGGCATTTCTTGACATTAACAACTAATTTCCCTTGCGACTGTTGTTCTTAACCTCTTGCCAAGACACCCCCCAATAGCATTCAAGTTATCATCTTTAGAATACTTACTAATCAGGAGAAAATTCATAATGTAGCTAAAAACAATATTACTTAATGGTAATGCACATACCTAGAGAAGAAACTTATTGAGCACCCCATATCTTAGGTAATGAGACTGTTGTAGATAGATGGCCCTCCCATTGAATATTGGAAGTTCTAGTCCCCCTCCTATTGGCCATCATGGTACTTCTGCAGATAAATGACCCTCCACCAAAACTCTCTCAACCATCTGCACTACAAAATCTCCCAATGAGTTGATCTTATTGCAGCAGGTCCTTGAAACTAGTTGAGTTGTATACTTTGCTTGTGGCAAGTCTGGGTTCCGCACCTATCCCTTCTACCCCTCAATTATAGAATGGATCTCCGCTTTCTATTACTGAACATTTATTGCTACTTCTCCAACACAAACTACATGTTTGCAGGTCACTTTGCTGATAGCAGATTGTTCAGAATTTATTGGTCAAGATTTGTTTAAAGGTGATTTGTTTAAAGGTGATTTATGCCAAATCGATATACACATGATTGATGATCCTCCTAGAAATTCAGGAGTAAGGTCGAGAAAGAATCATAGAGCCTCTTACCGTGTTCTAGAACTAGAAGTGGATTAGATATAGATCCATAGAGCCTCTATGCATAGTAACATTTCTGGATTCACAGAGTTAAAGCATGTGATTTGCCACCTACCGACAAAGTTTACATGCAACGAATATAACTAAGTGCAATGTCCCAACTTCTGTTTAATAAAGGACACCTTTTCAAGCTTTACAGAAATGAAACTTATGATCTTGCATATATTAGTGTAAAGATAAAGAAAAGTAGTTCTCAGTAATTAAGAACAGTAGCGTGTTTATTTCTGGTACTAAACTGCTATAAGTCACACCAAAGAAAATAGGTTGATCACATAGTATTATACAAATCATGAATCAAACTCAAGCAAGCAAACAAATAGATACCTCAATGTTGGTGCCTGCCCTACAAATGAAACACTAACTTCAATTTTACCATCTTAGCTCTACTTCTAGATTCATATCTAACAAATAATTATCAACCTGGGTTGTTAAGAAGCTACTCTAGAAGCTATGCATACTATGTGTGATGTATGAAGATTCACTTATTATTCCTTGGTCCAGATGTAACAGTGACATGAACGATGCTTAACCAACATCAAGATATGTTTTCAATGACAAGCAATTTATCAACATACCAGAAAGAATTTGTCAGTAGATATGTTTCAGGCACTCAGTTGATCCTTAAGGGATATCATTTATAAGCAGTGTGGAGTAATTCCCCACTACTTCATTTACTGACTGATGTAGATATACATAAGTTCATGTCATTGTAAGTTGGATTCAAACAAAGGGGAGTGAGGATGACTTCACAATGGCTATTACTACTTGTGTAGTTGTGTAACTTAGAAGGAACAACAATTTGTCAAATGCTAAAGCAACACCACGTTTACTCATAGTGCATGGACTATTGCGTTGTATTAAGAGTTATGAAGTGGAGCAGTGAAACTTAAAATAAAACATTAGATCATGTTACCACATTGAGTACCTCCTCGTCACCCCCTTCTATTAGCTCAATTAGAATAAACTTAGATGTTGGTTTTGTTCTGCGCTAAAAAGTGAGTGTTGGAGCAATATTCAAATATCACTTGGTCACTGCCATTATAATGATAGCAAAGACGGTTCTTGGGAGCTGGAATGGTTTGTCTACAAGAATCTCTTGGTATCCTTAATTTTCTGTAGGTTTTTGAACATTATGACCTTGAAAATATTGAGGTAAAGACCGGTAGATGAATACTCTTAACAGAATCAATTACTCACTTGAAACTACAAATGTCATAACTCACCTTTATTGCGATGAGATGCTTGAGTATAGGGATTGTCCTTAGTTCATGATTGGCTTTGAAGATGGGTACTGGGAAAATAGTTGTAACAGTCAAATATTAAGTACGAAATATTATAGGAGAGAAGTATTGAGAAGTATTTAGTAAAAAATGAAAACACTTCAGAAAAATATATAAACAGAGCTCAGAACCTTTAGAGGTAGTGGTATGATGATCAACATTGAAGTAGTACCCTTCAAGCAACTTTGGCTGGACAATCAACAAGATCCATAGTCACCAGCAATAATACTACGTCAGAGAATCATCAATGACACAAAAAGGAATGAGACAATATCAAAAGGATGATGCAACCGTCAATTAAAAATCATTACCATATTGGAGGATAATATTAACTTTTTTTTTGTATTATTAATAGACAAAACGTAAGATCTTTGAACACTTCTTTCAACTTCAGCAAGAAGATAAAAGTACTATTTTTCTTATGTAACTATAACATTTGACTATCAAATGGTAAAAGATCATGCCTCTAGAAGGCTTATATTCTAAAAAATCAAGGCTCTAGGGACCAAGTGCACATTTACTATTTTTATAGCATTGATTTCCACTATAGAGCACTAATAGGAGATAAAAGTCCATATCTGATCTATAGAAATAGAGAGCGATCTCATGCATTTTACCAAGCAACTAGGCCCAAGGCATTAAAGCAATTAAGCATTCCATTAAAATAGGAGAAAATATCATTGACCACCAATAGATCATAGAGGAGAAGCCTGGAGCAAAAAGCATATGCTATACAAGAAGGCTGGAACAAATAGTTCATCAGTATATACTATTCGATCAGGTACAATGTTTCACTACTTATAAAACAATCTAGTACTTAAGTACCGATATATATGAATTTCAGGTACCTGAGTGCCAAGAAACAATATTCTATTGGTTAGGTACAAATCTAAATGACTTCCTATTACACAAAGCAAACTATTGCTCTTGTACTCGAGTACTGACATAAAATGATTAATTGGTGTTTGAGTATCCACCAATCGTTAGTCAAATATGTTAGTACTAAAAGTGTGGGGGCATACGTATGGCGTGTTGACAGTTTACTTTTGGGGGCACAAGTAAGGTGTGTTAATAATTCAATGTTGGGGGCACTTAGTAGTGACAACGGTGTCGCCAAAAGTGGATTGATATAGTAGGATATTTGGTTAGTCAGTATAGAAATGTGGGCTAGAGCATCTGTAGGAAACCCCACTTCCCTATATGAACTTAATAAATAGGAATGTGAAACTTGGAGCATCTACAACCAATCATTTCAGCCTAGAGCATCTGTAGGTTCTGAATATCTTCTATCTTTGGTTGAATATGGGGAAGCACCCATTGACACCCCCAAACTCTTTAGGCTGTAGAGAGTTTGGAGGGCATCAACCCAAAGTTGAAAACCGCCTCAAACCACAATTTGACGTGGTAAAGCTTCTTGTAAATCATGTGAGTGTCTCTGAATCTACAAATGGACTTAAGTAATGTATTTCTTCCTTCTTTCACATCTTTTCTTGACCCTAAATATTTGACCTAGGAACCATCTCCTTGAGCCACCTCACAATGTGTAGAAGGGCTTGGTAGCTTGAGTAGACTCTGTTGAAGCCAACCACAACAATGCTTGTAGCTACCAGTGTTAGAAATAGGAGGCTGGATTCTCTTAACTAAAATCACGGATCGTTTCATTGAGTGGATGGAGGATATGGCATTAAAGATTAATCCAACCTAGGCCAACATAAGTTATAGAAACCTGAGATTATGCTCTTACAAAAGAAGATGCCAAGCTTGAACCTACCATTTCTATATAGGAGTGATGTGCTTGCAGATCAAAAATAAATATACAGAAATTTTGTTTCAATGATGATGGGTAATAGAGTGGTATATAAGCTAGATAAGAATCTTTAATGTAATAAGTTTGGTTAGAATATAAAGTATATTACTATAGTAATGGAAATGGAAACCATAATTAAAATAATGAAGAAATGGCACACCAATCAACATATGAACTATTAAAATTTTCCAAAAAGGTATGAACCCAACATCAAAAGGACCAACTTTTTATGTCAAAGCAAGGTATGCACATGTGAAAATAGATCACCTGCAATCCAAAACCTAGGTCTCTATTTCATAAACAACTGAGTAAAATTGTATTATACCCTGTTCAACATAACTAATGTTAATGAGATATACTTGGGCTTGAACATGGCATTGATTAGTGTGTCTTTTTCCACCAACATTATGGTTACAAATGGAAATCTGACATTCCCAGAATCTTAGACTTTGATTTTGATTTCAAGATAAAATTTCTGGCTTGGGTGATAATAGTGAATAAAACTTATTCTCGGTATTTAAATGTAAAAGTAAAATTTAACTATAACACTCTACCCAATAAGATTGCATTTAGCTACCAAAAGCTTCCATTTAAAACCCCTGGTCCACCAGAACAGGAAGCAGGCTTGACCTTCCTTCATTGCAATTTCCTATTGTACTACTTTAAGAAATTAGTGGGGTAATTTTGCTATCAAAATTGTGTACTATATTTAAACAGACCATTAGTTTCTACCTTTAAGCACAAGAGAAGTGAAATTGTGTTAGGTAATCATCAAAGTTTTTTAGATATTAGTATATAACTAATAAGGCCATTGGTTCTCAATTCTCAATTAATTAATTCAACCTAGTGAGGATGGTCATTGATATGGCACTAAACTTGTCCAAGAAATTGGAGTATGGAAGCTACACAATTGAGACAGATAGACGACTAGCAGTTGAGATGCTACTGAATACTCAAGATGTTGGAAGACTACCTCATTCCTTGGGAGAAATGGGTCAAGTTAGACTGTTGCAAAGCTAATAAGTATTTTATAAGTGCGACAAAATACATATATGAATATAAGGCAACTGACTGTACTAGCACAGTAGGAAAATATGTTTTAAAAGTTAAGCCATATGCAATAGACATTTGTAACTATACATATACATCATCTATGGTATTTATTCTACTGCATGATGAATTCAACTAAAGTAACATGTACCGAAATAGAAATATAACATTGATAAAAAAAATTAAGGTTCAACCTGCGATATACTAATAATAAACTTTCAGATTATCATATAACATATTGATGAGGACAGAAAAAACATGAATCAAGATAAAACAAACATTGAAATGCCATAATATTTAATCAACAAGGACCAGGAACAAATAACTTCATGAAACATGCTACATAGATTCAGGACAACATCTAGCTCAATAGTCAAAACACATTTCAAAGGTGGCAGAAAATTATCACCTTATTCAGCAAAAAAGAAAAGCTCTAATAAATTTTAAAAAAACTTGATATGAAAGGAAAATATGGGAGGGGGATGGATACAACATATAATGTGTGACCGTAACACTTACCGCTCTAATTCATCAGTGGAGTATGAGGACCAGACCTAATAAAGGGGCCATGAAGATGGGGCTCTCATACGTACTTATAAATTTCATATCAGATCTCAAGTGATCTCAAAACATATTTTATTTTTTCAAGAACTTATCATCTGAGCAGATTCAATCTCCACATCTATGATTCTCGACTTGTAACAACTAACCTTTGTATAGATTCAACACTTGGTCTAGCCATATCCTTGTGTATAAAAATAGTTGCACTTGCGCATCTACATGATAGTATCTTCATAATTCAAATGAAATGTTAGAATATAGGAAAATATCTACTTATTTAACTCCACATACAAATAATGTCTAGTGGTGGTTGCTCCCATGCAGTTCCTCTCAAGAAGGGAATAACCTACAATTTTACAGAGCATTGCATTATTGTATAACAAATAGGAAAGCAATCATATTGGACAACAAAGGTAAGATCCAATTTACATTTCAAACGAAAAGGTTGTCTATCTAGAATGCTAACGTTAAACAAGGAGGTCTCACTTATCTTGATAAGGTAGTTTTCGAGATACTCAAATGTGCCCAAATTTTCAGCATTTTCAAGAAGGCGCTTGTGAAGAAACATGGGAATGTCCTTGTTCATACTATTGCCAACTCTGTTTTCCCCTATGGCCACACTCTATTCAAATTCTCTATTTTCCCTCCCAGTTGGGTTGTAATCGTGATTAAAGACTTTGAAATAGGATTTTATCTGTTACATACCCCAGAAAAAATTAATGTTTCTCATCAGCAAGCATGCAGTTCGATTTGCATACATGCTTCTACTTTTGAATCAGCATGGATATTGGATTTTGGTGTCTGTGTAAGGATGGAAAATCATCCACTATGCACCAAAACCACACCCTATTTGCACTACCCATAGTTGAGCAGTTTTCTAAACCTAAAAACTAGTTGGTAGTATCCAAATGAAAGATTATAAGGCATTAGTAGCTCTTAAAAAATCTTGGTAAGATAAGGTTGACAGACTCTAAGGAATTGGTTGGCCTTTCTTGACTCATTTTGCAAAAAAAATTCCATGTCAATCACAATGTCTCAATATTGGGGGTAGCAGGATTTAGAGATTGTGTAGCAGAGTATCAATATAAAATATTAGATCAATCAGATAAAATTACAGTTCCTAAAATTAAACTGACAAGAAAAAATAGAATCTGACATTTCAAAATAGCAGATCGTCCATAAATTGTATATTTATAATACAAATGTCATTCATCATTGTCTTCTAAATGGAATCCACATAATGTTTCTCTTATAATAATTCGACATGATAGCTAACAAGTAGAATTGACTCTGTTAAAATGAGTAGTAGTAATCACAGATGTGCCAAAATGATATAATCATATGAAGTTAGTAATTATGAAAATTGACTCTATCAGAACCCAAATTCTTCACTCCATTCAAAAGTATAGATTTGCATAATGAATCAGAACATTCAGTTCTGAAATTGGATACGGCTACATTAGTTGCCATATGAGTGCCAGCTCACACAAATTTGGTTACGATACGTATAAACACTAGCCTTGTGTGTGTCTTACAAACCAAATAGGACAAGCTAAAGGTAGTAGATGATTTAATTTTTAATCGACAAGATATATTAAGTTTCATTCCAGATCACAACTGTGAAAATAATATTGACAGTTCTTGCTTTGATGTTCGCTCTAAGTACCATTTTCAACCCAAGCAAAGAGGTTCAACATTCAACCACATGTGGGACCAGTTGGCCATCATCATGTGAGAAGCAACACTTATAATCTTACCTATAGAACATCTGAAAATAGTAGATAGGGACACCATCAAACCAACAAAACAAGTTGCACCAACGATCATCTAGATGAGACCTAGAGGAGGCATTAACCAATTGTTGTTCAAATTTTGTTAGACAATAGTTGGTTTCTAGTTTGGAACATATTTAATTTAACTACATAACCATGAGAGAGAACCCAACACATTGAATTCATGTACACTAATGTTGGATGTGAGTTCTTAGATGTGAAGACTAGCTCATTTCTATCCAGGTACTGAGGGAAAATGTTAGCCACTGCAATTAACTGAATAGCCACTTAGGATAGTTCACTTTGCACACTGCCTAGTTTACTTTCAAACACTCACCATTAGCAACATCCATAAGAAGGAATGATGAAAATGTACTATGACTCCACAATTTATGTTGGGTAGTGTGAAGGAAAGGGAGTCGTGGAAGGCAATGAATTAGGGAAGATTGTGGGAACCATCTAAGGGAAGATTGTATCTCGACCATGCCTGAGCAGGACCTAATGTTTATCAACTCAAAATATACAGATTTGATAGTCAACATGAGCTATTAGAAGTGAGCGCAATAAACCATCTCAAGGTAGAGGAAGAATAGGAAAATCCCAAGGCAGTGTTGCTGTAGAGAGAAATATAAGAACAAATAGAAAAAAAATGCCAAACTCACAATATGGTAACATATGTTGGCCACCAAATGTAAAATTTATATACCTGCACTTCGAATGCCTTTTCTATCCAAGAACTAAGTACGAAATTTTGTCCAAATGACTCTAATTATCTATTTACAACTTCTCTAACTTCCCCTTATTTGTTTATGATGTTCTTCGGGTTCTACTCTTTACCATTTAAATGGGCCTTGTATGCATTACTAATAATTTCTGGAAAATGAGCTCATGATTGGCCTCACTGGGGCATAGAGGAAGCCAAGAGCAAGAACACCTAAAAAAAGTGAAGTATCTATTGAACAATTTCATAGAAAACCAAACAAGATCCCCCAACAGGTACATTTTCCATGTTGAAGACAAATGTGTAGTTGATACCTCAAGGATTGATTATGATCATGTTGGTGTCACTTCCATCTCGCACGCAATATGAACTGCCCCTGGTTCATTACCTATAGGAGTAGGTAGTGATAACACCTATCTCCTAACTACCAGCTATGGGACTGAACAGAGACAACAAAAAACATAATAAACAAACAGTATACATCTAAACAGTCGTTCAGATCAACACCAGGGAGTGATGGTAGAATAGACGACATAAAGGATTGTCCCGAGGCTCTCCTGACCAGTCCTATGGCAACCCGGGTGGAGCTGCTCGCTCATGTACTCATACATCCAGAAGTAGACGTCGTGTGCCGGAGCGTCGCGGAGCACTGTGATGGACAGGCCCCTATAGAGGCCCCGGATGCCTTTTCTCTGGAATATGGTATGGGCCAACACCATGGGCCCGGCGCCGCTGCCGCTGTGTGCTGATCTGTGGGGTTGGAAAGAAGAAGCTCTGTTCTATGACTGGAGCTGGAGCCAGATCTTCAGGAGCTCTACTGGGGTCAGCATCATGCTCTGTAGTGCGCCAGTTCCAAACCTTGCTATCGCTACGCAAGAACTTTACTCATGTTTGTTTGTGTTGATGGCTCATTGGGGCTATCTAGTACTGACATTTGGAGAGCCATGACTAGGTCTGGGTCATTAGTAGCAACATTTGTCATATCAGCATCTCCAAATCAAGGTTGGCTGGCTACTGCATCATCCATTGACATAGCAAGTGCCTGTTGTAACAGAGCATTTTCATCATCCATTGCTTCCGCTTTTGGCTCATTATCTTATGAGGAGGACACTGCTTCTGTCATTGCTTCATTAGAACTTGAAACCTCACCCTTGTCCTTTTTAGCAGTCTCCTCTGCAGACTTTTTGGCAGTAGCCTCTTGCCTGGCCCTCTCTTCCTCTAGTGAAACTCTAAGTGCAAGTGCTAGTTCTGGATCTAAGTTAGGATCGACACCAAAATCAAAGCCACCTGCGGGAGCCGCGGCAGCCGTAGCAACAAATCTGCTACCTCCATCACCATCAATCATGAAAATCGGAGTACTGATGAGCACATCAGAAAGTGCACTAGCGCTAGGGGGTACATGAACTATGCGACTGCTATCATTAGTGTTTATAGAAGAAACTAGTGCCTAGGGCTTTTTGGGTTTTCCATCATCCCTAGAGACTATTGACAAAAAGTTGAAAAAGAACAACGCTGCTCTTGACATAGTTGATTTTGGGCAAAATCAATATTCTACTCTTAAATGATCGTTGGCATAGGAGTTGTGAGTTGCGGGTGTGGCATTCCCCTTAGACCCTAAATCCGGCTTACCTTGCCATGAATGTCGTTGAGGAAGTTGTTGCGAATCTACAGGCATGGTCGTTTCCTTGTGGGGCTCTGTCATGTTGGGATGTCCTCTCTATTAGTCTACGAGGTCCGCACCTGCTCCACCCACACCGCCTATGGCGAGGATGATAGACGACTAGACGAGGCACTACACATTGAAGGAATCAGGTCGTCGCCCCTACCTCACTCCTCCTACCCGCCGGTATCATAGGTCAGAACGGGAGGGAGGAGAATAGGGTGACAGGTGAAGAGAGCGATCAGATATGGGGTTGTTTTAGAGGGGTGACTGTGAGACGATGGGGGTGGGGGTCAGGGAAGGGGGATACCGGGTACAGATGCCATGCGGCGTCGATTGGGTAGAAGGGGGTACTAACCGTGCCAATAGGGGGAGGAGGGAGTAAAGTGTGGTAAACTTAAAATTTTTGAGCGTATGGGTTATTTCAGATTGGTAGGGGAGGGAGGAGAAAGGATTTGGAAAACAAATTTGTATTTGATGGATATATGTAGTTAAGTTTGCAGTTATTAGAATTAACTACATTTACTTTATTTACATTTATATAATATGTAAATAAAAGAGGTTTTGGCTATAAATATAGTATATGTAGCTAGTATAAATGTAGCTAAATCAACTCTTTTTTGTAGTGCATCACTATCTTTTGGTCTATATGAAGAGAAAGAAATTATAGGATATCTAAGTTATATGTCCCGACCCACATAACGTGATCCAAGCCTGATCCACATCATTTACATAGTTGGGCCGAGTCTAAAATTTTCTTCCAGATGTTTATATGCGCTGGGTCAGGTTCAAGGTAAACCCAGACCTGAAAACTCAGATGCCCATATTGATTACATAGATGTGCATACATAACCCCACGTTTGTATATAATATGTATATTTTGTAACAAGCACCGACATATCCATGTCTAGGAGCAAATAAGGTCAATGCTAGATAGCAGTATACAATAGTGTTGGCATCTTTTGCACAATTTCGGACTTCTCTTCGACAGATCTTTAAATCTTTAGTGATATGCATCAGGGAGTAACCAATATTAGATGTGTGGCAGGATTATATAAAGCGTTCAAAAATACCCAACTCGATGGTAATATAATGCAAGGATCCATAAATCTCAAAGTAATTATTGTATACTCCAAACAAGCCTCCATTATAGCACCACCTTTGGTTTATTAAAGGTCTGAAACTCTGAATTGTAAATTACGATTCACAAACCAAATCACGACTTTACTGGAGTTATATTCCACCGTGCGAAGCTGCTAATTGCCAAAGCAACCATGAGGTAAAGTGAAAGACAAGACATGAAAATAAATAACTTGCGAGCCCTGTGGCCCGTAGTTAGACGAGGTCCGTGGGCTATTGTTATTCCTCACATAGCCATACGGCAAGGCACCAACTCGAATTCCATCAGTTCCAATGCCCTCCAACCAAGAAAATCAGTTGGCCCGCCTGCAGTTCCTTCGGATCTCACCCGCGGACCCGGTAAGTGGGCTGATGTCCCCCATCCGGATCATCGCCGCGACGAAGTCAGTGCTGAAGCTGGCCGGGTTGTTGCTGTAGGTCGTAACCTGCGCGTCCGTAGACCCGCCGTTAAACAGCTCCTGGTCTGAGTGGAGCAGCCCCCTCCGTGAAACCAGGTTGCGGAAGTAAGCGTTGTCGAAGGCCGTGGGCGTCTGCGCGTCGAGCGGCGCAAGGTTGCCGTCCCCTGTCCCCGCAGCCCTGGGACACGTCCCGCGCCTGGTGGCCGCGAAAGCAGCGTCGATGTTGGTGTCGTTGTATATGCGGGCTCTGAAACTGGTACACCGTGCCTGGCCGATGGTGTGAGCACCGGAGAGCGCGACGAGGTCGCGGGAGGAGAGTCCCTTTGCTTGGAAGCGTGCGAGGAGGGGGGAGAGTGAAGACGTCGGAGCTGGGATGTCGTTGTTTGCAGTTGCGAGGCTTGCTGTGCGCGCGTCGCGGCGGCCGAGCTTGACGTCCCAGCTGGGACCGGCGAGGATGGAGACGGAGTCGCGGGCAGTGAGCGCGAGGATGTCCGCACAGGAGACGACTCCTGGGCAGGCGCTCTCCACTTGGGTTTTGACACTGTCGATGACCTCGAAGCCGCGCACGGAGTTGAGGTTCGGCCCCGCCGTCTTCTCGCCGGTGAAGTTGGATGTGTCGTCCAGGAGCAGCGAGCCATCACAGCCCTGTAAATGTTAGCGAACAGTTCAGACCAAATTATAATTAGTGAGCCGATCGAGCATATATGCCGTATGTACGTGTCACGTGGTCCACCACGGATCCAAAAAGTGTTTTTGGCAGCCAAATAAAGCAAAGAATCTAGTTCCTTCTAGCTACCACTAGCACATGACCTCCTGACGAGTGTTGTGCTTACATTGACAAAGCAGTCATGGAAGAAGAGCCGTAGCAGGGAAGCACCCATCCGCCTCTCCCTTGCGACGGCGGCCTGGACGACGGGTCTCACCGTCCGTGCCAGGCTCGGGCACGAGGTCGAGTAGAAGTTAGTTGACAGCTGAGCATGGGTGGCTGCCACCGACGCAAAGAGGAGAAGCGTCCCCACAAATAACGACGTCACAGAGCAGCGGCCAGGTATAGCAGTACTGGTGCCTCCGCTACAGAAAGGAGGGGCCATGGGTGACGGTTGACGGTGAAATACTCCGGTGGGTATCGTAGCTAGGTCCGGCAGGGATGACAAGCGTGCTTACTGGCCTTGTAGGAATGGTTCGTGGGTATTAATTGTTGACTGGCGGGCTAAGGATGCCTGTGAGCCTCGATATATATATATAGAAGGCAGCCTAACAATGAAGAGCTAGCTAGACTAACACGTAACTCAAAATTATGAGTGCGTTCCAGATCAAAATACATAAAAATGATTAACTAAAGCTAAATCAAGTACAGTGTAAGAAGATTCAAATCAATGTTAGCATGATTCTGATGAGCTGATTCTTAGCTACTGGCCAGTCCACTACCACTCATTGTGGATCTTTCACCATGATTAAATTGGTGCACGTCAATGTCCCATTTACATAATAGCATCTGCCCGCATTCACATCTAGGTTTGTAGAGGCAGGTTGACTATGTGTTGGTTTGACAGGTTCCTGGCTTTCATTCGTTTGGTGTCACCGTTCAACGTTGGTGCTGTTTTCTCCAGTGAAGTATAGGATAGTGTCTCCGAACCGAAGTGCGCCCGGCCGGGTGGGACACATTTTACAAAGGAACAAGTCGTAGTTTTGACTTGATCGGCCTCAACTGGTTCGGCATATAGGACAAGAGGTTGTAGCATGGATGGAAAACGCCAGTGGACATTGATGATTCATATAGGGAAACTTCAACCACTCAGGTTTTAACTTTTTTTTTTTTTAAATAACGTGGCTATTCTATTCATCCCCTGGCTGCGAGTCAAACTTGACATTTGTTGGTAAGATATCAAGTGTCTAAGCAATTAAGCGTCCTCTCTTAGACAGTAAACATGCTTGTTGATCAGGACTGCTGGACCCTATTTTGATGAACTAGAGTTAAAATTCGAAAAATGATTCCCAAAACACAGTCTAGCATACCTACAACGGACTAATAAGTATAATAGCCAGCAATGATCCATGTACTTGTTTAATGTCACCTGTGTTAATGTCGGTAAACGCATTGTAAAATTCATTACACACAATTTAGTGTTTTAGTAAATAAGCTTAGGTAATCATGCAATTAAAGGTAAGAATGTCTATTTTAGGGGAGGTGGGAGTGTTTTAATGTACACCAACCCAGACGGTTTCTTACTGGAGCTGGTTATTTGAATTTACCTAAGGGCATGTCTGGTTCTGCGTAAAACCAACCCATGCTGGGAATTAGAACTCAGGAAATAGAAAGGCATGAATTGCAGTTCAATGTTTTTAGTTTGGTTGGATGGAAATGCAATTGATATTTTTCGTTTGCTTCTGTTTGGTACAACGTGGTTACAGCCTGAACTAACGACCACATACACGAAGCGACGCTATCAACTAGTATCGGGTTACCAAAATGAAGTCACCGGACATGTTTATTTAATATAGCCCTCAGACACTCACGTAGACAAGTCCAACATTATAAGGTATACTCCTGTTACCGGACGGTTGTAGTATCGCTGGGGAAAACCAACCGCGCTCTTTTCTGGAGCGGTTGTTTTTCCATATTTTCTACGTCCTCCGAGCTCCTTGTGCAGTTCATTTTCCGGCTGCAGGATGCAGCTCCTCGAAACTAAACAAAAGAATTACAAATCATTGTGGCGTTGGAACTCGTCCATTTGATTTTCGCTAGAACCAAACGGGCCCTAAGGTGGAGCTGGTATACATGGTTCAAGGGGTTTTGATGGGAAAAACTCAACTCGGTTCGTTGGAGTTTTCCCTGGAAAAGGTCAGTTCCAAAGAAGTTGGCCACGCCGTGCCTTGGATTTCAAGTAACAGGACATTACCCTTACGAAGAAAGTTTCGATCGGACAGCCCACGCTTCTTACGGGCAAGTCCTTTGTATGCGCGTACGTACTTTTTCACGATGTACAGCGAGCGGACTGAATCTTGGTTTCTTTTGTGGATAACGCGCCGTCCACGATCCGCAGGCGTACGCTTTCCGTTGCAATGTGACTGTCACGCTGCCTGCTTTTCACACTACGAGAAGGTGCTTTCTGTTGCTAGGAGGAGGAATAATATGGCATGCAGCACTTGTAAACTCGTGGTTTACTGGACAACAGAATAGTGGGTTGTTGGTGTCCGATTCGTCCATGGCTGCAACACTAGTCAATAGTACCAGAAGGTCGGTGCTGTTCTTTAATTATCGTGATTTGGTTGAAGGCGACAAGGAAAAACACTCCGTCTCAACATCTGGAATTCTATCATATATGTTGATGGTGGTGGTTGGACCTGAACACAAGGTAATTAAGGATAATGTTATCTTTTTTACCACTATACAAGTACTAGACAGATGATGCCATGCCCATCTTACTCTTAGGGAGTTGTTGGATAACGGTAATAAATATTTATAGTTACTTGCGTACAACTGGTTGTTACGAATTACAGCAAGCTCAATGGAGTTTTTCAAGGAGTAAAGGAACTCAACTGTAAATGCCCATTCCCGAAAGTATTCCATTTGAAATTCACTGAAGAGAATGATACTCTTGATATTCCAGCACATCAAGTTGACTGGCACTAGTTACATTAATTATTAATGCAAAACAGTGGACATCTTGTGTGCATACCGCATCCTCTTCATTCCTTTTCATAACATTCTAAGGACGAGCTATTTGGAAGTGACTCCGGATGCTCACCCCCTCGATTTTTTTTTTAGCTCAGTTGAACACAACCTCATGAAATTTATCTTTAAAAACTATCCGAACCTTTGGTTCATCCCCTCTATTTCGTCTATACCTAACTGTCGTTATATCTTGGGTCGAACGAATTAAAAGAGGATTCAAACTTTACTCCAAATAATTGAGTACGCCCTTCTGGAATCTCATCCTAGCTCCTATATTCCAGTTGACTTGAGCTCACCTTTCAAACTGCAATTTTCACTTGTCTAAGCTAGTTGGTTGCTAGCCACGGGTTGAGGTTCGATACCCCGTTCAATCATCATAGAAAGGGTTTAATGTTAAAAAAATCCTATTTAGTGTGGCCCAAAATAAATAAATATATTTAATAAAAGTTTTCCTAAAGGGATGTGTCTGTTGGGATTGGGGTTGGTTCCCATAACCAACTTGTCTCTTCATGATGGATGGAGAGAATAAAAGATATTTTATATAAGGAGTGGTCCTCTCTGCAGGGATTCTGTGCCGTAGCCGAATCCATCTCCCGGAGAATCCAGAAGGAGAGAGAAACAGACTCCCGACTTCTTGTCTTCTAAAAGGCGTACACTCCGTTTCGGACGCCTCTCGCTTCCGCTCAAGACCGAACGTCGCTGCCTCCGACATCGTCTACACCATTGTGGTCCTTGCGCCATGGATGTTCCAACGAATTCGGGTATGTTCTGTCTATTAATGGTATCCGAGCGACTGTTCTTCCTTAATCTTTGTGTACGTGACGTTGTTCCTGTTCACCCATCCTATTTTTTCTGGGTGTAATCTTCCGTTTCCGGAAATTTATGGTTGGTACACATTATTTTATGGATATCGGGGTAGAGAACTCTATCAATTTCATTGGAAAAGGAAAACGATTTCAGTACTTTAGAAGTTTCATGACTTTGTTGTGCGAAGGGATGCATACTCGTTTGTGTCTGTTTGCGGAAAGCACACGACATATTTTACTTGCTTCTTCTGTGTCGTTTTCCGATTGCTTTCAGATTACTATTCCCATCTGCAAATGGAATTCGGCTTTATATCTGTATGTATGCTGTCAATGAAAGGAAACCAAGACGGGTCTAGTTGATTTTATCTTCATTCACATTCTTGTCGTCTTTTCATCATGAATGTTTATCGTGTTGATCTTATTTAATTACTCATCGTCATGGTCACTACAACGGCAGTTGTTGCTTAAAAGTACTGATATTGATACCTACATATAATCATACGATATTATGGATAGTGGGCAGTAGACATATGCCTCGATAATTAACCATGACACCGTCCAGATGGTTTTGGAGTATCAAATATTCATTTTGGCAGTGACTTTTTGCATATAATGTCTTCTAGAGTGGATAAGGATCGCAATGTTAATTTCTGATGATGAAATTGGTTCTGTTGCCAGGAAATTGTTTCCCTTGCTGTGGTGTAAAACAATCAATAAAGTAATGACTCTTTTCTCAAGGTGGTTCTTCCTGCTAACATCCTGAGCAGCATCGTGAGTTCTTTATAACAGACATTATAGTCATGAATGCCAAAATATTAGATAAAATATACATTACTGATAATTCTAGAAAGAAAACAACAAATTGTTATTAGCAAACAGACCATCTAGATTATAAATTGTTTAAATTTTGGATGACTGTAAGGTTGTTCTTGTCAATATTATTTCAAAATGTTATCCTCTAAAACTTGATCCTTTGGTGTTTCATCAAAGTGAACATAATCAAATGATTAAAATTATGTATTTGACTGTGCCTATTTTATGTGTATAAAATCCTACCCAAAGGTGGATTGTTTCTTATAGGCATTAAGATAAATACATGAATATATGTCTTTAGATTAATAACATATTTTGCCCAAAGGTGAAAAGAAAAATATTTTATTGTTATAATGTACATGTTTCTTTTTTGTGTGGGTATCTCCACATTATACACTAATCCAACTTAGTATTACAAATTTATCCAAAGATAATTTGTAATGAGTAATTGTGATTAGTATCATAAAAGTAAATAAAGTAGACCTCAAAATTTACTTTTACATTACAGTTGTGGTTTTGATATGGAATTTTTACTATTGCAGTTATTTCCTCATCCTTGTATGGAGAAAATAACAACATTCCAAATCTCAATGGTTCAAACTTTAATGAATGGAAAGAAAAGGTCATGTTTACATTAGGGTGTATGGACTTAGACTTAGCTTTCCGAGTGGAAAAACCACAACCACTTACTGAGAAAAGTACTACTACAGAAAAGGTCAATTATGATAAGTGGGAACGGTCTAATAGGCTTAGTTTGCTTCTTATGCAAGCACATGTACGAAAGCATATTAGACGGTCCATTCCAACTTCTGAATTGGCAAAAGATTTTCTAAAAGCAGTAGAGGAACAATATGTTTCTTCTAATAAGTCTAGGGCTAGCACCTTAATGGCTAAGATGTGCTCTATGAAGTACAATGGTTCTTGTGGGGTCCGTGAACACATCATGGAGATGAGAGATATTGCCGCACAACTCAATGAGATGGAGTTATCCATCTCTGATGCATTTCTTGTTCATTTCATTTTAACTTCCTTGTCTAGTCAGTATGGATCATTCAAGGTTTCTTACAACACACAAAAGGAAAAATGGTCAATTAATGATTTATTGGCCATGTGTGTTCAAGAAGAAGAGAGACTTAAGAATGAAGGGGTCCCTGCTGCGCATTTAAGTACCCATGACAAATGTGACCACAAGGGTAAAGGAAAAATGAAAGGAACTGCTCCTATCTCAGGTGGACTGTCCAAGCCAGATGGCAAGGCCGAAAGAAGCAAGGCTAATATGAAATGCTTCTTCTGTCGTAAGAAAGGACATGCTAAGAAGGAGTGCTTCAAGTACAAGAAATGGTTAGAGAAGAAAGGTATAATTTCTCTTGTTTCATATGAATGTCATCTTTCAAATGTTCCATTATATAGTTGGTGGCTTGACTCTGGTGCTACTGTACATATTTCCAATACATTACAGGGATTTTTGAATCAAAGGAAACCAACGGAGCGTGAAAAAGTCCTTTATTCTAGAAATAAATTGGGTTCACGCGTAAAGGCTGTTGGCACATGCAGATTAATCCTTAACAATGGAAGCTTGCTGGATTTAGAAAATACTTTCTATGTACCAAACTATAGTAGAAATTTAGTCTCTGTTTCTAGATTAGACAAACTAAATTATGCTTTTATTCTTCAAAGTGGACGACTCTCATTGTATAAAAACTCTAGCATTATTGGTACTTGTCTTTTGATAAATGATCTTTATCAAGTTCAATTAAGACCTCATTTTGAGCAATCACTTATAGTCCAACATGATATTATTGGAAATAAACGCACATTACTAGATGAAAAGTCATCACTACTATGGCACCGAAGGTTGGGACACATATCTAAAGAAAGAATCCAAAGATTAGTAAAGGAAGGCATTTTAGGGCCTTTAGATTTTACCGACTTTGGAACATGTGTTGAATGCATAAAGGCTAAGCAAACCAACATTTCTAAAATGGGTGCTAAGAGGAGTAATGGAACATTAGAAATAATTCACACAGATATTAGTGGACCTTTTCCACCTTGTTTTACAGGGGAAAAATATTTTGCAACCTTTATCGATGACTATTCACGATATATGTTTCTCTACTTATTAAATGATAAAAGTGAGGTTTTTCAAGCCTTTAAGGACTTTAAGATTGAAGTGGAGAAACAATTAGGTAAAGTGATTAAGATAGTCAGATCAGATAGGGGAGGTGAATATTATGGAAGGTTCACTGAGATGGGACAAAGAAAGGGACCATTTGCACATTTCCTTCAAGAAGAAGGCATTGTACCTCAATATACAATGCCAGGCACACCAAGTCAAAATGGTGTAGCTGAAAGAAGGAATCGAACATTAAAGGAAATGGTTCGTGCAATGCTTTTTAATTCATCCCTTCCTTCTACAATGTGGAGTGAGGCTTTAAAGACGGCAGTGCATGTATTAAACAAGGTTCCTAGCAAGTCTGTCCAGAAAATCCCATATGAATTATGGACAGGAAGGAAGCCATCCTTGAACTATATGCATGTATGGGGATGTCATGCAGAAGCTAGAATCTACAATCCACATGAGAAGGCATTTGACCCAAGAACCACTAGTAGTTTCTTTATTGGTTACCCAGAGAGGTCAAAGGGATATAGGTTTTATTGTCCATCTCATCCACGAAAGATAGTCAAGACTAGTAAGGCTAGATTTTTGGAGGATCATCAAGTCAGTGGGAATCATCTGCTTCAGAATGTAACTTTTGATGAAGTGCAGGATAGTGTTGTCACACCTGCACCTAGTCAAACTCGGATAAGCTATCCAATTATTGTTCCCATGAACAATTGTCAAGTGGATGTGCCAACTGAAGTAGATCATGCTCCTAGTCAGGTTGTAAATGAACAAATTGATCATGTTCATGATGAAGGACAACCTGAAGAGCCTACACAAAATATAGGACTCAATGATGAATTAAGAAGATCCACAAGATCAAGGAGGTTTGCCTTTCCATCCGATTATGTTGTATACCTTCAAGAACCAAATTTAGACTTTGAAGATATTGATCCCTTATCTTTTTCACAAGCAATAAATTGTGAAAATTCCTCTAAGTGGCTTGATGCCATGAAGGAGGAACTAATATCCATGGATAAAAATCAAGTATGGGACCTTGTACCTTCACCATAGAATGTTAAACCTATTGGTTGCAAATGGGTCTTTAAGACCAAAAGGAACTCAAATGGTGAAATAGAGAAGTACAAGGCCAGACTAGTTGCTAAAGGTTTCACACAAAAGGAAGGTATTGATTATAAGGAGACCTTTGCTCTAGTCTCATCAAAGGACTCTTTTTGGGTAATCATGGCCTTAGTGGCTCATTTTGATCTAGAGCTACATCAAATGGATGTGAAAACAGCATTTTTGAATGGGGATTTATCTGAAGAAGTCTATATGAACCAACCAGAAGGTTTCATTGATAATAGTAGAAGTCGTATGGTTTGCAAATTAAAGAAATCAATTTATGGACTTAAACAAGCATCCCGACAATGGTATGTAAAGTTTAACACCATTATATCAACCTTTGGGTTCAAACCAAATATTGTTGATCGGTGTACATACCTCAAGGTCAGTGGGAATAAGTTCATAATATTAATTCTTTATGTGGATGACATTCTACTAGCAAGTAATAACCTTGCTATATTAAATGAAACTAAAGAATTTCTTTCCTCTAACTTTGAGATGAAAGATATGGGAGAAGCTTCATATGTACTCGGTATTGAGATACATCGGGACCGAGCTAAGGGCATACTCGGAATATCCTAGAAAGCTTACATATCTCAAGTATTAGAGAAGTATGGAATGAAAAATTGTTCACCTGGACCTGCACCTATAGTTAAAGGAGATAAGTTTAACTCCAAGCAGTGTCCTAGTAGTGATATAGAAAGGAATGAAATGAGGAAAATACCATATGCATCTGCAGTTGGGAGTCTACAATATCTTCAGATATGCACCTGACCAGACATTGCTTTTTCTACTGGGATGCTTGGCCATTACCAAAGTAACCCGGGCATGGACCATTGGAGAGCCGTGAAGAAGGTGATGCGCTATCTGCAAGGAACAAAGGATTACATGCTTACATATAGAAGGACAAACCACCTTGAGGTTACAGGATATTCAGATGCAGATTTTGCAGGATGTCAAGATAGTAGGAAGTCTACAACAGGTTATGTCTTCCTATTGGCTGATGGTGCGATATCATGGAGAAGTATTAAACAAAAGATTACAGCTTCATCTACCATGGAAGATGAACTTATAGCTTGCCATGAAACATCATCACATGCGATATGGCTTAAGAATATGATACAAGATCTTACAGTTGTTGACTCAATTCATAAGCCAATACAGATATATTGTGATAATGAAGCCGCAGTCACTTTTGCTAATAATGATAAAAGCTCAACGGCATGCAGACATCTAGACATAAAGCTCTATGTTGTTAATGAGCGAGTTGATAACAAGATGATAATGATTGATCATATTGGTACACAATATATGATTTCAGATCCTCTTACAAAAGGGCTAGCTCCAGGATTGTATACATCTCATGTAAAGAATATGGGTCTGAAAACGTCATTTGATGTGTAATATCACAATGTAATATTTAATGTGTGATCACATATTTGACTCGCTATTTCTGTTTCAATACTAGTTATAACAGAATGTCTGTTTGACATAAAGTTGGACCAAGAAATAGGTTTTGAGGTCAACCTATTTATAAATTTAATATCACTACATATACGAGTTTTGATATTGTGGTGTGTAGAGGGAAGTAATCATTTATTGATTATCAACCGCTATGACTCATATCTTCTTCTCATATATGAAAGTGTTTATGTTTAGCATCAAAGGAAAACTATTGAATATTATTGCCATGGTATTTTGGGCCAAGTGGAAAAATGTTAAAAAAATCCTATTTAGTGTGGCCCAAAATAAATAAATATATTTAATAAAAGTTTTCCTAAAGGGATGTGTCTGTTGGGATTGGGGTTGGTTCCCATAACCAACATGTCTCTTCATGATGGATGGAGAGAATAAAAGATATTTTATATAAGGAGTGGTCCTCTCTCCAGGGATTCTGTGCCGTAGCCGAATCTATCTCCTGGAGAATCCAGAAGGAGAGAGAAACAGACTCCCGACTTCTTGTCTTCTAAAAGGCGTACGCTCCGTTTCGGACGCCTCTCGCTTCCGCTCAAGACCGAACGTCGCTGCCTCCGACATCGTCTACACCATTGTGGTCCTTGCGCCATGGATGTTCCGACGAATTCGGGTATGTTCTGTCTATCATTTAAAGCATCAATTGTCCTGCATTGCAGAAGCGGTACATAAAAAGACATTATTCCCTCTCCAATAACATGATAATCACAAATAAACTTGAATTACGTTAGGTACGATATGGGATTACTACGGAATACATGGCCTGCTAGAATAGAATATAATTGGTTGTATAATTAAGCTAGCATTATGTGAATTTACGTAAGGTTTATCCCCTCCATTTCTTCTACCTAACTTCTGTTGTTTTGGGTTGAACGAATTCAAAGAGGATTAAACCTTTGCTCTAAATAATTGAGTACGCCTTCTGAAATCTCACCCTAGCTCATATATTCCAGTGGACTTCTGCTCTAATGTGTCACCCTCCAAGCTCGAATTAGCACTTGTTTAAGCTTGTAGGTCGCTAGCCTCGGGTTACGGGCTTGATATCCTGTTCGAAAAGCATACAAATGATTAAAAGGCGCAACGACTGTCTTGCATTGCGGAAGCGGTACTTAGAGGGCATGACCTCCTCCGCACTAACATGATAATAATAAATAAATAAATAAATAAAAACTTGAATGACATTAGTTACAATATAGGACTACTACAGAAAACAACCAGTAGTGGTGGCCTATTTGGTTGCAATATGATTGGTTGTATATTAAACTTAGCGTATGCTTGATTAATTGTATTAGAATAAGTTACACAACCACAAAAGGCCTATTTGGTTGCAATATGCATTTCCACGCAACCCGCGACAGGATCTCGTCGACAACAACATATTCAGAAAGTTCGGCGACATCCCGCTACACGATGGTGTGCAACGCTCCTGACTTACACTGACGATACTTCTCTCCCGTCCTCTGAACGCGTCGCGGAAAGATCCAACAATGCCCCTTTTGTACAGTAATGTACGCCGCCCATAGAGCGTATGGATGGTCGTTGACGTCCTCCGAATACAGGCGTCTCAGCATTTGCATCTCTACTTCGTCCACACGGACGAACTGGAACTCCACTTCATACTTTTTAAGATGGCAGAAAGGAGCAGCCTCTGTGCGATGACGTGCTAGCTTCGCGGTACTCTCCTTTTTCTCCTGATGACGGTGACAGCTAGGATTTACGTACGTGAGCATAAACTGAAAAGTCTCTCTCAATGTATTCCAAAGACATCGACCGTCAGACATCTTTAAATAGGAGACATGTAAAGGCCTGATCTTTACGATCAAATATTTACAAAATAATATCAGAATTATAAACACTCTTTATTACAATCATGCTTTTACATCAGAGTCGCGGAAGCTTAAAACATAATATTACAAGATTGAGAATAGAACTGGTTCCTATCTAATCTTCAACAGAGGACAGCTCATGCACGTCTCGTCTATTTCTTCTTTGTATCACCTGTCTATGAGTTCCGAGAGGAACAAAACCACACATGGACCCCATTGAAGGGAATAATAAAGGTCAACTAGGCTTGTACTAAATCCATTATTGAGATATTTTTAAAATAAAGAGTTACGATATTAACTTTAGGTAAGATTGCTTGGTGGATTATGGAGATAACATAAGAATAGTCTAGCTACCATGCTAATTACATAAAGATACAATAATTCAAACAGATAACTAGAAAATGATAAAGAGATACCAGAATCCAGATTTCAAAATGGTACAATTTTTCATTAGACTAGTATCAAGATATCCAATTATTCAAAATGTAAAGATTTATCTATTGGCACAATCAATCTAATATTTTGTCTTCGCCAGTGACTAGGTGCCAATTGTTCTCCCCTCTATGAGAGAATGACACTTCGCCTATGGGGGTAACCAATATTGGGGGACCTCTAATTGTCCATTATCCACTGCGTAGGGTTGGGGGTCGTGACCCACCGAAACTAGTGAGCCAAAGCTCTTAGTCAATATTTCGAGTTTTTATGCCAATATCAAAATCTAATAATACTTCAATTTCTCAATAATGTTCAATATTCAAAATCTAGTCGCGGTGAACTTCAACAAAAAGGGAAAGGCTAACAACAATATTTGTTCACCAGTTTGCAAAACTTTTATATATGAAACTCAAAAGGGAGGCAAATAGTTCAATAAAAGAATAGAGAATTTAGTACCTTATATCAACAAGAGTCCAACATTTTCATAATCAAGAACCACAGAGCCACAAAGTTGCAAAATCTAGAAATGAGAAACATTTTGAGTCACTATACAATTCTTTGCTTAGACTCACTTCCCAGATTCTAATTATGTGAGATTACTATTGTGCCCTTTAGTATAATATCTCATAATCGCACTAAGTGGTTATAATGTATTATCCAGAAATCACTAGGTTCATTGATGTAGTTGTCATTCTTTTACATGTAGTCACATACATCATCATTCTTATCCATTATTTATATGATTCATATAACTGTATCTTACATAGTACAATTTAGTAATATACTACTAAAGGCCACATGAATGTATGTGTTTGCATTTCAAAATGGTAAACTTTTACTAGAGGTTGGCTATCATGCATTCGTGGGTTGCTAAAATAATAGTATATTTAAGAACAAGATTTTAATATATTGAAATCACTTTCCACATATCTCTTTCTTAACATACTTATGTACATTTATTTATCCCTTTATGAGGAGGGAATCTCAATTATAAACATTATCAATAAGAATAGCTATTTTGAGATTAGTTATAGTCTTAATCAGAATTATATCTATGAGAAACTTCCTTACCTATTAGTGATGCATAAATCCATTAATACAATTACCTAGGTCGTATATATATACACATGTGCCTCTAGGTCTCGATATATATGTGTGACAATGGTTTGAAGATTTATTTTACTCTTATTTTATTAATCTTAAGGACCACGTGCATATCTTGTGTGTGAGGTTAAGATGGAAGTTCATGTATATTTATTTGATTAAAAACTCTAGCTGTAATCTATGGAATAAACAAAGGGAGGATCAGGTTACCTTTTTGGACGTAAGAGTGAAGCAAGTCTCGTGCTTGCTGGATGTTGTCTAAGATGAGGCCATTGGTCTATCGCCAAGTGCATCCTCTACCAGAGCCACAACGATGTCGACTGTAAGTATGGGGGATGGTTTGCTGGGTAAGTATCTACTCCACCGATAGTAGTAGGGTTCTCTGCCACATTTTGAAGTTCTTGGACTGGAGCAGGTCGGTCATTGATCTCTGAAGGTGGAGGATGGGTCATGAATGTGTTGACGTGGTGAGCGGAGATCAAGGAATCGAGTTTTGCAGAATCCTGGGTGGATTGGAGAAGAACTATGTGATTGATGTCCATGATATATAGCTCCACTGGCTGCGTTGATCGCCAACCCTCACTATAGTAGGTGGCGGAGGATGTTGCCATACTTGTGACGTGGGGAGTTCCTTGCCCTACGCCGTCGATATTTTGGTAGAACCTTTGAATAGGCTGTGAGGATCTATTGAGACTAGGATGGTGGTGGTCGTGGCTGGTAGGGCGTCAGGCTCTGGCGATGGATGACAACACTTGGGTGTTAAGGTAGCTGCTCGGCAGGTGTTTCAGAGATTCTGTGGAGGCCAACATGGTTAAGGGAGACATCACAGATCTTTGGGTGTTCACCGGAGATGATGACCTTGGGGTTCTAAGTGTTGTTTCACCTTGACTGCTAGTTGTATATGCTTCTTGGCACCAGCTGGACTCGAGACAGTCCATGGGCGGTGCTACGATGTGGCAGGGTAGCCGCTGCCATGGTGGTCGGGTACCTCTTCACGCACCAAGGTGCTGGCTGGGGCTTACACCTGCTGGCGGCACAACCAGTTGTGGGGAAGATGTTACAACCTCGATTTTGCATATGTTTTCATAATTAAAATGTAATGATTAAAAAGATTGTATGCTCTGCTTCAAACAATGGATTACTTGCAATTATCCCTTTTGATAGGAGCTTTGTGGTTCCTATTATTAGATTATCCATTAATGGATATAAAAGAGAAGAAAAGAAGAAAAGTCCAAATAGTAGAAAAGATACAAGGTAATGAATATTAAGCAAAATATTTATGAAAAATATTTGGAAATATCTAGACTGTGTCATTAATGGCCACAATTAAATAAATTCCATTTCTATGAGATTTCTAATGAAGGAAATAGGAAAAGAGAAAAGGAAATAAAAGATAATGAGAAATCCTTGAAAAGAAATCTTTTAAAAAAAGAAATAAGATAATGAGAAGAAATGCATGTAGAAGGACAGTAAGTATCCTTCAAAAAGGATTTCAAAATCTAAGGAGTTTTTGGGTTCCAAGGAGTCCAAGTTGCAAAGATAATCGGAGAAAAAAAGAGATAAAATCAAATAAAGTGTTATTAAGAAGTAAAGTTGAAATAATGATGAAAATATAAGAAATATGTGGAAATATGGATAATGGAATAATTATAAATGAGATTTTGACTACACATGGTTTTTAATGGTAAAAGGAATCACAATAAAGAAAATAAAAGGTTAACGGAGAGAAATTATTCTTAAGATAAGTTTTATTAAAGAATAACTTGCATACGAAAATAATGTCCTTTTGTTTTGGAATTTGGGACTCAATTTTTTATGCAAGTAGATAGAGACAAGAGGAAGTTTCCTATAAAACTTGGTTGAAAAAGGATAAACAGATTAGGAGATACGATTTTTCAAAGTTTCCTAAAGTGAATGTAATATCATTAAATCTCACAATTCACATTCAAAATAGGATTGCTTATCTTGGGCGTGTGCTATGTGAACCGTTTATCTGAGATCCAACAGTGATCTGCTTGTCTTCCACTTCCAGCCCGTTTTGGGAAGCAGTAATCGTAATGCAAGGAAATCGGTCCACATATCCTCCTTCCCTGAGCAATAAGGAGTCCTTAAAATAAAATAGTCGGGCTTGCGAGGGAAATCAGACCAGATAGACCCCTGTTTCCACAGGGTTGGTGCACGATTGGGGTTTCCCAAATCGGCACAGGAGTTCCTCCATGGGCAACCGACATTGTTAGAGAGGGGCCTATATAAGGGATCACAGATCCCGTTTGAGGAACCAAAAACAAGGAGCGATTCCGCACTCGCCCCAGACCCCTCTTCCTACCTCTTATCTTCTCTGAACCTTGGTCACAGCGACCCCCCTATTTCTACCTATTTTCATCTCTCGGTCGAAGTAGTTGGCACTGCTTCATCCCCCGTTCACTGCCGCGGGTTGGTCGAGGAGTCGAGTGGGACGTGATTTTCTCGTCTGCGGTCTCAGTTTCGCCGTCGGGGCTCCAAGGCGCTAAGTCAACACGAGAGTTGACTCCCTATCCTCGGTACAACAGCGAGGAAGGACTCGCGAGAGATTGAAGATGATAGTGTAGAAAAGACCATCCTACCCTCGAGTCCAACACGGAAAGGAGAGGGCAAAATGGTCTTTCGTTGTTCTTTTAAAAGTAAGGTAATATCTCGCTTTTGGGATGTGTCCTCGTATGATTGGCTTAAAAGTAATTAAGTTGCAAAAATCGTAGGAAAAGATTGGTAACCCGTATATAGGAGTATTATATATGAAAATTGATTAGGATAATGAGAGGAACACAAAGAAATTATATTTGAAGCCTAATTATGCTTGAAATTCAAAAAGTATGTAAAGATGCTATCTTTAATGGTTTAATTAATGAAAAACCCTAACCCTTAATGATTAATGAATTAGAAAGGGTTATATGGGTGTTTAAAATAGATATTAACCTGTTGTTATACAAAGGGAATATTAGATTCAAAAGGATGATCTTTACACATAGTTGGTTTAATTTAGGGTTCTATGTACATGAATATGCATTAATGGGATTAGAAACCCTAATTTATGTTGATATGAATTTTAATGGTTTTAATTGTACAAATCCATGAATAAAATAGAGATATGATGATTTGAAGATAATTTGAGTACCAAAGATCCTTAATGTGAATTATTTGGATAATTAGAGTTTCCTAGTGTATAAAAGTGGAAATAATGATAAATAAGGTTCATATATGTGAGTTGAACTATAATGAAATATGATTTGTCAATTTGAAAGAAACTGAAGATGATAATTAGCCTTAATGGTTTGGATATGACCTAAAAGGATAAAGATAATAGTTTTAGTGTAAAAGAAACATATTAGACTTAATTGACATTCAATTGTGCCTATGATGCAGAAATTAGGGTTTGTGAACTAAAAGAGTATTAAAAGTGATAAATGCATAATGAAGGCTAAAACCCTAAAGTTGGCCTAGAAATCATAAGGTGGAATCCAAGTTGATCTTGAGGATGTTTTGAATAAAACAATGACACTTGAATGTTATGCATTATTTTCAGGATAATGTTGATTGCTTGTTTAATTGTGTTGAATGTTAATGCATGGACATCAAGTTACTATGGATGAGGTATGTGGTTACGCTTATGAATAATATCTCTAGTTTCACGACGATTCCCGAAGTTTTAATCGGTTTCTTGAAAATAACTGTTGGATGTCTATTTATTTCATGCAACTATAAAGTGACTATGATTATCACTATAAATGTGCATATATAACTGGCTAGATCCGGGTCCACCTCTATTGCTTTGAAAAGGCTAAAAAAAGGGGGGTAATCCTAGAGCAAGGTCTAGGTTACCGAGAGTTAGAAACTGGGCTACCTACGTGTAGTGCCATGAGACTCATTAGCCTGCCATGAGTTAAGGAGTGGGCTACTTACGAGTAGTGCCATGTGACTCAACCCTAAAAACTGGTTCACCTAAAGGTGGGATCATGAGGGGTTTAATGGGGATCTACCATAAGGAAGGTAGTATCCAGGTCCACTGCAGGGATAGCACTGAGGATAGGGTACTCATGGATCGCGGAGTTATATTTAAAACATAATCTTGATTGTTAAATGATTAATTGAATGATTACGTTGTTATCATAGTTGCACGTTTATTGTTTCCCCCACATACCGGCTTCAGTTGACCGACGTTTTGTTTGTCGGTGTTTTAGGTACAAGCCAAAAGGACAAACAGTAAATCGTCATATTGTGAAATACATGAAGTAAAATACAAGGAGGATTAGTTAGAGTAGAATCCTTAAGTGGATAGAAGTTTAGAGATCCAAGTTTTCAAAAAGGTATGCAAAAAAAAATTATTTTCTTATAGCTTTTTAGTATAGTTTGTTAAAATTTGATAATTATTCTTGGTTAATTGCCGAACCTTTGATCCAAAAGTTATGGGTGCGGCTTCAACCTCTCGGTCTCCCGTAATTGGGGGTTACCGGTAGGTGGGGTCGTAACAGAAGATGAGATGCAGAAAGGGGCAAACATGTACCTCCTGGGGTTCAGGTGTCTCAACTCTGTTTCCTGCTTGGTTGGCTGACCTAATAGCGGTCTTGCTTGATGGTCAATGCAGTGGAGGAGGTGATGGCTATAGCGTGCGACTACAAGCGCGAGTGGGCGCCGTGGTGGCTAGAGGTAGTTGGGGTGAAGATCCATCTCGGTTGTAGGGCGTCGCTGTGCAGTCAATTGCACCTTGGTTAACTACGAGGAGAGAAACTTGGTAATGGTAGACGGGGAGGGCAACACCATGTAATAGGAATGCTGTCATTTCCTGGCAAGGAGGTGTCATGGTGACCAATAATGACAACATTGTCATTTCTTCGGCTGTAAGGCGGCGACCAGGCTGGGTTTGTGGGGGAAACGACAGCAGATTTGGAGGAGCAGGGCATGGAGGAGGAGGATCAAGGTTGACGTCGTGTTGCTACCGATGATGTAGGTGGTTGTGTGGCTACAGCCTGGGCAGGTCGCCGGGGGTCGAGACCTAGGTAGGAGATGTCATGGTGATTTCATGTGGCTAGTATGGATAGGCGAGGGTGGAACAAGGAGTAGGGAGGCTAGAGTTTCCGGGGTAGAAATAGAAAGGAGGATAGGAAGGGAGTGGAAGAGAAGAGGAGGAAGAGTGAGGAGGGGGAAAGGCCACACACTCAGGTTCGATTAGGGGAGGTTTGCAGTCAGTCGTATGATGAGGGTGGTGGCATTGATAACGACTGTAAGTGATGGCGTTTCCTGCTCAAGGGAAAGAGCCTATCGAAGTTCTCTGTAACGGCAACACGTTATCAAGGGGAGACTCCAGGGTTTGCAAGAAGGAGAGGTCAATATGACGTTACTATACTATTTAAGATATCTAGTTAATTATTAGTTAATACTATAATTATTATTCCTATTATAATGCCTATACTACAAGACCACTTTCTATGGGATTTTAACTATGGGTTTATGTTCTATTTGACCAAGCTTTATTGACACCCGCATCATCAATTTATGAATGTAACAATTCTAACTTATTTTATACTATGGTCAATTCTAATATCAATTTACAAATGTTCCCATTGATTCTAAATCAATAGTGTCAATTTGAGATTAATAGATGGGATCAAGGTCTAGTCAAGTTTTTAAGGCTCCGAGTAATCAATGTTGACTAAAAGGGTTCAAACGTGACTATTGATACTCAATGAGAGACTAGATTGTAAATATTATTCCAAGGAAGATAAAAAGAGTGAGGAATATACTTTTGGGACTAGTTTATAATTATTTCCTGAATAAGAAGAATGAATTCATCCTGATACCAGAACCATAAAAGAAACTTTACAATTTGATCAAAATAATGATTGGGACCAAGAATGAAGGATCGTCGGGTAAATGACTCCAAGTTCCATAGAAATGATGATTTATATCTCAAAATAGATTTAGTATACAAATTTTGGTATGTTACAAGACAAAAGGAAGCAGAGTTTCCTAAACCCTTCGGTAAACAGAAAGACTACGTTAATTAAAATGCTCGTAGATTAATTCAAATATTTTGGAATTAATTAATTAACCAATTGATCATGTTAATTGATTAATTACTATCTGAATCCATGAAATCGCTCGAGATGGCTCTATTAGCATACATACCAACACATACATGCATAATTCTACAAAGAAAAAGTGTCATCAACCCAAATGTGAAACTTTTGGCATATTTTCTTTACTAGAAGAGTCCAGAATTATGTACTATTAAGATTTCCTCATAACTACAAGTGAATGGAAGATAACATACATAGTCATGTACAATTCTTCCAAGTATTATAGTTAAATTAAACAAATGACATGAATAAATAACTAAGAGAATAGAAGTAAACAACATAGAGAATCATAGAAAAAAACCATCCATGCCATCTTGGATTCTCAATTCTGACATAATAATGAACAAAGATAATGCTTTTTATAGGGGAACTCATTTTATCACTTCTACTCTCGCACAAATCAACATATTTATTCACATCATATCTATAATTCACATGAATCTAAATGATACCTCTAACAAAGTAAGTCGCATATAGATATTTTTTCATCTACATGATAATCTTATCCATGTGGACCCTTGCTTTTCATATGCATAATAATCCTATCCATTGGACCCTTCTTTTTAACATACAACTACACCATATAGTGCACAAAGCATTTTTTTAAGAAACTACTCTCCCTACCATTTTATTATCTCATTATATCAATAATGCAAGGGATGAGAAGTACAAAGAATATTATAGTTTAGTGTTCATTAAATTCATATATACAATATTTCATAGAGAAAGAACAAAATTCAAGAACAAATAAGTACTCATATGTAACTAATCACTTTCTACTTGTAAGTTTGTATCTTCCTAAATATTTCACATATCATGGGGGCACTCAATCCTAATTGAACATTCAATTTTACACATCAAATTGGTGGTATGTATTCCTATAGGGCCAATCATATGATGATTGTATATAATAATTTGTAAACAATTTGATTAATAACAAAGACAATCTTACTATTTATTTTGTTTTCTTCAGTTATGAGATAATGATGTAACATAATATATGTCTAAAGAATGATATTACTCAATCACCTATCTCTTCGGATTGAGGACCTGAACAATGAGTTCATACAAATGTTAAGAGTATACACATTCTTGTAATGTCCCTAGTCAGATGTTATTATGGAAGGCTGATAGACAATAATAACACATAAGACTAGAGTGTATGTTGGTTGATGACAGAATCTCATTGGTCATGATATGTGATATAAAACTAAACACAAAGATACTTGTTAGAAAATAATGTATCATACATACCCACCTTGAGAGTGATACATGAAAACCACTGAACGGTAGTCATAATTAGCTCCCACAGTAATGGTGGTGATTGTGGTTCTTAGACCTGAAACTGCTACACTCATCACATGTTGTTCAATGTACTTTGACATCATCAAATGTGACCTTGCATAAGGTTGTCTTAAAGGTGATGCTCAAATGTGTTATGACACATGAGGATTGATTGTGAGTGATGTAGTTGGGATTTATCCCACCTACATGAGTTTGATATCTTGGCCACATGATAAGAGAGACTGAGAAAAGCATGAACATGTGCATGTGAGGCAATTTATGATATTGCACTCACATATATCTCAGATGGTATTATCTAGTTCAAGGAACATGGATTGAACGTCGAGAGAATGATGATTCTATGCCTCGAGTTCAATATGGATATTAGAGACAAAGGAGTTACATGATCACTTTAACACTGATTACAAATTATAGGGTGAAGTTGTTTGCCAACTTTTCAAATTACTTGGGTAGTAATGGTGTTTCACTAGATACCACTCATTGCTTGTGATGTCATAAACCAATAATGGACATTTATTGCCAACGTAACATGGGACATGTAGGGTCACACACATAGGATTCACCTAGAATATGAGTTTATTCCAAGATGTGGTTTAAACATGATTACTAAAGTGTTAGGTATTCAATTTAAACAAGATTGACAATTATGACTTTGAAATGGCCAATTTAATAAGTGAACAGATTGGTTCAAATGTCTGAACTGACTGCTAGTTGATAAATGTGATTGCATCAAAGATTGATATTGTCGTCATGTTGTATATTAATTGAATATTAATTTCTAATACAATTGCAATTGGGAAGCATTATGAAATGACTGGTTCAAGAGTTGAACTGATCGGCTCACAAGTGGACCGACTGGCTCAATAGTGAACTGACCAGTTCAATGTTCGTAGTTTCTAAAAAATTCCAAAAAATCCATTTTTTTTTACTCTAAGATGATTAGGAAATCCTGACCCTAACCCTCCTATAAATAGAGGGGTAGTGGAGGCCTTACGGAGACATAACAATAAGCTCTAACAATTTTTATCTTCTCACACTTTTGGTAAAACAAGAACCCAAACAAGTCCTACCCTTCAAAGGGAGGGATAGCAAGCGAGAGACAATTGGGAGAGCAAGTCAATGCTAGCAAACTTACTAGAAGGGATAGATCCTTCTTTTCCATTCATATAGAACAACAAGAGTTCCTAGTGATCCACGTAGACTACTCTAGAGGCGAGGAGGCCTTTGCCATGTGCTAGGAGGACACAGTCAACCACCGTCTATGGTGATCAACCAGGAGGCCTTTGCCGACAGCCATCTAGGTGCGACTTGAGAAAGAAGCATGCTGCTATAAGCATTGTCATTGAACTTGCTCTAGGACCAGGTATATGTCTAGCAAACCCTCATTGCCATTACATAGTTGTTCATATGATCTACTATTTAAGTGGAATATGGCAGTAAATTTTTTGTTTCCGCTGCCAAATCAGATGAAAATATTTTTGACAGTGGTATCAGAGCCATGTCAATTTACTATGTTTTCAAATTTAATCCATATGATCGGATTTTGTCATATCATTTATTTATTACATACAATGTGAATATTTAAAATTATTAATGTGCATATCTAGTTAATACCACATACGACCCCAACTAATATATATATATATATATATATATATATATATCCCTAGATCTTTGTGTTTGGTTGGATGGTTGTTAATACTATTTTATATCTTGATTTGCATGCCGGGCCTTTATCTTCTCTTCCATACATAAAAGTATTAAATACTCTCCTTCCTATTCTCCCCTCAAATATAACTCAAGGTTTCCCTATTATCGTGTAATATGTCAAAGAGGATTAGGATAGTTTTAATTCTTGTTATGGAAAAAAAGACATTATACACCATACAAACCGACCATTTCAAAAGATGAAGAGATTGGTTGGAGGACAAAGGAGGCCTGACAACAAGAGTCAAAAAAATTGACTGGTGTCCCAACCTATCGACTAGAGGTGTCCAAAAGTCGCTTGGGCTGTAAACTAGATGACTGATCTAAGAAACCAGCCGATCGACCAGGAGGTGAACCGATCGGTTCAAAAATTGAATAGGTTGACCAAAATTGGTTCGAATACATATCTTCGTCAACAATAGGTTGATGCATATGATGTAGACCTTAGGTGGTAGTAATTCCTTGTGGATCTAAGGAATTACAATAGTATGGCCATAATCATCACTTCTATTTATGATTGCATATTAACACTTATGGGATATAGCATGTATATACATGTACTAGTATGCGGTGATTGGATATGTGTATATACATATATTTATATAAATATTAAATCCCTCATTTAAACATATTAAGTCTTAGATGCTTTCCATCAGTAACACACATGAAAATTTGGTCGACTAAGTGTAGGTTACAACAAAGTGTGGTGTGTTGTCAAGGTTGTGGAAGTGTGATGATGGTTATGTGCGTCTTCCAAAGCAGGATGCATTACTATTGTATAACCTTTTGGGTCAGACTTAACTAGATGATTTTAATGAGATTAAGCACCTAGAAGCATGTAGATCATTGTGACAAGAAGTTGCGCACACCATCTAGCCAAGAGTTGCATTTAGATGCGATTGGAAAATGTTGACTACCTAAATAGTCAAGTTATGGGTGATCAACCAAAGTTGACTCGTGATTTGATGCAAAAAAATAGATCTTGGCTCACTAGAAGATTGTACACTGCAATCTTACAAATTGAAATGTGAGGTCTATCAATTTGAAAAAAATAGTGGGAGTGATATTTAATTGAAGGACTAATTAAACTTCTACAAATTTTGTATTAATTGAATTAAATCAAAAGTGATTTGACAAATTATAAATTTTTCTTGTAGAATCAAATGACAAACAAATCATTATTGTGATCGGTCCTTAAGAAGGACAAACTTAATGGGACAAATTCCCGTGGCTGGTTTTGGACTTTGAGAAGGGTTCTCAATGATGAGCATAAGCTTTATGTCCCTGACACACCAGTCCTAGAAGAGCCTATTTTCGATGGGCCTAGGGCTGAGGTAAATGGTTATTGGAAGCATATCAATGATGCCTTAGACAATTAGAACCTTATGCTATGATGCATGAACTATGAGTTGCATGAGAAATATGAAGACATGGGGATTCTTGAGATGGTAACGCATATTAAGAACATGAATCATAATCATGCAAAGCAAGAAAGGTTCAATGTCTCGAATGTGCTATTTGAGTGCAAGATGACAGAAGGAGATCTAGTAGAGACCCATATGCTTAATATGATTGGACATGTGAGGCATCTAGAGCAACTGGGATTCCCTTTGAGCCAAGAATTGTCCATTGGATATGATTCTACAATAGTTTCTTGAATCATACAACTAGTTTATTGAGTGTTATCACTTGAGTAAATGGCCAATCTGCTATCAGAGTTGCTTGGCATGCTGATAAATGTTGAATCTTGAATGAAGAAGGAAAAGATTATGATGATGATCACTGGAATGGAGTCCAAGGACAATAAAATCTAAGAAGAGTTATGAGGCCAAACTGAAGTCCAAGTTTTCAAAACTCAAAATATGGAGAAAGTACAGTGGAAGAGGAATATGTCCTTTGTACTGAAGGGATTCAGGAAGATGAAGTTGGGGATAGAGATCTCCACTTATGGTATATAAGTTATTGAGATAAATTTGTTAACTTCTTCATCTTATAGCGGACTTGGATCTCACATATGCTCGAATATACAAGATCTGAAAAGAAGTTAGCCTTCGCAAAAGGGTGATGTTGAACTGCATGTTTCAAATGGAGCAAGAGTTGATGCCACTATAGTTGGAACCTTTAATTTATCTCTGCCCATGACACTTGTAATAGAGTTAAGGAACTACTATTTTATACCTATCATAAATAGAAACATCATTTTGGTATCTTGTATGAACAAGGATGGATATGGATTTCATATAAAGAATGGTCATGCTCTATTTTAAAAGATGAGATATTTTATGGTAGTGCCCCAATGTCTTATGGCCTTTATTTGCTGGATCTAAAGATAAATGTTTATAAAGTTAATAGCAAAAGATTAAAACTTGACAACTCAAACAAAACATATCTTTGGCATTTTCATCAAGGGAACATCAATGATAATCACACATCGAGACTCCATAAAGATGGTTATCTAGACCCTTTTGATTTCAAATCAAAAGAGACATGTGAGTTTTGTTTATTGGACAAAATGACCAAGACTCCCTTCACTGGTAATAGTGAGACATCTAGTGATCTATTAGGACTAATACATATTGATGTATACGACCCTTTTAGAACAAACACTAAATATGGTTATATTACTTTATTACATTTGTTGATGACTTAAGTAGGTATGGTTATATTTACTTGATGAAACATAAGTCAAGAAACTCTTGAAAAGTTCAAGGATTTCATGAATGTAATACAAAACCAAATTGGTAAAGCATTAAGGCACTTAATTCTAATTGAGGTGGAGAATACTTAAGCCAAGACTTTGAGGACCTTCTACTGCTCATGGTATCATATCACAATGGACTCCACCTAGAACATCACAACTGAATGTTGTATCAGAAAGAAGGAACTGCACATTGCTAGACATGGTGCAATCAATGATGTATTTTTGTGATCTTCCAACTTCCTTTTGAGGTTATGCTCTAGAAACTACATCGTTTACACTAAACCATGTACCATATAAATCAGTTCAAAAGACACCATATGAGATATGGAGTGGGAAGCGTCCCAAAATGTCTTTTATGAGGATTTGGGGGTGTGAAGCTTATGTCAAGAATTTTTTCTTGAAAACTTTGTCCCTAGATTAGATAAATGTTATTTTGTTGGATATCCCAAAGAAACCAAAGGATACTACCTATATAACCCTCCATACAACAATGTGTTTCTTGACAGGGATGTGGCATTCCTAGAAAAGGAATTAATTTCCAAAGGAATCAGTGGCAGGAAAGTAGAACTCGAAGAAGTCCAAGACCAACAAGAAATCATTGAGCCTATAGAGGTATAAGAGGAACATAGAGAGTCATTGCCATGGTTAAGTCCATCAGGATCATACTTGCCATTATAGCTTATTATGACTATGATATTTGGCATATGGATGTTAAAACCATATTCCTTAATGGGAACCTCCTTGAGGATGTGTACATGACACAACTAGATGATTTTATAAATCCAAAGGATGCAAATAAAATATGAAAGCTACAAAGGTCAATATATGGATTGAATTAAGCATGTCAGAGCTGGAGTCTTTGATTTGATGCAACAATCAATTAGTTTGGCTTTAGTCTAAATGAATATGAACCATGTATTTACAAGAAGGTTTGTGGGAGCATGATTGTATTCCTCATATTGTATGTGGATGACATACTAATGGTGGGGAATGACATCCCTTCTTTACAGATGGTAAAAACATGGCTAGGAAATACATTCTCTATGAAGGACTTAGGTGAAGCATCCTACATCTTAGTAATTGATATCTATAGAAATATATATCAAAGGCTTCTTAGAATAAGTCAAAGCACATACATTGACAAAGTGTTGAAGAGGTTCAACATGGAGAACTTGAAGAGAGGAAACATTCCCATGTCTCATGGTGTTACTATCTCTAGATTGCAATGTCCCAATTCTTGTAATGAAAGGGAACACATGAGTGGGACTCCATATGCATTTACAATTGGATCTATCATGTATTCAATCCTATGTACTCATCCCAATGTCTCATATACCTCAACCATAAAGAGAAGATATCAGTTAGATCTTGGTGATGTCCACTGCACTGCCATGAAGAACATCCTTAAGTACTTGAGAAGAAATATGGATTAGTTCCTTGTCTATAGTAGAGAGGAAGAGTTGGTGGTAAAGGGTTACACTGATGCCATATTCCATACTAGCAAAAATGACTGTAGATCGCAATCGGGATTTTTGTTTTGCCTAAACAATAGAGTTGTAAGATGGAAAAGTTTTAAGTAAGAGATAGTTGTTGATTCTACAACTGAGGCTGAGTATATCGTTGCATCCAATGCAATGAAGGAGGATGTGTGGATCAAGAACTTCATCTTAGAACTTGGGGTGGTTCCAAGGATCAGCGATGCAATTGAGCTATATTGTGACAATAATGGAGTTTTTGTATAAGAAAAGGAACCCAGATCACATCAGTGTTCCATGCATGTACAAAGGATATTTCATCTCATACAAGAGATTGTACAATGAGGAGATGTGAAGAATTGCAAAGTACCAACTGAGGCAATGTGGTTGACCCCTTGACAAAGCACTTTTGTAGAAGAAGCATGAAGGTCATGTTAGATCACTTAGTATTAAATTCATGAGTGACTGGCTCTAAGTGTAAGTGGGAGTCTATTGGTATGTATGCTCAAAGAGCCAAAATATGATGATTGTGATGGCATATCTTGCAAATAATTTGACTAATAATAAAAGCAATCTTCTAATTTATTGTGTTTTATTCAGTTATGAGATAATGATGTAACAACAAAGTCCAAAGAATTATACCACTCAATGGCATATGTCTTTGGGTTGAGGACATGAACAAAAAAATCATATAGATGTTAAGAGTATATATATTCTTTTTATGTCCCTAGTTAGATGTTATTATGGAAGGCTGATAGACAACAATAACACATAAGACTAGAGTATGTGTTGGTTGATGATAGAATCTAATTAATCATGATATGTGATGTCAAACCAAACACATAGATACTTGTTATAGAGCAATGTAGCAGGTAAACCAACCTTGAGAGTGATACATGTAAACCATTGAATGGTAGTCAGAATCAACTCTCTTTGTAACGGTGGTGATTGTGGTTCTTAGACTTGAAAGTGCTATACTCATAACATGTTAATTGTACTTTGACATCGTCAAACATGACATTGAATAAGGGTTTCCATAAACATGATGCTCAAATGCTTTATTACATATGGGGATTGAGTGTGAGTGATGTAGAAGGGATTTGTCCCTGTCACAAGAGTTTGATATCCTGGCCACTTAATAAGTGAGACTGAGAAAACTATGGCCATGCGCATGTGAGTCAATATATGATATTGAATTCACATATATCTCATATAGTCAACTCTAGTTTAAGGAACATGGATTGAACATCGATAGGATGATGATTCCATGACTCGAGCTCAATCTAGATATCAAAGACAAAGGAATTATACTATCATTGTAACACGAATTACAAATTGTAGGTTGAATTTGTTCTCCAACTTTCCAAATTAATTGGATAGAAATGATGTCTATTTAGATACCACTCATTTCTTGCATTGTCATAAATCAGTTATGAAAATTCACAGCCTATGTAACTTGGGACCTATAGGGTGACACAGATAGGATACACCTAAAATAGGAGTTTTGTTTGTGAATGTGGTTTAACTTGATTACTGAAGTGTTAGGTATTCATTTTTAAACAAGATTGGCAATGAGGACTCTAAAATGACCGGTTCACTAAGTGAACTGGTTGAGTCAGATGTCTGAACCAATTAGTTTAGATTGTAAACCCACCGTTTGGTTGATCAATGTGATTGGATCAATGATTGATGCTAATGTCATGTTGTGCATTAGTCGAATATTCATTGCTAATATAGTTGTGATTGGGAAACATTATGAAATGACCGGTTCAAGAATTCAACCAATTAGCTCACTACATGAACCGATTAGTTCAACAATGAACCAACCTATTCCGAAGTGAACTAGTTAGTTTAATGTTTACATGTTTTGGAAAATTCATGAAAATTTGTCTCTTTGACTCCCAAATGAACTAACAAATCCTAATTCTGATCCTACTATAAATAGAAGGGTAGTGGAGGCCTTCCATAGACACAACAATAAGCTTCGAAAATTATTGTCTTCTCATAGTTGTGGTAATGTGAAAACCTAATCAAGTCCTACCCATCAAAGGGATGGATAGAAAGGGAGAGACAATTGGGAGAGCAAGTCGGTGCTAGCACGCTGACTAGAAGGGAATACTCTTTCTTTTCCATTCATCTATAATGACAGGAGTTCCTGATGATCCACATGGACTACTGTAGAGTCGAGGAGGCATTTTCCACTCACTAGGAGGTCACAATAAACCACCATCTATGGTGATCAACTAGGAGGCCTCTGCAGATAGCTGTCCAGGTGCTACTTGAGAAAGAAGCACATTGCTACAGGCATTGTCACTGGAATAGCTCTAGGACTAGGCATATGGCTTGCAAACACTCATTCCTATTACATTGTTGTTGACACAATATACTAGGTAAGGTGAATATGGCAGTCAAAATTTTATTTTCGCCACCATATCTGAAGCCATATTTCCCCACACAAATATCATACAATTTGTATCCATTCTACACAGTCCTATTGTTCCAAGTCTTTATTCTATATAAACATCTATTATTCTATATAAACATCTATTTCTACCCAAAATAAATGTCTCAATGTTAGTACTCAATATTGGATGATAGTTATTTTCATTATCAACAAATGGGGGATCTCATTGAGATCCATAAAGTGTAGAGATTGAGATCTAAAGAATAGATTCACCATCATGCACATGCGTGAATGCATAGAAAACCACATTAAAAGTGTGACAAAGTGGAATTCCTCTTTATTCAAGTTATGCACATCTTCACTCAAGAGATACCCAATTGTACTCAATATTGTCTCTCTCAATTTTATGTGTGATTTTGAGTCTAATTTGTAACTAATAAAATGCCACCATGGACATGATTATATAAAATGCATTAATGTACATTGGAATATAGTTGATATATTGTGACCTCTCAATGTACATATCTTGATCCCAATCTTTTTCTATAAGAATAGTTAAGTTTTTTTAACTAAAGGTAAAAATTTCACCTTAATAGGAGTTACCTTTTGCAAGTTATGATTTTTATTCAAGATATAAAATAAAATCAAATTTTGTTCTCTTTTTCCTTCCTCTTTCCACATGACTAATCCTCTTGTCTTTGGATCGATCAATTAAAGTCCTTGAATCCACTCCCACATATCCAAAATTGATCCATGAGCACCAAGGTTATCTCTTACCTCTAGCACCTAGGATCATGAAGGCAGCCACGGGTGCCCATGCCAACCCATGCTAGGTTACTACTCACACCAACTTGAGCCTCCATTTCTCTTTGTTTCTTATTCCCCAACCTTTACCCTCACATTGTGTGACTTTTAGCACTATGGAAGGTTCCCATCTTATTCCATATCGAGTTTCACCACCACTACACACACAAGCACATGCATAACATGTCAAGCTAAATATAATCATCTAAAAGAAGCAAAAGCAGGATCTACCCATTAGGTGTGGAGATCACGTCAGTATCCCAGTGACCATGATGCCTCATTACTCATGGATCATATATTTACTAGCTTTTGAGATATCCTTTCATAAGTTGTTGTCAAGGTATCAATGAAGTTAATTGATATTCAAATCCAAAGAATAAAAGTTCTCACAACAAAGTAGTATAATAAATCATGTAAAGTAGATTATCAATCCATCAAACATGCATAAACGATTAACATTGAGTTGGAATATATACAGGTCATGGAGAATTTAAGAATAGACATGCAAGAACAAGTAGCGGGTCTAGTCACCACATCCTAACAAGATGGACAACTCAAACTTCATGATAAAAGCAAGGAAGGGGGAGGAGAAGGAAGATTCAACCATTATCATAATAGAAAAAGCAAGAAATTCTCGGTGGAATAACATTCTTCTACTTGATGAAGAGGTTGACTCAGTTGAAGAAAGAGAACACCTAATACATGCTTGGGTGTCTGCTTCTCCACTTTTTCCTTCTCTCTATTTCCCTTGCTCATTGATGAAGAGTAAATGGATCCTAGAAGTCAATGATGATGTAGGTTAGGTTGCCTTCATTGGTGAATGATGGATGGTGTGGATGAAGATGAAGTGAGAATGGAATGGTAACACTCCAACAATGTTGCAATGAAGGATGATGGAATGTTGGTCAATGATATTCTTAACTAGGCATAGAGCATCAACCTATCGGCATAGGTGAGTGGAAGCAACCTTGTAAATGTTAGAGGTAGGTAAATATTTATAGCTATAAGGTGTGGTGGTTGTGGCTTTATCAGCTTGTTTCTTCAATGACCGATGGGTTGTGGCTATCTGATGGTTCAATGGACACTGAGAATTGGGGCTTGTTAGTCACTAGAATACTTGGAATCTCGACAGGTACTACGAATTGCAGTCCTAGTGAGCATCAAGATGGAATCATGTTAGGCACTAAGGGGTGTTATTCTATCGGTCATTGGAGTTCTTATAATCTTAGAGGGATCTAAGATCGGTAGTCTAATCAGGCACTAGTGATTGGGCATTCCTCAATTGCCAAGGCTTGGAACCTCACTGAGCACCGAAAGTAGAAGTCTCAATGGGCACCGAGGTGGAAACCTACTGGGCACTAAGGGATGTAGTTTTATTGGGTGTTGGGTTATATATCAAATGGGTATTGGGTTTTTTGGTTCCATTGGGAGCCAATTTGACAAGGTTGGGCCTTATGTGATTTTTTGCACTAAAAAGGGTAAAAAATGTGATTAGGGTGGTTGTTATTGGAAAGTAAAAATAGAGAGGATTTATAGGGGGAAAGGATGTAAAATCAATAATATGAAGGTAAAAAAGGAACTTAACATCCACAAATTTTGATGTTATCAACCCTCAAAACGTTGAATCTAGCTTGTACTCAAGCTAATAAATAAAATTAGAACATCGATTGACTTCAAAGGGCTTCACTAGAATATTATTTTTGGAGCATCATGAATGTCTTTATTCAAGCTTTACTAAGATATCTAATTAATGCTTGGCTTACTCTCTTGATCCCCAAATTCATTCTCTTTGATAGAAAGTTGCTTACTCTATTTATCTGTTACACCCTTCTCTTGACAAAGGATTTCTCCATTGTGATACATTGAAGATCTCATTCCTATCTGTACTTGTGCAAGGTTCTGGAAAGAGGTATCTTTCACACCAAAATTTGATTTTTTGGGAGCCCTATCGATTTGTGAATATGGGTGGGCTAAGTCTTTAGGGCATTCTACCTTTCTAGGGTCACTTTAACTATGGGTATTGCTGTTCTAATAGTGTTACCCAATTTTTTGTCCCAATGTATTTTTAGGTGGTTAGTTGAGATCTCCATTGGAAGATAGTTGGATATGATTTGGCTTTTAGACTTGTACCCTCCAACATCTTGAAGGGAACAACTCTCATATTTTTATTCACACTCAAATTTTATTCTTGCTCACAAGGCTTGGGGTTCTAAGATTTTCTGGATATAAGGGTTGCCATGCCTCTTTAGATCTCTAGTGGGGATTTTGAGCACTAGAAGGGGTACCTATTTCCTCTTACAAGATGTATGTTCTTTCCAACCTTACTTGAGATTTAAGTGATCAATCGTGAGCATATCATATGGAGTCCTCCTTATTTTTGAGAGTTAATCCTAGGATTATGAGCATCCATCTACATTCTACAATGTCTTGAGATAAATTTTGCATCATACTCCATTTTAAGGTGAATTGGATAACCCTAAATTGTCATTCTTGAAATAATCATGCTAAGAGTTATATTTAAAATAAGTAGGTCTAAAATGATAGTTATGGTAACATCCAAGAAAATTGGACTCAAAATTAGTTCCTTCAATTTTAGCAAAAAATCTATTCAAAATTTTCAAGGAAAGTAACAAAAAGAATAAAGAATGAAACAACATAAATTTAACAAGTACATGGTTGAGAATAGTATCTCCCTCACCTACTACAACCACCCAAACTTATCATAGACTCTATCCCAGAGTGTTAAAGATTGAGGTTGTGTGTGTATGGGTGAGGCTTTACTCGTATTCTACCAAACCCTCATTTTCCCAGCGTGAGCATAGCAACATGGCAACATAGATTCCTTGCATCAGTGATAAAGATCATGTTGCAGACTCTCAACCTTGACTCTCCTCTAAGACAAGGCTTTCATCCAATGTAGGTAGTGGAAAACACATATGTTGGAGTGTTAGATATGTTGAGGACTTCAACAATTGAACCGTGGTGGTTTCTTAAAGTCTATGCTAGGGAGTACTTGACATCCCCTTCTATGTTCTAGTATCATCTTTATAATTTCTTCTGCACAAGTTTTTGCTTTTTCTTTTGTGGAACTCTACGGCTTTATCATATTTATGTACTTATTTGGTGCGTACATGGCATCAAATTTGTTGTACATGATTGCAATTTTTGTTGTTATGTTGAATTCTAGGAGTGTCTAGTGGTTATCATGTAGGTTTGGTAAGAAGATGATGTCCAAGAGGGAGCCTTGTAAACATTGTATGAATCACTCTTTCTCTCCTAAATGCTTCCTATTGATAATATCCTTGTGCAATAGATAGTACATCATGTGTGTGTTAGGTATAGAATTCCCCAGTGGGGATTGGTAGGCTATCACCACACTCATATACATATACCCATTTGCCTCAAGGTGTCTCGAAGGCCATCCTTCAGAACACATATTCCATTTCTTTTGAAGAGAACTTTCTCAAGATTGACATCTTACTTCAACCTATCCATAATTGTGTGTATGAATTTTGATGACAAACTCTCACATGAACATCTGTCAAAGTTACGGAAACTGTCTTGATAGTCTGAGCTAGCCATGTGGGCCTTGCTTTTAGAAGTTATTCTTCTTGTTGGTTTGGGAGGAATTCTTCATCTATCTCTCCCTCTTTGGATTGGTTTGCTGGTGATGGTTGAGTTGCTTCATATGATGCATCTATTTACGATTCAACTTCACTTTCTAGGAGGGATATCACTTCTTGATTAGTTTCTACACGGGCAACTTGTTGCTCAACTATTAGCTTAGCCGGGGATTGATGTTGTTCTTCTTGCTACATCGTGGTAGGCCATCCCTTTTTCCATGCTAGGGTTTTCTCTTTTTCTAAAGGGTCTACCACAAAGTCTTCGTCTGCTCCCACCATGGTTGTTTCTCAAGAAGTGGGATCCCTATGGGGAATCTGCACAGAACTACATCTGGAGGCATCGCCAAATCATTGAAGAAGTGGCTACATAGATAACCTCCATGGTGTAGACAATGTGTAGTCCGTGAAAATCTTTGAGAAATAAATCTTCCAAAGGAATACCATTGTTAATTGCTTCCATAGCTGCAAGAGAACAAACACTTAGTCCCCATACCCAAACTCTTCTTGAGAGACCTTCATTCTTATAACAAAGTACTCCCAGTTGTTAATGTGTCTATCTCCTACCTTTTGAATAGCATATTGGATGCTGATTGGGATCTTCTAAAAGTCACACACTTCTGCATTATGGAAGATCATAGAGTTGCAAGGCAGATTTGTGCTACAATATTCATATATAGTCTTGTGTCATTTGTATAAATAAACTATTATAAGCACACAACACTTGGTCATTCGAATAGTCAAGGTAACAAATATTGTTTCTTACTTGGTCACTGTGATATGGAATTCCTTACCGGGTGTTGAGTGGAGTAGGTTTTCAAACAACCTTTTTGCCAAAATAGATGTTCTATTAAAAATACGATGGAATTTGTTAGTATGAATGAACTCATCAAGTATAGTTGCACATAAGACTATGAATAAACATTTATGGACCTTGACTTTCTTTCTGAATACTCCATTGAAGTTTTCCCTTATTAATGTCCTCTCTTTATTATTATATAAGATATATATCCCATGTAGGTTATCTTCCAAGACATCTACAAGGATGCCGATGTCCCTACAAGAGATCCTAGATATGTATGTTGTTTCCATTCCCACCATTTTGCAATAGAGGAGTGAAGGAATGGGATCTTGTAGTGTATCATCCTGAGCTGGGGTCAGGGTTCTTTAGCTGGTACATTGAAGAAGAAGGAATTGAGCCTATTTTTATTTTCATATGGTCCCTTCCACTCTTGTAGTTTCTTGAACTCCTAGTGTAAGTTTTATGACATGAACTGTATGGTATCAATCTAGTATGGTGGATCCTAGTTCATCCCACTTATAGAAAATTAGCCCATTGTATGTAGTATTGTTGCTAGGGACTTTGTCATTGAGCTCATTGTAATAGATAAATATAACAAATATCCACACTAAGGCCCATGTCACTTGTAGCAAGTTGAAACATCTCATTTGGTGTTAGATGCAAATCGTCATAATTTGGCTCCCCCATCTGGTTGTCTCGGTAGTCATTGCTTCATACTGTTGTTGGGGAGGATTCTCCTCCCATTAGTGAAATTGAATTTCCTCTTCTTTTTGCACCCCTTGTATTAGTATGCCATCCATTGATGATGAGTTTAGGTCTAGTTCAATATTTGGAGTATTCTATTTGTTTGTTGACTCTTCTATATTACTTTGGGTAGCTTCTTGATTAGTTGTCTCCTATCAAGTTGTGGCAAACTACTTTTCTTCTTCTTGGGAAGGCAAATTGGATGGGCTTAAGGGTGAAACTGACAACAATGAGCTAGTGTCACATTTCAAATTTTTTCTTGCATGCCTTTCCTCATTGTGCATCCATTCCTATTCTTCCATTTCCTTTAAGAAGTTCTTGCACTTTAGGAGCATCTCATCTAGATCTTTACATAAATCTTCCATCTCAGCTGCCATTGTGGCCATGGTCATCATCATTTGTTGTTGTGTTTTTAGTACATACTTCATGAATCGTGATGGACCTGTAGACCTTTCTTCCAATCATTATGTCTGCATTTTTAGTGTCCACATGCTAGATGTAATATATGAGGTGTCGAAGGAGGGGTTGTAGATTTTTTCACAAATGGTGTTAAATTAACATCTGAGCACTTTTATGGATATCATGGTTGTAGTGTCCGCATGGATAGTTCATTGTGATGTTTCTTCTTCAACTCAAGGAAGAGATGGTGCAACCTTTATGACCTCCCTTGGTTCGGTGGTGTCTGTGCCACTTTTTTTTTTGTTAAGCCAGGGGTCTCTTTTATTCATCCCACACCCCTCTTGTGGGCACAATCATCCAGAAATTACAGCTCCTGCTTATAACAGTGCAGGTAAAAAGCAATAAAAACCAGAAACATCATAACAACCTAACCAACAGCACTCCGCAAAACAATGTAAGGGACTCTACGTTTCTCTAAAGCCACCATACCTCTTACTCTACGAGGTATATTCAATGTATCTGAAGCAATGAATGGCTCATTCAACCTGCTGCCCCATTTCCCTAGTTCACGAGGTATCGAGTTGATGACCTTGTGAACCAAGGACCCATATATCATAGCAGAATCAAGCTCCTCTCGCAGCTCCCTAACGAACGGTGACATCTTCCATGGTTCCATCCCGTTGTTCCATAAGATGTCATGCACGTACGCCTCATCAATCTCAATACACGAAATGACCAATGCATGGTCTCTCGCTATCTTCAACCCGATAGCACACGCTTGCATATATGCAAGTATGTAATCCGTACTCCTGAGCCAAGCTCTAAATACAAGGCAGATATTAGCCCTATGGTTTCTTATAACTCCCGCCGCCCACCTTCGAGACACTCCTTGGTTATCTCTATCTCTCCCGATCGTGAGGTTGAGCTTAAGATTATGCAGGTCAGGAGTCTGCCATCTCACCAGCTCTATCTGTCTCATCAAGACTCACGGCTCAGTCAAGCTCGCCTCCCTCATCTGTGCATAAATGTTGTTATCTGTATCTAACACAAAAGATCTCCTCTTCAGCTAAATGTTCAGCGCCGCAATAACCCAACTCCATTCATGAGAGAAAGGTCTATGTTGCTCCTCGAATCTAGCTTGGCATCTCAACCGCCATATGCTATACATGATCAGAACCACAAGGTTTCCAGCTAGCCACTCTTTTAGTTTCTTCCTCTTCCCCAAAACACAGGTATCTATTAGGGATCTGACATCATTAGGTGGATGCATATCTGTCAGCTCGGCAAACATACCCCAAAAGAAACCCGCCATTTGTCCATGGAAAATCAGGTGTCCAATGCTCTCCTCGTGCGGCTCCTCGCAGCAGTTGCATCGAGATGCAAAGTGGATGCAGCATCTAGCTTTAATATTATCATCCGTTGACGTGGCCCCTCTAACAGACTTCCAAATGAAAGCCGCCGCCTTAGGGAAGCTACTCTTCCAAATCCACTCTAACCCTGCAGGACCTTCCCTTCCGTCTACCATCAGTAGCTTTTTGAATGATCTCATAGAGAATACACCTCTCAACCCCAGACTCCATATCATTCTATGTTCCACATCAGCGATCATATGGGTCCTTGGTTCACAAGTGTCTGTGCCACTTGGATTTGTCGGATCTGAAGGGTTTACTATTGTTGTCTCAACTTGTTCACTTCTTGACTCCTCCACAACACTTCATTACGGTGTCATGGGTTGGTCTCCTTGGTTGTTGTTCAGGGACTCACATTTGACCTCATACATGGGGGGTTCAACCTCATTGGCCTGGTGCGCTTCCTGTAGGACTTGATCACTGATCATCACTATGGCTTGACATTCTCTACATATAGTTCTTCCTTCATGGGTTGTGACTTCTGATTGATTTTTTTCAGCACACTCCTACTCCTGATCAGTTGTTATTGATGTCATCGTTTGAGCAACACCGGGGCTTCGACGGTCTGTCATATTTATGGGTTGCCGAGTGGATCCTGGAGGTTGGACTATTTACAACATGTTCTGGTTGTTGTGGTTTATGTGAACTTGAGATCATCATCAAGTGATCATACTAGATCATATCTTATAAACATCATCCCTAGAGAGTACCATCTTGTATGTATTGTAATGGCTCATTTCTAAGATGGATGTGAGGGAAGATGAGTATGAATGTGGCCAGAACTTGTATGTTGAGACGGATGTGTGGGGCAACAAGAAAACATTATTTGAGTAATGACTATATCAAAAACAAAGTGGAGGTGGTGAGCATTGAGGAAAAATTGCATGAAGGTTGTTTAAGTTGTTATGGACATGTGCAATGCAGATCCATAAGTGCACATGTTTGAAGAAAGGCTATTGAGTCAAGTACAACAAAAATAAGCACAGGGAGACATAAATTAACTTGGGAAGAGATTATAAAGGGTAATTTGGAATTTTTACATCTTGATCAGAGTATGACCAATAATAGAGCTGATTGGAAAAGTAGTATCCATGTAGCGGACCCAACATGGTTGGTATTGAGGCTTATATGATGATGATTACGGTGTAAACCTAATAATGTTGAAAATTTTGAATGGAGAACTATTAGATTTACAACTCATCGACTAAACCTAACCATTTAAATGTCATGGATATTATAGATTAGTCATGTTTAGAAAATTACAATAATAAATCATATATAAGGTGAGATATAACTAAAAACCATCTGACTATTTTAAAAAAATATATATACTTCATGTTAAATTCAATTAATAGTCTATATATAATTGAAAATATTTTTGAAACATGTAAGTTTTAATATCTACTTAAAAAACATAGACTACTTGCAATTTTTGCAAACATGGTGTAGACAGATGTTTATATAACATACATGTACTATGATATTCCTCAATCCTTATTGATATGGCTGACGAAATACATTTTGAATAAAATATAAATTGGAAAGTATTTAGTCACCTATAACCTACAATACATACATATTGCAAATACATGTATATATAAAGGAACTGACTATTTGGGGTTTTGAATGCAATGTTACTTTTGCCTTGAATTAGGATCAAAGAGTCCACACTCTCTATCTATGTAAATCATGTGGATCAATATGGATTGAAGCATTAGTCAGATGAGACTGACACAGTCTGAAACTCATCCCAATGCATAAATTAGTTATTTACCATACTAATTTATGCTCATGCACATAATGGATACATGTCTCTTTTGAAAGATAATGATTTAAAATGGCCTCTAAGCGTGTGACACTCCTTGGAGTTGGTTGAGGTATATGTTTAACCATTGTTATCCACTTGTGTGGTGAACGATGCGATCATTTTCACCACAATGAGTATGTGCATGTACGTTCACTTGTCCACAATTGTGTGGTTGAGTCCAATTACTTATTAGTTTAAACAATCAAAATTGCAATTTTTAAGGTTTAAATAATCAATATGCCATGGTTTGTAAAATATCTACCAAAATGTAAAACAAATATATGTGAGCACGCATTGTTCTGAAATAAATTTTTATTATGGTACCATGTCATAATTCTTTATGTTGTGATTATCGATTTTGTTATATTCAATAGTAATTAAAAAGTATGTGTTATAATACCTAAATATGTAACACTAATAAAACATAATATTTTTTAATACATAGCATCGTTGTCAAAGATGTAAAGGCAACAAAACATAAGGATCAAGGGACTTTCCTCCTAGGCGCACATAGGCCATAAAAATGCATATTTTTATATATATTTATATATTTTCACAGTTTTGTGAACATTTACATCCCCATATATATGCACACGTATATATATATATATATATGGCTCACCTTTAATACCCGCCCACCCTTCCAGTTACTTTTTTTCAAAAAACAAAATTCGCAATTGTAGAGGACCATTTTATCAAGCACCCCAAAAAATTTCATCAAAAATAGTATCATTTGCCCCACCAAAATAAAAAAACACGTCCATATATTTACTGACTGTATATTTTCTACGCAGTTACTTTTTTGATCTCAGAGTTACTTTTGTGTATCATATAGTTACTCTTTTGATCTTAGAGTTACTTTTGTATGTGCGGCTAGCGAAAAATCAGGCTACCCACGCGGGTAATGAATACATCCCCATATATATATATATATATATATATATATATATATATATATAACAATTATATATGTTGGTATGTACATATTCATGGTTAACTCTGTTACATACATATATTTTATCATATTATAATAATGTCTCGTTACAATCTAATTAATTTTCTAGTTAGCATTAATGCCAAGAACAAATATTAATTGGTACTAAATTCATGATTCAAGAGTATTATCGAATATAAATTGAAATATTAAATCATTTTTCATATTCCAATATTTGAGGTGTTTATATATTATAAAATTAGTAGGTTGTTAGTAAATAAATTGTTGAAATAATGAAATAAGTCTACTAGTAGGTTTTTGAAGGTACATACTTAATATTTTCCAATATATATAAATTAGGGTGTATACATTACTAAATTGAATGCATGTTCTATATAACAAACATTTCTAAATTGTAAGTTGTTAAATCTTGAACAATGTAATCACTATTTGTCACAATATAGATGCTAAATAGAAACTGAATTGAAGGTGGAAAATAAGAAAATATGCATACATAATATTAAATGATGTTTGACAATCACGTAGGAAATAACCTTAATTTTGAACAGTAGTATAGCCATATGAAGCACTAAAACACAATTAATGCCATCAAACCGACAAAAATTGGTCAAGACAACAATATACACAAGATGTTGGTTATAGGCCTTCACATATTATTGGCATAGAGGCACTAGTGCCTCTATGTATTATAGACCTGGAGGGTCGGGTAGTTGGATGATTACCACCACCTATATTGATATTTTGAGTCACTTGAAAATTTAACACAATAGACAGGTGGTTATACCATTCTATGGTTTTAGGGTGGTTTTGTTGGTATGTATGCCTAGAGAGCCAATCATGTGATGATTGTAATGGAATAAATGTAAATGATTTGATTATTAATAATAGGAAATCTTCCAATTTATTCTGTTTAATTTAGTTATGAGATAATGATGTAACATTATATTACTCAATAATGTATGTCTTCAAGTATTAGACTTGGGGAAATGAGATCATACATATGTTAAGAGTACATATACATATTCTCATTAGGTCCCTGATCGGTTGTTATTGTGGAAGGTTGATAGACAACAATAACACGTAAGATCAGAGTGTGAGTTGGTTGATGACATAATTTCATTAGTCATGATATAGCTATATCAAACCAAGCACACAAATGCATGTTAGAGAATAGTGTATCACACATACCCACCGTGATACTGACAAATGGAAGCCATCATTATGGAAGTCATAGTCATCCCTCACAGTGATGGTGGTGGTTGTGGTTCTTAGACCTGAAATCATTACACTCACCACATGTCGTTGGGTACGCTTTGATATCATCAAACGCAGACCTAAAATATAATTTGTTACAAAGATTATGATTGGTTGACTTTGATACATGGGGATAGACTATGAGTGATAGAAATAGAATTTGTCCCTCCTACATGAATTTAATGTTCTAGGCCTCTTGATTAGCGAGATTGAGAAATGCATGATGATGCACATGTGAGTCAATATATGATATTGAGCTTACATATATCTCAAAGAGTCTTCTCTGGTTCAAGAAATAAGATTGAATGATAAAGAGGTTGACTGATCCATGCCTTGAGTTTGATCTGGACATCGGTGACAAAGGAACTATACAAACATTGTAACACCATACACAGATTATAGGTTGAAGTTGTACTCCAACTTTTGATTTACTTAGGTAGAATTTATGTGTGACTAGGCACCACTCTTTGCTTGTGATGTCAAAAGTTGTCATGGACATTCACTGGCAACCTAATATGGGACCTATAGGATCACACACATAGGTCTCGACCTAGAAGAGGAGTTTAATCTTGAATAATAATTGGATTCATTACTAAAGCATTTAGGTATTCAATTCATGCAACAAATTGATAGATTGACTGAGTGAACTTCCAAACTACCATCCCAAGTGTTGAGATGGCCATTTGGGCAGCCAGACGAGCATCTCCAGTGTTGAGATGGCCGTTTGGGTTGTTAGACTGATCAAAGATCGAATTAGCTATGTTTTGCTCTATGAAATGACCAGTTGAATCGATTGTTTTGGCTCGACTCACCATACAAGGGTCTAGGTGAGCGAGATGGGCATCTCGCCTAGGTGAGACAGCTCGGTTGTGCCAAACAAAGGTTCCAGATGTTTCCCAAACTTGTTTGATTGCACATTACTTATGGTGCAAGGAATTAATATGTGATATTAATTGGAATCGAATTTCCATATTCATGTGTGATTGGGAAACTTCTAGATGACCGTCTCATGGTATGAGATGACCGTTTCATGCAGTAGAAGACCGTCTGGGTATGCTAGATGGCCATTTTGGTGGTCGTAGGTTGTGAAATTGCAGATCATCCAGTCCCTTCCACTCCTATACAGATTGGGAACCCTGACCCAAACCCTACCTATAAATAGAGGGGTACAGGGGATTTCCAGAGTACAACACAGTCAATTGAGATTCATTTTCTCTAAAAATTGTTGTCCTCTTTGTTTGTGATAACCACAAGAGCTCAATCAAGTCCTACCCGACTAGGGAGGATAGTAGGAGAGAGAACAACTGAGATCATTGTTGTGGGAGAGAAAGTTATTGACTAGTACGTGAACGAGAGGGACGACTCCTTCCTACCCATTCTATCAAGACGACATGAGTTCGAGGATGTCCGTGTGGACTTCTCGAGAGATAGGAGGTCATTATCTACCGCTAGGAGGGCATTGTCAACTAGTAGTTCGTGATGAGAAGAGTTTCTTCAGAAGATGAAGCTTGAGTTTTCTGTCAGTGGAGGAGCAATTAGATGAGTCACATGGAAAGTAGGAGTCAAAGTTGAGCATTACAAGGATGAGGATTACTGTTGGACTTGCTCAAAGACCAGGTATATCCTCAAAACTATCCTTTCTATCTTACAATTATTGACGTGATCTACTGGTTTTGGAGAATATGGTAGATCAAATTTATGTTGTCGCTTCCTGCTCTGTAGCCATATTTTTCTACAATGGTATGAGAGCCAATGTCAGTTTACTATATTGTGGGATAATCGATATGATCATTTTTTGGTTTTTATCATTCTATTATTGCATGCAATGTGAATAATATCATGTCAAATTGAATACCACGATAATCCATATATATATATATATATATGTATATATATGTATATATATGTATATATATATATATTTATATATATATATATATATGCAATCTACACGCGTCGCCCTAAAAGTGGCTTTGATGGTGGATGTGTAGAATGGTTATGGACAATAACCCCTATTATCTATTCATAGTTGTGTGGTTGGTTGATCCTTTTATCTTGGTCTGCTTAGTGAGACTATATCTTTTCTTCCCCATATAAAGTCAATTCTTTCCTACCCTTGGTCCCCTCAAATGTAACACTAGGTTTCTCTATAATTAAATAAAAGTAGAATAGTTACTTTCTTATTTTTATGAAGAAGATGACGTCCCAATGATGAGATGATCTGATGGAGGACTAAGAAGGACCATGAGAATGAGCCAAATCGATCACCTGGTAGACCCAACCGATCAGATGAAGGAGACAACATATGGCGGACCAACAGAACCAAATGACCAGTGAGACAACCAAGCAACTGACCAGGAGGCAATCCGATCAGTTCAAGGGTTGAACGGACCAACCCGGATTGGCAAGCACAAATCTTCATAAACAACATGTTTCTACATATGATGTAGACCTAGGATGACTTAAATCCTTGTGCTCTAAGGAATTATATTAGGATGTCCATAACCTTGATTTTTTTATTGCATGTTTTTTCTATGGGTTATAGCATGTATGTGATACATTATATATATATATATATATATATATATATATATATATATATATATGGTGATTGGATAAAGTATATGTATTTATAAATGTGAACTCCTTCAAATAAAATATCAAGTCTTAGATGTTTTCCAAAAGTGGCACACATGAAACACTTGATCGACCAAGTGTAGGTTAAGCCTCTGCATTGTGCGTCGTCTATCTCATGGAAGTGTGATTGTAATAATGTAGATATTTCCTTCATGAGGTGCGTTATTATTGTGTAGGCTTTTGGGTCATGCTTGACTAGTGATTCTCAGAGCGTTTGGGCCCAGAAGCATGCAAATGATTAAGGCAAGGGGTTGTGCATATCATCTATCTTGAATTTAATATGATGTAATTGGCAAGAGTTGCTTACCTTGACGGTTCATTGTGATTTGCGGTGTTGATCTGGCCACAGTAGAATTGCCTTGGATCTGGCCTACTAGAATATTGTAATGTGCAATATTACAAATTGACATTGAGGTATATCAATTTGACAAAATAGTGGGAGAGATAATAATTAAAGACTTAATTCATATTGTTAAAATTTTCAAATCAAATCAAAAAGGATTTTTGACAATGCAAATTTTCTCTTGTAGACTCAAATGATGAACACATCTGAATTACGATTGGTCTTGGAGAAGGACAAACTTGATGGGAGAAATTTCTACAACTGGATTTCGACTTTTAGAAGGGTTTTCAATGAAGAGTGCAAGCTCTATGTCCTTGACAAACCAGTGCCAAAAATACTTACTCCTGATGCACCTAGGGCAAAGTGGATGCTTACTGGAAGCATGCCAATGATGCCTTAGAGATGAAGTACCTTATTCTTAACTACATAAAAATGAGTTGCATGAGCAATGCAAATACATGAGTGTTCTTGAGATGGTAACACATCTTGAGAAAGTAACCCTTGGACTTACAAAGCAAGAAAAGGATGATATCCTGAAGGTGTTGTTTGATTCTAAGCTGACAGAGGGAACCTCAGTAGAAGAACATATGCTCAATATGATTGGACATGTGTATCATCTTAAAGAAATGGGTTTACCTTGACCCAATAGTTGGCCCCTGATATGATTCTAAAGACTATGCCATAATCATATAGATGCTTTATTGCATGTTATCATCTGAATAATACGTCTAGACATATGTCATACTTTCTTGCCATGTTGCTTCATGCTTATGAAAAATTGAAGAAGGACAAGCCTATGATGGTGATCAGCCGAGATGAATCCAAGGATTAAAGCAAGACAGAGAAGAGTCCTGAGGTCAAGCCTAAATCCACTTCTTCAACACTCAAGATAAGAAGAAAGAAAAGTACAACAGGATCTCATCCTTTGTCATTGAAGGCAATCAGGATGAAGAATATGGGGATGGTGATCTCTACTTTAGGTTTATACATTATCGAGATAAATCTATCTACTTCATGATTATGGGTACTAGATATCATATGTCGATCTCACATATGTTCTCATATGCATGATCTGAAATAAATTAGGCCTTTGGGAAAAGATGAGGTGGAACTATGAGTTGCAAATGGCTCAAGGGTTGCGGCCAGCACAGTTGGAACCTATAGCATAACTGGCCCACAATACTTGCAATACAGTTAAAGAACTGCTATTATGTACCTACTATATATAGAAACATCATTTCTATATCTTGAATGGACAAGGATGCATTTGAATTCCATATTAAAAATGGTCGATGTTCTATTTCAGAAGATGGGATCTTTTATGGCAGTGCCCCAATGTCTTATGGTCTTTACTTGTAGATCTAAAGTCAGATGTACATAAAATTAATACCAAAAGACTAAAACTCAACAACTCAAATATAACATACCTTTGGCATTGTCATCTAGGGAACATAAATAAGTAGACTCCATAAAGATGGTTATCTAGACTCTTCAGATTTAAAATCAATAATGACATCTGAATTTTTTTTGTTAAGAAAGATGTCTAAGACCCCTTTCGCTGGTAACAATGAGAGGGATAATGATCTATTAGGACTCATACATACTAATGTGTGTGGACCTTTTAGAAAAACTGCTAGAGGTAGTTATCGACACTTCACTACCTGTATGGATTACTTCAGTAGGTATGGCTATGTTTTTTCAATGAAACATAAGTTAGAAACTCTTGATAGGTTAAAGGAGTTTATGAATGAAGTATAAAACCAACTTAGTAAAATTATTAAGGCACCTCATTCTAATCAAGGTGGATAATACTTAAACTAAGAGTTTGAGGACCTTCTTAAAGCCCATGGGATTGTATCTCAGTGGACTCCACCTAGAACTCCATAACATAATGGTGTGTTAGAAAGAAGGAATCACACATTGCTAGATATGGTGTGATCGATTATAAGTTTACCCAATCTTTAGATTTCCTTCTGGCATTATTCTCTACATACCTCCATGTATACACTAAACTGAGTACCATCTGAATCGGTTCAAAAGACACCATATGAAATATGGAATGGGAAGCGTCCCAAAATGTCTTTTATGAGGATTTGGGGATGTGAATCTTATGTCAAGAAAATGTTTCCTAAAAAGATTTGTCGATGATCTGATAAATGTTATTTTTAGATATCCAAAAGAAAAAAGAGGATATTACTTTTCTTCCCAATATGACAACAAAGTGTTTGTTGCCAGGGATGTTGCATTCCTTGAGATGGATTTCATTTCCAAAGGAATTAGTGGGAGAAAAGTGGAACTCGAAGAGGTTTGAGACCAACAAGAAAACATTAAACTGATAGATGAAAAAGAGTAACAAGAGAATCATAAGATGTTGTGGAGTCTTAAATTCCTCAAGTAACACAGGAACCTTGTAGATCTAATAGGACAAGCCTTAAGCCTAAAAGATTTAGATATCTTGTAACTTAGGAAGGCAGTGAATTAGTCATAGATGATGAGCCCATATCCTATCAAGATGCTATTGAGAGACCATATTATGAGAAATGGCTTGAGTCCATGAGATCTGAGATGGAATGTATACCAACAAAGTATGGACTTTGGTGGATCCACTTGAAGGGGTAAAACACATAGGGTGCAAGTGGGTCTTCAAGAAGAAGACCGACATGGATGGAAAAGTACAAACCTACAAGAGTAGATTGGTAGCAAAGGGTTTCAGACAAGGTCATGGTGTTGGCTATGATGAAACCTTTTCTCCAGGGGCCATGGTTAAGTCCATCTGGATCATTCTTGCCATCACAGCTTATCATGACTATGATATTTGGCAAGAGGATGTTAAAACTACATTCCTTAATGGGAAATTCTTGAGGCGGTATACATTACACAACCTAAGGGATTTATAAATCCAATGGATGAAAATAAATTTTGTAAGCTACAAAGGTTAATCTATGGATTGAAGTAAACATCTCGAAGATACAATCTTTTTTTTGATGAGATAGTCAAAGGGTTTGTCTTTATTCAAAATGAAGATGAACCTTGTGTGTATAAGAAGGTTAGTGGGAGCATAGCGACATTCCTCATATTGTAGTAGATGACATAATATTTATGGGGAATGGAATCCCTACTTTACAAAAGGTAAAGTCAAGGCTTGGAAACATGTTCTCTATGAAAGACTTGAGAGAAGCATCCTACATCTTGGAGATAAAGATCTATAAAGATAGATCCATAAGGCTTCTTGGACTAAGTCAGAGCACATACATTGAGAAAGTGTTGAATTGGTTCAGCATGGAGGACTCAAATAGAGGAAACCTTTCAATGTTGCATGGAGTGACCATCTCTAAAGTTTAATGTCCCAGTTCTTGTTAAGAAAGGGAACTCACGAGTTTGATTCCATATGCCTTAAGAATTGGATCAATCATGTATGCAATGTTTTGTACTCATCCAAACATCTCATATGCCTTGAGCATGACGGACATATATCAGTCAGATCTAGTTAATGCTCATTGGACAGATATAAAGAACATCCTCAAGTACTTGAGAAGGACTAAGGATTAGTTCTTGGTCTACAACATAGAGGAGGATTTGGTGGTAAAGGGTTACACCAATGCAAGCTTCTAGATTGATCAAGATGATTACAAATCACAATCAGGATTTGTGTTTTGCCTAAACAACAGAGTTGTAAGATAGAAAAATTCCAAGAAAGAGTCAAATTCCAATTCTACAACATAGGCTGAGTATATTACTGCATTGAGTGTAGCAACGGAAGCTGTATGGATCAAGAAGTTCATTATAGAACTTGAGATCATTCCAAGTATCGAGCTATATTGTAACATCCCTAACCTAGGTTATGAGGTAACCCTGGATGTTTTGCCCAAGTCATATAATTAGAACCTTTTCTTAATCTTTTAAAAAGTAATTAATACTTAAATAGAGCTCAAGTTTCAAGTTTGATCTTGTTTGAAGGTTGTTTGTGTTATATATGATAGTTTTGGTGCAAATTGCAATTTACCCAATATATGGGGTTGATATGAAAGTTATCACCTCTAGAGTGTCCCTTCTCTCTCTTAGCATAATCTAGAGGAAAGTGCAAGAAGGGGGCACATTTTTTGAGTCTTGGTTAAGTAGTAGCACTCTTGGTGGTGAAAGAGCCAAAGAGTGTTGAGTGTCTTGAACCCTAGATAAGGTTGTGTCAAGTTATGAAGAGTATATGGGAGTGCCTATCAGTTTAGAAACAATAGAGGAGGTCCCGTATCGGTTTAGAAACTTTTAGAAGTATTCATATTGAGATAAGAACCTCAAGTACATGAAGCATATCAGTTTAGGACTTCCTTAGAAATGTTGTATCAGTTTATATGCAATGTGATATTGGGTTGTGATATATTGTCAAGCAAGATACCCAATGGCCGATATCTTATCCTTGAATTATCCATAAGAGATTTTCATGTCATGATAATCATGGATGTATGGATTCACCATGCATGGACATGTTTCACCTAGTTACATATGGTGATGACACCTCTCATGTAGCCTTTCTCATGAGCCTCAACTATATAAGCCTCTCTTTTCACCTACTAGTGAACATTTCGACTCTCATATCATCCCTCCCATGGTGGAAGACCCTAGGAGCTCAAGGATCAAGAGGAAGGTCGAGCATATTGTCTAAGGTGATGCCATGACCATTTTCAACCTTGTAGAATTATGTATCTTGGATCATAATTCTTTCTTTCTTCTCTTCTTCACCGAGTTTATAAATATGATATCTTCTTCTTGATGGAGATGAAGCTATATATAAATCTTGGACCTTTGAATAGGTCATCTTCAACCTTGTGAACATGAATCTTTGGATCTTGAAGCTCCTGTGGTGATCTTGAGGTGGGTTATATAACTTGAACTCAACTCTATTATTATTCAACCTCAATGATGAAATACTTGATGATTCCTTCTCAATTTTGACTTTCCTTAATTGAATGATGATTATATGAGATCTAATGGATATATGGGTTGTTGTCCATTAACTATAGTGTTAGTGTATGAATGGTTGGAGCTTGAAGATGATGGAATCTCCCATGCACAAATCGATATTAGTTTGAGAAAACCCTAACGTGATACAAGGTTATATGAAGGGAAACTGATGCACATGAGTTCCTAACTTGTTACGTGTTCGTTACACATGAAGGACTATTGTCCTTGTAGTTTTCTAGCCTGTCACCTAAGGCTAAATATGGGGGCATGCCGATATCTTAAAGTTGAGTGAAGATATGAAGTCTATAGGGCTAACCCTATATGCCTTAAACCTAGAAACCCGTCACCCCTCTAGCCCGATACCAATGTGAAGGGTGACACACTTCTTTGAGTCTAAGGATGACACACCATGTGAAGGTTTGGGAGACACACTCCTTGAGTCATGGCTGACACACCAAGTAGCGGTGAGGTCGGTACCTTAATAGGTGAAAGAATATAAGGGTGTTGATGATGGCTAACCCAGTACTATCAAAACCCAAGAGGCTGATATCACTTGGTGATAGCTAGGGTGACACAATAGATGATGCTATGGTCGATACACTAGATGACAGTGTAGCCAATGCCCTAGAGTATACTATGGCTGATACACAAAGTGATAGGTTTGCCGACACACAAAGTGATAGGGTGGCTGATACACAAAGTGATAGGGTGGATGATACCCCAAAGTGAGGTCAAGATGTTAAGATTTAATGAGGTGAACATATTATAATAAATGTGAAGAAGGTGATGTACCAAGGTATGGTGAATGTGATACACCAAGATATGATATATCGATGATATCACCTTAAGCACCTCAAAACTGATATCACCTTTAGCACCTCAAAACTGATATCACCTTAAGCACCTCAAAACTAATATCACTCTGACCACCTCTAAACTGATATCACTTTGATGTTCCATGGGTGACACAAGTGGTAAGTGTCATTGGTGACACGAGTGTATATACATATGGTGATACAAGTGAGATACCTTAGAACAACACAAAGGGAGATGCTTAAGCTAACACAAGTGAAAGTTTCATGGCCGATACAAGTTTCTAGGCCAATGCAAGTGAGAGTGTCTAGGTCGACACCAAGTGAATGTGTCTAGGCCGACACAAGGGTTAGTTTGTAGGCCGATACACCATGATGAGTGTAGGTCGGTACATGATGAATATAATAAATTGATACACTATGAAGTAATGACATGGATACACTTTGATAAGTGTAGGCTGATAAACCCTAAAAAGGGTCAAGCCAATGTAATAAGTATGTTGAAATCAATATCCTAGTAAGGATGAGTGAGAAACGTATACTACTCATATGAGAAAGGTAATACTTCATGTTGATAATTAATCAATGATAATTGATGAGAGTAATTAAGTATGCTTGAATTCTTATCTCTATAGAATAAGCTCTTATGATGTGAATTAGGGTTTGGTTGTTAAATATAAACTTGAAAACCCTAATCGGCTACAAGGGGAAACCCTAACCCTGATTATGAGAGGATTGCAATTTGAATGATTCTCTTTATGGCATAGTGATGATATTTACTTGATATTGGCTTTACCATGAAATCCTAACCATGCAGGTATTATGAGATGATGAGCATACCCAGGTTTGAGTTGTGATGATTTAGCATGATACATATTAAATAGGCCTTGTGATTAATGTGAAATACTTGTACAACAAGTGTGATATATATATGGGTCTGATGACCTAGAAATTATTGTTGCGTGGTAAGAGGTGACATTTTTCAATGATGAACTGAGGGTTTGATCCCAAAACATGTGATCATGATAATGATAGTTTTGAAGGGATGGAATTCCCAGTAATGTGTTCAAAGGGATTAAGATCCCAAGACGGGTGTAACAAGATGTGTTCCAATTGATACAAGATTTCTTGAAAAATGTATGATACCATCCTAGAATTTTTGTATAATTTATGCTTGTAACTTGATTGATGCTAAAATATGTTGTAATGCACTTAACTTATAAAATGAAACTAAAAATGTAGTTTCCCTGGCCGTAGATCCATTCAGTGTCTGAACTTGTTGAATGGTGAAATGAGCAATTCCCATGGAAAACTCGGAGCATGTATTGTTGCATATGTGGTGTGCAAATTGAGTTATCTCCTTGTATCCTTAACTCACATGATTGGTTGCAGGCCATACCCTGAATATTAGGATTGCCTTCAGGACATACCCTAATAAGAGTGTGGTTGTAGGCTGTGACTCAATATACAATCTGGATTGGTTACGGATCATACCCTGATACAATTAGGATTGACTACGAGTCATACCCTGATAAGGGAACATCTATGAGTTGTATCTCTTTAGCGATGAGCCTATATACCCATGCTAGCTAAATTGTAGTTTGACTCATAATGTCACTACAGCTCGTATTGACTGAGGGGGTGAGGTCGTGGATTCCAACTCTTCCATGGACCTTGTATATCACTGATGCTATCTAATTTAGGTTGATTGGAGCATGAGTGGTATACCTCATGTCCTCAGGGCATAAAATTGATTGTTGAAAGATGTAATCAGCCGTGTAGTGTATTTGCTTAAGGATCAAATACAAAAACATTAAATGAGGCTAGAATTGCTTATGTATGTCATAGTTTATAAATATTATATATGTTTTTATTGAATGAGGCTAGAATTGCTTATGTATGTCATAGTTTATAAATATTATACATGTTCTTCATATTTCTTCTCAAAGAGATTAGATGATCTATTGCTCAGTCATAGATGTCTGAACTACTTAAATGATGAGATTGTTCTACTTTGCATATAAAAAGTAGTTATACCTTTTAAATTCAATAAAGGTTTCTTTTACTCTCTTTCATGAAGATTTATCTATGATAATAATATTATTGTCAGATAGTTATATATCCCACTGAGATATGGATCGCACCCCATGGGTCTCCACACTTTTTAGGTGGACATGCACAAGGAGGTAGAGATTGTGTAGCCGAGAGCAGGAAGCAACAACAATGACAACAATAACAGCTCAGGTTGAGTGTTTTGTTATGTGTCTTGTAGATATAGAGTCCTATGTGTCATCCCTATACTCTCAGGTCCTTGGGAGATATTGCATAAACAATTTTATAATCGATCTGAGATTTTAGCTAGAACACCTTGATGTATAATGTTGCTTTTGTATATGTTTTGGTAAAGAGACTGACATCTCATATCCTTGCAATGTAATGGAATGATGTATGTATGAAGTGAACCATGATGTATGTATGGCTTTGTTTCTTTCTGTAAAGAGTTTCCAAGTAGTGGATAACTTGGTAAAATGGTTTTAAATTTTAGTGATTTTTGGTAATCCATTGTTAATGGTTGTTTCCTCTTAGTTTTGTGTGATGTCACTGTTGGTTTGATAGTGGTCATAACAAGTTTTGGTACTAGAGATATAGGTTTGCTGATACTATAGGGACATATGACTAAGGTTGTTGAGTCTGCTTCTACTGTCCTCTAGTATGTCTAATAGTGACTTCTGGTTATGCAAAAGAAATGATAAAGCTTAAAGATGTTTGGAGAACATGATGAACATATTGCTGAAAGCAATATTGCTACATCAGGAGAAGGTGTGAGGGATCAAGCAAGGGAAGAACGAGTGCCTGAGAATCCCCAAACTGATCTAGTCATGGTAGATAAACCTACTTTTCATGCTCTCGTAGGGTAGGTTATGACAACAGTGATGCATATAGTGGACCGAACACTAGTAATACAACCTAGGGCACCAATCCCCAATACAAAATTTTTGGTTTTTGGTAAGATCTTTGAACGTCTACACCATGTAGGAGCTATAATATATGCTGGAATAGCTGACCCAACAAATGTTGATCTGTGGATCACTGAGTTAGCAAAGACTTTCAAGATCCTTAGTATCCCAAATTTTGACAAAGTCAAGCATGTTGTGTACCTTTTGAAGGGTAGTGTTGGCCACTAGTGGGCCATAGAAGAGGTAAAAAGGAATGATGAAGAGGTTGGTTGGGAGGAATTTCATTGAGAATTTGTCAATAAGTACTTTCCATAGACTTACTTAGATGAAAAGATCTCACAGTTTGAGAGGATCCAACATTTTGAGAAAGGATTGAATGATGATATGCCTATCTCGGTAGCTGCTTTGGAATGTCTAGAGAGATTTTCCACTTTTTTGGAATTTGTATGGAGAATAGAAAGGTCTATGATAGATAAACATGAGGTAAACCTCAAAAAGAGATCTACATAGTCACAAGAATAGTTATTTGATGGTTCTAAGCAGCCAAAGTTTTCAATACCACCAGTTCAACAAGTATCTAGTATTCCAACACGGTGGTCACCAAGTAATGGAAGAGGATGGAGTTTACATCCAGTTGGAGCCTCAAGCTCAGTTTCTGAGACAATGATGGGACTGATAAGACCATGGCATGAGAGTAAGACATGTTATAGGTGTGGACAGGTTGGGCATACTAGACCGTTTTGTCCACAAAGACACAATGAGGTGACACAACAACCAAGGTAGAATCAACAAGGTTCACAAGGACCACCGTTCAGTGGAACAGGAGGGCGTGGATGTGGGCAGGCGTTGCAAATTGGTCCATCTACTTTAGGTAGTATAGGACGAGGGAAATGATAGGAGACAATTAGACTCTATGTGTTGCATCAACATGAGACACCAGATAAACTGTAATGGGTAACAAATCAGATAGAAATTTTCCATTCTGCCTGTTAATCATAAGAAGGATAGGTTTTGTTAAGTTTCCTTTAGTTATTCCTTTGGGGACAAGAGGAAGAGATGAAGAGGACTAGAATTTATATTCTATCTAGTATTCTCTAAAATGTTTTGTGCTTCTTTTGTTCATATAAAAGAGGAAAAGGTGTAAAATAGACACCTGGAGAGAACTAGAGAAACTAAGTCTTAGAACTTAAAAGATATGTTTAAGGTAAGAAACATGATATAAAACAAAGTGCATACTACCTAAATCTCAGTACTTGTGTGCCCTGGCCAGGCATCCAATTATTTTAGAAAAGGTGAGTATGGAACTCTTAGGTTGCTTTCTTTTTTATTACTCTGATCAAGTGGTCATGTTTTGAAACAACCTAAAGATCATTATTAAACATGAATCATGTTAATAGTACCTTGAACTTACCTTAAAGAAGAAAAGAACTATATCTTAATCTATTAGAGTTTGAATGACTGATGATCATAAGAGAAGAATATGACACTATAAAACCTGAATTTGAGCACAGATAAGCTATAAGAGATGTCTAAAATGGTAATTTCAAGAACTTTATAAAGCAAGAGACAAATGAATCTGTGTCCATAAAGTAATTCAAGGTGTTAAATTCATGTATAAGGGAGAGAATTCTGATGTAAATATGAAGTGAGAATATAAATAAGAATGAGTGAATAATTCATTGGTCACTTCTCATTGAAATTTACCTAGCTTTAATGCCCCCCTCTTTTTTTTAATTCAACTATTTCATCCAAAAGAACTTACAAAGAACAAGCTAAGGCGGAGGTACTAAAACATGGTATTATCAGTACCATTACAATTATTATTATCTTCTAATCTAATGATAGACTTTTGGTCTATCAACCTCTCAGAAATCTAAGAGATAAAGTTTGTTTTAGGGTGATGATTAACCAAGATCCTTTGAACTTGGATGGCTTCACGTGCCAATTGAGTCTGCACCGGCATGAAAGGCATAAAAGACTGAATAAACATTCTTTATAGTCTAATATAGACCTTAAACTGCATTAGTTGCAATTTGATCCTCTTGATTAAATCTGTAACCATATCTCAGGTTGTACATGTCTGCATTTGTGTGGTAGAACCTGGATCCACTTCAGAGGTCACTGTTAGACTCTGAAAATCCTCAATCTCTTCTCATAAGGCTTTATTTGCCAGTCTCGGGCTTCGCCTGCCACACCTCTTCATCCTTGTGCCGCTACCTTTAATTCTCCTACATGTTGATTGCTTTGGTGTGACATCCATTTTGGGTGCCTCGCTCTCGTTTACTGCAGAATCTTGGACGAAATGCTTGTTTATGTGTGATATATCTTTCTCTACATTAGCTTGGATAGTTACTACTTCTATTACTTCATCCACGTCTGGGTAGACTACTATGTGATTGCTGGATTTATCCACTAGCATGGCGTTGTCTCCCTTTGTAGTAGCTTTCTTTTTCCTCCATACTTTGGTGCTGCGTCTAGTGCTTTGGCTACTTCCAGCCGTGGGTTCTATGTTGTTCTCCTTCAGATATGATTCCGTGTAGTCTTCATCGCCCAATGTAGCAAAGTGGTTTGTGCCTTTAGAATTGGTTGTTGCTGCATTGTCTGACTGGTTCATCCTCAGTTTCCTTCCTTCCTTTCTCTTCTATGTTTTCCAATGTTGAGTTTCCTGAGTATGCTCTTCCGATCCTCTGTTATCTTGTTGTTGTTCTTCTTCTTCAGTTCTCTATGCCTGCTCGGTTGTATCCTCATATTTGCAGTCCTTTGATATATGGCCTTCCTATCCACATTTTGCACACTCCCAAGGGAAACCCTCATAATCAATATCGTAATCCACCCCATTGATAAGAATGGACGGGATGAATGGCCTCATGGTGTCGATTTCTAGAGCAAGTCTCACAAACTTGTTGCGAGAGTAGTTGACATGTGTATATCAACCTTGATCAACTTGCCCAGCGCCATGCCAATGAAGTCGAAGATAGTGGGAACGTATAGATGGAGAGGCAAGTTTAGGATTCGTACCCAAGTAACAATCCATTTGGGTGCTTTTTCCATCAGTTTGAAAGTAGGGAACCAGTCCCATACCAAAAAATTTCACCCGAAGATCTTCCATGGGCCATCGGTGAGCGCTGCTTCATAATCTTGTTTGTAGGATAGTTGCACCACAAAGTGCCCCAGATCGAGCTCATACATGTTAAATCTTCCCATGATTCATCAGAGAGCTTTCAGTTTGTCTCTCAGGGTCATATACCCTATGTCGGCCCCCAGCAGCCTCACGACCACCGCATATCTCCATGGCTTAGCTAGTGTGTCTTCTTATTCCAGAAGAATTGAAAGAGATGGAACTCCCTCCTCCCTCATCAGGGTCACAACCTCCTCTGGAAGCCAGTCCTCAAAACGTTTGCCCATGTATCCGCTTTTATTGCGAGAATCATTGTGTCTCGAGACAACAGTGCTAAAGGAGGCATGGAGTGATGTGTCGCCTCCCTCCCATGAGTCTGTGTCCTCGATCGCCTTCCCCTTCTCCATGGTTTACTGGATCTTCCTTGATGAATCCTCAGTAGCGATCTGGTCGATCTGGTCACCTTGGACTGAACCTCCCGTCCCCCTCATTCCCGCGACATGGAACTCGAAGCCAAGTTCTGGTATGGAGATGTTCGTCGTCTGCCTCTTCTCTGTCTCTGTATTTGCACGATCTCCCTAGATCCTACTGGCAAAACCTCCCTCAGGATCCATTTCCCTGGTGTCGACGGCGGCACAGCCGCCATACCCCCCTCATCCCCCTCTCCCCCTAGGTTTTCCCATCAAATTATGGGAACATCTTACGCTACTTTTGAAATAAATAATTCCCTAATAAATTTTCTAATGTACATGCTCAAATTTAGCTGACACATACTCTTTTGTTTCCTATTTTTCTAGTTGTTCCCTCCACCCAGGTGTAGGTGCTTTAAGGACCAAAACTCAAGATGATCTCAAGGTCTTTGGTGAACATAAGGACAACTTGGGTTAGCCTTGTTATCCTCTACATATGGGGTTATGTGTGCATATTTATCAATTAGGGTTTCACCCCTCTCGGAATTGGTATTAATATGTATCCTGAACATAGTATGTGGATGACCTAGTATTGGGCACAATATTACTAATCCTACCCTCTTTATATAGGTATAGTTTTCTACACTTAAGGGTTGACTCTCCTAGGCATTACCCTCTACCCCTAACGTTATGGGGAGTTAGTTCATTTTCTATAGGGATTCAGTTGACTTGAACACACATAATTGTGTGTAACCCTACTACAACTCATTAAACCTTTTGCCTTCATTATTTTTAGCATGCATATGATACACACATTATGTAGATTGGGCATGCATGGATACAAACTTAGAATATTAGCATAAGTTTTAGATTTTGAGATGTTCTATGATACTCGTGATGGTATGAACTAGATCCTTTAAGGTTAGGATTGTCTTGTATACAACATGGAGTTATCTCAACATAGTTTTGCTTGAGACTCACCATCCAAGGGTTGAATACTATGCTAGTTGAACTTTCCATATCTCATAAATGAGGGTTTGTTGAGGGAAGATATAGGTTTCGAGTAAATATCCTTGGGATCCCATCTCTCATGCACCCATAAGGTAGGAATAATGCTTATCTCCCTTATTCGACAAAGGAATGGTCATATAATTGGATCACATAATAAAATTTTGTGTCATGTTATTTTTTTTCCTAAAGACATATGGAGGAACAATCATGTTTGGAAGATATAGTGCATACTCTTTTGTTTGAAACTTTGAATGCACATCGACGATGAGGTTATGTGAGGTAGGTACATCTAGGGTTGATCCTCAAAGAGTTTATCGCTCTCTCATTTCCATCGTGTAATTAGTTTATCTAATGAAAGAGATGAGAAGTAGTTTGACTATCTAGTGTACTTGGGCTTGTAATGGTACAATGGAAGTAAACCAACAAGGGAAGTAGGAACCCTAATCCCTTCTTATTGTGGTTTCATGATCTTATAAATAAATGATGTCTTAGAATGTGATGGCCTAAGTCATGATTAAAAGAATGGTGGAATAATGAAGGTCGTGCCTAGTAGGACCTACTACAAGTTAACTACATCCCCTCTTAATTTAGAATTTTTATATGCTGGTTGTATTCCTTGATAGTGTGTGTAGAGGACCCTCTTTTGTGAAGATGAAGTTATATCAAGGTGACATTATATGATGTATGAGGTAGAAAGTGGTCGACTTGGTTCTCGAATTGATCTTGGTGCCATTTTGGATTTCCATTGCAAGGTTTTCATCATCAAACTTATTTTTTTTAGTAAATTATATTTACAAAAAAATACTTTTTCATATTTCATCAATGGTTTTGGAACCAAATCACCACCACAAGGAAGTTGTACTAATAGATAGGCTCGTTAGTGTAGAAGATCTTTAGCAATGACCCTATGACTGGTTGGTCTAACATGTAACCTAGAACTAAGTGAGAAGTTGTAATTATGAAGAATAAGTTTTGATATCAGTGTCCTAGTATATCTCACAGTTTGCTAGATGGTAGACCAATGCTTGTAATGGGAAAATTCTTGTACACTCTAATCATCAGGAATGTAGCTTAACTTAAGGACTATATCAACTTAATATTGTATATAACATGTAAATCTTGGGAAATTTCCTCAACTAAAAATCATACCCATTTGATTACCCCCTAATTAGAGTAACACAACTTATCGAAGACAGATACATTGAACATTAATCAGATAACCTAAAATAAATCAATATACTATTTGTAGTCATATGTTAACTAAGTCTCTAGGTGGGAGAGCCCTAATAGTTGATGTTAGTCGTAATGGTGCTTCTGGACATGATTGAGTGAATTTCGGGGGCGAAATCCCTTTAAGGGGTGGAGTGTTGTAACATACACAAATCTAGGTATCTAGTCTAATATCTCTTTTTCTTAGCTCTTTAATTTTTGAAATATATATATATATATATCCTATTTTATCATATTTAAATTTAAAAATAATTAATTTAAGTCAAGAAATTATAATTTTTACCCAAATGCTTTGATATAAAGTTAATGATAAATTAATCAATTAAGCTATCAAGTGAGTATAAACACATTATTTAACAAGTGTGGACCCTAAAATTTGGACTATAAAATATTACTAAGCTTTTTGGCAAAAGGAAATATATAGATTACTAATAAAAGCATAAAATTGTTTAATAAGATATTTTAAAACCATTAAATGACTTATTATCATCTAAATAAAGAATATCAAGCCTTTTTTAAAGGAGAAACCAACTTCAAAATTTAATTCCTCATGTTTGATATACTCTACCTACCAAATTTTGATCTCCTTTGAACCTTTTTTACTCATTTAAACTTTTACAAATTACACCATAATTACTCACATTTATTCATTAAATGTCCCATAAGTTTCTTTGCAAAAATGTTGTAACGCCTTCTTCCTTGGTGTTTGACGCGTCCGCAGACTCCCTATCTCGCGGACCGCACGATGCAATGTTGCAGCTGGCAGTCATTTCCCCTCCACCATCCTCATCTATTTCTCCATCTCTATCGTGGGAGTCACACCCCCTCTCTTTGGCACTAGCCAGGAAGGCCACAGGAAATAGATATTCCCCTCTCTTCCCCTTCCTCTATCTCATCTGCTTGTCCTTTACCCTCTCCCTCAGTCTAACCCTAGATGCCTCCTCCATTCTTCTTCTTCCTCCTTTACTTCCCTACACCTCCTCCATCTATTCCTCCTTTGCATGTGTGGGCTCCGATCTCCAGACCATGGATTAATCCCGATTTAAACACATGCGGAAGCATTCGGTAAACAGCGGAAGACGAAAATCACGGGAAAATAAAACTTTTTCGAGATTAGAGCTTGAAACCACAAACCTTTTCCATAGAAAAAGGATTTAACTGTTTACAACTCAGACCAATTACTTCTTGAGTAATTACATGCAACATGCTTACAAAACTTTCTCAAGAATGAACCACAAAACATTTCAGGACCTGAGAGTACAAAGGACATCTAGGACTTTACTCTAACTACACCATGAAGCAGACTAGATCTCCACCTGAGATAGTTACTGCTCCTGATGCTACTGCTGCTGGGATTGTTCACCTGAGTTCTTATTCCTCCGTCTTCGACGACCACCTAAAAAGTAGAAGTCTGCGGGGTGAGACAATTATACACAATTGCCCCAGCGAGAGTTATAACTCTCCATTAGGCTTTATAAGCAAGGCAGGAATAACTAAAGCATTAAGAGCCTTCAAGATATTCACTAGCAGTTCTATGATAAGCAGAGTTCAATCAATATTAACAATATGAGAACCTCCATGCTATTCAATGATAACATCAATCAAATAACTCGTAGCTAACTTTAACAAATATGCTACGCTATTGATTACGTTTTTCAAACATTATTGTTATGCCCTGTGGAGATGAGGTATACCACTCATACTCCAACTGATCACTGAGAAGTCGCATCAGTATCATACATAGGTCATTAAGAGAGCCGAATTCTTATGACCTCACCTTCCTCAGTCAGTTAGAGGATTGATTGTTTGACATCTGGCGGGATGTCTATGTAATAGCTCACCAGGGTACTCTGGTCCTTCGCTATTTTTAGAGTTACAGTGGCATTCTGTACTCTCTTCGCTATCGGAAGATTTCTTGTTTATCTTTCACCGATACGGGGTTTATGTCTTTAAGGGAGTGTAGAGATACAGCTCACCTTTAAAACTTTGGGGTGGGGTCTGATGGACTACTAGAATCTACATCATCCACTCACCCTTTCTGTTATAGTGAAGGTATGACGGACTACGAGAATCTACATCAAATACCTACACTAGGATGTCAGGTTCTACACATCCATGTACCCCACATACTCAACAGTATGTGCTCCAGGAGTTCCCTTAGGAAAACCTGTTTCACCATCATTTAGACAACTGACAATGATGGATCTATGATCAGGGCTCTACATTTCACTTGATTAGTTAGGTACATTCAGTATTCCAATCATCATACAGTAACACAGCTATATATGAGAATACAAAATGTAGCAGGCCTAACTTATCACAATTATCAGATATTCATCTTCAAGTCATCTGTCAAGCATGACCTTGATAACATTTATGGCTCTTACAGCCCATAAATCGCAAAGGATGTCACTTAATAGTGCATCAAGATGGTTCACTATTCATAAAGCATAAGACATGCTTTCAATGAATATAACATGGTATTCCATACCTGGGTGTGACCATCATCTCATAACAACCTGCATGGTTAATTCAACAGATAATTGTAAATAATTTAGTAAATAGGGATACATTCCCAATTAGGGTTTCACTTGGATTCACCCTCAACTAGTGTTTCACATGGAATCACCTTCCATTAGGGTTCCACTTAATAACCCTTACAATCAGGGTTTACTATTCATCTTTCATGTCATCGCCCTAAAATTAGGGTTTACTATTCACTCCATGGTGAATTGTACTCATTACATCATCATGTAAGAGAAACATCATCATTAAGACTCTTAATTATCATTAAGATCCATTAGATATCATCATTAGGGTTTCCATGACCTCACATAGGTGGGTCATTCCCTAATCATGCACCTTCATGTGTAAAAGAAGTATCTTACTAGAGATTCCTCCTAAAAAGGGCACTTTCTCTTTCTAGGATACTTTCTCTCTCTAGAAACACTTTCTCTTTCCTCTCTCTAGTAGATGGTGGCAACACCACTCTGGATTAGGTTGAGACAAGTCTCCATTGACTGATATGAGCCAAAGCATCAACATCATGTGATTAGGGTTTGATTAGATTAGGGTTTTACCCCTTTAGACCCCTCGAGGGTATTTTGGTAATTTGCCACATGATCACCATCATGGGTTAACTCACTAATCACATAGTCCCTTAATGACCTAGGTTACCATTAGGGTTTAGATGGAGTCATCATTAAGCCATTGGCACCATCAAATGGTTAAGCATAAATCACCACAAATCTCCAAGTGGTTTCCAACTTTCAAACGATCTCAACCATCCAAACGGTCTTGAGACCGTTTGATCCTCAAACGGTCTTGAGACCGTTTGGTCTCAAACGGTCTTGAGACCGTTTGGAGGTGAGGACCGTTTGGGAAGTTTGACTTCCAAACCGTTTGGAGCCTCAAACGGTTTGAGGTCGTTTGGACCAAACGACCTTGAGGTCGTTTGAGCTCAAACGGTCTTGAGGTCGTTTGAGCCCAAACGGTCTTGAGGTCGTTTGAGCCCAAACGGTCTTGAGACCGTTTGGTCTCAAACGGTCTTGAGACCGTTTGGGTCCAAACGGTCTTGAGACCGTTTGGCCCAAATGGGCTCAAACCGTTTGGACCTCCAAAAGGGTTCAAAGATCACCAATATTTATAGATAAGTGTGTTGAAGCCCTCAATTGGTTAAAGCTATGCTAACCACTTATAAATTGAGTCAATTAGGGTTAGCCTTAGCCACTTAGTCATCAAATTGACCCTCAATTGCAAACCAATTAGGGTTCAATCGTTCTCAATTAGGGTTTCAAATTGATTGGTCATCAATGTTCAACAGTGTGAATCAATTCAAGGTTGAACCTATCAATTGACCTCCAATTGGGCTCAAACTTGGCCCAAACGGTCTTGAGGTCGTTTGGACATCACCCAAACGGTCTTGAGACCGTTTGCCCAAAGTTTGACCAAGATACAAACCGTTTTGACTCAGGTTGAAGTCCAATTAGGTCAAAATCAGCACTTTTCAATCAATGCATCAATTTCCTACAATTGGACCCTCAAACCACTAGATTAACTCAACCCTAAACCTTCAAACGGTCTTGGATTGTGCCCAAACGGTCTTAAGACCGTTTGGAGGAAATCCCCAAACGGTCTTGAGACCGTTTGGGTCCTTCAACCCAAAACTCAACAAGATCTATGTGTTAAATCAGCACTTTTTCACCCGATTAGGGTTCCATGTTGAAGTGCCTTCAACTCCCAATTGGTTAAGAATTAGGCTTTGATTCTTTGCAGGGATGAAATTAAACCTGTTGGGAACAGACCTTCAAACGGTCGTCCCTTGGTCAACGCCCTCAAACGGTCTTGAGACCGTTTCAATCCAAACGGTCTTGCAAGACCGTTTGAGAGCAAACGGTTTGAAACCGTTTGAACCCAAACGGTTTGCAACCGTTTGGACCAAAAGGATCCAAGACCGTTTGGAAAAGCAACATAGGGAATCACGCCCCTCATCTTCAACCTCTTGCAAGGTCGGTTTCTCCACTGGTTTAATTGCAATCGTGCAAAGAAGAAGGGAGATAGAAGGAGATATACTAGCAAATTTGCAAGGAACAAAGCATGATTATAAAGCACAAGTTCAGAGTTATAAAACCCGCCTCAAGTTTGATCCTAAAGCTCCAAGACTCTGTGGTCCAAGCTCTAATGGCGTCCTTGAGCTTCCACAACTCGATCAGGGATGAAAACTCCAAGGAATCGAAGCTTTGGTTGGCTAGAACAAGAAGACTAGTTAAGCTAACCATGAAACCAACCCTAGAAAGTGAAAACCACCATGAATTCGAGCTAGACATGAGGTTTCTTACCTAGAGCAAGCTACTTCGTCTCCCTGTTCTCCAGAGCAAGTCCTTGGCCGTTTAAGAAAGAAAGGAAGTGAATGGAACAGGGAAGGATCGTTTGCTCGTTTGCAAAAGAAAGGCTTTTATAGTTTTAGGCTATTTTCTAACATAATGACCTTTTAAAGCCAAAATTCGCATCTAGGTCCCTCCTTGCTCAAGGGCACGTCCAAGCCCATCTAACCTTATGCAAATCTTAGAAAAACTCAAGATCTAAGGGTATAGGAATCCAACCTTCAACTAGGGTACATACATGTTAGGGTCTTGTACCCATTTTAGGTGATTTCTACCACAAAGATCATTTTTCTTATCTGATTAGTGAATGATGTAACTCTTTCATCATTTCTACTCTAAATGATGACAAGAGTCATAAAAGATGTTCTATATGGTGAAATTACAAGTTGGACCCCTCAATTTGGGTAAATTGCAATTTATCCCAAATTAGGGTTTCTGAGCTTGGGGATTGCTTCCACAACTGCACCTTAGTGCCCAAACTTGGGAAATCCCTCAAACCTCATCATAGACATCCCCATGATGTCTTAACATCAAAGGAACATCTTATCTTGTGAATTTTGCAAGTTCAACCCTTAAACTGGGTAATTTGCACATAGGTCCCTGCATACAACATAATGCTACAACTTTATGCAAAAGGAGCAAGATATGAAAGTGAATGTCCCTGAGGGACTTAATTACATGCCAGGGAGTGTTCACAAGTATAATAATTACATATTTAGGCAAAACTTCCAGGGTTAGGTCATAACCCAGGTCAGGGGTGTTACAGCATGTGCCCAGCAACACCAGGAAAATCCCAAAATCGCCAGGTATAACAACACCGTCTCCTCCTCTTCCCTTCCTCCTCTCTAACCTGCTGTTTGTTGTCCTCCCTGATCAATGGTGATCTGCAACCAACACCCTAACTTCTTTCCTCTCCATTGATTTTGGTAGGACGCTACCCACTTGTTTGTAGTATGTGTGTTGGACCTAGTGGCGCCCCTACTCCCTTCCCTTCTTTCTCTTCTCTCACCCTACGCCCCGAGTACCACGACTGTAGGGCTTTACTTCTGCAATAGACTTGGCACCCACTGGTTCTCACTAGTGGATCAAGTAGCCATGATGCTTCCTCCTTCTTTAGATTGGGAACCACAACTAAATCCCTCATCAGCGCTCCCAGTCACCACGTTGTGGCCTACTCCTCCACTGCCCCTAGCTATGACAACCACCAAGATGTAGACTCACTCGGTCGTCTCTGATGCATACCAGACCAACCTCATCTAGTTGATGAGTTGCATGGAACACTACATTCAATGGTGCCCTAATGTCCTTTTTGCTTCAACCCACAACACTATTCAGGTTTTCTCTGAAAGATCATGTTGCTGCTCCTCAGAATTGATTCTAGACCTGATCTGATAGAACCAACGAGGTTGAATGGTTCTTCAAACCTAAAAATCCACAGTAATGTTATCATCCAACATGTTTAGTTGTTCTCCATCTTTCCTTTCTGAAACTTTAGTTAATCGAATTATGGATCATAATGTATTAAATCCTTGAGTAAGTAACTTAGTTATAATGTAAAATTTGTTGAATCATCTAAAGTGATCTTTATCATAGTGTCATATATGCATACTAATGCCTAACACCATAACCAGAAAATGGACATTATATAAGATTTATTAAACACTTTACATGTGTATATTTATACCAACATAATGAATTTTGTAATCCTGGAGATGGTTAATTAGAAAATGCTAACCTTTCAATTATATTCATACCATGGGTCTCAAAAGAACTGCACTATACATATTATAGTAATGTTTGAAAGTGTGATTTTTTTGACTTGTGAAGAAATTGACTTAAGTTGATGAAATGTAAAAGAAAAGAAACAAATTTTATGAATGTCGCATTTGACAACTTTATATCCTAAAGTATGAATTTATATGAGATGACATAGTTAAAACACACCACATTGCTCAGACAAATGAATGGCATTGAAATTGGTAGATGAAATTCTTGAAATAGGATATGAAATTATGAGGATGTTGCAACCCCAAGATATGTAGATCGAAGCCTCAAGGGTGAAGTTGTGATAGGGTACTACTTTAATATCAATATTTACTTTTGGAAATATATTTATAATTACATACATGATAAGATCTAAGTATGAATGTGTGACTAAAATATATGGAGGTGTGTTGGATTAAAATCTTAGATACCCCTAGTAAAATAATGTATGTGTTATAATAAAACATCCTTGACCCTATTGACTAATTGTAATTAAGTGACATGTTAAACACGGGTATGTAACTTTTATAATTTATAATCTCGTTGTAATCCTAAGAAATATAATGAGAGGAAAGTATGGATAGTAATCCTAGATGGAAATCTAATCCTAAATATCTCAAATTGAACAACCAATTGATTCTAAGCCAAATAGTAATGTATATTCTACTACCTTGTAGATCTCTCAACACCAATGCTTGGAGACTTTGAATAGCGAATTTCTCCCTTAGAAATAGGTCTAACCATGATGATAAGGTATGTACTCATCCCTATTTATAACTGGGCATTTATATGTATAAATTTTTTCATAATAAGGAAGCTCTTAGTTTACTTGTTCTTATTTCCACTTGTTGAAATGACATATCCTCTCAATTATGACTTATTGTTATCCTTATGAAATTATTATCATGTTGAATTGGGTCAATGACCCCACTTGCTTGGTTATTATTCATGGAAATGTGAATGGTGAATGTGAACTATCTTGCCACTCTATTTATGCATGTTAGGTAATTCGACTGATTTAACTATCATAGACGCTTATACGTAACCATTAGGGAACGCTACTTCTGCCAGGTGTGTGCTACTTCCACCTTGATATATATAGAGGCATGCTACTTCTGCCTAGGGTGCACTACTTCTACCCATTTTAGTTAGGTCAATGGATCAGTGGTGTCATGGCCCTACTATAGTTGCTTTAGTCCAATATATCTACATGTGAATGATTATGATTGTTGTGATATTTGAATGGTTAATGGCAAGACGTGATATCTCACTTGTTTATTTATTTCCTCATTCTTTTAGAAATTCTTTCTCTTGTCACTTCTCATTGAAACATACCTAGCTTTAATGACCCCTTCTTTGATGGGAACATCTTACATTACTTTTGAAATAAATAATGCCCTAGTAAATTTTCTAATGTACATACTCATATTTTTCTAACACACACTCTTTTGTTTCCTTTTTTTTTGGGTGTTCCCTCCACCCAAGTGTAGTGATTTAATGACCAAAACTCAGGATGATCACTAGCTCTTTGGTGAACTTAAGGACAACTTGCGATATCCTTGTTATCTGCTTCATATGGGCTTATGCATGCTTAAATGTAACCTTTTCATTTTATGTGCCACCCTTAGGGTGAGAAAGTTATGTATCTATATACATTTGATAACTTTGTGAATAGTTATGTTTTCCGCTGCTTAAATATTTCATGGCTCATGTTTGTACCATTGAGTGGGCCCATTATTGGGTCCCACTCTTTATAGATACCAAGGTAAGGAATCCTAGTATCCAAGAGTTTCCAGTGGTATGTGAGATCAAGAAAAAGTTTAATAATGAGGCTTCGATGGTTAATACCCTTAAAATTGTGGTCTTACCTTTTCCCTCAGATAAATATAATGACTCCCAGGTCTGTGATCCTCCTCTTGTAATATTATAAATTATGAAGGTGGCTTAAAAGTTAGGGTTTCCATATAAGTTGTACAAAGTACATATAATGTTTCTATGTTGAGAAAGTATGACTTGTCATAATGTAATTAACTCTACAATACAGAAGTGATAGAGTTAACTAAGGGTGTATCCTATGTGATAGATCTTGTGTTAATCTTGGACAAAGTTCCATAACATCACTATGATATAGAAGATGTTTAATATAAGAACCTTTCTTAGTCATGAGTAAGTTTACTATTTTGAGATTCCTTTCATTGGCTTCATAAAAGTTTAATGAAGAGTTAAAAGAGGAAGTACCTTTCTTTTTTCTCTTGAGATGTTGGGGACGAAATCCTTGTTAGGGGTTGATAACTTATAACACCCCTGACCTGGGTTATGAGGTAACATTAGATGTTTTGCCTAAGTAATATGATTACAACCTTGTATTAATCTTTTGAAAAGTAATTAAGTCTTAAGGAGAGCTCAAGATTCAAGTTTGATCCTGTTTGAAGGTTGTTTGTATTATATATGATAGTTTTGGTGCAAATTGCAGTTTACCCAAAATATGGGGTTGATATGGAAATTATCACCTCTAGAGTGTCCCTTCTCTCTCTTAGCATCATCTATAGGAAAGAGAAAGATGGGGCACCTTGTTTGAGTCTTGGTTAAGTAATATCACTCTTGATGGTGAAAGAGCCAAAGAGTGTAGGGTGTCTTGAACCCTAGATAAGTTTGTGTCAAGTTATGAAGAGTATATGGGAGTTCCTATCGGTTTAGAAACCATAGAGGAGGTCCCATATAAGTTTATAAACTTTTTGGAAGTATTCATATCGGGCTAAGAACCTCAAGTAGGTGAATCATATCAGTTTAGGACTTCCTTAGAAAAGTTGTATCGGTTTACATGAAATGTGATATTGGGATGTGATATATTGTCAAGCAAGACACCCAATGGCCAATATCTCATCCTTGAATTATCCACAAAAGTTTTTAATGTTGAAATAATCATGGATGTATGGAGTCACCATGCATGGACACATATTACCTAGTTACATATGGTGATGACACCTCTCATGTAGCCTCTCTCTTGAGCCTCAAATATATAAGCCTCTCTTTTCACCTACTAGTGAACATTTCAACTCTCATATCATCCCTCCTTTGATGGACGACCCTAGGAGCTCAAGGATCAGAGGAAGGTCGAGTATCTTACCTAAGGTGATTCCATGAGAATCTTCAACCTTGAATAATTATGTATCTCAGATCATAATTCTTTCTTTCTTTTCTTCTTCGCCAAGTTTCTAACTATGATACCTTCTTCTTGATGGAGGTGAAGCTATAACTAAATATTAGACCTTTGATAGGTCATCTTCAACCTTGGGAATGTGAATCTTTGGAGATTGAAGATCTTGTGGTGATCGTGAGGCGGGTTATATAACCTAAACTCAACTCTATTATTATTCACCTTCAACCATGCAATACTTGATGATTCCTTTTCAATTTCGACTTTACTTGATTGAATGATGATTCTATGAGATCTAATGGATATATGGGACCGTTTTCCATTTACTAGAGTGTTAGTGGATGAAGGTTTGGTGCTTGAAGATGATGGAATCTACCATGCACAAACTGATATTGGCTTGAGAAAACCCTAACCTGATACAAGGTTATATGAATCAAAACTGATATACATGAGTTCCTAACCCATTACGGTTTGTTACATGTGAAGTAATATCATCCTTATAGTTGTCTAGCCTATCACCTAAGGCTAAATATGGGGGCAGGTTGATATCTTGAAGTTGAGTGAAGATATGTAGTCTATAGGGCTAACCCGATATGCCTTAACCCTAGCAACCTGACTCCCCTCTAACCCAACACCAATGTGAAGGGCAACACACTTCTTTGAGTCTAAGGCTGACACACCATGTGAAGTTGTAGGCAACACACTCCTTGAAGCCATTGAAGACACACCAAGTACTGGTGAGGCCAGTACCTTGATAGGTGAAAGAATATAAGGGTGTTGATGATGGCTAACCTGATACTATCAAACCCCTAGAGACCGATATCACTTGGTGAAAGCAAGGGAGACACAATAGATGATGCTATGGGAGATACACTAGATAGCAGTGTGGCCAATACCCTAGAGTATACTATGGCCGACACACAAAGTGATAGGGTGGCCGACACACAAAGTGATAGGGTGGCTGACACACAAAGTGATAGGATGGTCGATACACAAAGTGATTGGGTGGTCGATACCCTAAAGTGAGGTCAAGATGTTATTCTTAAGTGAGGTAAAAATGTTATGCTAAAATGTGAAGAAGGTGATGCACCAATGTATTGTGAAGGTGATACACCAAGATATGATTCATGGCTGATATCACCTTAAGAACCTCAAACCTGATATCACCTAAAGAATCTCTAAACCGATATCACTCTAAGAACCACTAAACTAATATCACTTTGATGTGCCATGGGCGACACAAGTGTATATACATTTGGTGATACAAGTGAGATTCCTTAGGGCGACACAAATGAAGATGCTTAGGCCAAAACAAGTAAAGGTGTCATGGTCGATACAAGTGTCTAGGCCGATACAAGTGAGAGTGTCATGGATGACACAAGTGAATGTGTCTAGGCCGACACAAGGGTTAGTGTGTAGGCCGATACACCTTGATGAGTGTAGGCCAATACATGATGATTATAATCAATCGATACACTATGAAGTAATGATATGGATATACTTTCATAACTGCTGGTTGATAAACCCTAAAGAGGGTCAAGACAATGTAATAAGTATGTTGAAATCAATATCCTGGCAAGAATGAGAAAGAAACTTATAGTACACATATGAGAAAGGTAATACTTCATTTTGATAATCAATTGATGATAATTGATGAGAGTAATTAAGTATTCTTGAATATGTATGGCTATAAAATAAGCTCTTATGATGTGAATTAGGGTTTGGTTGTTAAATATGAATTTGAAAACCCTAATCGACTCCAAGGGGAAATCCTAACCCTAATTATGAGAGGGTTGCAATTTGAATGATTCTCTTTATGGAATGGTGATGATATTTACTTAATATTGCTTTTACCATGAAATCCTAAACATGCAGGTTTTATGAGATGATGAGCGTAGCCAGGTATGAGCTATGATTATTTAGCATGATACAAATTAAGTAGGCCTTGTGAGCCATGTGAAATACTTGTACAACAAGTATGATATATATATATATGGGTCTAATGACCTAGAAATGATTGTTGCCTGGTAAGAGGTGACACAATTCAATGATGAACTAAGGGTTTGATACTCAAAATATGTGATAATGATAATGATAATTTTCAAGGGATAAGATTCCCAATAATGTGTTCAAAGGGATTGAGATCCCATGTTGGGTGTAACAAGATGTATTCCATTTGATACAAGATTCCTTAAAAAATGTATTACACCTTTCTAGCATTTATCTATTATTTATGCATGTAACTTGATTGACGCTAAAAGATGTTGTAATGCACTTAACTTATCAAATGAAACTAAAAATGTAGTTTCCCTGGCCATAGATCCATTTAGTGTTGGAACTTGCTGAATGGTGAAACGAGCAATTCTTGTGGGAAACTCAGAGCACATATTATTGAATATGCAGGGTGCAAGTTGAGGTATATCCTTGTATCCTTAACTCACATGATTGTCTACGGGCCATACCCTGAACATTAGGATTAGCTTCGGGCCATACCTTAATAAGAGTGCGATTGTAGGTCGTGACTCAATATACAATCAAGATTGGTTACAGACCATACCTTGTTACAATCAGGATTGACAATGGGTCATACCCTGATAAGGGAACAAAGCCATACCTTAACAAGAGTGTGGTTGTAGCTCATGAATCAATATACAATGAAGATTGGTTATGGACCATACCCTATTACAATCATGATTGACAACGGGTCATAACCTGATAAGGGAACAACTACATACTGTATCTCTTTAGCAATGACAACAATGGAGCTATTGTACAAGGTAAGGAACTCAAATCATATCAACACTGAAATCATATAGAAAGGCATTTCGATCTCATATGAGGGATCATACAATGAGGAGATGTAAATATTTACAAAGTACCAACTGAGAACAATGTTGCTAACCCCTTAACAAAGGCACTTTCACAACAGAAGCATGTTTGACATGTTAGATCACTTGGAATATGATTTGTATGGTAAATGTCTCTAAGTGAAAGTGGGAGTATGTTGGTATGTATTCCCAAAGAGCCAATCATGTGATGGTTGTAATGACTTAAATGTAAATGATTTGATTATTAATAAAAGGCAAGCTTCCAATTTATTCTATTTAATTTAGTTATGAGATAGTGATTTAACATTATAAATGTCTAGAGAACAATATTACTCAATGATGTATGTCTTCAAGTATTAGCCTTGGGGAAATGAGATCATATGGATGTTGAGATCATACAGATGTTAAGAGTACATATACATATTCTCATTATGTCCCTAATCAGTTTTTATTGTGGAAGGTTGATAGACAAAAATAACACATAAGATCAAAATGTGAGTCGGTTGATGACAAAATCTCATTAGTCATGATATGGCTATATGAAACCAAGCACAGAGATACATTTTAGAGAATAGTGTATCAGATAGACCTACCATGATATTGACACATGGAAGCCATCATCATGGAAGTCATGGTCAACTCTCACAGTGATGGTGGTGGTTGTGGTTCTTAGTCCTGAAATCACTGCACTCGTCTCATGTCGTTGGGTACGCTTTGACATCATAAAATGCAGTCTTGAAATATGGTTTCTTATAAAGGTGATGATTGTGTGACTTTAAAACATGGGGACAGACTATGAGTTATTGAAATGGAATTTATCCCTTCTACAAGATTTTAATGTTCTAGGCTTCTTGATTATCAAGACAGATAAATGCATGGCCATGAACATGTGAGTCAATATGTCATATCTAGCTTACATATATGCCATACAGCTACTCTAGTTCAAGAAACAAGATTGAATGATAAAGAGGATGATTGCTCCATGACTTGAGTTCAATCTGGACATCAGTGACAAAGAAGTTATACAAACACTACAACACCATACATACATTGTAGGTTGAAGTTGTTCTCCAACTTTCCATTTACTTGGGTAGAATTGATGTCTGACTAGGCACCGCTCTTTGCTTGTGATGTCAAAAGTTGTAATGGACATTCACTTCCAACATAATATGGGACCTATAGGGTCACACACATAGGTCTCTACCTATAAGAGGAGTTTAATCTTGAATGATAATTGGATAGATTACTAAAGCATTTAGGTATTCAATTAATGAAATGGATCTATAGATTGGTTGACTGAACTACCAAATGACCATGTCAAGTTTTAAGATGACTGTTTGGGCAACTAGATGAACATTAGTGTTGAGACAGTAGTTTGGGTTGTCACACTAATCACAGATTGAATTGGCTATGTTTCGTGCTATGAACGGACAGGTTGAACCAATCAGTTTATCTCAACTCACCAAAAAAAATCTAGGTGAGCAAGACAGGTGTCTCGCCTAGGTGAGATGGCTTGGTTGGACTGATCAAAGGTTCTAGATGTTTCCCAAACTTGTTCGATTGACCACTACTTGTGGTGTAAGAAATTAATATGTAATATTAATTGGAAACAAATTGCCAAATTTGTGTGTGCTTGGGAAACTACCAAACTATCATCTCGCACTATGAGAAGACTGTCTTGCACACCAGACGACCATTTGGGTGTGCCAGATGGCCATTTTGGTGGTCGCAGATTGGGAAAATTCAAGATCTTCTGGTCACTTCCACTCTCGTATAGATTGGGAACCCTGACCCAAACTCCTCCTATAAATAGAGGGGTATTGCGGGCTTCTTGAAGTACACCACAGGGAATTGAGAGTCAGTTGCTCTGACAAACATTGTCCTCTTTGGTTGTGGTAACCGAGAGAGCCTGTAACGTCCGGGCCCACCACCCTAGGCTCTAGTAGAGTTTCAGGAATGACGACTGGCCCCATAGATCACCACTAGCCTTAATTGTGCACGTTTCCCACACTCATGTGCAAGCCGAGGTCAACTTCCCGACTGGTCACCCATCCTAGTACTACTCCAAGTAGAGCACGCTTAACTATGGAGTTCTTTAGTGATGGGCTCTCGGAAAAGGAGGTGCGCCTTGGTGATATGGGTAGTCCAATCAATCCTTTTAAGATCAACTTATCCAAGGCCTCAAATCCTAGGATGTTACAATCTCCCCCACTTAGACTCTTGACGTCCTCGTCAAGGCTCAACTATATGGCCTCATAATCATTCCCCATTTCAGTGCTGACCCAAATGACCCATGTACACCCAGCTCCCGATCACGGCTGCCAACGCAAGGGTGGCTCCATCAACTCGGATAGCCCTTTCCAACATGTATGGACACTACCAGCGCATGGGTGGCTCCATCAACTTGGATAGCCCTTTCCAACATGCATGGACTGCACAGCTCAAAGACTGGCATGCCACAGGCCCATGTGGGCCCCACCTACTGGAGGGGAATTGGCTCTGATACCATTTGTAAAGCCTGTGCCCACTGCCTTAGGCTCTAGTAGAGTTTCAGGAATGACAACTGGCCCCACATATCACCACTAGCCTTAACTGTGTGCTTTTCCCACACTCATGCGCAAGCCGAGGTCAACTTCCCGACTGGTCACCCATCCTAGTACTTCTCCAAGCTGAGCACGCTTAACTATGGAGTTCTTTAGTGATGGGCTCCCAGAAAAGGAGGTGCACCTTGGTGATATGGGTAGTCCAATCATTCCTTTTAAGATCAACTTATCCAAGGCCTCAAATCCTAGGATGTTACAGAGCCCAAGAAAGTCCTGCCCAACTAGGGAGGGATAGCAAGGGAGATAACTATTGAGATCATTATTGTGGGAGAGCAAGTTGGTGACTAATACGTCAACAAGATGGATGACTCCCTCCTGTCCATTCTATTAGTACGACATAATTTTTAGGCAGTCCCTATAGAGTTCTCTAGAGGCGGGAGGTTATTTTCTACCGCTAGGAAGGCATCGTCAACCAGAAGCCCTTGACGAGACGAGTTGCTTCAAAAGATGATGTTCGAGTCTGATGTCCATGGAGGAGCAATCAGACGAGTCACAAGGCAACTAGGAGTCAGAGTTGTACAACTACGATGAGAGGGATTGTCACAAAACTTGCTCCAGGACTAGGTATATCCTCGAAACCATCCTTTCCATATTATAGTTATTGACACGATCTGCTGGTTATAGGGAATACGGTAGATAAAATTTTTATTTTCGCTACCTTCTCTATAGACATATTTCCATATAGATTTGGTATTGGTGATGGTTGTGTGGTTAATTTTGTCCTTTATAGTAATCATTTTGTTCATCTATGCAAAGGCACTAGTCTAACTCAGGTAAGGAAAACTCCCATAAAAAATTTGAGTTGAATCAACACATTGTGCTTATAAATAGGGGGAGTACCTTGCCCATGTCTCCCCTTAAATTTTTCACCTGCGTCCAGTGGAAGAGCTAGCCATCACAAGAAGGGGGAAACAAATGAAATGATCAACAATCATTTATATAACATTGGTATTGTTGTTAATTTACTTAAAGGTAAATAATAATTCAACAACTATAATTAGATTAATAGAGTGTTGGCCTATGTCAAAAACATATTCTTGACAAGTTTACTTGGACTCCAAAAAAAACTGAATAGATACTATAAAGACTCAAGAAAAAGGTTGAGGAAGTAGCTTCCACATTATGGATTCCCTAATTTTAGATCCAATTAATATAGTATTCCTACATGTATGAGTATTGTTTACAATGGTTGAATATACTCCTACTTACATTTGAGACACATTCAAAAATAACAAATGACACCAAAAGATATTGTTTTTTCTTTTATCAGACCATCTACTTATTCAAAATTCATCTCTGTAGATATCGATCATCGACTAAGTCACATACATTTTATTTTCAAATTGATTGTGTGGGTTATTGATTTTTTTCTTCTAGATCACAAGTATCATATTTTGTGATAAGTTTATGAATTTAGTAATTCTAATCTAAAATCTCATGCATATATCTTACATTTTTTCAATTTAAGTATTAAATAAGGTGATTTTGAAAAACCCTTAAATTCTACGTATTTATCTTGTAGTTTGGTCCATGGACAAGTTCCCCAAGTTATTGGAATTTTGTACTCCTCTCTAAATACTATAATTTCTAAGAGACTTTTGTTAATTAAAATAGTAACACCTAAGATTCTAAAAGATTCCAATATTATCATTTAATTGAATACTATTACATGATATATCATGGACTCCTTGGAAGCCAAGTTGAGGGAAACTAATAAGCTTAGTTGCAACCCACCTCTAACTCAATGTGGGACAATACCTAAATGAAGATATGTGTAATGTTTGAAAGGATAAAAAGGTTATTTGTATCCTAGGTGGTTAAGCTAAGTAAATACTTAGGAGACAAGAAAATGATGTATATTTTCATATTTTAATATGAAATTTTACGTATGTCGAGAAAAAAACAAGATTACAATTCTCATCAAATTTGGGTTCAACTAGATATTTCTATAAGCTGCTATGATTTTTTTAAGATTCATCTAGAGTGAGATAATCATAAGATAATCCAATTTAATCATAATCTAAATAAACCTTCAAGGGGAAAAATCAACAAAAAATGAGACTTATCTGCATGACATGGAGATGATGACATCATCATAACTCCTTAGATGAGGATTCAAAAAAGCCACATCACCCCTTCCTCGTGACTTGCAGTCCCACCCGACTCCAACTCTTACTTTGATCATGTCTCACTCATTTATTCACCATTTCTACTCATACTTGTTCCATTGAGTTTGGGAGATGAAACTAACCTACCAAGATAAGGCCTCAAGCATTACATTAATTATAGTAATAATGCCCAATTCTACAATAACTCCAATGAGTTAAGGTTATATCCCAACACCTCTATCCATCACCCTATCCTACATACTCGATTAAAGTAGTTTAATTGCACCCTCACTAGTCAAAACCATCCCTCAGTTGAAGGCCAGAGACACAGTGGCTCACTACCACTGACCCGCCATATTCTCTGTTAATGGCAGCCTCATCCAAGGATACAGGGCTACTCTGACCAATTCAGTTGGTCACGAGCATCTTTGGGAGTTTTCCAGAAGGTCTTGATACTTAAGAGCAAGAAAGGATTGCTCAGTCACTCTCCCCTAGAAACTGTCAACCCTTGGTTGAAGAATCTCACCAGAGTTGCTTCTTTATGCCACCATAGAACCACATGAGAGCTGGTATCAATTTAGAGAAACCTAGAGAAGCTTCTCAAGATTTACGTCATCACAAATTGAGGTACAAATCTCTCTCCCTCCTCACTTATTCTCTGCTATTTTAGACCTCCAACATCCACCCCATACCACCTTCATCGTTGTGGCATTGCTAATTGACTTTGGAAAGACCTTGTGAAGACATTCAAACCTTTAATCGTGGTTTTTGAGGCTCCAGAACTAGGTTCAACAACAAGTTGGCTCCATGGCCAACATGAGCTGGTGAGGGGAAACAATCACCGGAGGGATTGGACCAATTTTCCCTTGATCTGAGTGACCAAAATGTCATAGCATATCTGTAGATGGGTAACATCCCTGATGTTTAAATCAGGTTGAGTCACAATGGATAAGTAATTATCCAGGTGATATGTCAATTTGGGGTTGGATGGTTAAGTATTGTTTGGCATAAAATATAGAACTTAAAGTGTAACTCCAATGGTGCTCAATATAAATGTCAAAGTAATTAGAAAAATATCTAGAATATAATAAAATAGGTTTCAAGTCACTATTCCATCTTGAATTAAAAAACTATTTGTTAATACATAATTTGATAATATTGAATATATGAAAACCCTAGGTTTATGAAATTCATGATCATGCCTTGTTATATGTAATCTTGATGCACAAAATATGATCTACATCAATGATGATGAATAATGAGACCCAAGATAAGATTTAGGGTTTCACTTCATGTCAAATTAGGGTTTCTAAACTTTAGGGCCTTAATATGTCATAATTAGGGATTGTGATATATAACCCCAATATAAACCTAATGTAAAGACCAAGTCTCTACTAAAAACCATGGCAAAAAAAACACCAATTGTGTAGAAGTAGAAGATTAAAACTTGACTTTATTCAAAATGTATAAAGAGTACTATAAAAAATTTTCCCAAATGGGGTACATCTTTATACAAGAACAATGATCTAGGTAGAGGAAGACTCAAACTAATACGGCTTGTCTCCATGGTGCATATTCCGCTAGAGGCATACACACCAGCCAACTAGGGTGGCTAGATGCACTCCATGAGGTTGGAATGCATGGGATGGGATCTTGCTTTCGAAATTAATGTTATCCCTAACTGAGTCGATCACTAAGACTAAAACAGGTCGCCCGCAAGCGTACGAGGTAATGTTGTAGTATAGGTGATTGGCAAGATAAGGGGTCAAACCACAAAGATAGAGGGGGCACTAGAGTTAGGTAGTGTATGCTATGTTCCTATTGCAGAGATTAGGGTTTTAGGATTTTTGAAAGGTTTGGTTGTTTGGTTACGCTAATGAGCAAGTGTGAAAAATGAAATAGAAACTAAACTATCAACGAGCTAAGCTAGCAATCTAGGCTAACAAAAACTAGCTAGGCTAAGGAAAGAGCAAGCTATTCTAGACTAAATAAGTAATGAGCAATTAAGAGCCTAAGTTAACCACTAATCAAGAGAAAAGACCTAAATTAGCACTAGAAAGCAAAACTACACAATTAACTAAATTAAGAAAAAACGACTAAACTAGACTGGCATGAACAAGCAAGAAGAGCAAGATGGGTTTTAAGCAGTTGATTAGGGTAGGTGGGCCGTTTGGGGGATGTAACTTTGATATTAGTTGGGGGAGATCATTAAACATGCAAGGTTCCTTATACTACTAGTAGAAGACCAGGTTTAGGTGTAATTCTAATGGGATTAGCCAAATCTAGGTTTCTAGGGTAAGTGATAGTGAGCAATTGAGGGTTGAGGGTAGAACTGGGAGTAGAGATGAGGGTATTTGACCTCATGCCACTAGCTACTCTAGCCTTTAGAAGGCCCTAGGCAATTGCATCAATCTCACTTACACTAGCTACTTAGATCTCACACTCATTTGTTGGAGGAGGGGTGTGAATGTAGGAACAAAGGGGGCTACCTAGAGATCTACTATTTGGACCTAGGAGCCATTACGAAGATTGCCACATACACTCAAATTCCTCCTAGAAGCTAAGTGTCATCAAACATCTCAAAGCAAGCAATTCATGTAAAAAGTACAAACCACATTTAATAAAATGGGAAATGAGATAGAAGCAAGAGGCAATCATCATAGATAGAAATTAAGTTCATTACAAGAAACTTCCCCCAACATGGTATCAAAGTCACATTTTAACCCCAAACAACCCACCACTAGGGGCTTAGCTACACATAGTCAAAGAAATAAGAAAATAAAGGGGTAGAAGAAGGGAAAACACCATGAAGATTGATGTAGAAGTCTCCTCCTTCACCTCCAGGCTTGTTGTAGACATCCTCCCTCCTCCAAGGGTGCAGGGGTGCATGAAATGGTAGGGGATTATGGATGAAAACCTAGGGAACCAAGTTTCCATGGTGAAATGAGGGTGGAAGTGGTGGATGATGAGCCCAAAATGCAAGGGGATTGCACAAAGAGCTAAAGGGTGGAGAGTGGAGGCTAAGAACAGCTAGGTAGAGGCTCCTGTTGTGGCCGCCACCCATGTATATATAGGTGGTGGTGGAGGCACTAGGGTAAGTAGGGGTAAGATTGGAAAATCAGTGTGAAAAAGTTAGGTTTTGAGGTGGTAGCACGGCCGTGCTGGACAACACGACCATGGTGGGTAGAAGTGAGCACGGCCGTGGTGGAGGAGAATGGCCATGTTGGTTAAGTGTTAAATCAACATGTTGATGGGTGAAAATGAAGGCTGGTAGCACGACCGTGTTGGGGACTAGGTAGAACGGCCATGCTGGGTAGCATGGCATGGTGGAGGGGTTGTGATGAGGCCATTCTGAGCAGCACGCCTGTTCCATCTTCATCTAGCATGGAAGTGCTGGGCAGCACGGCCGTACTGGGTAGCACGGCCGTGGTGGGGTCTTCATGGCACCACCGTGTTGGGTAGCACGACAGTGATGGTTGATTTGCTGAACTTTGAAGTTTTAACATTCAACCTGTAATCTTTTCTTAATTGATGACATGGCCGTTCCATGGTACCACGACCATGCTGGGGTCTTCAAGTAATGAAACGGCTTCAAACTTCATTATTAATGGACTTCTTTGCTTGGAGTCAAAAATTGGGCATTGGGGTAGGTTGAAGGGGCTCTTGGGCTCTTCTTTGGACCCCTCCATGAGTAGAGGGACCCTCAGACTCCTTCCTTCTCTCTCTTCCATCCAAAGTATGGTCCAAGTACCTGAAAATTATGCAAAGAACATCCATAAGTGCATTTGACAGTTAAACACACATTGGGGGTATTAACTGGCAATCTACTTTGTTTAGATGTGATAAATGTAAAAAAAGGAACATGATGGAGCCCTAAAATAGGGCAACATCACCACCCCAAACTTAAAACATACTTGTCCTCAAGTATGCTCCAACTCAATCTCTCTTTTCGGTTTCTTTTCAACAAAATCAAATGACAAATGCATAGCAACATATAATTATTGAATACATGGTCTTGTGAGTGACTAAGTGCATGTGTTTCACATTTCTACTTTCCTCGTTCACAAACCATTCATAAACTGAGCACTGAGCATACAATCTTCAAATATAAAGCATAGAAACACTAGTTGTCCATATGTCCTCCATGTCATTCTGAGTAAACTGTTTCATGTTGGTGTTAATCAAAGGTGACTAGGAGTGTTGTTTCACTTTCATGCATTCACTCTTATGCTTCAAACCACACTAGATGACATGACCCACTTGGTTGTAGAAAGGGTAAAGTGAGCTAGATTTGATGTTTTCTAGATCAATGGGTATGAAAAAGGAAGAAAGGATTGTGGAAAGATTTGGAGTGCTTTTACACACTCTTCTTTTCTTTATTTGAATGCTCTTTAACAGGAGCATCCTTTTATTTTCTTTTTGCTTTTCTTTTTTTTTCTTTGCCCTTGGTGTAGGTAGGGCACAAAGTGGATGGAGTGAAGTGGGGAGGTTGAGATGTGGCCACCCCAAACTTTTGTGGGTGGCCACGGCTGATATGTGCACTTTGGCATCTTTTTATGAGGTAGAGAGGTATGAAAATGGTGAAAGAATGGTCAGATCAAAAGGGGGGTCAGTAGTGTAGTCTTCACATAAGATTCCCTGCATGAAAGCTAATTCAACACTTCACCAAGTAATATCACACCACATGACAGAATTAACACAATATTCATATTTCTACCAAGTGGTTCCATTGGCTTTAAGCGCTTGTAGCTTGCTCAATTCATGGTTCAACTGAAACTTTCATAGACTTGATAGATGTGGTACACATGTAAAAAGTCACACGTAAGATCATATATCAACAAGATCTAAGAAACTAGAACGCATTTGTCATAGGAGTAAACATTCCATTTCGAAAATTGGAGATTAAGTCAAAACAAACTTTTAGAAAAAGAATCATTCAAGTTTAGGAAAAATTGGCCAAAATGGTGCCAATTTGAAATAAATCACATCTAAACCTACTTTAAGAAATTTTAAAACATAAAGCAGAAAATCCTACTTAACATGCACAAGAAACTACAAAAACTACATGAAGATGCACTGCATGGTATGGAAAAGTAAAATTTTTGAAAAATTACACAAAAATGCAAGAAGTTAAACTACATGTATGCCTGAATGCAAGCAAACACACCAGGTTAGGGTAAACAAGTATGACATGTCAGTCAAACTATTTGATCATATTGCAAAAATTTAGCACAAGGTACATGGAGAAAAGTGCGGTGAGAGAAGGGTTTACCACCCTACCACCCCAAACTTTTAAATCATGCTGCCCTCAACATAAAATAGAAGTTTAGAATAGTAGGGTAAAAGGTGTGGGGTCGCAAAAGACAACCACCAAGAGATGGAGTGGTCAATGTAACACTAGGTGAGCAGGACAGGGCCACCATGGCCATGTTGAACATCACGTCCGTTCTGTCCTTTTTCCTGTAGCTCCTCTATTGATTTGCAATCTCTTCTTCCATTTTGACCTCCGCTTTGGCTACACCATTTTTGCATCATCTTTTCTTCCTTATACCTGTGCTAACATGATTCACAAATAGAAAAAAAATCAAGTATAGTGTGTGTGTGTGTGTTTCTTGGAAACCAAAAGAAAGTATTATAAAACAAGGTTTGAGAATCTCAAACGACGTGGGTTTCCTCCCACTAGCGCTAAATTTATAGCCTTCAGCCAGGCTTATTGCTCTTTTCATCAATCAACCATTGTCCAAAAGGAATTTTTTTTCTTATTCATCATACACAATCCTCTCAAATGCCTTCATTGTTTGTTCTTCCTCCCAAGGGTTATGTGAGTTTCTCAAGTGTCTTTCTTCATTTGCCTCTCCTCTGGGGTCATCATCATAGGTCTCAATGTAAGAATCCTCATCAACAAAACTTTTTAGCTCATTTAAGATGACCTCCTTAGGAATCTTCCCTCTCATATTCTTCTTGAAGGTGAAAAAACCCTTATGGAACCTTACATAAGTTGGTATTTGCTTGATGATGGTAAGTAATGAGTTGTCTTCCTTAGTCGATCTTAAGACCTTCAAACTTTTCATGCCATATTTTTGCCTTCCCTTGAGGAATGGGTCTTCATAGGAATCAAAGAGAGGGGTTTCCATCCTGTTGGACACTTGCAATCCTAAAAATATAACATTGGGATGTCTTGGATCAACAATGGGAGAACTTGGTGGTGTCATATCAAAGGAATATGGGACATTAGATATTATCTTCTCAAAATCTGCCAGGACTACAAAATTTTTAGTGCACTTAGCACTCTCACAAGGACTTTGCGGCTGGGGTTCTCCATCATGATCTTCGTCTAATTGCTTCCCTCCCTTGTTGAGCTCCTTAACAACCTTGTCACACCTCAACATTGAAACCTTCTTCACTTGCTCATAGGGAGGAGGGGGAGCATGAGATGGTTGTGGTGGTGGTGGTGGTTTTTTGTGTAGTGGGTTAGGATTTTGATGGATGTAGGTTGGTTGTTGTGGAGGTGGTTGGCATGGGGGTGGTTTTTGTATTTGATATTGTGGTGGTGGTTGTGAGGTGTGTTGGAAGTTGAATGGTGGTCATGGTTGCAGAGGGCCATAGGGGTTAGGGGGCCCTTGGTGTTGTTGGAGAGTGGGTTCTTGGCCATGTGGTGGGACATAAGCACCTTGAGGAGCACCCATGGTTCCACTAGCATTGTTGGGGTTGGGCATGGGTTGGAAAAGGGGTCTTCCCTCCTCACAAAGGGCAAGTGAAAGGGAAATCTCATCCAACCTTTGCTCAAGCCGCTCAATGGTTTGTCTATGAAAGGACACCTCTCTCTTCACTTCATCAAGGCTTCTTAACCTTTATAGAACTTCTTCTTCAAACATGGATTTGTCTTCTTGCTCTTGGACTCCTTGTTCCTCCCATGAAAAGTTTGGGCCATTTCTCCATTCTAAAGTGTATGAGCTTGACATGGAGCCTTGGTTGTTCTGGATTCCATAGGATTGTAGTACCATGTATCCACAAAGAGCCACCATGGAGTTGGCGGTGTAATTATAAGAACCTCCCACATGAATTTTCATGAGATCTACCATGTCTTCCAACATATTCATCATGTAGGGCGGTTGAGGGATTGAAGGGGCTTGCGCATCTCGGTCTACCATCTTGACTCCAAAGGGTTGCTTGTCACATGAACAAGGCACAACCAAATAAAAGAGGACAAGTTAGCAAACCGAGATGCAAAAAGTAACACAAAGAATAAATAATAGCAATGGTGAGGGAAAAAGGAAGGGCTAAGCTACACTATCTAACTAGACCGAGCGCCTCTATCCCTCGCAATGGTGCCAGAAAGCTTGGTGCAGATTCTGCTAGAGTCGTACACACCAACCAACTAGGGTGGCTAGATGCACTCCACGAGGTCTAAATGCATGGGATGGGATCTTGCTTTCGAAATTTATGTTATCCCTAACCAAGTTGATCACTAGGACTAAAATAGGTCACCCACAAGCATACGGGGTACTGTTGTAGTATAGGTGATTGGCAAGATAAGGGGTCGAACCACAAAGATAGAGGGGGCACTAGAGTTAGGTAGCGTATGCTATTTTCCTATTGTGGAGATTAGGGTTTTAGGGTTTTTTAAAGGTTTGGTTGTTTGGTTACGTTAATGAGCAAGTGTGAAAAACAAAATAGAAACTAAACTATCAACGAACTAAGATAGCAATCTAGGCAAACAAACTAGCTAGGATAAGGCAAGAGCAATATATTATAGACTAAATAAGTAATGAGCAATTAAGAGCCTAAGTTAACCACTAATCAAGAGCAAAGACTTAAATTAGCACTAGAAAGCAAAACTGCACAATTAACTAGATTAAGCAAAAGCGACTAAACTAAACTAGCATGAACAAGTAAGAAGAGCAAGATGGGTTTTAAGCAGTTGATTAGGGTAGGTGGGTCGTTTGGGGGATGTAACTTTGATATTAGTTGGGGGAGATCATTAAAAATGCAATGTTCTCATTTCATATCTAGATTACCAAACCAAACAACAAGGACAATGCCATTAGAATATACCCTATACTACTAGTAGAAGACTAGGGTTAGATGTAATTCTAATGGGATTAGCCAAATCTAGGTTTCTAGGGTAAGTATTAGTGAGAAATTGAGGGTTGAGGGTAGAACTGGGAGTAGATATGAGGGTATTTGACCTCATGCCACTAGCCACTCTAGCCTTTAGAAGGCCCTAGGCAATTGCATCAATCTCACTTACACTAGCTACTTAGATCTCACACTCATTTGTAGGAGGAGGAGTGTGAATGTAGGAACAATGGGGGCTAGATAGGGATCCACTATTTGGACCTAGGAGCCATTCTTAAGATTTCCACATACACTCGAATTCCTCCTAGAAGCTAAGTGTCATCAAACATCTCAAAGCAAGCAATTCATGTAAAAATCACAAACCACATGCAATAAAATGGGAAATGAGATAGAAGCAAGAGGCAATCATCATAGATATAAATTAAGTTCATTACAAACAACTTCCCCCAACATGGTATCAAAGTCACATTTTAACCCCAAACAACCCACCACTAGGGGCTTAGCTACACATAGTCAAAGAAACAAGAAAAGAAAGGGGTAGAAGAAGGGAAAATTCCATGAAGCTCGATGTAGAAGTCTCCTCCTTCACCTCCAGGTTGCTGTAGACGTCCTCCCTCCTCCAAGGGTGCAGGGGTGCATGAAATGGTAAGGGATTATGGATGAAAACCTAGGGAACTAGGTTTCCATGGTGGAATGAGGGTGGAAGTGGTGGATGATGAGCCCAAAATGCAAGGGGATTGCACAAAGAGCTCAAGGGTGGAGAGTGGAGGCTAAGAACATCTAGGTAGAGGATCCCCTAGTGTTGTGGCCACCACCTATGTATATATAGGTGGTGGTGGAGGCACTAGGGTAAGTAGGGGTAAGATTGGAAAATCAGTGTGAAAAAGTTAGGTTTTGAGGTGGTAGCGTGGTCGTGCTGGGCAACACGGCCGTGGTGGGTAGAAGTGAGCATGACCGTGGTGGAGGAGAATGGCCATGTTGGTTATGTGTTAAATCAACAAGTCGATGGGTGAAAATGAAGGACGGTAGCATAGCCGGGCTGGGCAGCACGACCGTGTTGGGGACTAGGTAGAGCGGTCGTGCTGGGTAGCACGGTCGTGGTGGAGGGGTTGTGATGAGGTCGTTCTGAGCAGCATGCCCGTTCCTTCTTCATCTAGAACGGCCGTGGTGGGGTCTTCATGGCACGGCCGTGCTGGGTAGCACGACCGTGGTGGCTGATTTGCTGAACTTTGAAGTTTTAACATTCAACCTGTAATCTTTGCTTAATTGACAGCATGGCCGTTCCATGGTACCACGGCCGTGCTGGGGTCTTCAAGTAATGAAACGGATTCAAACTTCATTATTAATGGACTTCTTTTCTTGGAGTCAAAACTTGGCCATTGGGGTAGGTTGAGGGGGCTCTTGGGATCTTCTTTGGACCCCTCCATGAATAGAGGGACCCTCAGACTCCTTCATTCTCTCTCTTCCATCCAAAGTATGGTCCAAGTACTTGAAAATAATGCAAAGAACGTCCATAAGTGTATTTGACAGTAAAACACACATTGGGGGTATTAACTTGCAATCTACTTTGTTTAGATGTGATAAATGTACAAAAAGGCACATGATGGAGCCCTAAAATAGGGTTGCATCACTCCACAAACAACATAACAAAAGTATATGTAACTAGTCCAAGCTAACTAGATGTGTGCGATCTCCTTAGCCTTAGGCATGTTCACCAAGCTTCCCATGCACACTCTGATCCTAATCTGGGTAGTTGGGATCACCTAACAAGAGAAAGATAAAAATGTATGTGTCAATAAAGGATAAGGACAATTATAAAGCTAAAGCATTGCATATTAAAAAGAATCCACTATACTAAGAGATTTCAAGAGTATGAGGCAAGTGATCAAATAAGAATTGGAAATCTGCCATAGTTCAACATCAACAATTATCACATTGCATGAATATATTATGACACAAACTCATTTCAATGTAGGGTGAGACACCTACCGGACCTCACCATATATAAAATGGTAGGGGGACTAAAACCCCAGTGCCTGACAGGAGGACTAAAACCTCAGTGCATTGTATAAAGTGGCAGGGGGACTAAAACCCCAGTGCCCTATGGGTGGTTTGTACTCATGTACACTACATTGTCATTTGGCCAATAAATACATCATGCATAAATAAGTCACTTGGAAACATTGAGAGATATAAATAAAATTGCATCATAACAAATGGGAATAATTTCCAACAAACATTCCAATTAAGCAAGCCAACATTGGCATTTCAAGTTATGTACAAGCATTTCTATAAAAGAGCCAACATGGGCATTTGAAACATCAAATAATGAATAGAGCCAACAAATGGCATTAGAGGGTTCAAAGGCTAGAAATGTAGTAATGTGGGGTTGGATAAAATCCCAACTGAGGAATAGGTGTATTTGCTCATTAATGATTCCACAATCATTGTTCACAATTATAATAGGGAACATGGTCCACATATTTCAATAAGGGTCACATATTGAAATAGGGCTCACATACATAAATAGGATCCACATACCTTATTGTAGATTCTTAATCATCATTTCTCACCAAAAGCTTGTTATTCAATTCCATTTTCCTAGGTATAAGTATTTCACATGAATTAATATATATTAAGGCATAAAGCATAGGAAAAACCCTAATTTGGAACTTTTATTTCAAACCCACGATTTCATACTCAAACCTGGTCCAATCGATTACTCACATGCTCCTGCTTAAGAAAACATCTTTTATTTCCCAATTTGGAGTTAAAATAGATTATTTACACATTTTAGATCATTTAAGGTGATTAGAATGATATTTAAGATAAACTTTGAAAGAGAAATTGGAAACATGACTCAAAAACTAGAAATTAGGATTCTACTTGAAAATCGTTTCCAACGACTATTTATTTGTATATTTTTGATATTCGAGCGATTTTCTATGAATTAAACAAAACTGACCAATAAGATTTTTAAATAAATGCCATGTGGCTCGGCCGGCCTGGACCAATCACACTTGGCCCGGTCGGCGGTCTGTGCCACACGGGCCGCGGTCAGGGTCGAAGAGTAAAGAAATAAAAGACCATTTTGTCCCTTGTGAGAAAGCAGGGAGAGAAGGCCACGCGAGGGAAAAAGGATAAATTGACAATCGGGTCCCCCCCCCCCCGAGCTGCTTGCCATTGCGGCAGTCTACATCTTGGCGATTTGGGCATTTTCAAAATACTTGATCAAATCGTGAACTTAGCTATGGGAAATGAAGAACATGAGTAGACGAACTTACTCGTACAAACGATTTGGATGCACGTGCTTCGTAGCTCCAGGGAGATGCACCGCAAGGTTAGGGTGCAAATCTCATTGCTGCTGGCCACACACATTTCCTTAGATGAAATTGAATGGATAGAATGATTTTTAGGAGACCGACAAAGCTGGAGGGTGTGTAATTTATAGGTGTGGATGTGTGTGGAGTTGAAAAATAGGTGGAGATGAGAAGCCATGGCCGACCAACTTGGGCATTTCATCTACGGTGCACGAAAGGTGATGAGTTAGGGCTCAATCATCATGGGAGATCACCACAAACTTGTAGGAGAGGAAAAATATAGAATCAGTGGAGAAACAAGGGAGGAAGGTGGAGAGGAAGCAAGTGGCGCGGCTGTTTAGTCTTTTTTTCGGTTAGCCGAAGGTTGAAGATGTGGTGTCGATCGTCGGATGCGATCTACGTCCAACCACAACTGTTGGATCTCGATCCATGATTGTCTGGGCGTGTGACAACCCAAAAATCAGCCAAACTTTAGCATTACACATCAATACAATAGATTTGATTCATGCAATATAGTTATGCTATATTGAAAGCTTATAAAATCGATTTGAAGGGTCAAATGAAGTCCAAAAGGCACCAAATTTTGACCACATGCACAAATTAATGTCTAGAACTATGATGTGCAATTAGATTCTCGTTTCACCCATTATTTGGCCCTTAATAAATATATTTATCATTAAAGTGTATATTAATATATTAAAATGAATGAATTATATGAAAAGTCTTCTTTTAATGGATTATATGAGTGATATTCGAGATATCCAACCATTATTAACTTTAAGAGCAAAATCTCACCATTATATTCTATTTTGATATATTATTATCATTTTTGAGGAGAGAGAAGGAAATTAGGTTAATTACACTCATAATTAATTCTATTACATATTTTTGGTCATATCATATACAAAAAGATATAAAATCTCCAAATAAACATTATCCACTTATTATCTCTCATGAAACTCCATTTTGCATTATTAGTCCTCAACTATAGCATTAAGTGGGTTATTTGTGCAAATACCCCTTGATTATCATAAGTGGGGGTAAAAAAATGGAATTTCACCATCATTAAAACTCAATTTTCACATAGAGTCCAAAAATGATTCAAAAGGATGGGAAATTTATGAAAAAGGTCCAAAAGTTCTAGAAAGCAAAGAAAAGCTCAAAAGTGGGTAAAATGCGGGAAGGGCCCTAAATTTCAGTATGTTACATCACTCCACCCCTTAAAGAGGATTTCATCCCCAAAATCACCACAAGGGGGGAGAGAGGGTTAGTGTGTAACATCCCAACCTTAAACAACTAGATGGGTACTAAAAGCTCTACACATAAGCCAGGTGTTACTAAGGCTTCCACCAAACCTATAGCCTTTTATCAAACACAACATTATTAGCATTTTTGGCTTATTGGCATAATCTCCCTCATGTGAAACATCATCCTTATTATTACATCACTTAGATCAAATTTTATTCATATTATTTTCAAAACATTTACATCTCAATATTATATCATATGTATTTCCCTCATCAATGGTTTTAAGCACAATTAGGGTTTACTAAGCCATTTCAACATTTATAGATGCATTAGATCACAAACCTTAATACTATTCTCCTTTAACTTCATCGTGTATGATTATGACATATTATTGTGGTGAGAACCATATAATATTATTGAACAAATTATTAAACCTATAACAATTCCAAGTATGTCACATTAATGGCTTATATCTAAGTTACATATTGTCACAACATATTTCATACTCTTATCCATGGCATCATTAGTCATTTTCTCTTATTACGCTAATTAATATGAATTATACCTATTTAACATCACATTATGTGAATCAAATTACTCATTATCATATTTGAGTCATTTTATATATTTTAGTGAATAAGGTGGAACACATTACATATAACTGAATTGATTCATAGACCAATTTATGATGAGATGATTAATGAGATGTATTCAGTCAACAACGTGTTATGCCTTACATGTGTTGATAGCTTGATCACAATTATGATTAAGTGATTTTGATCCACTTATATGTACCAAGGTATATTATGTGATGGTGACACCTAATGTCACTAATGTATCATGAAAACATTAAGGATGTATACACATAGTTAAGGCTAGATGATTACATCTTAGGTTTTATGTCAACATGACCATTACTTATTAAGCCTTCATCTATAATTAGGGTAACTTAATCAAAATTTTGTATATTCACAAATATTAATGAATAACTAATTATTATTTTCATCAAGAATATATTAAGGATCAAGCATATGAATTATTCCTTAGATGACTAATCCATTTCTTCATAAACAAACAAGATGAATTACAATTATATTACGTTTGTGAAACTCTCACTAATCCCATGTATAAGGAGTTAGGGTTTCTAGATTTCAAGGCATTGAGGGACTCCACCCCCTTATAGAGGATTTCATCCTCGAAATCAACAACTCTAAAATCTATCAAGGTACTAACACCACCATTCCACTTAAAGGGTTGACTAAGTCAAACTATTTTAAGGGTATAAGGGTATATAACCAAGTATAAGGTCCAACACTAACAATTTTACTAATCACTACCATCCTAACTTTAAGGTATAATATAGGGTACACTAACCCTAATCATGGCAATCTAAGACTCATATAAGGTACTTAAGGATTACAAGATGATTTTTGTTTGGAAAAATAAAATCATCATACAAGGGTTTCTAAAGTTATTCAACAATAAGGTAATATGTCTAAGGGTAGACTATTTCCAGTTTTCCGTATTAGATTAGGCCAGGGCGGTGTCATATGAACTCGGGAGTCCTCGTAAACCAAGCTAGTAGTGTGGAGGAAAATTTTGCCAGCCCCCAAGTTCTGACCCTTTCTAGACACCATCACTTTCAACTTCTTGCTCTAATAGCTACTCAATAGTAAATTCACCAAAAAGTTGACAAATTTCATTCCTAATATGAAATTATTATGATCCTAAGTCAAACTTTCATCATAGGTCAACTCTAAGGTGAAAAACTTACTAAAGGAAACTACATGAGATAAGGGTTCTATCTGGGAGACAATTGAATTAGTCAAGAATCAGACTATCTTGATGCTCTGATACCATGTTGTAAAGACCAAGTCCCTACTAAAAACCATGGAAAACAAAAACACCAATTATGTAGCAGCGGAAGATTAAAACTTGACTTTATTCAAAATGTATAAAGAGTACTATACAAATTTTCCCAAATGGGGTAAATCTTTATACAAGAACAAGGATCCAGGTAGAGGAAGACTCAAACTAATACAACTTGTCTCCACAAAAAACATAACAAAAGTATATGCAACTAGTCCAAGCTAACTACATGTCTACGATCTCCTTAGCCTTAGGCAGGTTCACGAAGCTTCCCATGCGCACTCTAATCCTAATCTGGGTGGTTGGGATCACCCAGTAAGAGAAAGATAAAAATGTATGTGTCAATAAAGGATAAGGACAATTATAAAGCTAAAGCATTGCATATTAAAAAGAATCCACCATACTAAGAGATTTCAAGAGTATGAGGCAAGTGATCAAATAAGAATTGGAAATATGCCATAGTTCAGCATCAACAATTATCACATTGCATGAATATATTATGACCCAAATTCATCTCAATGTAGGGTGAGGCACCTACCAGACCTCACCATATATAAAATGGCAGGGGGACTAAAACCGCAGTGCCTGGAAGGAGGACTAAAACATCAGTGCCCTATATAAAGTGGCAGGGGGACTAAAACCCCAATGCCGACGACAGGGGGACTAAAACCCCAGTGCCCTATGGGTGGTTTGTACGCATGTACACTACATTGTCATTTGGCCAATAAATACATCATGCATAAATAAGTCACTTGGTAGCATTGAGAGATATAAATAAAATTGCATCATAACAAATGGGAATAATTTCCAACAAACATTCCAATCAAGCAAGCCAACATTGGCATTTCAAGTTATGTAAAAGTATTTCTGTAAAAGAGGCAACATGTGCATTTGAAGCATAAAATAATGAATAGAACCAAGAAATGGCATTAGAGGGATTAAAGGCTAGAAATTTAGTAATGTGGGGTTGGATAAAATCCCAACTGAGGAATAGGTGTATTTGCTCATTAATGATTCCACAATCATTATTCACAATTATAATAGGGAACATGGTCCACATATTTAAATAAGGGTCACATACTGAAATATGGCTCACATACATAAATAGGATTCACATACCTTATTGTAGATTATTAATCATCATTTCTCACCAAAAGCTTATTATCCAATTCCATTTTTCCTAGGTATAAATATTCCACATGAATTAATATATATTAAGGCATAAAGCATAGGAAAAACTATAATTTGGAACTTTTGTTGCAAACCCATGATTTTAGACTCAAACCTGGTCCAGTCGATTACTCACATGCTCTTGCTTAAGAAAACATCTTTTATTTCCCAATTTGGAGTTAAAATATATTATTTACACATTTTAGATCATTTAAGGTGATTAGAATGATATTTAAGATAAAATTCGAAAAATAAATTGGAAACGGAACTCAAACTAGAAATTATGATTCTACTCGAAAAATCATTTCCAACGACTATTTATTTTCATTTTTCTGATATTCGAGCGATTTTCTACGAATTAAACAAAATTGACCAATCAGATTTTTAAATAAATGCCGCTTGGCTCGGCCGGCCTGGACCAATCACACTTAGCCTGGTCGGTTGTCCGTGCCACGCGGGCTGCGGTCAGCGTCGAAGAGTAAAGAAACAAAAGACCATTTTGCCCCTAGTGAGAAAACATGGAGAGAAGGTTGTGCGAGGGCAAAAGGGTAAATTGACAGTCGGGTTTCTCCCCTCCCCCCCGAGATACTCGCCATTGTGGTAGTCTACATCTTGGTGATTTTGGATTTTTTGAAATACTTGATCAAATCACAAACTTAGGTATGGGAAATGAGGAACAGGAGTAGACAAACTTACTCGTACAAATGATTTGGATGCACGTGCTTCGTAGCTCCAGGGAGATGCACCGCAAGGTTAGGGTGCAAAGCTCCTTGCCGCCGGCCATACGCACTTCGTCAAACAAAATTGAATGGATAGAACGATTGCTAGGAGGCCGACGAAGCTGGAGGGTGTGTTATTTATAGGTGTGGATGTGTGTGGAGCTGAAACATAGGTGGAGGTGAGAAGCCATGGCCGACCAATTTGGGAGTTTTGGTTACGGTGCACGGAAGGCGATGAGTTAGGGCTCAATCAACGTGGGAGATCACCACGAACTCATAGGAGAAGAAAAATCTAGAATTGGTGGAGAAACAAGTGAGGAAGGTGGAGAGGAAGCAAGTGGCGCAGCTATTTAGTCTTTTTTTTATTAGCTGAAGGTTGAAGATGAGGCGTCGACCGTCGGATGCGATCCACGTCCAACCAGGACTGTTGGATCTCGATCCATGATGGTCCGGGGGCCCGACAGCCTAAAAATCGGCCAAACTTTAGCGTTACACATCAATACAATTGATTCGATTCATGCAATATAGTTATGCTATATTCAAAGCTTATAAAATCGATTTGAAGGGTCAAATGAAGTCCAAAAGGCTCCAAACTTTAACCACATGCACAAATTAATGTCTAGAACCATGCTATGCAATTAGATTCTCATTTCACCCTTTATTTGGCCCTTTATAAATATATTGCTCATTAAAGGGTATATTAATATATTAAAATGAATGAGTTATATGAAAAGTCTTCTTTTAATGAATTATATGAGTGAAATTCAAGATATCCAACCATTATTAAATTTAAGAGCAAAATCTCACCATTATATTCTATTTTGATATATTATTATCATTTTTTAGGAGAGAGAAGGAAATTAGGTTAATTACAATCATAATTAATTCTATTACATATTTTTGCTCATATCTTATCCAAAAAGATATAAAAGCTCCAAATTAACATTATCTACTAATTATCTCTCATTAAACTCTATTTTGCATTATTAGTCCTCCATTATAGCATTAAGTGGGTTATTTGTGCAAATACCCCTTGATTATCATGTGGGGGTAAAAAATGGAATTTCACCATCATTAAAACTCAAATTTCACATAGAGACCAAAAATGATTCAAAAGGATGGGAAATTTATGAAAAAGGTCCAAAAGGACTAGAAAGTAAAGAAAAGGTCAAAAGTGGGTAAATTGCGGGAAGGACCCTGGATTTCAATATGTTACACCTAATCTAACCCTAATCCCTAGTCTAGGACCGATGTCAAATTTATGTATTATTTTGACAACATAAATGTAACATCTTGGTGTTATACCCTAATTACATTTCGATTCATTTTTCTCTTTGCTTAGTTTCTGAACATTTGAGTAAAATGTACATGGTTAATAATAATTACCCACTCATTTCGACATCAAAAGATTTCAAAAATTATTGTGATTTATTGAACCTAAACTTTTGGATGCTTATTTACTTTATTTTAAATATATTGTGTGTATTATCTATATAAATAATAATTTCCTAAACCCAACATGCAATTTCTAAGGGCATTTAAAGGAGGTAACACTCCCATAAATCTAAGGTTAAGTCATTGAGACAGTGTCTGACATTATTTTTGTACATGTGACCAAGTTTAATGATGGATAGTCACCATGAATCCAACATTGTATGAAACCCTATAATCCAATAATGGAGAAAGGGACTAGTGTACCCACTGAGATAGGACAATTATTGATTATGAGATTATACAAAAAAAATATTTCCAAATATTATTGTTAATTGTTAATTATATGTGATATGATCTTACACCTACTTGCTCATATATTGTTTGCAACACATACACAATAATTCAATATACCAATCCATGTTTTTGATTGTTAGTGTAATAGGTTATATCACATATTTTATCTGATGGCATGAACATCTAGAAGTTGTCACAAAAAGAACACATGGCTAAAAACTAGTAAAGGATCAGATAGATACTTGTAATTATGTTCAGCTTAGTTTTTCCTTAGAATAATATATAACCTCTTCAAAGAAAATTTATCTTCATTTGTCATCAAAACTTTTTATTAAATTGAATTACAAATTATTACTGATTATTTTCTAAACCTAGATTCTAGAAAGTTGTTACTAAATCTTTCCCTCTTAGTCCACCTTAAGTGGGGATAACAATGTGAGGAGGTCGTTACAATAGCACTTGGTGATAGATTATTATTATATACAAGATGAGAGAACAAGAATATTGTAAAGAAATGAAAAAACATATAGTCATTAAGGTGTTAAATTTATTTACCAACACTACCAAATAACATTGGATAATTGTTATAATATATTATTTGTGGCTCAAATAGCAATATAGTCATCTATATGTCAAGCTCAAAACTAAAAGAGTACCACAATCCGTTAGCTTTGAATATACCAATAAGAAATATGTATACCTTCGAGAAATAATAACTACCTACTGGTAGAGTTCAAATGTTATTGTGTAGTTAATTATTGAGGAAAAAGCCTAATGCTTTCATGAGTGAGATGTTGGTGACTAATTTGAATGACATGTTGTTCATTATGTGTAAACTGACATTGTGAAAAGGATAATATGTTATCACAATGTTACAAGACAAAATATAAACAAAATGAACATGATATTTTTACAAGATTAATTATATTTTTCTATATATTTATCTTATTTTCATGTGTCTCTATTAGTAGTTTATAAATTTAAATCACATTTGTATTCTAATATTGAATAAATAAATTATACATCCTTTGATACACATGTATAAGTAACGTTTCTTTCATAAAACATATAAAAATTTATACTAACATTAATACCATGTTGAATATACATTATATATATACTCACTAAAAGTTCTTGGTTGGAGGGGGGCACATGCCCCTCCTTGCTGTCCCATGTCTCTGTGAATGGCTGCAGCCCACGTGAGTTTCCCTGATTCCCTAGTATCTTGCCACCACATTATCAGACTATTACCCTATGATGCAAGTGGTTCACATCAATATGTTGTCACATATATCCGCAACAGGACCACAATACATAAATATGATTCACAAAATCCTTATCTGCTAATCTCACACGTCTATTTAAAATTTTAGTTTTTTGTAGTCATCTACTTTGTAGCGTTTAACGGTGTTGTGTCCAAAGGAAATACTTGAATTTCCTTCAGTCCTCATTAGGGATCAGCAATATCAGAGAGTAGCACATTCTATCTTATGTGTGACCTAAGTACCATCTACATCTATTAGAGTGCACAAATATGTGGTTGAATCTAAATAATTATTATTTCAAATAATCAAAATAGCAATTTTCAAATATTCAATAATCAATACGTAATGTTTTGTAAAATATTTATCAAAATGTTAAACACATCTTTGTTGTGACCCGTTGTTTTATAATTATTTTTTCAAAATGTCAAACACATCTCAATGGAGATGTATTGTTCTATTTTTTATTATTATCATGTCTTTATTTTTTATATTGTGTTGTTCTAGTTTATAACAACCTAAATAATAAGTAAAACATATATATTTGTTACAATACCTAAATATAGAACAATTTTAAAATACAACAATTTATATATACATAACATGATTTTTAAAGAGAAAGACAACTAAGCATAAGAATTGAGTGTGTTTCTCGCAGGCACGCATAAGCTTTATAAAAAAAATAAAAAGTGCATATTTTACATTATACATGTAGTTGTATACATATTTATGGTTAACGCCACTATATACATATGTTTTATTGTAAGTAATATGTTCAATTATATTCAAATAAATTCTATTTAACAAAAATGTCAAGAACAAAAATGAATTGCAACTAAATTCATTATTCCAAAATATTGTCACATATAAATTTGAATATTACATCATTATTTTCTTTTGTAATATCTAAAATACACATTGCTATTTTTACTTTACTAGAATTAGTAGAGTATTCGTAGGTTAATTACTAAAATTAAGAAATATGTTTATTAGTAGGTTGGTGAAATTACATATTTATTATTTTATAATAATCATAAATTAGCATATATATTTATTGAATTTAATACATCTTCTAGATAACTTATATGCATACACTTTAAGATTATATATCTTAGGCAATGTGATCATTTTTTTTCATAGCATGGAATCTAAGTAGAAACTTAATTGAAGGTGAAAACAAGAAAAATAAAAAATATGCATAAAATATTAAATACAAATAATTGTAATGTTTGGTACAAACATAGTAAATCAATAGGATAGCCATATGAAAGATGAAAACACAAAAGTATACCATCAAACCAAAAAAATTAGTCAAGGGGACATAAATATAAACAAGGTGCACCCCTTATGCTCGTTGTCACCTGGACCGGCGGCTAGGCATGCACCTTGACAACTATGATACATGGTATGTACTGATGTGAACAATATTATTATAAAACTAGTAGATATGATATATAAAAAATATACAGTAGGGGTATACATATGGAATCCTATATACAAAAAATAAAAATGTATATCACTTAAAATAAAGTCAACATTGATACTGTTTAGAAATACTAAACATGACAATACACACAAAATAATGTATAAAAGGATAGTAATACTATATAAATGAAATGACTTTATCTACAATCTCAATTTTGAAAATGGATTATATTATTCATTTTCTATTATGAATCTAACGACCTTTACATACAGAATGGTACAACACTAGTGTGATGTCCCTAGATTTTTAATGCCTTGATCATGTGTGTGATGTCCAAATTAAAACCCTCATCTCAGTGACAATCCCAATTCAAACTCACACACTAGGCCATGAGGAAGAAAATCAGAAGTAAATAATAGTAGCACATGAACATAAACAAGAATAAAACCATACAACACATATTCACGATTCAATACAAGATGAATTGTTCAATATTAGATATTACACATTGAATGATAAACTTCTACATATGCACACGCTACTAAACTAAGATCTTCTAGACAATAGGTCCACATGTACATCTGCTCATCACACAACTCTGATCTATTAAGGTTCTTCAGGATCATATGTCCAAAACCTAAATAAAAGATTACATGTGGTACATGTCAACATAATATTCTAAAATATTGTATTGAGTATGCCTACATGTCTTTATATATTCTCATTATTTAGACTTGGAAAAAATATAAAACTAATACATGTTAGTAATAAACAAATATAACAAAAGGCATATACTTGAACAAAGATGTTATGAACAAAAGAGAACACATGTTTGAAGCTCATTTTCCATTATATCATCTATACATTTGCCACATGAGGAAATAATGCATCATCTCAGCTATGAAAGAGTTTGAGATATAAGGCCTTATGATCTACTACCAAAGAGTTAGATCATTGTACATTGTGATCTGCTATCAAAGAAAATGATCACTTTCCAACCCTATGCTAACAAAGAGAATTTGTACTTTCATATAATGGAACAGATATATTATGTTTAATCTGTTCATATATGTATGGGAAATCAAGTAAGATAACATAGAAGAGAAATGATCTCATCTAATATCCCTAGCCAAGTGTTTGTACACATATAGTACAACCATACAATATAATAGGCCAAGTAAGAGGTAAAGCATACCTTGAAGAGAGATATCCTAGTCATCACATATTCCTCATGTCAACTACCACCTTGGTCAAACCCCTGATTAAGACAAGATGATATATACCTTGCATTAGATTTTCCATTACTTTATATCTCATCTTAACCGTAATATGTCCATTAGGGTTTTCCTTATGCATTAAGTTAGTCCTATTATTATTTTTCTAGTCATCTTGCTATCTGGGATTGATGATACCAATGTTGTATTTTAGATTAGTATTAATTGTATGACCATTAGTTTCCATATCATTGTGTGCATGCATTAACCCTAGATCATAATCATTAAGCATTGTAAGGTTATATCATGTTAAGATCAATCATCATTGTATAACATGAATTATGTGAATCATCATGATCTATGAATTACATATCAGCTTCTAATTACTGATATGAGCTTACTCTCTAATTTCCAGGGTTTCTTGACCATATTTGTAATTTTGGCACATTTATTAGGCTTATTTGCCCTAGTTAGACACATTAAGCAAATTACATGATTTCTTGTTCAAACATCATCATATCTGACATTGGATGGATTATATCTCATATATTAGATCAACTGATGCATTTCCATAATTTATGAACATCATTTAATATTTATAATTTATGAGATGAGCATTTTACAACTTCTAATATTCATCTGATTACAACAAAACTAGTTCCATGTTATTCTATAGGTTTTTTTTAGAATTTTGGTATATTGTTTATATTTTTCTAACGTTAATTACTGTGAATTATAGACAATCAGCTTATTTTCTAGGTATTTACCTTTGTCTAGCCAATACAAAACCGCCACATGTCTAACAAGGAGGCATTGCTCTTTCCTACAGCCGGCTAGTTCTCCGCTGGTCTGGATGACTAGTTTAGGTCGATTCGGTCATTTCTCAGATGAGGGAACACATTCCATCTCTCTTGTTTCTAATGCGATCCCTTGCTTCGACAGATGAGTCCACGAGCTCTATTTTGTAGAGGCGCCATCGTAGGCCTCCTCTCCGGTGAAGAAAAGATGATGCTCTCCTTCTCCTAGTCCACTTCCAAAACCGCCAAACTCTTCAGGGAGGATCCATTCACACTGATGGCTCTGTGTCCACCTCTATTGTTGTCATTGCCTGAGGATTCAAGGTCTCTCCACCATCTACTTCTGGTGCGGCAGAGCACAAGAGGCATAATGCCTCTACTACACATTTCTTTGACCTAAAACCTCTCACTGCAACGCACAAACTCCATGAACTCAACTGTAACTACCATATGAAGTTTGGTGCACTCCTCACATGTCCTCGAGCTCCATCTTCAATTCTAACAACTGCTCCTTGTCTACCATCAAAAGCACCACAAGTGTCTACAAGAACGACTTCGTTGGACTCCTCTAAACTTGTCCTTGATTTCACCATTCTCCTTTTCCTGCGATGCCTCCCTATTTTTGTACTTCTACCTCTGGCCACCACCTATAGAAAGCAGTGGAGAGGTACTGGAAAGTGGGAGCTAGCTCTCCCTACTCACAAGCCCTCACAACTGTAATAAGGGATCTATCTTCTCGTTCCACTGATACGAGACGAACTTCTCTCTTAGATCTCCCTGTCACCCCACAATTTCGACGAGTGGTGCCGAGGAATCTAGCGGCCTCAACTAGTCTACTTCCTTGCTCTAATCGCATGGTTGAGGACACAATGGTGGCCGTCAATATGGCATGTGTATCTCAGATGGAGTCTCCACCAGCCTAGATCTGTGGCTCTAAGTACGGGTGGTGTGGCCTATGGATTGAGGATCTACAGGCAGAGAAAGATCACGCGACCCTGTGAAGGGCTCATGGGCTTGACACTGCCTAACTTAGTCTTAGAATATTAACCTTAGGTCTATTAAACACCAATAATGCACATTATTTTAAAATTTTCAAACCTAAATAACTTCCTCTAAAATCCTCCAATTGTCCTGAAATTTTAACCATTACTTTATCACAACTCAAGATACTTTCTACTCAATTTTGATACCAAAACCCATTTGTTTGTCTAGTCATATCGAAATCTTACTTTATCACAACCTGTCCATAATTTTCCTATTTTTATCTATTTATGTTTCCTTTCCTATCACTTCCAAAGCAGCGTACTAAGCACATTGTCATTTGATTATACGTAAAATTATAAAATTATGTTATCGTATAGATTCACGTCGATTATTTGTTATGATTGCCAATGTATACATTATTTCATATGTAAAATGTTGTGTGTCGTATTATTTATTTTTAGTGTCAAGTATGTTAATTCTAATTTCTGTCTATTTTATGTTTGTCTACGTATCCATTAAATATTTATTCTCTAGATCACATTCAGGTTGTATGTAATAATTTTATACACAATTGTTCATTAATGTGATTATGTATTAATTAATATTGCACTTTATGACATTTATTTAATTTGTAGGCATGATAATAACATAATATTTTTTTTGCTGGAGTTGCTAAGAAACTCAATAGTTATTGAAACAATAGTGGCATAGTTATGATAATAAAAGAAATGAGGGTCCGATTAATTAATGAGCTCCGAACACCCACCCGACATACCACGCCAGGATGGAGTCAGAGCCGCGTCGTCTTGTTTCTGAAAACGGCATTCACGGGTCCGAGTATTGGAGAATCAGCAGCGAGCCTGGACTGTGAGCTAACTTGGCAAAAGCAATGTGCACTGTTTGAACAGTAATAAAGGGTAGGAGACAAGTGAACTGACGACGACTGGTTCCAGAAGGAAAAGATACTAAGAAAGACCGGAATTGCCTTCCAACTTTTTAGCTTTTGAAGATGTGAATGCTGACAGATGCCGTCGCCTGCCTCAATAGTCTTGGTGTTTAGGTAGGAAACGACATGGACATGGACAAACACCAATTAATAATTTGGGTGAAACGTCGACGTTGAGCCGAAGAAGTTACCTTGTAGCTATAGCATTCATTGGCTGGCCGGACCGATTAGATTGGTTTGAATCTTCTTATATAGTTTCAACCATAAGCCTTAGTCAATCATATTGCACTTCCCGCCTTCTGTCTCTATATATACGACGTCCAATTGGCAGCCTGTAGCAACGACTCAACTTCTAGGTCATCCAGACACAGGCTTAGCTTAGGTCATCCGAGTTGGTCGTTTCTGCTTTGCGTCATTCCGGCCGGCTAGCTTTAGCTCGTATCTCGCCAAACACATTCCATGGCTCTCACTTCCGGTAGCATATCTGCGGTGTTGGTGTTAGTCTTGACGCTGATGCTCTCTTTGTCGGCTGCCACCACCCAGGCTCAGCTATCAACCGACTTCTACTCCTACTCGTGCCCTGGCCTGGCTTATATGGTTAGGCCCGTGGTTCAGGCTGCCATTGCGAGGGAGAGGCGAATGGGAGCATCGCTGCTGCGGCTCTTCTTTCACGATTGCTTCGTCAACGTAAGTAACTGCCCACCTTGTCAAATGTCAGCTTGCAGACCTGACATGCACCAAGTCTCACAATTTCTTGGATATAACTGGTTTCCTGCTACAGGGTTGCGACGGCTCACTGCTCTTCGACGACACACCGAACTTCACCGGCGAGAAGACGGCCGCACCAAACCTCAACTCCGTCCGTGGCTTCGACGTCATCGACAGCGTCAAGTCCCAGGTGGAGAGCGCGTGCCCGGGAGTCGTCTCCTGCGCTGACATCCTCGCACTCACCGCCCGCGACTCGGTCTCCATCCTCGGCGGCCCGAGCTGGGACGTCAAGCTTGGCCGCCGCGATGCGCGCACAGCAAGCCTAGCATCCGCCAACAACGACATCCCGCCACCCACCTCTTCACTCGCCAACCTCATCTCCAGCTTCCAGGCCAAGGGACTCTCTCCACAAGACCTCGTCGCTCTCTCCGGCGCGCACACCATCGGCCAGGCACGTTGCACCAGCTTCAGAGCCCGCGTGTACAACGATTCCAACATTGACGCCCCTTTTGCGGCAACAAGGCAGGGGATGTGCCCTAGAGCCACAGGAACTGGGGGTAACAACCTCGCTCCGCTCGACGCGCAGACGCCTACGTACTTCGACAACGCTTACTTCCGCAACTTGTTGGCACGGAGGGGGCTGCTCCACTCCGACCAGGAGCTGTTCAATGGCGGGTCGACGGACGCACAGGTGACGACCTACAGCAATAACCCAGGGAGCTTCAACGCCGACTTCGTCGCTGCAATGATTCGGATGGGGGATATCAGCCCGCTGACCGGGTCTGCGGGTGAGATCCGAAGGAACTGCAGGATAGTCAACTAATGCATTGATGTGGGTATTTGGGAACGACCGGGCTTTGACTTAGTAAGAGTAACAGGGGTCTACCGAACGTCCCCACCAACTAGTTCTGGTTTCTGTTCTAACGGCTGTTGAAGTTTGCTTATGGTCAGACAATCTTCCTTGTCTTTTCAACTAGTTTTTACCGCTGTCCTTCTTCGTTTATGCTTTTTTAAACTATCAGGGTGCCAAATTGCAAAAGTCTTGGCTGGTTGTCAACTGTCTGTGTTGCTCAAGTTTGTCGCGTAACAGATGCACGCAACCATGCACCGGCCCACACTTCCCATCCCCGCACGCTTCATATCCAGCTGAAAGGGTTCACGGTTTGCTTTCGTTCATGTTTTATGTGATTGTTAATTGTTGCAACATATTTTGGTTCCACTCACATCGATCAATTAAAGCACACGACAAACAATCAGAAACATGAAGGCATTAGGATCCTCATTATTAGACCTTGGAGCTTACAATCTTTGAAACCCATCATATAGAATCCTTCATAAACAAAAGAAACCTTAAACAAGCTTGAAAATATGGAATAAAGAGGTGGCGTTAGACATATCTCAGAAGGTTAAGGCTCACGAGAGGTCAGCTAAAACCTTGCACGAAAGCATTCATACAACTAGAGACCTACTCAGCTCAAGTGAAAAACTTCTTGATAAAGCCAACGACCTAGAGACACTTCTAAGGTGGGAGGAATGCTATTGGAGAGAGAGAGAGAGATCATGTATCAGATGGAGACAATAACACAAATTTTCTACATACCCATGCCAAGGCCAAGAGGAGAAGATCTAGCATCATGAAAGTAATGGGAGAGGAGGGAGGCTGGGTGAAGGGGAAAGAGACATTAATGAATGAAGTCATAGGATACCACACCAAACTCTTTGAGACAATCCCAACATAGGACATAGATGACTACACTGAAAGTATAAAGAGTGTCATAGAGGAAGAAGACAATGCCAACATCCTTAGGGAGATTGGTGAAGAAGAGGTTAAAGGGATTGTTATGGCCATGGATAATGATAGTGCACCAGGACTAAATGGCTTCACTACCGCTTTATATCAATTTGACTACCACTACCTTAAACCTTACCTAGTATAATTGATCAATCACTATCTTAGGGGATGACAACCACACTGGGGGCTGAGATTATCCCATTCCTAAAGTTGAGACACCTTCCATGATGAATGACTTTATATTCGAAAATAATAGGAATGTATGCCTTAGAATTGTATCTCAAACCATCCTTTCTAGCCTAACTCCTATTATTCCTAGGGTGATTTTTTGTGACAAGACACCTTTTTGTCAAAAATAGATCCATAGGAGACAATATCAGGCTAGTGCAAGAACCTATGCATGACCTTAATAAAGGATCCTGCAACGACGCCGCCTCCCGGTAACCCCCAATTAAGGGAGACCAAGAGGTCAGAACCTTTATCTCAATTTCTGGATCAAAGGTTCGACAAATAATCAATAATAATTATCAAATTCTACCAAACTATACTGAAAGGCTGTAATAAAATAAAACTTTATATACCTTTTTCAAAAACTTGGATATCTACCTCTATCCACATCTGGAGTCTATTCTAACTACTCCTCTTTTGTACTTTAATTCTTATTTAATTCCACATATGCCTCTTTACTGTTTGTCCTTTTCACTTGTACCTAAAGTGCCGACAAACAAAACGTCGGTCAGCATATATGAATATGCCGGTATGTGGAGGAAACAATAATCATGCAATTAACTGTAACAACATATTGCAGTCAATTATGATTTAACAAACAACTTTACATTTTTAGCATAACTTCTCAATCCATACATACACTAGCCTCTACGATGTCCCTACAGTGGACCTGGATGCTACCTTCCTTATGGTAGATCCCCATTAAACCCCTCATGAACCTACCTAACAGGTGAATCAATTTCTAGGGTTGAGTCACATGGCACTACCCCTTAGGTAGCCCACTCCTTAACTCATGGTATGCAAAAGAGTCTCATGACACTACACATGGGTAGCCCAATTTCTAACTCTTGATAACCTGATGGTCCCACTTAACAAGTAGACCCTTTACCAGATTACCCTTTTCATCATTAGCAAAGCCACATAAGAGGACCAGGATCTGAGCCAGTCATGTATCTATATTTATGGTGATAATCATAGCACTTTATAGTTGCATGAAATAAAAGTCATCCAAGCGGTTATTTTCAGGAAACCGATCAAACATCCGGGAATCGCCGTGAAACTAAAGCGATTAACCATAAGCGTAACCACATACATGTCAGGCTGATTTGAGACAAAATTAATCCACTCAATGCAAGAAATCCACATAGGAAAACAAGCACAAAATGAGATCCTAAAAGATGCATACAATTTCCTATTATTAATCATGCCATCAAGATGTATTAAACCTAGCTCGCTTCCTAGGGTTTCTAGTCCACTTTTAGGGTTTCCATTGCAATTAGAGTTTCACTTCACCTTTATTATTTTAAACCCTAATTTTATACAATTACTCACAAATCCTAATCATCTCATTTATTCTTCACAAAAGATATTAAGGTTACCTTTTAACAATATATAAACCTAATTTCAGATTAAAGGCACAAATAAACATCAATTAAGTTCATTATGCTCTTTACATTAAAATGACCAATTTTATCCTTTTAATTCATGATAAGATCATTGGGCCTAATTATTATCTTTGGTTCCTTCCGGATTAACAAGTCATAGTTCATTATGATCTAATTCACACATGAACTATATTTATCATTAATTCCACCTTTATCCATTAGAAAACCCTAATTACCATATTAAGGGTATTTACCCACAACTAGGAACTTTTATACTCAAAATAGCTTAGATCCATCATATCTCAACTTTAATCATGAATTTGAACAATTAAAGCCATTAAGAGTCACAATTACCATCATTAGGGTTTCAAGGCCCATTAAAGCATATATCTACACATGAAACTCTAAATTAAATCAATTATGTGCAAAGTTAATCCTTTTTGTTCTTAATGTACCTTTTTATAATTACCAGGTTAATATCAACTTTAATCATCCATTAAACCCTACTAAATACATTAATCATCTCAAAATAGGGTTTCTTAATCATTAATTCATTAAAGTTGATAACTTCCATTACTTTTCAAATTGTAAGAGGAATTAGCTTCTAAATATATTTTTAATGGATTCCCCTTATTTTTTGAGCAACTTTCATATTTTATGCACACTCATCCGAGCTACTAATAAGGAGATATGATTTTTGCAAATTAAACTTACTTGAGCCAATCCATGAGCGTCACGTCACCCCGTTCCATGCAACGTTGCTTGTTTCTTTGGAAATATAACAAAATGATGAAACTGTCCTCAGTAAGTTAATCGATGCTTCAGCCCGTGGAGGGGCAAAATGGTCGAATGCCTAGAGCCTTCTTCTTCCTCCTCACGACGGCGCACTACTGCCGCCCTAGCCGTGTTTTGCATGGCTCCTTCTCCTTCCCTAGACCCCGACGGCCACCGACGATGGTTCCTTCCTCTTCATCACACTCCGTCGCACCTATAGGGGCTCTAAACTACTACTGAGGTGGTGGGGATTGGGCTAGGTAGACCTGCAACTCAGCCGCCATATGCAGTCATGGTGCTGCTATGGTGCATTGTTTAGGGCATGGCGACGTTGATTAGACCTTGCTCTGGCATCGTGGCATAACCAGCTTTCATCGCAACCTCACCTGGGCTCCTGGTTGCTCTAGGATCACGTTGCTCCCCTCTACTAGGGTTTATGGATGAAAACAATGAAGAAGAAAATGGGGAAGAGAGAGAGGGAGACATGAGATCTCTCTTGAACTCGAACTAGGGTTCTACCCTTTATATAGGGGTGGGTAACGAAGCCCTAGATTGGTTATTCACGGATTAACAAGGCCCTCTCCCAATAGGAGATATATTCCTTCAACGAGAAGTAATTTTCTCTCTCCTATTTATCTTCTTAATATTCCTTATTGCATGGATAATTAGAAATATGAAAATTATCTCTAGCCTTGCCTTTTAATCTATTGGCCACAAAAATCTATTTTCTTAGAGCAAATAACATCTCGTTTTGATATTATCAAAAAGTCATTAATGATGTATCACATTATCCTCTTATTTTGTTATTATTTTCCGTTTCTCTTTCTTTTTCCCCATTGGGGCTCCTTGGACCCCAGGAACCTCTAATATTTCGAATTTTTTTAGTGGATGCATCTATGTCCATTATTTCTCATTTTCTTATTTATTTCTTATTAAAATATCTCTTTTTGAGGATTTCTCTTTATCTTTCTTTTTGTTTTCCTTATTGGCATTAATTTTAACATTAGGAATTCTTTGGATACGAAAATACACCAAGGATAACTCAATTATACCTCTTTCCACTTATTTCCCTTATTTTATCATTATGTCCAATTTCTTTCTTAGTAAGGAAATATTTAAGTGATCTTTTCTTTTATTGTTGCATTATGTCCAACTTTGGACTCCTTGGGACCCAAGGAACCTAAGAGGCATGAAATCCAAATTTGGATTATATTCTCTTTCCTTCTAGAGGTTTTTACAACTTACTTTTCTCCATTTTCTTATTTACTCATTTATTAATGGAGTTTCCTTTGTCTTTTCCTTGTTATTGAGCCCAATAGCCAATAAAGCCCACAAAAAAACCAACAAGGCTATTGTAAATGAAATCCATTTATTCAAAAAAAATTATATCATTATTTTTTCAAATATCTTTAATAGGAGAAATTACATTTCTCACCAAAATAACCCAAAAATTGGGGTTGTACCATCCTTCCCCTCTTATAGGAATTTTGCCCTCAAAAATCCATTTATCATCTCAAAGTAATTATCAATTTTTATATAATATGATAGCCACCATTAAAATCTTATTTTCTTACCAAACACTACATGTTGATCTACCAACAACATCCCATATCAAGTTATATAACTTCGGTGATTTTTTTCTTATAACTATTTTCCTTTGATGATAGTAATTAGTCTTTTCATACAATTCAAGAAATACACCCACAAATAACAATTTTCCTTGTCTACAAGTAAAGTTCCATCATATTTCTCATATGAAATTTGCCATCAACATAAGTCACTATGTCCATTACTTGTTCTTAGAAGTATATAGAGTCTGGAATCATTTGTAATCATTTACTTCACACATTTATAGAATAGATGTAATGCTCTGTAGGATTCCTCCCAATCACCAAAGAGTGTGTGCATGCCAAGACTTCTTAGAAGATATGGTAAGATGCAAGTCTAAAAACTTTTGTAATGGTTTTCTTTTGTACATGCCTGTAACATCCCTGACCTGGGTTATAAACTAACCCTAGGTGTTTTGCCTAAATATGTAATTAAACCCTGGTGTTTGTCTTTTGACATGTAATTAAGTTCCTAAGGAGCATACATTTTCATTTCTGTCCTTTTAAAACAATGTTGTAGAATTATTTGGTAATGCAGGGGCCTATGTGCAAATTACCTAGTTAAAGGGTGTAACTTGCAAATTTCACAAGTTAAGATGTTCCTCTGGTGATGAGACATCATATGAGTAAGTATGATGATGTAAGATGGATTTCCCAAGCTTGGGCATCAAGATACAACTTGTGGAATAATCCTTGTGCTTAAAAACCCTAATTTGGATTAAAGTGCAATTTACCCAAATGTGGGGTGCAACTTATAAAATACACCATATAGAACATCTTTTATGACTTTTGACATCATTTAGAGTAATAATGATGAAGGGGGCACTTCCTTTGAATAACCATATAATAAGGAACACCTTTGTAATTAAATCATCAAGATGTAAGTAAGGAGACCCTTATGTACATATGTACCTTAGTGATAAGTTGACCTTCCTTGCCTATAGTTATTGGTTTGAAGGAGTTTTACCTTATAAAAGAACAGGAGGGACGTGCCTAAAAGAAAGGAAGGACCTAGTTGTGAAAAGGAGAAACTAGTTGTCCTTATGATGGAAATGACCCCAAGATATATATACACCCTTCCTTTGTTTGTAAAGGAACGTTTCCTTCACTTCCTTTCTTATTTCCTTGCTTAGACCGACTTAGTACAGAGCTCTGGAGAAGAGGAGAACGGCCAAGCAGTTCTAGGTAATCTTTGATCATCATCTTGCTCAAATTCATGGAGGATATCATGTTACAAGGTTGGTTTGCTAGTTTTCTTACTTAGCTTTCTCGTTCTAGCCATCTTTTCCCAACCTTTCCTTGGAGAAAAACCCTTGGCCGACCTGTGGAGATCAAGACACCATTAAAGACTTGAATCTTGGAAGCTTGGAGCTCAAGGAACGACCTTAAGGCGGGTTTTATAACTCTAACCCTTAGCTTTGTTATGCATATCTTTATTCTTGTTTTCTATGATTAGTTCTTCTTCTTCCCCATCCTTCTTTGCACCCTTGCAAGCTTTTTCGTGAAGAACAGACCTTGGTTTCAAGGTTGAAGATAAGGGACGTTAATACCTATGTTGGTCCTTATCCAACTTTACTAAACGATCTTGGACCAATAGGTCAAACGATCTCACACTCGTTTCAATCCAAACGGGTTCAATAGGTCGGTTTGGCCAAACGGGTTCCAACCCATTTGAGGGCGTTGACCAAGCGTTGACCGTTTGGGATTTCTGTTCAAAATTATGTAGGATAATGACCCACCAAATTTTAGGGGTTAACTCCAAAGGAATCGTAGGATGAAAGCCAATCAATTAGGCAATCGAATTGAATTAAGTGCTATTTTTCTAAACTGATTAAACTTGAATCTTTGGGCAAATGGGTTCCAACCCATTTGAAGGCGTTGACCAAGCGTTGACCGTTTGGGATTCCTGTTCATAATATATTGAATTTCATTTCTACCAAGAATCATGATCTAATTCTTAACCAATTAAGAGTTGAAGGCATTTCAACACCCTAACCCTAATCGGGTTAAATTTGCTGATTTTCATATAGATTGTGGTGAGTGTTAAGTTGAAGGGCCCAAACGAGTTCAAACCCATTTGGGGGTTCATAAAAACGGGTTCAAACTCGTTTAGTAACGCCCCATGACCGTTTGGAGGTCTAAGGTTAAAGAAATGTGATGGTTTGAGGGTCCAATCACAAGATATTGATAAATTGATGAAAAGTGCTGAATTGTAATTTAATTAGGACTCAACCCTTATCAAATCAACTTAATTTTTGGTCAAACTTTGGGAAAACGGTCTCAAGACCGTTTGGAGATCATACAAACGACCTCAAGACCGTTTGAGCCAAGTTTGGGCCCAATTGGAGGTCAATTGATAGGTTCAACTCTAATTTGACTTACATTGTTGAACATTGATGATTAGCCGATTGGAAACCCTAATTGAGTTAGACTTAACCCTAATTGGCTTTCAATTGAAGGTCAAATTGGTGCCCAATTGGTTGAGGCTCATCCTTTTTGACTCAATTTGTAAAGTGGTTAACATTGTTTGGGCCAATTGAAGGCTTCAACATAAGAAACCCTATTCAAATATAACCTATGTGTCACCTTTATGTTCATGCGGTTTGAACCCAAGTTAGTCCACACTCGTTTGAGTCCAAACGAGTCCACACTCGTTTGAGTCCAAATGAGTCCACACTCATTTGAGTCCAAATGAGTCCACACTCGTTTAAGCCCAAATGAGTCTACACTCGTTTGACCTCAAACGGGTTCACACTCGTTTGAACTCAAACGGGTTCACACCCGTTTAGACTCAAATGGGTTCACACCCGTTTAGACTCAAATGGGTCTACAACCGTTTAAGGTCAAGAAGGTCCACACTCGTTTAAGGCTCAAATGGGTCCAAGGTCGTTTGAGGTTAAACGAGTTCAAGGTCATTTATGAATCAAATGGGTCAAAGATTGAAGGTTAAACCCTAAACCAATTGGAGACCTTCAAGGTTGATTATACTTAATCACTTGAAAGTGTAAAAGGTTCAATGATGATCTAATCCAAACCCTAATGGTAACCTAAGATGTTAAGGGACCAAATGATTAATGAATTGACCCATGATGATGGTCAATGGGTAAATTACCAAAATGCCCTTGAAAGGTTCAATTGAGTGATACTTTGTCCTAACCAAATCCTAATCACTCAAGAGTGGTGAATTGGTCTATGTTAATTAAAGAGGACTTAATCTAACCAAATCTAGAGTGGTGTAATCACCATCTACTAGTATGAGGAGAGAGAAAGTACCAATTATGATGGAAACTCAAGTAAAATACCTTCAATATACATGAATGTGCATGATTAGGGTATGATCCTCTAGATGAGATCATGGAAACCCTAAATATGATAATTGATGAATCTTAATCTTATCTGAGGACTTTAATGATGATGTTTCTCATACATGGTGATGTTATGAGATCAATTCACAAATAGGTGAATAGTAAACCCTAATTCTAGGGTGATGACATGTATTATGAATAGTAAACCCTAATTCTAGGGTGATGACATGTATTATGAATAGTAAATCCTAATTGATGAAAATCAGGGAAACCTAGCTCTTGTATGAGCAGGGAGATACAACTTCTTTGAATGAGTTATTTATTGTTATCAGTTGATTTAATCATGCAGGTTCCTATATGAGGATAATCATATCCAGGTATGGATGATGATACTATATTCATTAAAAGCATGTTGTTAGCTTTATGAATAGTGACATATATCCTGATGCCTTGTTAATAGCATCTTATGAGATTGATAGGCTGTGAGAGCCATGAATACTATCAAGGTCATGCTTTAAGAGATGACTTGTGATGAGAGTATTGGGAAATGATAATTGATGAGAGTTAGGCTTGTTACATTTAGTATTCTTCCTTCATAGCTGCTATGTTAATGATTAATGTTTGAGAACTTGTATAATGATAAAAGAATACTAAATTGTACCTAACTAATCAAGTATAATCATACCATGTAGAGCCCTGATCATAGATCCATCATAGTCATAAGTTATATGATGGTGAAACAGGTTTTCCTAAGGGAACTCCTGGAGCACATACTTTTGAGTATGTGGGGTATATGGATGTGTAAAACCTTACATCCTAGTGTAGGAATTGATGTAGATGTATCTTAATCTATCAATCCTTCACTATGTGTTTATGCCGGGGTGATGTAACACTAATCTCCCAAGGAAAACTTTTATACCGCATCGATGAGAGATAAACAAGAAATCTTTCGATGGCGAAGAGAGTACAGAATGCCACTGTGACTCTAATAGAGAAGTACCAGAATACCCTGGTAAGCTATAGTAGTAGAGACACTAGATGTCCTGCATGTTTATCCTCATTCTGACTGAGATAGTTGAAGGTCATGAGAATCCGGCTCTTTCGATGACCTAGTATGATACCGATGCGACTTACTAGTGATCGGTTGGAGCATGAGCGGTATACCTCATCTCCGCAGGGCATAATGATGTTTGTAAAACATAATCAACCGCGTAGCATAACTGCTTAGGTTGAACTACGAAGAAAATTGATTGATATTATATTGCTTATCCTGTTCAAGTATTAGTATACATGTTCTTCATATTCCTTAAATAAAGATGAGCATTTGTTAGTAAACCTGCTGTGAGTAACCTAAATTATCTGTTCATGATATTTCCTTTAATTGCTTTTAACAAAGTTTCTGGCGGAGAGTTATAACTCTCGCTGGGACAATTATTTAAAATTGTCTCACCCCGTAGTTTTCTACCTTTAGGTGGACGTCGAGGTCGAAGGAACCAATCTGCAGGTGGACAACAACAACAACAACAATTTTAGGAGCAGCAGTGACTCCAGGTGGAAACATTGTGCTGTCTAGTCTTGTAGTCAGAATAGTCTTATGTCGTCTCTGTACACTCAGGTCCTAGGAGTTTGTTGATCTGAGAATTTTGGAATCTTGAGATTTTGTATCATGACGTACATAATCACTCGAGAAGTGATTTATCAGAGATGTAAACAGTTCATCTTACTTTTATAAAAGGAGTTTCAGGTTTTTAAGATCTCGATTTCGAAAAGTTTTAATTTCTCGTGATTTTCGTATTCCGCTGATTAATCGAATCGCTTCCGCTATGTTTATCTCGTGTTTTGGAGATCAGAGCCCACAATTAGTGGTATCAGAGCTTTAGGTTCGCTGAGTCTATAGAGACATAGGACTTAGAATGTCAAGTCTATCCTTAGTACTTCTTTCTTATCTAATATAGTCTTCTGCTCCTCAGGAGAAGAAGATAATTAAGGATGTCTGGACCACATGAGGAGTACGAGGTCGAAAGTAGTGTTGTTGCGCCTCGAGAAGGTGCAAGGAACCTAGAAATAGAGCAACCTGCACCTGAGCCACCCGTGGAGCCACCTCAGTTTGACCCAGCTGACATGGGAAACCCAGCTGTTCAAACTATGTTTGGGCAGTTTATGACTGCCATGACACATATCACCAACAGAATGCCCATGCCTGCACCTAGGGCACCTGCCCAGCCTGAAGGACAAGGTATCGGTAAGACGTTCGAGCGACTTTGTCGTGTAGGAGCAACCAAATACTTTGGAACAGCCGATCCTGCAGATGCCGATCTATGGTTAATCGAGTTGGAGAAAGCTTTTAGAATCCTCAACATCCCCGAAGGTGAGAAGGTTGTACGTGCTGTCTATCTTCTCAAAGGTAGTGCTGGTCACTGGTGGACCATGGAAGAGCAGAAGAGGCCTGGAATAGAGATATCGTGGGAAGACTTTCGTCGGGATTTTTTCTGCAGATATTTTCCAAAGACCTTCCTGGACGAGAAGATCTCTCAGTTTGAGAGACTGAGACAGGGTATGATGAACATTAGCGAGTATGAGGCTAAGTTCATGAAGTTGTTGCGATTCTGTCTGCATATGGCTACCACAGATGAAGAAAGGATTAGGAGGTTTGAGAAGGGTTTGAATGCCGACATGACTACTCCCGTGTCTGCACTAGAAAACTGGGAGAGATTCTCTACCTTTGTTGAGTCAGTCCGAAGGATAGAAAGATCCGTAGTCGAGAAAAGACAAACCCAAAAGAGATATCCACAGTTCCAGGGATCTTCATCTAGAGACTTTAAGAAGCCTAGATTCTCTACACCTACACCTCCACCACCCAGATCGAGTTCTCAGACTCAGTGGTCCCCAAGTAGAGGTAGAGGATGAGGTTTACCACTACAAGAGACTCGCAGTTCAGCGTCAATGTCAGTCACAGGACCACCCAGACCACAACAACTGGAAAGAAGCTGCTACAACTATGGGAAGGTGGGACACTTGATGAAGGACTGCAGGTCTAGGCCTGTCAGTATGACACAGTCTCAGAGGCAGAATCAACAAGGATCACAGAGAAGACAATCTCAAGGAGCAGCTCGAGGACGTGGACAAGCGTCTCAAGCTGGATCATCAGCACCACCTCAACACCAGGCGACAATGAGGTTCTATGCTATGAACCCACCAGAAGCAGTAGTCAATCCACGGGTTGTGGCAGGTCAGATGGAACTTTTATATTCTGATATGTCTAAATCCTGTGTGGTATCTGTTTTGATCGACCCGGGTGCTACGCACTCTTTTGTCACTCAAAGAGTGATTCGTAACTGCAATATGACAGTTAGACCTAGGGCAGATAGCTTGTTGCTTGAAACTCCGTTGGGAGGATCTGCCGTTTTGCAGGAGGTATGCTCTCCCTGCATCCTCTTCTTTTCTAACCATCGCATTCAAGTGGATCTTATACTACTTGATATGCAAGGATTTAATATAATCCTGGGGATGGATACCTTGGAAAGGTATAGAGTTGTCTTGGATTGTGAATCCAAGCAGGCTGTGTTTGCTGATGAGAGCAATACATGGATCTTTCAAGGAGAGAGAAAGATTCTACCCACATGTCTTGTGTCTGCTATGGTTTCTAACAAACTGATGAGGCAAGGATGCTATGCATTCCTGGAACATGTAGTAGATGTTACAAAAGAAGGTCCCAACCCTGCTAAAGTTCCTATAGTCAGGGAATTCAAGGACGTGTTTCCTAAAGAACTTCCAGGTATACCACCGCCTCGGGAAATTGATTTTGAAATCAATTTGGCCCCAGATACGAAACCTATAGCCCAGACACCGTATAGGATGGCGCCTGCTGAGATGGCAGAACTCAAGAAACAACTTCAAGAGTTACTTGAGAAAGGTTTTATCCGACCGAGCACTTCACCCTGGGGTGCTCCATTTTTGTTCGTTAAAAAGAAAGATGGGTCAATGCGGTTGTGCATTGATTATAGACAATTAAATAAAGTAACAATAAAGAATAAGTACCCGTTGCCAAGGATTGATGATCTTTTTGACCAGTTGTGTGGTGCAACAGTCTTCTCAAAGATAGACTTGTGGTCTGGATATCATCAACTCCGTATTAAGGATAGTGACATATCCAAGTCTGCCTTTAGGACACGATATGGTCACTATGAGTTCACGGTTATGTCGTTTGGACTAACCAATGCACCAGATGCATTCATGGAACTCATGAATAGAGTTTTTCGACCTTTCCTTGATCAGTGTGTTGTCCTTTTCATAGATGACATTCTGATTTATAGTAAGGATGCTCAGCAGCATGTACAACATCTTCGTCAAGCTCTAACCCTGCTAAGGAAACATAAGCTATATGCTAAGTTTAGCAAGTGTGAGTTCTGGTTGCCGGAAGTATCTTTTCTTGGACATGTGATATCTGCCTCGGGTATTCGTGTTGACCCTACAAAGGTAGAATCTATTCTACAGTGGGAACAACCAAAGACACCAACGGAGATTCGAAGTTTCTTGGGATTGGCTGGTTATTATCGAAGGTTCATTAAGAATTTCAGTTCTATAGCCTTACCCTTAACCAAGTTAACCCGAAAAGATGTTCCTTTTACTTGGAGTGATAAGTGTCAACAATCTTTTCAGCTGTTAAAGGAGAGGTTGACAAGTGCACCTGTGCTTGTGCTACCTGAGCAAGGCAAAGGATACATAATTTTCTGTGATGCCTCCAAGAATGGACTCGGGTGTGTGTTGATGCAGGATAAACAAGTGATTTCTTTTGCTTCCCGACAGATTAAGAAACACGAAGAGAATTATCCGACACACGATTTAGAGTTAGCTGTTGTGGTTCATGCCTTGAAAATCTGGAGACATTATCTTTACGGAGAAACCTTCCAGATTTTCACAGATCACAAGAACCTTAAGTATATCTTTTCTCAACATGAACTTAACATGAGGCAACGTCGCTGGATGGAGTTAATCAAGGACTACGATTGTACAATAGATTACCATCCAGGAAAGGCCAATGTAGTTGCAGATGCCTTGAGTATGAAATTAGTAACATCATCCTCTGATAGGGCACAATTAAACTCTTTAGTATGCCCTAGGAGAGATATGCTTATCTCCTTAAGGCAAGACAATGTACAGATGAAGGTGTCATGGATTGCCGGGTTGTTGGCTGAGATGCATATTAAACCCACCCTAAGAGAGCAGATTAAGGAGGCACATCAAGTTGATGTTGCAGTTCAGCAGATCAGATCTGGGTATGGTGATGAGAAGCGAGAAGGTTTTCATGAATCAGATGATCAAGTGGCATGCTATCATGGGAGGATGATAGTACCAGATGTAGATAACCTGAGGAAGTTATTCCTGGAGGAAGATCATTCTTCAATGTATGCTATTCATCCAGGAAGCACCAAGATGTATCGAAACTTGAAAGATATGTATTGGTGGCCTGGGATGAAGAAGGACGTAGCTGAGTTTGTTCTGAGGTGTCCAGTGTGTCAGAAAGTTAAAGTTGAACACCAGAAGCCTGCAGGAACAATGCAACCTTTACCCATACCACAGTGGAAATGGGATCATGTAACCATGGACTTTGTTGTTGGTCTACCTAGAACAAACAAAGGACATATTTCCATTTGGGTAATTGTTGATAGGTTGACTAAGACACCACATTTCTTACCTGTCAAAACAACCTATTCTGCTGAAAGGTTATCCCAGTTATATGTTGAAGAGATAGTGCGTTTGTACGGAGTTCCTGTCACCATAGTTTCTGACAGAGGTCCTCAGTTCACAAGTCGTTTTTGGGAACAGCTACGTAGGGCACTAGGCACTCAGTTAAGGTTTAGTACAGCCTTTCATCCACAGACTGATGGATAGTCGGAAAGAACCATACAGACCTTGGAAGACCTATTGAGAGCATGTGTTCTCCATTTTACCGGAAGTTGGGATCTACACCTAAGATTGATAGAGTTTGCCTATAACAATAGCTATCATCATAGTATTGATATGGCACCTTATGAAGCCTTGTATGGAAGACATTGTAGATCACCCTTGTGTTGGTATGAGACTGGTGAGCATCAGTTGTTAGGACCTGATCTTGTGCAGCAAACTATAGAAAAGATTAAGGTAATACAACAACAGATTAAGACTGTACAGGATAGGCAGAAATCTTATGCTGACAAGCGTCGTAGACCTTTAGAGTTCCAGGTTGGAGACAGAGTGTATCTCAAAGTCTCGCCTTGGAAAGGAGTCCTTCGTTTTGGAAGGAAAGGGAAGTTATCTCCTAGATTTATGGGGCCTTATCCAATCATTGAACGAATTGGAAAAGTGGCCTATAAACTAGAGCTGCCACCAGAGATACAAAGGTTACACCCTATGTTTCACATTTCTATGTTAAGGAAATGTCACCCTGATATTGAGTCAGTTCTACAACCTATGGAGGTAGAATTGAATGATGATATATCTTATGAGGAAGGACCAGTGTCAATCCTTGATAACAGAATTAAGAAGTTAAAGAAGAAAGATATAAGCCTTGTGAAAGTCCTCTGGAACCACTGTGGTGTTGAAGAAGCCACTTGGGAACTAGAGGATGAGATGAGAAGGAAATACTCTACTCTTTTCTCCTAATACGTTTTGTTGATTTCGAGGACGAAATCCTTGTAAGGGGTGGATAATTTGTGACATCCCTGACCTGGGTTATAAACTAACCCTAGGTGTTTTTCCTAAATATGTAATTAAACCCTGGTGTTTATCTTTTGACATGTAATTAAGTTCCTAAGGAGCATACATTTTCATTTCTGTCCTTTTAAAACAATGTTGTAGAATTATTTGGTAATGCAGGGGCCTATGTGCAAATTACCCAGTTAAAGGGTGTAACTTACAAATTTCACAAGTTAAGATGTTCCTCTGGTGATGAGACATCATATGAGTAAGTATGATGAGGTAAGATGGATTTCCCAAGCTTGGGCATCAAGATACAGCTTGTGGAATAATCCTTGTGCTTAAAAACCCTAATTTGGATTAAAGTGCAATTTACCCAAATGTGGGGTGCAACTTATAAAATACACCATATAGAACATCTTTTATGACTTTTGACATCATTTAGAGTAATAATGATGAAGGGGGCACTTCCTTTGAATAACCATATAATAAGGAACACCTTTGTAATTAAATCATCAAGATGTAAGTAAGGAGACCCTTATGTACATATGTACCTTAGTGATAAGTTGACCTTCCTTGCCTATAGTTATTGGTTTGAAGGAGTTTTACCTTAGAAAAGAAGAGGAGGGACATGTCTAAAAGAAAGGAAGGACCTAGTTGTGAAAAGGAGAAACTAGTTGTCCTTATGTTGGAAATGACCCCAAGATATATATACACCCTTCCTTTGTTTGTTAGGGAACGTTTCCTTCACTTCCTTTCTTATTTCCTTGCTTAGACCGACTTAGGACAGAGCTCTGGAGAAGAGGAGAACGGCCAAGCAGTTCTAGGTAATCTTTGATCATCATCTTGCTCAAATTCATGGAGGATATCATGTTACAAGGTTGGTTTGCTAGTTTTCTTACTTAGCTTTCTCGTTCTAGCCATCTTTTCCCAACCTTTCCTTGGAGAAAAACCCTTGGCCGACCTGTGGAGCTCAAGACACCATTAAAGACATGAAGCTTGGAAGCTTGGAGCTCAAGGAACGACCTTAAGGCGGGTTTTATAACTCTAACCCTTAGCTTTGTTATGCATATCTTTATTCTTGTTTTCTATGATTAGTTCTTCTTCTTCCCCATCCTTCTTTGCACCCTTGCAAGCTTTTTCGTGAAGAACAGACCTTGGTTTCAAGGTTGAAGATAAGGGACGTTAATACCTATGTTGGTCCTTATCCAACTTTACTAAACGATCTTGGACCAATAGGTCAAACGATCTCACACTCGTTTCAATCCAAACGGGTTCAATAGGTCGGTTTGGCCAAACGGGTTCCAACCCGTTTGAGGGCGTTGACCAAGCATTGACCGTTTGGTATTTCTGTTCACAATTATGTAGGCTAATGACCCACCAAATTTTAGGGGTTAACTCCAAAGGAATCGTAGGTTGAAGGTCAATCAATTAGGCAATCGAATTGAATTAAGTGCTGTTTTTCTAAATTGATTAAACTTGAATCTTTGGGCAAACGGGTTCCAACCCATTTGAAGGCGTTGACCAAGTATTGACCGTTTGGGACTCCTGTTCATAATATATTGAATTTCATTTCTACCAAGAATCATGATCTAATTCTTAACCAATTAAGAGTTGAAGGCATTTCAACACCCTAACCCTAATCGGGTTAAATTTTCTGATTTCATATAGATTGTGGTGAGTGTTGAGTTGAAGGGCCCAAACGAGTTCAAACCCGTTTGGGGGTTCATCCAAACGGGTTCACACTCGTTTCGTAACACCCCATGACCGTTTGGAGGTATAAGGTTAAAGAAATGTGATGGTTTGAGGGTCCAATCACAAGATATTGATAAATTGATGAAAAGTGCTGAATTGTAATTTAATTCGGACTCAACCCTTATCAAATAAACTTAATTTTTGATCAAACTTTGGGCAAACGGTATCAAGACCGTTTGGAGATCATCCAAACGACCTCAAGACCTTTTGAGCCAAGTTTGGGCCCAATTGGAGGTCAATTGATAGGTTCAACTCTGATTTGACTTACATTGTTGAACATTGATGATTAGCCGATTGGAAACCCTAATTGAGTTAGACTTAACTCTAATTGGCTTTCAATTGAAGGTCAAATTGGTGCCCAATTGGTTGAGGCTCATCCTTTTTGACTCAATTTGTAAATTGGTTAACATGTTTTGGGCCAATTGAAGGCTTCAACATAAGAAACCCTATTCAAATATAACCTATGTGTCACCTTTATGTTCATGCGGTTTGAACCCAAGTTAGTCCACACTCGTTTGAGTCCAAACGAGTCCACATTCGTTTGAGTCCAAATGAGTCCACACTCGTTTGAGTGCAAACGAGTCCACACTCATTTAAGTCCAAACGAGTCTACACTCGTTTGACCTCAAACGGGTTCACACTCGTTTGAACTCAAACGGGTTCACACCCGTTTAGACTCAAATGGGTTCACAGCCGTTTAGACTCAAATGGGTCTACAACCGTTTAAGGTCAAGAAGGTCCACACTCGTTTAAGGCTCAAATGGGTCCAAGGTCGTTTGAGGTTAAACGAGTTCAAGGTCATTTAAGAATCAAATTGGTCGAAGATTGAAGGTTAAACCCTAAACCAATTGGAGACCTTCAAGGTTGATTATACTTAATCACTTGAAAGTGTAAAAGGTTCAATGATGATCTAATCCAAACCCTAATTGTAACCTAAGATGTTAAGGGACCAAATGATTAATGAATTGACCCATGATGATGGTCAATGGGTAAATTACCAAAATGCCCTTGAAAGGTTCAATTGAGTGATACTTTGTCCTAACCAAATCCTAATCACTCAAGAGTGGTGAATTGGTCTATGTTAATCAAAGAGGACTTAATCTAACCAAATCTAGAGTGGTGTAATCAGTAATCACCATCTACTAGTATGAGGAGAGAGAAAGTACTAATTATGATGGAAACTCAAGTAAAATACCTTCAATATACATGAATGTGCATGATTAGGGTATGATCCTCCAGATGAGATCATGGTAACCTTAAATATGATAATTGATGAATCTTAATCTTATCTGAGGACTTTAATGATGATGTTTCTCATACATGGTGATGTTATTAGATCAATTCACCAATAGGTGAATAGTAAACCCTAATTCTAGGGTGATGACATGTATTATGAATACTAAACCCTAATTCTAGGGTGATGACATGTATTATGAATAGTAAACCCTAATTGATGAAAATTAGGGAAACCTAGCTCTTGTATAAGCAGGGAGATACAACTTCTTTGAATGAGTTATTTATTGTTATCAGTTGATTTAATCATGCAGGTTCCTATATGAGGATAATCATATCCAGGTATGGATGATGATACTATATTCATTAAAAGCATGTTGTTAGCTTTATGAATAGTGACATATATCATGATGCCTTGTTAATAGCATCTTATGAGATTGATAGGCTGTGAGAGCCATGAATACTATCAAGGTCATGCTTTAAGAGATGACTTGTGATGAGAGTATTGGGAAATGATAATTGATGAGAGTTAGGCTTGTTACATTTAGTATCCTTCCTTCATAGCTGCTCTGTTAATGATTAATGTTTGAGAACTTGTATGATGATAAAAGAATACTAAATTGTACCTAACTAATCAAGTATAATCATACCATGTAGAGCCCTGATCATAGATCCATCATAGTCAGAAGTTATATGATGGTGAAACAGGTTTTCCTAAGGGAACTCCTGGAGCACATACTTTTGAGTATGTCGGGTATATGGATGTGTAAAACCTTACATCCTAGTGTAGGAATTTATGTAGATGTATCTTAATCTATCAATCCTTCACTATGTGTTTATGTCGGGGTGATGTAACACTAATCTCCCGAGGAAAACTTTTATACCGCATCGATGAGAGATAAACAAGAAATATTTCGATGGCGAAGAGAGTATAGAATGCCACTGTGACTCTAATAGCGAAGTACCAAAATACCCTGGTAAGCTATAGTAGCAGAGACACTAGATGTCCTGCATGTTTATCCTCATTCTGACTGAGGTAGTTGAAGGTCATGAGAATCCGGCTCTTTCGATGACCTAGTATGATACCGATGCGACTTACTAGTGATCGGTTGGAGCATGAGAGGTATACCTCATCTCCACAGGGCATAATGATGTTTGTAAAACATAATCAACCGCGTAGCATAACTGCTTAGGTTGAACTACGAAGAACATTGATTGATATTATATTGCTTATCCTGTTCAAGTATTAGTATACATGTTCTTCATATTCCTTAAATAAAGATGAGCATTTGTTAGTAAACCTGCTGTGAGTAACCTAAATTATTTGTTCATGATATTTCCTTTAATTGCTTTTAACAAAGTTTCTGGCGGAGAGTTATAACTCTCGCTGGGACAATTATTTAAAATTGTCTCACCCCATAGTTTTCTACCTTTAGGTGGACGTCTAGGTCGAAGGAACCAATCTCCAGGTGGACAACAACAACAACAACAATTTCAGGAGCAGCAGTGACTCCAGGTGGAAACACTGTGCTGTCTAGTCTTGTAGTCAGAATAGTCTTATGTCGTCTCTGTACACTCAGGTCCTAGGAGTTTGTTGATCTGAGAATTTTGGAATCTTGAGATTTTGTATCACGACGTACATAATCACTCGAGAAGTGATTTATCAGAGATGTAAACAGTTCATCTTACTTTTATAAAAGGAGTTTCAGGTTTTTAAGATCTCGATTTCGAAAAGTTTTAATTTCTCGTGATTTTCGTATTCCGCTGATTAATCGAATCGCTTCCACTATGTTTATCTCGTGTTTTGGAGATCAGAGCCCACAATGCCAAACCTTTTTATAGAATATGGTAAGACACAAGCTTTCTTAGGAGATGGTAAGATGCTTTCCAAGATTTTTTATTGGAGTTGGTCAGACGCCTTCTAAGATTTCTGATTGGAGATGGTAAGATGCCTCATCTTAGACTTCCTTTTGCAATTGGTAGGATTAGATGAATGAGACTCATGGTTAGAAAGAAATCTATCAAGAATGCCACTAAATTTAGGGTATATGTCATCCTATATTTATTTAGTGTGTACCAACTACAATGATTGGTGTATGTCATATTAAACATGACATACTTGTGGTGAACCAAAAGTAGCTAAGAAGGTTAAGGATTCTATAACATGTACACCCAATAATTACTCATTTACTCAATAGTTGACATGTACTTGTATTCTCATCCAAGTTATACTACATGATTGATAGACACCATCTAAACACTTCGGTCTACCGATGGCATCCCATATTAAGTTATATAATTCAGTGTAATCTAATTTTTCATGAAAGCTGATTGCAATTTGTCTTTTCATATTGATCAAGAACCTCACCCATAAAGATTGGTTTTCCCTCGCCATAAGTAAAGTTCCATCATATTTTGCATATTGAAATTTTCCATCAACACTTAATGTCGATGTCCAACTAGTTGTGTCACTATATGTACATGAATGCCGTTCTTAAAGGGGCTCGTAAGATACCATAAACCTATCTTTTTATCCCACATTCCATGCATCGCCACAAAAAACTGGCAACATGATTCTTGAGCAGTCTACCCCAACTCAGAATACAACTCTCATTGTAGAACCAATATACTACAAAGTATGACATAATTTTAGGTTTAAAAAACATTCAGATTTGTTAGCTGCCATGAGGATAGGAGGTCTAATCACCAACATACTCAGCAAACCAAGTAAAAAATTGGACGCATCAAATAAGAAGATCAAAATTCTATATAAAGTGAAGAACAAATGCCCAGGCTAAACACCAAAAACCAGCAAACACTACACACCACATCACAAAGAGATGGCAATAGATTTCTCACTCATAGAGTATACACTCAATGCAGACACAATGGAATCTTTTCAACTTCCTAAAGAGTGGAGGTACTACCGTTATGAGATCAAATAGGGAATCAACACTATCAAGATGTGAAATAAGAGCTTCTAGGTCACTCTAGAGGTAGACAAGTACAATATCATACATATTAGAGAAGGATGTTCAAATATGATCAAACAAATCAAACTCAAATTGGACTGGATCATCTACCTTAGACCCATTAACCACTATACCCTCATGGCATAGATCATTGATCGCTTCAGCTAGACCCTGACAGAGCTTATTCCACTCTTTAGAATGCAAGGAGACTCAGATTTTAAAGGATTAGATTCTATAGATCAATTGTTCATAAGACACATTTACCAAGCTGCACCTGGAACATTTGCAAACCCCATAAATATAGAAACTTTAATAGAGACATAGAAGCACACCACAGTGGATAAACACACATCTTCAGCAGTATATCCAATACTAAATAGGCACACATCTCTTTCCATCCCTCACAACATTTTACCATGTTGCTCAAGATTTACCTCTATCTCATTCCATTTCACAGCACCTTTCACTCCTACTAACCCATCTTAAAACTCCATCTTCCCTCTAATCTCCTCTTTAGCATTGAAAACTAATATTTCCATCACCTCCTTCTGATCCTCATCCCTGTGTACTGATTGGGTCATTGTCACCCACAACCGCAGATGTCTCTCTCCTCTATGGGAAACTCAAACACCACTGCTCTTTTCCCCCACTTTTCTTCATTTGCAACCAACCTAGACACCTATCCTGCTCCTTCCCTAGACCCCTACGCCCAAACCTTTCTCATTGTCACACCCATGTAGTATATGGATCATCTTTTCATGTCCCACCTTACTTCCCTAAAGATCCCACCACGTAACGAACACCTTTTCTCCTTCCCCACACCCTTGATCTTCTCTACTCAAACCCTTTCTCTTGTATGTATATCCCTGATAAGATTCTTGATATGTCACCTCCCTCCACCTCTATTGACCCTACTACATCCTCATCCCTTCCCTCCAAACCACCTCACTCATCCTCTACCTCACCTATCCCTCTTGATCCGTCCTCCTTTATATCTGCTACCTTTTTCCCCCTTCCCACCTTCCTCCTATTAGAAACCTTCCCCTTCCTCGCACCATAATTTCTCCATCCATTCACCTCGAGAGTATTCCCTATTGACCTCCCTGCCAACTCTGTGCGAGTTCTTCATGTCTTCACTGTCATAAGTCTCTTGATTACAATTAAAAAATATCAACAACAACATAGTAATGATCCTTGATGTTACCAAGGCTATCGCCGTCCTCCCCCCAGCCACATAGTTCTCAAGACAACTATCCTCTCCTTGTCACATCTCGTGTACCCTGTCCCCAAAGGTACCAAACTGGTCCACCTATTTAGACAAGTGATGACCATACCCTGTGGAACCAACTTTGTTTAGGTATACATTACATAATGGTCCCCCTAACAAGGAAGCTATCTTCTAGGATCAGGTGGATTGGTTTGGTCTTCCATCTTTGACCTTCCTCTACATCTATGGGAGGTGGAAATATTCCAAACCATAGCCCATGCCATTGATGCTACACTTCAATTCGTCAGCAATGAAACCCTTCACCCTACAAAATACATCAAAGCCTTTTGTGTCTTCTCTGTCAAACAAGCCATTGAGCCGCCTGCATCTTTGAAGATATGGCTATGTTAAAAAATCCATTGTAAGATACTGAAAGTTTTAGTATGTTATATCCATACCATCTAATTGGTGTTTGAAAACCCTACACATCGAACAAACACATTTCTCGAAATCTCCAACCATCCACCTTCATGGTTTTGCCCAGTAAACACCACAAATAATAAACCACAGTTTGTGTCTGTCCAAAAACATTCTAGCTGAAAAATGGTGTGGGAGAGAAAAAACAACACAATCCCTCCACAGGGAAACTCAAAACCTAATAACCCAAACAAGATACAAAGAATATACTCCCCTCCAGCTAAAAACAACCACTTCTACATATTCAACTCAATCAAACCTTTTCCATTCCACAACGATCCTGCACAGTCAACAAACATAGACATGGACAATATGGAAAAGATAAAAATTAATGCCATGGAAGAGATCAGGCCATCACAGTGCCCCAAAAACAAGAACTAAACAAAACTTCCTATTGTTGTATCCTCATTCAGCTCTCTCTTCGCCACACCTGAAGGACACACCAAGAAAATATCTTTGCGATGGAGGAAGAAGGTAAATCATCTCATCCAACCACTATTTCATATCTTAGTGAACTGCCTTTTTTGATGATTGTATAGCAAAAAATAAAAATGTCATGCAATTATATGATATTGATGATATTACACCTGGCCAAACATTACTTCCTCCACTAACTTCACCACAACACTTGGCATCATCTTCAGAACTGAAACCACAACCAACCCAACACTAAATGACATTGAAAAATTCATGGGCTGGCAAAACTAGAGACACATACAAAGTACATTCTTAGAGCTTCAACACCTTCACCTATCATAAGAAAAACCGTTCTATCACATAGAATAACTCTTGTTCTAGCTATGTTCATCTCTACTTGGAACATCTATGGAGAATAAAACACAAAGAGAAGGAGAGTTATCCACAAATTCATATACAAAAATAACAGAAATATTATCAGATTACAAGAAATAGGTACACCATTAACCCTCTTTGTACTCAAAACTATAGGAGGGAAACACATAAATGAATGGTATCAAATTCGTCTGATAGGATTCAAGGGGGGGTACAATTATAGTAATTAATAACAAACTTTTCAATATCACCCAACATGAGTACCATGCATACAATATAACTTTACACCTTGCAAACCTCACAAACACACTCTCATGGATATTGATGGGTATCTATGGGGAACCTAGTTGGTATAAAGAACGATGCATACATCAGATCTCAGACCTATTCAATTCTTAATCATGCAATATATGGCTCATAGGGGGTGACTTCAACCTCATCATAAAATCCATAGACAAGTTTAACACAAATGGCACATCTACACGACAACACGTCTTGATAAGTATCTCAAGAAACCATTAACCAACACCAGATGATTGACATCCTCCTATCTAATGCCACTTTCTCATGGAACTATGGTACCTCATGTGCTAGAATAGACCACTTTCTCTATTCCTAGTCATGGGAGGATCACTACCCTCACACATTTTCCATAGTGTCACCTAGTCTCGTATTTGATCATTTTCCCATCAACATCAATGCATCTTAGATCACTTGGGGTCACAAGCCGTTCCATATTGAATTTTTTTGACTTACCCACCTAGAATATAAGACCATCTTTTCTATGAACTGGCTACCTCCTTCAATCTACTCCTCAAAATTAGGTTTTCACATTCTAAACAACACCAAGAGAATTAGAAGTGTTCTGAAAAACATGGAACAAGAAAAAGAATGAAAACATCTTATATAAACTTCCAAATTTAGAGGCTACTCTTTTTAAAGTCGACAATGATCCACACACAAACCTAGACTTCACCCTAGATATTAAATCCGACACCAAAAATATGTATGATGAGCTTGATACTCTCTAGTAACAAAGAGCTAAGATTAAATGGACCATTGATGGTGAAAAAATACAAAATATTTTCACAAATGATGCAACAATAATGCCATATCAAACTCTATTTACAGTTTTACCATAATTTGGACAAACAAACACTTGATCACAAACTAAATCATCATATACTTCTATTGGGTTTTCAACACCAGAAAACCCATCCATCCATACACCTATCAATTGGACTAATCTATGTCCAAATACCATTGACACACCATATAATATCATTTCACCATTCACATAATCCGAACCTAAGAATGCTATCTTTGCTCTTGGTACAGACAAATCACTTGGTATCGATGGCCTAAGCACCGAGTTCTATCATTACCATGTGGGAACGTAAAGACTGACTTCATGAACCTACTCAATCATATCCATAACAATGGCAACATCCACGACAAAATTGAAGTACTAAACCACACTCATATAGGTTTGATAAAAAAGGTCAACCAACTAGACACTATCAACCAATTTACACTGACTAGTCAGATCAACATATCCAATAAATTCATTGCCAAAATTTGAATAGCAGAATGAAGCCATTTCTGAACAATATTATTGGACTAAAGCAATGCACTTTTCTCAAAAAGAGAAACATCCAAGATTAGTACAATATGGTAAATGAGACCGTACATACCTGTCATAAAAACAAAACACCTCTCCTAGAACTCAAAGTAGACTGAATTTTTTTTGACAATGTTAATTGGAACTTCGTCATTTACACGTTGTAGGGACACAAATTCCCTCAGAAATGGATCAAGTTAGAAACATGCCTACATCTCCACTAGAAAAATCTTCACCATCATAAATGACTCTCCTTTTGGATATTTTCAAATAAAAAATAGACTCATACAAGGTGACCCCCTATATCCATACTTTTTCAAAATGATCACATCATTACTGACCAATATTATTAAGATTGGCACGAAGAAAGGACTCATAGAATCCCTATCTGAATGTGATGAAAATAATATTCAATATGTTATGACACCATAATCCTTATAAAACCTAAAGATACATGTGTTCTTAGCTCCATATGTATTAAATGCAATCTTCTCATACATATCCCAGATCAAGATAAATCTGAAATAATTCATCCATCACTGGCATCTACATCCAACCCGACATCTTGAATATATATATATATATATATATATATATATATATATATATATATATATATATATATATATAATCCTATGAACATGTAAAATAGAAAACTCCCATTCACTTATCAGGGTCATCCTGTCACACCATTTCCTATTTCCAGACATACTTGGCAACCCATCATTGACAAGCTCACTCACTGCTCTCATCATGGACAAACAACTTCCTCAACTTAATAGGAAGACTCACTCTCTTGAATAGCTCATTGACTACAATCACTACATATTATCTCAATCCCAACCGCATTCCACTACAAGATAAGACTCAATCCCAACCGCATTCCACTACAAGATAAGACTCATCCTGTCACACCATTTCCTATTTCTAGACATACTTGGCAACCCATCATTGACAAGCTCACTCACTGCTCTCATCATGGACAAACAACTTCCTCAACTTAATAGGAAGACTCACTCTCCTTAATAGCTCATTGACTACAATCACTACATATTATCTCAATCCCAACCGCATTCCACTACAAGATAAGACTCTTAGAGCTATTGGTATCCTTAGTAAAACATTCTTTGAAACCACTTTTCTACTGGCACCGAAAAATCTAAAATTCACATGGTTAACTGGAATACCATTTACGTTCCTAAGAAGTTTGAGGGATGGGGCATCATCAACCTCAGAAAATCATTCTATCTACTTTATCACCAAAATTATTGGCTCACTTTCTTCCACACAAGTCAATATGTGCAAACCATTCATATTACAAGAATATTACCATAAAAAAAAATCATGGTAGACCATCGTTACATGCATAACCTCCCCATTGTGGAAATTATAAACAAACATACACGATCAAAATCCCCGTCCCCCACATGTCTCAAGTAACATAAATTTCTGATCAGATCCAAAGTACCATGACTCATACATACAGTAGCTGGACTGTAACATCTATATACGACAAAACATGAATAAAATTTAAGCACCACAAAAGCTGTCCCTCCTGACCAGCTACAGAAATAATTATCCCATATATTTCCTTGCCACTTTGATATCCCCTAATACTACAGAAAACATTATCCATGTTCTGGAAACTAATATTGCTGACCATATTTCATAGTCATGGGCAAGCACATACATATCTTTTGCTCACTTATAGGGGTGCTATTAGTAAGATGTCTAACATCGGAAAATTACATGCCCACTGAAACTAAGATAATCATTTTGGCTCACAATACAAAATAAAATTCTCACATACCAAGGACAAGATGTTACATGTGTCAAAATTAAACCGCATCACAAGCCATCTCTTCATACATTGTCCAATCAATACCTAGATTCAAAACCACTTCATCCGTACTCCAATAACAAATGTAGATACAAGTATACAACACCTTATCAACTACTAGAGCCCAATAAACCCGCAACATGAGTAGAAAACCATGACTGCTGCTATCATCTGGAACATTTGGATAAAAAGAAATACATGGAAACACAACAACCAAAACAATATCATCTATTATATAATATCAATATCAAATATTGAACATATATACACTTTTCCTCCATTGTATGTCTTCTCAATCTAGAGAATCGTGAGTATGAGACAATTAAGAATATTTTCAGAAACAACAGCAGTGAAGACAGACATATATACATTTTCTCCATTGCTTCACGATATTTTTTTATTTTTTTTTCTCGAACTCATAGACACACATCTAGCGTTGTCCAAGTATTTTACCCTGTACTGTTGATTTGTTTGCAAATCCTACTATCTATAGATGGAATTTTCATAATAAAAAAACATTGAGATGGTAGGACGCAAACTTTCACCTTTTCCTTTACCTGTCGTGCTCTAATATCTAATTTTTCTTTAAACATAGGCATTATTATCTAAATTGCATGTGGTATGTGTGTTTATTGTTGCAACGTGTGTGTTTGTGATTGTTTGTTATTTTCCACAACCCATCGGCCAACTTAGAATGCTCAGGATTTGCTGTTCCTAATTAAAGAAGGTGTAGGCTGCACCTTGTATGTGATGAAGCCACCTGTTAAATGAATACAATCCGCACCCTACAAACCGGTGGGTAGTGACACGTGCTGATTGATAAACGTAGGAACAGCCTGCTCCTGATAAAATCAGGAACAGCAAATCTGCACTCAACTTAGAAGCGCTGAAGTAATGAAGCTGTCAAGTAATGAAGAAACGAACTAAAACGGCTCTCTTATTCATATTGTACGTGGCAACGAAACATTAGTACCGATTGTCTAATGGCGTAGATTTCGCACATCCTCATTTACACACTACAGGAGAGCCCGCACCGCACGGTCATGCAAGCCGTGTATCTACTCTTCGAGGAAGAAGCCGACCATCCAGCGGCTGAGACCCCGGCCGCCGAATCCGCCGCCACTGCCGCCTTGCTGAAACTGCTGCTGGCATTGCTGCACGCACTGTAAGCGGCTCTGGCCTTGCTCGCCCTGGCACATCTGGTGGCACATAGCCTGCGGGTATTGCGAGCTGCTGCTGCCACGGGGGTTGACGTCGTCGACTACTTGAGCAACGAAGCTACCGCTGCTGCCGCCCTGACCCTGCTGCTGTTGGATCTGTTGGCACTCCCTTAGACACTGCTGGATTCTGGGGCCTGTCTGGGTCTGTTGGCAAAGCTGTGCGCACTGGCCGTATTGGCTGCTTCCTTGGCTACTGCTGCCATGGGGGAATTGGCTGCTTCCTTGGCTGCTGCTTCCATAGGGGAATTGGCTGCTTCCTTGGCTGCTGCTTCCATAGGGGAATTGGCTGCTTCCTTGGCTACCTTCTTGGGGGTATTGGCTGCCTCTGTGGGGGTTGATGTCATCGACTACCTGAGCAATGAAGCCTCCACCTCCGCTACCACCCTGCTGCTGCTGCTGCTGTCCCATAATCTCTTGGCACTCCTGAAGACACTGCTGGGGGCTCTGGCCTTGGCTTACACACCGCCTCTGGCACTGCTGGAATTGCTTCTTCTGCTTCTGCTGCTGCCCGCCTTTGTTCAAGATCTCCTCTTCCACCACGGCATCCAACACGCCGTAGGGTGATCCGAAGCCCTGACCACTGATTCCACCGCCTGAAAGCTGCTGGACGCAACGCCGCTGACATTGTTGAAGGCTCTGGCCTTGGAGGCTCTGTCCTTGGCTCTGGCATATCTGCCGGCACTGTTGGAGTAGCTGTTGGAGTTGCTGCTGCTGCTGCTGTTGCTGTTGGCCACCCTGGCCCCACTCCTCGTTATCTACCACTGCTTGCAAAATCTGAGGAGAGCCACTGCTTCCACCGCCGGAGAAGGGTCCCATGCCCTGCCCACCACTTCCCCCCTGATAGTAGGGTGGAATAGTTTGCCCACCTCTTCCACCGCCGGAGAAGGGTCCCATCTGCCCGCTACTGCTTCCGCTACCAGATAGCTGCTGGATGCATTTTCTGCGGCATTGTTGAGAGGTCTGGCCTCGGGTCTGGCACTGGCTCAAGCACTGTTGGAGTTGTTGCGTCTGCTGCTGCTGGCCGCCAATGCTCCAGAGTTCCTCATCCATTACAGCATCGAAATGGCCGTAGCCTTCCATGCCCCCGCCAATGCTTCCACTGCCGGAGAAGGGTCCAATGCCCCCGCCAATGCTTCCACTGCCGGAGTAGGGTCCGAAGCTCCCACTTCCGCTGCCGGAGTAGGGGTCAAAGCTCCCGCTTCCACTGCCGCTCCCGCCACTGAAACCACCGGAGAGCTTTTGCATGCATTGTCTCTCACACAGCTGAGGGCTTTGGCCTTGGATCGTGCATCTTAGCTTGCACTGTTGTAGCTGCTGCTGCTGGCCGCCACCCTGCTGCCCACTCTGGCTCCAGTGTCTCTCAGCGAAGGTTGCACTGAGACAAGACAGGAAGACAACGGCTGAGAGCACGAAGAGAGTTCGTTTGATCTTCATGGTGGCCATGGTTTGCTGCAAACGGGAAACGGAGATGGTTAGGTGCTGGATGATGGAAAAGAGTTATGCACTTCGTGTATTTGTAGCGTGGCCCCAAACGGATTGTTATGGCGCATGGCAAGTACGTGGCTCTCGAGTCTCGTTGTCGTCCCCACATGCATGCTTGATGCTAGCTCATCAAGGCAACGTGTTGTCCTGTAGAAACACGTCGCCGTAGATGTTTTTTTTTTTCTTCTACCATATGAGTTACATCCCCCGCCGTAGAAGCTTACTAGAACACAAGCGATGGCTGCGATAATGCCTAAGATCGACGAGTATATCTATTTCACATTCTGGAGTTGCTGCGTCTGTTGCGTTGTTGGGTAATCCAAATATTTTACCATGACCACCACATTGTGCATCAGAATGAACTAAGTACAGCAGAAGGGTGGAGCGGAGCTGGTGACCATCTCATGCTTGCTGGCGGAGAGCCAGGTGGTGGTGGAGTTGGTTCATTGAAAAATATAAAAATGATAATCACAGACACCTCGATTGTGACCTCCGTTATAAATTTATGAGCTACTCCCCTTCTTTTTAACATATACTCATCTACGACATGTCATATTACCTTGTTTCGTGACATTACAAAATATAAACCTTTAATAATTAAAGATAAAACGATAATGATGGATAAATTTGAGTCCTGCCCAAATGATTGGCTGCTCAGTGTTTTGTGGCATTGTCATACAAAATGTTGGATGTAATGACTAGCTAATGTCTTTCATTTCTCACAATTACATAGACTATTGAGAGGGGGAAGGGAGGTTTCAAAATATTATTCATTTGAAATTTTTATATGCAGTGTTCCAATTTTCTTCTAGAAGTACAAAATAGCACTTTTTGAGGTCAATATGTCCCCATTCAGGATGTATGGTTAGCAACATAACCTATACTTCTTAGAAGAGAATGCATTACCCTATTTGGAGCAAATGTCTCCTAGGACCCATTGTCCACTTGTGCAGGACAAAAGAAAAGTGCCTACATTTTGTCACTCTTAAATATATGTTTTTCCACATTTAAAACGTCGGCGAGAGTTGGCGCACTGGTTGAGGCTCGGGGGCCCCTAACAAGGGGTCACAGGCTCGAAACCCAACTGTAACACTATCGGAAATGAATTGAGCGTGTCAGGTCAGCCGACCTCTGATCTGGTTTAACCGGGTTCTCGGGTTTGCATGCTATTCGGCCCCCCCCCCAGGTAGGCGTCAGGCACAGCCCAACGGCGCTCCTGGGTCATAAAAGAAAAGTGTGGAAAACACATAGTTGCCACACTAGATAAAAACGTGGAAAATTGAATTAGGAAAGTCAACTACATATTTTTTCGCACTTTATCATGTGGTACTTGAATTATCCACATTTATTTTCGCACACCTTCTAACATGAAAATAAGATTACCCACACTTACTATCATGGCAAATTCATAGTACATTTTGTCTCTTATTTTGGAAAAAATAATATACACACTTAATAGCATGGAAAAATATTGCGATAAAACATTAAGCAATGTATGGAAATAAATAATTATGAAAAATTAAATACACAATTAACCATGTGGGCACATATGCATCATCATGCATCAGTACATGGACATGAATATCATGTTGCTGAAAGTCATGCACACTTATTTGTAACATAATTAGTACAAGCATTTACTTTCATATATGAGATAGATAAGATTAACAAACAACTTTGATATACATGATCTAATATAATGTTTTAACATGTACATGAGGTTCCAAGAAGCCACTGCCTTCATTGTCATGACAAAGGGGCATGGGTTTGTATTCACTTTTATATTGTCTTGAACTTAAAAGACCTCAATGGTTATCATCATGGTCATCAACTTGCATCACCAAGAAGCGAGAAGTAAAACACATCTCAACTATCTTATACCAGTTGTTTCTTATTTATGGAACCCATATTTATAGATTTTGATATAAATATTACAAAAAATATTTGTACACCATCGTCTTCATTGAACTTTAGTCTTTTATGCCAGTAGACAACTTATGACCAGCTGACATAGTATGCGAACAAGTTATCTTGTTTGTTTTATTAGTGAAATAGGTCAGCTTGAGCAACACTTTTTTTTCTTTATAATCTTCTCACCTACAATCCTTTATATTTTGCACCTCTTGCAACTTCATTAGGCCTTCACATTGTATGTACATGCATAGAACTGCAAGTTGTTCCTAGTGCATAGGAAGCACAAAAAATATCTTATAAAATGTTTGATTGAGAAATAAATGTTGTTTGCTTAAAATTTCAATATAAACTACAATTTACTCACCATGAAAATAAATACAAACTCCAATCACTTCGATATAGATAGGTAAAATGAACTTGTGTGATAGTGAACACCTTGACACATGTAGTTAGCTTCCTAACAAAATGTAGAATGTGTTTCCATCTTGATTCCTAGATCTAATACAAAAATAGGGATAATTGATTGAAGATCTTTGTAGAATATCATAAAGTAATTTATAGAACTATACTTGCACGCATAATGCCTTGCATTACAGTAGTAAATTCACACATACTAATGTGGAAGCTGCAACATCTAATCAAAATTCAAAGTGTGGTAGTTATAGTTATAAGACATCTAGGTTTCTAAGATAAGTATCAAATCATTTTAGTCTAAGAGGTTCTACAATCGATATTGTTGACATGGGACATATTTTTTCTTTGAAAAGACATTAATGGTAACACAAGTTGTATGTCATTTTGTAAGAAATTTATGAATAAAACATAAATCAAACGTACTTACAAGAAACAATACCTTTTTACATCACCCATTGCTCGAAAGGACATGACAGAGAGTTTATATGCCACTATCAAAACTTGTAAGGACTTTACAAACTTATAAGACACACTCATATATGGAGTAATCTATTAAAAACATATCAACTAGGGTTCAAAAATAAAATGTTGTACAAGAATTTTGGGAAAAAAGGAACATGAAAACATGAATAAAAAGGTGATAAGTAGACCCTTTTCCTCTAGTCATGTGGGTATGTTGGTTATTTTTTATGTGACTATGTTGATAAACTAGAAACTAATGAGAAATTTATTCAAAGGTTTATTTGTATTTTTAATTAGGTGTTGTTATACATTTGATTTGTTGTTTAGAACAAGGAACTCAGAATCTTAGTAGGGATGGCAAACCCAACCACTTCATCTACAATTAATCCTCGTTCAAACTCATCCACATTGATTGCAATTGGAATTTGAAGACCCAACCACTTCATACAGAACTAATCATCCTTCAAATCATATGAAACCTGTTGCAACTATGTTTTCCAAATCCTCTCCAAATTGAATACCCGTGCACGGATATCAAATTATACAGATGGGAGGAATGAAAATTGACATCATCTAGAGATGATTATGTAAATAAGAAAATTTTCAAGTATCCAACCTCTTTAAAATTGTCTCTTCCTCTTGTACATACCCCCACATCACCCCTACCTTGACAAGCCCCATGGAGTACCACTTCAATCCCACCCTCCTCTTATCCCACTATTCCACCCTTGACGAGACATCTTCTGATGCCTCCTCTTTGACATCATCACCTCATGAGGCCACACCCTAGTCCTCACCAGTGAGAGTTGTTGTCCAATGGCTTTGACCTCTCCCAATGATGGGCTAACTTAGACGATCATCGTCAAAAACTTTAATTTTTACCTTTGTGGCAACACTGTAAGAGATGGATACATAGATCATGCTCGGCTTTGAGTCACTTGACACTACAAGAAAAGAAGACATTAACGATCAAAATAACAACAAAGTTAATTCTTTGTCGTAATTGTTATCCTAATCGTGACCATTAAATTTTGTTGTCACTATTAACACACTTAATAAGGACTAAACATATTATCCATCCTAAATGTCATGTCTATTCCGTCGCTAAAATTGTTTTTTATACCTTATTTTTTGAACTTGCTTTCTTAAATTTGACTAATTTTTATTTTTTTTCTTAAACTACTTCATCTATCCGAACTTTGGGATGAAATCTATTCTCCAGCGTTTGCCCGCACGCCCCCAGTAATGCTCTTAGAATGCCCCAGTTAATTGATATTCTGATTGCCGCGCAACAAATTCCCGATCTAGTCGCCCACAAACACTAATCCACTCAGCTCCATCTTCGGCTCCGACTCCGAGAGTCGTTATTCTCCCAGTCATTCCCAACACGCCCAAGTGCAAGGAGAGAAGTAGATCCGTCTGTCCTACACCACTCCCTACGCCCTCTTCCCCATCGCTCGGCTTCCGGTTCCCTCCCACTCTTCTTTATCCTGGCAGTATTTTGTGGGTAGGCTCCAACAGACTACGACGGATCTATTGCAAAGAGGCAAGCACGATCCCAGATAGCGAGACTCTAGTAGCCGACGACTGGAGAGCTGACGAATGATCCAGTAAAAAAAGAAGCGACGACCAGAAAGGTGAGTAGGTGGCCGCCATTGTCAGTGAGGGACCTCCAATCAGTGTCAAACCTCACTACGATTTAGTATAAGAAATGACCAGATGTTGGTAATTGTAACCTGTGTTGTACTATGGGCAACAATGACTAGAAACTTTGTATTCACATGCGAGGACCAATCCCTTTCCCTTTCCCTTTTGTGGTATTCTCTGGTTGTTTATTTAGTGACGCAGTGGTCTTCCTAATTGAAAGAGTCAACCAATCATCTTTGTTCTTGAAAGAGTCAATGAAACCACCTACCGTTTAATTTTCTGTACGTCATTTACAACATCGCCTAAAGATTTTTGTCTTCACTTTTTATTTAGGAACTTCATTTCTTTGTCAATATCAATATACATATTGGAATTGCTTCTTGTATATTTTTGATAGTGATTACACACTTCCTGTAGGTAAACATAATTAAAGTCTATACAACCGTCTTGAACGGTCTAAATTTTGTACTAATATGTAAAAAGTATGTACTGATTTGTGTATTTTTCGTGAGGCTGTAAATATGTATCGGAAATATATAGCAATTATATATGAACCAACAACTCGATAAATCTTGCAATCATTAACAATACAATTCCTATTGTGCTTATAAAATTTATGTAGAAACTGTGTACATAATTTTGTACTGTATTATGTATAAATGTATATTGTAAAAATATATATTCGTTATAGTATAACAACCCAATAAAGGTAAAACAATTCTCCACTTATTTGTACGTGTTACTTTGGTATTGATAATTTAGTATACATATTTTGAATGTATAAAATGCATACCACATTATTTTTTTGTGTTTTTCATGTGTAAAAGTAGATGTACAGTGGTGTCGTACATATTTGTCCATTTTTTGTGCTAATGGCATTCTATTTACTACTGTTGATTACTTTCCTTTCATTTTTTGTTCCTTTTATTGGGCAAAGAAATATTGTCATTTCATTCATGTTATATACACTTGCTATCTCATATAATCTGTTCATTAAGATTTCTAATTCTAGTACTTAGATTAAAATGTGTACCGTCTAGCACTAGTAAAAATTGGGCCATTATTCACGAGTGAGTCCTGTCACAAACCCCTCTCTACAGGCCCTCAAAAATAGGGACGGTTGTGAGTCTGGCCCTGACAAATGGTCCGTGAAGAGAACTCACGTGACAAATACCAGTGGCCCTCACGAATACAATTGTCACAAACCAACTGACCCTCAAGAATGTTATATTGAGGGACTATTTAGCCTTCATAAATACATTTTTGAGGGACTATTTAGACTTCATAAATACATTTTTCAGGGACTATTTAGCCTTCATAATAACATTATTGAGGGCATGTTTAGTTCTCATAAATACATTTTTGAGGGACTTGATGGTCCTGGAGAATATATTTTTGAAGGGATAATACCTTCATTAATATTATTTTTGAGGGGCTATGTGGTCGTCATCATTGCAATTTTGATGGTCAATCTGGACCTTCATCAATATATTTATGAGGGACTACTGTAAATGATTTGGTTATTGATTATTGAATGATTTATTAAATTAATTAATTGTTACTATAGTGAATATCAAATTTTAAATGAAAACTTTGTATACATAACCTCAAGCAATATTTTTATACTAATTCATATGACATCATAAGAAGATTCAACACCAAAATGACACATAAAAAGGTTAAATCACCTCAAACCAATTTTTGTTATTGAAGCAAAATATTATCCATACATTGCGTGCTCAACGTTGATATAAATAAAGAGTACATATGGTTCTAAATTTTGAGATTGATGACAATCAACATATCATGTTAGAAACTCTTAAGATCTATAATGTCTCCATATTCCTTCAAATGGTGTGGTGCTCTTCATCAATGTCAGGCCTCATACGGTTAGGTACTTGAATATTCTTCTCCTAAAAATGACAAATCATTATATTAATAGAATTTAAAGTTAATACATAAATCATAGTACAACAAACAACTTACCCTTATATTTCGGTTTTTGTCTACTCCAAGGTGCATTGTTCGTAGAAATCCATCATTAAAAGTAATTCTACCCTATCTATATAAATACAAAAGGAATCAGAGTGAGTGCGAAGTAGAGATAAATGTAAGTGAACCAACATAGCAGCAACATGCACCTGTAAACTAAAATTATGATTGAACTTAGTACAAGGATGTGTATAAAAGCTGCATGACGGGTGATGATTGATTCAGCCCTATTTTAGGGCTTAATCTTGTGTCTTTTTGTTTTTCAATCACATCTATACCTGTTAGATTGCATGTCATTCCCCCTAATATGCTTATTTTATAAAATACACTTATGGACATTATTTGCAAGTTTTTCAGGTACTTGGACCACACTTGGATGGACGAGAGAGATGGAGGGGCCCAAAGAAGGCCCCAGAGCTCCCCCAACCTAACCCTAATGGGCAAGAGCCAAGCTTAAGTAAAGAAGTCCATGGATAATGAAATTTGAAGCTCAAAGTGCAAGCTAAGCCCCCAACACGGCCGTGGTAACACAGAACGGTCGTGCTGCAAATGAAGAAATCACATGAAAAATCTCAGTTTTGAAGAAGCTGCAGAGCATACTCTACCACGGTCGTTCTACGCAGCACGGCCGTGCTGCGACCACCCACCACGGCCGTGCCACGCAGCACGACTGTGCTACCAGATCCCACCACGGTCGTGTTGCGCTGCACGGCCGTGCTACCAACTCCCACCATGGCCGTGCTACGCAGCACGACTGTGCTACCCTCAACCCACCACGGCCGTGGCCATTTTTGACCACCAACCTGACATTTAGCCATTTTAAGCAACACGGCCGTTCTCTTCCACCACGACCGTGCTCACCTCTACCCACCACGTCCATGGTGACCACCACGGCCGTGGCCATTTTGGCCCATTTTTGACCACCAACCTGACATTTAGCCATTTTAACCAACACGACCATTCTCTTCCACCACGACCATGCTCACCCCTACCCACCACGGCCGTGGTGTCTCACCACGGCCGTGCCACACGTGTCCAGTGAAAAGTCTGACAAAGAAACAGATCTTTTGATAGTATTTTTTCTTTAGCTTAATCAATTTAAATAACAATGTCACACCTTCTGGACTAGATCCATCAAGTTAGTGAAAATAGTAAACATTTGATTCACTAGACATAATATTACACCTTATTATAAATAACTTAAACATAATGTGCCATCTCAAATATAACATTCTAGGCAACAGATTGAAGAAATATAAGTAGTTGGTTTATAAAAAAGAGAGAACGTAAATAAATATATATGAGTTTCTGATATAAAAAGAGAGAACTAATACCCACCCAAATAAATCCAACATGATTAATGAACATTTACATTGCTATATGATAATTTTGAGGTTGTTCATGTTATTTACAATGTAATGTCAATGGTATTCATCATCCTCGAACATGATTATCAAAATAGTATGTTAAAACTTTTCCAACCAAAGAAATTAATAATGATTGCTTAAACATAATGATCTAAAGAAATGGTATAGCCGCATATTGAATAAGTAAAGAAAATGAAAAGGAACGTTTTTCAGTAAACCTTTTTGGGATCATATGCAGACCTACCATATACATAATCATGATCTTGGACATGAAAAAAAAACCCATGCTTGTAAGTGTTCACTTGCTGTGAGTATGAGTTGTACCAAATAAATACTTCCCTTGAAAAAAATAACTCCTAAAGCATGCAATAGATGTATTGAAGAAGCTGGAGCAGAGCACTAGAGGCAGAATAAGAAGAGGGAAACAACAATAGCAGCATTATTCCAGGCCTACAGGATACAGGAAGACAATAAAAGAGTGTCATAATACAAGTAACATGCTCAAAGTGGCACAGATATGAGTGGTCGGTAATTCAGATGCATAATGCAGACCTTTTGACAAAAATGTATATCATAGAGAAATGGCACTAAAGAAGGCATATTTCATCAGTGTATGTATATCATAGTGCAGGTAGATTGCTGCAATATCACCACCTATTTTCTGAGATGTATACATCTTATAGAAAACAGAGAACAAAATAACAATGCACTATAATAAACTATTAACTTATTAAGTAAGTTATTTTAGACAGATGGAGGATGTAAGAAGTTTCGAACACATATTATCCTGGAACATATCATAAGAACATGATAAGACTACTATATATCATGATTTATAATCTGATTATAGACATAATATAAAAGATGCTTTAGGGAACATTGCAGCAAATGGCACGATGGAAAAGTTCTGGTAATCTACAATGTGAAGTTGATAGACTCTTACTATTCTGATTTAATACCCTAGACAATAGACACTAAAGTTTGTTTTCTCACAATATTCATGCTCCTTACCATCCAACAAATTCTCAAGGTCACCAGCATTTATTCGTATGTAATGAGTAGAGATTGGGGGTGGAGGTGGCCAAAGTAATATTGTTAAACATTTAAAACAAACAACTTAAACACCATATACAAGATCCATAATTTATTCGTACACAGAAGCATAATCATTTAGACTTACGTCAGAAAGTAAGGGAGTAAGAAATCAACATTCTTAATCATGTTAAAATCTGCTATCTAGATATTAAACCATTCATACAAAGTCTAACCCGGGTAGCGCACAATTGGATAAGGTAAAATAAATGAAAAGCTATGCATGGGAGAGAAGAGAGAAAGAACTTATCTAGGAGGAGCATGAACTTATGCAATGTAAATAATAGTTTAGATATAAAATGAATTTTAGATACCACAATGTTGTCATCATCATTATCATGAGATAAACCAAATAAAAATGTGGGCCTTTGGTAGTGTTTGGCATGCTGATCAAGAAAACCCAGTAAAAATAGTCCATCCGTTGAAAATGCATGTATAGGAATATTGATATTAGAAAGAAACTTTATTGTCAACATTCTAATAATGAAGAAGGAATAGACAAAAAGTAATCTCATAATGCAAGGAACAAACAGAAACCAAGCTTGAGGTAATTTCATTAGATAATGATAATTATGGGGTAAGTAGTTTGAGAATGGAAATTCAATTATATGTCTATATCACCCTGTTAAGAACCAGATTACCTACATTTGGCATTCTATCATGATATCTATGTAAGTTGTCATCAATTTGATAACACAAGTTAGAAGTAAAGACCATGGTGATTACCATATTAGCTTTTCTCATAGCAACCCCCCTTTTCGTTTAGGAAAGACGTTGCACATGACCTTGATAATTTCTTCAACTTATTCTTTGAGAATGATTTTCTAGGAATGTTAGGCATGCTGACATTAGTTTTAGGCTTCAACTTAGTTTTGCTTCCTTGGAATTGGAAGGAAGCTTGTTACCATAGCACGCCCTTCTTAAGGAGGGTTCTTGTCACTAGCATCTCCATGTGCTGCACTCACTGCACAAGTTGGTTTGACATGATCTAAGGCTGAGTTGGTCTGCATGAGTTATTTTTCTTGAATGAATGTTCTCTTATCCTTAATATAAACTAATACGTGGTTTGTATAGATGGAATCTCTTTCTAACATTCTATGGACACGATCTCATTATGGATTATGAATTGGAACTAAACTATTGGAGGTTAGTAATCCATGATTCATCTAATGATTCTTTCATTTTATAAGTTGTTAATCTTGGCCTATGAACTCATCATTTACTGGATTTATGTGCAGGTGCTATGGTCTTGTGGGACTAAATAGTTGTGGCATAGAACACTCCTCCCAGCTATTAGGTGTACATTATTGCATATACCTAATCATATGAATATTTAAAACTTAAGTTGTATCATTGAAACTTCCGATTTCTCTGCACTTGAGGCTATCATTAAGTATGATGAGGACATGTTGAAATTGGAAAAGGAATATGAGTTAATGGCACAAGAGCTTTGCTCTTATCCCCTACCAATTAGCAAACACTTATCTCTAAGGGGATTATTGTGTACAAAATAAAACATATACATGCTCTGGATTCTAGAAAAATTAAGATGATGGAGGTGGGGAAGCTCTCGATCATAACTATGAACATATTAAGGAAATGGATGCATCTGGTACAGAGAAGCTTGTTTCTAAAATTTTATGTGGTTTTAACTTTGATATGAAAATAAAAGCCCAAAAAAGAATGTGAATGTACTATTATAAATGGTCAGTGAAGGCCTGACTGTGCAAGATGTGTAGTAGACAACTTCTTGTACCCACATCTTATATAGATTTATCATGTCATCTTAAAAATAATAGACTACTTGCACTTGAGTAAAATATTCTAAAGCTAGAAAAAGTTTCCAGTATATGTTTACACTTATTGATATAAATATCATCTAGCTACAATACTTTGACAAACAAACTACTTTAACATCACAATCTCCCCTTTACAACTGATTGAGGATCATAAACTTCCAAGAAAGTACTGACTTGAGTTAGAGCAAAGGATCACAATGAAAAAATCACAATGAAGACCATATTACTATATCATAAGAGGACAAATCATGTTCTTTTCTATACTAACCGAATCAAGTTGAATGAATAGAAGGAAACTGTGCTGAGACTCAGTGAACCAACAAGACTACCTGCTGCAAATTTTGGGTGTGCCAATGGTGTCACATACCATCTAGTTCCTGCTGACCCATAATTGGCTTCCTAGTTTTCTCCATCATGTTCTGCCATGCCAAGCCTCCAGCTTCTTCACCACCATCCCAGAATGCCACTGTGATAATCACCAACGCCCCCCTGTAGTGATCCTATCGTGCATCTCATCCTTGGCTGCTATAGAGGCCTTGTCCTACGATTCCTCCTCCACCCAATGGGTCAGCGTGTTAGGCTATGAAGGCTTCATGGACAGGTTTTCGATGGGTGGTAGAGGGAATCAAAAGATGAATGGAAGCACCAAGTGTGGAGGTAAGCAAGGTGCCGATTGGGGTGGAGATGGGGTAGTCGAAAGGACCTTTCAAGATGGCTCATAGGCCAATGATAGCCTGACGACTGTAGATAGAAAAAGGAGGTCGACATGGATCATCGACGGTGTTAGGCTCTTCTCATGGTGGCCGACCTTTCCTCAAAATTATCATATAGAAATGTAAATGTTAATTAATCATGTTGGATTTATTTGGGTGGGTATTAGTTTGGGTCAGATGACTGTTATAGCTTTTAAAAATCCAATGTACGTACATTAAACTACCAGATAATAAACTATCACCTTAACTCTAAACTCTTTTCCTTCAGGGAGTAATGACTCTATAACACTAGGGTGACATATAAACATCAACCATATTTACAAGGAATAAAGAAACTAAGTTTACATTACAAAATTCATTCTTGAAAGATTCAACAAATGTAAACCAAGGTTGAACAAGGTCAATAAATCTACCATGAACCAACTAAGTCTAATTTTTTTGCTTAATAAAGATATAAGATAGCAACTCCATGAATACTATGAAAACAAAATTCAATAACAACAACTTAAAGCACATAACACAACATAGGTAACATTCATTCTGCAAGTATTGTATGGTTTGCACAATCAAATTTATGAATTATTGATGTATTAGAAGAGAATAATAGTAATCTATATTAACTTGCATTTACATACCATGATAACTATGTTGGTCATGTTGTTGAAGGGTAAGGCACTTTCCTCCACTAATGAGTAGCTCATGTACGACATAGCATAGCACATACAACTCTCATTTGTAATTTTGTCCTATGTGATCATCAGTTGCAATGAGTATGGATTCATACCTAGTTAGAAATTCCACATTGCTGTTAGTAAAAAGAGAAAAAGGCTGACATTCTCTTATGACAAATCTAATTAACAAAGGGGAAAACAAGAGGTTATAACAACCATCAAAACATTCCCATGAACAGAAAGCCACATCATGAATAGATAAAAAGTAGAAAGGTTTACAAAATTGTCCCCCAAATAGTACAAACCAATAGGCAAGGACACACCCCAGAAAAACAAAAGGCAAAACCTATAATGAAGATATCTTTAAAGGAAGCAACAAAAAAAAATTGACTTCCTATAGGAGAGATGATATCCTTAAAGGATATAGGAGTACTTCCACAATCTTTTCCAAAGCTTCTCCAAAGCTTCATGGCATAATCACATGTAAAAAATAAGTGGTTCAAAGATTCTTCATTATTCATTAATGAAAGGGAATGGGCTAGTTGGCAGCTTCGCTAAATAGGCTCAAACATTCTACAGTCTCATCCTGACTGAATCCCCTACTTCAGTCAGCTATATGAATTTGATAAAGTTGGAATTATAGACAATGAACTTGACAGTAGTAGGGAAGGTGGATCAATGACTTCAAGTCATCATATAGACAATGAAAATATAATTTACCCACTAGTAAAAGTATTGCAAGAAATCCTAGTAGGACTTGAGTGTGTAGGACAAAACTGAACCCAACAACTAGTTTAAAAGTAATAAAAAGTTGAAGTTGAGACTGATAGGGAAAACCAATCACATAGTCTGAAGTGAAAAATAATCTACTTTCATCAGAATTAAAACTGTATTTAAGAAGTAGAGAGCAGCAACCAATCTTCTTTTTAGCATCTATCTATTTTATGAGGAATTATAACTTCAGTATAGGCCCATTCAACTTATCTTTGTTATAATTGCCATTGTTACTTCACTGATTTTCTTTTGGTTTCTAACTAACTACATTGCCTTTTATAAAGATCCAACATCGGCCATCCAAGCATGGTAATGTGTCTGCAATAGTTAAAGGGGTGTGCGTTGGATTTGAGGAGGCTTAGAGATGTAAATGAAATGTGATGTCATTGTAAAGGGGTGAGAGTACACATGTTTGATATATCTAGAAAAAGGTCAGACTAATCTAAAATACATGTAATCTAATACCTTTGCTAAGATTTCAATAGGTAGCCGCCCAAAGATGTTCAATAGCACTTCATCTGAGAGATCATCGATCTGGGTTAAGATCCCAGCAGGGTCGGAATTGGATGGTCCTCTGACGACATTTGATGACATTTGAACTGATTCCGACGACATTTTACGGCAGGGTCAGAATTGCTCCCCATCTGAACTGATTTTGACGACATTTGACGACAGCGACAACCTCGTGCAGAACCTATCGACGGCGACCATAGTGGAGTTGGGGGCAGCTGTTGGCACAATGGAGGCGAGGGCACCTGTCGGCGGCGACCGTAGAACAGCAAAATAAAACTCAAACCATCAAACTGGCCAAAGGAACTCATTTCGCATGTCGTCGACCGTAGGAGTGCAGGGTGATCTCCATTGATCCATTATCATGTGTCGGATTGACTACCATTCGATCATTGACTTTGATGTATAAAAACTCCGGCTCCTGGAGTTGATGGTCGTTAACGCCACCAGAACCTCGGAGGCCAAACGCGGAGCGTTCCACCTGCTCCCTACTTGATGAGGAACGCAAAGGATGCGCCTTTTGGAATCGGCATGGCCGGTACCTTCCTCACTACCGTAGAGGTTTTGGGGGCGTCGACACCTAGGGCGAAGAAGGAACGGAAGCACCTCGCGATCGGCTAGCCTCTCCACCGCGACCCTCTCCAAACTGAACCAGGACACACACGGTGCGGGAGGGAGTACAGAGTGAGAGGGGATGGTTTATTTTTTATTTATTTTTGATTTGCAAATGTTGTGTTTTAGAATGGAGGAAGGGTTATGAGATGGAGGGAAATATTTGGCATGGCATTTTTTACGGGGTGATTAGTGAGTAATGTAATTGTGAGGCATTAGTGTTCACATAAAAGGTCTAAGTATGTACAAAATACGGTTGAGGGATTTGGTCCCATGTTTGAAGGATGATCCCTCACAAATAGACATCATTATTCATGATTTTTGGTTCCTCACAAATGTACTTCAATAAAGGCCAAATTTTTTGTAGTGTAGGATGTTTTCAACAAAATATATAAGTCAGCCACAAATTCTCATAAATTTAATGTTTATTAGAAGTTCATGTCTTAGTTTATTCTATGATATTTAAAAAACATTGTGGTAGTAAGAAATTTGACCTATGATGCTCGAGGCCTCATCGAATCTCCATAGCTAGCTCCACTACTCTCTCCAATAAGGTTGCCCCTCTCCCAAATTTTTTGAAAACTTGTTAAAAGTCTGTTAATTAGCGTGCTATTATATAGTTGGCTATTAAGGAAAACTAAGAGGCAACCTAAGTAATAAAATCAGCAGAAGGATAGATTCTCAGGCTTTACGCAAGATTATATTTCATTATGTTTTTAATTTTTTTGTTGTTCGTGGATCTAAAACACAATATGGGTTCTTCTTAAGATCTAACACATATACCATTCCGTTTTCTTTTTGGGTTTTTCATAGGATCTCATTACTGTCATTTTTCTACTGCTACTCCTGCATTGTCCCTTTATTCATGTATTTTTCTTCCTTTTCTTCTTTATGTAGTACCAGCCGGTGGATAGAGGGTGATCCAAGGTCGAGGGAAAGGTAGTGGACTCAAGGTAGGAGGAAGGGAGGGCTTGAGTAGGAGGCTACCACTGTAAGACTATGACAAGGAAGGCAATAGGATTGATGTTTACTTCTAGCACAACTACAGGGTATGTTATTTCATATTTGTCTTACTTATTTGATCTATTCCTGTGAATACACTGACTCAACTATTGATTGTTATTGTTGGTGGGTCTTTTGTGATGTGTCTTTTGGTGAATTGTGGGTTTTAGATTGCCGACTATAACAACATAGGTTTCTGAATTTTGAATCTTTGACAAACATCAATTTAGAAGTCTTGTAGATTTTGTGATCCATGTGTGCGAAGGAGAAAAAAAAATCAATTCATGGGAGAAAATTTAGCAGTTGTATAGTGTTCAAAATTATTTGAAAACTTTAATGCAGTAGATTCTTCTTATGTATGTTATGCATGCTCATTGGTACTCTTTATTCTTCATGTTATTATTTCTAACACCACTTTGGATTAAAAAGCATTCTTCCAAGGTCACTTCATAATCCCTAATAAGCCCATTATTAGTCGACAACCTTCTTTTATTAATGCATATTTTTTTACTGTTAATTATAATTGAGAGTCAAGAAACAATATATTTTTGATGTCGTAAGCATTTAATAAAAATAAATTTATGGACATAAGTAACTGAAGAAGCATTTTTGGTATAATATACATTTATCATATATATAATTTTTTACATATTTATTTGGGTAGTAAAATATGCTATTTAGTTGAAGCCATGCATATTTTTGCAGTAATCTTCCTTTTTTACTTAGATATTTTTCTTTTAGGATATCTAATGGGAGAATGCTTACAATTGTATGTGGACAAAGAACAAATATGCTAGCTATCAATATTTATTAGAAGCTACATCAATCACATTTGGGAAATTTTTTAAAAATGTGATTAGGTAGTAAATCATTCTATGTAGTGATAGTTATGCACATTTATGAAGTAATATTACTTTTACGGTAGATATTTTTCTTTTAGGATCTATCAGCGGTAGAACTCATGCAACTGAAAAATAAATAAATTACTATTTTAGACCAGACTAGTCAACACATACATGCCACACATGTAAAAAATAAAGTTTGAAACACTTTACAGTTGTATAGTTTTTTTTTTTACATTTTATCTATTAGCTTTAAAATTGGTTGTTTTGTTATCTTTATATGACTTCATGTAATAAATATTAAGCAATTTAATGATTTAATATCATTTTTATAAAGTACAATAAACATGTACCTAGTTAAGATATTATCTACTATGGTACCATTTATCTTTATAAAAGTATATTTAGTTATATTATGTAGAGGACACATGGAAAAAAAGAGTTGAGATGCATATTTTTAGATTTTGTGATCTCGTTGGAGATTTTCTACATGAGAAAATCACTCCATATCCCATTATAATAAATGTGTTTCGTGGTTATGGTTTTGTCATAAAGATTTCATATATTAAGATTATGGGAATAAAAGAAGATGTATAATATACAAAAAATTGTCATAGAGATATATGATAGAAAGATTGTATATATTACAATAAACACATATAGTATGAAGTGTATTCTTGGAAGAGAGAGAATCATAAAAATATTGAGCATTAAAAATAGAGTATAATGATTGGTTAGATTTTTAAAAAGGAGACTGGTCAGTCTACAGAATTGGTTAGTATAATTTTCAAACATTAAAGATAACAACAGGAGTAAACTACTGAAATGCAGACCACTAAAATGTGAATCAATGATGACCTTTCACCACTCTATAAAAATACCACTAACCACAAGAGACGAAAACCATAAGTCCAACACCTAATAGGGATCCTCATATCTCAAACTAACATCGCTATCTTCAAATGCAAATTTAATAGGACCTAAAAAATACCACAAGATTCCCATCCTTCTAAAATTAACATAAGAGGTCTACTCAAATTAACAGAAGAGTTTTAATAAATTAACAGTATCTTATGAAATTTAATGTCTTGGAGGTGTTATGTGCTCTATTGTTTTATATCAAACTTGACCTTGTAATCATTTCACACAACAATAGATCCCTGGTTGCAATAGCCCAGATGATCATCTCTTAAAATTCTACTGCAAAATGGATCATGCTATCTCTATAGGTGATGATATTCATAATCCTCACACCTATATTTCTTGTTCACAAACATGTCCTTCATTCTTTTCACGCTACCGTAGAGCATCTATCACACTCAATGATCCACCAGAAATCACTACTTGGTGTTTCCACATGCCACAATGACATTGTGGTTTGAACCCAATAGTGGAAGCATAGAAGTGGAGGAGAGATAAGAATTAATGAAATGAGATAAGAAATGATGTCAAATAGCTCTCAACAATAGGTTTTGGATGAACAATAAAAGAAAACTAGAACCAATATGAGGAAAAGATATATAAAAAATAAGAGGGCGAAGAAGAAAAAGATGAGGAAACCATGGTTGAGTTGAAAATATGGACTGAAGTGCAAGAAATATAGGAGATACAAATGTATGTCAGTAAAAACCAAGATGATGTAGAATCGAGAGGCCGAATAATGAGGGATGAATACATAGGAGGATAAAAATTCACTATAAGGAGGTGGAGGAAGAGATGACGAGGCGGTTCATGAACTGTGATTCTGAGGAACTCTGCTCATGAGGTTGATGAATCTAATTACTAAAGATTTTTGAAGTACACCTAATATGAGTCAGGAAACAATGCATATTATTAGCACAAAAAACTCACATTCTACATATCACTTGATATTAATAAAACTTCTTGTAGGAAGTAAATCTAATACTAGCCACACGAACTCACCTAATAATACTACACAAACACACCTAAATTTATATTTAAATTTTCTTGGAAACCAACTTCCATTTGTAGTACTAAAGATGTTTAAATTATTTTCATGCATATTATCGTTATGCTTTGAAGATTTAGAAGATGTCATGAATCTTCTCTGAACCTCTGTGTGATTGTTCACCCATCATAGAAAGCCAGAAGCTTATGATAATAGGCTGAGGTTGAGTCTGGATAAACACAACTTCATTGTAGCTCTTTCAAGAAGCTAGTCAGTAGACAGAGAACTGTTAGCACCAAATTCATACAACATCACTTGGACCAACATACATGAGTTCAGTCACACAACATATATTGTATTAGAATATGATTTCCAATAGTCAATTTTAGTTTCAATACCTATTATATATAAGGTTGTGGAATGAGTGTTCATTTAGTTATTTCTTCACTAGATTGGGATGTTTAAAAGTGAGAACAACAATAGACATAAGGAGTTCACATACTATCAATCAGGTTGAAAAACTCACTCTTCCATAAATGTATCTAGCATGGTTCCTCATGCATTCTATCTCAGACCTCCTCTCGCATAGGACACATGCTGCATGGGGAAAGCCGAGGTGTGGGTAAATGAACAGAGTGTTGGTAGGTATTCCTCTAGCTCTTGCATTAGGGGATGACATTTGTCAGTATCATGCAAGATTACCAATATTGCCAACTTCCAATGTAGTGTTGCTCTCAAAGAAATGACTTATCTTGGCCTATTTTTTCAAATTATTTCCCTTTTATCTCCATGATAGGTTTGATTGTGGTTTTGATCATAGGTTAAACAATTAAACATTTAGTTTGCAATGCACTTCACTTAATATCAGATATTTTCCTACTGTGAAGTGGTGCGACATTATGGGCATAGGTGTAATCCACAATATTGATGTGTTTAATATCAAAGCTAGATAATTATTTTATCCAGGAATTGACCTTTTTTAGAAAATACATCATGGGTCCCCTACCTCTTCTCACATTCTAGTAGGACTTGAAAATAGTAAGTACATCAGTTTTTGTTCTCTAAAACTTCAGTTTTGCAACAACACCGACTCTCACTAAGATTGTGTAACATTTAGCAAAAGCTATTGTTCAAACTCCTTTGAAGGTGTTTGAGGTAGCAGCCACAAGATAACCATTTTTGTCTTTGATAAAAGTAGCTGAGAAGGTGGTTTCCTTCACCAGGATGGCAACATGAATGTAAATTTTTATGATCCCATGATATGGTGGCAGTCAAGGCAAGCACTTGATAATGTGTTGAGACCTGGTGCTAATGGTTCCCCTAATTGACATAGTTTAGACCTAAAATTCTTAAAATAATTTTCTTTTACCGAATACAATTTATTTAACCTCAGCATAAGAAATACAAACAAACACACTACAATATTTAAAGCATTGATCTTACATTATGACTACCTCCATCCATTTCTTTTAGCTCTCAGTTATGACTAGTTCAACCATTATATAGAAAAAACAAGAGTGCATCATGAGATGTCGACTGAATTACATTCTATTTACCTGTTATGTCATGCCTTTGTTATTATTAATTGGGTTTGGGTCATATTGTCTCACTTTGAGTGTAATATTTATAAATAATTATATATAGTTCCAGAGCATTGGATATATAAACGCATGAAGGAGTGGAGTTGTGTGCCGTAGTTGTGCAACTTTTTGTATAAAGGTAATCTACAAGAGGAGAAAATTCTTGAATTTAACACCAACTTGAGTGTTTATCTTATTTAATTTCTAAAAATAATGTGAATTCTCCTTTGTAGAAAATGGCACCAGACAAGGAATGGATTAGACTTGTTGATGATAGACTTGATGATCTAGCATATAGAATTGGTGTTGTAGAGTTTCTTATCTATGCATGTCAAAAGATTGGTGCAAATGAAATCAGATGTCCCTGTGTTCGTTGTGTCAATACTACTTATATGCCACATGATGTGGTGAAAACACACTTGATGGTTTATGGCATTTTGAGGAGTTATACTCTTTGGTATCATCACGGTGAGACAGGACATGAAAGTGAGTCTGATTCAGATAGTTTAGACAATAATAACGAAGAGGATAATGAAGTCGATGATGAGACGCTAGATCTTCTTGAAGAAATGCACCCTAGTTCACATAATCTTGATAAGAACGATGGAGAAATGGGATATTCCAACCATGATGATCATGATGAAGAACCTAATACTGAGGCTAAAAAGTTTTTTAGGTTGTTGGATGACCTAAATCAACCTCTCTATAAGGGATCAAAGGGGTCTAAATTATCTGCCTTGATAAAGTTGCTTCATCTCAAGAACCTTGGAAGATGGAGTAATCATTCTTTTACAATGCTACTTGAACTGTTGAAAGATGAACTATTCCCAGCCGATTCAACATTGCCTAGCTCTTATTATGAAGCAAAGAAGACAATTAAAGATCTTGGTTGCTCATATGACAAGATTGACGCGTGAGTGAATGACTGTATGTTGTTTTGGATGGAAGATCGTGGACTTGATAAATGTAAACTTTGCAATACCTCAAAATGGAAGTATCACAAGCGCAATGGGGAAGAGAAACTAAAAGCAAATGGAAAGAAAAGTACCGGTAATGATCTTGCGCTACTTTCCACTAAAGCCTTGCCTTCAGAAATTATTTATGTCCTCAAAAACATCTTCATTAATGAGGTGGCATCATGATAAGGAAGATGACAGAGATCTGCAGCATCCGGCTGATTCCTTAGCATGGAAAAAGTTTAATGAGCTTCATGGTACTTTTTCAGCAGAGCCGAGGAATGTTAGACTAGGCCTTGCTAGTGATGGTTTTCAACCATTTAACAATTCTAGGTCATCATATAGCACTTGGCCCGTGATTCTTATTCCATAAAACTTGCCTCCTTGGATGTGCATGAAGCAAACCAATCTCATTTTGTCCATGTTGATTCCAGGCCCTAATGGTCCAGGTAATTGTATTGATATTTATTTGCAACCTCTAATAGATGAATTATTGGAGCTTTGGAATATCGATATACAAACATTTGATGCAACCACACATCAAAATTTTAATCTTCGTGCTATTGTTTTGTAGACCATCAATGATTTTCCTGCATATGGAATTTTATCTGGATGGAGTACCAAGGGAAAACTTTCTTGCACATGTTGTCATAAGGGTACTCATTCTATTAGACTGGATAATGGTGCAAAAGAATGCTTCATGGGCCATAGGCATTATTTTCCTTTGAATCATTGGTGGAGAAAGAATAAATCTGCATTTGATGGCACTATTGAGAAGGGCACACCATCTACACCACTAAGTGGTGATGATGTCCTCATTCAAGTGCAAAGTCTGGAAGGAAAGGTTCTAAGCAAATGCTCAAGAAAGGTATCTCATAAGAGTAGGGGGGATAACTGGAACAAGAAAAGCATTTTCTTTAAGCTTTCATACTGGAAAGATTTGTTGATACGTCATACTTTAGATGTGATGCACATAGAGAAAAATATATGTGATAGTATTCTCGGAACTCTTATGAATGTGAAAAATAAGACAAATGACAACTATAAGTCTCGTCTTGATTTACAAGCAATGAATATTAGACAAGAGCTGCACCCAGTGATAAGTGGAGGGAAAACAATACTGCCTGATGCATCATTCACATTATCTCTAGATGGGAAACATAAGTTTTTGAGACTTTTGAAGGATTTAAAGGTACCATATGGTTTTTCTTAAAACATTTCACAATGTGTGAACCTTAAAGAAAATAAACTTTCAAGATTGAAGAGTCATGACCATCATATTCTATTACACCACATACTCCATCTTGCATTGTGTGGCCTTCTTCCAAAAGATGTTTATGAACCACTTGTTGAGTTGTATTGTTTTTTCAAAATTTTGGGTTGTAAGTGCTTAAATATGGGAGTTTTGAAGAAAATCGAAGCTCAAATTCCGATTACACTTTGTAAGTTGGAGCAGATTTTTCCACCATCATTTTTTGACGTGATGTTGCATTTGCCTATTCATTTGTCACATGAGGCTATGTTATGTGGGCCTATTCATGATCACTAGATGTATCCAATAGAGAGATATCTATGTACATTAAAGTCCTATATTCGCAACAGATGTTGTCCAGAGGGTTCCATAGCAGAAGGTTATATAGCAGAAGAATGCATGAATCTATGTTCAAGATATTTGCATACTATAAAGATAAAGTTCAATCGTCTTGATAGAAATTATGATGAAGATGTCAATGAATCCACTGTATTATCTATTTTTGCATATAAGGGAAGAGGATTAGGATGTGGAACAACAAGATACCTCAATGTACTTGAGTGGGACAAAGCTCTTATATATATCTTAAACAATTGTGAGGAAGTCAAGCCATTGATTGAGTAAGCAATTCTCAAAATGTTTGTGAGACATTAATTGCTAAATTTTCTATTTCAATTTATTAATTTTATGTCATACATTTTCAATTTTTTCAAGAGAATATTTTCAAATTCAAGGAGTTGAACCAGATCAAATATCCATTACAGATTTAAATGAGAATTTCATTGAATGGTTTAAGATGAAATTAAGTTGGTCTATTAAGTTTATTTTTATAATGTATATACACTACTTTGATTTAATTTTTCTAAACTATTTTTTAGATTGGTGATCAACATGAGAATGATAATAGCAAGAAGACAGATGAGTTTCTTTCACTATCACATGGCCCGCTCAAATGTGTGACATGTTTCTATGGCTATGTAGTTAATGGATATCGGTTCCACACCAAGTCTCATGAGGAAAGAACAAGGTCACAATGCAGTGGAGTGATCATGGTTGGTGATGATGGCAGTGGAACTAACAAAGATTACTATTCTCAATTAATTGAGATTATAGAATTGCAATATTTGGGCAGTAAGCGAGTGATTTTATTTAAATGTGATTGGTTTGATGTTGCTAAGGGACTAAAGACTGATGAGTATGGTTTCATAAGTGTTGATTGTAAACGTATTTGGAAAACGTTTGAGCCATTTATATTAGCTACTCAAGCATCACAAGTGTTTTATGCAAAAGATCACATCAATAAGGGGTGGCATATTGTGACAAAGGTGGATCCACAAGACAAGTTGGAGCTAGTTGATGATATGGATTATGCACAAGAAGATCCCATTGTTATTTGATAATCTTAATTAGAATAGTTTTCCTGTATAAATACTTGTAAACATATAACATTTGTTTTAGTAGAACTTATGTATTTCATATTTCATTTGATGTTCTGGGTGTTAAATCATATAATGTTGTCAGTTATGTTTATTAATGTAAATCATTTTCAACCAATATTTGGTGTGCTGCAGAATAGTTATATTTGTACATAATTCATGTCTTTTACATTCTATGCGTTGCTTTTTCATTTATGTTGAATTTTGACACAATCATATTTATTAGTAGCTTGGTGATGATGCAGGAAGTTGGTTGCAGGCACATAAAAAACTGAGAAAGATGTAATGGCTAAGTCTAAGGCTAAGAAGTTCATCTCGCCGCAAAAATTAAGTGTAATGGGGAAGGGACGTGGTCATGGATTACAAATTAGAAGTCATTTGTTAAATCTTACAGGAGGGAGAAGCCATGGTGTTAGTGAGTCAAGTGACAAACATTTGTCTTTTTTGAATAGCTTATCTTCCAAACAAAGTAATATTGTACCTCGAGCTAGGATAGTTCCTATGTCAAAAACAATTGCTCCAGGTCCAACTAAAAATGATGACCATCCAACTGAAAATGCTGATCCACCAACTGAAAATGCTCCAGCTTGTGATGCTCCTTCAACTGCAAATGGTCCTTCCCAAATAGAATTTGTTCCTACACCTTTTGAGGAAGATCCTACTGAACAAGAGGAGTATATGGATACTGAAGTGATACCCTCTCATACCATCAATGATGAATCAATGTGTATGATCACTTTCCTTTATCATAAGTACTCTATTTTATATATATTAGATGATTGACCTATGATATATAGTGTTTATAGGCAACTGAATCTTTTTCAGCAATTTTCTTATGTATCATTGGTTATGTCTCCTTTGTGCTTTGTAGTGCTTGAAAGGCTATGTGTTTCTTGTGTCCATGTGTTGCATAAATACATACACTATATTTTTTTGATACAATATTATCTGAATGCTTCTTGTTACTTTATTGATTACAACCAATGTTGTTGAAAAGGCACTGAGACGCCGAGGACGTAACAAATGTAAAAAAGTGGCTAGACTAAGAGAAGGTGCCAAGTTAGATATTACCTTCTATTTAGGTCGCCCTGTTGGAAAAAATCACAAGGTCTGGAGTAGACATTTGGGAAGAATTGTTCATGATCGTAACATCTATCCAATAAAATTGTATTCATGGAATGATGTTATCGATAGACAAAAAGATCACATGTGGGCTGCAGTTGTGGTAAACTCTTCATAACCTTATTGTTATCTTCATTTGGTAGACATTCATGTTGTATTAATGTCCTTGTGGTATTAAACATGTATTAGGACAAAATCTCAAACAATAACATGGAAGATTATAAAGCTCTCACTCTAAAACATTTGAAAGAATTATGGATAAAGTGGAGGGCATCAATGCATCAAACAGTAAAGGGAATGGACATGCAACAACAACTACTAAAGAAACCTATGGCTATTGAAGTTGTCAGAGACTGGGAATGGCTTGTAAGAGAGATTTTTCATAGTGAAAAGTTTATGGTAACTTAATAAATTATTAACTTTTACATCAATTCAAGTTACTTGTACTTAAATTCCTAACTTTTCTTTTTCTATCAATGTGGAACTTAAATCAACTTTAGGCATCAAGTAAGAGAAACTCTAAAAATAGAGAAGGAATGAATAAGAAGTTACTTCATCGGACGGGTAGCATGCCTCTTAGAGACATATCATGGCATAAGGTTGTTCATATATGTTATTACTTTTTATCATTTGGTGTGTCTTTAGATATGCATATATTTAATTTCAGTAATACTACAGGGAGGAAAAGCGGGGAACCCACCTGACTTGGCAACAATGTACTTTGAAAGACACAAGAAGGGTGATACTTTAGCTACTATGGAGTCATCCCAAGTTCATGTAAGCATGCAAATACATAATATTGTTTATGTATTACTTATGAATATATTTTTTGTTATAGGAAAAAATCATTAGCATCCAACAAGCTAATCCATCTCTTCATCCTATTGAGGTTGCGGAAAAAGTCTATGGTGAATCAAAGACTAAGAAGTACATATCTGGTTATGGTGGAGGTGTAAAGCCAAGAGATATTAGAGGGCCAGACAAAATAAAAAGTTCCTTACTTGATGAACTTAAAGCAAAAGATCAGGCATTGAAAGACAAGGAAGAAGCTTTGAAAGTTCAAGAGCAAGCTCTTAAAGTAGTTGAAGATGAAAAGCGTGCCACACAAAAACATTTGGAGAATGTGGAAAATGTGCTAGACAGGATAGTCAGCAATCAGAAATTTCAAGAACTACTAGACTTTAGTGAGGATGATGGTGGTTATGCCTCTTCTCCGTCTATTTCAAAAAATGATATCTTAAATTAATTATGAGGTCAGTTCAGCAATGGATGAGGCTTTTTTGTACCATTTGCTATATGATGCATATACAAATATGTCATAACTTTCTTGAAACTAATGCTTTACTAGTATCTTGTAGGCATTAGAGCGGTGGTGATGTTTATCCATCTAGATTCCTTCATCTGGTTAAACTGGTGCTTGAGGCTCTTGAAATGTTTTGATACCAACGAAGGAAGAACATTCAAATATTTGTCTTTATATGTATTGTGTTAGATGTTCTTTCCCCCCTTTGTGAACAAAATATAGTGGTACTGTGAGAACAATTGATGCTTTTTGAAGTTAATGCACTTTCTTATTCTGTCTTGAACCTTGTGTGTCTTATCATTCTTCCAAAGATAGTTGTGTCGAGGATGATATGTTTTTTGAGATGATTTTTGATCAGATCTTTATTTTCATGGCATGGAGTTTATTATTTGCTGCTTGTGACAGTGGACAAAATGACTAAGTTGAATGTCTTGAGAATTTGGACTCAATGATAGTGGGCATTTATTAAATGTATTAGAATATGCCAGGGTACTTTCTACAGGTAGTGGTTGCCCTTGACCAAGTTATCAATGTTCCATAGATCGACATGAAATGGCTGGCATGTGTTTATGCACCATTCCTCCAGACCATCTTTTCCTCAGGAAGCTAGTGTCCCCATTGCTTCTAGTAGAAACCCTTCAAAGGGATTGTACTTGTTGTGCATCGAAGGGATCCATACTGATAACAGAAGCTTCATATTGATGATTTTTATACATGTTAAGTTAGTGATTTCGGGTTGTAAATAGATGCTTCAAAATAATAGTCTTTCTATTGATGCATATGGTCCCATTAGGAATAAAGATGGTGGCATGGCTGGCATGGACTATAATATCTATGAAAGGATTGCTTGTTTCTTATTTTTTCTTGTTTCCATGCAGGCTTTCCCATTTTTGTAGACATCACTGTGAAGCTCGCCGATAATAGAAAGGCAAGGAGGTGCTAGTTTGCTGTCCAGGAGGTAAATTTATACACTAATATATCAATTTTCACTTATAAGACTTATAGATTTTGACTATTAAGAAATATATCAATAGCTATCAAGATAAATTTATCATTGTATAATTACTTATGAACACATACACACATGGGAGTAAGATGTTAAGTGGGTTATATTGAAATTACACACACATTTACATGAGTTACACTTTATTTTTAACAAGTATTTAGTATGATATATTAGGCTTATTGATGCAGCCTTACGGAAATTTCAGACCTCAGTTACACACAATAAACCCACAAATATATGCATTTATATACTAACAAGTTGTGTGAGGTTTTGGTAGAACGATCACATCATTAATACATATTACATGTTCATGGTTATAATCCCATCAGCAGTTTAATATCCTAATATAGATAGTATACATATCTCTACTGAGTTACTAACATCTAGAACTTCTATACTTACATTGATGCACATTTACAGTTGTATATACTAGGGGTTTCATTGATTAGGAAGTCCTAATGTGTTAGGAATAGTCACAAATTATGTATTACCCATAACTTGAACATATCTGTAATGTATTTTTAGAACTAAATATGAACACAAGACATCACCTGTAGGTTGTCAGATGCATGCTAGACTTCTAGGGCCAGTTCACTATCCTTCCTAGTTTATGAGGCTGATCTAGTCATGGACTTCCCATGGACTTGGCCGAAGGTGAACCATCATCAATACAAGTGGAGGTGTTGGTAAGGATATCTCCTTGACACACATGAGATGGTTTTTTGGGTTTTGTATGATCATTGGAGGGATCCTCTATCTTGATTGGTGCCTTTGTGGGTGATGTAGTTACAACAGGTCGTTAGGAGAAGAAGCATAGTCATGGGCCAGTCAGGACAGGGTTCCCATGGTAGGTCATATTGCATAAAACTGTTAGACTCTTTGTAGGTTGTGCATTATGGGTTCTGGACACTTGACCGCCATAGAAATCCATCCACTGCAAGGTCAAGGGAGGGAGCATCCGTGGTTGCATTAAGCAATCTATGTAAGGCGTTGGTGCCCGAGCACTAAAAAACCACTTTAATCGTCCCTCTCCATCATTCACTGACATAAATCTAGAGGAGGAGGGACAAAGGGTGATGAAGGACACATACTACATCATGGCGGGCTTCTCCGTCACGAGACTGTATGGAGTCGATAACATGCAGCACTAGGACCCGCTCTACAATAGGGATTGTGCTTGCTGTGCATCGAAGGGATCCATACTGATAACAAAAGCTTGATACTGATGATTTTTATACATGTTAAGGTAGTGATTTCGGGTTGTAAATAGATGCTTCAAAATAATAGTCTTGCTATTGATGCATATGGTCCCATTAGGAATAAAGATGGTGGCTTTGTTGAAATGGCTAGCATGGACTATAATATGTATGAAAGGATTGATGCCTTGGAAGCCACATGAAACACAACTATGGCGAATTGAAATGCCATGTACTAACAATATGTGTTATGGTGTATTTATTTTAATAATGTATCTTAGTTATAAATAAATCTTGAACCCTTGTAAGGTCCTTATGTTTGCTTGTTTCCATGCAGTCCTTACCATTTTCGGACATCACTGTGAAGCTTGTCGATAACAGAAAGGCAAGGAGGTGCTAGTTTGCTTTCGAGGAGGTAAATTTATACACTCTAATATATCAATTTTCACTTTTAAGACTTATAGATTCTAACTATTATGAAATATATCAGTATGTTCTAAATCACTGTTGTGTTTATGCACCATTCCTCTAGACCATCTTGTCCTTAGATTACTTATTTTAATAATGTGGTTGAGTTATAATTAAATTTTAAGCACTTGTAAGGTCCTTATTTTTGCTTGTTTCCATGCAGTCCTTCCCATTTTCATGGACATCACCATGAAGCTCTAATAAGTCAAAGGTAAGGAGGTGTTTCTCTCAACAGAGTGGGTTGATGATTGTAGCTTACTAGTACAAAAATGGGTTATAACATCACTACCTGTAGGGTTAGTTTTTCCAAATAACTGACCTTATATGTCTATAAAAAATGTGGGCACCACTTAAGACCTCTTGGGTCAGTTTTCTTAAAACAACCGACCTTGTAGTGTAACTCTATATGGTCGGTTTTCCAAATAACTGACCTTATATGTCTATAAAAAATGCGGGCACCACTTAAGACCACTTGGGTCACATTTCTTAAAATAACCGACCTTGTAGTGTATCTCTATAGGGTCGATTTTCATAAAATAAGTGACCTTATAGACAATTGGATTAGAAAGCCAATTATAGTTTCCCACGACAAAAATTTGTTCGATTTTGGCTTCGCGCCTTGATCTATAGAGTCGGTTTTTCCAAGTAACCGACCTTATATGTCTACAAAAAACACGGGAGACATCTTGAATCTAGTTTGCCTTCACGCATCTCTAAGCACCTCTATCGTCAATTTTTTTACTTTTAACCGACCCTAGAGTTCCCTCAGTCGACAAAATTGTCGACCGATAACCTTTCGGTCGACAAATTCGTTGACTGAGAAGGAGCCAGATTTCCTTCGTATAATCACCTCTAGGGTCAGTTTTTCCTTATAACTGACCCTAGAGGGCTCCTCGGTCGACAATATTGTCGACCGAGATGAACTTAGGATCCAGTTTAGTTCACACATGTATAAGAACCTCTAGGGTCAGTTTTTTCCTTATAACTAACTCCAGAGGGTTCCTCAGTCGACAATATTGTCGACCGAGATGAACTTAGGATCCAATTTAGTTCACACATGTATAAGCATCTCTAGCGTCAGTTTTTAACTTTTAACCAACCTTAGAGCTCACTCGGTCGACGAATTTGTCGACCGATAACCTCTCGGTCGACCGAGAAGGAGCCAGATTTCCTTCGTATATGCACCTCTAGGGTCAGTTTTTTCCTTATAACTGGCCCTATAGGGCTCCTCAGTCGACAATATTATTGACCGAGATAAACTTAGGATCCAGTTTAGTTCACACATGTATAAGCATCTCTAGCGTCGGTTTTTAACTTTTAACTGACCCTAGAGCTCCCTCGGTCGACGAATTTGTTGACCGATAACCTCTCGGTTGACAAATTCTTTGACCGAGAAGGAGCCAATTTTCCTTCGTATAAGCACATCTAGGGTTGGTTTTTTCCTTATAGCCGACCCTAGAGGGCTCCTCGGTCGACAATATTCTCGACCGAGATAAAATTAGGATCCAGTTTAGTTCACGCATGTATAAGCATCTCTAACGTCAGTTTTTAACTTTTAACTGACCCTAGAGCTCCCTCGGTCGACGAATTTGTCGACCGATAACCTCTCGGTCGACAAATTCGTCGACCGAGAAGGAGCCAAATTAACTTCGTGCGTGTGTAAGCACCTCTAGGGTCGTTTTTTTCCTTATATCCGACCCTAGAGGGCTCCTCGGTCGACAATATTTTCGACCGAGATGAATTTTGGATACAGTTTAGTTCACACTTGTATAAGCACCTCTAGCGTCAGTTTTTCAGCTTTTAACCGACCCTAGAGATCTCCTCGGTCGACGGATTTGTAGACCGATAACCTCTCGGTCAACAAATTCGTCGACCAAAAATGAGTTTGAGTGTTTTTAAATAACCCGACACGGGCACCGCTTATCTCTAGAATCGGTTTGTTTGTTTTAACCGACGCTACAGGTCGTGTCTCTCCGTGAAGTGGCCAAAACCTAGTCTTTCTCTCCTGTGAAACAAAAATTTCATTCTCTTTTTCCCTCCTGCGGCGCCGATACCTTTTCTTCTTTATCTCTTTGTGTCATTCCACCGCCGATACCTTCTCTTCCTTCTCTCCCACATCATCATCTTTTTTCATTGTTGCCGCGCCGCCAAAGCCTTTGCCAAGAATCTCGTCATCGTGTTCGAAGAGGATCGTGGAGTCCGTGAAGCCTTTGCCACCTCTCCGCGTCGCCAAAGCCCTTGCCTCCTCTCCGCGAAGAGAGCTCATCGTCGCCGCCTCTCCACATTTCCACGAAGGTTGCCGCCTCTCCATGAAGGTCGTCTCATCCTCCACGAAGGTTGCCGCCGTTTCCAAGTAAGGTCACCGCTTCCCTCTTTCCTGAGTTCATTCCCGTCGGCACGGTAGCGTCCAGGTTCACTCTCGATCGACAATATTGTCGATCGAGAGTCCACCTGCGCACAGCGTCTAGGTCCACCCTCGGTCGAGAATTCATCGGCCGAGAGTGGATCTGGATGCCGCACGTAGGTGGGCTCTCGGTCGACTAATTGTCGAGTGAGAGTGGACCTGCACTCCTTTAACTATACAATTATATTGTTTTTCCATTTTATATGATTTGATAACCCAACCAATAATAAAAACATGTATTTTTCATATGTAATCATTATATAAATTTTAGATATTAATATGAGATTAGACATGTGTACTCCTAGATTGACACTAGGGTTGATGCATGATGTTTAACTTAATATATAAATATGAAAATAATGCATTTATATATTAACTTAGAAACTCGTTCAAAATTTACTCATTAGGAGTAAACTTTGGATAGTCCCCAGTTTGGGCCTTTTTTTGATATTTAATCTCACTTAGGTTGTAACTATATAATGTATATTTAGTTTTGTAGAAAATTTTAGTAGGATTTCTTCATTTATTCTCTGGGTACATATGTGAGTGGTTATTTGCCATTTACATCGGTTTACTTGGAGACCTTAGGGGAAATGCTGCTGAAATTTTCTTCAAAACTAAACATACATTATACAGTTACTAGTGAGATTAAATATTCAAAAATGGGATAGGTGGTACACTTTAGTATATAAGTAATTAACTTCCTATCAATAAAACTTACAGATTATAGTATCAATACTAAACGGTTAGTTTTATATTTAATTTTAATGTGATATAGAAAATGGATCGAAGTTGGATGTCTATCAAGAACTGTTGCAGTCCAGGGTTTGCCAAAGGTCTTGATGAATTTATCAGATTTGCTGAGGAACATAGGAAACTACCTACATATAGGCTATATTGTCCATGTAGAAATTGTTGTAACAATTTAAAAAGTTGATACTGGTGAGGAAATTAAGAATCATGTCATATGCAATGGGATCATACAAGGTTATAATGAATGGTATTGGCATGGAGAGAAATTTAATTATGGATCAAAAAATGTCGATACTAATAGTTGTGGCAAAGAAGATATAGATAATGTTAATGACGAACCGATTCAAGATGACCGGATTCAGGATGATATAGTTGATGAGATGCTACGTAGTTGTCGGGACAATGTCATTGATCAACCTTCTTTATTTGCAAACATTGTCCATGATGATGAAAAACCATTATATAAGGGTTGTACTAAGTTCACGAGGTTGAGTGATGTAATGCGATTATATACTCTTAAAGCTCAAAACCAGTGGAGCGATAAGAGTTTCACTTCACTGTTGTCTTTGTTAAAGGAAATTCTTCTTGAAGGCAACGAACTTCCAATTTCAACATATCAAGCAAAGAAAATAATGTGCCCAATGGGAATGGAGGCTAAGAAGATTCATGCATGTCCAAATGATTGTGTGCTATTTCAGAAGGACTATAGTAATTTGATAAATTGTCCAAAATGTGGTGCATCAAGGTATAAGACCACAAATTCAGCTAAGGCTAAAAATAGCTCTCCTGCCAAGGTGATGTGGTATCTACTAATAATATCATAATTTCAACGCTTATTTGCTAATACAGAAGATGTGTTAAATTTGTCTTGGCATGGGGAGTTAAAGGCCAATGATGATGGCGTCCTACGTCATGCATCTGATTCACCACACTGGAAGAAAATTGATTTATTATACCCTCAATTTGGTAAAGAACCAAGAAACTTAAGACTTGTACTATGTACAGATGGAATGAATCACTATGGTACATTAAGCAGCCAACATAGCACGTGGCCTGTTATGATTGTTATATACAATCTTCCTCCTTGGTTGTGTATGAAAAATAAGTATGTGATGTTGTTAATATTGATATCAGGGCCCAAGCAACCTGGAAATGATATTGATGTTTACCTTCAACCTCTAATTGATGACCTAATGAAAGTATGAGAAGAAGGTATTATGACATATGATGCTTCACGTAAAGAGATCTTCAGTTTGCATGCTATGTTATTTTGCATGATTAATGACTTTCCAGCTTATGGAAATTTGTCTGGATATAGCATAAAAGGATACAAAGCATGTCCTATTTGTGAGGAAAATACTGATTCAATCAGACTAAAACATGGTGGTAAAATCATATATCTTGGTCATCAGAGATTTCTCCCACCAGTGCATACTTATCGAAGGCAATGCAAAACCTTTAATGGGTCAACTGAGGAACGAAGTGCTCTTAAACCTATACCAGGAAATGTTGTATATGATAGGGTGAAACATATTATTAATGAATTTGGAAAGAGTTCAAGTAGTCGTCCACTCGCATGTGACAAATATCTATACAAGAAGAGGTCAATATTTTGGGATCTTCCTTATTGGAGATCTTTGACAATTAGACATTGCATTGACGTCATGCATGTTGAAAAAAATATTTGTGATAACATCATTGGTATGCTATTGAACATACCAGGAAAGACTAAAGATGACATCAAATCTAGAAAAGATTTAGAATTAATGGGTATAAGAAAAGAATTATCAGTGGAGATCTGGGGTCGCTGCACATATTTACCACTAGCTTGTTACACTTTGTCAAAGAAGGAGAAAAAGACTTTCTGTGAGTGCTTGCATAATATGAAGGTTCCACAAAGATACTCTTCTAATATTCGTAGATTGGTATTAATGAAGGATCTGAAGTTGATAGGTCTCAAATCTCATGATTGTCACTCCTTAATGCAACAAATTTTACCTGTGGTTATTCGATCTATATTGCCGATGCATGTAAGGTTTGCAATCACAAGACTCTATTTCTTCTTCAATGAAATAGGCAACAAAGTGATACATCCTGATACTCTCGATAAATTACAGAAAGATATAATTGTTACCATGTGTCAGCTTGAAATGTATTTTCCTCCTTTATTTTTTGATATCATGGTTTATCTTGTAGTACATATTACAAAGGAGGTGAAGATGTTGGGTCCAATTTTCTTACATTGGATGTATCCATTTGAACGCTACATGAGTGTTTTTAAAGGTGATGTTCAAAATCGTTATCGTCTTGAAGGGAGTATTGTTGAGGGTTACGTGGCTAGGGAGGTGATGGACTTTTGTAATGATTTTTTGAATTGCAATGAAACTTCTAGCGATCTAAAAATTTCCCATCACACTGGATCTTATTGTGGCAAAGGAACTATGGGAGGACAACTGAAAGGAATCAGTCGTGAGTTGTGGGAACAAGTGCATTTGTATATTTTACACAACATCGATGAAGTTAGTAGCTACATCACAAAATACAATGATCTTATCAAGAGAAATCATCCGCGATCGAGTTCAATGTGGCTTGCAAGAGAGCATAATCGAACATTTATTAGGTGGTTTGAAGAGAAAGTATTTAATCAACTATCTGAATCACCGAATAATGTTGCTGAGAACATAAAATGGCTCGCCTTTAAGACAAAAATGGATGTCATTTCATATGAAGGTGATGACATAAATGGATTTTCATACTATACAAAGCGTCAAGACGAAAGTAGTGTGGTCCAAAATAGAGGGGTCACTGTTCAAGCTTGTTCGTTGTATTTTGCTAGTGCTAAAGATAAAAGACCACGCGAAGCTGAGATGTCATATTACGGCGTCATTGAGGACATCTGGGAAATGGACTATACAAATTTCAGAGTTCCTATCTTTAGGTGTAATTGGGTTGACAACAACAAAGGAGTTTTAGTGGATGAGTTGGGTTTCAAATTGGTGAATTTTGAAAAAATTGGTGAGAAAGATGAGCCATTCATCATGGCAGACCAAGCAAAACAAGTATTCTATATTGATGACCCTGCAAATAAAAATTGGTCTGTCGTTCTTCATGGAAAAAGATAGTTTACTGTAGATCCTATAAATGAAGAAGAATACTATGAAAAGTATGATGATTCTAGTCCATTCTCATTTGGTTTGCCAAGTGTAAATGTTGAATATAACAGCGACGAATATTATAAATGTCATGACCATGCTAAAGGAATTTTACTTGACTAACAACTCAACCAATACTAAAGACATGTATTCTTTGAATTATTTATTTTATTATCATTCAAGCAAGTAATCTTTTAAATATACATCATATATCATGTATACCTTATCACTTGTGCTTTTATTATCACTTTTTTTTCATGTGTACTTGCAGGTTCTAAAATGTTGAGTGAAGATGAACATTCTGAGCATGAGCATGAGCACCATGAGGATGGTAGTGGTGATGCTAAGAAAATAGAGGTCCCACACTGATGCGAGGTTGTAGGAGCTTAGGGATAAAGGGGACAAATTGCCAGTCCAATTTGATATCACAGGAGCACCTGTTGGGGAACATGCTAGTGCTTTCAAGCATTACTTAGGGGCGACCACACGCAGTAAGGTGCCAATAGATATAGAAAATTGGCATGATGTTCCTAATGCCCAAAAAGACCTCATATGGAAAGATATATGTGTGAGTGGAAGTGATATTATATTAATATGTTTTTTATCTATTGATTATAATTTAGTTTGCTTAGAATTAATTCCTTTTCAAAACAACATTATTAATTGCTTCTTTTGTATGTATAGGGTGTTTTTCATCTAAATGAAAAAGATCACAAGAAAAGAGTGCTACAACGTTGTGGTGTACGATGGAGGGGTTTTAAGACATATCTCGCAAGGGAATTTATATATAATCCTAAACAAAAGAAGAAAGAAACAGATGTATATATTTTTATAGATCCTGAGGTATGGGAAAGATTTGTTGCAGCTAGGAGATTGGAAGAGTTTCAGGTTATAAAGATTGTGATGTATTGTATGAATCTTTAATTTTATACAATTAAGGAGGTGAATCTTTTTATACATGTTTGCCAAGTCTAAATTGCAATACCTCATTTTAAATGATCAGACTATTCACCAGGCTCAAAAGGAAAGACGAGCTCAAAATGTGCATGACCATCGCTTGGGGCCCGGTGGTTATGCCTTCCTCCACCAACTATAAGAGAAGCAATCCTCTTCTAGAGAAGAATCTAGTACAACTCAAGTTGAGCGTCCACCCCGACACTTGACATAGATTGATGATAGAAAGAATCTAGCAGGTGAAATTGTCAACCCTGCAACTAAGGAGGTGGCACAAAAGATGGTAGGTTTATCCCAACTAAGTAAAGAGTAACTCCCACAAAATTAGATTTATTTATATCTAATTGATATTGTGATTTAATATTTTTATTAACTATGAATAGATTGATCTCCACGAGCAAAGGAAGGAAGGAAAGTTCATCCCAACTAGCCACATGGATGAACTATCAATTGCTCTTGGTACGAAGGAGCATCCTGGCCGTGTTAGTGGATTAGGAGCTGGCATAGGATTCAAGTCATATTTTGGCCCTTCACAATCTAAAAGAGGTCATGTAGGAGGTCTTACACAAGAGGAGGTTGAAGCATTAGTAGCGCAGAATGTAAAAGAAATAATGTCTTCATTTCAGCCTACTCAACCTTCTCAACCTATTCATACTATGCATCTCTCAAGTGATGAGATACAAGCCCATGCTCCAGTTATAGAAGGTTATGGGAGCACTCCCAATGACCCACCACAACAATCTGCAGTAAGTTTTTGTTCTATATGTTGTATTATTAGTATGATATATATATGATAATATATATAGTTGTAACAGGTATCTGTTCTACTGTTTCTTATATAACTTATATTATTTCAATCTAGGTTGGTATGAACTGTAAACTTGCAGTGGAGGTTCCAGAATATAATGTTATGGCAACGGGAAAGGTGTACAACCTTGGTGGTACATTGCATTGCCAACAAATTACTGATGATATTTGCAGTGTGTCCATCCATCTTGTGTATGACGAAATGGGGGACAAACCACTACCCATACCTAATCCTGAATATAGTACAATTGAAGAAGCTGAGGGTGCTATGGTGGGTTGGCCTAGACACTTGGTTATCAATGACAAGATATACCTTATTTCTACCATATTTTTCATATTTGACTGCATATATGAACTCGTATAATATAAGTATGTAATTTAATTAACAAGTTTGTAAACCAAAAAGTAAAAATTCTACTAGTCGTCCTCCTATGCCCAAGCCATCTTTCATTCCTGAAGCTACATTCGACGAATTGGGAAGCAAATGTAAATGTTTGTGTCGATACTTAGCCAACCAAAGCGCGAGATCACATATGTTGGTCAATTTAACAGAAGATGCAGCTGGGAGGGACTTTGAGAATTTTATTTTTCTTGATGATATTATAGAGTTGTTCCGGTATCATTGGCTGAATACTTCAATAATACACGTATAGATAAGGTAAGGATCTATTCATATATATATATAAAATTCCAATACACATTTTTAGCTTAGTTCTATATATGGAAATAATTACAAATGTTTTACAGCCATTTATATACCGAGATCACAAACGTTGATATAAGGAATGTTGGATTCTTAGTTCCTTCAATCACTAGTCAAGTGGAGACAAATCTTGAGGATGTGAATGAGTACTTCTCTACTGCATTTAAATATTTTGCTAGTGAGGGGAAGGAAATTATCCTAATTCCTTTTAACGTCCAATAAGTATTATTATTCAATATAATTTTAATAATGAATACAATTATTTATTTAATGTTTGTTTTATTCTTACTCAGAGTTAGACATTGGGAATTAGTGGTGATTGCCCCAAAATTGATGACTCTTTATTGGCTGGACCCAATGGGTAAAACAACAAGGAGTCACAAACTGAAATTCTCAGCTATGGAGTAAGCATAAATTTAGTCAATGCTTCAACATGATATTTCTATTTAGAATTTCTATTTTATCAACTATCATTTAATTGATAGGGGTATAAAGGCTTTTCGTGATGCTGGAGGACAAATACCCAGAAAATTAAATACATTGACTTTGAAAAATGTCACGGTAGCCACTTTGACAACTGCTTAGTCTTATATGTATTAATTTTCAACTCTAATATGTCAACTCTTATAGTCTTATCTCAACTACTGTTTATAATAGTTTACTAACATTAATTATAATTCGTTATTTGTAGTGTCCTATGCAAAATAATGACTGAGCTTTTGGCTACTATGTAATGAAATATATGCAAGCTATTGTCAAACAACCATCACATGACATTCAAACTATAAGTCAGGTAATAAAGAATAACATCATAAATTTACAAGTGATTGTAGTCATTTTATAAAATATTAGCATGTGCATTTTCTGTTACAGATCTTTACAACTCAGCCTTACACACTTGTGGACTTGAATGAATTCCGAGAAGAGTGGTCAGATTCTTTTCTAAATGAAGTCAATATAGCATTGGATTAAATATGTAAGCTCCATTTATATATGTGGTTTGAGTACTCTTTCATATTTACTTTTGTATATGATTAATATCATCTTAGACTTGTAATATATCATTTTGTAAATTATGATGTGATTATGAATCATTTTTATCATGAATGTGTGGTTTTGAATGGTGACGGTTGAGCATCAATGCTCCCCTCTCCCAGAATATATGAATCTTCTTGTTCTTCTGTTCTATTTCAATTTCTATAGAAATAAAAAAAATTGTAACTTCTAGCGTCGGTTTTTTCAACAACCGACCCTAAAGATTGAATAACAACCTCATCGTACACTCCTCGGTCGAGAAAATTTTCGACCAAAATATAACTTCTAGCGTCGGTTTTTGTAAAAATCGACCCTAAAGCTCCTCTATAAAGTCGGTTATTTATAAAAACTGACCCTAAAGATTGAATAAACATTTTAGTGTACTCTTCGGTCGACAATTTTCTCGACCGAGAAAGTTTACAGAATCGGTTTTTTGGAATAACCGACCCTAAAGATTGAATAAACATTTCAGTGTACCCCTCGGTCGACAATTTTGTCGACCAAAATATTTTCGGTCGACATTTTTCTCGACTGAGGGGTACACTGAAATTTTTATTCAATCTTTAGGGTCGGTTATTCCAAAAAAACCGAACCTGTAAACTCTCTCGGTCGAGAAAATTGTCGACCGAAAATATTTTCGGTCGACTATTTTCTCGACCGAGAGAGTTTACATGGTCGGTTTTTTTGGAATAAACGATGCTACAGGCTCCTTTTTTCTCTCCAGGGTCAGATTTTTTACAACCTTCTGCGTCGGTGTTTATTCTGTAAGGTCAGTTTTGTTTGGTCAAAAAACCGACACTATAGAACAAATTCTATAGCGACGACCACTTAGGAGCCGGTTATAAAGTGACACTACAGGCTTAAAATAACCGACACTACAAACCATTCCTGTACTAGTGGTTGTTGTGTTGTAATGTTGGAACTTACTCGAGGGATATCATAGTGAGCACATGGATTCACAAAGGGGGGATCATTTTCTTATTCAATATGGGGGAGGAAGATGATCTTAATGATGCTAACAGTTTTATAACTCAGGTATGGACATGTTAATATTTTCTTTGCTAGGTTGCTTTTCTTGATCAAGTATATTCATCCACGCATGGATCTTTCAAAAATCTTACATTGTAAATAGTCATTAAATTTAACAATGATGCAATATGTTATTTCACAAGTTATTTGTAGTGAAAGAGTTTGAGTCAATGATAATCTCAATGTTCATAACCTATAATTATTGCTAACATTTGTTCTACCTGGTGCTCTGTGTTTCCTAATTTCCCCAGTTGATAGTCTATTCTAACTAAGAATTGGCTGCCATCATTGTGAGTCCAGTAGCATGCATGCTCCTCACGATATGTATGTGACATCAGAGTTGTCAAAACTTGTTCTCGGTTGTTTATTTCATCCTATGGATACTGATGTGTTGTTTAAATTCAAATAGTGGTACTAGTGCCACATAAGTTCAGAAAACTGTACTCTAAAGTTGCTTACTCTAATATGATCTCTCCCAAAAATGGTAAACAAAAATCATAGCAAGAGTTGCTTTAATAACTTCAAGATGGGTCAGCACGTTATTTAGATCTCCTTAGTGGCTCTCCATCCTTGCGCAAGTGTTTACAAATCTTATTTAATTTGGTGTGGATACGATCATATCCATACATGTAATGGCCAAGTTAGTCAAACACTTATTGCACAGCTCAATGTTTGTTCTGTTAACAATTAAAATCTGAATCAGTAGAATCTAATAACACCTATATGGATGACTACTATTGGGCTTCACAATGATTTGACTTAAAAGGTCGAGTGACTCGTCATAGACAACTAGTTGTGTGCCTTTGTAAGTGATTGAGTGATCTAGGCTGCAAAGCTAAAGTCCATACTCAGAAAAATCATGATTACATATATGAATCATGCTCTAAGTGATTGATTTAGACCATGTAAATATATAATTATATTATACAAATTAAAAAACTCCATTTGAGAAAAACACACAGGATGTTACTCCTTAGATATTGCTTCATTTTCATCACTATGTAACAAATCATTATTGCTGTCATTGTGATAGATGACGTTTAACAACTTCAGAGAAATTTCTATGAAGAATCATCACCATATGTTTCAGTGTACTCATTTTCTACCACACTAGCTTTTAACCCATCCATCAAGCCAACTGGACCAACTTTAACAGTTCAAGATCTGCTTACATGTTAGTTTGGGTGGTCAATTCCAGTTATAGACTTTCTTCCAATTATTATATGTTGTGTCATTGTGATGTGGTGACAAGTGCTATGTGTTGCCTAATTTCCCCAGCAAATAGGTTGTACTAACTAAGAAATGCTCATCATCATTATGCATCACTACTACAGAACCTACCTTTAGTGTCGGTTATTTAAGGCCTTTAGTGTCGGTTTCAAAGCGACACCTATGTGGGCGACACTAAAAGCTCACCCATTATGCGTCGGTTCCAAAACCGACGCCCAAACTCTTCTCGCGCCACCAAAATCACGTCTGTTTGCTGTGGCGCGAAGGTATAGGCGTCGGTTATTAGATAAGAAACCGACACCATATACCTTCGCGCCACAGAAAGGGCACCATCTTGGCCACTATCAGCGTCAGTTATTAGATAATAAACCGACGCCATATACCTTCGCGCCACAGAAAGGGCGCCATCTTGGCCACTATCAGCGTCAGTGATTAGATAATAAACTGACGCCATATACCTTCGCGCCACAGGGAACATGCGTCGGTTATTTATATAAAACCGACACTATAACTTTGTGTGTCGGTGTTATACAAATAACCGACGCCTATTGTTTTGTTTTTTTTTTCTGTCAGTCTGCAGACCTACTGTGGCTGGTCGCAGGATGAGAAACCTACAGTTAACTGCAGGTTTTACGACATCCATTGATATCAGCCAACAACAGGCCACAAACCTACAAATTTAACAACAAAAATATTCACACATGTATTTAGCAATACAACCTGCAGTTCCATTTTATTTTCACACATTTAGAAACATTCATGTAGCTAGCAAGCTGTAGTTCCATTCATTCACATTCACACATGTAGAAACATTCATATAGCAACCAACACTTTCATTCATTTTCACTCAGACACATGTAGAAACATCTAGACATGTAGAAACATTCACACATATTATAATTCAGAAATTCATTTACAAAATATCATTCTTTAGTCATTATTCACTATCAACATCCCAATTATATTTTAAAAACCCCCACTATTTGTATGGTTGTTGCCCATTCTTCTCCCATCGTATAGGGAGCATGTACATCTGGTAAGTCCGTTCCTATAGTGGGGTCAGCTTTAAACACCTGTAAAGAGAATGATGTATATATATAATTAATGAGCTATAAATAAGATTGATATATTTCATATTATCTAATGAGACTATATAATACCTGAGCAATACAATCGATGTCCATAAAACATGACAGACTAACACATATATAGTACATAACAACAGCAGCGTCGAATTTACATACAACACTAGCTTAGTACATATATAGTGGGACTAAGGTGACGATCCCACCTGCTAAAACAGGTTACCGACAACTACATGTTACGACTGGGAGGTCGTGATTCAGCAACCGTATTCATTAGCAGGAGGACAAACAAATCCACCTGCTAATGCATACGGTTGCTGAATCATGACCTCCCAGTCGTAACATGTAGTTGTCGGTAACCTGTTTTAGCAGGTGGGATCGTCACCTTAGTCCCACTATATATGTACTAAGCTAGTGTTGTATGTAAATTCCGAGCTGCTGTTGTTATGCACTATATATGTGTTAGTTTGTCATGTTGTTATATGAATCTGAAGCAATTGCGTGTGCTGCACTTTATGTATTGTATCTGTATCCTGCTTCTCTTCATTGGGGCTTCTTTTGCTATTTCATGGCTTGCTGCCTATATATCTATATAACCTTTGGCGAACGCCTGCATATCCTCTTGGACCCATTGTGTGGTCGTAACATGTAGTTGTCGTTGAGCATCGCTGATAGCCTAGTTAGTTAGCACATTGATTTGGTTAGTAACAATAAAGGTTAATCTTGAATAGGTGAATACATAAAAACGTATATTAATTAAATTGGGAGTGGCGCTTAATACCTTGAATTAATGTGTTTTTCTTTGGGTAACAAACTCCTCCCAGTCTTTGGGGTCCAAGTAGTTCCATTGTTGTGTGGCTTCCTTCTTCCTATATTTATTTTTCAAAGAGAATACAAACAAAAATTATTAGTGTAGAGTTAGTGAAATACTGATCAATGTCTAGAATTGGAATCAATCAAGAACCTATTCTCAGCATCGCGTATGTAATCTCGGGTGAGATTGGTCCTATAGTTCTTTAGCACCCTCCCACAATGTTTAGCATTTGTATTAACTAGAAGATAATGAAACATCAAATCAGAAAATGATATTGATATTAAAAAAGTAAACATTTAGCTTCAATAAAAAAATATAAACATGCATGCCTCTAAAATTGTGATCTTTTATCAATTAACAATCCTTCATTGTGATCTCCGCGCACATATAAGTCATCATTAGCTTCAATATTTTGTGGAGTTGGCAACCCAACTGAGAATGGACTGGAGTCATCATATTTATCATAGTACTCTTCTTCATCTATAGGATCTTCAATGAACTGTCTTTTACCATGAAGAACAACCGACCATTTATCATTTGCAGGATCATCGATATATACTTATTTCGCCTGTGATGCCAATATGAATGGTTCAGCCTTCTCGCCAATCTTTTCAAAGTTCACTAAAGTGAAACCCAATTCATCCACTATAACTCCTTTGGTGTTATCAACCCAATTACATTTGAAGAGCGGAATTTTGAAATCTATGTAGTCAAATTCCCATATCTCTTCAATGACACCGTAATATGACATTTTAGCTTTACGTGGACTCTTATCCTTTGCACTTGCAAAAAACATAGTCGATGCTTGAAGGGTGACCCCACTGTTTTGGACGACACTCTTATCATCTTGGCGCTTTGTGTAATATGTGAATCCATTAATGTCATACCCTTCATAAGACATAATAGTCAACTTTGGTTTAAAGGCGAGGCATTTGATAGTTTCAGTAATATCATCTGGTGTTTGAGATAGTTGATGTAAGACTTTATCTTCAAACAACTTAATAAAAGTCTTGTTATGCTCTCTAGCAAGCCACATTGTATTGGCTCGAGGATATTGTCTTTTGATGAAATTGGTATGTTCCTCGATATAAACGTTCACTTCGTCCATGTTGTGTAAAATATACAAATGACCTTGTTCCAACTGCTCACGACTGATTACTTTCACACGTGATCCCAAAATTCCTTTGCCAAATAGATCGTCAATATTCTTGTCATTATCAGGAGTGTCATTACCACTGAGAAAGTCATTGCAGAAATCCATAACCTCTCTCGCCACATAACCTTCAATAATACTCCCTTCAGGCCGATAACGGTTTCGAACATCACCTTTAAAAATGCTCATGTATCGTTCAAAGGGATACATCCAATGCAAGAAAACCGGTCCCAAGATTTTCACTTCCCTAGTCAAGTGGACAACAAGATGTACCATGATATCAAAGAACGAAGGAGGGAAATACATCTCAAGCTGACATAGGGTAACAACCACTTCTTTTTGCAAATTATCGAGAGTCTCAGGGTCAATAACTTTGCTGCAGAGACTGTTGAAAAAGAAACAAAGTCCGGTGATTGCAAACCTTACATGCTTCGGCAATATAGATCGAATTGCCACGGGCAATATTTGTTGCATTAGAGTGTGACAATCATGAGATTTAAGACCTATCAACTTCAGATCTTTCATTGATACCAATCTACGGATGTTGGATGAGTAACCATGTGGCACCTTAACATTTACCAAGCATTCACAAAAAGCTTTCTTCTCCTTTCTAGACAACGTGTAACAAGCGGGAGGTAAGTATGTTCTTTTATTACCCATTTCACGTAATTCTGTTAATTCTGACCTTATTCCCATTTCACGTAGGTCCAGTCTGGATTTTATCCCATCTTTAGTCTTACCTGGTATATTTAACAGAGTACCAATGATGCTATCACAGACATTTTTCTCAACGTGCATTACATCGATACAATGTCTGACTGTCAAAGAACTCCAATAAGGAAGATCCCAAAATATTGACTTCTTCTTGAATGAAGAATTGTCACTCCGTGTAGTACATTGTGATCTCTTACCAAATTCATTGACAAAGTCTTTTACTCTTTCATAAACAACCTCCCCTGGTATAGGTTTAGGTGCACTGCGTTCCTCATTCAATCCATTGAATGCTTTGCGCTTCCTACGATACGTATGGAATTTCGGAAGAAACCTTCGATGACCGAGATATACATTCTTACCGCCATATTTTAGTCTTGTTGAATCAATGTTCTCTTCACATATAGGACACGCTTTAGCTCCTTTGACACTATATCTAGACAAATTCTCATATGCTGGAAAGTCATTAATAGTGCAAAACAACATAGCATGCAAACGAAATGTCTCTCTTCGTGAAGCATCATAGGTCATCACACCTTCACCCGAGAGTTTCTTTAAGTCATCAATCAGAGGTTCAAGATAAACATCGATGTCATTTCCAGGTTGTTTAGGGCCCGATATCAACAACGACAACATTACGTACTTATTTTTCATACACAGCCAGGGAGGAAGATTGTATATAACAAGCATGACTGGCCAAGTGCTATGTTGGCTTCTCAATGTCCCGTACGGATTCATCCCGTCAGTACAAAGCCCAAGTCTTAGATTCCTGACTTCTTCACCAAATTCAGGGTACAATACATCAATCTTCTTCCACTGTGGGGAATCAGACGCATGTCGTAGGATCCCATCATTATTTTTCGTAACATATGCATGCCACCTCAAATTCTTTGTATCTATCAGATTGGCAAACAAGTGTTGAAACTGTGATATTATAGGTAGATACCACATCACCTTGGCAGGAGAACCAGTTTTAGACTCCCCCGAAGTCGTCAATTTATACCGTGACGCACCACATTTTGGACAATCTTTCAAATCCACATAGTCCTTTTGAAATAATACACAATCATTAGGGCATGCGTGTATCTTCTTGGCATCCATTCCCATTGTGCACAACAATTTCTTTACCTGGTATGTTGAGATTGGCAGCTCGTTTCCTTCAGGAAGCATTTCTTTCAACAAAGACATCAATGACGTGAAGCTTTTGTCGCTCCATCTATTGTTAGCTTTCAACTTATACAATCTCAACACAACGTTAAGCTTCGTAAACTTAGTACAACTTGTGTATAATGACATCTCAGCATCATGCACAATTTTTCTAAAAATGGGAGGTGGATCGGTGTGCTCTACCCCACAACTATCCAACATCGCATCAACGATGTCTACTGGAACTGGTTCATTCACATCTACGTCATCGTAGGCAATTTCTTATTCCACACAAGCACTGCTATCGACATCCATTGGTTTCGAGTTTGAAATCTCTCCATGCCAGTGCCATTCTGTATAGCCTTGTATAATCCCGTTGCACATGACATGAGTTTTAATTTCGTCACCAGTGTTGACTTTCAAGTTGTTACCGCAATGCCTACATGGACAGGTAGAACCTATCTCCAGGTTGTTTCCTATGTTCCTCGGCAAATCTAATGAACTAGTCAAGACCAGAAATAAACTCTGGGGTGCAGCGATTGCGAATGGACATCCATTATCTATCCATTCTATGATCAAAGAGAAAACAAGTATATATTAGGACAAGATTAGGGTCTAGAGTTAACAAATACATGTGATGTCATTATTATATATAATAAACGTGTACCACCTATCCATTCTTGAACACCTAATCTCACTAGTAAGTGTATAATGTGTATTGGGTTTTCAAGAAAATTTCGGTAGCATTTCGCCGCTGTTCTCCAAGTACAGATGTACTTAGAGAACAAACGGGGAAATGCTGCCGAAAGTTTCTTGAAAACCCAATACACATTATACACTAACATCCTAAGCAAGATTAGGTGTTAAAAAATAGTCCTAAATCGGGGACTATCCAAGATTTACTCCTAATGAGTAAATCTTGGACGGGTTTCTAGGCCAATAAATAATGTGTTGGACGGGTTTCATGTAGCAACTTTCAGTTCCATTCATTAATCTCTTTTTACATCCACACACAGGGGTGTACCCCTAAAGAATAACTAAACAAAGGGGTTGGTGTACCCATAAACATGCACATAATTAAAAAAACTATTAATACAAACAAGTCTAGATAGATAGACAACTAAATACTACACCAACATGGTCCCGCATCAGTAACTTCGAGGACTTATCATTGTGGCGATATTCTCCTGAAGTTTAGAATAGAAAGCAGCTATGAGTATTGATTGCTTGACAATTATATTTGTTAATTGTACTTACCGTGGTCTTTTTGATGATGAAGCTGTGTCACGAAGCTCCTCACTGTATTTAGACGAATCTGAACTGACAGGGGCCTCAGATTCAGATTCGTCCGAGTTGATATGCGACGACGTGCGCTCATACCGCAGTAGATGATCGAGGGTCTCGCAGTTGCTGTTAGTTATCCAAACTTTGATGGAATTATGGCCAACTGGATGGAGAAAAAGCCTGTTGCAATGGACCACATGCATCTCTCCAATCCAATCACGCCAACCAGATTTTGATATAAGATTTCCCTCCAAATCATACTCAACCTCGATAACATGTGAATAATTGTCAAAAGTTAGGGTCACTTTACCAGGCATGTAGTGTCTTCCTTTTAGAAAGCGCCAATGTTTGGGTATGACCAATTGGTTTAAGGAACGATCATCTAGGATGATGTCCAATTGTTCTTCAATAGGGAACATTAACATTGACATAGAGGCCCAGTTCATAGTGACTGTTATGGGTGGACAGAGACTGCATAATATTAGTATTAACAAAGTGTAAGTACATATAACGATGTTATATATTTTTAGAAAAAAGTTGTATAACATCAGTTAACCTTTTATTGCTTGTCATAACCAACTTTATTGCGGTAGACATGATAGCTTGAAAAGAAGTCTACATATGTACTTAGAGAACAAACGAGGAAATGCTACTGAAATTTTCTCGAAAACCCAATACACATTATACACTTACATCCTAAGTGAGATTAGGTGTTCAAGAACAGTCCCAAACCGGGGACTATCCAAGATTTACTCCTAATGAGTAAATCTTGGATGGGTTTCTAGGTGCTTACTAAAATAGAACCATTTTATAGAACTAATCCTACATTATACACATACTTTTCCTGAGTAAGATAATGTGCACTTCATGGAATTATTAATATATGAATATATATAAGTTGTTTCTACCTACTTTGATGGGATTTTATAACATTCGAGTCTTCCATTTAAGGCATTAGATGCATATATTGCAGTCCATTGTGTTGAGATAAGAATCCCATGTGATACACACGATTGAGAATCTTTCACGATACTAGGAAAATTACATGTATTGTATAGACAATAGAGGATTCAACTCAGTAGAAGCACAAAATCAGTACCTAAACCCTAAACACAAATAAGTAAATAACTTAAAAAAAAACGCCCAACAGCTGCTTGGGCGTGCCTTGGCACCGCCCAAGCAGCCGCCGGAGCAGAGGAAGAAGGAAGAAGGCAGGGCAGGTGGGCATACCCTGAGGGCAGAGGAGAGCAGCGGCCAGAGCATAGCAGCCACCGACGGAGGCGGCGACAAAGAGAGGAGAAGCGTCAGCGAGGACATGGAGCAGCGGCAGAGAGGGCATGGAGCAGCGGCGAGGGCACAGAGCAGCGGCGAGGGCACGGAGCAGGAGCACGGACGGCTGCCGATGAGCACAGACGGCAGGAGTAGGATCATGGCCGCCAGTGAGCACGGAGCAGCGGCGAGGGCAGGAGTAGGAGCACGGCAGCGGCGGTGGAGGAGCAACGACCGACGGGGGCGAGCAAGAAATCGCCGGACCTAACTGAAATCGAGAATGAAAAAGGAAAAGGGGAAGAGAAGCTCGCGCTGGTGAGCTATTAAGTTGACAATAAGCGTCGGTTATTCTAAAAAACCGACAAATAAACCAACTGTGTCAGTTCTATTCCAAAAATTGGCACCTATACTAGATTATAGTCGTCGGTTTTTAACTAAAGGACAACCGACAACTATTCCTGTCTCGCGAATACCCTTTAGTCGTCGGTTATTTATTTATGAACCGACGACATATGTCAAATTTTGGAGGTAATTTTTTCGCTGGAATTTTGGTTTTGGCGGTTGATTTTAGGTGTCGGTTTTTTATTAATTAACCGACACTTAATAAAAACGGTACCCATGTCCGGTCGACCTTCACAGATTGTATGTCGGTTTATATTATAAACCGACACTGCAGAGTTTAGGTGTCCGTTTATGTATACAACTGACACCTTGAAAAGTGACTTTATAAGCCATTTCTGTAGTAGTGCATCCATAGAACACTCTTTACATCATCCACACATCATGGGTGTTGCTAACATTTGTTCTACCTGGTGATCTGTGTTTCCTAATTTCCCCAGTCGATAGTCTGTTCTAACTAACAATTGTCTGTCATCATTGTGAGTCCAATAGCATGCATGCTCCTCACGATATGTATGTGACATGGGAGTTGTTAAAACTTGTTCTCGGTTGTTTATTTCATCCTATGGATACTGATGTGTTGTTGAAATTCAAATAGTGCTACCAGTGCCACATAAGTTCAGCAAACTGTACTCTAAAGTTGCTTACTGTAATATGATCTCTCCCAAAAATGGTAAACAAAAATCATAGCAAGAGTTGCTTTAATAACTTCAAGATGGGTCAGCACGTTATTTAGATCTCCATAGTGGCTCTCCATCCTTGCGCAAGTGTTTACAAATCTTATTTAATTTGGTGTGGATACGATCATATCCATACACGTAATGGCCAAGTTAGTCAAACACTTATTGCACAACTCAATGTTTGTTCTATTAACAATTAAAATCTGAATCAGTAGAATCTAATAACACCTAGATGGATGACTACTATTGGGCTTCACAATGATTTGACTTACAAGGTCGAGTGACTCGTCATAGACAACTAGTTGGTGTGCCTTTGTAAGTGATTGAGTGATCTAGGTTGCAAAGCTGAAGTCCATACTCAGAAAAATCATGATTACATATATGAATCATGCTCTATGTGATTGATTTAGACAATGTAAATATATAATTATATTGTACAAATTAACAAACTCCATTTGAGAAAAACACACATGATGTTACTCCTTAGATATTGCTTCATTTTCATCACTATGTAACAAATCATTATTGCTATCATTGTGATAGATGACGTTTAACAACTTCAGAGAAATTTCTGTGAATAATCATCACCATATGTTTGAGTGTACTCATTTTCTACCACACTAGCTTTTAACCCGTCCATCGATCCAACTGGACCAACTTTAACAGTTCAAGATCTACTTACATGTGAAATTTGATTTTCTAACAAGGGACTACGTACCATTCTGCCTCAAACACTATCTATAATGTTTTAGGGTCTCAAAACTAATTTAGGAACACGTACAAAAGACAAAGTGGATTTAAATGCATAATGTGATGGAGAAATACATTCATATGGCACGAAATGAGAGATAATATGATTGTGCATAATCCTGTACCTTTTTAGAGTGGGTACGTATATCTGAATACTAAGTGGAAAAACTCCAGAAATATTTTCTAGAATAATTGGTCTATAAGAAAATCATTGTTCAAACAAGGTTTTGAACGTCTGTCTAAAAGCAAGCTCTAGATTTTTCTAAAGTATGCACCTTTGTTTTTCTTGGGGGTGCCCTCTCTACTATTTTGGTATATAATCTGAATTATGCAACTTAAAATTTTGTTCTCAAACAAAAAGAATAAGAATCAGTATCCATTAACAAATCAATATTCATTTAATTAATTTGTAAGTCGTAATCTTGGCTTGTTGGCATAAATGTGCCAAACAAATTTATAGTTATAATGTGCTTGTAGAAATATGTAACGAAGAACAAAATTTTGTCTGCTCATATCTTCTTTGCTGAGTTTTTTTATTAGTCCTTTAATGTTTACAACAATATCAATCTGTAATGGTGCTAATCTTCCAATACTTCAAATTATCTTTTTTGGTATGTGCAGATAAAAACAAACACTTTAGAGATACCGGAGCCCCTCACTCATGTTGTTGGAAATCTTCTAAAACGAGTGTTTGTGATTGGTTTCTCATTCACTATCTTTGGTAAATTTTTCATTTTATCACGGCCTTCATCATGTTGCTTTTATTTAGTTATTGCAATTGTTGTAATCCAATGATTCTTCCATGACGTCATACATGTAACTAAATAATATTTCATATAATGTGTTTATTGACACAATTAGCTGAGGCAAAAGCAGTAGCAACTGCTGTATGTAAGGCATCTGGGCTTGTATGTGGCCTTTATGCCCCAAACATGATGTTTCAAGTAGTTGTTGCTGATTTTTTGGTATATAGATAATGCTTAGTGTCAGGTTATGAAATGATGAGTTTTCTTTGAGAATGCGTATATATCTTACTGTACACAGGGTTCTAAAGCACACATTGGAGGGACTACATGTCTTTGATTCAGGAAGACATATTTTCAATCTATCAAGTACAAGATTTAAACTATAAGACCAATGCTTTGTGGTATTGGACGGATCCTTAAGGTCATATTGGAGAGGTTGTGTATTTGAGGAAATCTCAGGCTCGACTATGAAAAGGAGCAGCCAGCGAAGAGCACTTTATAAGGCATTATTGCTTCATGGTGAAGGCAAGCATTAAGGAACATTCTGTAGGGTATCGATCCCATAAGTATAAGGTGATAAGCCCTCTCTTCCTTTGTGCATTATCTTCTCTTTTCGTATTTATTATCTACTCTTTTTTTATCTATAATAGTTGACTTTCCAACCTATTAATGTTAGTGTTATGTTCTTCCATCCATTGATCTTCACCCAAGTAGGGGCCAGGAGGTTCCATGTCCAATATACTGGTCACTGGTTGATTACTTAAGTAATTATGGAGAAAGTCTGAGTCTTAGGCACTGTTGTGTGCTACACTTTCTTTCTCCAAGTCTATAAGTTCATGAGGGATTTACCTCATAGTTCCTAATGATAAAATCCCTTCATTAGCAACCCATTTTCCAGTCCTCAATGAAATGACATTTTTTCAGTGAAATACTTTTAATGCAGCCCACTAGAGTAGAATGGTGTTTGGTGAAAGCTCTCCAAGTGGAACCCCAACTAACATTTTTAGAGCTCGATCTTCTTATATATTTAAATAAAATAAAAATGACACCTAGAAATCTTCTTAAGTTTTCAATCTCATTCAGAAAGGAGAGGTGACTCGCAATTAGAGTAGACTGGTTAGGGGGAAGGCTCTCCAAGTGGCTGAGCAATTAGCATTTCTCAAGCTTGGTTGTTGTATTTAGACAGAATAAAAATGAAACTAAGGAGTGTTCTCACATTTTTAATCGGTTTTAGAAAAGAGAGATTCATAATTAATGAGGATAAAGGGAATTGTGGCACAAAATGAAGGTATCTATTATATCCCAATCATTTTGCCAATCAATTTTCTAATTGCATTGTGAATCTTACTTCGTTGCAGGTATCTTATGCTTATTTGCATTAATATAATTTGTTACTTATTTTCTATGGTTTCATATTCTTATGGAGGTATAACACTATAACTTCAAGTGTCTTTCCTGTAGAAGCACCCCAACTTGAATTTCATGTAGATGCATGGCTAGTGGAGCAGTAGTTGAACAATAAAAATGACTGATTTCTATTTTGTTAAGATTTTTTCTGAGTCAATCATCCTACTTACTATTTTGGGTATTCAACCATGTTTCATTAAACTTAGGAAAAAGTTATTTATCATGATTTAACAAGATTTTTGAATTAGTTTATTGTAGCAATGAAAAACTCTGGGATTCTATAAATTTCAAAAATGCAAACTTTATGTTTATTTCAGATGTTGTTCAACATAAATTGTACAACCATGTCACATGTCTTTCCATTCTGAGCTACAACATCAGATGAAATAGGGCACACCATGTTGGATGGCAACATCCCACCAATCTAAAATGAAAAAAAACTCCAACAACTACTGTATAACTTAAAACTACTGGATTATTCACTTTTTCCTACTCCACAAAACCAAATTCAGTTTTTTGGTCGTTGGATTAGTAGATATGGTCCAATTCTGCTGAATACGGCTGATAAAACATCCCCTTATAGGAGATGTTCTTCTAAACATAGTAGTCTTTTCTTTGACATTATCAAATTATAAATTGATTAGTCAAATAAATCCTTATTACCCTGAGTGTTTAGCCATATATTATATGCTTGAAGTTTAGTCTTTTGTGTTATTTAAATATTGTCAAAATTTTGTTAATTGCAGGTTGCACAAGAGGATGTTCATCTAAAAGATTTTTTATTCTAAGAAATACATGAAAGTTATATCGAAGTTGTCCACACTCATCCTGCATGTTATAACTTATGAGAATCTCATAGTCAAGGAGATGGAAAACATAGTTGTCCCATGTCCTGCCTTAATCACTCTGCTCCACAAAATACGAACTTCAAAAATGTACATTCATTGCTCTACTTGCGCACAAGGTGCAACCTAGGCTTGAGAGTTTGGATATGGACATAATCTATAGTTGTATAAGTTGTGTAGTAACAAATGAAGTTTGTTTTTATATTGTATTTGGTAATTTGTTCAAGGTGGTAAAGGCTCACGTCCTCCACTATGTACATCAACATTTTGTTCAATACAATAACGGAAAGAGTTTGTGAATTTTTCATGATTTGTTCAATTGTGTACGTCGGATGGATATTGTTAAGAAATAATGTTATATAATATACCATACATCAATTTTTTAAATTATATAAAAATATTATGTATCGTTATAACTATTTACGACTGGATTTTTTCATCCCAATAAACCTTGATGAGAGTACTTATAAATTTGTCATTATTGGTATTTACGATAGAAATATGTTGTCGTGATTACCAACTATGAAAACCAGTTTAATTTGACATTATATCCATTAGCGATAACATCAATTATCTTTCGTTGTTGATAATGATGATGGAATGATTTTTTTTTGGCGTCATAGATAATAACGACAAGACCAATAACGACGATATCCGACGGCTGATTTTTTCCATCCTTAGTAGATATAATGACCACTTTTTCCCCAATTACAACAGACATTTTCCATCGTCATTGTTATATTTTCCTGTAAAGGAACTCAATCGCACTCTACTTCTTGAACAAGACAACCACCACAACGGATAATGTGAAGAGGTTTTTTTTGGATTCAGAATTGACATTCTGTGCCGCTTGTGCCTCGATAGCTGGAGGCTCTAAAGAATGAACCGGTGGGTTGGAAAATGATAAAAAGTGATTAAAAGAAATCAAAGAACACCAAGTCGAAATAGAAGAGATTTTAGAGAAGAAATCTCCTAAACTCCTTAAATTCCTGGAGAAATCTTCCAAAACTGGCTCTCTTATTCAAAACTACTTATCTGGCTCACTTAATCTTGCAGTATACTTTAGCAACGAAAAAGAGAGTACTGATCGTTTACCGGCGTAGATGTCACACATCCTCGTCTACGCAAACTAGAGGAGAGCCCCCACGATCATGGTATGCCATGCCTCTACTCTTCTAGGAAGAAGACGACCATCCAACGGCTGACACTCCGGCCGCCAAATCCGCCGTGGCCTTGCGGATATTCTGGATACATCTCCTGGCATTTCCTCATTCACTGGATGACGCGATTGTCCGGTACCCTGCCATAGCACATTCCTGGCAATGCTTGAATAACGATGGTCTGCCGCTGGGGTTGACGTCATCGACTACCTGAGCAATACTGAAGTTGCCGCCTCCAAATCCGCCGCCGCTGCCACCTTGCTGAAACTTCTGCATGCAGCTGGTTTGGCACATCTGCTGATGCATAGGGCTCTGGGATTGGCTCTGGCATATCCGCCGACATTGCTGGAACTTTTGAAGCTGCTGTTGTTGCGGGAATATTTGATATAAATATTACATAATATATTTGTAACCATCGTCTTCATTGAACTTTAGTCTTTTATGCTAGTAGACAACTTATGACCAGGTGACATAGTATGTGAACCAGTTATCTTATTTGTTTTATTATTGAAATAGGTCAGCTTGAGCAACACTTTTTTTTCATTACAATCTTCTCACCTACACTCCTTTATATTTTGTGCCTCTTGCAACTTCATTAGGCCTTCACATTGTATGTACATGCATAGAACTGCAAGTTGTTCGTAGTGCATAGGAAGCACAAAAACATCTTATAAAATGTTTGATTGAGAAACAGATGTTGTTTGCTTAAAATTTCAATATAAACTACAATTTACTCACCATGAAAATAAATACAGACTCCAATCACTTCGATATAGATAGGTAAAATGAACTTGTGTGATAGTGAACACTTTGACACGTGCAGTTAGCCTCCTAAGAGAATGTAGAATGTGTTTCCATCTTCATTCCTAGATCTAATACAAAAATAGGGATAATTGATTGAAGATCTTTGTAGAATATCATAAAGTAATTTATAGAACTATACTTGCACGCATAATGCCTTGCATTACAGTAGTAAATTCACACATACTAACGTGGAAGCGGCAACATCTAATCAAAATTCAAAGTGTGGTAGTTATAGTTATAAGACATCTAGGTTTCTAAGATAAGTATCAAATCATTTTAGTCTAAGAGGTTCTACAGTCGATATTGTTGACATGGGACATATTTTTTCTTTTCGACATAAATCTAAATTTATGAATGAAACATAAATCAAACGTATTTACAAGAAACAATGCCTTTTTACATCACCCATTGCTCGAAAGGACATGACAGAGTTTATATGCCACTATCAAAACTTGTAAGGACTTTACAAACTTATAAGACACGCTCATATACGGAGTAATCTATTAAAAATATATCAGCTAGGGTTCAAAAATAAAATGTTGTACAAGAATTTTGGGAAAAAAGCAACATGGAAACATGAATAAATAGGTGATAAGTAGACCCTTTGCCTCCAGTCATGTGGGTATGTTGGTTATTGTTTTGTGACTATGTTGATAAACTAGAAACTAATGAGAATTTGTTAAAAGGTTTGTTTGTATTTTTAATTAGGTGTTGTTACACATCTCATTTGTTGTTTAGAACAAGGAACTGAGAATCTTAGTAGGGATGGCAAACCCAACCACTTCATCTACAATTGATCCTCCTTCAAACTCATCCACATTGATTTCAATTGGTGTTTGAATACCCAACCACTTCATCCAGAACTAATCATCCTTAAAATCATATGAAACATGTTGCAACTATTTTTTCCAAATCCTCTCCAAATTGAATACCTATGCATGGATATCAAATTATGCGGATGGGAGGAATGAAAATTGACATCATCTAGAGATGATTATGTAAATATGAAAATTTTCAACTATTCAGCCTCGTCAAAATTGTCTCTTCCTTTTGTACATACCCCCACATCACCCCTACCTTGACAAGCCCCATGGAGCACCACTTCAATCCCACCCTCCTCTTATCCTACTATACCACCCTTGCCCAATGATGGGCTAACTTAGACGATCATCATCAAAACCTTAAATTTTTACCTTTGTGGCAACACTGTAAGAGATGGATACATAGATCATGCTCGGCTTTGAGTCATTTGAGGACAACCACCACAATTGATAATGTGAAGAGGTTTTTTTTGGATTCAAAATTGACATTTTGTGCCGCTTTTGCCTCGATAGCTGGAGGCTCTAAAGAATGAATGAGTGGGTTGGAAAATGATAAAAAGTGATTAAAAGAAATCAAAGAACACCAAGTCAAAATATGAGAGATTTTAGAGAAGAAATCTCCTAAAATCCTTAAATTCCTGGAGAAATCTTCCAAAACTGGCTCTCTTATTCAAAACTACTTATCTGGCTCACTTAATCTTCTAGTATACTTTCGACAAACGAAAAAGAGTACAGATCATCTAAAAAGAGTACTGATCGTTTACCAGTGTAGATGTCACACATTCTCGTCTACGCAAACTAGAGGAGAGCCCCCACGATCATGGTATGCCACGCCTCTACTCTTCTAGGAAGAAGCTGACCATCCAGCGGCTAACACTCCGGCCGCCAAATTTGCTGCGGCCTTGCAGATATTCTGGATACATCTCCTAGCATTTCCTCATGTACTGGATGACGCGATCGTCCGGTACCCTGCCATAGCACAATTCCTGGCAATGCTTGAATAACGATGGTCTGCCGCTGGGGTTGACGTCATCGACTACCTGAGCAATACTGAAGCCGCCGCCTCCAAATCCGCCGCCGCTGCCGCCTTGCTGAAACTTCTACATGCAGCTGGTTTGGCACATCTGCTGATGCATAGGGCTCTGGGATTGGCTCTGGCATATCCGCCGACATTGCTGGAACTTTTGAAGCTGCTGTTGTTGCGAGAATATTTGATATAAATATTACATAAAATATTTGTAACCATCGTCTTCATTGAACTTTAGTCTTTTATGCTAGTAGACAACTTATGACCACCTGACATAGTATGTGAACCAGTTATCTTATTTGTTTTATTAGTGAAATAGGTCAGCTTGAGCAACACTTTTTTTTCATTACAATCTTCTCACCTACACTCCTTTATATTTTGCGCCTCTTGCAACTTCATTAGGCCTTCACATTGTATGTACATGCATAGAACTACAAGTTGTTCCTAGTGCATAGGAAGCACAAAAACATCTTATAAAATGTTTGATTGAGAAACAGATGTTGTTTGCTTAAAATTTCAATATAAACTACAATTTACTCACCATGAAAATAAATACAGACTCCAATCACTTCGATATAGATAGGTAAAATGAACTTGTGTGATAGTGAACACCTTGACACGTGCAGTTAGCTTCCTTAGAGAATGTAGAATGTGTTTCCATCTTCATTCCTAGATCTAATACAAAAATAGGGATAATTGATTGAAGATCTTTGTAGAATATCATAAAGTAATTTATAGAACTATACTTGCACGCATAATGCCTAGCAGTACAGTAGTAAATTCACACATACTAACGTGGAAGCGGCAACATCTAATCAAAATTCAAAGTGTGGTAGTTATAGTTATAAGACATCTAGGTTTCTAAGATAAGTATCAAATCATTTTAGCCTAAGAGGTTCTACAATCGATATTGTTGACATGGGACATATTTTTTCTTTTTGACATAAATCTAAATTTATGAATGAAACATAAATCAAACGTATTTACAAGAAACAATGCCTTTTTACATCACCCATTGCTCGAAAGGACATGACAAAGTTTATATGCCACTATCAAAACTTGTAAGGACTTTACAAACTTATAAGACACGCTCATATATGGAGTAATCTATTAAAAACATATCAGCTAGGGTTCAAAAATAAAATGTTGTACAAGAATTTTGGGAAAAAAGCAACATGGAAACATGAATAAAAAGGTGATAAGTAGACCCTTTGCCTCCAGTCATGTGGGTATGTTGGTTATTTTTTTTGTGACTATGTTGATAAACTAGAAACTAATGAGAATTTATTAAAAGGTTTGTTTGTATTTTTAATTAGGTGGTGTTACACATCTGATTTGTTGTTTAGAACAAGGAACTGAGAATCTTCGTAGGGATGGCAAACCCAACCATTTCATCTACAATTGATCCTCCTTCAAACTCATCCACATTGATTGCAATTGGAGTTTGAAGACCCAACCACTTCATCCATAACTAATCATCCTTCAAATCATATGAAACCTGTTGCAACTATTTTTTCCAAATCCTCTCCAAATTGAATACCCGTGCATGGATATCAAATTATGCGGATGGGAGGAATGAAAATTGACATCATCTAGAGATGATTATGTAAATAAGAAAATTTTCAACTATCCAACCTCTTCAAAATTGTCTCTTCCTCTTGTACATACCCCTACCTTGACAAGCCCCATGGAGCACCACTTCAATCCCACCCTCCTCTTATCCCACTATACCACCCTTGTTGAGACATCTTCTGATGCCTCCTCTTTGACACCATCACCTCATGAGGCCACACCCTAGTCCTCACCAGTGAGAGTTGTTGTCCAATGACTTTGACCTCGCCCAATGATGGGCTAACTCAGACGATCACCGTCAAAAACTTAAATTTTTACCTTTGTGGCAACACTGTAAGAGATGGATTCATAGATCATGCTCGGCTTTGAGTCATTTGAGGACAACCACCACAATGGATAATGTGAATAGGTTTTTTTTGGATTCAGAATTGACATTTGTGCCACTTTTGCCTCGATAGCTGGAGGCTCTAAAGAATGAACCAGTGGGTTGGAAAATGATAAAAAGTGATTAAAAGAAATCAAAGAACACCAAGTCGAAATAGGAGAGATTTTAGAGCAGAAATCTCCTAAACTCCTTAAATTCCTGGAGAAATCTTCCAAAACTGGCTCTCTTATTCAAAACTACTTATCTGATTCACTTAATCTTCCAGTATACTTTCAGCAACGAAAAAGAGTACAGATCATCTGAAAAGAGTACTGATCGTTTACCAGCGTAGATGTCACACATCCTCGTCTACGCAAACTAGAGAAGAGCCCCCACGATCATGGTATGCCACGCCTCTACTCTTCGAGGAAGAAGCCGACCATCCAGCGGCTGACACTCCGGCCGCCAAATTCACCGCGGCCTTGCGGATATTCCGGATACATCTCCTGGCATTTCCTCATGCACTGGATGACGCGATCGGCCGGTACCCTGCCATAGCACAATTCCTGGCAATGCTTGAATAACGATGGTCTGCCGCTGGGGTTGACGTCTTCGACTACCTGAGCAATACTGAAGCCGCCGCCACTGCCGCCTTGCTGAAACTTCTGCATGCAGCTGGTTTGGCACATCTGCTGCTGCATAGGGCTCTGGGATTGGCTCTGGCATATCCTCCGGCATTGCAGGAACTTTTGAAGCTGCTGTTGTTGCCGGGAAGAAGCTACCTCCATCTGCAATCCCCCAGCTCCGCTTCCGCTTCCAGGTGAAGTCTTGTCCATGCCCCCGCCAATGCTTCCACTGCTGGAGTAGGGTCCCATGCCCTGGCCAGTGCTGCCACTGCCGGGGTAGGGTTCCAAACCACGGCCGGTGCTCCCGCTGCCGGAGTAGGGTCCGAAGCTCCCGCTTCCGCCACCAGTGCCGGAATAGGGTCCAATGCTCCCACCACTGATTCCGCCACCAGAGAGCTGCTGCATGCAGCGCTGTGCGCACAGCTGAGGGCTTTGGCCTTGGATCGTGCAGCTCAATTTGCACTGTTTAAGCTGGTGTTGTAGCTGCTGCTGCTGGCCGCCTAGCTGCCCACTTTGGCTCCGGTCACTCTTGGCGAAGGTTGCACTGAGACAAGACAGGAAGACAATCGCTGGGAGCACGAAAAGAAGTCGTTTGATCCTCATTGTGGCCATGGTTTGTTGCAAAACGGAAAGGGAGATGGGTTGGAGCTGGATGATGAGAAAAGGTTCAAGCACTTCGTATGTGTGTAGCGAGGCCCAAAGCGGATAATTATGGCGCATGGCAACTACGTGGCTTCCGAAGTCCCGCTGTCGTCCCCACATGTATGTTTGATGCTAGCACATCATAGCAACGTGTTGCCCTGTAGAGCCTTACTAGATCACAAGGCCTGGCTGAAATTCGTACGACGATTCCCAAGATCGACGAGTATATCTATTTCGAATGATGTTTTTCTTGTACGATTACGATTGTTTCTCAATAATTTTTTTTTTACCATGACCACATAGCATCCTTCCGATTGTTGGGTGCTAAAGGGGGAAGCACATTTAGGGCACGTTTGGTTTGCTGTGTTCCACTGGATTGGATGGACTGCAGCATTCCAATAGTCCTGGTACATGGATCTTCTGATTGGAAAAGCCTCCGCAATACGAAATATTAGGTTTGGCTGATCTGCACTTGCGCGACGGACTGCGGGCGGTTGAACTTCTTTTTGTACTGCGGGCAGCGAGGAGGTAGGGGCGGCCGTGCTGGATCACGGCGCCCAGCAGTTTTGAAAAGGAAAAGTTAATCCAGAGTTTATTACCCGTCCGAAAATGCAGGATCCTCTCTAGTTCTCCACTCCTTTAAACCAAACGTAATTTTCATCTGTGCTGTATCATCGAATGCAATCCTTTACAGCCGAATCCCGTTAAACAAACGTCCCCTTAGACAGAGTTCTGGGGAAGGAAGCTGAAGGGAGCAGCACATTTCAGGATAAGTGTTTAGGTGAATGTATGACAAGAATTGTCTAAGGGCCAGTTTGGTTGGACTGAAAACCAACTAGTGCAGTTGCAACTGAGCGTGATTTGCTCTTCCATGCATTTGGTTTGATGTGGTTCCACCCACGGTGTGAAATGGAACTCACTGCATCGTCCACAGACATGCATAAAAGTGGGGGAAGCAACTGCGCCTAATTCCAGCGCGGTTCACTTTCCACGGCCACTGGTTTGACTCGGGGCTACGACCGCTGAGAAAATTATTGTCATGCGATGAGAAAAGTTTGTAGTGGCCCCACGCGTGTGTTGACTCACATTTACGAACCACACAACACTAAATAAAAACACTTCAAGTAAATGCGTTCTGTCGACGTTGAACCAAACGAAACCAGTTTAGTTTTATATCAACGAATTGAATTTCCTGTTTTACAAGCCACGGTCTGGAATGCATCTGCATACAACCAAACTAGCCCTAAGACACAATCAGAACAACAAGATTAGAACGACATTTGGAGGCAGGGAGGAACTGGTGGCTATCTCATGGTTGTTGGTGGAGGTATCTATACTATACAATACAAGCCGTCGGCGATTTCTTCTGCAATTTTCGCCATACTATACAATACAAGCCGTCAGGGATTTCTTCTACAATTTTCGCTATCATTTTTTTCAAATTACGGCGTGGTCCTTTGTTTTGCAAAAACCCACTGAAGGTGTTCTTTACAATTGCCACACAATTATGAACCGAGAAGAGTCGGATCATTTCTCCTCCATTGTGTCGCTGGTTTCTAAGGCTCGGCTGCGAAGGCTCTGGAGGCACGAGGAGCGAGCTGAGGACCTCATCGGCACATGTCCAGGCCATAAGATTCTCGACGACCGGAGCGGCCTCGGAAGCCCACCAAGTGGTCTGTCTGGTAGCCGACTCTCGAATATTCCACTTCCACTCTTCTCGCCTCTAGGTCCTTGCTGCTAGGTGTTTGTGGTGCCTAGAGAAAAGCCGTCCCTTGAGAACCACTGTCCGTCCGATGTCCTTCCAAGTCTTGCAAGTATGTTGCTCCTCTTTTAGTTCTTCTACTCCCCGTCCTCTTCTTCTGCTATTCCATATCCTGTTTCAAGAGTAGGTACCACGATCCCCCCTCATACAAAACCCTCTTGATCTTTCTTTTCATCCCGATGATAATTCATCGTATTCAACATCATTTTTCCAAATTACATCCTGGTGCTTCGTTATATAAATCGGTCCTTTGAAGGGTGCTTTACGATTGTCACACCAAGGGCCTCAGTTTCACTACACATCCGATTTGCTGGGTGCGACGAGGTTTTCTTTCTCCGGCTGACGACAGTCCAGGAGCTTGCATGAGAAGACTAATTGTAGGCGTTATCGACATATGTTCCTATGGTTAGGTGGTGGCGAGCTAGTATTTCTCTTTCAAGTAGACGGGGTGCTACTGTCTCAATTTCATCGGCGCCGGACCAAATTGTGAGCCACTGCCTTTCCAGAGAGAAGTCAATTTGTATTTTACGTGTTGGTAGCCACCGGTGCTTTCATCTTCTCATTGTCATGCTTGCTCCAGGCTTTCGATTTAAAAAATTTGTGATTGGATGGGTCTCTTCCTTTCCCCTTTCTGGTACTCGAATACCATCTCCAATGCTTGTCTGTAACATTCATCCTTCCTTCCAAGAAGGAACCACACTTGATTCTATATTACAGAGTTCACCACCAAAACATTACAATTCCTGAACGACAGTTGTGTTGCAGCGGCTCTTTTGTCCCAGCGGGTGTTGTTCCAAAACTCTGTGCATGTTTTGACCCGTTCTCTGTACTTATTTGCACATGCTCAAAAAGGTTTATGCCAGGAAACATCTCCCTTCACTTATCTGTCCTTTTTTCTCCATTCCAAATAAAGAATCTGGTTAGTGCCGAAACGAGTTCCTGCTCACTCCACACTCATGAGTAAAATTGACATGTTTTGTCTATTTGATTGAGAATGCTTGCAGTTAGATTAAGATAAGCACATCCCAGCTAATTAGCGAGAGATTGATTCCAATCTGATTTTACAGTTGGCTGCCTAATTCTTCATTTTTATTCTCCCGTATGCTTTCTTTTTATTACTTGGTTTTTGGTACTCTAGCTTTTGAGAATATTTAATCAGGACTGTGGAGTGATGTGATGATTTATAATACATATTCCTCATTATTCTAACGGAGAACAGTTTGGATTTGTTAGCACAATTTCTAATGTCCCTCATTCTTGAACATCAACGAATATGTAATTATGTGAATCTTATATTTTGATTTGTCTTTTTTATCGACTTGTGAGGGCTGATATTAACTTAGATGAACTTTATACATTTTCTGACATCTTACAAACTCTTGCTTTCTTTAATTAGTACCTTCTCATGTGCAGGCAACGATCATTGCAACTAGAATTCTAAAATCCCAAAAGCCACTACTACTTCATCTTTAAATAATCTCCACGCTAACTACACATCATGAAGATACTTTATGGGCACTTTAATTTACACACTTAAAGTTCATTTCTTTCTGTTGTAAAAAATAGTATTGAATTGTTTCATGGACTTAAAACATAAGAAGAAATGCCTTCTCTAATATATTTCGCCTACTTTTCTAATGTGTGATATAGATGTTTAAGTTGCATATACGTATTACTAATCTTTCAAACATCTGGAAATGGTGGTAATGAAATCTATTCTTTTCAGGCCCAGTGCATCACACAGGTTTATAACTAGTGCCAATTAAAGTTGGTATATGGGATATATTTAAAAATGATAATTACAGTGGCGGTGATTGTGAAATCCGTTAATTTATGAGCTACTCCCTTTCTTTAATTTTAAAGTAAATTTATCTACGACGTGGTGTGTTGCCTTGTTTCATGACATCACACAATATAGACCTGAAATAATTATTATCAAATTGTAATGATGAATAAACATGAGTCATGCCCAAATTGTTGGCTGTTCAAAATGTTTTGTGGCATAGTCAGATAAAATGTTGTTTGCTAATGACAAGCCAATATTTTTTCTTTCCCACAACTATATAGACTATTGAGTGGTGGGGGTGGAATCAAAACTGCATTCAATTGAAATTTTTTTATTCCCCAAATTTCTCTTTTTTTTCTTTGAAAGGAGATAAATAGAACTTTTCGGGGTCAAAATGTTCTCGCTTAGGACACATCCACAACTACATGACCAATGCTTCTCAGACGGGAATATATCACCCTCCGTGGAGCTTATGCATCCCCGCTCAAGACCCATCGTCCACTTGTGAGGAAAATGCAGATTTTTAGGTGGCACTCCTTTAGGGAGACATTATCATATAATAAAAATATAAATTGGAACTCTAACTAATAGTTTTACCTACATATTGTAATTTTTTATCGAATAATCACATTATTCACTATTTGCAAACCATATAAGGCTTTAACCAAGAATTCAAAATATATTATGGGACCTTACTTTGCAAAATATTTTTTTTTAAAATAAGGAGAGTTCTTATATTTATTTTTTTCTTGCATGGCATACAACAACACGTCAATAGAAAAACCTTTTATGTTGAACGTATGAGTCCTAAGCACTATAGGCTTCTAAGTATTGTATACCTTGGATAGGTAGAGGATTCCTCAACTATCTAAATCAAAAAATCAATCAACCTGTATGGTATATTATGAACAACATCTTATTTCACAAAAGATTAAATCTTATTTTGTTTGGTACACCAAAATTGATACAATAGCATCTTATTTCACATTTTTCTTATTGACTCATAGTAATCCAACTTTTAGTTATTAATAAACTCTAATATAATATTTTACTTAGTCTAAAGACCTCATCTTATTCTTAATTAAGGAGGAATTCTTGTATTCATTTTGGTTCTCACACAAGCTAAGATTCACATGGCATACAACAACACATCCACAACAAACACTCAGTGTCGAATGTAGGACTCTTAAGCACCATAGAGTTTCAAGTATTGTAGACCTTGTACATGTTGTGGATTCCTTTCCAATTTAAGTAAAAAAAATTAGTAAACCTTTTGATGTATAATGTGAATGACACCTTACTTCATAAAAGATTAGATCCTTTTTTATTTGTTATATCACAAATTGAGACAATAGCATCTTATTTCACAATTTTCTTATGAACTGATAGTGTCCAATTTTTTAGATAATAATAGACACTATTATAATATTTTACTTAGTCTAGAATCATCTTCCCATTTTTCTTCCTCACCCATGTACTCATGCATGTACCTCTAACTCCTATTCAATGGGGCTTGTTAGGAGAAACCACAACTATTCTAAACTATATATCAAGAGATTGTTTAGTTTCATCATAAAGTTATAAGGATAGATGTCTATTTAGGGAATCTGCATATGTCTTGTGCCACACCTAAATAATCAGGCTAAACATGATTGTTAGGTATGGTCCTGAAGTGGGCAATGAAACTAACCACACATCTCATTTCAAAACACTAAGCAATAGGATTATAAATACTCAACATCAGGCAATTTATTAAATAAGTTAAGTAGAGCAGTATTCTCTAAGCAATCATTTCAATTATAACTTGATTGAGTAACAAATCAATTAATCAATGAGGAATATGATGAACATGTATACTACTTGTCCATCAAGGACTCAATAAACAACGTATCATCATCATTATTTCTCATAGTTCAGCCTAAGTAATTATGCTACACGGCTGATTACATTTTACAAACATAATTATGCCATGAGGAGATGAGGTATACCACTCATACTACAACTGACCATTACGAAATCGCAATCGGTACCATACATAGGTCATTAGAAGAGCTAGATTTTTATGCACTCATCTTCCTCAATCAGTATGAGGATCATCATGCAGGACATCTTGTGTCTCTGCCATAATAGCTATCCAGGGTATTCTGGCACTTCGCTATTAGAGTTACAGTGGCATGATGTACTCTCTTCGCCATCGAGGGATTTCTTATTTGTCTCACATTGATGTGGCATTAACAAAGTCATCGGGAGATTAGTGATACATCATCCCGGCATAAACATATAATTAAGGATTGAGAGATTTGATGTTTGTCTCACATAAATTCCTCCATTAGGACGTAAGGATATTCACGTCCATAACCCCCACATACTCAAAAGTATGCTCTACAGGAGTTCCCTTAGGAAAACTTGTTTCACCATCATTTAACTTCTGACAATGATGGATCTATGGTCAGGGATCTACATTATATCATTAAACTTGATTATTTAAGTACATTATGGCATTCTTTTAGCATCAGGCATATTTTCAAAACATAAACCAATAAGACAATTGCTATAAAGAAAGAGTACTAATTGTATCAAGTTCATTTCATATCTAGTTATTATTGGGATATCAATCCTTAACCATCTCATCATTAGATTAAAAAACATGGGTGTTCAAACCCTTAGTTCTAGAAAAACACTTGTTACTAAGCAACATATTGCTATCAAGTAATCATTTAACAATATGAACATGATTGTAGCAATACAGATATTTCTCATGGCTCATACAACATATCAATCTCATATGTTACCTCTCACTAGGCAACATAGCAAATCATTAATTTCAAAGCTTATAAAGTGCGTTCAATGAGTATGACATCATAGCCCTTACCTGGATATGTTCACCATTTCATAAAAACCTGCATAAATAATACATTTGATAGTATGCACATTATCTCTATATCAGCATATTGCAAAACAAAGATAACCTTTCAATTCAAGGGTTGTACCACTATGCCCTTACTAGGGTTAGGGTTTCCCTTTTTAATTCAATCAGGTTTAACCAACCCCTTTTTAGCTCAAATAGGAATAGTGAATCCTCATTTCATAATTCAATCATAGAGTTTCATGCTTAAAAGCATAACTCAAAATTAGGGTTTACTGTTCTCATCATCATATTACCCTAGATTAGGGTTTACTATTTACATTACATCACATTAAGATCATTCCATCATCATGTGTGAGGATTACTTCCATTAATACCCTTAATTAGGGTTATGATTCATTATCTGTCATAACTAGGGTTTCATGATCTCACTATCATGGATCATACCCTAATTAGGTATCCATTCATATTGGGAGTTCATTACTGGATTAATCATTCATATAAAAAGTCTTCTCTCTCCTCTTTCTATAAATTAATGTTTGCATTACCTTTGATTAGGCTAAGTCAATTCAACATTGACATCATAGGTTATGTCATTACTATTGTGATCATTAAGACTTACTTATTCAAAGAGTACTAATCACTCTATCCCATCAAGGGTATCTTTATTATAATCACCATTGATCACATTCATGTCTCAATCAACTACTTACTTAGTCCTTTAATCACTTTAAGTATCTATGAGGTTTGGGTTAATCAACCATTAAACCATCTTGACCAGTAAGGCATCAAAAGATCTTCACCTTTTTAGACCTCAAACGGTCTTGTACATTAAACCCCCAAACGGTCTTGGACTGCCCTTGAAACCGTTTGGTGTTGAAGACCGTTTGGTGTTGTTGACTTTTGAAACCATTTGGTAAAGTGCACACTCAATACCATTTTCCCAAGATGGGGTGAAGACCGTTTGGTCATGAAGACCGTTTGCTAAAGTAGGTTTTTGGATAAACATAGGAATTTATGTCACCTTCGTCTACCTCAAGAATAGGGGTTGTTCTTCACAAAATTTCTAGCAAGAACATAAGAGTAGCAAAGGAAGAAGAATAACTAATGATTTTTCATGGAGATGAAGATGCATAAACAAAGCTCAAGGTTTAGAGTTATAAAACCCGCTTTTAGATCTGATCTAGAGCTCCAAGCATCGTGGCTTTAATGGTGGCTTGAGCTCCAACAGTTGTCCAAGGCTCCTTCTTCATGTTTTGGATGAAGGAGATGGCAAACCAGCTTGGTCATCCTCCTTCTTCTCTCGAGCTATCCTTTGGTCGTCCAAGGAAAGAAGATAAGGAAAAGGACTAAGGGAAACGATCCCTTGCATTGTTGGAAAAAGGTCCCTTATATACTTATGGATTTTTTTAGGGAAAAAGGAAAAAAGAGAGTTATCTTCTTTTATTTTCCAACTAAATCGACCAAAGTTTGCTCCATCCTTTGGATACATGGCCACCTTCTAATTTCATGCAAAACTCCTCCACTATCCAAGGTTTAAAGGAAAAGAAACCAATCATCTTAATAAGTTGTATATATTAAAGGGCCATTTGCTTAAATCTTGATTATTTTAATATCAAGATTATCTTTTCTACTTGATCATTCAAATGAGGCACCCTTCTCATTTTCTTTGATCTACTTGATGCCAAGAAACTTAAGAGATCCTCTAGAGGATAAATTTTACATGTTGGACCCTAGGTTTTGGGTAATTTGCACATTACACCAAATCTAGGTTTTAAGGCACAAAGATTGCTCTACAAGCTATATCTTGGTGCTCAAGCTTGTGGAACTCATATCACCACATCACATTCATTCTTATGATGTCTCATCATCATAGGAACATCTTAACATGTGCAATTTGCAAGTTAACCCCTCAACTAGGGTAATTTGCACTATAGTCCATAATTAACAAAACAATGTTTCAACATGATTCAAAAAGGACTAAAATAGAAATACCAGTTCCTCAAAAGCCTTAATTACATTTCATAGGATAAAAACAAGCATCTAATCACTCATTTAAGCAAAAAAACCTAGGGTTAGTTCATAACCTAGGTCAGGGATGTTACAAATTATCCACCCTTATAAGGATTTTGTCCTCGAAATCATTACAAAAACATATTAAGAGAAAAGAGTAGGGTATTTCCTCCTCATCTCTTCCTCTAGTTCCCATGTGGCTTGTTCAATACCATAGTGATTCCAGAGAACTTTGACAAGACTTATGTTTTTCTTTTTCAGCTTTTTGATCCTTTTGTCAAGGATCGATACAGGTCCTTCTTTATAAGATATATCATCATTCAATTCTACTTCCATAGGTTGCAGAACTGATTCTGTATCAGGATGAGATTTCCTTAACATGGAAATGTGGAACACCGGGTGTAACTTTTGTAATTCTGATGGTAACTCTAGCTTATAAGCTACCTTTCCAATTCGTTCAATGATTGGATCAGGCCCCATAAATTTAGGAGCTAACTTTCCTTTCCTTCCAAATCTAAGAACTCCTTTCCAAGGTGAGACTTTGAGGTACACTCTGTCTCCAACCTAGAATTCTAAGCGTCTACGACGCTTATCAGCATAAGATTTCTGTCTATCCTACGCAGTCTTTAACTGTTGTTGTATGATTTTAATCTTCTCAGTGGTCTGCTGCACAAGATCAGGACCCAAGAGTTGATATTCACCAGTTTCATACCAACATAAGGGTGATCTACAATGTATACCATCCAAAGCCTCATAAGGTGCCATATCAATACTGTGTTGATAGCTGTTGTTGTAGGCAAACTCTATCAAGCTTAGATGTAGATCCCAACTTCCGGTAAACTAGAGAACACATGCTCTAACCAAGTCCTCCAAAGTCTATATAGTCTGTTTTGATTGTCCATCAATCTGTGGATGAAAGGCTATACTAAACCTTAACTCTGTGCCTAAGGCTTTATGAAGTCTCTCCCATAAATGAATCATAAACTGGGGACCTCTGTCGAAAACAATGGTAACTGGGACTCCATGTAGCCGCACTATCTCATCTACGTACAACTGTGCCAACTTCTCAGCAGAATAGGTTGTTTTGATAGGTAAGAAATGTGTTGTCTTTGTCAACCAATCAACTATTACCCAGATGGAATCATGTCCTTTGGCTGTCCTGGGTAAACCAACCACAAAATCCATGGTAACATAATCCCACTTCCACTGTGGTATGGGTAAAGGTTGCATTGTTCCTGCAGGCTTCTCGTGTTCAGCTTTAACTTGCTGACACACAAGACACCGCATAACAAACTCAGCAATGTCTTTCTTCAAACCATGCCACCAATACATATCTTTCAAGTTATGATACATCTTGTTACTTCTTGGATGCATAGCATACATTGAAGAATGAGCTTCTTCCAGGACTAACTTCCTCAAGTTATCAACATCAAGTACTATCATTCTACCATGATAGCAGGCTACCTATCATCTGAGTCATGGAAACCTTCTCATTTCTCACTACCATACTCTGATCTAATCTGTTGAACTGCAACATCAACTTGCTGTGCTTCATTAATTTGTTGTCTCAGAGTAGGTTTTATGTGCATCTCAGCTAACAACCCTGATAACGACGATACTCTCAACTGTACATTGTCTTGTCTTAAGGAGATAAGCATATCCCTTCTAGAGCATACCAAAGAATTCAACTGTTCTTTATCTAGGGCTGGTGTTGCTGATTTCCTACTTAAAGCATCATCAACTACATTGGCCTTCCCTAGATGGTAATCAATTGTACAATCGTAGTCCTTGATTAACTCCATCCAGCAGCGTTTCCTAATATTAAGCTCATGTTGAGAAAAGATATACTTAAGGTTCTTATAGTCTGTGAAAATCTAGAATGTCTCTCCATAAAGATAATGTCTCCAGATTTTCAAGACATGAACTACAGAAGCTAGTTCTAGATTGTGTGTCGGATAATTCTCTTCATGTTTCTTAAGCTGTCGAGAAGCAAAAGAAATCACTTGTTTATCCTTCATCAATACACATCCTCGTCCATTCTTAGAGGCATCACAGAAAACTATATATCCTTTCCCTTGCTCAGGTAACACAAGTACAGGTGCACTTGTCAATCTTTCCTTCAACAACTGAAACAATTGCTGACACTTATCACTCCAGGAAAAAAGAACATCCTTCCTGGTCAACATAGTCAAGGGTAAAGCTATAGAACTAAAGTTCTTACTGAACCTTCGATAATAGCCTGCCAACCCTAAGAAACTACGAATCTCCGTTGGTGTGTTTGACTGTTTCCATTGTAGGACAAATTCTACCTTTTTAGGGTCACCACGTATACCTGAAGCAGATATTACGTGTCCAAGAAAAGAAACTTCTGGAAACCAGAACTCACACTTCCTAAACATAGCGTATAACTTATGCTTTCTTAGCAAAGTTAGAGCTTGACGAAGATGTTGTTCATGCTGCTGAGCATCTCTACTATAGATCAGGATGTCATCTATGAAGACAACAACACATTGATCGTGAAAAGGTCGGAAGATTCTATTCATGAGTTCCATAAATGTAGCTGGTGCATTAGTTAGTCCAAACTACATAATTGTGAACTCATAGTGACCATACCTTGTCCTAAAAGCAAACATAGGTATGTCACCATCCTTAATACGTAACTGGTGATATCCCGACCTCATATCTATCTTTGAGAAGATGGTTGCACCACGCAACTGGAAAAGAGATCATCAATCCTAGGCAAAGGATACTTATTCTTTATTGTTACTTTATTTAACTGTCGGTAATCAATGCACAACCACATTGACCCATCCTTCTTTTTAACAAAGAGGACCAGAGCACCCCATGGTGAAGTACTCAGTCGGATGAAACACTTCTCAAGCAACTCTTGTAGTTGTTTCTTGAGTTCTGCCATCTCAGCAGGCGCCATCCTATATGGTGTTTGTGCTATCGGTTGCATGTCTGGGACTAGACTAATCTCAAAATCAATCTCTCGGGGTGGAGGTACACCTGGAAGTTCTTTAGGAAATACATCTTCAAATTCCTTGACTACAAGAACTTCAACAGGATTAGGACTCTCCATGGTAGTATCTACCACATGGGCCAAGAATGCATAAAATCCTTGTCTCATCAACTTCTCAGCAATGATAGCTGACACCAAATAGGTTGGAAGAATCTTTCTATCTCCTTGAAAGATCCATGTGTCACTATCATCTATGAACACAGCTTGCTTAGACTCACAATCCAAGACAACCTTATACCTTTCTAATGTATCCATCCCAAGCATTACATCGAATCCATGCATCTCAAGTGGTATATGATCCACTTGAATGTGATGGTCAGAAAAGAAGAGAATGCAGGGAGAACATATCTCCTGCAACACAGCAGATCCCATCAACAGAGTTTCTAGCATCAAACTATCTGCTCTATGGCTTGTAGTCAGGTTGCAGTCAAAAATCACTCTTCGAGTGATAAAGGAGTGCATAGAACCCGGATCAATCAAAACTAATACAATGCAAGATGTAGACATTTCTGAATTAAACAAATTCATCTGACCTGCCACAACCTGAGGGTTGACTACTGCATCAGGTGGATTCATCGCGTAAAATCTTGTCGTTGCTTGTGGTTGATTCGGTGCTCGATGACTAGGTGCTGATGATCCAACTTGGAATGCTTATCCACATCCTCTAGCTTCTCCTGGAAACTGTCTCCTTTGAGAACCTTGCTGATTCTGCCTTTGAGGTTGAGTTACACTCACTTCTATGGCTCTGCAATCCTTCATCAGATGCCCCACTTTTCCACAGATATAACAACTTCTGTTCAGTTGTTGTGGTTTGGGTGGTCCTGTAACTGACATAGATGACGAGCTACGAGCTTCTTCAAATGGTAGGCTTCGTCTTCTACCCCTATTTGACATCCACTGCGTCTGGATACTGAATCTAGGTGTTGGTGTAGGCACAGAAAACCTAGGTTTCTTGAAATCTTTGGATGAGGATCCTTGGAACTGGGGATACATCCTCTTATTCTTGGTCTGTCGCTTCTCTGACACAGACCTCTCTATCCTCCTGACTAACTCCACAAAGGTAGCAAACCTTTCCCTATTCTCCAGAGCAGACACAGAGGTGGTCAACTCAGCATTTAACCCTTTCTCAAAATGCCTAATCCTTTCTTCATCTGTGGTTGCCATGTGGAGATAGAACCACAAAAGTTCTAGGAACTTAGCCTCGTATTCGCTAATGTTCATCGGTCCTTGTCTTAACCTCTCAAACTGAGAGATTGCCTCATCCAACAACGTCTTAGGGAAGTATCTGTTGATAAATTCCTGTCAAAAAACTTCCCATGCAATCTCCACTCCTAGCCTTTTCTGTTCCTCCATGGTCCACCAGTGACCAACACTCCCCTTGAGAAGGTATTCATCATGTCTAACCTTCTCCGCTTTTGGGATGTTCAAGATTCTAAAGGCCTTCTCTAGTTCAATTAGCCACAAGTTGGCATCTGCTGGGTCAGCTGTTCCCGCATACTCTGTGGCTCCAACCCGGTGTAGTCGTTCAAACGTCTTTCCGGATCCTTGTCCTTCTGGATGGGTAGGTGTCCTAGGTACAGGTATAGGCATCCTATCAGTCATATGTGTCATGGAAGTCATAAAGTGTCCAAGCATGGCTTGGACGGCTGGGTTCCCCGTGTCAGCTGGGTTGAACTGGGGTGGTTCAGGTACAGGTTCTTCTCTTTCTTGGTTTCTTGCACCTTCTCTAGGTGCAGTGACACTGCTCTCAGCAACGTGTTCCTCATGTGATCCAGACATCTTTAGTTTTATCTTCTCCTCCTATATGAGCAGAAGACACTATCAGATATATTGGAAGACACTAGAACAACTCTACAACCTAAGTCCTATGTCTCTGTAGACTCAGCAAACCTAGAGCTCTGATACCAACTAAATTGTGACGACCGTCTCACGAAAATAAGATCAACAAATTTAAACTAATGCGGAAGCATTTCGTTAGCAGCGGAATTACTGAAAATCACTCAATTTTAAAACTTTTTACACAAATGTCCACAAACTGTAAGACTCTTTCATAAAAGAATAAGATAAGTTATTTTCAAACTGATTTACCATTACATCTCTATAATATCACATCTTGAGGGTCATAACACTGACTGCCCTGTTGAACTGTACATGAGCAGTATACAAAAATCCTCAAAGCATTAAGCCAAAATCTCAAATCTATATAAAACCATCTAGTGACTCCTAGGACCTGAGAGTACAGAGATGACACATAGGACATTCTATCTACAAGACTTGATAGATAGTGTATCCACCTGAGGATCACTGCTGTCCTAGATGTTGATGCTGCTGCTGTTGTTGCTCACCCACTGAAGGGTTTCTTCGTCCTTGGCGTCTACCTAAAAATTCGAATCCCACGGGGGTGAGACAATTGAATAATTGTCCCAGCGAGAGTTATAAATCTTCACTAGAAGCATTGTTATTGCAAATAAATGAATAACACTGAGAAATAGGATTATAAATACTCAACATCAGGCAATTTATTAAATAAGTTAAATAGAGCAGTATTCTCTAAGCAATCATTTCAATTATAACTTGATTGAGTAACAAATCAATTAATCAATGAGGAATATGAAGAACATGTATACTACTTGTCCGTCAAGGACTCAATAAACAACGTATCATCAATCATTATTTCTCGTAGTTCAGCCTAAGCAATTATGCTACATGGATGATTACATTTTACAAACATAATTATGCCCTGAGGAGATGAGGTATACCACTCATACTCCAACCGACCATTACGAAATCGCAATCGGTACCATACATAGGTCATCAGAAGAGCCGGATTTTAATGACCTCATCTTCCTCAGTCAATGTGAGGATCATCATGAAGGACATCTTGTGTCTCTTCCATAATAGCTATCTAGGGTATTCTGGCACTTCGTTATTAGAGTTACAGTGGCATGCTGTACTCTCTTCGCCATCGAGGGATTTCTTGTTTATCTCACATCGATGCGGCATTAACAACGTCATCAGGAGATTAGTGATACATCATCTCGGCATAAACATATAATGAAGGATTGAGAGATTTGATGTTTGTTTCACATCAATTCCTCCATTAGGACGTAAGGATATTCGCGTTCATAACCCCCACATACTCAAAAGTATGCTCTCCAGGAGTTTCCTTAGGAAAACCTATTTCACCATCATTTAACTTCTGACAATGATGGATCTATGGTCAGGGCTCCACATGATATCATTAAACTTGATTATTTATTTACATTATGGCATTCTTTTAGCATCAGGCATATTTTCAAAACATAAACCAATAAGGCAATTGCTATAAAGAAAGAGTATTAATTGTATCAAGTTTATTTCATATCTAGTTATTATTGGGATATCAATCCCTAACCATCTCATCATTATGATTCAAAAACATGGGTGTTCAAACCCTTAGTTCAGCAAAACTCTTGTTACTAAGCAACATATTGCTATCAAGTAGTCATTTAACAATATGAACATGATTGTAGCAATGCAGATATTTCTCATGGCTCATACAACCTATCAATCTCATATGTTACCTCTCACTAGGCAACATAGCAAATCATTACTTTCAAAGCTTATATAGTACTTTCAATGAGTATGACATCATAGCCCTTACGTGGCTATGTTCACCATTTCATAAAAACCTGCATAAATAATACATTCGATAGTATGCACATTATCTATATATCAGCATATTGCAAAACAAAGATAACCTTTCAATTCAAGGGTTGTACCACTATGCCCTTACTAGGGTTAGGGTTTCCCTTTTTTATTCAATCAGGGTTAACCAACCCCTTTTTAGCTCAAATAGGAATAGTGAATCCTCATTTCATAATTCAACCATAGAGTTTCATGCTTAAAAGCATAACTCAGAATTAGGGTTTACTGTTCTCATCATCATATCACACTAGATTAGGGTTTACTGTTCACATTACATCAGATTAAGATCATTCCATCATCATGTGTTAGGATTACTTCCATTAATGCCCTTAATTAGGGTTATGATTCATTATCTGTCATAACTAGGGTTTCATGATATCACTATCATGGATCATACCCTAATTAGGTATCCATTCATATTGGGAGTTCATTACTGGATTAATCATTCATATAAGAAGTCTTCTCTCTCCTCTTTCTATAAATTAATGTTTGCATTACCTTTTATTAGGCTAAGTCAATTTAACATTGACATCATAGGTTATGTCATTACTATTGTGATCATTAGGACTTACTTATTCAAAGAGTACTAATCACTCTATCCCATCAAGGGTATCTTTATTATAATCACCATTGATCACATTCACGCTTCAATCAACTACTTACTTAGTCCTTTGATCACTTTAGGTATCTATGAGGTTTGTGTTAATCAACCATCAAATCATCTTGACCACTAAGGCATCAAACGATCTTAACCTTTTTAGACTTCAAATAGTCTTGTACACTAAACCCCCAAACGGTCTTGGATTGCCCTTGAAACCGTTTGGTGTTGAAGACCATTTGGTGTTGTTGACTTTTGAAACCGTTTGGTAAAGTGCACACTCAAGACCATTTGCCCAAGATGGGGTGAAGACCGTTTGGTCATGAAGATCGTTTGCTAAAGTAGGTTTTTGGATAAACATAGGAATTAACGTCACCTTCATCTACCTCAAGAACAGGGGCTGTTCTTCACGGAATTGCTAGCAAGAACACAAGAGTAGCAAAGGAAGAAGAATAACTAACATTTTTTCATGGAGATGAAGATGCATAAACATAGCTCAAGGTTTAGAGTTATAAAACCTGCCTTTAGATCTGATCCAGAGCTCCAAGCTCTGTGGCTTTAATGGTGGCTTGAGCTCCAGCAGTTGTCCAAGGCTCCTTCTTCAAGTTTTGGATGAAGGAGATGGCAAACTAGCTTGGTCGTCCTCCTTATGCTCCAGAGCTATCCTTTGGTTGGCCAGGGCAAAAGATAAGGAAAAGGACTAAGGGAAACAATCCCTTGCATTTTTGGAAAAAGGTCCCTTATATACTTATGGGTTTTTTTAGGGAAAAAGGAAAAAAGAGAGTTATCTTCTTTTATTTTCCAACTAAATCCACCAAAGTTTGCTCCATCCTTTGGATACATGGCCACCTTCTAATTTTACTCCTCCACTATCCAAGGTTTAAAGGAAAAGAAACCAATCATCTTAATAAGTTGTATATATTAAAGGGCCATTTGCTTAAATCTTGATTATTTTAATATCAAGATTATCTTTCCTACTTGATCATTCAAATGAGGTGCCCTTCTCATTTTCTTTGCTCTACTTGATGCCAAGAAACATGAGAGATCCTCTAGAGGATATATTTTACATGTGGGACCCTAGGTTTTGGGTAATTTGCACATGACACCAAATCTAGGTTTTAAGGCACAAAGATTGCTCTACAAGCTATATCTTAGTGCTCAAGCTTGTGGAACTCATATAACCATATCAGATTCATTCTTATGATGTCTCATCATCAAAGGAACATCTTAACATCTGCAATTTGCAAGTTAACCCCTCAACTTGGGTAATTTGCACTATAGTCCATAATTAACAAAACAATGTTTCAACATGATTCAAAAAGGACTAGAATAGAAATACAAGTTCCTTAAAAGCCTTAATTACATTTCCTAGGATAAACACAAGCATCTAATCACTCATTTAAGCAAAAACACCTAGGGTTAGTTCATAACCCAGGTCAGGGATGTTACAAATTGTCCACCCCTTACAAGGATTTCGTCCCCGAAATCATTACAAAAACATATTTAGAGAAAAGAGTAGGGTATTTTCCTCATCATCTCTTCCTCTAGTTCCCACGTGGCTTCTTCAACACCATGGTGATTCCAGAGAACTTTCACAAGACTTATGTTTTTCTTTTTTAGCTTCTTGATCCTATTGTCAAGGATCGATACAGATCCTTCTTCATAAGATACATCATCATTCAATTCTACTTCTATAGGTTGCAGAACTGAGTCTGTATCAGGATGAAATTTCCTTAACATGGAAATGTGGACACATGGTGTAACTTTTGTAACTCTGATGGTAACTCTAGCTTATAAGCTACGTTTCCAATTCGTTCAATGATTGGATAAGGCCCCATAAATCTAGGAGCTAACTTTCCTTTCCTTCCAAATCTAAGAACTCGTTTCTAAGGTGAGACTTTGAGGTACACTCTGTCTCCAACCTGGAATTCTAAGGGTCTACGACGCTTATCAGCATATGATTTCTATCTATCCTGTGTAGTCTTTAACTATTGTTGTATGTTTTTAATCTTCTTTGTGGTCTGCTGCACAAGATCAGGACTCAAGCATTGATATTCACCAGTTTCATACCAACATAAGGGTGATCTACAACGTCTACCATACAAAGCTTCATAAGGTGCCATATCAATATCGTTTTTATAGTTGTTGTTGTAGGCAAACTCTATCAAGCTTAGATGTAGATCCCAACTTCCTGTAAACTAGAGAACACATGCTCTAAGCAAGTCCTCCAAAGTCTATATAGTCCATTCTGATTCTCCATCAGTCTGTGGATGAAAGGCTGTACTAAACCTTAACTGTGTGCCTAAGGCTTTATGAAGTCGCTACCAGAAACAACTCATAAACTGGGGACCTCTGTCAGAAAAAATTGTAATTGGGACTCCATGCAGCCGCACTATCTCATCTACATACAACTGTGCCAGCTTCTCAGCAGAATAGGTTGTTTTGACAGGTAAGAAATGTGCAATCTTTGTTAACCTATCAACTATTACCCAGATGGAATCATGTCCTTTGGATGTCCTGGGTAAACCAACCACAAAATCCATGGTTACATGATCCCCCTTCCACAGTGGTATGGGTAAAGGTTGCATTGTTCCTACATGCTTCTAGTGTTCAACTTTAACTTGCTGACACACAGAACGCCGTATAACAAACTCAGCAATGTCTTTCTTCAAACCAGGCCACCAATACATATCTTTCAAGTTATGATACATCTTGGTGCTTCCTGGATGCATAACATACATTGAAGAATGAGATTCTTCCAGGACTAACTTCCTCAAGTTATCAACATCAGGTACTATCATTCTACCATGATAGCAGGCTACCTGATCATCTGAGTCATGGAAACCTTCTCATTTCTCACTACCATACTCTGATCTAATCTGTTGAACTGCATCATCAACTTGCTGTGCTTCCTTAATCTGTTGTCTCAGAGTAGGTTTTATGTGCATCTCATCTAACAACCCTTATAACAACGATACTCTCAACTGTACATTGTCTTGTCTTAAGGAGATAAGCATATCCCTTCTAGAGCATACCAAAGAATTCAGCTGTGCTTTATCTAGGGCCGGTGTTTCTGATTTCCTACTTAAAGCATCATCAACTACATTGGCCGTCCCTAGATGGTAATCAATTATACAATTGTAGTCCTTGATTAACTCCATCCAGTAGCATTGCCTCATATTAAGCTCATGCTGAGAAAAGATATACTTAAGGTTCTTATGGTCTGTGAAAATCTGGAATGTCTCTCCATAAAGATAATGTCTCCAGATTTCAAGGCATGAACTACAACAGCTAGTTCTAGATCATGTGTCGGATAATTCTCTTCGTGTTTCTTAAGCTGTCGAGAAGCAAAAGAAATCACTTATTTATCCTGCATCAACACACATCCTAGTCCATTCTTATAGGCATCACAGAAAACTATATATCCTTTCCCTTTCTCAGGTAACACAAGTATAGGTGCACTTGTCAATCTTTCCTTCAACAACTGAAATGATTGATAACACTTATCACTCTAGGAAAAAGGAACACCCTTCCGGGTCAAATTAGTCAAGGGTAAAGCTATAGAACTAAAGTTCTTAATGAACCTTCAATAATAGCCTGCCAACCCTAAGAAAATACGGATCTCCGTTGGTGTCTTCGGCTGTTCCCATTGCAGGATAGATTCTACCTTTTTAGGGTCAACATGTATACCTGAAGCAGATATTACGTATCCAAGAAAAGAAACTTCTGGTAACCAGAACTCACACTTTCTAAACTTAGCGTATAACTTATGCTTTCTTAGCAAAGTTAGAGCTTGACGAAGATGTTGTTCATGCTGCTGAGCATCTCTACTATAGATCAGGATGTCATCTATGAAGACAACAACACATTGATCGAGAAAAGGTCAGAAGATTCTATTCATGAGTTCCATAAATGCAGTTGGTGCATTAGTTAGTCCAAATGACATAACTGTGAACTCATAGTGACCATACATTGTCCTAAAAGCAGACTTAGGTATGTCACAATTCTTAATTCGTAACTGGTGATATCCTGACCTCAAATCTATCTTTGAGAAGATGGTTGCACCACGTAACTGGTCAATGAGATAATCAATCCTAGGCAAAGGATACTTGTTTTTTATTGTTACTTTATTTAACTGTCGGTAATCAATGCACAACCACATTGACCCATCCTTCTTTTTAACAAAGAGGACCGGAGCACCCCAGGGTGAAGTACTCGGTCGGATGAAATCCTTCTTAATAAACTCTTATAATTGTTTCTTGAGTTCTGCCATCTCAGCAGGCGCCATCCTATACGGTGTTTGTGCTATCGGTTGCGTGTCTAGGACTAGATTAATCTCAAAATCAATCTCTCGGGGCAGAGGTACACCTGGAAGTTCTTCAGGAAATACATCTTCAAATTCCCTTACTACAGGAACTTCAGTAGGATTAGGACTCTCCATGGTAGTATCTACCACACGGGCCATGAATGCATAACATCCTTGTCTCATCAACTTCTCAACAACCATAGCTGACACCAAACAAGTTGGAAAAATCTTTCTATCTCCTTGAAAGATCCATGTGTCACTATCATCTGTGAACAAAGCTTGCTTAGACTCACAATCCAAGACAACCTTATACCTTTCTAATGTATCCATCCCAAGGATTACGTCAAATCCATGCATCTCAAGTGGTATAAGATCCACTTGAATGTGATGGTCAGAAAAGAAGAGAATGCAGGGAGAACATATCTCCTGTAACACAGGAGATCCCATCAATGGAGTTTCTAGCAACAAACTATCTACTCTATGACTTGTAGTCAGGTTGCAATCAAAAATCACTCTTCGAGTGATAAAGGAGTGTGTAGCACCCGGATCAATCAAAACAGATACAACACAAGATGTAGACATTTTTGAATTAAACAACTTCATCTGACCTGCCACAACCCGAGGGTTGACTACTGCATCAGGTGGATTCATCGCGTAAAATCCTGCCGTTGCCTGTGGTTGATTCGGTGCTCGATGACAAGGTGCCGATGATCCAGCTTAGGACGCTTGTCCACGTCCTCTAGATCCTCCTAGAAACTGTCTCCTTTGAGAACCTTGCTGATTCTACCTTTGAGGTTGAGTTACACTCACTTTTATGGCTCTGCAATCCTTCATCAGATGCCCCACGTTTCCATAGATATAACAGCTTCTGTTCTGTTGTTGTGGTCTGGGTGGTCCTGTAACCGACATAGATGCTGAGCTATGAGCTCCTTCTAATGGTAGGCTTCATCCTCTACCCCAATTTGACGTCCACTGCGTCTGGGTATTGAATCTAGGTGTTGGTGTAGGCACAGAAAACCTAGATTTCTTGAAATCTTTATATGAGGATCCTTGGAACTGGGGATACATCCTCTTGTTCTTGGTTTATCGCTTCTTTGACACAAACATCTATATCCTCCTGACTGACTCCACAAAGGTAGCAAACATTTCCCTGTTCTCCAGAGCAGACACAGGGGTGGTCAACTCAGTGTTTAACCCTTTCTCAAAATGCCTAATCCTTTCTTCATCTGTAGTTGCCATGTGCAGACAGAACCACAAAAGTTCCATGAACTTAGCCTCGTATTTACTAATGTTCATCGTTCCTTGTCTTAACCACTCAAACTGAGTGATTTTTTCATCCAAGAACGTCTTTGGGAAGTATCTCTTGATAAATTCCCGTCGAAAAACTTCCCATGCAATCTCCACTGCTGGCCTTTTTTGTTCCTCCATGGTCCACCAGTGACCAGCATTCCCCTTGAGAAGGTATACACCATGTCTAACCTTCTCAGCATCTAGGATGTTCAAGATTCTACTGGCCTTCTCTACTTCAGTTAGCCACAAGTCAGCATCTGCTGGGTCAGTTGTTCCCACATACTCTGTGGCTCCAACCTGGCGTAGTCATTCAAACATCTTGCTGATTCCTTGTCCTTCTGTATGGGTAGGTGCCCTAGGTACAAGTATAGGCATCCTATGAGTCATATGTGTCATGGAAGTCATAAACTGTCCAAACATGGCTTGGACGGTTGGGTTCCCCATGTCAGCTGGATTGAACTAGGGTGGTTCAGGTACAAGTTCTTCTCTTTCTTGGTTTCTTGCACCTTCTCTAGGTGTAGCGACACTACTCTCAGCAACATGTTCCTCGTGTGATCCAGACATCTTTAGTTTTATCTTCTCCTCCTATATGAACAGAAGACACTATCATATATACTGGAAGACACTAGAACAACTCTACAACCTAAGTCCTATGTCTCTGTAGACTCAGCGAACCTAGAGCTCTGATACCAACTAAATTGTACTGTCTCGTGAAAACAAGATCAACGAATTTAAACTAATGCGGAAGCATTTCGTTAGTAGCAGAATTATTGAAAATCACTAAATTTTAAAACTTTTTACACAAAGGTCCACAAACTGTAAGACTCTTTCATAAAAGAACAAGATAAGTTATTTTCAAACTGATTCACCATTACATCTCTGTAATATCACATCTCGAGGGTCATAACACTGACTGCCCTATTGAACTGTACATGAGTAGTATACAAAATCCTCGAAGCATTAAGCCAAAATCTGAGATCTATATAAAACCATCAACTGACTCCTAGGACCTGAGAGTACAGAGATGACACATAGGACATTCTATCTACAAGACTTGACAGACAGTGTCTCCACCTGAGGATCACTGCTATCCCAGATGTTGCTCCTGCTGTTGTTGTTGCTCACCCACTGAAGGGTTTCTTCATCCTCGACGTCTACTTAAAAAGTCGAATTCCACGGGGGTGAGACAATTGAATAATTGTCCCAGTGAGAGTTATAACTCTTCTCCAGAAGCATTGTTATTGCAAATAAATGAATAACACTGAGCAATAGGATTATAAATGCTCAACAATAGGCAATTTATTAAATAAGTTAAGTAGAGAAGTATTCTCTAAGCAATCATTTCAATTATAACTTGATTGAGTAACAAATCAATTAATTAATGAGGAATATGAAGAACATGTATACTACTCGTCAAACAAGGACTCAATAAACAACGTATCATCAATCATTATTTCTCGTAGTTCAGCATAAGCAATTATGTTACATGACTGATTACATTTTACAAACATAATTATGCCCTGCGGAGATGAGGTATACCACTAATACTCCAATCGACCATTACAAAATCGCAATCCGTACCACACATAGGTCATCAGAAGAGCCGGATTTTTATGAACTCATCTTCCTCAGTCAGTGTGAGGATCATCATGCATGACATCTTGTGTCTCTACCATAATAGCTATCCAGGGTATTCTGGCACTTCACTATTAGAGTTACAGTGGCATGTTGTACTCTCTTCGCCATCGAGGGATTTCTTATTTATCTCACATTGATGCGACATTAACAACGTCATCGGGAGGTTAGTGATACATCAACCCAGAATAAACATATATTGAAGGATTGAGAGATTTGATGTTTTTCTCACATCAATTCCTCCATTAGGACGTAAGGATATTCGCGTCCATAACCCCCACATACTCAAAAGTATGCTCTCCAGGAGTTCCCTTATGAAAACCTATTTCACCATCATTTAACTTCTGACAATGATGGATCTATGGTCAGGGCTCTACATGATATCCTTAAACTTGATTATTTAAGTACATTATGTCATTCTTTTAGCTTCAGGCATATTTTCAAAACATAAACCAATAAGACAATTTCTATAAAGAAAGAGTACTAATTGTATCAAGTTCATTTCATATCTAGTTATTATTGGGATATCAATCCCTAACCATCTCATCATTATGATTAAAAAACATGGGTGTTCAAACCCTTAGTTCAGCAAAAAACTTGTTACTAAGCAACATATTGCTATCAAGTAGTCATTTAACAATATGAACATGATTGTAGCAATGCAGATATTTCTCATGGCTCATACATCCTATCAATCTCATATGTTACCTGTCACTAGGCAACATAGCAAATCATTACTTTCAAAGCTTATAAAGTGCTTTCAATGAGTATGACATCATAGCCCTTACCTGGCTATGTTCACCATTTCATACAAACCTGTACAAATAATACATTTGATAGTATGCACATTATCTCTATATCAGCATATTGCAAAACAAAGATAACCTTTCAATTCAAGGGTTGTACCACTATGCCCTTACTAGGGTTAGGGTTTCCCTTTTTAATTCAATCAGGTTTAACCAACCCCTTTTTAGCTCAAATAGGAATAGTGAATCCTCATTTCATAATTCAATCATAGAGTTTCATGCTTAAAAGAATAACTCAAAATCAGGGTTTACTGTTCTCATCATCATATTACCCTAGATTAGGGTTTACTATTCACATTACATCACATTAAGATCATTCCATCATCATGTGTTAGGATTACTTCCATTAATTCCCTTAATTAGGGTTATGATTCATTATCTGTCATAACTAGGGTTTCATAGTCTCACTATCATGGATCATACCCTAATTAGGTATCCATTCATATTGGGAGTTCATTACTGGATTAATCATTCATATAAGAAATCTTCTCTCTCCTCTTTCTATAAATTAATGTTTGCATTACCTTTGATTAGGCTAAGTCAATTCAACATTGACATCATAGGTTATGTCATTACTATTGTGATCATTAAGACTTACTTATTCAAAGAGTACTAATCACTCTATCCCATCAAGGGTATCTTTATTATAATCACCATTGATCACATTCATGTCTCAATCAACTACTTACTTAGTCCTTTAATCACTTTAAGTATCTATGAGGTTTGGGTTAATCAACCATTAAACCATCTTGACCACTAAGGCATCAAACGATCTTTACCTTTTTAAACCTCAAACGGTCTTGTACACTAAACCCCCAAACGGTCTTGGACTGCCCTTGAAATTGTTTGGTGTTGAAGACCGTTTTGTGTTGTTGACTTTTGAAACCATTTGGTAAAGTGCACACTCAAGACCGTTTGCCCAAGATGGGGTGAAGACCGTTTGGTCATGAAGACCATTTGCTAATGTAGGTTTTTGGATAAACATAGGAATTAACGTCACCTTCGTCTACCACAAGAATAGGGGTTGTTCTTCATGGAATTGCTAACAAGAACACAAGAGTAGCAAAGGAAGAAGAATAACTAACGATTTTTCATGGAGATGAAGTGCATAAACAAATCTCAAGGTTTAGAGTTATAAAACCTTCCATTATATCAGATCCAGATCTCCAAGCTCCGTTGCTTTAATGGTGGCTTGAGCTCCAGCAGTTGTCTAAGGCTCCTTCTTCAAGTTTTGGATGAAGGAGATGGCAAACCAACTTGGTCATCCTCCTTCTGCTCTAGAGCTATCCTTTGGTCGGACAAGGCAACAAGATAAGGAAAAGGACTAAGGGAAATGATCCCTTGCATTGTTGGAAAAAGGTCCCTTATATACTTATGGATTTTTTTAGGGAAAAAGGAAAAAAGAGAGTTATCTTCTTTTATTTTCCAACTAAATCCACCAAAGTTTTCTCCATCCTTTGGATACGTTGCCACCTTCTAATTTCATGCAAAAATCCTCCACTATCCAAGGTTTAAAGGAAACGAAACCAATCATCTTAATAAGTTGTATATATTAAAGGGCCATTTGCTTAAATCTTGATTATTTTAATATCAAGATTATCTTTCCTACTTGATCATTCAAATGAGGCGCCCTTCTCATTTTCTTTGATCTACTTGATGCCAATAAACATGAGAGATCCTCTAGAGGATATATTTTACATGTTGGACCCTAGGTTGTGGGTAATTTGCACATTACACCAAATCTAGGTTTTAAGGCACAAAGATTGCTCTACAAGCTATATCTTGGTGCTCAAGCTTGTGGAACTCATATCACCACATCACATTAATTCTTATGATGTCTCATCATTAGAGGAACATCTTAACATGTACAATTTGCAAGTTAACCCCTCAACTTGGGTAATTTGCACTATAGTCCATAATTAACAAAACAATGTTTCAACATGATTCAAAAAAGACTAAAATAGAAATACAAGTTCCTCAAAAGCCTTAATTACATTTCATAGGATAAACACAAGCATCTAATCACTTATTTAAGCAAAAACACCTAGGGTTAGTTCATAACCCAAGTAAGGGATATTACACACAAGGATAATGTCAATGTCACATCACCATGGGATATCAATCTCTCAATCATGTCACTGGAGAATAATCACCTCACACTGGGCATAAGCCTCTACCAGGTCACATGATCGTAGTCACATCATTCCTCTATCACATGTGTCTCATCATGCCTCATTCATCCTATAGCACATCATAGTCACCATAGCATACACTAGTCGTGATATTTAAGCACATATCATCTGCATGGTGATAGGTTCATAAGAAGGAAAGAGAAATCATCATAACATTATAGCCATTCTTGAAAAGAGAATAAACACATCAATATCTCTAGATTAGGGTTAGGGTTCCACACATATCCGGTTAGGGTTTTTTATTTATTTCCCATCACCAACCCTAGGTACATCATCTCCCATAATATTGGGAACATATTAGGATTAATCATTATGATTAGAGTTGATTAAACATTTATCCAAACCACACTCTTCATGATTCATACATTACTCATATAAGTGTATTGATTAGGTTTTCAAGTATAAGTCTCAACCATCCATCACCTATGTGTCATGACCACCCATCATATATGGCTCACGACCAAGGTATCTCAATCACCTACAAACAAAGTGTCTCAACCGCAACTCACCACAAGGCAACTTGTCTTGACCAACTAGGTTTAGGGCTCAACCACCCATGGGAGCATGTCGCGACCCCAAGAACAAGGTCATGTCTCGTCCCACGACAAGGACTGTCTCGTCCTCAAAACCAAACTATGTCACGACCTCAAGCACCAAGGACATGTCATGACCCTCAACCTATTAGGATTAGGTCGTGGCCATGACACTCAGTCAAGCATCTTGACTCAAAACCAAACCAAGCACCAAAGTGTCTCAACCCAAAGAAGAACAAGGTGTAGTGACCACGAAAGATCAAACTACTACCAACGTATAGGGCCAACATCCAACAAGGATTAATAAATGTTAAAGGAGAAGATATAAAAGTCCAAAAAATAAGATAAAACCAATAGACTCCATCATTCATGTGGAGGAGAAAAAACCCATGCAAAATCGGTCACCAAAAACACTAAAACTTGCATCATGAAACCATCATGAAAGAGACCCCAAAAAAGAGAGAGAAACCACATTTGACAGCACCCAAATAGAACCTAAACTTCATAGAACATCAAGACACTCGTCCATCATGCATGTGTTCAAAATGAAGATCAAGAGATAGGGAAAACCACCATTACACCATAATCATCCAAATCCAGTATCAAGACTAGGGTTTCTGATTACTTTGAAACCAAGCATGGTTTTAACATCAACCAAGTCCTAGGTCTTAGCTTTATCGACTAGCATGTTAAAGGAACATTTTAGAGAGAGAAAATATTTACATGCTAGTATGAAAAGTGTCATAATAGAGAAAGTAGAGGGTTATATCACTCTCCTTAAGGAAGATCACTCCAAAAATTGCAAGCTCCAAGCACTCGATCACCAAAGGGAAAAGAAGCAACCACCAAAGCTCCACTCTCAACCACAAAGAACCTCATGAAGAAGAAGAATCCAAGGTCAAAGATTTATCAAGAAAAGAGAGTAAAGATCCCTAGGCCGAACCAAAAGAAGGAGGGTGAAAGAGAGAGGGAAACTTCCTCACACTTGGGTCCACCTTGTCAAAACATGGCCTATGACCCTTGTGATGAGAGGTTCCTCTCCAAAACGACAACCATGGAAGGCCATGGTCTAAGTCTGAGAAGAGAGAAGGAGAAGAAGGTATAAGATCAAAAGAAACGCATCAAGGAAAGGTGTATACTTACCAAGGTTGAAGATGAAGCAAGATTCACCAAATGCAAGGGATCTTGATCACCAAGGCTTGAAGGATCAACCCACCTTGCTCCACCCAGCACCAAGCATGAGAAAAAGAGAGGGAGGAAGAAGGAAGGCCGAAAGGGGTCACTTTCATGGAGAGAAGAGGGTTTATATAGAAAAGAGGAGGGATGTAGGGTGAGAGATGAGGTGTCAACAAGGTAGGTCTCGACTAGGACACTTGCCCAACCATGAAACAGACATGTAACAACATGCAACCACCTTAGATATACATGCACAAGATGGTGATACACTTTATGTTGGGTTTCTACCATCTAGGTCACCCAACATTGTCACAGTCACGACCCCAAGAAACACCATTCATGGTCGCGAAAACAACACCAAAGCATCACTTGGTTGAGACAAAGGATCACCAAATACACCCTAGGTCGATACACCCTACACAAAAGCAACTATCTTGACCCAAGACCATCTTTGTTGTGACCACCACACCTAGTGAAGGTGTCTCGATCGGACACCCACAAAACATTCTCTAGGTCTTGACTTAGGTCGAGACAACCCATAAGGTACACATAGGTCAAGGCACACCAAACCCTAGAAAACCCTAATCACCACTAAGGGTGCGACCACTCAAAAAAGACTCAAACAAGGCACCCACCACTTTTTCTCCCATCTAGGCGATGTTAAGATATAGAAAGAACATTCTAGATATAACAAATTGCACATTCACCCCCTACTTTGTGTAAATAGTAGTTTGCACCAAAACTAGCACACAAGGCACAAATAGCATTCAAAAAAGCTCAAACTGGATACCTAATCTCTCTAAAAGGTCGAAATGAATATCAAAGGATTAGGGAAATATTCTAATCACATCATCAAGCCAAAGAAAATAGGGTTAGCCCAAAACCGAGGTCAGGGATCCTTCCAGTACTATGGCTATAATGGCCTCAAGAAGCTACATCAAAAACTAATACAGAAGCATGCATTGTAAAACTCAAATGGAAATTTAAGAGCATTGTCCTCATGTATATGTCATATTTCAAAATAAATTGTAATATAATATTGAATAGATTAGTAAACACAACAGTTTGATGACACATGTGCTTCATGTGAAAAGCGGGAATGGTTAATGGAAGTCATGCCAGGATTACACAACTTGATAACTATTAGAAAGAAGAGAAATGATAGACCATCACATGTGGAAATTATTTAATGGTTGGATGATTCACATTTATCCCTAAAAATGAAGTGGAAGGCTACTCCATGTAGTTCATGATTGCCTCGGTAAAGTCCAACTTATATGTGGTGTTTACATCGCCTCATTTGCCTACAACGTCGCTAATCCAACATATCTTTCTCCCGATTCCTCAAGAAAACTCAACGTCATTGTCTCCCAATGCCATTATCATCTCTCAGTGCCCATGGTGAATAGCCGACAATGAAGGGGAAAGATAGTCTCCAAGGAGCAGAGCTTTTCTATTTTGGGATATTGGCAGTTTGTTTTTCCTACTTATGGAATTAGGTTACACCCCATTTCATCCATGGTCACATTTATTTGCATATCAAACTCTAAGGTGTCGATTGAATTTATCACACATGTTGCACCATCTATAGGAAGGTGAAAAATACTTTTAATTTCACAAAGCCCAACAAATCCTAGGAGGATAGAAAAGGAGAACAACATATGGGAAACAAATATAAGGTGGAAGAGGTGGGGGGCATTTCTTCCCTAAGATGTGGATACAAAGTAAGAGTGTGTATGAAGGGGTGTGATTGATTACATCACGACATGATCTTTTGGAATCACAATTTCAATAAAGTAGATACAAACATGGTTATTATATTTTTTTTATTAAAGTGTCTCTTATTATAAAACTGTCTACAAAAAACCTAGTGAATTGTACTACATAGGTATCTTATTTTTGTTTTAAAAAGTCACATTGTTCACTATGTTCAACCCCAAAAACGCTTCATTGAATAATTTTATTGTAAACATTTTCTTGGACCTTAGTTCACAGAGGTTAGTGTCAACATTTATTTTGTATATGATGAATGGAGACTGTAGCATCTTATTTCAGATTTTTCTTACACTCTGGTTATTATTAGTTTTTTAAATAGTAATAAATTGTTATGGGATATATTATTTAGTTCAATATAGACAAGATTAGTCACATTTCATAAATTACTTTCTTCTTCACATTTTCATTTGACTATTATGTAATATAATCCCTATTTTGATTAAATAAAATAATTTGGTTTATTTTCAAATGAAAATAATTATAAATCTATATAAAATATAAATCTCTTACACAGAATAAAGAATACATAAATTATGATATAATACCATATACGTCATGTATGAGTGGTAAGAAGTGTTATCAAATGGTTGTTGAGGCACATAGCTAAGTTGTAAGGCAAAATATGTATCTTTTCTCCAATTTTTAGGAAAATCCTACATGAAAAACTACATAAAATTATAAGAGGAACTTTTAGAATTTATTCATCTTATAATGAATATGACCTTTCACGTCAGTAGAATAGTATGCAAAAGCCTTACCTCAACCCAGTTTAAAATATTATTCAAAACTTTACCTTGACCAAGTTTAAAATATTATGCAAAACCTTATCTTAATCAACCATTATGACGACCATTGTCAATTAGCATAAATTTAGGCATATTAGTATCAATTAGGTCAAAAAAAATTATGATATGTGCATATCCAATTTATTTACATGTATTAACTCATCTTTATTGTTCTCATTCCTAGAGTTCAACAATTAAACAAATCTCCTGCTATTGAGAAGAATCAAATCCTAGACCTTCAAATTTAGGAGGAATAAGCATGTTAGTTAAGAAATGATGAAAATTCTTAAGATTATAGTCAAAAGTTGGGAAGAATGAGTAGAGGATTAAGAAATGAGAAAAGGTTTTTGGAAGAAAGAGAATTAAAGAAGTAGTTAAAGATTCCAACCATAAATGAAATAGGAGAGATTTTTTAGTAGAATATCCAAAACTCCTTGAATTCCACCACAATTCTCCCAATATTATTGGATCTTTTATCTATAGTATACTTTTTTAACTCTCTTATTCATAGTGTACATTCTATGGAAGATGGATTACCCTATTACCCAGCTAGATTCTAGTATATAGAGAAGAAGAAAATACCAATTTTGAAAGGAGAAAATCTTACTCTTTTATCTATAGTATACTTTTTTCTCACATACTACGGAACCCCTATTTAGACTAAGACCCTAGACCACTAATATTTTAGACTCAAACAACTCGAATAGAAGAGGAGCAACCACTTCATCCATTATATGAGAAAACACATACACGCTATGTTTAGCACATCACACATTTTTCCTTGAGACATGGTGCATCATTGCTAATGTGTTGGCATAGTGAGTGACTCCCCTTTAATATAGACTTGCTTGTGTGATATCTCTAACTCCAAGTAGCTCGCTCATTTCAACGAATTTAATTTTTCCCAAAGCCTTGGTGAAAATATCAACTTGTTGTTCTTTAGTATAGACATAATCAACTATAATTTTCCTTTCCTCAACACATTCTCAAATGAAGTGAAATTGAGTGTTGATATTTTTGCTCCATCCATGGAACATAGAATTATTCATTAGAGCTATAGCAAATGTGTTGTCAAAAAGCAAGTGAACTAGTGGAATCACACGACCTGTGAGCTAGCCCAGGAGGTTCTTTAACCATATTTCTTGGCAAGCTGCTACTATAGCTGCCATGAATTCAACTTCACATGAGGAGAGGATTACACATTTCTGTATTTAAGAAATCCATGAAATTAGATTACTACCTAGGTAGAAGGACATCCCAATGGTGCTCTTCCTTTCATCTACATCTCCTACTAAGTCATTGTTAGAGAAGTTGATGTTTTTCTCTTCCTCGTATCATTTTTTAAATACTAGGCCATAATTGATAGTTCCTTTGATAGATAACAATATCTACTTGACAGCCTGTTGGTGTATCTTGGAGCTTCTCCTTGTACCGACTCACCAAACCGATCGCATATGCCAGGCTTGGGTGAGTGTGAGTCATGTATCTCAGGCATCCAACTAGGCTTCTGTACTCAGTAGGATCTAAATATGATTTGTCTATGTCCTTTCCCAGTTTTAGTTTAGTCTCCATTGGGACCATGCTTGAATTGCACTAGCTCATTCCAGCTTGTTCTAATATACAAGATGATGCTAGTTTCTTTCTGCTCAACTTTGATTCCTACATAATGAAAGAGATGGATGAGATTGCTCATGTCAAACTCTCCCAACATTTACTCCTTAAAGTGGTTGATTTTGTCCATGTTCAGTCCAGTCATGATCAAATCATCAAAATAGACACCGACGATGAGGGATTTTTTTGCCTTACATCTTGTGTATACGACATGTTCTTTCTTACATCTGTAGAAGGCAAGTTCTTTCAAGCTGTAGTCTAACGTTATATTCCAGGCTCTCATTGCCAATCAAAGACCATACAAAGACTTCAAGAGTTTATACACTTTTGTTCATGGTCCTTCACCATGAATCCTTGTGGGGGAGCCATGTATACCTCTTCCTGGAGTTCTCCATTCAAGAAGGCTTGCTTGACATCTATGTGATGAACTTCCCATTTGTGATGAGATGAGAGAGCTAGTAGCATCCTCATAATCTCCAGCCTTTCCACCATAGAAAATACCTCATTACAGTTGATTCCTTGACATTGTACATATCCTTTTTCCACTAGTCTTTCCTTATGCTTGACAATATTCCCTTAAGTGTCTTTCTTGAGTTTGTATACCCATTTCAACCCAATGGGTCTATGTCCAGTGGGTAGATTAGTTGGCACTCAGGTGCTATTCTTTTCAACTGCATCTATTTCTCTACTCATTGCATCTACCCACTCCTTCTCTTTTACAACTTCATGATAAGTATTCAGTTGCTTAGTTCCTATGAGTAATAACTCTCCTTACCTATCAACACCTTCTATTTCCTCATAGATGTCTTCAATTGTCAATATTTTATTGGTCTATCTACAGTTGAGGTAGAGTCTAAGATTGCTAAAGATCCCTGGGCACTATGGAGGAATCTTTGTAATGGAGTACCTGGTTGATATCCCTCTAGGGTCTTCCCTGGCCCTTGTTATTGTGCTGGTGTATCTAGGATGGGCATTAGTTCCCCGGTCTCACCTTGCATTTTCCCTTTATCACCATCGATCGAGTCTTCAACAATGAATTTAGTACAACTCTATGGATTTTCTTTAGCAATTTCTTCCCATTTCCAACTTCTTCGTTCGTCAAAGACCACATATAGACTTACAATTATCTTTGTCTGTTTAGGATCAAACAAGATGTGCACCTTGCTCCCTGGTTCTACACCAAGATAAACCATCAGAATGTTGTGATTTTTGAGCTTCCTAGTGTACACACTAGGTAGCTTCATGTGTGCAATAAATCCAAAAACATTTAGATGTTCCATGTGAGGTTTGTTACCCGTCTAGGCTTCATATGGGGTGACTCCAGTTAGAGCCTTTGTTGTGTTTCGATTAAAGAGATATACAACATGTCTCACTATCTCTCCCCGCATAGTTGTCAGCATGTGAATGCTCTAGAGTAAGCTTTGGGCAGTGGCCAATACATTCCTATTCCTTCTCTCTACAACGCTATTCTCCCATGGCATGTAAGGAACTGTGAAGTGTGTTTTAATTCCTTCTTCTTAAAATCTGACATGGACACTTTTAAATTATGCTCCGTCTCCCTCTCGACCTGTTCCTTGATTTTTTGAAAGCTCTCAAATGCCTCACTCTTCATTTTGAGCATTTCTATCCATCATCCCACTATAATCATCAAAAATTAGTAAAAGTCCTTTTTGACGACAGGTGTAGGACATATTAGTGTGCAACAACTCAAGTGGCTTTGTTGCCCGATAATTTGCCTTCGCGGGGAAAGGAAGTTGTGTTTGTGTTGCAGCCAGACATCCTTCATAGATATGAGTAGGGTGATCGATTCTTGACACCCCTAATACCATCTCATTCTCATACACTGTCTTCATCGATTGGAAGTTGGCATGTCCCAACCTTGTGTGCCACAACTATGCTGGATCATCCTAGCTTGCCATCAAACATACTAGCTCACAATACTCTATTAGAATTTTATAAAATCTATTTCCAGATAACATTACCTTTATCAACAAATTGTTTCTTATGACATACAACCATATGTATGTTCCTCGTAACATTACCTTGCTTCCCTTCTTGATCAATTATCCAAGGCTGATACTATTTCTATCAAGACTTGGTATGAAACACTTCGGTTACCAGTCCTTGCTCACCATTCTTCAGTTGGAACATCACTGTCCCTCTTTCTTTTTATTTGCACGGTTGATCTGTAACCAGATCGAACTTACCGATGAACATTTTCATCGAGATCTCTGAACTTTCTCCTTCTTCCTATCATGTGAAACTAGTCCCATTATCTAGGTACAACAAATCAGACGACCTTCCTTCAAATGTGTTAGTGTACTGGGCCGATACCACCTTTTCTTAATTTAGAAGTGCCATGTTGAGAGATTGTTTCTCGCACATGAATAGAAGCAACACTGGATCTTAGTCCTGGTGTGGTGAGGTTTTCCTCATCAACCCATTGGTTGCCTCGACACTTAGATGCATAATGACCAAATCGTTGCAATTGAAACATTTTACATTTCTTTTGTCACAATCTGTGTCGCGATTCCCATCTGCAACTTGGAAAAGATAGTGTTGTCATTGCGGCCTCCTCTTTCACACCCTCGGTCGTGCCTACAACCACACATATTGCCTCGCCCATGCCCATGAGTGTTTGGTAATGTCACATCCTCTCCCTGATGTACCATGGATTCAAACCTTGAATCCTTCTTCATCAATAACATCTGATGCTCATGTCTCCAATCATAATCCCTATATCACTCGTCGTGAGCCTTTAAAGTTTTGATTACCTCATCTATATGCATGGTTTTGAGGTCCCAAACTGCTCTATGGTAGCTGCAATATGCAAGTACTTTTTAGGTATGCCACGAAGGAGCTTCTTTATTATGTATCTCTCTTCCATTATATCTCCAAGGGAATGAATCTGGTTTACAAGTGTTGAGTGTTTCCTAGTAAATTCGTCCACCGATTATGCATCTCCCATCTGAAAATTTTCAAACTTCCATCACAGAGCCTAGAGTTGGACCCCTTTCACCCATTTCATGCTGACATGCATGGTTTGAGGGCCTATTGGGCATGTCATGTGGTTTACTTGCTCACAAGTTGAAGCATCGTCTCCTCCCAAATCACCTGGTAGATGACGCCAAGGGCCATCTAGTCTTTCTTCTCATCAACGGAACTACATGTAAGACCCCTGACCTAGCTTGGTGCTTGATTTTGTCTTCTCTTCTTAATAAGATGCTTAAACCTTAATATAATCTCTTGAGATGCCTTATAACATGTGACATGCTATATTTTCAGTTAGGTCCTATTTGGTTGATGTTTGAGCTAGTTATGCTTTTTTCGGACCAAGTTGAAATTTACCACATGATGAGGGTCTATCTTGCAAATTTGTCATGTGTAGGTTGTATCCTTTGTGATTTGGCATCATGACAGAGAGAATGATGCTTAGGGATGCCTTGTTGGACCTTTTTTGATGATGTGGCATCATATGTTGCTGTTAGGGTTTGCATGGTTGCTTGAGTTGATGGTGTAGTGACCATGTGTGTGGTCTATTGAGTGTGTTTCAACTGCTGCACCTTGTCTTGATTGTTTTTGTAGTGACCTATGTGTTTTGTCTTTGTTGAGGTTGCTAGGGTTTCCCTTGGGTTGTTGTGTGTCGACCTATGTTGCGACCTACATTGGGTGATTGAGTGTTGCAGTAGATACCTTGATGTTTTATTGTGAACTTTGTGTGTAGTGGAGCTAAGTGGTCTCTACACTACCTTGTTTTTATCACCCTTCCTGAATGGATTCTAGAGTGGTTGCATGGAAAATCCTTATATGTACAAGTGTCCTTTTGGTGCTCTTATGCCTTGACACCTCATATCTTTACCTCCCTCCTACCCCTTGAGTATATAACCTCTCTCTTTTACATGCAAGCAATCCTTTTATCCCTCTATTCTCCTTTCTCTTGCTTGTGCCAACCTTGGAGCTTGGTGGTGCTATAGAAGGGTTGATCTTAGATCTTTGGTGGTTGATCACCCTTGCATGTGGTGATCTTGAGCTTGATTATCTTCTTTGTGGTGATCCTTGGTGATCTTCCTTCTTAGAAAGTTGTTATCTACCTTGATCTCATTTTCCTTTGAAGCCCTGCCTCTTCCTTCTTCTCCTTTCTTGTTCATGAGACTATGGATCATCATGGTGGATTTCTTGAGGATCTTCTCTTCACAAAGATCGGAGACTATGGTTTGACCATGGTAGTACCTAAGTGAGATGAAGCTTCCTCCTTTATCTTTTCTTCCTTCTTCTCTCTTGTTCGACCTAGAGTTTGAGTTTCTACTTCTTGAGCTTTTGTTCCACCTTGGTGTCTTCTTCTCTTCTTGAGGTGATCTTGTGGCCAAGGAGTTAATTCTAGTTGGAGCTTCTTTCTCTCTCTCTTAGAGCTCATGGCAATCTTGATCTTCTTTCTAAGGTGGGTTATATTGTTGGGTTTTAGGGGAGGCAGAGAAGGCAGCGAAAACAAAAACAATTTCTCCCCCAAACCCAGCACGAGGAAACACGTCAACGTCTATATAATAGGAAAGGATGGTTTATGGAATCATACCTTGTCCCGAGGTTTGCTCGGCGACAATACCTCGCGCTATGTGTTGTCTTCAACTCCAGTCTTGGACGGCGTCTGTGCAGCTCCTGGTCGCACCGGGACTGACTCCTCCTCCTCCTACCGGACTTTCGGATGACAGTTGTCCTCCTGAGCGGCAGTGACCTCCCGCCTCTGTAGTAGTCCACACAGACCACCTAGAAATCCACACTCCTTGTCCCACAAGGAAGTGGAAGGAGTCGCACCCTCCTGTTTACGTACTAGTCGCCAACACACTCTCCTGCCTCCAGTTGCAACTACAGTTGTCCTTCCCTTGTTGCACCTCGCTTTTGCGGGAAGCACTTGCTCGGGCTCTCTCTCGGTTACCAAAACCAGAGAGAACGACAACTTTGCAGAGCAACTGGTTGCACTGAGTTGTACTTTGAGAAGCCCCCAATACCCCTATATATATAGGAGGGTCATGGGACAGGGTTCTCTATCCCGGGCAATGCGGAACTAAAAGCAGGAGTAGAAGGGTTTGAGATTTTCCACAAAAGCAACCAACTCGCAACCTAAACCGATTGGTTGGGGACCTGAACTGATCGGTTGAAACCTCAACCGATCATTTGGGACACCTCAACTGGTCGGTTCTCAGGTGAACCGGTCGGTTGGTGGTCCTGGTCAGTTCCCGATTGACTTTCCTTCTTTTGTTTCTAATTGGTATCGAATACCAATCCTATTCCAAATCAAATTGGGCAATTAAAATGAAAGGAAAATTCTCACCGACCTGACTTTCCCAACTTGCTCGGTTGCACCAGTTGAATCGATCGTTTCAACACTTGAAGCAATCGGTTCACCTTGGACTTGAGCCGACCGGTTCAGCAACCTCAGTCGACCGATTCAACCCTTAAACTGATCGGTTGGGAGTGCAGGTTGTGTAGAATCAGTCAATTGTGATTTCAATCAATCCGATACTCCAATCAACATGTCCAACACCTTGAACATTATGATATTGATCTATCAATTGATTGAGTGTTTAATTAAACTACTAAACTCCTTTATTAATCAATCTAAACGTTGCTTGTGGACAAAACTCCTCTTCCAGGTTAAATCCTATGTGTGTGACCCTGCAGGTCCATTTCACATTGGCAGTGAAAGTCCATAACATTTATAACTTCACAAGCAAAGAGCGATGCGTAGTCACACATCAGTGCTACCCAAGTGAAAGTAGAAAGTTGGAGAACAACTTTCATCCTACAATCTGTGAATGGTGTTACAGCGAATGTATAATTCCTTTGTCACTAATATCCTGAATGAACTCAAGGCATGGAACAGTCATCCTGTCAACGTTCATTCACTTTCTTGATCTCAGAGTATACTGGAAGAGATATGTATGACATCAGTATCACATACTGATTCACACATGTGTGCACGCCTTTCTCAATCCTACTCATCAAGTGGCCATGGATATCAAACTCCCTCAGGAGGGACAAATCCCATATCTATCACTCACCCCTCAAAAGCCCCATGTGTCAAAGCCACCCAATCATCACCTTTATAACAACCCATGTTTCAGGACTACGTTTGATGATGTCAAAGTGTGCCCAACGACAAGTGTTGAGTGTAGTGATTTCAGGTCAAAGAATCACACTCACCACCATCACTGTGAGTAATGACTGTGACTACCATGTCATGGTTCCATGTGTCAAACTCACGGTGGGTCTGTCCGGTACAATTGTTCTCTAACAAGTACCTATGTGTTTGGTTTGATATCTCTATATCATGACTAATGAGATTCTGTCATCAACCAACACCACAATCTAGTCTTGTGTGTCATTGCTGTCTATCTGCCTTCCACAATGACATCCGACTAGGGTCAAAACAAGAATGTACAAACTCTTAGCATTCGTATGATCTCATCGTTCAGGTCCTCAACCTGAAAGCATACGTCATTGAGTACTGTCATTCTCTAGACATTCAATCTGTTCTATCACTATCTCATATGACTGAACCAGAAAGAATTGGAAGCTTGCCTTTGTTGTTTATCAAATCAATCATAATGTATCCCACCAATCATCCCATAATTGGCTCTCAGGGCATACATTCCAATAGACTTCCACTTGCACTGTGAGCCAATCACTCTTGAATCATACTCATAGTGATCTTCAAACATGTCCCACATGTTCCTGTGCTCTAGTGCGATCATAGTGAGTAATGGCAACACCTTGCCAAAGTCAGTATAAATTGCATGTCTCTCATCTCTTCATTGTACGTCACACGTATGAGATGGAGTTGTCGTAATATGCGATCTAGTATTCCTTTGCTAACCTTTAGCCACATTGCATGATCAAGGATTCCAGACTTGTCATCAATAAGCGGAATGTGTTATAAGTTCATCTCATGAACTTCCAGATCCATATAGTATCTACTGCTGTTCTCTAATGCATAGATACTCAACATTTTCCTTTTGAATGGTTTTATTGGAACAATTCCAATTATCAACAAACTTTCACTTTTATATATCCTATATATATTTTGCAATTAATTTTCTGTCCTTTCAGAAGTTCGCATCAATGGAACTCTTTACATCGAACTCTTCCTTATCTTCATGGAACTAGTACTTCACAAGCACATATCAAGTTCTCATGGTATTCCAGGAACCCTTACTGGAAGTAGACAGACATCCACTCGTCATGTCCCACATATGAGTTATCAGGATGAGCACATCATATTGTCATGTCGTACATACAAGATGATGAATGTATTTTATTATTGCTATGACCATACATGCAAGATAATGGGATGATTACATACATGATAGATCCATATCTATTCTTGGTATTCCCATTCTTCATAAGAATTGGACACTTGGCCTTGGGATACTAACTCCATGTAACATGGACAAGTTTTCTCCCACTGAATCTGTGCATACTGAACCCTTCAGTACAGATTGCCAATGTATGCTTTCTATTTTCAGGTCAAGATGTTTTTGAGAACTATCTCTATAGATCTCTATTCCTATCACATAGGAAACATCTCTATCTTCCTTAAAGATAATTTCCACTTTTGGATTTCCATTTTAGAACATTTCCATTCCACATCAATATGTGAAATGTGAACACGCTCCCACTAAATCACAGATCCCTTCTTTATCTTTGACATATCAGTCAAACCTTTTGACTATATTATCAAAGTAAAGATCCAATTCTGAGTTTCTTGTACTCAATCAATCACATTGATTAGTCCATTGTAACTTATAGACTTCATTTGCATTACTGGATTCATAAACCTTATAGGTTGTGTCACATACACATCCTTTTTTTATTCCCCATAGGAATGCGGTTTTAGTATCCATGTGCCAAATGTCTTAGTCATTAAGTTGCAATCAACAAGCATCATCCTTCTCAAAATGTTATCCATGTGTCTTAACACCTAAGACTCATTTACACTTATGGATTTCATCCAATGAGTGCTACCATCAAGGTCATACCTTATAGTTTACATGGATGTCATTTAGGATGTAATGGTCATATACCATAACTCAAAATTTGGTTCCCCATATTCATCTAGATAGTTGACTCATCACATGAACAACTCATCACATAGATAATTGAGGTGTATCTGTTAAGGATATAAGAACTCACAACCCTTGTGATTCTTAATTTCCTTTATTAATGTGGGGTATTCTTTTATTAAGAAGAATTCAGTTATTCGATATTCATTATCTAACTCCTTAGAGTATGATTCCTTCTTGATTTATACATCACCATGCCTTAATCATGAGTTCACTATGATACACTATCATAATCACTCATAAGGATCGCAAACATTTGGTCCAAGTATTTCATTCATTGATCTCATCAAGAATTAACACTTTACCAAATTTGTACTTCATCTATGATAATCTTGAACACTTCAAGATACTCATATTGGTATTTCTCTAAACACCATTTGAAGTATTCACACTCATTCCAATAGGTATTTAATTACATCACATGTATTATACTTAATAGGATAATCATTCTCCCACTACCTTTAGTGAAGATTGATTAATCATGTCTAAGATATTCATGTCTCTTACTAGTTCTCTAACCAAAAGAGTCTAGATTTATCCATCACATGGAAACTAGAAATGAATTTCTCATGATTGATGCTAATTTGATTGTTTGAGTTATCTAATAACTTTTAGGTATCATTTTATCTTATGCATATCAAATACCACAAGATAAACAAGGCATTGCCACAAAGATCATATCTTTAAGATTGAAAACTCAACTTTATTAATTGCCATCATTGTCATACAATATGCAAAATAAAGTGTTTCTATCTTTTGGCAATATATGAAATAGCAATTCATAAATGTATTACATGCCTTGTAGCCTGAAAATAAACTAAAGTACTCTATCTATGGTGGCAACACTTTCCCCAATTATGAGTGCTTTACACTTTACATCTTGGTATCGTATACCTCAAAAAGTGTTACAAGTTTACTTTCATGACACCTTTAAGTAGAGGCTTCAGTCGTCTCCTTCTTCTTTTGTTCTTCCAGATAGAGAGGACAATTCCTTTTCCAATGTTCTAGCTTTTGACAGTGGTGGCAATTTCCTTTCTTGGTCACGCCTCCCTTGGCCTTGAGAGTTGAAGTCGTCTTGGACTCCTGGCTAGCATCAGAACCTTTCTTAGCTTTGCCCTTGCCCTTGCGCATGGACTTGCCTTTCTTGCCCGTGATCACCATCAAAGACTTGGTCTTGTCCTGCTTCATTTGTATCTCGGCTGTCCTCAACATGCCCAACAACTCTGACAGTGGCCTATCAAAGTTGTTCATGTTGTAGTTCATCACAAACTGACTGTAAGATTCTGGCAACGATTGCAGTATCACGTCAGTAGCCAACTCTTGGCTCAGTGGAAATCCCAATCTTTGCAGGTTCTCTACATACCCAATCATCTTGAGTGTGTGAGGACCAGCTGGATCTCCTTCTGTCATGACGCACTTGAACATCGCCCTAGAAACATTGTATCTCTCTTGCCGTGCCAGATCTTCATACATGTTCCTGAGATGTTGAATCATCTCTATGACACCCATGTTCTCATGTTGTCTCTGCAACTCATGGTTCATTGAACATAGCATCAAGAACTTAGCATCAATGGCATCATTAGCATGCTTCTTGTAAGCATCCCTTTCTGCCTTTGGTGCATTAGGAGTGGGTTCCTCTGGAATTGGAGTATCCAGGTCATAGAGCTTTCGCTCTTGAGTGAGAACAATTCTCAATGTCCGATACCAGTCATGGAAGTTTGTCCCATTTAGCTTGCCCTTATCAAGGACTGATAGCAAAGAAACGTTATTGTTGTTTGTTGCCATTTGTACTACAAAAAGGAAAATATGCAATTTTAGTCCAAAACTCTTTTTGACTTGTTTGATTGATTTGAAAAGTTGACAATAAAATTAGGCCTTTAATTAATTATCGCTCCCACTATTTTACTTCAAATTGATAGCCCTCACCATCAATTTGGAAGATTGCATCATACAACCTTCTAGTGGGCAAGATCCTGAAATCCTCTAAGTCATGAGTCAGCTAGGGCTGACCACCCACTACTTAGATCTCTCAGGTAGGCAACTCTTGCCAATTGCATCATATGCAACTATTGATAAGATGTCATATACAACTCTTTGCAATGATCATCTCCATGCCTCAAGGTACTAGATCCCATCTAGATCACCTTGTTAAGTCTGACCCAAAGCAAACACGATGAATATGCACCCTGCTAGGGCAGACCCACACATTCATCCTTCACGCTTCCACGAGATAGACGATGTACCACGCTAGGGCGTGCCCACACTTGGTCGATCAAGCTTTTCACGTGTGTCGCATTTGGAAGGTATCTAAAACTTAATATTTTAATGAGGGATTTGGTTTTTATATACATATACATATCCAATCACCACAATACATAGTACGTATCATATACATGCTATATCCCATAGAAAACATGCACAAACGATAAAAAAATGATGATTATGGCCATCCTAATGTGATTCCTCAAGCCAAGAGGAATCACGGTCATCTAGGTCTACATCACATGCAACCTGTACAATATGAACATCTATGCTTTGTCTTCCGAGTTGATCAACTGTTGCGTATTAAGGAGGGTGACATACCTAAGTCTACCTTTAGGACAAGGTATGGTCACTATGAGTTCATAGTTATATCGTTTGGACTAACTAATGCACCAACTGCATTTATGGATCTCATGAATAGAATCTTTCAACCATTTCTCGATCAGTGTGTAGTCATCTTCATAGATGACATCTTGATCTATAGTAGAGATACTTAGAAGCATGAGCAGCATCTTCGTCAGGCTCTAACTTTTCTAAGAGAGCATGAGTTATATGCTAAGTTTAGCAAGTGTGAGTTCTGGTTACCAGAAGTTTCTTTTCTTGGACATGTAATATCTGCTTCAAGTATTCGTGTTGACCCTAAAAAGGTAGAATATGTCCTACAATGGGAACAACCTAAGACACCGATGGAGATTCATAGTTTCTTAGGGTTGGCAGGCTATTATAGGAGGTTCATTAAGAACTTCAATTCCATAGCTTTACCCTTGACTAAGGTGACTAGGAAGGATGTTCTTTTTGCTTGGAATGACAAGTGTCAACAATCTCTCCAGCTATTGAAAGAGAGGTTGACTAGTGCACCAGTGCTGGTATTACTTGAGCAAGGGAAAGGGTATATAGTTTTCTGTGATGCCTCTAAGAATGGACTAGGATGTGTTTTAATGCAGGATAAACAAGTGATTTCTTTTGCTTCCCGACAGCTTAAGAAACACGAGGAGAATTATCCAACACACAATCTAGAACTAGCTGCCGTTGTCCATGCCTTAAAGATCTGGAGACATTATCTTTATGGAGAGACATTCCAGATTTTCACAGACCGCAAAAACCTAAAGTATATCTTCTCTCAGCATGAGCTTAACATGAGGCAACACCGCTAGATGGAGTTAATCAAGGATTATGATTGTACGATTGATTATCGTCCAGGGAAGGCCAATGTGGTTGTTGATGCTTTGAGTAGGAAATCAGCAACACCAGCCTTAGATAGAGCATAGTTAAATTCTTTGGTGTGCTCTAAGAGGGATATGCTTATCTCTTTAAGGCAAGACAACGTACAGTTAAAAGTATCAATGTTATCTGGATTGCTAACTGAAATGCACATAAAACCTACTCTGAGACAACATATTAAGGATGCACATCAAGCTGATGTTGTAGTTCAACAGATTAGATCAGAGTATGGTAGTGAGAAACGAGATGGTTTCCATGATTCATATGATCAGGTAGTCTGTTATCATGGTAGAATGATAGTACATGATGTCGAAAACTTAAGGAAGTTAGTCCTGGAAGAAGCTCATTCTTTAATGTATGCTATGCATCCAGGAAGCACCAAGATGTATCATAACTTGAAAGATATGTATTGGTGGCCTGGTTTAAAGAAGAATGTTGTTGAGTTTGTTATGCGGTGTCCAGTGTGTCAGCAAGTTAAAGCTGAACACCATAAGCCCGCAAGAACAATGCAGCCTTTGCCTATACCACAGTGGAAGCGGGATCATATGACCATGGATTTTGTGGTTGGATTACCCAGAACAGCCAAAGGTCATGATTCTGTCTGGGTAATAGTTGATAGGTTGACAAATACAACACATTTCTTACCTGTCAAAACAACCTATTCTGCTGAGAAGTTGGCACAGTTATACATAGATGACATAGTGTGGCTGCATGGGGTCCGAGTTACCATTGTTTCTGACAGAGGTCCCCAGTTTATGAGTCATTTTTGGGAATGACTTCATAAATCCTTTGGCACACAGTTAAGGTTTAGTACAGCCTTTCATTCTCATAATGATGGACAATCAGAAAGGACTATACAGACCTTAGAGGACTTGCTTAGGGCATGTGTCCTTCAGTTTACAGGAAGTTGGGATCTACATCTAAGTTTGATAGAGTTTTCCTATAACAACAGCTATCAACACAGCATTGACATGGCTCCTTATGAAGCTTTTTATGGTAGACATTGTAGATCTCCTTTATGTTGGTATGAAACTGGTGAATATCAACTTTTAGGTCTTGATCTTATGGAGCAGACCACTGAGAAGATTAAAATAATACAAAAACAGTTGAAGACTGCACAGGACATGCAGAAATCTTATGTTGATAAGCGTCGTAGACCTTTAGAATTCTAGGTTGGAGACAGAGTGTACCTCAAGGTCTCACCTTGGAAAGGAGTTCTTAGATTTGGAAGGAAAGGAAAGTTAGCTCCAAGATTTATGGGGCCTTATCCAATCATTGAACGGGTTGGAAAGGTAGCTTATAAGCTAGAGTTACCACCTGAGCTGCAAAAGTTACACCCAGTGTTCCACATTTCCATGCTAAGGAAATGTCACCCTAATACTGTGACGTCCCCAGATTTTCTAAAACTTAATCTGATGTGTGACGCCCAAATTGAAACCCTCACCTCAGCGAGAACCCCAATTTAAACATCCCACACAAGGCTAAGAAGAAGAAAATTAGAGGAAGTCAAAAGGAAACACAGTAGCACATGTACATGAACAATAATAAAACCATACACACATGTTCACCATTCAACATATAATTAAAACATGAATTGTTACAACATTTGATATTACATATTGAACATCAAACTATAACATATACATGTACTACATCTAAACTACAGGATCTTAAGACAACAGGTCCACCTGTACATCAGCTCGCCACACAACTCTCAACTATCCTGGATCTTCAAGAGCATAACCACAACCTAAACAAAAGATTACATGCAGTACACGTCAGCACAATATTTCATGAATATTGTACTGAGTACGCCTACGTGTCTTTTTATATACCTCTCATCATATCTTGGCAATAAGATAAAACTAATACTTGGCAGTTGTAAAGAAATATAAGAAAAATCGTATACTTGCACAAAGATGTTCATTAACAAAAGAGAACACATATTTTAAGCACATTTCCATCATACATCTCATGCATCTGCCACCAAGTGGCTTTGACGTCTTTAGGCCTTATGATCTACCACCGAGTGGTTTGTGATCATTATACAAACATCATACGATCTACCACCAAGTGGTTTGTGATCATTATGCATGCGCTCTACCACCGAGTGGTTTATGAGCTATCTTATGATGGAACATTTATATTATGTTTGATGTGTTCATAGCAATAAGTATGGAAAGTCATGCAACATATCATACAAGAACAATCATTTCAATCAATACCATATGCCAAGTATTTTACTACTCATATAACACAAGCATATTGTATAATAAGCCAAGTAAGAGGTAATAGCGTACCTTCCAAAGAGACATCCTATTCACAACATATTCTTGATATCAACTATATCCTTGATTAAACCTGATTAAGACAAGATCATATACTATCATCAGGTTCTCATCTTATTATATCTCATCTTAACCCTAATCGTATTTATTAGGGTTTCACTTAGTCCATTAGGATATTCCCACTTTTACTTGAATTCTTATCTTAGAATTATCTTACTGATGTCATATTCTAGATTATGATTCATTATCTGAACATTATCTTTCATAGCATTTTTGTGCACATTAATTAACCCTATATTACACCATTAACTGAGATTAGGGTTTTATAACATGTATTAAGATGCATCTTCATATAACATGGATTTTGTTCATCATTATGATCTCATAATTAAAGCTGAGATTACATATACTGATATGAGCTTATTCTGTAAATTTCATCATTTATTTAGCACGTATGTATTAATTGCCTTTTTATTTAGGGTTATTAGCCCTAGTTAGCCATATGAAGTAAATTACATAATTTTGTGCATCAACATCATACTTTCTGACATCATATGCATTCTAAACATGAAATATGATTTACAGGTATTTTCTCATAATTTTAGTACATCGTCTGATATTTATTATCCATCAAATGAGCATTTCACAACTTACAAGATATCACTGATATTAATGCATCAAAAGCCTGATATTTTGCTTTAATTGTGTTCTACTCATTTTTATGAATATTTTGGTACCTTGTTTGTATTTTTCTGATGTGCGAGCTAATTTCTATGAATTATGCAAGAACTGAACATTATTTAGATTACTAACCTTTCTGGCGAATGAGAGACTGACACGTGGCCATAGGCTGGCGCTCAGTTCTCCTACTTGCTGGTTGAATCGGCGGTTCAGGGGGGTTTTGAACCTAGTTCTGTTTCATTCAGCCGGTTCAGGGTTTAATCGGCCAGCACCCTTTTCCTTTCTCCGTCTCCTCTCGTGAACATGGCCACCCAGGTTGTGTGCTAGCGCCGCCATCGAGACTTCCTGACGTGGGTTCCCAGTGAGGGGTCGATCTCCAACGCCCTCCTCATCATGACTTGCTGCGCCGAAGAGGTTATGTGGACCAATTATTTCAGTGCTGCCTTCTTAAGCTCGTCACTGGTTGCTCCATCCCCAAGCTGATCGAGCTTTATAACATGGCCGTCGGGCATAAGCCACCGTCGTAGGGAAGTGTGTGACTGCCAAGTCATTCCTCCTTGACCCTACATTCTCCACCGGCCTCTCGCCCGACGCCGCCCATCTCTCCGACCTGCTGCTCTAGATGCCTACGCATGTCACCTCCTGGAAAACGCCCGCCGCGGCTGGCTTCGTCTCCGGCGATTGACGCAGCCTCATCTTTGCACCTTCTTCCTCGCATGGTTGCACCGTGTGGCTCCTCCTGGTTCGTGAGAGCATCGCCGCACTACTCTCCTCCGGTGAGCGAAAATCACAAGCGTCGAACCTCCATCAACTGCCACTGCGTGGCACCCTTGTTTGTGCGCGTCACAGATCTGAGCTCCATCGTCGTGTGGCCCAGCTGCTCCAACGTCGACTTGGTCTCTGCCTCGCCAGGACTGCAGCCGCCAGCAGCTCCTCTGGTGTTTGCCATCACTGCCGACATGGTGGACTGCCGCTGGAGCCTCCCTCTTCAGCCTTCTCATCTTTTTCTCCAAAGCTCCTCCTACAGAAGCCGCCAGGGATGACTACCGCAACTGGGTTCTGCTCTAACTACCCCACTTGAGAGGTCGGCCTATAAGTTTTAGCGATACAAGAAACTTCCCACTTCCTTTACTCCATCGAGCCACGATTGTAACGTGGGGATCAACCAAAGTTGAATCATGTTCACCGTAACTGCTACGAGGAAAGCAACCTCCTCATCCATTCGATAATTCCAAGGGACAAAGCCAACTCTCGTAAAATATAATTTGTGGCTGCCGCTTACACACCAACACATGACGCCTAGCTAATTAGAAACTTAGATAAAGAATATACCAACCTTGTTCCACCATCTATGGATGTGTACATTATCTAGCATATTCGACCAATGATATCTCCTTCTAGGAACTTCAAAACTTTATGAAATTGAGCCATAGTTTTATCCATATCATAGATGCATTCCATTAAGATTTGGTGCCAATACTCAACTATTGGACCATTCAAATAAATTCCTCAAAAGGCATAAAGTTAAGGATCTTAATCATGATATTAACATCAATCAACAAACCTACTTTGTCATGAGCTTGGAACCCTCAATATAACTAAACTTTATGCTTTCACTTAAATCATTGGACATTTTAGGATTCCAAAAGTCCACTCCATCACAGATACAGAATCAGTTCTGCAGCCTATGGAAGTAGAATTGAACGATGATATATCCTATGTTCAAGGACCTATGTTGATTCTTGACAGAAGGATCAAGAAGGTGAAGAAGAAAGACATTAGTCTTGTAAAGGTCCTATGGAATCATCGTGGCGTTGAAGAAGCTACATGGGAACTAGAGGAAGAAATGAGGAGGAAATACCCTACTCTTTTCTCTTAAAATGTTTTGTTAATGATTTCGGGGACGAAATCCTTGTAAGGGGTGGATAATTTGTAACATCCCTGACCTGGGTTATGTACTAACCCCAGGTTTTTTGTTTAATAAATATGATTAGATGTTTGCTCTCATCTTTTGAAAAGTAATTTAGGATATTGACGAACTTATATTTCAATTTCAGTCCCTTTTGAATAATGCTGAAACATTATTTTGTTAATTTTGGACTAAAGTGCAAATTACCCAAGCTGAGGGGTTAACTTGCAAATTGCACATGATAAGATGTTCATCTGATGTTGAGACATCATAATAATGAATATGATGTAGTGGTTTGGTTTCCACAAGCTTGGGCATAAAGATAAAGCTTGTAGAGCAAACCTTGTGCATTAAAACCTAATTATGGTGTAATGTGCAATTTACCCAAAATATAGGGTTTAATATGCAATATACCACCTCTATAGGGTCTCTCATGTTTCTTGGTATCAAGTATAGCAAAGAAAATGAGAGGGGATCCTCATTTGAATTATCTTGGAGGAGAGAGAATCTTGACATTAAAATAATCAAGATTTAAGCATATATGGAACTTTAATTTAATTTATACAAAAAGAAATAAATTAATTGAGGAGCCCTTCAACCAAAAGTTAAAGGATGTGTTTGCAATAGTTTTGGATGAACTTCTGCCTTGCTATGGCACAAAAAGATCTTGGTTGAGTGGAAGCCACTCACATTATTATAATAAAAGTAATATCCACTACAAGGATGGATATTAATATAAAACTCCTTAAGGTGCTTAATTTCTTTTCCATTAATCTTTGGATAATGGAGAGGTTTTTCAAGAACATGAAGATGGCTTCGGGGCCAAGAAATGGAGGGGGATTTGATGGAAATTATTTTGGAATTAAAAGAAAATAATCCATTTTCTCTGTCCTTGAAAATCCCTTATACATATTCTTTTTCCAATAAACATAAGGACCTTTCCTTAGTTTTTCTCTTAGCACTTTGCTTTGGCCAACCACGAAAGAGCTCAGGAGCAGGATAAGGACGAACACAACCTGTTTGTAAGGTTTTGATCATCTTCTACCTAGGATTCATGGTGGAAACCCTAAAGCAATGCTTGATTCTTGGTTTTCTTCACCCGATTTCCAATTCTAACCATCTTTTTCATCCAATAGCTCAAGAACGGACCTTGGGCAGTTGCTAGAACTCCATCCACCATTAGAGCCGTGGAGCTTGGAGCTTGGAGATCAGATTTGAGGCGGGTTTTATAACTTTAACCCTTAAACATTGATATTGCATCAAGTTCTCTATGATTTGTTGATTATTTCTTCTATTTTGAACTCTTTTGATGCATTGATGCAATTCCCATGAAAAATGGTTGTTGTTCTTGGTTGTTCTAAGGATAATGATGATGACATCATATTACATGATTATCCAAGAAAATCCCAGGTCAAACAGTTACCTTAGTTGCTCAAACGGTTTCCCAAACGGTTTGGGAGTTTACGGTTTCAACCCGTTTGGAATGAAACAGTTTCACCCAAACCGCATGGAAGCAAACGGTTTCAGACCGTTTGGTGATGTTGACCAGAGTTGACCGTTTGAGAATTTGTTCCTAATGATCTAGGTTAATGACCCATCAATTATAATTGATTAACTCCAACTGGTTCATGAGTTTAAGGTCAATCAATCACCTAAACCCTAATCAGGTTAAGTGTTGATTTCATAATTGATTGAGTTTGAAACTTGGGTTGATTGACCCAAACGGTTTCAAAACGTTTTGGGGATCACCCAAACGGTCTCAAGACCGTTTTGGGGTCACCCAAGACTGTGTGGAGGTCTAGTGTTGGATATGGTTAAGTGTTTGAAGATCCAAAGATATGGTGTTAACCCTAATCGGCTAAGTGTTGATTCTGCATTGGAATAAGTTGATGTTTTGGGTTGATTGACCCAAACGGTTTCAAAACCATTTGGGGATCACCCAAATGGTCTCATGACCGTTTTTTGATCACCCAAGACCGTTTGTAAGTCTAGGGTTAAGTATGGTTGAGCAATTGAAGGTCCAAAGATATTAAGTTGGTGTACAATCAATTGCTGATTTGGTGACAAATCATAGTATCCAAACCTTAGTTGGATGACATTGTTGATGATAATGTGATGGGAAAACGGTCTCAAGACCGTTTGTAGGTCACTCCAACAATCCCAAGACCGTTTGGGGGTCACCCAAGACCGTTTGGAGGTCTAGGGTTGACTATGGTTAGGTGTATGGAGATCTAAAGGTATTGAGTTGAAGAGTAATCAATTGCTGATTTGGTGAGCAATTCAATGAACCAAACCCTAATTGGTTGACTTGGATTTTGATGTGGACATGGGAAAATGGTCTGAAGACCGTTTGGAGGTCATCCAAATGACATCAAGACCGTTTGGGGTCAGGTGATGCCCAATTTGGATGAAGGTTCAATGGTTTCAAAGTAACCAATCTCACATTGAATAATGTTGAAGGATCATCGATTCCAAACCCTAATCCAATTGATTCAAACCCTAATTGATGATAAATTGAGGGTCAAATGAGGGTCATATCACTTCAGGTTGTCATAATTAACTCAATTGAGGTATGGTGATAGGTCCATTTGATGAATAATAACATGATTACAATCAATGAAGGAATCGATCTTGGATACCCTAATTTAATTGGAATGGTTGAGACCCTTTTTGGTCCTTGCGGTTTTGAGGAGGTTTGGACCAAACGGTCTCAAGACCGTTTGGGACCAAATGATCCCAAACCGTTTAGGTTCATACTGTTTCCATACCGATTGAGTTCATGCAGTTTCAAAAGTCAACGTTGGGCAAACAGTCTTCACCACCTAGTTTACTAAATGGTTTCAAGGTGGTACTTTAGCAAACAGTTTCATTGGTTGCTCAAGACCGTTTGAGGTCTGATTTGGTCAAGACCGTTTAGGGTCTATATGGCAAAAATCGTTTGGTTGATAATTAACCAAAACCTCATGGGTACTTAACGTGGTTAAAAGACAAAGTGATTAGTTGACTAATACATGATGTAATCAAAGATGATTATAGTAATTACATCATAATGGGATGAGGTGATTATTACCCTTTGAATAATTAAGCCTTAATGGTCATGGTGACAATAACATAACCCATGATGTCAATTCTTCCTCAATAGTGAATTGACTTAACCTAATCAAGACTGAAGCATACATCATCTTCCGAAGATGAAAGAGAAGATTGCCTACATGGATGATAATTAAGTAATGGACTTCTAATATGAATGAATGTCTAATTAGGGTATGATCCATCATAGTTGGATCATGAAACCCTAATTATGATGGATGATGAATCATAACCCTAACTGAGGACATTAATAGGTGAAATCCTAATACATGATGATGGTATGGCCTTAATTCATAATGATGACATGATAAACCCTAATTTAGGGTACTTTGATGATCACTCCTACTTGGGGTGAATCGTAAACCTTAATCAAGGGTGATATGATGTGAATAGTAAACTGTAATTGTGGGTTATTGAACTTAAACCCTAATCAAGGGTGATTCAATGTGATTAGTAAACCCTAATTCCTATTAACGTAAATGGAAGTGTGAAACCCTAATTCTGGATTATATTATATATCATGAGAGCTCTACGGTTGGATAATGAAGTGATGAGTCATTAATCCTAATTGAGTTGAGGGGATGATCAACCCTAATCGAAATGAAAAGGGAAACACTAACCCTAACAAGGGTGTAGTGGTGTAACACTTGAATAATGATGTCATAATTGTTTTGCATTATGCTGGTATGAAATTGATATATCTATTATCATCTGTACCAATCATGCAGGTTTTATGAGATATTGAATATAGCCAGGTATGAGCTATGATGCTTTGCTTATTGAAAGTATTTTATGAGCTATGTAAGCAATGATATGCTATGTTGCCTAGTGAAACGTAACAAAAGAGATTAATAGGTTGTAAGATCCATGTGAAATACCAGCATTGCAATTATCATGTTTACATTAACAGATGACTTGATGGCAATAAGTTACATGTTAAAGTTGTAACAGGTCTTTTGATAATCTCATAGTTTGAACACCCATATTCTTGATGATGATGGGATGATAAGGGATTGAGATCCCAATGATTAATAAAGCTGTGAAATGAACTTGATAGAAATAGTACTCATTCTTTATAGCAATTGTTATAACAGTTTATGTTTGAAAACATGTCTGATGCTAAAAGAATGTTGTAATGTACTTAAATAATCAAGTGTAATGATATCATGTAGAGCCCTGACCATAGATCCATCATCGTCAGCAGTTGGGTGATGGTGAAATAGGTTTTCCTAAGGGAACTCCTGGAGAGCATACTTTTGATTATGTGGGGGTAATGGGCGCGAATATCCTTTCACCCTAATGGAGGAATTGATGTGAGATAAACATTAAATCTCTCAATCCTTCATTATATGTATATGTCGGGATGATGTATCACTAATCTCTCGATGATGATGTTAATGCTGAATCGATGTGAGATAAACAAGAAATCCCTCGATTGCGAAGAGAGTACAACATGCCACTGTAACTCTAATAGCAAAGTTTCCAGTATACCCTGGAAAGCTATATTTATATCAGAGACATAAGATGTCCTGCATGTTGTTCCTTACACTGACTGAGGAAGATGAGGTTATAGAAATCCGACTCTTCTGATGACCTATGTATGGTACCGATTTTGATTTTGCAATGGTCGGTTGGAGTATGAACGGTATACCTCATCTCCTCAGGGCATAAGTTGTTTGTAAAATGTAATTAGCAATGTAGCACATTTGCTTAGGGTTGAACTACGAGAAACAATGATTATTGATACATTGTTTATTATATCTTAGAAAGATAAAGGATATATGATAACCTCCTATTTTAGTCGATTATCTTAGTCTTTTTCTTTAGTTCTCCATACTCTTTTTACGTTTAAACTACACATAATCCCAATTTTACCCCTTTCTTATAAATACACCATCTGACTAACTTTTTCCTTTTATATATGTAGAAAAAGTACAAAAAAATCATAAAAGAATAACTCAGCCTCAAGACCGAGTGGATTCAAATGGTCCAAAGACTGCATGAAGCCAACCGGTCCTGATACCGCATGGAGTCAAACGGTCCCAAGACCGCATGAAGCCAACTGGTCCCGAGACCGCATGGAGTCAAACGATCCCAAGACCGCATGAAGACAACCGGTCCCGAGACCGCATGGAGTTCAAACGGTTCCAAGACCGCATGAAGCCAACCGGTCCCGAGACCGCATGGAGTTCAAACAGTTTCAAGACCGCATGAAGCCAAACGGTCCCGAGACCGCATGGAGTTTAAACGGTCCCAAGACCGCATGAAGCCAAACGGTCCCGAGACCGCATGGAGTTTAAACGGTCCCAAGACCGCATGAAGCCAACCGGTCCCAAGACCGCATGGATTTCAAACGGTTTCAAGACCGCATGAAGCCAAACGGTCCCGAGACCGCATGGAGTTCAAACGGTTTCAAGACCGCATGGAGTTCAAACGGTCTCAAGACCGCATAAAGCCAAACGGTCCCGAGACCACATGGAGTTCAAACGGTCTCAAGACCGCATGTAGCCAAACGTTCCCGAGACTGCATGGAGTTCATACGGTCTCAAGACCGTTTGAAGCCAAACGGTCTCACGGTCCAAACGGTCTTGAGGCCCCAAACGGTCTTGAGGTCCAAATGGTCTTGAGGTCCAAACGGTCTCCAAACCGTTTGGACTTCACTCAAGGCCTATAAATAAGACCCCAAGGGTCCTCCATTGGGGAGATCCAAGACGTCCAAAGGCTGCCCCAATCGTTCCAGAGCTTCTGCCACTTCCATCCTCCGCCATGGGGCTGTCGGTCTGAGGTCCATACTCCATCCTGAAGCTGCTTTCTCCTTCTTCGTCAAGAAGGTGGCAAGGGGAGACCTCCTCATCGTGCAACCTACGAAGACTGGTGGATCGTTTCTCTCTCTCTCCAAGGGGTTGACCTTCTTCCATCCTTTGTGGGGATGATGCTCTCTCTCTCTCTCTTCTCGCCTCCTTCTTGGCCTTAGTCATGAGGGAGTAGTCTTCTTCACTACTGCTGTTCTCTAATGCATAGATACTCAACATTTTCCTTTTGAATGGTTTTATTGGAACAATTCCAATTATCAACAAACTTTCACTTTTATATATCCTATATATATTTTGCAATTAATTTTCTGTCCTTTCAGAAGTTCGCATCAATGGAACTCTTTACATCGAACTCTTCCTTATCTTCATGGAACTAGTACTTCACAAGCACATATCAAGTTCTCATGGTATTCCAGGAACCCTTACTGGAAGTAGACAGACATCCACTCGTCATGTCCCACATATGAGTTATCAGGATGAGCACATCATATTGTCATGTCGTACATACAAGATGATGAATGTATTTTATTATTGCTATGACCATACATGCAAGATAATGGGATGATTACATACATGATAGATCCATATCTATTCTTGGTATTCCCATTCTTCATAAGAATTGGACACTTGGCCTTGGGATACTAACTCCATGTAACATGGACAAGTTTTCTCCCACTGAATCTGTGCATACTGAACCCTTCAGTACAGATTGCCAATGTATGCTTTCTATTTTCAGGTCAAGATGTTTTTGAGAACTATCTCTATAGATCTCTATTCCTATCACATAGGAAACATCTCTATCTTCCTTAAAGATAATTTCCACTTTTGGATTTCCATTTTAGAACATTTCCATTCCACATCAATATGTGAAATGTGAACACGCTCCCACTAAATCACAGATCCCTTCTTTATCTTTGACATATCAGTCAAACCTTTTGACTATATTATCAAAGTAAAGATCCAATTCTGAGTTTCTTGTACTCAATCAATCACATTGATTAGTCCATTGTAACTTATAGACTTCATTTGCATTACTGGATTCATAAACCTTATAGGTTGTGTCACATACACATCCTTTTTTTATTCCCCATAGGAATGCGGTTTTAGTATCCATGTGCCAAATGTCTTAGTCATTAAGTTGCAATCAACAAGCATCATCCTTCTCAAAATGTTATCCATGTGTCTTAACACCTAAGACTCATTTACACTTATGGATTTCATCCAATGAGTGCTACCATCAAGGTCATACCTTATAGTTTACATGGATGTCATTTAGGATGTAATGGTCATATACCATAACTCAAAATTTGGTTCCCCATATTCATCTAGATAGTTGACTCATCACATGAACAACTCATCACATAGATAATTGAGGTGTATCTGTTAAGGATATAAGAACTCACAACCCTTGTGATTCTTAATTTCCTTTATTAATGTGGGGTATTCTTTTATTAAGAAGAATTCAGTTATTCGATATTCATTATCTAACTCCTTAGAGTATGATTCCTTCTTGATTTATACATCACCATGCCTTAATCATGAGTTCACTATGATACACTATCATAATCACTCATAAGGATCGCAAACATTTGGTCCAAGTATTTCATTCATTGATCTCATCAAGAATTAACACTTTACCAAATTTGTACTTCATCTATGATAATCTTGAACACTTCAAGATACTCATATTGGTATTTCTCTAAACACCATTTGAAGTATTCACACTCATTCCAATAGGTATTTAATTACATCACATGTATTATACTTAATAGGATAATCATTCTCCCACTACCTTTAGTGAAGATTGATTAATCATGTCTAAGATATTCATGTCTCTTACTAGTTCTCTAACCAAAAGAGTCTAGATTTATCCATCACATGGAAACTAGAAATGAATTTCTCATGATTGATGCTAATTTGATTGTTTGAGTTATCTAATAACTTTTAGGTATCATTTTATCTTATGCATATCAAATACCACAAGATAAACAAGGCATTGCCACAAAGATCATATCTTTAAGATTGAAAACTCAACTTTATTAATTGCCATCATTGTCATACAATATGCAAAATAAAGTGTTTCTATCTTTTGGCAATATATGAAATAGCAATTCATAAATGTATTACATGCCTTGTAGCCTGAAAATAAACTAAAGTACTCTATCTATGGTGGCAACACTTTCCCCAATTATGAGTGCTTTACACTTTACATCTTGGTATCGTATACCTCAAAAAGTGTTACAAGTTTACTTTCATGACACCTTTAAGTAGAGGCTTCAGTCGTCTCCTTCTTCTTTTGTTCTTCCAGATAGAGAGGACAATTCCTTTTCCAATGTTCTAGCTTTTGACAGTGGTGGCAATTTCCTTTCTTGGTCACGCCTCCCTTGGCCTTGAGAGTTGAAGTCGTCTTGGACTCCTGGCTAGCATCAGAACCTTTCTTAGCTTTGCCCTTGCCCTTGCGCATGGACTTGCCTTTCTTGCCCGTGATCACCATCAAAGACTTGGTCTTGTCCTGCTTCATTTGTATCTCGGTTGTCCTCAACATGCCCAACAACTCTGACAGTGGCCTATCAAAGTTGTTCATGTTGTAGTTCATCACAAACTGACTGTAAGATTCTGGCAACGATTGCAGTATCACGTCAGTAGCCAACTCTTGGCTCAGTGGAAATCCCAATCTTTGCAGGTTCTCTACATACCCAATCATCTTGAGTGTGTGAGGACCAGCTGGATCTCCTTCTGTCATGACGCACTTGAACATCGCCCTAGAAACATTGTATCTCTCTTGCCGTGCCAGATCTTCATACATGTTCCTGAGATGTTGAATCATCTCTATGACACCCATGTTCTCATGTTGTCTCTGCAACTCATGGTTCATTGAACATAGCATCAAGAACTTAGCATCAATGGCATCATTAGCATGCTTCTTGTAAGCATCCCTTTCTGCCTTTGGTGCATTAGGAGTGGGTTCCTCTGGAATTGGAGTATCCAGGTCATAGAGCTTTCGCTCTTGAGTGAGAACAATTCTCAATGTCCGATACCAGTCATGGAAGTTTGTCCCATTTAGCTTGCCCTTATCAAGGACTGATAGCAAAGAAACGTTATTGTTGTTTGTTGCCATTTGTACTACAAAAAGGAAAATATGCAATTTTAGTCCAAAACTCTTTTTGACTTGTTTGATTGATTTGAAAAGTTGACAATAAAATTAGGCCTTTAATTAATTATCGCTCCCACTATTTTACTTCAAATTGATAGCCCTCACCATCAATTTGGAAGATTGCATCATACAACCTTCTAGTGGGCAAGATCCTGAAATCCTCTAAGTCATGAGTCAGCTAGGGCTGACCACCCACTACTTAGATCTCTCAGGTAGGCAACTCTTGCCAATTGCATCATATGCAACTATTGATAAGATGTCATATACAACTCTTTGCAATGATCATCTCCATGCCTCAAGGTACTAGATCCCATCTAGATCACCTTGTTAAGTCTGACCCAAAGCAAACACGATGAATATGCACCCTGCTAGGGCAGACCCACACATTCATCCTTCACGCTTCCACGAGATAGACGATGTACCACGCTAGGGCGTGCCCACACTTGGTCGATCAAGCTTTTCACGTGTGTCGCATTTGGAAGGTATCTAAAACTTAATATTTTAATGAGGGATTTGGTTTTTATATACATATACATATCCAATCACCACAATACATAGTACGTATCATATACATGCTATATCCCATAGAAAACATGCACAAACGATAAAAAAATGATGATTATGGCCATCCTAATGTGATTCCTCAAGCCAAGAGGAATCACGGTCATCTAGGTCTACATCACATGCAACCTGTACAATATGAACATCTATGCTTTGTCTTCCGAGTTGATCAACTGTTGCGTATTAAGGAGGGTGACATACCTAAGTCTACCTTTAGGACAAGGTATGGTCACTATGAGTTCATAGTTATATCGTTTGGACTAACTAATGCACCAACTGCATTTATGGATCTCATGAATAGAATCTTTCAACCATTTCTCGATCAGTGTGTAGTCATCTTCATAGATGACATCTTGATCTATAGTAGAGATACTTAGAAGCATGAGCAGCATCTTCGTCAGGCTCTAACTTTTCTAAGAGAGCATGAGTTATATGCTAAGTTTAGCAAGTGTGAGTTCTGGTTACCAGAAGTTTCTTTTCTTGGACATGTAATATCTGCTTCAAGTATTCGTGTTGACCCTAAAAAGGTAGAATATGTCCTACAATGGGAACAACCTAAGACACCGATGGAGATTCATAGTTTCTTAGGGTTGGCAGGCTATTATAGGAGGTTCATTAAGAACTTCAATTCCATAGCTTTACCCTTGACTAAGGTGACTAGGAAGGATGTTCTTTTTGCTTGGAATGACAAGTGTCAACAATCTCTCCAGCTATTGAAAGAGAGGTTGACTAGTGCACCAGTGCTGGTATTACTTGAGCAAGGGAAAGGGTATATAGTTTTCTGTGATGCCTCTAAGAATGGACTAGGATGTGTTTTAATGCAGGATAAACAAGTGATTTCTTTTGCTTCCCGACAGCTTAAGAAACACGAGGAGAATTATCCAACACACAATCTAGAACTAGCTGCCGTTGTCCATGCCTTAAAGATCTGGAGACATTATCTTTATGGAGAGACATTCCAGATTTTCACAGACCGCAAAAACCTAAAGTATATCTTCTCTCAGCATGAGCTTAACATGAGGCAACACCGCTAGATGGAGTTAATCAAGGATTATGATTGTACGATTGATTATCGTCCAGGGAAGGCCAATGTGGTTGTTGATGCTTTGAGTAGGAAATCAGCAACACCAGCCTTAGATAGAGCATAGTTAAATTCTTTGGTGTGCTCTAAGAGGGATATGCTTATCTCTTTAAGGCAAGACAACGTACAGTTAAAAGTATCAATGTTATCTGGATTGCTAACTGAAATGCACATAAAACCTACTCTGAGACAACATATTAAGGATGCACATCAAGCTGATGTTGTAGTTCAACAGATTAGATCAGAGTATGGTAGTGAGAAACGAGATGGTTTCCATGATTCATATGATCAGGTAGTCTGTTATCATGGTAGAATGATAGTACATGATGTCGAAAACTTAAGGAAGTTAGTCCTGGAAGAAGCTCATTCTTTAATGTATGCTATGCATCCAGGAAGCACCAAGATGTATCATAACTTGAAAGATATGTATTGGTGGCCTGGTTTAAAGAAGAATGTTGTTGAGTTTGTTATGCGGTGTCCAGTGTGTCAGCAAGTTAAAGCTGAACACCATAAGCCCGCAAGAACAATGCAGCCTTTGCCTATACCACAGTGGAAGCGGGATCATATGACCATGGATTTTGTGGTTGGATTACCCAGAACAGCCAAAGGTCATGATTCTGTCTGGGTAATAGTTGATAGGTTGACAAATACAACACATTTCTTACCTGTCAAAACAACCTATTCTGCTGAGAAGTTGGCACAGTTATACATAGATGACATAGTGTGGCTGCATGGGGTCCGAGTTACCATTGTTTCTGACAGAGGTCCCCAGTTTATGAGTCATTTTTGGGAATGACTTCATAAATCCTTTGGCACACAGTTAAGGTTTAGTACAGCCTTTCATTCTCATAATGATGGACAATCAGAAAGGACTATACAGACCTTAGAGGACTTGCTTAGGGCATGTGTCCTTCAGTTTACAGGAAGTTGGGATCTACATCTAAGTTTGATAGAGTTTTCCTATAACAACAGCTATCAACACAGCATTGACATGGCTCCTTATGAAGCTTTTTATGGTAGACATTGTAGATCTCCTTTATGTTGGTATGAAACTGGTGAATATCAACTTTTAGGTCTTGATCTTATGGAGCAGACCACTGAGAAGATTAAAATAATACAAAAACAGTTGAAGACTGCACAGGACATGCAGAAATCTTATGTTGATAAGCGTCGTAGACCTTTAGAATTCTAGGTTGGAGACAGAGTGTACCTCAAGGTCTCACCTTGGAAAGGAGTTCTTAGATTTGGAAGGAAAGGAAAGTTAGCTCCAAGATTTATGGGGCCTTATCCAATCATTGAACGGGTTGGAAAGGTAGCTTATAAGCTAGAGTTACCACCTGAGCTGCAAAAGTTACACCCAGTGTTCCACATTTCCATGCTAAGGAAATGTCACCCTAATACTGTGACGTCCCCAGATTTTCTAAAACTTAATCTGATGTGTGACGCCCAAATTGAAACCCTCACCTCAGCGAGAACCCCAATTTAAACATCCCACACAAGGCTAAGAAGAAGAAAATTAGAGGAAGTCAAAAGGAAACACAGTAGCACATGTACATGAACAATAATAAAACCATACACACATGTTCACCATTCAACATATAATTAAAACATGAATTGTTACAACATTTGATATTACATATTGAACATCAAACTATAACATATACATGTACTACATCTAAACTACAGGATCTTAAGACAACAGGTCCACCTGTACATCAGCTCGCCACACAACTCTCAACTATCCTGGATCTTCAAGAGCATAACCACAACCTAAACAAAAGATTACATGCAGTACACGTCAGCACAATATTTCATGAATATTGTACTGAGTACGCCTACGTGTCTTTTTATATACCTCTCATCATATCTTGGCAATAAGATAAAACTAATACTTGGCAGTTGTAAAGAAATATAAGAAAAATCGTATACTTGCACAAAGATGTTCATTAACAAAAGAGAACACATATTTTAAGCACATTTCCATCATACATCTCATGCATCTGCCACCAAGTGGCTTTGACGTCTTTAGGCCTTATGATCTACCACCGAGTGGTTTGTGATCATTATACAAACATCATACGATCTACCACCAAGTGGTTTGTGATCATTATGCATGCGCTCTACCACCGAGTGGTTTATGAGCTATCTTATGATGGAACATTTATATTATGTTTGATGTGTTCATAGCAATAAGTATGGAAAGTCATGCAACATATCATACAAGAACAATCATTTCAATCAATACCATATGCCAAGTATTTTACTACTCATATAACACAAGCATATTGTATAATAAGCCAAGTAAGAGGTAATAGCGTACCTTCCAAAGAGACATCCTATTCACAACATATTCTTGATATCAACTATATCCTTGATTAAACCTGATTAAGACAAGATCATATACTATCATCAGGTTCTCATCTTATTATATCTCATCTTAACCCTAATCGTATTTATTAGGGTTTCACTTAGTCCATTAGGATATTCCCACTTTTACTTGAATTCTTATCTTAGAATTATCTTACTGATGTCATATTCTAGATTATGATTCATTATCTGAACATTATCTTTCATAGCATTTTTGTGCACATTAATTAACCCTATATTACACCATTAACTGAGATTAGGGTTTTATAACATGTATTAAGATGCATCTTCATATAACATGGATTTTGTTCATCATTATGATCTCATAATTAAAGCTGAGATTACATATACTGATATGAGCTTATTCTGTAAATTTCATCATTTATTTAGCACGTATGTATTAATTGCCTTTTTATTTAGGGTTATTAGCCCTAGTTAGCCATATGAAGTAAATTACATAATTTTGTGCATCAACATCATACTTTCTGACATCATATGCATTCTAAACATGAAATATGATTTACAGGTATTTTCTCATAATTTTAGTACATCGTCTGATATTTATTATCCATCAAATGAGCATTTCACAACTTACAAGATATCACTGATATTAATGCATCAAAAGCCTGATATTTTGCTTTAATTGTGTTCTACTCATTTTTATGAATATTTTGGTACCTTGTTTGTATTTTTCTGATGTGCGAGCTAATTTCTATGAATTATGCAAGAACTGAACATTATTTAGATTACTAACCTTTCTGGCGAATGAGAGACTGACACGTGGCCATAGGCTGGCGCTCAGTTCTCCTACTTGCTGGTTGAATCGGCGGTTCAGGGGGGTTTTGAACCTAGTTCTGTTTCATTCAGCCGGTTCAGGGTTTAATCGGCCAGCACCCTTTTCCTTTCTCCGTCTCCTCTCGTGAACATGGCCACCCAGGTTGTGTGCTAGCGCCGCCATCGAGACTTCCTGACGTGGGTTCCCAGTGAGGGGTCGATCTCCAACGCCCTCCTCATCATGACTTGCTGCGCCGAAGAGGTTATGTGGACCAATTATTTCAGTGCTGCCTTCTTAAGCTCGTCACTGGTTGCTCCATCCCCAAGCTGATCGAGCTTTATAACATGGCCGTCGGGCATAAGCCACCGTCGTAGGGAAGTGTGTGACTGCCAAGTCATTCCTCCTTGACCCTACATTCTCCACCGGCCTCTCGCCCGACGCCGCCCATCTCTCCGACCTGCTGCTCTAGATGCCTACGCATGTCACCTCCTGGAAAACGCCCGCCGCGGCTGGCTTCGTCTCCGGCGATTGACGCAGCCTCATCTTTGCACCTTCTTCCTCGCATGGTTGCACCGTGTGGCTCCTCCTGGTTCGTGAGAGCATCGCCGCACTACTCTCCTCCGGTGAGCGAAAATCACAAGCGTCGAACCTCCATCAACTGCCACTGCGTGGCACCCTTGTTTGTGCGCGTCACAGATCTGAGCTCCATCGTCGTGTGGCCCAGCTGCTCCAACGTCGACTTGGTCTCTGCCTCGCCAGGACTGCAGCCGCCAGCAGCTCCTCTGGTGTTTGCCATCACTGCCGACATGGTGGACTGCCGCTGGAGCCTCCCTCTTCAGCCTTCTCATCTTTTTCTCCAAAGCTCCTCCTACAGAAGCCGCCAGGGATGACTACCGCAACTGGGTTCTACTCTAACTACCCCACTTGAGAGGTCGGCCTATAAGTTTTAGCGATACAAGAAACTTCCCACTTCCTTTACTCCATCGAGCCACGATTGTAACGTGGGGATCAACCAAAGTTGAATCATGTTCACCGTAACTGCTACGAGGAAAGCAACCTCCTCATCCATTCGATAATTCCAAGGGACAAAGCCAACTCTCGTAAAATATAATTTGTGGCTGCCGCTTACACACCAACACATGACGCCTAGCTAATTAGAAACTTAGATAAAGAATATACCAACCTTGTTCCACCATCTATGGATGTGTACATTATCTAGCATATTCGACCAATGATATCTCCTTCTAGGAACTTCAAAACTTTATGAAATTGAGCCATAGTTTTATCCATATCATAGATGCATTCCATTAAGATTTGGTGCCAATACTCAACTATTGGACCATTCAAATAAATTCCTCAAAAGGCATAAAGTTAAGGATCTTAATCATGATATTAACATCAATCAACAAACCTACTTTGTCATGAGCTTGGAACCCTCAATATAACTAAACTTTATGCTTTCACTTAAATCATTGGACATTTTAGGATTCCAAAAGTCCACTCCATCACAGATACAGAATCAGTTCTGCAGCCTATGGAAGTAGAATTGAACGATGATATATCCTATGTTCAAGGACCTATGTTGATTCTTGACAGAAGGATCAAGAAGGTGAAGAAGAAAGACATTAGTCTTGTAAAGGTCCTATGGAATCATCGTGGCGTTGAAGAAGCTACATGGGAACTAGAGGAAGAAATGAGGAGGAAATACCCTACTCTTTTCTCTTAAAATGTTTTGTTAATGATTTCGGGGACGAAATCCTTGTAAGGGGTGGATAATTTGTAACATCCCTGACCTGGGTTATGTACTAACCCCAGGTTTTTTGTTTAATAAATATGATTAGATGTTTGCTCTCATCTTTTGAAAAGTAATTTAGGATATTGACGAACTTATATTTCAATTTCAGTCCCTTTTGAATAATGCTGAAACATTATTTTGTTAATTTTGGACTAAAGTGCAAATTACCCAAGCTGAGGGGTTAACTTGCAAATTGCACATGATAAGATGTTCATCTGATGTTGAGACATCATAATAATGAATATGATGTAGTGGTTTGGTTTCCACAAGCTTGGGCATAAAGATAAAGCTTGTAGAGCAAACCTTGTGCATTAAAACCTAATTATGGTGTAATGTGCAATTTACCCAAAATATAGGGTTTAATATGCAATATACCACCTCTATAGGGTCTCTCATGTTTCTTGGTATCAAGTATAGCAAAGAAAATGAGAGGGGATCCTCATTTGAATTATCTTGGAGGAGAGAGAATCTTGACATTAAAATAATCAAGATTTAAGCATATATGGAACTTTAATTTAATTTATACAAAAAGAAATAAATTAATTGAGGAGCCCTTCAACCAAAAGTTAAAGGATGTGTTTGCAATAGTTTTGGATGAACTTCTGCCTTGCTATGGCACAAAAAGATCTTGGTTGAGTGGAAGCCACTCACATTATTATAATAAAAGTAATATCCACTACAAGGATGGATATTAATATAAAACTCCTTAAGGTGCTTAATTTCTTTTCCATTAATCTTTGGATAATGGAGAGGTTTTTCAAGAACATGAAGATGGCTTCGGGGCCAAGAAATGGAGGGGGATTTGATGGAAATTATTTTGGAATTAAAAGAAAATAATCCATTTTCTCTGTCCTTGAAAATCCCTTATACATATTCTTTTTCCAATAAACATAAGGACCTTTCCTTAGTTTTTCTCTTAGCACTTTGCTTTGGCCAACCACGAAAGAGCTCAGGAGCAGGATAAGGACGAACACAACCTGTTTGTAAGGTTTTGATCATCTTCTACCTAGGATTCATGGTGGAAACCCTAAAGCAATGCTTGATTCTTGGTTTTCTTCACCCGATTTCCAATTCTAACCATCTTTTTCATCCAATAGCTCAAGAACGGACCTTGGGCAGTTGCTAGAACTCCATCCACCATTAGAGCCGTGGAGCTTGGAGCTTGGAGATCAGATTTGAGGCGGGTTTTATAACTTTAACCCTTAAACATTGATATTGCATCAAGTTCTCTATGATTTGTTGATTATTTCTTCTATTTTGAACTCTTTTGATGCATTGATGCAATTCCCATGAAAAATGGTTGTTGTTCTTGGTTGTTCTAAGGATAATGATGATGACATCATATTACATGATTATCCAAGAAAATCCCAGGTCAAACAGTTACCTTAGTTGCTCAAACGGTTTCCCAAACGGTTTGGGAGTTTACGGTTTCAACCCGTTTGGAATGAAACAGTTTCACCCAAACCGCATGGAAGCAAACGGTTTCAGACCGTTTGGTGATGTTGACCAGAGTTGACCGTTTGAGAATTTGTTCCTAATGATCTAGGTTAATGACCCATCAATTATAATTGATTAACTCCAACTGGTTCATGAGTTTAAGGTCAATCAATCACCTAAACCCTAATCAGGTTAAGTGTTGATTTCATAATTGATTGAGTTTGAAACTTGGGTTGATTGACCCAAACGGTTTCAAAACGTTTTGGGGATCACCCAAACGGTCTCAAGACCGTTTTGGGGTCACCCAAGACTGTGTGGAGGTCTAGTGTTGGATATGGTTAAGTGTTTGAAGATCCAAAGATATGGTGTTAACCCTAATCGGCTAAGTGTTGATTCTGCATTGGAATAAGTTGATGTTTTGGGTTGATTGACCCAAACGGTTTCAAAACCATTTGGGGATCACCCAAATGGTCTCATGACCGTTTTTTGATCACCCAAGACCGTTTGTAAGTCTAGGGTTAAGTATGGTTGAGCAATTGAAGGTCCAAAGATATTAAGTTGGTGTACAATCAATTGCTGATTTGGTGACAAATCATAGTATCCAAACCTTAGTTGGATGACATTGTTGATGATAATGTGATGGGAAAACGGTCTCAAGACCGTTTGTAGGTCACTCCAACAATCCCAAGACCGTTTGGGGGTCACCCAAGACCGTTTGGAGGTCTAGGGTTGACTATGGTTAGGTGTATGGAGATCTAAAGGTATTGAGTTGAAGAGTAATCAATTGCTGATTTGGTGAGCAATTCAATGAACCAAACCCTAATTGGTTGACTTGGATTTTGATGTGGACATGGGAAAATGGTCTGAAGACCGTTTGGAGGTCATCCAAATGACATCAAGACCGTTTGGGGTCAGGTGATGCCCAATTTGGATGAAGGTTCAATGGTTTCAAAGTAACCAATCTCACATTGAATAATGTTGAAGGATCATCGATTCCAAACCCTAATCCAATTGATTCAAACCCTAATTGATGATAAATTGAGGGTCAAATGAGGGTCATATCACTTCAGGTTGTCATAATTAACTCAATTGAGGTATGGTGATAGGTCCATTTGATGAATAATAACATGATTACAATCAATGAAGGAATCGATCTTGGATACCCTAATTTAATTGGAATGGTTGAGACCCTTTTTGGTCCTTGCGGTTTTGAGGAGGTTTGGACCAAACGGTCTCAAGACCGTTTGGGACCAAATGATCCCAAACCGTTTAGGTTCATACTGTTTCCATACCGATTGAGTTCATGCAGTTTCAAAAGTCAACGTTGGGCAAACAGTCTTCACCACCTAGTTTACTAAATGGTTTCAAGGTGGTACTTTAGCAAACAGTTTCATTGGTTGCTCAAGACCGTTTGAGGTCTGATTTGGTCAAGACCGTTTAGGGTCTATATGGCAAAAATCGTTTGGTTGATAATTAACCAAAACCTCATGGGTACTTAACGTGGTTAAAAGACAAAGTGATTAGTTGACTAATACATGATGTAATCAAAGATGATTATAGTAATTACATCATAATGGGATGAGGTGATTATTACCCTTTGAATAATTAAGCCTTAATGGTCATGGTGACAATAACATAACCCATGATGTCAATTCTTCCTCAATAGTGAATTGACTTAACCTAATCAAGACTGAAGCATACATCATCTTCCGAAGATGAAAGAGAAGATTGCCTACATGGATGATAATTAAGTAATGGACTTCTAATATGAATGAATGTCTAATTAGGGTATGATCCATCATAGTTGGATCATGAAACCCTAATTATGATGGATGATGAATCATAACCCTAACTGAGGACATTAATAGGTGAAATCCTAATACATGATGATGGTATGGCCTTAATTCATAATGATGACATGATAAACCCTAATTTAGGGTACTTTGATGATCACTCCTACTTGGGGTGAATCGTAAACCTTAATCAAGGGTGATATGATGTGAATAGTAAACTGTAATTGTGGGTTATTGAACTTAAACCCTAATCAAGGGTGATTCAATGTGATTAGTAAACCCTAATTCCTATTAACGTAAATGGAAGTGTGAAACCCTAATTCTGGATTATATTATATATCATGAGAGCTCTACGGTTGGATAATGAAGTGATGAGTCATTAATCCTAATTGAGTTGATGGGATGATCAACCCTAATCGAAATGAAAAGGGAAACACTAACCCTAACAAGGGTGTAGTGGTGTAACACTTGAATAATGATGTCATAATTGTTTTGCATTATGCTGGTATGAAATTGATATATCTATTATCATCTGTACCAATCATGCAGGTTTTATGAGATATTGAATATAGCCAGGTATGAGCTATGATGCTTTGCTTATTGAAAGTATTTTATGAGCTATGTAAGCAATGATATGCTATGTTGCCTAGTGAAACGTAACAAAAGAGATTAATAGGTTGTAAGATCCATGTGAAATACCAGCATTGCAATTATCATGTTTACATTAACAGATGACTTGATGGCAATAAGTTACATGTTAAAGTTGTAACAGGTCTTTTGATAATCTCATAGTTTGAACACCCATATTCTTGATGATGATGGGATGATAAGGGATTGAGATCCCAATGATTAATAAAGCTGTGAAATGAACTTGATAGAAATAGTACTCATTCTTTATAGCAATTGTTATAACAGTTTATGTTTGAAAACATGTCTGATGCTAAAAGAATGTTGTAATGTACTTAAATAATCAAGTGTAATGATATCATGTAGAGCCCTGACCATAGATCCATCATCGTCAGCAGTTGGGTGATGGTGAAATAGGTTTTCCTAAGGGAACTCCTGGAGAGCATACTTTTGATTATGTGGGGGTAATGGGCGCGAATATCCTTTCACCCTAATGGAGGAATTGATGTGAGATAAACATTAAATCTCTCAATCCTTCATTATATGTATATGTCGGGATGATGTATCACTAATCTCTCGATGATGATGTTAATGCTGAATCGATGTGAGATAAACAAGAAATCCCTCGATTGCGAAGAGAGTACAACATGCCACTGTAACTCTAATAGCAAAGTTTCCAGTATACCCTGGAAAGCTATATTTATATCAGAGACATAAGATGTCCTGCATGTTGTTCCTTACACTGACTGAGGAAGATGAGGTTATAGAAATCCGACTCTTCTGATGACCTATGTATGGTACCGATTTTGATTTTGCAATGGTCGGTTGGAGTATGAACGGTATACCTCATCTCCTCAGGGCATAAGTTGTTTGTAAAATGTAATTAGCAATGTAGCACATTTGCTTAGGGTTGAACTACGAGAAACAATGATTATTGATACATTGTTTATTATATCTTAGAAAGATAAAGGATATATGATAACCTCCTATTTTAGTCGATTATCTTAGTCTTTTTCTTTAGTTCTCCATACTCTTTTTACGTTTAAACTACACATAATCCCAATTTTACCCCTTTCTTATAAATACACCATCTGACTAACTTTTTCCTTTTATATATGTAGAAAAAGTACAAAAAAATCATAAAAGAATAACTCAGCCTCAAGACCGAGTGGATTCAAATGGTCCAAAGACTGCATGAAGCCAACCGGTCCTGATACCGCATGGAGTCAAACGGTCCCAAGACCGCATGAAGCCAACTGGTCCCGAGACCGCATGGAGTCAAACGATCCCAAGACCGCATGAAGACAACCGGTCCCGAGACCGCATGGAGTTCAAACGGTTCCAAGACCGCATGAAGCCAACCGGTCCCGAGACCGCATGGAGTTCAAATAGTTTCAAGACCGCATGAAGCCAAACGGTCCCGAGACCGCATGGAGTTTAAACGGTCCCAAGACCGCATGAAGCCAAACGGTCCCGAGACCGCATGGAGTTTAAACGGTCCCAAGACCGCATGAAGCCAACCGGTCCCAAGACCGCATGGATTTCAAACGGTTTCAAGACCGCATGAAGCCAAACGGTCCCGAGACCGCATGGAGTTCAAACGGTTTCAAGACCGCATGGAGTTCAAACGGTCTCAAGACCGCATAAAGCCAAACGGTCCCGAGACCACATGGAGTTCAAACGGTCTCAAGACCGCATGTAGCCAAACGTTCCCGAGACTGCATGGAGTTCATACGGTCTCAAGACCGTTTGAAGCCAAACGGTCTCACGGTCCAAACGGTCTTGAGGCCCCAAACGGTCTTGAGGTCCAAATGGTCTTGAGGTCCAAACGGTCTCCAAACCGTTTGGACTTCACTCAAGGCCTATAAATAAGACCCCAAGGGTCCTCCATTGGGGAGATCCAAGACGTCCAAAGGCTGCCCCAATCGTTCCAGAGCTTCTGCCACTTCCATCCTCCGCCATGGGGCTGTCGGTCTGAGGTCCATACTCCATCCTGAAGCTGCTTTCTCCTTCTTCGTCAAGAAGGTGGCAAGGGGAGACCTCCTCATCGTGCAACCTACGAAGACTGGTGGATCGTTTCTCTCTCTCTCCAAGGGGTTGACCTTCTTCCATCCTTTGTGGGGATGATGCTCTCTCTCTCTCTCTTCTCGCCTCCTTCTTGGCCTTAGTCATGAGGGAGTAGTCTTCTTCACTAAGGTACGGGGAGTAGCCCCGCTACCCATACTTTCATATCATGTAAAATGTAATCCTTAGGTTGTAATGTAGAGTTCTTATCTTTGTCAGTTCAACATCAAACGATTAATGAATACTTGTTGCTTGATCTCCAACTTGTGTTATCTTTTATCTTTTAGTATGAATTGTCTACGTTTGTACTATTAGATTCGAAACTCGTTTGCATGTTGGTTCTTGTTGCATGTATCCACCATGTATCTGTTTTGGTATCTAGAGGTGTATCTCAAGAAGTGGAGTAAACTCACTATCATCCGTTGCACTTTCATACTATGAAATGGAATCAGTTGATGTATGGAAGTGCAACCTTGGTAAGTCGAGGAACACACTTTGCGAGGGGAATGATGTAAAGTAATGTGACCATTTGATCGGGAATGGCTGGCGTTGCAACATTCTCGCGCTTCTCATAGATAGGTTATCCGAAAGGAGACTAGGTCTACAAGGATACTAACTGACCGAACTCTTTTTGCAGGTTAAGTTTTGCTTTGCAAGTGTTGATCGATGTGTAGTGGCAGTGAAAAACCGATCACACCCTAGTGATCTTTATCATAGTTTAACTCTTAGATTTACTTTCTTTCTTTACTTTCCATGTTCTTAGTTTAAAACCATCAAAATCCAACTTTTGATATAAGTGCCAACTAGTAAGTAGCTAAGTGAAGTTCTATACATTTTTCATCTTGTTGCTTGCAACAAGACCGTTGTCTTTTGGGTTCGATCCTAAATTTGTACTATGATAAGGCTTCCATACTCTTATGGGGTTGGAGTGTTTATCTAAGCACCAGTTCTAGGTAAACCTAGAGAGAACATCAACTCCCTAGGGTTTTTGGAGCATCTTTGGGACCCCCATTGGAAGAGTGATCTTTTAGTGTAAGTCCCAGCTCCATCAAAAAATGGCGCCGTTGCCGGGGACAACGGAACGTTGTTATTTCACTTAGTACCTTTCTAGTTGGTTAGGTTTTTACACTTTCTTTTTGAATCATAACTCTATATCTTCTTGAAACTTTCATATTTTCACTATTATCTAAAGGAGTTCTCTTTTCTCTACTCAGGTAGAACACGTGCATGCAATCACCGCATAGTCGCAGATTCTCCCCTGATCTGGAGTTCGACTCCGAGGTAGAGAGAAGTTTCCACCGCCGAATCTGTCTCAATCGCCAACGCGCTAGACAAATGGCTGACGAACAGCATCAAGCTGCTTTGGTGATGGAGAGAGTAAATTATGCCATCTCCGCACAACAGGCACAACTTATCGTAGACACCCGTGCCCAAATACAAGCAGAATTACGAGCAGAAGAGCAAGCCCGCATAAGAGCGGAAACCAAGGCAGCTACCCAAGCTGCTCAGCACGAGTTACGAAACAAGCAACTAAGGGACTATGATGTCCCGAAGAACTACGAGGATAACCACCCAGTCTGGCCTCCAATCATCAACATCCCAAACTTTGAGATCCGGACCCAGTGGATCCAGATTATGCAAGGAATCTCCTTCTCTGGAGGTTCAAGAGATGATTGCATGGACCATTTGAAAAGGTTTAAGGCATTATGCCGCCTGGTCCCGCAAGCTGGTATCGCTTTCGATGCGATAATGCTCCACCTGTTCCATTTCACCTTATCTGGAAGGGCCTTGAGTTGGTACAACTCATTGGACAGAGAACCCATAATAACCACTTGGGCCCCTCTAGAGGAAAAATTCTTGGAGAAGTTCTTTCCACCCTCGCTGACCTATGAAATCAGAGGGCAAATCAATCATTTCTCCCAGCTAACTGGAGAAACCCTCGCTGAGGCATGGGAAAGATTTAAGGAACATCTGCGCAAATGCCCCCATCATGGAATTTCACAGAATCAACTGATAGAAACTTTTTACCGCGGAGTAAGCGACGATATTAAACAGTTTCTGGATTCCTCATCTGGAGGAAACTTTATGAGGAAAAACTATGAAGATGCCTGGAAGATTGTTACTTTAGGAGCTGAAAACCAGTCCAACTGGGGACGGTCAGCTGGAAAAGGCGTTCTTAAAGTTTTCAAAGCTGAAGAATCCGTAGAAATGAAGGCTATAGCTGAGGCCTTGCAAACTATTGTTCATAAACAACAAACTCTCGAGGCTTCTCTCAGAGAAATCGATAAAAAAGCCCCTTTTGTACAACAAGTTAAGGCTGTCACAGGATCATGTGAAGCTTGTCATTCTTCCGACCACCCAACCTTGTCCTACGGTATGCTATATAATGTGATGATGGATTTACATCCACCACCGCAAACTTATGAACCTATTACTGATCAATCTGGAGATCAGAGTCTGGAACAAGTTAACTCCATCCACACTATTCTCGGACAAGTTTACTACAATCCCAGTCAACCTAGGAATCATCCTGGGTTCCAATATGGGAATCCTTCTGGAATTGTGAATCTGCAACATCAGACACATGGAGGATCTGATAATAGGCTACCACATGGGTTCTCGAACAATTTTAACTAAAATCAAGGGAACTCAAGAAACAATTTCCCTAGGGTTAACTACCCTAGGAACCAATTAGCTTACTATCAGTACGCTCATCCCCCACTTCATCCGCAGTTGCATACTCAACAGTCTCAACAACAAAACCTTCAGAAAAATGCTACTGCACAATCAGAAGATGAGATATCTTTGATAAGGCAGCTGCTACAATCGCAACAAACCATGCTGGCTAACCAACAGGCCCAACAGAAGGCAGTTGAAGCCCAGCTTGCTCAGATTACTGCACAATTAAAGCCCCCAGTAGGTATGCTTGTCGGGCAGCCTGAACCAAATTCTAAGCATGGGCAAAACAAACACGAACAGTTGAATGCCGTCACCACAAGGTCGGGACGCATTCTTCCTGAGCCTACCAAGATCACCCTGGGTGATGATGAAATGCCCACTCTTATGACAAAAGAGATCTCGCAACAAGGGATTGAGAAATCCCCCGAAGGCACAAAGGACAAAAACAAAGAACAGGTGTCCGCAGAACCCGAGGTCCTGCAATTTAAACCAAGGATTCCATATCTAGGCAGACTGCAAGAAACAAAAATGGACGCCAGGTTTCACAAATTCAAAGAAGCAATGAAGAAACTGTACATCGACATCCCACTCCTTGACGCTTTGTCTGAAGTACCAGCATGGGCAAAGTATCTCAAAACTTTACTATCACGAAAGTATATCACCAAGGAGCAGGAGACTGTCAAGCTTGCTCAAACCACTTCTGACATCATCTTGAACAAACTACCCAAAAAGAAGAAGGACCCAGGTTCCTTCGGAATCCAATGTTGCATTGGAAACGCGTCTGCAAAGAAAGGATTAGCTGACCTTGGGGCCAGTATATCCATTATGCCCTACTCTATGTGCCCACGCCTCGGTTTCACCGACTTGCTTCCTACAGCAATGACTATTCAACTAGCTGACTCCACAATAACCGCACCGTTGGGAATCATTGAAGATATCCCAGTAAGGATAGGAAAGGATGCCTACGTTCTGTGTGATTTTGTTATCATGGATATTAAAGAATACTTGAGGTATCCGATCATTTTCGGCAGCCCTTTCCTAGCTACCGCCAGAGCGCTAATCGACGTCGAAGCTGGAACCATCATTCTTAGGCTCGGGAAAGAAGCAATTCAATTTCGCGTCCTTGATAGTATGAAAGGCTCTAACATCCAAGAAGAAGTCTTTTTGTTGGACGCAATTCAACAAATGTCGCAATTAGAAATCTCTGAGCCAATTGACGAACTTGAGAATGCTCTTATCAATCCAGAAGTTGAATTTTCTGCAAATGAACTAGTCCAGAAATGCCTCCAATACCTAGAAAAGATAGAAGAAGCGCCAAAAGCTACTTTTGAAGAACTTAAAGCCATCACTACCATAGAAGCAGCAGAACCACCAAAAACCCCTGAATTAAAGACTTTACCCACAGGGCTTAAATATGTTTTCCTAGATGAGGAAGAGCTATGCCCGGTCATTATCAGCTCCACCCTTACCGAAGACCAAGAAGTCAGACTTCTGGATAAACTGAGGAATCATAAAAAGATCATTGGATATAAAATAACTGACCTCACAGGCATAAACCCGGCTCTGTGTATGCACAAGCTTCCTATGGTTGAAGAATTTAAACCCTCTCATGAACATCAAAGAAAACTAAACCCAAACTTGAAAGAGGTAGTTCGTCTGGAAGTCCTTAAACTACTCAAAGCAGGCATGATCTATCCTATCTCTGACTCTCAGTGGGTCAGTTCGGTTCAGGTTGTTCCAAAGAAAGGGGGCACTACTGTAGTAATCAACGATAAAAATGAGCTAGTGCCTACCAGGACTATAACGGGGTGGCGAATAAGCATTGATTATAGGAAGTTGAATAAAGCTACAAGGAAAGACCACTACCCTCTGCCTTTCCTTAATGAAGTCCTGGAACGCCTGGCCCACCAAAAGTATTTTTGTTATCTCGATGGTTGCTCCGGGTTTTACCAAATACCCATACACCCGGAGGACCAAGAAAAAACCACCTTCACTTGTCCCTTTGAGACATATGCATTCAGAAGAATGTCGTTCGAGCTATGTAATGCTCCTGCCACTTTCCAACGCTGCATGTCTGCTATCTTCGCCGGGTTAACTGAATCTGTTATGGAAGTCTTTATGGATGATTTCTCTATTTACGGAGACTCCTTCGACAACTGTCTAATCAATCTTGAACGAGTTCTGCAACGCTGTGAGGAAACGAACCTTATCTTGAACTGGGAAAAATGTCATTTCATGGTAACAGAAGGTGTCGTCCTCGGACATAGGGTAAGTGATAGGGGAATCGAGGTTGACAAAGCAAAGATCGATGTTATCTCAAAGCTGTCACCTTCGAAGGACATAAGGGGAGTTCGAGCTTTCCTGGGTCATGCAGGGTTTTACAGAAGATTCATCAAAGACTTCTCGAAAATAGCTAAACCCATGACCCAACTCCTGACCAAAGATGCCGAGTTCATTTTCGACCAAGAATGTATGCAAAGCTTCTCCACCCTCAAAGAGGCATTAATCTCCGCACCTATTCTAAGGGCTCCAGACTGGTCGCAACCCTTCGAAATTATGTGCGACGCAAGTGATTATGTCATAGGGGCTGTTTTAGGACAACAGATCGATAAGAAACCCTATGTCATATACTACGCATCCAAAACGCTAGACGAAGCACAGAAAAACTACACCACCATGGAAAAGGAGTTTCTGGCTATCATCTATGCGTTCGAAAAATTCCACTCCTACCTAATTGGCTCTAAAGTCATCGTCTACACTGACCATTCTGCTATCCGATACCAGATCCAGAAATAGGATGCCAAACCCAGGCTTATTCGTTGGGTATTAATGCTTCAAGAATTCGACCTGGAGATCAAAGATAAAAGTGGCGTGGAGAATGTTGTGTCCGATCATCTCAGCAGGATCAAGGTTGAAGAAAAAGATAAAATCCCTATCAGGGATTCTCTTCCTGATGATCAGCTTATGAAGGCCACTCATAGTTTTCCTTGGTATGTTGATATCGTTAATTATCTGGCCACAGGGATCATCCACCCGTCTGCTTCATATCAGGATAAAAGGAAGTTCCTTCACGACATAAAACGTTATCTTTGGGACGAACCCTACTTATTCCACCTCTATGCCGACGGACTTTTTCGTCGGTGCCTGCCAGAAGAAGAAATAACCCCGGTCTTAGAACATTGCCATTCCGGACCCACGGGGGGCATATGAGCGCCAAGAAAACCGCCATAAAAGTTTTACAATCTGGTTTCTTCTGGCCCACCATATCAAAAGACTCGTATGATTTCATGAAAGCCTGCGACAAATGCCAGTTTTCGGGCATCATATCAAAAAAGGATGAAATGCCCCTCACTATGTGGCAGGAAATTGAGCTGTTTGATGTGTGGGGGGTAGACTACATGGGACCTTTCCCTTCATCATACGGTTTCTCTTACATTCTGGTCGTAGTAGATTATGTCTCAAAGCGGGTCGAAGCTGTACCCACCGTATCCAGTGACTCCAAACCTGTTATCAAATTGTTCTAAGATATTATTTTTCCAAGGTTTGGAGTTCCAAGAACAGTCATATCAGATGGCCGGACCCATTTCCTGGAACGAAGTTTCAAAGCGTTACTGAGAAAATACGGAGTCCATCACAAAGTCGCCACGCCTTACCACCCACAAACTAGCAGCCAGGTAGAAGTATCGAATAGATAGTTAAAGGCGATTCTTGAAAAAACGGTGAATAAAAACCGCACTGATTGGTCCACCAAACTTCCTGATGCTCTCTGGGCATACCGAACTTCTTACAAAACACCAATTGGAACAACTCCGTTCCGTTTGGTGTACGGGAAGTCATGTCATCTTCCAGTCGAGATGGAACATAAAGCCTGGTGGGCCATCAAGCAACTAAACTTTGATCTTAAAAGTGCAGGGGAAAACAGACAACTCCAGCTACAGGAGTTAGAAGAGCTCCGAATGACAGCATATCACAATGCCAGAATCTATAAAGAGCAAACAAAAATGTGGCACGATGGACATCTTAAGAGAAAATATATCGCCGTTGGCGACAAAGTGCTCCTATTCAACTCCAAGCTCAAATTATTCCCCGGAAAACTTAGAACAAAATGGTCCAGACCCTTCACTATAAAACATATCTACCCAACTGGAGCCGCCATTATTATCGACAACAACGGAGGAGAACGGACGGTCAACGGGCACCGTTTAAAAAGATATTACACTCAGGAAGTCAAAATGCATCGACAAACCATCGACATCAGAGATGCTACGCCAACAACAGAACAACCTTACAGCTTCGTCGAGCCAGCGACGTTAAACCAAGGCGCTACTTGGGAGGCAACCCATGACTCCACGAATTAGTTTAGCCGCTGCCCTTGTCCTAATTACCTCTCACTCTATCACTTTGACACTCTGAGGATAGAGTGAGTGATAAGTTAGGGGGGGGGTACATTAGACAAGGGCAAGGTATCCTCTTTTTCTAAAAACCCTCTTTCTTTCTTCCCTTTTTGGATAAAGTAACATCAACTAACTCTAGAATCATGTTAATCCCTACAAGTAAATAGCACTTACACATCGAATGGCGATTTATCATTTTCCATCCACTATTGATTCCGTGTTTTTGCTTCGATTCTTTATCTGACTCTCCACAAGTCAAAATCAAGGCAGATATAAGACAAGATCTCGAGGATGAGAGGGAAATCAGGAAACTTCCAAATCAAGAAAGTTCTGCAAGAGGACCACAAACCAAATAAGTGCACGTTGAAAAACTCTAAGAACAGCTTTCCTCTCTTCAAAATAAAAGAGGCTTGGCCGCCCAAAATAAATCCTCAAAAATCCCAAAACCCAAGCATGTAAGTTATTGAATAAAAGCCAGAGAGACGAATAAAATTATGAGAGTTGTGCCACGCATAAGGATCTATATAAAGAACTGACGAAGGTCTCACCCGGCCGGCACATTCCGCTGCCCTCACAAAGGCAGATGTGTCGTGCCCGGTAGTGAAACCCTAAAGTTTCTAAGTATATGAAAGGCTCATAAAGGGCTCGCCCGGCCGGTACATTCAGTTGTCCTCATAAAGGCAGATGTGTCGTGCCCGGTAGTGAGATTCTAAAAAGCATAGACAACCCCTCCCCCACTTGAAGGGGGAGCTACACTTCAAAGCCTTTAGCCAACCCTCATACCCTCTCTAGCTTCCAGTAGTTTTTTCAGAGAAGTATAAAGCTGATTAGAGTCAACAACATGCACAAAATAAAGGTGGTCCCAATGCAAACTTTAAGATACGGAAAGGAACCTGAGATCCAAGCAACTCTCGAAATCCGAAAGAGTCAAGGCATGCAATAAGACTTGATATGACCTCAGGGGAACTCAGGGCAAGAATTGAAGCAAGAGTATGGAAATCCTAAATAAGATTGCCTCGCCATTACATGTCTCAGCTCTATCTAACTTGAGGACAAGCTAGACTCTAAGTTAGGGGGGTGATAACCTCCTATTTTAGTCGATTATCTTAGTCTTTTTCTTTAGTTTTCCATACTCTTTTTACGTTTAAACTACAGATAATCCCAATTTCACCCATTTCTTGTAAATACACCATCTGACTAACTTTTTCCTTTTATATATGCAGAAAAAGCACAAAAAATCATAAAAGAATAACTCAGCCTCAAGACCGAGTGGATTCAAACGGTCCCAAGACCGCATGAAGCCAACCGGTCCCGAGACCGCATGGAGTCAAACGGTCCCATGACCGCATGAAGCCAACCGGTCCCGAGACCGCATGGAGTCAAACGGTCCCAAGACCGCATGAAGCCAACCGGTCCTGAGACCGCATGGAGTCAAACGATCCCAAGACCGCATGAAGACAACCGGTCCCGAGACCGCATGGAGTTCAAACGGTTCCAAGACCGCATGAAGCCAACCGGTCCCGAGACCGCATGGAGTTCAAACGGTTTCAAGACCGCATGAAGCCAAACGGTCTCGAGACCGCATGGAGTTTAAACGGTCCCGAGACCGCATGGAGTTTAAACGGTCCCAAGACCGCATGAAGCCAAACGGTCCTGAGACCGCATGGAGTTTAAACGGTCCCAAGACCACATGAAGCCAACCGGTCCCGAGACCGCATGGATTTCAAACGGTTTCAAGACCGCATGAAGCCAAACGGTCCCGAGACCGCATGGAGTTCAAATGGTTTCAAGACCGCATGGTGTTCAAACGGTCTCAAGACCGCATGAAGCCAAACGGTCTCGAGACCGCATGGAATTCAAACGGTCTCAAGACCGCATGAAGCCAAACGTTCCTGAGACCGCATGGAGTTCATACGGTCTCAAGACCGTTTGAAGCCAAATGGTCTCACGGTCCAAACGGTCTTGAGTCCCCAAACGGTGTTGAGGTCCAAACGGTCTCCAAACCGTTTTGACTTCACTCAAGGCCTATAACTAAGACCCCAAGGGTCCTCCATTGGGGAGATCCTAGACGTCCAAAGGCTGCCCTAATCGTTCCAGTGCTCATGCCACTTCCATCCTCCGCCATGGGGCTTTCGGTCTGAGGTCCATACTCCATCCTGAAGCTGCTTTCTCCTTCTTCGTCAAGAAGGTGGGAAGGGGAGACCTCCTCATCATGCAACCTATGAAGACTGGTGGATCGTTGCTCTCTCTCTCCAAGGGGTTGACCTTCTTCCATCCTTTGTGGGGATGATGCTCTCTCTCTCTCTTCTCACCTCCTTCTTGGCCTTAGTCATGAAGGAGTAGTCTTCTTCACTAGGGTGCGGGGAGTAGCGTCGCTACCCATACTTTCATATCATGTAAAATGTAATCCTTAGGTTGTAATGTAGAGTTCTTATCTGTGTCGGTTCAATATCAAACGATTAATGAATACTTGTTGCTTGATCTCCAACTTGTGTTATCTTTTATCTTTTAGTATGAATTGTCTACATTTGTACTATTAGATTCGAAACTCGTTTGCATGTTGGTTCTTGATGCATGTATCCACCATGTATCTGTTCCGGTATCTAGAGGTGTATCTCAAGAAGTGGAGTAAACTCACTATCATCCGTTGCACTTTCATACTATGAAATGGAATCAGTTGACGTATGGAAGTGCAACCTTGGTAAGTCGAGGAACACACTTTGTGAGGGGAATGATGTAAAGTAATGTGATCATTTGATCAGGAATGGCTGGCGTTGCAACATTCCCGCGCTTCTCATAGCTAGGTTATCCGAAAGGAGACTAGGTCTACAAGGATACTAACTGACCGAACTCTTTTTGCAGGTTAAGTTTTGCTTTGCATGTGTTGATCGATGTGTAGTGGCGGTGAAAAACCGATCACACCCTAGTGATCTTTATCATAGTTTAACTCTTAGATTTACTTTCTTTCTTTACTTTCCATGTTCTTAGTTTAAAACCATCAAAATCCAACTTTCGATATAAGTGTTGGGTTTTGGAGGAGGCAGAGAAGCAGCGGAAACAAAAAAAAAATTTCTCCCCAAACCCGGAACAAAAGGAATCGCGTCAACATCTATATAATAGGAAAGATGGTTTGTGAATCATACCTTGTCCCGAGGCTTGCTCGGCGACAATACCACGCGCCTTGCGCGGTCTTCACCTCCGGTCTTGGACGGTGTCTGTGCAGCTCCTGGTCGCACCGGGACTGAAGACTCCTCCTCCTACCGGACTATCAGATGACAGTTGTCCTCCTGAGCGGCAGTGACCTCCCGCCTCTGAAGTAGTCCACACGGACCACCCGGAATTCCACTCTCCTTGTCCCACAAGGAAGTGGAAGGAGTCGCACCCTCCTGTTGACGTACTAGTCGCCAACACACTCTCCTGCTGTCAACTGCAACTGCAGTTGTCCTTCCGTTGCTGCACCTCCCTTTGCGGGAAGCACTTGCTCGGGCTCTCTCTCGGTTACCAAAACCAGAGAGAACGACAACTTTGCAGAGCAATCAACATGCACTGAGTTGTACTCTGAGAAGCCCCCAATACCCCTATATATATAGGCGGGTCATGGGACAGGGTTCTCTGTGCCCGGCAATACAGGACTAAAGCAGGAGTAGAAGGGTTCGGGATTTTTCCACAAAAAGCAACCATCTCGCAACCTGAACTGATCGGTTCACAAGTGAACCGATCGGTTGGGGACCTGAACCGATCGGTTCACCACTGAACCGATCGTTTGGGACCCTTGAACCGATCGGTTCACTCATGAACCAGTCGGTTGGGGTTCCAGGTTGGTTCCTGATTGACTTTCCTTGTTTCTTTCCCAATTGGTATCGAATACCAATATTATTCCCAATCAAATTGGGCAATTGAAATGAAAGGAAAATTCTCACCAATCCTACTTTCCCAAGTTGCTTGATTGCACCAGTTGAACCGATCGGTTCAACACTTGAACCAGTCGTTTCACTCTGTGCATGAGCCGATCGGTTCAACAATTGAGCCGACCGGTTCAGCAACCTCAGCCGACCGGTTCATCACATGAACCGATCGGTTGGGAGTGCAGATTGTGCAGAATCAGTCAAATGTGATTTCAATCAATCTGATACTCCAATCAATGCGTCCAACACCTTGAACATTATGATATTGAGCTATCGATTAATTGAGTGTTTAATTGAACTACTAAACTCCTTTAGTAATCAATCTAAACATTACTTGAGGACAAAACTCCTCTTCCAGGTTAAATCCTATGTGTGTGACCCTGCAGGTCCATTTCACGTTGGCAGTGAAAGTCCATAACATTTATGACTTCACAAGCAAAGAGTGGTGTCTAGTCACACATCATTGCTACCCAAGTGAAAGTAGAAAGTTGGAGAACAACTTTCATCCTACAATCTGTGAATGGTGTTACAGTGAATGTATAATTCCTTTGTCACTGATATCCAGAATGAACTCGAGGCATGGAACAGTCATCCTGTCAATGTTCATTCATTTCCTTGATCTCAGAGTAGACCGAGTGAGATGTGTATGACATCAATATCACATATTGATTCACACGTGCATGTGCATGCCTTTCTCAATCCTACTCATCAAGTGGCCAAGGATATCAAACTCCCTCAGGAGGGACAAATCCCATATCTATCACTCACCCCTCAAAAGCCCCATGTGTCAAAGCCACCCAATCATCACCTTTATAACAACCCATGTTTCAGGATTGCGTTTGATGATGTCAAAGTGTACCCAACGACATGTGTTGAGTGTAGTGATTTCAGGTCTAAGAATCACACTCACCACCATCACTGTGAGAGCTGACTGTGACTACCATGTCATGGTTCCATGTGTCACTCTCACGGTGGGTCTGTCCGGTACCTTGTTCTCTAACAAGTACATATGTGCTTGGTTTGATATCACCATATCATGACTAATGAGATTCTATCATCAACCAACACACAATCTAGTCTTTAGTGTTATTGATGTCTATGGTTATTTCCACAATAACAACCGACTAGGGACTAAACAAGAAAGAATACTCTTAGCATCTGTATGATCTCATCGTTTAGGTCCTCAACCCAAAAGCATACGTCATTGAGTAAAACAATCTTTAGACATCTATCATGTTACACCATCATCTCAGAAACAGTTTAAACATATAGATTGGAAATTGCCTTTATTATTATTCAAATCAATTACAAAGTATCCCATTACAATCATCATATGACTTGCTCTATGGGCATACATACCAACAGACTCCCACTTGCACTTAGAGCCAGTCACCAAGGAAACACAGTCCTTGTGACCTAGCATGACCATCATGCTTTTGCTGAGAAAGGGCCTTAGTCAGTGGATCAGCTATGTTGTCTTCAGTTGGTACTTTGCAAATCTTCACATCTCCTCGCTGTACGATCTCTCGTATGAGATGGAAGCGCTGCAGTATGTGCTTGGACCGCTGATGTGATCTGGGCTCCTTAGCTTGTGCAATAGCTCCATTATTGTCACAATAAAGCTCAATTGCATCACAGCTACTGGGAACTACACCAAGTTCAGAAATGAACTTCCTGATCCACACAGCCTCCTTTGTTGCATGCGAAGTCGCAATATACTCGGCCTCTGTAGTAGAATCGGCAACTGTTTCTTGCTTGGAACTCTTCCAACTCACAGCTCCATTATTAAGGCAAAACACAAATCCTGACTGTGATCTATAATCATCTTTATCGGTTTGGAAGCTTCCATCGGTGTAACCCTTTACAACCAGCTCTTCCTCGCCGCCGTACACAAGAAACTGATCCTTAGTCCTTTGCAAGTACTTGAGGATGTTCTTCACGGCTGTCCAGTGAGCATCCCCGGGATCTGACTGGTACCTGCTCGTCATTCTGAGAGCATACGAGACATCTGGGCGTGTGCACAACATAGCGTACATGATGGATCCGATGGCTGATGCATATGGGATCCCATTCATACGCTCCCTCTCTTCACAAGATTGGGGACATTGAGCTCTAGAGACGGTAACTCCATGTAGCACAGGGACGTTGCCTCTCTTTGAGTTCTCCATGCTGAACCGCTTCAGCACCTTGTCAATGTACGTGCTCTGACTTAGTCCGAGAAGCCTTCTAGATCTATCTCTATAGATCTTAATTCCTAGAATGTAGGATGCTTCTCCTAAGTCCTTCATTGAGAAAGTTTTCCCAAGCCAAGTCTTTACCTTCTCTAAGGCTAAGACATCATTCCCCATCAAGAGTATGTCATCCACATACAATATGAGGAATGTGGTCGAGCTCCCACTAACCTTCTTGTACACACAAGGTTCATCTTCATTTTGAATAAAGCCAAACACTTTGACTTCTTCATCAAATCGAAGATTCCAACTCCGAGATGCTTGCTTCAATCCATAGATTGACCTTTGTAGTTTACAGACTTTATTGGCATTCTTTGGATCTACAAAACCTTCAGGTTGTGTCATATACACATCCTCATGAATATTCCCGTTAAGGAATGCAGTTTTAACATCCATCTGCCAAATCTCATAGTCATAATAGGCTGCAATAGCAAGCATGATCCTGATGGACTTAATCATGGCAACTGGAGAAAAGGTTTCGTCATAGTCAACACCTTGAATTTGTCGAAAACCCTTTGCAACCAATCTACCTTTATAAGTTTGCACATTGCCATCCGTGTCGGTCTTTTTCTTAAAGACCCACTTGCACCCTATGGGTTTTACCCCTTCGGGTGGTTCCACCAAAGTCCATACTTTGTTGGAGTACATGGATTCCATCTCGGATCTCATGGCTTCAAGCCATTTCTCAGAATCTAGTCCCTCCATAGCCTCTACGTAGGTAGTTGGATCATCATCTATGATAAACTCTCCACCTTCCTGAGTTACAAGGTATCCAAACCTCTCAGGCTCAAGGCGAGTCCTACTAGATCTACGAGGTCCTTGTGTTACTTGAGGAGAATGAGATTCCACGACACCTTGTGAATCTCCATTTTCCTCTCGTACATCTACCGGTTCAATGTTTTCTTGTTGGGCTTGAACCTCTTCAAGCTCTATATTCCTCCCACTGTTTCCTTTGGAAATAAATTCCTTTTCTAGGAATACAGCTTCCCTGGAAACAAACACTTTGTTGTCAGTTGGGTGGTATAAATAATATCCCTTGGTTTCCTTGGGATATCCAACAAAATAACATTTATCATATTTGGGTCCAAGCTTATCAGGAAACATTTTCTTGACGTAAGCTCCACAACCCCAAATCTTCATAAAAGACAAATTGGGACGCTTCCCAGTCCATATCTCATATGGTCTCTTTTGAACCGATTTAGATGGCACACGGTTAAGTGTAAACGCGGCGGTTTCAAGAGCATAACCCCAGAAAGAAATTGGAAGATCAGCAAAACTCATCATTGATCGCACCATATCTAACAATGTGCGATTCCTTCTTTCAGACACACCATTATGTTGTGGTGTTCCAGGCGAAGTCCATTGTGATACAATACCACGGGCTCACAGAAGGTCCTCAAACTCCTGGCTCAAGTATTCTCCACCTCGGTCGGAACGAAGTGCCTTAATACTTTTACCAAGCTGGTTCTGTACTTCATTCATGAAATCCTTGAACCTTTCAAGGGTTTCTGACTTATGTTTCATCAGGTACACATAGCCATACCTACCGAAGTCATCAGTAAAGGTAATGAAGTACTGATACCCACCTCTGGCATTAGTTCTAAAAGGCCCACATACATCAGTATGTATGAGTCCTAATAGATCACTAGCTCTCTCACCTTTACCTGAAAAGGGAGTCTTGGTCATCTTGCCCAACAAACAAGATTCACATGTCTCTATTGATTCATAATCAAAAGAGTCTAGATAACCATCTTTATGGAGTCTAGAAATGCGCTTCTCATTTATGTGCCCTAGACGACAATGCTGGAGATATGTTTTGTTTGAGTCATTGAGTTTTTTCTTTTTGGTGTTTACGTTGTATACACTTGTCTCCAAGTCTATCAAGTACAGACCATAAGACATAGGGGCACTGCCATAAAAGATCCCATCTTTAGAAATGGAACACTTTCCATTCTTAATAAGAAATTCAAATCCATCTTTGTCCAAACAAGAGACGGAAATAATATTCCTATTTATGGCAGGTACATAATAGCAGTTCTTCAACTCTATTATTAGCCCACTAGGTAGAGTTAACTCATAGGTTCCTACGGCACTGGCGGAAACTCTTGCCCCATTAGCAACACGTAGTTCAACCTCGCCTTTCCCCAAAGGCCTACTTCTCTTAAGATCCTTCACATTTGAACAAATGTGAGATCCGCATCCAGTATCAAGTACCCATGATGAAGAAGTAGTAAAGTTAATCTCTATCACGTATACACCAGAAGTAGAGATCTCTATCTCCGACTTCTTCTTCCATTGTTCCTTCCATCCTCTCCATGTAGAAGAAATTGGTTTGGCGAGAGAACACTTCTCTCCCTTACCTACTTTCTTCTTCACCAACGCATTAAGCGTACATAGAGTGGATTCTAAGGCTCCTGGTATATCTGGATTGTGCAGAACACTTCTCACATTCCTCGACCAGTTATGGAATTTATTCTCAATTAATTTGCCCATTTTAAAAGATGATTCTTTTGCCATTCTACAAGAGAAAATTTGCATTTGTCAAAACCCTTTTGATTTGATTTGAATAAAATTTGACGATAGTTAATTAGGCCTTTAATTAATTACCGCTCCCACTATTTTTACTCAAATTGATAGCCCTCACCATCAATTCGGAATATTGCAGCGTACAATCTTCTAGTGGGTCAAGATCCTAGAATCCTCTAAGCCATGGACCAGCTTTGGCTGTCACCCACAACTTAGATCTTCCGGATAGGCAACTCTTGCCAATTGCATCATATGCAACTCTTGATGAATGAACATGCACAACACCTTGCCATGAACATTCCGTGCCTCTGGGCTTAGACGCTGTAAGAATCACCAGTTAAGTCTAACCCAAAAGCCGACACAGTAAACATGCACCCTGCTTTGGCAGAACCTACATGTCGACCCTTCACACTTCCACAAGATAGACGGCGCACCACGCTTTGGCGTAACCTATGCTTGGTCGATCAAGTTTGCCATGTGTGTCGCTAATGGAAGGCGTATAAGACTTAATATTTAATGAGGGATTTGGTTTTTATATACATATACATATCCAATCACCACAATATATAGTATGTATCATATACATGCTATATCTCACAGAAAACATGCATAAACGATAAAAAGCAATGATTATGGCCATCCTATTTGTGATTCCTCGAGCCAAGAGGAATCACGGTCATCTAGGTCTACATCACATGCAACCTGTACAAGATGAAATCTGTGCCTGCCTTTCTGGGTTTGATCAGCTCATCTCCATGACTGATCGGCTCGCCATCAGGTAGGTTGTTCGGGTGCCACCAGCCGATCGACTGGCGCCTCCAGCCGATCGGTTCACCGGTCATCGTGCATCTCCTCAGGTCGCCACCCGCTCATCTCGTTCCTCGAACCGGCCGTCTGGATCACCAACCAATCGTCTTCAGGTTGTCCGTCGTTCTTTGACATAACATGAAATAAAATCTATCCTATTTACAATTGAATTGTGAAACCCCGAGTTACATTCGGGGGGGGGCAAAGGTAGGAAAAGAATTCTCGAATTATTTCGAGTTACATCAGGAATATGAGAAAGGGAATCGGTGCGCAGACCGAGATGCAAGCAACCACACAAACAACCACACACAGATATAGGGATTTATAGGCCATAATCATGCTACACATCCACCACAAAACTCGTTTAAGGGCGACACGTATCGAGTGCATTAATATTACATATCATATATGTATATTAGGGATTTGTGGATTGGACATGTATAAAACTGATATTATTCGCATCGCATGCAATAAATAAAGGCAACAAACCAAAATCGATCATATCGATAATCCTAAAATATAGAGAGGTTGACGTGGCTCTGATACCACTGTTGGGTTTTGGAGGAGGCAGAGAAGCAGCGGAAACAAAAAAAAATTTTCTCCCCAAACCCAGAACAAAAGGAATCACGTCAACATCTATATAATAGGAAAGATGGTTTGTGAATCATACCTTGTCCCGAGGCTTGCTCGGCGACAATACCACGCGCCTTGCGCGGTCTTCACCTCCGGTCTTGGACGGTGTATGTGCAGCTCCTGGTCGCACCGGGACTGAAGACTCCTCCTCCTACCGGACTGTCAGATGACAGTTGTCCTCCTGAGCGGCAGTGACCTCCCGCCTCTGAAGTAGTCCACATGGACCACCCGGAACTCCACTCTCCTTGTCCCACAAGGAAGTGGAAGGAGTCGCACCCTCCTGTTGACGTACTAGTCGCCAACACACTCTCCTGTTGTCGACTACAACTGCAGTTGTCCTTCCCTTGCTGCACCTCCCTTTGCGGGAAGCACTTTCTCGGGCTCTCTCTCGGTTACCAAAACCAGAGAGAACGACAACTTTGCAGAGCAATCAACATGCACTGAGTTGTACTCTGAGAAGCCCCCAATACCCCTATATATATAGGCGGGTCATGGGACAGGGTTCTCTATGCCCGGCAATACGGGACTAAAGCAGGAGTAGAAGGGTTCGGTTGGGGTTCCAGGTTGGTTCCCGATTGACTTTCCTTGTTTCTTTCCCAATTGGTATCGAATACCAATATTATTCCCAATCAAATTGGGCAATTGAAATGAAAGGAAAATTCTCACCAATCCTACTTTCCCAAGTTGCTCGATTGCACCAGTTGAACCGATCGGTTCAACACTTGAACCGATCGTTTCACTCTGTGCATGAGCCGATCGGTTCAACAATTGAGCCGACCGGTTCAGCAACCTCAGCCGACCGGTTCATCGCATGAACCGATCGGTTGGGAGTGCAGATTGTGCAGAATCAGTCAAATGCGATTTCAATCAATCCGATACTCCAATCAATGCGACCAACACCTTGAACATTATGATATTGAGCTATCGATTAATTGAGTGTTTAATTGAACTACTAAACTCCTTTAGTAATCAATCTAAACATTGCTTGTGGACAAAACTCCTCTTCCAGGTTAAATCCTATGTGTGTGACCCTGCAGGTCCATTTCACGTTGGCAGTGGAAGTCCATAACATTTATGACTTCACAAGCAAAGAGTGGTGTCTAGTCACACATCATTGCTACCCAAGTGAAAGTAGAAAGTTGGAGAACAACTTTCATCCTACAATCCGTGAATGGTGTTACAGTGAATGTATAATTCCTTTGTCACTGATATCCAGAATGAACTCGAGGCATGGAACAATCATCCTGTCAATGTTCATTCATTTCCTTGATCTGAGAGTAGACCGAGTGAGATGTGTATGACATCAATATCATATATTGATTCACACGTGCATGCGCATGCCTTTCTCAATCCTACTCATCAAGTGGCCAAGGATATCAAACTCCCTCAGGAGGGACAAATCCCATATCTATCACTCACCCCTCAAAAGCCCCATGTGTCAAAGCCACCCAATCATCACCTTTATAACAACCCATGTTTCAGGATTGCGTTTGATGATGTCAAAGTGTACCCAACGACATGTGTTGAGTGTAGTGATTTCAGGTCTAAGAATCACACTCACCACCATCACTGTGAGAGCTGACTGTGACTACCATGTCATGGTTCCATGTGTCACTCTCACGGTGGGTCTGTCCGGTACCTTGTTCTCTAACAAGTACCTATGTGCTTGGTTTGATATCACCATATCATGACTAATGAGATTCTATCATCAACCAACACACAATCTAGTATTTAGTGTTATTGATGTCTATGGTTATTTCCACAATAACAACCGACTAGGGACTAAACAAGAAAGAATACTCTTAGCATCCGTATGATCTCATCATTTAGGTCCTCAACCCAAAAGCATACGTCATTGAGTAAAACAATCTTTAGACATCTATCATGTTACACCATCATCTCAGAAACAGTTTAAACATATAGATTGGAAATTGCCTTTATTATTATTCAAATCAATTACAAAGTATCCCGTTACAATCATCATATGACTTGCTCTATGGGCATACATACCAACAATAAGTGCCAATTAGTAAGTAGATAAGTGAAGTTCTATACGTGTTTCATCTTGTTGCTTACAACAAGACCGTTGTCTTTTGGGTTCGATCCTAAATCTGTACTATGATAAGGCTTCCATACTCTTATGGGGTTGGAGTGTTTATCTAAGCACCAGTTCTAGGTAAACCTAGAGAGAACATCAACTCCCTAGGGTTTTTGGTGCATCTTTGGGACCCCCATTGGAAGAGTGATCTTTTAGTGTAAGTCCCAGCTCCATCAATATACATGTTCTTCATATTCCTTATTAAATGAATGACTTGTTGTTTAATCAAGTTATAATTGAAATGATTGCATAGATAATATTGCTCTGCATATCCTATTCAATGATTTATCTGTTGTTGAAGATTTATAATTCGATTGCCCAGTGCTATTTTAATATCTGCAATAACAATGCTTCTGGCGGAGAGTTATAACTCTCGCTGGGACAATTTTCAATTGTCTCACCCCCGTGGGATTCAACTTTTTAGGTAGACTCCGAGGAAGAAGAAACCCTCCAGTGGGTGAGCAGCAACAACAGCCACATCAGCAACAATAAGGACAACAGTAATCCTTAGGTGGAGACACTGTTTGTCAAGTCCTATATATAGAGAGTCCTATGTGTCGTCTTTGTACTCTCAGGTCCTAGGAGTCAGTAGATGGTTTGATATAGATCTGAGATTTTTGGCTTGATGCCTCGAGATTTTGTATACTGCTTATGTACAGTTTGACTGGGCAGTCAATGTTATGACTCTCGAGATGAGATGATACAGAGATGTACTGAGGAATCAAAATGTAAATAACTTACTTTGGTTCGTTATTTACTGTTTGTGGATTTCTTTACAAAAAGTTTTACATTTTTAGTGATTTTCAGTAATTCCGCTGTTAATAATTCGCTTCTACATTAGTTAATCCTATTTTCATAAGTTGGATGCCACAACTAACCTCTTAGCTGCCATCATCAGACCAACACCCACATTATTAACCCTTACCTTAGCCTGATACCCTATTAAAGCTCGACCTAGAGCTTTGGATCACTCCCACAAACCTTGGTGGCATCTTCTCTCTCTCTGTCTCGATCCCCTCAACTTTCTCCTCTTTTGCACCACCCTAGCATTTGTCGCGACACCACCTCCTGTGAGGACTGCTTCTTTGGCTTGGATGACATAATCGTTAGATCACGACCAACCTTTACAGCCACCCAGGATCTACAGTTGTGATACACCACTCCCCTCCTCCTCTCCTCCTCTCCCTCACACATTCTTGGGAGGTTGTGCTTTCTCAGCTGCAAGATCTCGGCCACGGTCAAGGCTGACCATGAATCTGGCCGTTGATTTTTTCCATGCTCTCTTTTTCTAGGAAAATATTCCCCTCTCTACTCTAAAATTCCATTAAATGATCATATTTACAAAAATGATAACTCTCAATTCATAGCTCCAAGAATTATAAACCAATTGTCCATTTTTATCGGAAAAATACAATGAACCATTTAAAAATACTTGTGAATCCTAATTCCTTATGGAGGTCACTAATAACTCTATATTTTGATCTCTTTCTTATATAATTTGTCTAATGATTCAACAGTGGTGTTTAATCTTTGGAAACCCTAATTTTTTACTCTAATGATCATCCTGAAACACTAAAATCAGACTTGACTAATTAAGAATCTACATCTAATCTTGTCGGCTTATCTATTTTTAATATGAATCATGTTCCCTAAAATAATGGTTAATGTTGATGATGACATCTTAATATGATGATTGATCGAAATCTTGTGAAACCCTTGATCTATTAACCTAATATATGATCCTTGACTTTACTTTTACATCAATTAAGACTTGATCTAATCTTGAATGCCACTGGTGCCAATCCATCATGATGATGATCTAGAGACTTCATAATGACTTGAATAATTATAAAGTTTGGGTTAGCTTATATGTTCCTGAAATATGTAGGTAGGTCATTCATACTAGAAATAATCTTGACACTTGAATAATGTTGGACGCCTTCAAATATTGGTTGATCATAAGTGAATGACCTAACCCAAAGGTTAAATAGGAATGAGTAACCCTAATCTTAAGAAATGAAACATGATCTTCAAATATCCTTATCTTGACCCTCAATCCAAATATTATTGATTTAGGATCAGACTTGAAGAGTTGAGCTATTACTTGTTGAGATCTATACACTAATTCTTCAGTGAAAGTTACTGTTATATTAATTCCTTCTTGAATAGACTAGTAGTATTGAATGATATTTGTATGTACCTCTTGAAAATCTTGGCTATGTATTTGTTTAAGATATTGTTCACTACTGATTAGTCTTCTGATCTTCTATATTATAGTTCGCAACAAACATGAAAACATAAATGATATTGCCCATGATGACTTCCCAAATTATGATGATGATAATGTTGATATTGAGTACAAGAGACTTCTTCATTTGGAGGGTGGAACTTGTACATGTCAATTGACTACCCACCTAATATGGAGAGTAGGATCCTGGTGACCTCCCCTATCTTGATGAGGAAATGGAACCACATAAAATATACAAGCATGCTTCTCGATATCAACATTACGGGAAACTTGTAATAAAATTGAATTGTTGGAAATAAACTCAATGTTTTGAAAATAACTTGCTGACTACATTTTGAACATAAGTCCTACCAAGTACTATATTTTTTTATAAATGTTTTTAATTTTTCAATATCTATTCTTTTCAAAGCGTACTGATGCATTTGCATTGATTGCGTCTCTATTTACCTGATTTTAGGCAAACCAAATGGACCTTTATGAAGATTTGACTAGATCTCTTTTGCTCTTGATAAACTCTTATGACAAGGATAAATCTGCAAAATCTCCTAAATGGAGTTGGTTAGTTCATTAATCTCTTGTTTTATGAGTTATTATTTATTATTATATATGTTAGTGTGTGAGATACTTTTGGTCCACTCAGAGATGGGATCTTCAATCCTTTTACCACTATCTAGGTAGTGGCATTGGGATTGGGGTAAGAACTATTCCTTGACACTCAACTATAGCCACTGAGAATTGTGTGACTTTCCCTCTGATTTGGTCAATGAGAGAAGGGTGATAAAGGTTTTACAAGAATTTTCCATGTATCTCCTCCCATGTCATGATGTTCTCCCCTTCTAAAGAGTTGTACCATCTTATGGCTCTTTTAGATATGAAATACTTGAACATATACAATTTGGTTGCATCTTCAAATACACCCAGCTACTTGTTTAATGCACATAGATCAGCAAAACTATGTAGATGATCTTGGTAGTCATTTGCATTACTTCTTACATATGCACTACTTTGCATAAACTACACACATTGACAACTAATAGTGAATTGTCTTGTTTTGATGAATGGTGAAACTACCTAGGGTGAACTTTTGAGGCCATGGGGATGGAATGATCCTTAAGTTGCTTTAACCTCTTAACCTCCTACCCTACTTCCTGGGATCCATAGTTCTCATCTTGTACAACTATCCAACTTCTTGCATCATTGTTTCTTACTATGGTACGTGGTTTCATTCAGCTGGCATGAAATTTTAGACTCATCCATTTTGTTTCAATATTTTAGATTCCTCTTGTGATATGTCTAGTCGGCCTCAGAGTCAAAGTCATTAGTGAAGTCAACTCTTTTGCATCATGATAACCTCCTATTTTGAACGATTATCTTAGTCCTTTTTCTTAGTTTTTCATACTCTTTCTAAGTTTAAACTATACATAATCCTAATTTTATCCATTTTTTGTAAATATACCATCAGACTAACTTTTCCTTTCTATACATGCAGAAAAAGCACAAAAAAATCATAAAAGAATAACTCAACCCCGAGACCGCATGGAATCAAACGGTCCCAAGACCGTGTGAAGCCAACCGGTCGCAAGATCGCATGGAGTCACACGGTCTCAAGACCGCATGAAGCCAACCGGTCCCGAGACCGCATGAGGTCAAACGATCCCAAGACTGCATGAAGCCAACCGGTCCCGAGACCGCATGGAGTCACACGGTCCCGAGACTGCATGGAGTTACACGGTCTCAAGACCGCATGAAGCCAACCGGTCTCGAGACCGCATGGAGTTCAAACGGTCCCAAGACCGCATGAAGCCAACCGGTCCTGAGACCGCGTGGAGCTCAAACGGTCCCAAGACCGCATGAAGCCAACCGGTCCCGAGACCGCATGGAGTTCAAATTGTCTCAAGACCGCATGAAGCCAACCGGTCCCGAGACCGCATGGAGTTCAAACGGTCTCAAGACCACATGAAGCCAAACGGTCTTGAGGACCAAATGGTCTTGAGGTCCAAACGGTCTCCTAACCATTTGGACTTCACTTAAGGTCTATAAATAAGACCCCAAGGGTCCATCACAAGATATGAAGTTTCAGACGTCCAAAGGCTGCCTCAATCTTTCCATAGCTCTTCCATCCTCCGCCCTGGGGCTGCCAGTCTGAGACCCACACTCCATCTTGAAGCTGCTTTCTCTCTCTCCGCCAAAGAAGGTGGGAAGAGACAGATCTCATCATCAAGCAACCTGTGAAGCTGGTGGATCGTTTCTCTCTCTCCAAGGGTTTGACTTCTCTCCCTCCTTTGTGGGGATGATGCTCTCTCTCTCTTCTTGCCTCCTTCTTTGTCCTAGTTATGAGCGAGTAGACTCTCTCACTAGGGTGCGGGGAGTAGCCCCACTACCCATGCTTTCATATCATGTAAATGCAATCCTTAGGTTGTAATATAGAGTTCTTATCTTTGTTAGTTCGACATCAATCGATTAATGAATGCATGTTGCTTGATCTCCAACTTGTGTTATCTTTTATCTTTTAGTATGAATTGTCTATGTTTGTACTATTAGATTTGAAACTCGTTTGCATGTTGGTTCTTAGTGCATGTACTCACCATGCATCTGTTTCGGTATCTAGAAGTGTATCTCAAGAAGTGGAATAGACTCACTATCATTCGTTGCACTTTCATACTATGAAATGGAATCAGTTGATGTATGGAAGTGCAACCTTGATAAGTCGAGGAACATACCTTGCGAGGGGAATGATGTAAAGTAATGTGACCATTTGTTCGGGAATGGCTGGCGTTGCAACATTCCAGCACTTCTCATAGTTAGATTTTCCGAAAGGAGGCTAAGTCTACAAGGATATTAACTGACTGGACTCTTTTTGGAGGTTAAGTTTTGCTTTGCATGTGTTGATCGATGTGTAGTGGCGGTGAAAAACGGATCACACCCTAGTGATCTTTTATCATAGTTTAACTCATTATATTTACCTGCTTTCTTTACTTTTCATGTTCTTAGTTTAAAAACATCAAAATCCAACTTTCGATATAAGTGCCTGCTAGTAAGTGACCAAGTGAAATTCCATACGTTTTCCATCTTGTTGCTTGCAACAAGACTGTTGTCCCGTGGATTCGACCCTTAACTATACTGCGATAAGACTTCCACGTATCTTATCATACGTGGGTGGAGTTTTCTATCTAGTATAAGCAAGGCTAAACTTAAAGACTTACCATCTTTAGGATTTTTAGTGGTGCACGCAATTTCACGTAAGTGGAAGCTCCATCAAAAATTGGCGTCGTTGCCGGGGACAACGGAACGTTGTAATTTCACTTAGTACCTTTCTAGTTGGTTAGGATTTTAGACTTTCTTTTTAATCATAACTCTATATCTTCTTGAAACTATTATATCTTTGTCATTATCTAAAGGTGTTTCTCTCTACTCAGGTAGAAATCGTGTATGCAACCTGCGCATAACCTCGGATTCTCCCCTGATCCAGAGTTTGACTCTAAGGTAGAGAGAAGCTTCCACCGCCGCATTCGACTCAACCGCCAAAGGGCCAGGAAAATGGCTGAAGATCAACGCCAGACTGCTTTGGTGATGGAGAGGGTCAACGCCGCCATCGCCGCTCAAAGGGCACAACTCATCGCTGAAACTCGTGCCCAAATCCAAGCGGAGATTCGTGCAGAAGAGCAAGCTCGCATCTGAGCTGAAACTGAGGCAGCAACCCAAGCTGCTCAGTTGGAGTTAAGAAACAAACAACTGAGGGACTACGCTATCCCAAAGAACTATGAGGATAACCACCCAGTCCGACCTCCGATTATTAACATCCCCAACTTCGAGATTCGGACCCAGTGGATCCAGATCATACAAGGCATCTCTTTCTCCGGAGGTTTTGGAGATGATTGCATGGATCATCTAAAAAGGTTTAAGGCGTTGTGCCGCCTAGTTCCACAAGATGGTGTCGCTTATGATGTGATAATGCTCCATCTGTTCCATTTCACCCTGTCTGGGAGGGCCTTGAGTTGGTATAACTCACTTGACAGAGAACCAATAATAACCACCTGGGCTCCTCTTGAGGAAAAGTTCTTAGAGAAGTTCTTTCCACCCTCACTGACCTATGAAATCAGAGGGCAGATCAATCACTTCTCTCAGCTTCCTGGAGAAACCCTTGCTAAGGCATGAGAAAGATTTAAAGAACTTCTGCGTAAATGCCCCCATCATGGAATCTCCCAGAATCAACTAATAGAAACCTTCTACCGGGGAGTAAGCGATGATATTAAATAGTTCTTAGATTCCTATTCTGGAGGAAACTTCATGAGGAAGAATTACGAGGACACATGGAAGATTGTTACTCTCGGAGCTGAAAACCAGTCCAACTGGGGACGGTCAGCCAGTAAAGGTGTCCTCAAAGTTTTCAAAGCTGAAGAATCAATAGAGATGAAAGAAATAGCTGAAGTCCTGAAAACCATAGTTCATAAACAGCAAGCTCTCGAGACTTCTCTCAGAGAGATCAATAAGAAGAAAACTCCGCTAGTTCAACAAGTCAAAGCCGTCATGGGATCCTGTGAGGCTTGTCATGCTTCTGACCATCCGACCCTTTCCTGCGGTATGCTATATAATGTGATGATGGATCTGCATCCTCCACCACAACCATATGAACCTATCATTGATCAGTCAGAAGAGCAAATATCGGAACAAGTTAACTCTATCCACTCTATCCCTGGGCAAGTCTACTACAACCCTAATCAGCCAAGGAATCATCTAGGGTTTCAGTATGGAAACCCTGTTGGGACTGCCAATCCTCAGCATCAAACACAGGGGGGATCTACTAGTAGGCTAACACCTGGATTCCCAAACAACTTGAAACAAAATCAAGGGAATTCCAGGAGTAACTTTCCTAGGGCTAACTACCCCAGGAACCAATCAGCGTACTAACATTACACTCATCCTCCGCTCCATCCACAGCTGCATACTCAGCAACCTCAGCTGGCGTTACCACCCCAACAATCTCAATAAACCCAACAACCAATTCCTCTGAAAAATGCTCCTGCCCAACCGGAAGATGAAATATCCTTGATCAGGAAGATGTTACAATCACAGCAAACTATGCTTGCTAACCAGCAGGCTCAGCAAAAAGCAGTTGAAGCTCAGCTTTCTCAGATCGCTGCACAATTGAAGCCCCCAACAGTTACGTTTGCTGGGCAACCTGAATCAAATCCTAAGCACGGAAAAAACAAACATGAGCAGTTGAATGTCGTCACCACCAGATCTGGAAGCATTCTTCATGAGACTACCAAAATCACCCTGGATAATGATGATACCCCTGCTTTCATGACAAATGAAAGCCCGCAACAAGGAATGGAGAAGCCCTCAGAGGGAACAAAGGGCAAAGATAAAGGGTGCACAGAACCTGAAGTTTTGCAGTATAAACCAAGAATCTCATACCCAGGAAGATTACGAGAAACAAAGATGGACACCAGGTTTCAAAAGTTCAAAGAGGCAATGAAGAAACTATACATTGATATCCCGCTCCTTGATGCTCTTTCTGAGGTGCCAGCCTGGGCGAAATACCTCAAGACCTTACTATCAAGAAAATACATCGCCAAGGAGTAGGAAACTGTTAAGCTTACTCAGACCACTTTGGACATCATCTTCAACAAGATGCCCAAAAAGAAGAAGGACCCAGGTTCCTTCGGAATCCAATGTTGCATTGGCAACACATCTTCTAAAAAGGGATTAGCTGACCTTGGGGCCAGCATATCTATTATGCCTTACTCAATGTGCAAATGTCTGGGTTTCACTGAATTGTTGCCTACAGCAATGACTATCCAATTAGCTGATTCCACTATAATCGCACCTTTGGGGATCATTGAAGATATCCCGGTAAGGTTAGGCAAGGATGCTTACGTACTGTGCGACTTCGTTGTCATGGATATTAAAGAAGACCTGAGGTATCCAATCATTTTTGGCAGACCATTCCTCGCTACTGCCAGAGCACTGATTGACGTTGAAGCTGGTACCATCATCCTTAGGCTCGGAAAAGAAGCAATTCAATTCCGATTCCTTAATAGTATGAAAGGGCCCAGCATCCAAGAGGAGGTTTTCCTCCTTGATGCTATTCAACAAATGTCACGGTTGGAAATCTCCGAGCCAGTTGACGAACTTGAAACTGTTCTAATCAATCCGGAGGTTGAATTCTCAGCGAATGAATTAGTTCAACAGTGCCTTTAACATCTAGAAAAGGATGAAGAAGCGCCAAAGGCCACTTTTGAAGAACTTAAAGCCGTTACTGTTATAGAAGCAGCTGAGCCACCGAAAGCCCCTGAATTGAAGACTTTACCTACAGGGCTCAAACATGTTTTCTTAGATGAAGAAAAACTATGCCCAGTCATCATCAGATCCACCCTCACAAGAGATCAAGAGGAAAAGCTTCTGAACGAGCTGAGGAAGCATAAAAAGGTCATAGGATATAAGATATCTGACCTAACGGGCATAAATCCAGCCCTGTGTATGCATCAACTTCCTATGGTTGACGAATTCAAGCCCTCTCGAGAACATCAAAGAAAACTAAATTCTAATCTAAAGGAGGTAGTGCGTCTGGAGGTCCTTAAATTACTCAAAGCTGGCATGATCTATCCTATTTCTGACTCCCAGTGGGTCAGCCCCGTTCAGGTTGTTCCAAAAAAGGGGGGCACTACTGTAGTGCTAAATGACAAAAATGAGCTAGTGCCTACCAGGACTGTAACTGGATGGCGAATGTGTATTGATTATAGAAAGTTGAACAAAGCCACAAGGAAAGACCACTACCCTCTACCTTTCCTTGATGAAGTCCTGGAATGCCTAGCTCACCAAAAATATTTTTGTTACCTCGACGGTTACTCCGGGTTTTACCAAATACCCATACACCCGGAGGACCAGGAAAAAACCACCTTCACATGTCCTTTTGGGACATATGCCTTTAGAAGAATGTCGTTCGGGTTATGTAACACACCCGCCACTTTCCAACGATGTATGTCTGCTATCTTCGCCGGTTTAACAGAATCCGTCATGGAAGTGTTTATGGATGATTTCTCAATGTACGGAGATTCTTTCGACAACTGTTTAATAAATCCTGGACAAGTTCTGCAACGCTGTGAGGAAACGAACCTTATCTTGAATTGGGAGAAATGCCATTTCATGGTGACAGAAGGTGTCGTCCTCAGACACAGGGTAAGTGATAGGGGAATAGAGGTTGATAAAGCAAAAATTGATGTTATCTCAAAACTGTCACCTCCAAAGGACATAAGAGGAGTTCGAGCTTTCCTGGGTCATGGAGGATTCTATAGGAGATTCATCAAGGATTTCTCAAAGATTGCCAAGCCCATGACCCAATTCCTGACCAAAGATGCTGAGTTCACATTCAATCAGGAGTGTATGAAAAGTTTCTCTACCCTTAAGGATGCGTTAATCTCCGCACCTATTCTAAGAGCTACAGATTGGTCGCAGCCCTTTAAAATCATATGCGACGCAAGTGATTATGCCATAGGGGTCGTTCTAGGACAGTGGATTGATAAGAAACCCTATGTTATCTACTACGCATCTAAAATTCTAGATGAAGCGCAGAAAAACTACACCACTACGGAGAAAGAGTTATCGTCTATACCGACCATTCTTCCATCCGATACCTGATTCAAAAACAGGATGCCAAACCCAGGCTTATCCGCTGGGTGTTAATGCTTCAGGAATTCGACTTGGAAATCAAAGATAAAAGTGGCGTGGAGAATGTTGTGGCCGATCACCTCAGCAGGATCGAGGTTGAAGAAAAAGATAAAATCCCTATCCGAGATTCTCCTCCTGATGATCAACTTATGAAGGCCACTCATGGTTTCCCTTGGTATGCTGATATTGTTAATTATCTAGCCACATGGATTATCCACCCATCCTCTTCCTACCAGGATAAAAGGAAGTTTCTTCACGACATAAAACGCTATTACTGGGACGAACCTTACTTGTTTCACCTTTGCACCGACAGACTTTTTCGTCGTTGCCTGCCAGAAGAAGAAATAACCCCGGTCCTAGAACATTGCCATTCCGGACCCACGGGGGGCATATGAGTGCCAAGAAAACCACCATAAAGGTTTTACAATCTGGGTTCTTCTGGCCCACCATATCAACGGATTCTTACGATTTCATGAAAGCCTATAACAAATGCCAATTATCCGACAATATATCAAAAAGAGACGAAATGCCACTCACCATGTGGCAGGAAATTGAGCTTTTTGATGTATGGGGGTAGATTACATGGGCCCTTTCCCCTCATCCTATGGCTTCTCTTACATTTTGGTCGCGGTGGACTACGTCTCTAAGTGGGTCGAAGCTATTCCCACAGTGTCCAGCGATTCCAAGCCTGTCATCAAATTGTTCAAAGATATTATTTTCCCATGATTTGGAGTTCCGAGAACTGTCATATCGGATGGTGGGACCCATTTTTTGGAACGAAGTTTGGAGGCCTTACTAAAAAGATATGGAGTCAATCACAAAGTCGCCACGCCTTACCATCCACAAACTAGTGGTCAGGTGGAGGTATCTAGTAGACAATTAAAGGCGATCCTTGAAAAAACGGTGAACAAAAACCACACTGACTGGTCCACCAAACTTCCCGATGCCCTTTGGGCATACCGAACTGCTTATAAAACACCAATCGGGACAACTCCATTCCGTTTGGTGTACGGGAAGTCTTGTCATCTTCCAGTGGAGCTGGAACAAAAAGCCTAGTGGGCCATCAAACAGCTAAACTTTGATATTAAAAGTGCGGGAGAAAACAGACAACTTCAACTACAGGAGCTAGAAGAGCTCCGCATGACGGCCTATCAGAGCGCCAGAATATATAAGGAGCAGACAAAAATGTGGCACGATGGCCACCTTAAGAGAAAAGATATTGGCGTTGGTGACAAAGTTCTCCTCTTTAATTCCAAGCTCAAGTTGTTTCCCGGAAAACTTAGGACAAAATGGTTCGGGCCTTTCACTATAAAACATATCCACCCAACTGGAGCATCAATTATTATTGACAACAACGGGGGAGAAACAACGGTCAACGGTCACCGTTTAAAAAGATATTATGCTCTCGAAGACAAAATACCAAGACAAACCATCGAAATCAAAGATGCTATGCAAGCAGCATGACATCAGTACAGCTTCGTCGAGCCAGCGACGTTAAACCAAGGTGCTACTTGGGAGGCAACCCAAGATTTCAACCTTTCTCTTTATTTTCCGTTCCTTTATTTTCTTGGTTTTTATCTTATGGAAATACAAAAAAAATAATAAACAAAAAAAACAACATAAAAATATATAAATAAAAAACAAACATAAAAATATAATATCTTTTCTACCTTTGCCTTTCCAAATGGTCTTCAAACCGTTTGGAGCCAAACGGTCTCGAAACCGTTTGGACTCCAAACGCTCTTGAAACCGTTTGGAGCCAAACGGTCCTGAAACCGTTTGGAGCCAAACGGTCTTGAAACCATTTGAATTAGGGTTTTTATCCGGTCAACCCCCCGTTTCCTATAAATATAAACCCCCCTCGTCTTTCTTTCCTTCGACTCCCGAGCCTTCTGAAATTCTCGCGCAGTGCTGTTCCATTGCTTTCGCCTCCCAGTTCCCGCGCGACTCGTTGATGAACTCTACGTCCCCTGTTCCGCACGACCTCCATCTCCAACGCTCTCTTCACTGTCGACGCTACCAGCTGCTGCAAGGTAGTCCAGCAATGCTACCATCCTTCGCTTCTGTAGCCCCCCCCCCCCCCCCCCCCGCACCGCCATTTTTGTTATCGACACCACCACGGCATTCCCTCTTCTTCAACGCCGACGCCACCTTCGTTTCCATCACCGCCGGTTCCGCCACTATCATTTTCATCTTCGTTTTTATAACTGGAAGCTCCACTTTCACGATCGGAGTCTTCATCGTTTTCACCAACAGCCCTGCCCACCGTCGTCGTCTTCCCCGCCGTCTCCATCACAAAGAGCTACCGCCATTTTCATCACTGCCTTCATCGCCATTTTTACCACCAGATTCACCTTCGCTACACCGTTTTACCTTCATCGTCGCCTTTGCCGATGGCCACGCGAGGCCTCATTCTCCAAACGGTCTTGAAACCGTTTGGGACCAAACGGTCTTGAAACCGTTTGATCCCAAACGGTCCTGAATCCATTTGGGATCAAACGGTCCTGAATCCGTTTGGGATCAAACGGTCCTGAAACCGTTTGACCTTGCACATTCATCTAATTTCCATAAATATACAAAAATACATAAATATTAATAAAATCAAATCTTTCTAAAAATGTTATTCTAACTCTTGATTTCTCATTCTACAGCTATGGCATCACCAGCAAAGAACGTCATCGGGTTCGAAGACCCTGAAATCTGGAACAGAAAGGAGCTTCTGGAAAAACAAGCTCGGCTCCAGAAGATAAGAGTTGATTTCAACAGGACCGGGAAAGCACCTCCAAATATCAAAATAATGGACGTCATGTGTGAGCTTGATTGCCTCGAGAAGTGCCTAGCTAAGGCACCTGAAGAAGAAGTCGAGACCTCATCTTCTGATGATGAAGGCTCGGAGTACAATCCTAACTCCGAGGAGGAATCCCCTGCTAAAGAACAAAAGGGGAAACGCAAGGTCCTGGAGACTGCATCTGGGCAGCCCTCCAAGAAACGGGCAAGGAAACAAGTTCGACCTACCTCTGCCATGGATCAACCCTTTGTAAAACCTACCACCACCATCCCTGCTACTACCACCACTACCGCCACCATTCCTGCTACTACCACCACCATCCCTGTTACCACCCCCACTTTCATTCCCATCACCACCACCAGAAAACCTCTTCATCCAAATCAACCTCCCCGCTGACAAAACCCTAAAACCCACCAAGTATGTGTGCTCCAGCATACTGCGTAGGATGGGGATATACGACCGCACTTTCGACGTGCTAGACAAAGCCAACCTTGCCAGGTTGTGTCTAGTACCTGAAGTATCCTACTCTGAACCCACTACATAATTCTTCACTTTTCTGACAAAAGAGCCTGTCGACATCATGGATAGGTCACGGGACGGGGGTGACAGAAGGCTCGTCACCCAACTCTTCGGCAGCAAGGTTGTCATAACGGAAAATATGCTAAACACAATCTTCATTGACAACCAAGACCAGCTGCGGAAAGCTATGGAGGTGGGGACCAAACACTCAGAGTTCAACAGACACAAATTCTGGAAATCTCTAATCGGGATCCCCACCTATGACGCGAAGACGTGCAAAGCATCGAATATATACTCTGGCTTTGTGCGCACCCTGCACAAAATTCTCGTTGGCGCACTCTTCCCCAGGACAGAGGGGGGAAACGTTATAATTTCAGATCTTTTCGTTCTCTGGTCTATTCTTAACGAAAGGTCGATCAATATCGGACGACAACTGATCCAGAAACTATCAACCTCCAGCCTGGGGAAAGAAATCTGCATGGGGGGGCATGTCACATCTATTATCAAATACCTCAAGATGGACAGACCCCTACCCCGCTGCACGCAACTAAAGGGCGACATCCTTACCAATGAAAAAACTCTGAAGAACTCCTTCATCATCAAGGAAAAGGATGGAAAACTATACTATGTCTGATGCCCTATGGTTAAGTCATCCAGAACACTCATCCCGCTTCCGGAGCTAGCACAGTACGACACCAAACAGCTCCTCTTCTCTGATGAGGAGCTTTCACAACTACTAGCTTCGGTTAAAACAACCAAAAAGAAAGATACAGCGGGACAAATGGAGTTGAGCATCACAGCCCCGGCAGCTCGACCAACAAAAATACCCATCAAACGACCTTCTAGAAAGCAGTCGCTGACCCAACAGCTATCGGGGATACCAACATCTAAGCCAAATCCTAAGGCCGAGAAGCTCCATGAAGAAATCTTAACCTCCTCCTCAATCGACTCTTTCATTCAGAGTCTACACGAGCAGCTAACCGCTGCCACAACTCCACCTTCCACCATTCCAACATCTACCACTCCTTTCTTCCCCATCACATCCATGCAACCATTCACATCCTCTTCATCACCCCTTTTCCCTTCGGGCTTTCCCTTCTCCATCCATATGCCTGACTTCACCACTTTCCCTTTCACCTCCGCAGTTTCCACCCCATCACTGTCGCTACCACCGCTTTCACCACTTTTCACATCCGCCACCACCCCGACACCACTGGTGACTACATCCACAGTCACTACGCAGCTCGGGGCATCATCAGTGTCTCTTCTGCAAGACACTAACACCATCCCACGCAGACCCCAACCATCCCACCCTTCCGCTCATGGGGTCCCTTTTGCCAATATCGGTGAGGAATTCGGTCGTCAATTCGACGCTGTCCGAAACCTCCTCCCCGATCCTTCTAATATATTAAATTCTATTTTTTATTGTGTGCAGGGTTTATCACGACAGGTGGCCACGATCGACGAACAACACCGAGCCTTGCCTACCATCCTCCAAGGCTTCCAGCAATGACAAGATGAGGTAGCTAAGCAAGTTGAGCACATCAACAGTCACTACAACACCTTGCCGGACCTGGTCCTTGGAGTGCGGCGTCAGCAAGAAGCAACGGCAAAGCAAGTCGATGAGATCTCCACGCAGACTCAGCCTCTACCAGAGACTCTCTGTGCACTCCAGCAACAACAAGCAGATCTGAGCATGCGCTTGGACACCATCAGCAGCACACTCACACAGCTACAACATCGCCAGGAGGAGTCCAATAAGGATGAAATCCAACAGCTACGTGCTCAAGTTACAACTCTTACATCACGTCTCCTCTCTGCCGAAGGCATATATATCGACCTCAAAGAATCCCATAATGCACTGCTCGAAACACACAAGCATCTGCAAGTGGCTTTCGATGAGTTACAAGCTACCCATCGGCGGTGCAAAATGCCCGCAAGAAAAAAACAAGCAGACAAGGCAGCGAACGACACGGATGGCGATGATGACGAAGAAGACGACTCCGACTCATCTGCTGATTCAAACAAAGATAACACCTCTTATGGTGATAAACATGATGACGGAGAGGACCCTGAAAATGCAACAGAACCTTCCCACAGAGGCTCCGACAAAGGTCACCACGACAGTGACAATCACCCCAAGTCCACACACAATGATAATGTCAACATGTCATACGGGGACCAATTCTTTGATTATTCCGCGCTGGGGTCCATCGGGGAAGCTACTAAAGACACGACTTACGCTGAGTTCCACCAGTGTATACTAGAAACTAGTGCCAGCTCACCACAAACAACTACCCCACCTCTCTCCACACCTCCTCCCTATGACGAGGGCGAGGCAGAACGAGTAAGTTTAGACACCGATGAAGACCTCGATTCTGCCTCCGACTCCGACGATGATCTACCAGGCCATTAACAGGCCTTAGAACAACCTGCTTCTCCCCCTCCACAAGAACTTCCCCCACCACCACCTCTGCCGCACAAAATGCATGACCTGGATATGGCGGCCATCTCCACTTTAGATGCTCAGGATATTTTTATATTGAACACTATAGTCGACGATGCAAAGGCGGGGGAAGACATAATTTATCATAATACAAAAACTAGGCATAAGTTGACACGTGAAGACTTCCACAGCATCCTCCGACCTCGGTCCACGATGCCTATGGCAATCTTCTGTGTCCTCCTCACCAATAGTATAGAAATGTACAGAAGTTCTAAGCGGCAACAGCCAGTATTTAACGCCTCGCCTGCTCTGTCTATTGGCCTTTTATACAAAGACATAAGAGAAAAGTCGATCGAACGGCTGCGTGCTGGTCTAGCACGTCGGGCACGTTATCTGACCGTGCCTTTCCAAGTTTCAGACCACTGGCTTTTTATGATTGTGGATACAGAGGCTCGGGATGCCAAGGTGTATAATTTCTGTGGCGCCGAGCTACCAGTCGGTACAATAAACTTCATCGGTGAAGCAGCAGGAGAAGCAAGGTGTATACCCTTCCGGCTGCTTAAATTAATTTGGGTTGCCCGCCCATCTCTTCGCCAAGATTGGAGCCAACCTTGGTTCAATATCATAAACCCTCAAGTCCAAGCCACCGAGGGATCTGGGGATTGCACTTTCTGCACCATATGTCACATCCAAGCGTTGAACAAGGAAATCACATTTCACGATCTAGTTGCTGAAGATTTTCATTCCTTACGCGGACGTTATGCCATGGAGCTCATCTGTGATAGGTGGTTCTTCAAGGACCCAACTATGGCAGCAGATGACGTTCCTCGCTACCTCTTCTCAGCTATCCAGCGACCGCAGCGGCGACCCTTCCGACAAACTCTGAAGGAGTCAGAAAAGACCAATATGACAGTCGCCGATTCCAAGAAAGCTACAAGCACCATCGATCCTCTGTCTGCCATCAAACCAACCTTTCCTGACTTTGATCGCGATGCTTGCAAAGGTCTCTCCGACCTCGAGTTGCGTCTCATTATGGCGCGGCTCTCAGCCGACAAAGATGGGCTCGTATTCATGTCTCGAGACATTCTTGTAATGACAGACACACTACGAGAGACTTTACAAATCAAAGGATCACTCTCTGTAAGTTTAATGGCCACCTATTAGTTTCTACTTGGCCAAAATAACCCAACAACATACATGGCGTCCCCATATATGAAAGACGATCTTCTAAAGCTCAAGAACTTCAGCACAACTGACGCGCTGATATCCTATCTACAGCACACAACGCCGACATTCATCATGTTACCTTTCCTCTATCATGAACACTGGATGCTCCTGGAAAAAAAATCTCCCAGAAGGAACAACCACAATATATAACAGTTCCGATAGCCAGTACAACGCACGACAGAGAAACTACGTCGTGACACCGAAAATGCCAACTGAAGTAGTGGCAAAGGAGTGCGCCGACAAGTTAATAGATTTTCTGAGTCAGCATACAAGGGCGTACGACAAAGAGCATTTCCACCGCCCTTCCTTCTTCCACAAATGCCCCTAGCAAATCCGACAATCGAACGACTGTGGCTTCCACGTCCTCTATTGGATGTACACCATCATCATTCTCCAAAGACCAGTAGAGGAGATGACTGACATGGATTACCACGCTCTACGAGGACAGTTCGCATCCAACCTACTTCATTCCCCGAGGGCAAATGCAGATTTACCTTAGCCTGCAGCCCTTGTCCTAATTACTCCTCAACCTATCACTTTGACACTTTGAGGGCAGAGTGAGTGATAAGTTAGGGGGGGGTACATTAGACAAGGGCGAGGTATCATTTTTACATCCCTCTTCCTTCTTTTCCTTTCTCTATTTATACACTTTCCCTTTTTAACTTTCTTTTTAATTAACCCTTTTTGAGTAGACTCACCCTCATTTAACTCTAGAATCATGTTAGTCCCCAAAAGTAAATAGCACTTAGACATTTAATGGCGATTTAATAAATGTCACTCCACTATTGATTTGCATGCTTCTGCTTCAATTCTTTATCTGACTCTCCACAGGTCAAAATCAAGGCATAAATAAGCCAAGCTCTCAAGGATGAGAGGGGAATCAGACAACTTCCAAATCAAGAAGTTCTGCAATTGGACCACAAACCAAATAAGTGCATGCTGAAAATCTCTAAGAACAGCTTTCCTCTCTTCAAAATAAAAGAGGCTTGGCCGCCCAAAATAAATTCCCAAACAAAACTCCAAAACCCAAGCCTGTGAGTTATCGAATAAAAGCCAGAGAGATGAATAATATTATGAGAGTTGTGCCATGAATAAGGATCTATATAAAGAACCGATGAAGGTTTCACCCTGCCGGCACATTCCACTTCCCTCACAAAGGTAGATGTGTCGTGCCCGGTAGTGAAACCCTAAGGTATCTAAATATATGAAAGGCTCATAAAGGACTCACCCGGCCGGTACATTCAGCTGCCCTCACAAAGGCAGATGTGTCGTTCTCGGTAGTGAGATCCTAAAAGCATAAACAACCCCTCCCCCACATGAAGGGGGAGCTACACCTCAAAGCCTTTAGCCAACCATCATACTCTCTCTAGCTTCCAGTAGGTCTTTTTGAGAGGTATAAAGCTGATTAGAGTCAACAACATGCACAAAATAAAGGTGGTCCCAATGCGAACTACGAGATACGGAAAGAACCTGAGACCCAAACAACTCTCGAAATATGAAAGAGTCAAGGCAAGCAATAAGACTCGATATGACCTTAAGGGAACTCAGGTTAAGAAATGAAGCAAGAGTATGGAAACCCTAATTAAATAAGTTCTCCTCACCATTGCATGTCTCAGCTCTATCTAACTTGAGGACAAGCTAGACTTTAAGTTAGGGGGGGTGATAACCTCCTATTTTGAACGATTATCTTAGTCCTTTTTCTTAGTTTTTCATACTCTTTCTAAGTTTAAACTATACATTATCCTAATTTTATCCGTTTTTTGTAAATATACCATCAGACTAACTTTTCCTTTCTATACAAGTAGAAAAAGCACAAAAAAATCATAAAAGAATAACTCAACCCCGAGACCGCATGGAATCAAATGGTCCCAAGACCGTGTGAAGCCAACCGGTCTCGAGACCGCATGGAGTCACACGGTCTCAAGACAGCATGAAGCCAACTGGTCCCGAGACCGCATGGAGTCAAACGGTCCCAAGACCGCATGAAGCCAACCGGTCCCGAGACCGCATGGAGTCACACGGTCTCGAGACTGCATGGAGTCACACGGTCTCAAGACCGCATGAAGCCAACCGGTCTCGAGACCGCATGGAGTTCAAACGGTCCCAAGACCACATGAAGCCAACCGGTCCCGAGACCGCGTGGAGTTTAAACGGTCCCAAGACCGCATGAAGCCAACAGGTCGCGAGACCGCATGGAGTTCAAACTGTCTCAAGACCGCATGAAGCCAACTGGTCCCGAGACCGCATGGAGTTCAAACGGTCTCAAGACCGCGTGAAGCCAAACGGTCTTGAGGACCAAACGGTCTTGATGTCCAAACGGTCTCCAAACCGTTTGGACTTCACTTAAGGTCTATAAATAAGACCCCAAAGGTCCATCACAAGATATGAAGTTTCAGACGTCCAAAGGCTGCCTCAATCTTTCCAGAGCTCTTCCATCCTCCACCCTGGGGCTGCCGATCTGAGACCCACACTCCATCTTGAAGCTGCTTTCTCTCTCTCTGCCAAAGAAGGTGGGAAGAGACAGATCTCGTCATCAAGCAACCTGTGAAGCTGGTGGATCGTTTCTCTCTCTCCAAGGGGTTGACTTTCCTCCCTCCTTTGTGGGGATGACGCTCTCTCTCTCTTCTTGCCTCCTTCTTTGTCCTAGTTATGAGCGAGTAGACTCTCTCACTAGGGTGCGGGGAGTAGCCCCGCTACCCATGCTTTCATATCATGTAAATGTAATCCTTAGGCTGTAATATAGAGTTCTTATCTCTGTCAGTTTGACATCAAACAATTAATGAATGCATGTTGCTTGATCTCCAACTTGTGTTGTCTTTTATCTTTTAGTATGAATTGTCTACGTTTGTACTATTATATTCGAAACTCGTTTGCATGTTGGTTCTTGGTGCATGTACTCAAAATGCATCTGTTTCGGTATCTAGAAGTGTATCTCAAGAAGTGGCGTAGACTCACTATCATCCGTTGCACTTTCATACTATGAAATGGAATCAGTTGACGTATGGAAGTGCAACCTTGATAAGTTGAGGAACACACTTTGTGAGGGGAATGATGTAAAGTAATGTGACCATTTGTTCGGGAATGGCTGGCGTTGCAACATTCCCGTACTTCTCGGAGTTAGATTTTCCGAAAGGAGGCTAAGTCTACAAGGATACTAACTGACTAGACTCTTTTTGCAGGTTAAGTTTTGGTTTGCATGTGTTGATCGATGTGTAGTGGCGGTGAAAAACCGATCACACCCTTGTGATCTTTTATCATAGTTTAACTCGTTAGATTTACCTGCTTTCTTTACTTTTCATGTTCTTAGTTTAAAAACATCAAAATCCAACTTTCGATATAAGTGCCTTCTAGTAAGTGACCAAGTGAAATTCCATACGTTTTCCATCTTGTTGCTTGCAACAAGACCGTTGTCCCGTGGATTCGACCCTTAACTATACTGCGATAAGACTTTCACGTATCTTAGCATACGTGGGTGGAGTTTTCTATCTAGTATAAGCAAGGATAAACTTAAAGACTTACCATCTTTAGGATTTTTAGTGGTGCACGCAATTTCATGTAAGTGGAAGCTCCATCACATCACATGCGCTAATGATGGTACTTGAAATGGAATATCAATCACAACTTAAATAGACAAAGAAAATTTTGAATTCAAGTAGATATTCAATGGTATCATTGGTGAAAGAAAAATCCTAAATAAATCTTTTGTTAAATTGGATTGAACTAGACACTATCATTGTCCCAAATAGCATCGTCATAACTTGATTTGGATAATTCACATACACTCAAATTTTCTAGGGTTGAATACCTAGATTATGTCTAAACAATTTATGATGATTCCACATGCAAGTGAAAGAGTCTTATTGTGGTATAGCTAAGGGTCAAATCACAAAGGATAACTTATTTCAAAACCTTGATAGTCTAGTCCACTTCTAATTAAGGCCAATATCTAAAAATTAGGTTGATGATTGTTTGCTTAATCTAATAAAAATAAATTGATTTTTTTTAAAAGGTTGATTAGTTAAAGAGAAAACACCATGATGATTCACGGAAACTATCCGCACTTTTCTCATTCACATGCACTTCCTATTAATCTAAAACTTTAGAATGGAGCCAAGAAATTCCCAATCCTTTTGGAATTCTAGTACTTTAAGGGTAAATTTTTCCATAGAATTTCTATCACGATGCATATAGATAATGATCCTACCAACCCAATGAACACACTTTGGAACTTCTCAACATTGGTTCAACTATAGTCAATCAATATGCTAATTCTAGTTTTTGAAGTTATTTGGTCTATAAATGTAATTAACATGCAATATAGGTGTGTTATTCATAAAGCATGCAATAAATGAATGTGAATCCATTTCTAAGTTCAAATAAAAATAACAAAATGAAATCAAAAGATACTAATAGCATGGCTAATCTATGCACCTCGGCCAGAAGGCTACTCACTCATGGAAAGAAAGTAAACACAAGATGAAGAGAAAGACGAAAATTCATATTCACGGTGATGAAGGGGAGGATAGTTGTGATGTGTAACAATCTTTCAACTATGTGGCAGTGTAAAAAATCCATGATGGTCATGGAGGTTGGGTGATTTTGTAGCTCTTTCAATCTCTCACAAATGGCTACAGTGTGAGTTCTCAGTGATCATGAGTAGACCTTCACAATTAGGATAAATTATGTATATAATTACATAGTCTTGGCCACAAAATATTCACTTAAGTGGCCCAACAATGTTCTATATGTGCCTTGGAAGAATCCCAATTGATCAATTAGATGCTTGGTGCATTGTTTGTCTGTCTGACCAACCGATCGTCTCGTGTATGAACCAATTGACTAGTTGGGGTGTAACTTCCCTATGTGTAAGAAAGAATGTAGAAGGGATCTACTAATCCCTTGAGTTGATCAGTATGGTGTTGGTAAGGGCATCATAAATCAATTCTGACTAATAAACTTGTGGATGAGCTAGTCAGGCATCACGTAGCTGAGTTCCCTATGTAGGAGAAAAACTAGTTCACTAGATAGATGAACCGGTCGACTGGCAAAATGTCAGGCTAAGTTTCAATTTTTTCAAATTAGGAAACTGGTCTATTGGGAAATCTAGTCGATTGATTCACCATGTTATGTTGATACTCTTTGAAACACGATCCTATCAGTCAATTGGGTGGTCTAGTTGATCAGTTAGGCATGTCTGGTGTTCTATGTGTGCATAAGTCTTAATTTTATAACCCGATCACTACCTCGCAAGTATACAACTGCATGTAGTATATTCAAGATTGTCCAAGGAGAAGGTTTATGTGAAACGTAAGAGTAATAAAATTCAAAAATATATATCTTTTTAGCAAGAATGGTTTGTTATGTTAACTAAGAAATTTAGAAAAAAACAAGATAAAACATAAATCACTTGTATTTAGGATCAAAATAGATTAAGGGTTCTTTAGAATAGGATTTCACTATCATACCATGCCATGAAACAACAATAAATTCACAAGCAGTAAAATCACTGAGGCAGGTTTGAGTGCTACACCCCTCCTGGTAGTGTAACACGGTTCTACCCTTATACATCACCATTGTTCATATACTCATAATAAACCACCAAAACCTTGAAATCCCCTTCACTATTAAGCCACTTCCATGGTTAGGGATACAAAGCTATGAAAACATCTCCTTACTTCAATGTACACTTTTCCATTATCCACAAGAAGTGTAAGACATACATATAAGATGGCCATTCAAGCATATTTATAAAATAAACACTGATGTATCCATAGAGAAGTGATTAAACTAACATTAAGGAAGAAAGTTTTTTTTCCGACAATGCAGCGGTAGGGAACATGGCTAGACATCAAAAAAGAAGAAACAAAATTTGATGTATGTAGGATGGATTTGGAACTTTGGTCAAAAAGCCAAAATTCCTTCCTTATTGATGAAAACTCTCCAGAAAACATCACTCTAGAGTGTAGAGAAGAGAATGATAGAGATCCATGTTACAATTATTGGAGAAGAAAGAGGAAAAAGTTTTCCTCCCAAGAAACCAACTTATCTTTCTAGTAATGCCTTCAATTGCTCTTGACATTTTCTTCCTTTATTCCTACTCTAAATGGTCTAAAATATTTGTGATAACTATCCCAAGTTGTCTCCTTTGTATTTAAAAGCATGGGGTGTTTTATTTACTATTTTAGAAAGTAATTCCAGGTAACACGGCATGTTGGAATGTTAAAACAACATATTACTTGTAGTTTTTGAACTAGAAGTTCCTCGATCTACATGACACGGGGTGGTGGTTGTTCTTTTTTTTTTGAAGTCAGGAGATTATATTATTCAGCCTGCGCTCCTCTTGCAAGGAAAAGCCAATGATCACAATAGATACCTATTGGGAAATTAAATTTGGTAGGACTCCTACCATTATAGATGAAGTGAGAGGGGGATTGACCCACCGGGTCGAGGAGAGGATCGATGTAAATTCGATCATCCTGATAATTTTTGAAGTGGTGTTTTGCAAGGTTGACCACTACATGGAGGTTTCCTCTATTGACTTTCTTGATACTGACATCTTCACAATCTTTCAGGATACTTTGGATTTTCTTAATCTAGTGTCCGACCGCTGGTATAGTGGTGGCGTTGTTCTTCAGACATTCCACAGTCATCTCACTATCCGTAGCTAGAGTATACCGTGCATAACCATTCAATTTACTTACTTCATCAGTAAGAAGAACCGCTCAGATTTCGGCTTTGACTACAGATGCTACTTTGATCCTCCTTGCACAACCACCAATCCATTGCCCATTCTGGTCGATGGCCACTTCCGCAATAGCTACCCTATTACCATGAACAGCGGCATCAGTCATCCATATCATCCTTTCTTCTTCATTCATTGTTTGTGCACAGTCGTGGAACATACCATCCTGGTGCCTACGGACTTTATTTCCCCAAACTCTATGAATAGATTTTTGTAGTTCTGTGATCAGAATAATCTGGTGGCTCATCGGTTGTTTCCGATTGTTGAACACTTCTTCATTCCTTGCTTTTCAAATAACCCAGCATGTCGTAGCAACCTTGGTTTGGGTGCTGATGTCTTGGTGTAGAATTCTCGATAGCCAGCTTTTGAAGTCCATGCCCGAGCTGGTAAGGAGATCACCTCATATAGCCACCTGATTCCACACCTCGACCGCAAACTGGCAATCACGCAAAGCATGTAGGGTTGATTCCTCATTGTTGTTACATTTGGGACACATAGCAGAGTCAGTGAAGGTGCAGTGTTGTCTTCGAACATTCGTCATAATAGCCTCATGTGTAGCTAACCACAGGAACATCTGAATTTTGGATGGGATTTGAGTTTTCCAGATCTTGCCCCATACCACATCAGTTTGTTCTGTTTCTACAGCACGGATCCTCTCGTAGGTTGTACTAATCGAATACCTCCCGGTACTGTCATGCTTCCAACTCCAGAGATCTCTACCATTATCATTGTGAGGAGCCAGGAGACTAGTAATGCTATCCACACATTGTATTGGCAAATATGATGATAGGAACTCAGTATCCCAGTTATTGTCGAGATTGATAATTCTTGAAACTTTCATGTCCTTGATCTCTTCATCTATAGGTTTAATGCAGATATCTTCCAGTTTTCCATGATTGGGAACCCAACAGTCATACCACACAGAAGTCTCCTGACCATCTCCAATAGTTTTAGAGTTGTTAGATGTAACGAAATCTACCCCTTTACAGATGGATTTCCAAAAAGGGGTGGATCTGCCTCCCTTCTGAGTGTTGCAATTCTTATACTTATTTTCTATTCCCTCGTGCCAAAGGGAAGGTCTGGCATTAAGGAAATTTCACGTGTTCTTCCAGAGAAGTGCTTTGTTCCAGTCATAAATCGACTTAATACCCAGTCCCTCTCTATCCAAGCTCTTAGTAACTTTTCCCCTGGAAATAAGGGAGATAGGATGATCTTTGTGCCCACCTCCCCAAATGAATTGCCTTATACTTTTATCTAGTTTTTTTGCAAACTGAGACCAGTATATTAGTTGTATGCATCGTATATGTAGGAATAGAGGTAAGAATCAACTTTACAAGACATATTCAGCCTACAAAGGAAAGGGTTCTCGCTGCCCAACCGTTAACCTTTGAAGAGATGTTCTCTGTGAGGTAAGCATAGGTCTCCTTATTGACTTTCTTATGCAGTAAAGGCACTCCAAGGTACCTTCCCAGATCCTCCGTCTCTGCAATTCCACTGACTGAACAAATTTGCAAACGTAGGCCTCGATTCACAAACCTAGATAAGAAGATTTTTGACTTATCAATAGAAATCTTATGGCCCGAAGCAGCTTCAAAAATTTTGAAATATTTTTTGATAGTAGCAATCTAGTCCAAGGAAGCCTATGCAAACAATACTATATCATCCACGAACATAACATGAGAGACAGTCGGACCCTGCTGAGACATTTTCACTGGTTTCCAGATCTTCGCATTCACGAAGTTGTTGATAAGTTGTGTGAGCCTTTCCATACAAAGAACAAAGATGTAAGGGGATAGGTGGTCCCCCTGACGGAGTCCCCTGGTAGCTTTGAACTGAGGTAGAGAAGCACCATTCAGGATAATACTAGTCTCACCCGCCTGCAGCGAATTCATGATATATTGATGGATATTGCGGGGCCAGTTCATATGTTCTAGAGTATTGTCAATAAATGCCTAGGACAACCTATCCTAGGCTTTAGAGAGATCCACTTTAATCGCCATATAGGGTGCACTGGCTTTCCTTCTCATGTTGTGTATAATCTCCTGGACCACAATGATATTGTCGGTGATGCTCCTTACTGGGATAAAACCGGTTTGTACTTTAGAAACCCAATTTGGCATATGGTACTTCACTCGTTCCACTACTACTTTTGAGGTGAGTTTCATAATGGTGTTGTTTAGAGATATGGGTCTTAATTGAGTACACTTTGTTGGGTTTCTGCATTTTGGAATGAGGATGATACTTGAATCAGCCAAGGAGTCTTCAATAGGCTAGCCATTCAGCATGCTCCGTAGAGTCCTGACAACAGAAGATTTTATAATTTTCCACTGCCTTTTAAAGAACAGGTTGTTTGTTCCATCTGGCCCCGCTGCTTTGTAAGGATTAGCATTTTTTATGATTCTCCAGATCTCGTATTCAGTGGGCGCTGCTGCAATCTGCCTTAGTTGGTTATCTTTTAGTTTCTTGAAAGCCTCCGGCATAGCATTCATATTGTTCTTGGTAGGAATAGAGGGAGATGTGAACATGTCTATGAAGTGTTGTTGGACAATATTTCCAGATCTGTTTGGTTGGTAACCCAGACCCCCTCACTATTCTGAAGAGAAGATAGCCTATTCAATCTTCGTCTATTATTGACAAAGGCATGGTAGAATTTACTTTTGTTATCCCCATGGCAAAGCCAATTAATGTGACGGTGCTATTTCCAGTTCTCCTCTTCCTCCAGCATAAGATTTTCCAATTCCATCTCAAGTTGAGTACTAAGATTATCTGTCACCACGTTGTAATTTACTTCCACTTCTTTTTGGGCAGCAGTAATTTTTTTAGTAAGATCCTCCTTCTTTTGATGATATTTCCTGGTAATTTTTTTATCCCAACTAATGAGCTTCTCCTTAACGTTGTTTATGGAAGAGTGGAATTGACTTTCCTGATTTCAACCTCTACCAAGTAGCTTCTAGAATTCGGGTTGAATGTGCCAAGAAGCTTTCATTTTGAACCGTGTCTTACGGACAAAAGACTGTCTATTGAGAATTGTTATCGGGTTGTGGCCTGAACCTATGCGTGGTAGATTCTCACACACCTAGTTGGAGTAATTACATATCTAAGATGCATTAGAAACAGCCCTATCAATTCGTTCATGGAGAATACCCTTCTCATAAGTAAACTTGTACCCGGAACTACCTATGTCAGTAAGACCCGCCTGGATGAGGGAGTTGTTGAATAGCATTGCTTCCCGGAGATTGAACCAGTCACTGCCTATCTTCTCATCAGGGCTCAGCATGCAGTTGAAGTCTCCTAGGGTAATCCACGATTTAATTGATGGTTGTGCTAATATGGATGAGGTGGCTCCATAGGACGACGATTTAGAGACAGGGACGCATATACAAAAGTGGTGTAGTAGCTATTGTTAATAAGGCAGTGGATGAAAAACCTATTACTTTTGATGATTTGGATATCACATTCCGCTTCATTCCAGAGCACCCATATTCCTCCTGAGAAACATGTTGCTTCCACTCTGTGAGCTCGAGAAGCCAATTTCTTTGATGACTCTGTTTGCATACTCTCTAGAAATGCGGGGTTCGCAGATAGAAACAATCTTAATGGCATATTTTCTGATCATGTTTTTAAGGTAGTGCCTAGCTTTCCTCTTGCCGGCACCCCTAATATTCCATGACAGTGTATTAATCATTAAAAAGCTAAAAGAAGTTCAGTTACTGGCTAGTTACAACAGCATCGCCATCTTTCTCATCGCCTCCTCTTCTCGATCTTCCTCTGGTATTATGGGTGTGCTTCCTGGATGAGTTTTCCTCTATCGTAGCTAGTTCCTTCTCTTTAGCTTTCCTCCCGGCCATTAAAGCTTTCTTATTAGACGTTTTGGCTGAGTTGGACGGATTTTCTTCAATTATTGTCATACTTTCAGGTTCCACAGTACTAACAACTTTGTTCATCCCTGCTTCTCCTGTTGGTCTGCCCATTATGACCTCATCCCCGACAGGTATAACCACTGTATGTCTTGGTTGATCAGTAGGTGCCACAATAACCTGTTCCCCCTTGTCATTGCTTGAAGGTGTAGTTTCTGTAGGTGTATCTTGTATGCCTTTAGTGGAGACATCAACATCTTTATCCATGCGTTGTTTTTTCCTCCAGAGCTTTGGGCTCGTATCCTGATGTTGGACTGTTTCTGTAGTCATTTGAACTTCTTCCCCCTAGTAGCCCCTTCGTCCTCTTTGTTATCCAAGATCTGATATTTGTTAGTGTTTTCTTTTTCTTGATTCTTCCCTTTATGTCCAAGGTCCTTCTCTTTTTTCCTCGGTGGTCTACTTGCCAAGATTCTCTTACCATAATACACTTGCCATTTATCTTCTTCATCCACCCATATCACCCCAGCCTCCTCCTCCGCAGGACTACTTTCTGGAGTGGCCGGTGCTTCCGATTGGCCGTTGCAGTGTTGTTCATCATGACCCAATCGTCCACATCTTGTACAGAAATTGGGTAAGGATTCATAGTCCAATTTGTACTCCCTCCCGTTAATAAGAATTACTGGATGAATAGGTAGGTCGGTATTTAGTTCTATTGCGAATCTTGCGAAGAGACTCTATGTTCTGTTGATGGAGTGGCTATCTGCTCTGATCAGCCTTCCTATAGCTTGCCCAATCTTTTCAAAAATTTCCATATTGTAATAATGGATGGGGAGCCCTATCACTCGCACCCAAGTGACTATGTGATCCGGTATGCCCTTGGAGGGTTTGAAATAACCATCCCAGGGCCATACCATAAGGTAGCCACCGAATAGAGACCAAGGGCCTCCCATTACAACATTCTTATGGTCGTTTTTGTTAAAGAACTGAGCCACATAGTATTGATCACATAGTTCGTAGAGTTCGAATCTCCCTGTTAACCTCCACATAAGCTTCAGTATTTCTGACATAGTAAGAAAACCCACCGATCTGTCTAGGAGTTTGACTATCACTGAGTATTTGAACGGCCTACTGAGAATCTCCTCTGCCTCTGGAGCCACATATATTTCAGGGTAGCCATGAACATTAATGAGTTCTATATCCTCCGGATTCAAAATCTCTTTCGGTTCTTCGTCAATGAAAATTGGGCTGGCAGCGCCGCCATGATCTTGCCCTAAGCAAGCCTGCTTGAAGTTTAAGGTTTTCCTCCGTGAAGAGTCATTTGGGGGAAAAGGATTGTCGTCGTCCTTGAACGACATATTCATATCCATGCCCATGATGTTTGTATCTTCCACCGGTCTGATTTCTTGTTCAAGATTTGATGATGCACCTCGCATATTCCTGTAAGTAATATTCAATCATGTCTCTTTGGTCAAGTGATGTGTCCCTACAGCCTTCCCTAGTGGACTTTTCCTCCCGTCCTTGCCTCCCCCGGCTGATCTTCCATCGTCTTTTAGGGTTTCCCCTACGTCGACCGCGCCGCCTTCCCCCGACTCCCCAAGGACTCTCGTCATTTTTTTCCGATGACCCGGGGTGGTGGTTGTTCAACACGACATGTTGCTACAAGTCAAGGAATTTTGGAAAATTCTAGAAAGGGGGGACACAATATGTTGTTGTTATGTCAACACGATGTGTTGCTAAGATTCAGTAACTACTTACTTCTTTGGATCCAGATTATATACTACGACAGGGTGTGATTTCTGAAAACACAACCGTATACACAAGTATTAAATTTATAACTAGAACACCACCCCACAAGTATATAGGTGTTTGTAGTATAATCGAGATTTTCCATGGAACAGTATATTGTTAAACACAATCCCAATTTATTTCAACCATCTAGATTGGTTCACAAAAGGTAATTTGGTTTCTTATAAGTGGAATAAGTTAACCAGAGAGAAAAAAACTAGAACATGCATCACGTGATTCAAGATTACAGTTATATGAGAAGATCTTGAGAACATGATTTCAGACCAACATCATAACATGAAGAACAAAAAAAAATAAAACGTACTACCAATAAAAATAAAGGAGGTCTATATCCTACACCCACCTCTCAATAGTGTATAATCCCTAACTTTGTATTCCACTCTCGTGGATATACTCAGATTCAGACTATAAAATTTATTGTCCAACATATTCTAACCACTCATGTAGTCAAAGTAGTGTAGCTGTAACATCCCTAACTTGACTCTAGGGATAAACCTATTTTTTTAGCCTTAATAAGTTGCTTATAACTTTAATATAATCCTCTAAAGTGTTTTTTTATCAGGTAACAAACTTATGTTTCAAGTTTGGTCTTGTTTGAATAATGTTTGAGCAATGTTCTCTTATTTTGGACAAAAATATAATTTACACAAGATGAGGAGTTATATTGCAATATGTTACATGTTAAGAATACCTCATGTGTTTTATCATCATAATAGAGAGAATTATGCAAGTTGGTAAAATGTGGAAAGCCTAAATTCCAAATTTCAACTTGTTTTAATAATGCTAGTACCTTGTGTATCAATTTTGGTACAAATTGTAATTTACCAAAACTACAGGGTTGATATGAAAATTACCACCTCTAGAGTGTCCCTACTTCCTCCTAGTGTCTTTTATAGGAGAGAGAAAGAAGGAGACACCATGTTTAAATCATGTATAAGTGATAGTATTCTTGGTGATAGAAAGACCAAGAAAGGGGTTGAATGTGAAAAACCTAATTTGAGTTGTATCAAGTTATAGAGTCCATATGAGAGTGCCTATCGGCCAAGGAGCCATAGGGGGAGTCTCATATCGGTTTTTGAACTCTTATAAAAGGCCATGATGGGCAAAACACCTCAAGGAGGTGATCCATGACGGGTAAATGCTCCTTGCAAAAAGTTGTATCAATTTGCATAATTTGTGAGATAAAGTTGAGATATCTTATCCAACAAGATAAGTGATGGCCGAAATATCATCTCTAGATTATCCTCAAGTGTTTTTCATGTCAAGATAAATGTGAGTGCATGCATGTACTTGTGTCAACCATGCATGGACACGTGGCACCTAGTAGCTTTAAAATGATGACATCTCATATACACTCTCTTTCATGAGCTTCAACTATATATACCATTCCTTTCACCTATACGTGGAATTATCAAAATTTATCACCCTCTTGCTCTTACATATCATGCATACAGTTTTAGTATCATGCATACGTGAAGGATTTTCATGCATAGGGCCTTGGTATCGGCGATAGCAAAGTGATATCGCCCATAGAAAAGTGATATCGGCCATGTGAGGGATATCGGCCAAAAGTGAGGGATATTGGCCACAAGTGGTGAGGTATCATGCATAGGGATGAGGATCTCAAGTCTTAGAACTTTCCAAATCTCATATTCAACCTTTGGAACGTGAAGATTTGGATCTTGGAGCTTTGAAGTTGCTCTTGAGGTGGGTTATATAACTTGAACTCAATTATGTTATTATTTGCCATCAATCTTTCCATAGTTGATGATTTACTTTCAATTCGAATTTTCTTGCATAGTTGATGAATCCATTAGTTCTATTAGTGACCTAGGACTATTTTCCATGAACTATAATAGTAAGGACAAGAGTCTATAGGTTGATGATGATGACATCATCATGGCTCAACCCGATATTGGGTTGAAGCACCTCTAACCCGATATGGTGAAGTGAGCTTATCATTAACATGATACCATGAGGATGCATACACCCTATACACGATATGATGATGAAGTAGATACCTTGTGCATGATATGGTGTCAAGAATACACAATGTGCACGATATAAGGTCAAGTATACACCTTATGCACGACATGAAGTCAATCATATACTCAAACCCGATATGACAAACCCTAAATGAGGAGTAACTTGGTATGGTGATATAAAAACACCACCATAATGATATAGTGATGAGTGTATACCTCATGAATGATATGAGTGACACATACATATATCTTGTGCACGATATGGGGTCAATCACCCACCTTATGCCTGTTATGGTATCAAGAAGATACCCTATCCCGATATGGTGTTGAAACCCAACATGGGAAAGTGAAACCCAATATGTATTGTAACCCCACATCCCTATCGGTTTGTACACTTGAGCTAGTTGTGACTAATCAGTTGTATAGCCTATTACTCATCACATGATGAAGGGTAGGACGATATCATGAAGGTTTTGAAGGGATATGAGTATAAGGGTCAAACCTGATATGCAAACCCTAAAGGTTGAGTAACCCTATATGAATGCACAATATGGAGATATGGAGATAAGGATATTTCTCATGCATGATATCATGATGGGGATACACCACTATACCCGATATGAAGGAAGCACCTCAATCGAATACACTTGGTTGGGTGACACATGTAGTGTGTTATGTCCAATGATACATTAATACATAAAGAGTTTAATGCATTTTGATAAATATGGGCCAATGTATCGTGAGAGAAGGATTGGGCCAACCTAATAGAGTATGATGCAATCAACATCCTAGTAAGGATGAAAGAGAAACTTATAGTTGTATTATACTCGTGTAATGAGTATACATTGATACTCCTAATATGTGTGGAGTATGAATTAGGGTTTTGATTCTTGATGAACATACTAGAAACCCTAATCGGCTAATAAAGGGAAACCCTAACCCTAAATATGGGAAGGTTGTATTCCTCTTGTATTGAATGGTGATGATAGGTATGTGATATTGAAACCATGTTGATATCATGAGATATGAGCATAGCTAAGTATGAGCTATGATGTTTCATATAATACACATTTATGAGACTTATAAGTCATGTGAAATACTTGTACAACAAGTATGATGTTTATACGGGTCTTATGATCTAGAGATGGATGTTGCCTAGTGAGAGGTGATAAGATGTTTATAAAGTCTCATGATCCAAAATGAACTAGGGATATGGAAACCCAATAACATCATAATAATAATAAAAGGTTATAATAATAAGAAAATCTTGGTCGTACATGCTTTATGATTATATCCAAAAAAGGGCTATAGTGTTTTGAATATGCTTAAATGAGATATGAGGAATACTTTTATCACATAAAGGATGTGAATGGGTATAATGCCTAGTAAAGACTGTGTGGAATTCAGTGATGAGTTTAATGGATTGATACCCCATAATGAAAGTGAAAAGGAAACATAAATGTATTCCACTATTATGAAATCCTTAGAAATATGGCCATGATTCTACAGGATTGGCATAATCCAGTACCTGGATACAACCCTACAGGATTGGTATCATCCAATACCTGGATATAACCCTACAGGATTGGCAGGATTGGCATAATCCAAAACCTAGATATAACCCTATATGATTGGCATAATCCAATACCTGGATACAACCATACAGGATTGGCATAATCCAATAACTGGATACAACCCTACAGGATTGGTATCATCCAATACCTAGATATAACCCGATTGACATAATCCAATATATGGATACAACCTACAAGATTGGGATAACCCAATACCTGAATATAACCCTACATGATTGGCATAATCCAATACATGGATACAACCCTACAGGATTGGGATAACCCAATACCTGGATATAACCCTACAGAATTGGCATAATCCAATACCTGGATACAACCCTATAGGATTGGCATAACCCAATACCTGGATATAATCTTACAGGATTGGGATAACCCAATACCTGGATACAATCTTATAGGATTGGGATAACCCAATACCTAGATAGAACATAATGATGTATATTCACATGATTGGTACAATCCAATACCTATCTAGCAGATTGGATCAGGCCAACATATAGAAATGCAGATGATTCATGGATGTCATAACATGATAATAGTATCACAGGATAAGCTTGGAATGTTGGTATAGTATGATGGGTAAATGATACACATGTCTTTATAAAGTGAATAGATGATTTACTGCCCTATCATAGATAGTTACAATGCTTTAAAAGATGAAAAATGTTCTAATCTATGTATCCACAGTGATTAACCTTGCTTATTGATACAAAAGAACATCTACTTAGTTTTATACTATTTACATGTGATAATAACATTGTTTGTAGAGAGTTATATCTCTCGTCGGGATAATTGTCTCACCCTGTGGGTTCCACAATTTTTAGGTGGATGTGCACAATGAGATAGAGACTGTTCTACAGAGGAAGGACAACAACAACATGGACAATAGGAACAGCTCAGATTGAGTGCACTGTCTGTCGTGTCATGTAGATAGAAGTCTTATGTGTCGTCTTTGTACTCTCAGGTTCTCGGATTTAGTATGTGATGGTTTTATTAATAATCTGAAATTTTGGCTAGTATGCCTCAAGGTTTTATGTTGTTTCAATATATGTTTTGACAAAGCAATTTTTATATATCCTCGAGATGAGATGATATAGTGTATGTACAATGTGAACCCTGATGGGTATAAAGTTTTGGTTCTTTCATTAAGAGTTTTCTAAGAAATGGATCTCTATGCAAAATGGTTTTAAATTTTTGTGATTTTGTCAATCTGTTGATTATTCCGCATAAATAGTGACGATTTGGCTGTCGGTTTGGTGGTGGTCATTTTAGTAGCTAAGGTACATCTCTTTTCTCATGTGTATATCTTTCCAGGCTATACAAATAGCATAAATCACACATACCAAGTGGTCAACTAAGCATTTAAGAAGAAATAAATATCGATGAAACTTATATTAGTGAAATAACTAACATTATATATGAAATATGTTTTCAATAAAGTTATAACATGGGAGTTACTTCTACATGCCCAAGAATAAGAGTTCTACTCATCCATGGCCTGGGAATGTGGATACGAGTAGTAGAAAATAGCGCAAGACATAGTGAGAGGGAGAAGAAAATGAAAATAACTAAAGGAGTCAGATAAAAAGAACTCCGTTTAGAAGTCATGATTTCCTCCTTGCTACTACATTTTTTCCAGCAACCTTCTCCCATGAGCAATTGGAAAGGAGAACAAAGATCTTTGTCGCAATTAGTCAAGAACAATTTAGGAAGAGATGGTTCTCTCTCAAATAGTTGCTTCATCTTCACCAAAATCTCATCCTAATATTGTAGGCTCTTCTTTGGTCGTGTTATGCGTCAAAGGATCTGCAAGAACCATTTCAAGTCAGCTTGTTCTTATTTAAAAGTGTGGGGTGGTTTATCTTATGGTTTGAAAAGAACTATAGGTAGCACATGTGTTACTTGCGGTTTCCAAATTAGAACTACCTTGATTAAAGGTGACATGGCATGTTGGTTGGCCAACATGACAAGATTGTTGTAAGTTAGGGAGTTATGAAAAATTATCGAACGAGTGGACATGGCATGTTGTTATGTGAACACTACGCATTGCTAGGATTCAATAACTACTAACTTCTCTAGATCTAGATTATGCACTGCAGCATGCCTTGTTGAAATCTCAAGACAATGTGTTCCTGAAAACGCAAGGTGTTAGCATCTCAACATGTTGTGTTGCCAATTATTTCTGCAACATTGACCTTTTTGAAAATGTATATTGTTGGAGATGAGTCGTGGATGATATGATGGTCTTTCTCTTCCTATTTTGATGTAAAAATATTGTACCTACAATCAAAACCATGGAGAAGGTAAATATAACAATAAAACAAAATATTTAGCATGATTACAAGTTTATTTAAGAAGAAATTGATTAAAAAATACATGCAAGAGTAAGCAAAAAGGTGATATAAATCGTACACATCACCTAGGAGTGGTCTCTTGGCCTCAATCAATGGATCACCTCCCAGTAGATTTGAGACAGAAAACAATGATTCTAATCAACTTTAGTCATGCTTAGGAAGACATTTGGGGGCCTAAGTCTTGGTCTTGCATATTTTTTATAATAAACGACCATATTTTAACAAAATACGATAACAATACTCAAAATCATTAAACCTAATTTCCCTAGAAATAAAGAACCACATGCATGAAAAATGGATTCAAAACTAATCTACCTATATGATTAAACTAAGAAGGATATGAATTCATCTCTTAGCATGTCAAATCCAAGGGGGTGTGGGGGCGAAGCTGTCACAGTATTCTGTCTTTGAGACGGCCGTCGGATTAGCTCCATGGGGTATTTTACCTTGGGCAGTATCTTTTCTCGGATATAGTAAAATGTCTCACCTTTATCCATGAAATAGGTGATTCCGACCAAATCACATAAATCTTAATATCCATATTTTTTGGAACACGCAACGCGTAGCTTTACTCAGAATTCTCAACTTTTTCCTCAAGAACCAACTTGGGCAATTGGCATCTCCGCCAGCAAGCATGAGATGGCTACTTGCGGTCATACTAAAATATTTGGACTGACGAACAACACAACCATGCGTCAACAATACTATGATGGTATATATAGATTGTTAACTCTGTCAGGTTGGTCCAATTTCCTTCGCGTGGTGGAACCAAGAGTTTAATGGACCACAAATTATACCATAAAGGCCTGACGGGCTTCAATGAAAAAGTTAATCTGACTATGAGATACGACTTTCGTATTCTTGTATTCTTATATCGGTGATCACTTCGTACGTGCTCATGAATTTTCTTTTCCGTACAAGCTGTGTAAGGGAGATATGGAATAAAGCTCCAAACTTATAGTTGTAAAAAATGATACCAATAAAAAATCTTTGCCTTTCTCACTTTTAATCTCACAAACTTGACTTGTCCCCCCTTAGAAACCTTCTAGTTGCAATTTACAGTTATCAATCTTCTGCATCAGATGAAGAAATACATTTGTAAATTGCGGAATTATGTCAAAACATTGTCCACATAGCTTATATGTTAAACTTTTTATGAAGTCAGGCAATTGATCTAGACAAGTATTAAAAATTTTATGTTTTCGCCAGTAATTTTTGGTACGACCTATCACGCATAGTTAGTAGGCTTTCTACGGCGACGTGTTTTTACACGAATACACGTTGCGTCGATGTGCAAGCATCGAACATGAATGTGGGGACGAGACGACAACACAGGGCCACGTATTTGTCATGCGCCATAACGATTCGTTTCACTCCTCGCTACAAAATATAATAAGCTTTGAGTTTTTTCCCAAATCCCTCCTCAGTTTTGTCTAAATTCTAAAAAATCTCCTCACTTATCTGAAATCTCTATATACCCCACTTTTTCAACTAAAATTCCTATATTCCCCTCTACCGAACACCGTTACGAATAGAGGTTAATGTTACTGTTTCGGTTAGTTGGATGTTGTATTGGTGTTCATAATACAATATTCTAGATAACAAAATATTTAGCTATTTAAATTAGTAATTGTTTTTATTTAAATCTTTTACATAATAATAATAACTAATTAAAAAAATCAAGTTGAGCAATTTAATTTGGACTCACTCCAGAGTAAACTCTGTGACATTATAAACCAAACTTATATTTTTAATTGGCTCATAGATCAATTCTTAAGGATGTCAAAATTTCGGACTATGTGGTTCCGAGTTAGATATTGAGAATCTTTCAAACGATCAGATTTGAATTGATTAAGATACATATTTTTGTCAGTTTATTCAAACTCAGACCAATTCGGTTGTTAAATTTAAAGCTTGAACGGTCCCTATTTGTTTAGTTGAGAACCCAAAACTGACCAAACTCATATTTTAATTAGCCTATTTCTAAGCGTGTTAAGATTTAATCTTGTAAAAGTTATTCTAAGTCGGTCCGACCGTATAGTCAATCCAACATTTTTAGTATATGGTTACACGATTTGGGAGAGGTTAGTTTATTACTAATACTTTTATATGACTCGAGCCAAATTTAGTTTGGAAAGGGGTGCCAATATTCAAAATATTGTTTCAACAGATTCAGACCAATGTCGGGTTAAACAATAAAAAAAGTTTTTCCATAATTAAAATTTTGACACACCTACAAAATAGCTTGTTCGAAATAGGTATAATTTAAATATACCCAAGTTTGGTTTAGATCTGACTGTAAAAGAAAATCGATCAGGGTGTTCCTACTCTGAATCTTGTTAGAATGAATTTTGTAAAACAAAAATTTTAACACACGTAGAAAATAGGCTATCTGGTATCTAAATTTGGTCGGTTTTAGGTTCTAAATTAAACAAATAGGGATTGTTCATATTTTAAATTTAACAATTGTGTCGGTTTGAGTTTAGATAGAGTAAAGAAAAATCTATATCAGGGTTAGTTTAGAGTCTATGTCAGAAGTTCTCTTAATATATATTTATAGTCTATGTCAGAAGTTCTCTTAAAATAAAAACTAGATTTAGAATCTAATTGTCTCTAGTAATGGAGTTTACCATACTCAAGTGAATATGCATAAAATTACTCAAAATAAAAAGTATTTAATTTAATGTTAATGTTACATAAACCATTAAGTAAAAGTAATTACTAATTTATATAGTTGAACGTTACCTAATTTGAAATATTGTGTTATGTACACTATACAATAATTAACTTACCAAAAAGGAACAAAACAAAAGCAATGTTAGCTTCCATTCGTAATGGTGTTCGTTAGAGGGGGGATATAGGAATTTTAGTTGAAAGAGAGGGGGTTACAGGATTTCAGATAAGTGGGATTTTTTTTTTTTGAATTTAGAAAATATAAGGGAGGTTTTGGGAAAAAAAACTCAAATGCTTTCGTCCATTCCTATCATCCAATTCCAAACCAAAGAGATGATGGCTACCACGAGTATCAAGCTAGGTCTTCTCTTCATCCTCTTCGTGGTTGTCTTCTTGTCTTCTCTTCACCCTCTCTGTGGTTGTCTTCCTTTTTCTTCTTAGCACAACATTGGGGCAGAAAGACTAGAGTCAAAGTGGGCAACAGGCAAGTGACCAATATGGGCAACAACAACATCGACACCAGCTCGAACAATGCCAGCTGCAATGCATGACCCAAGGCCAAAGTCATCAGTTGTGCCATCAACACTGCATTCAGAAGCCCTCCGATAGCGGTGGCCGCGGAAGGGGCATCAGACCTTCCTCCAACATTGGAAGTGGTCTCCAAAGTTTTGATCAGTACTCCAAAAGAAGAGGCAATGCTTGGATCCTTTCTCCAGCAATGAAAGTGAGAGATTTGGACCCTACTCTAATGGTAGAAGCATTAGTCAAAGCATGGGACCCTACTCAGGTGGCGGAAGTAGTGGCCAGTTGAATCCAGATTTTTATTTGTCATGGCACAACTCCTGACACCTATTCAATGTAAACCTTAAATAGTGCATCTAGTAGTCCCAGGTCAGAGGGCGCCGGAACCTTCAAGAGTGTGAACCTACATGCGACCAGGACATTGGCGATGAACACCCTACCGAAATGTTTGAAGGATTCCGGATGGATGTAGGTTCTTCTGGACAACAACAACGGCTTCAAAAGATGGAAAAAAACAATTTAGCATATTTCCACAAAAATATTTACCGATATAGCACAATTTGAAAAATATTTTCCAAAATAGAATACTTTGGTCTAAAAACACCAATTCATGTGGAGCCTTAGGTATCAAGCACCACAAGTATTGGTATGTTTATTTAAAAAAATTGAAGAAAAAATAAAAAAAGGCAAAAGATCCACATAACTTGGCACTTTCACCTTTGCACAGACGTTAAGGTTAACGCGCCACTCAAAATGGCACCTTTAACTTTTTTTATTTTGTTCAATTTTTTTTCATTTAAAAATAAACACGCCAAATTTGTGCCACTTTTTAATTTTGGATACGAAAAAAGCCATTTTGAGTGGTGGGTTCTACACAAAGTGTGCTATTTGGGAAATATTTTGCAAAGTGTGGTACGTTGGTAAATATTTTTGTAAAAGTGTGCCGAAATAGTTTTTTTTCCTCAAAAGTTTCAGCAATGTCAGAGGATGGGCCAGAGCCAGTACCAGAGCCCTAGACAGCTGATGGAGTGTCGGAGCAGTTCCATGCAAACAGGTAGCAGTGGTGGCGGCCCTAGTCAATACCCTTATGGAGGAGGCTTCGTTTCAAAGGTTGTCAATGACATCAACTGCCACAGTGGTAGCCATTACAGCCATTGCAGTAGGCATACCCCCAGTTCCAACAACTATTCATGACCCATCAAGGCCAGAGAAGAATGCAATGTGTATAGGAGTGTCAATAGATCATGGAACAACAGAAGGGTCAGGGTGGTAGTGAAGGGGGCTTCATTGCTCAATTAGTCGATAACATCACACCTCTCGAACTACACCGCGAGTGCGACAACCTCTGCTTACCTCTGCCTCCAAGTCTTCAATGCCTCTAGTGTCTTGAGTTGTATGAAGAGAGAATCGAATGGGAGGAGACTCACGGTGGAAGCAGTGGTGGCTTCATAACTCAAGTAGTCGACAACGTCAACCCCAACAACAACATTAGTACTCAATACCCCCAGTGCCAACAACTTTTCTAGGGAGAGCAGGGACAAAGTAGCATCAAGTGTGTGAGGCAATGCCATTAGAAGTTTCAGCAAGGTGACAGTGGCTACGAATTCAGCTGTCGTAGTGTCAGTCGATGGATGGTCAACTTCTTTGTCAACCAATAGATGGGTGGCATACCATTATGGTGGGGGATCTCCTATAGTTTTGCTTAAATGAGGATGTGTGGCATCTACATCTAGTAGACAACCAATACTCTTTTCTATCATTGAAAGTTAGAAAAATAATTGACACTTTCTCTCTATGCCAACTTATTAGCATATATGGACCAAGTCTCAAGGAATAATGTGTCATGTCCTAAACATAGCATGTATGTGTTTTCTCCTGTAACAGATGAAGTGGATGCTCCACGTTCAATTTGAGTTGTTTGATTCCAAAATATTAGTGGTCTAGAGTCCTCATCAATTTAGGGGATGTCTGTAGTATGCAAGCAAATGTCTATATTTAAAGAACCGTAAAGAAATAGTATCAATAAACTTTTCTCCTTTCAGAATTGGTATCGTCTTCTTCTCTATAAACCAACATCTAGTTGGGAAAAAGAGTGATCCACCTCAGAGTATTGCAATGCCCAAGCAGATGTCGTCACCCAATAAGTCTTTGAGTGAGAAGCTCTAAACACAATAACATCAAGGGAGGGATCAGTAGCCTTCAGATATCTGATGTTGTCAAAATATAATTACCCTATGTGGATGATGAAAATGAAGGCTAATATGCACACTCAAGGTGTGTGGGAAGCAATTGAAGCCTCAAAATATGGTAACAAGATGCCCATCATCACACGAAGCGATATTACTCAAAACAAAGAGTGAAACTAATGCTAAACATCCATGATTACCATAAAACATGGTAAATTAAAACCAATTCCATATAACCATAAAAGAAGAAATATACTACATATGAGCCCATAAATAACACCACATGTATTACATATCGTGTCACAAGATGATACATAACATTGTTTGCTTAACCAACTTTTCACATTGTGTTACATATGATAACTTGTTCATATATATATCAACCATATATGTACAACCATAGCCTACTGCTAAAACTCGTGTCAATATCCAATGTCTACAAACACCCCCAAGGACCTGAGAGTATAGGGACGACACATAGGAATCTAGTATAAAACACTAGAAGCATATCAAACTTTTAACAACTACTGCTCCTCTTGTTGCTCAGCCTCAACCACATGATCTCTATCTCATCGTGCATCACCACCAAAAAGATGTCGAAACCCATGGTGTGAGACCAACGTCCCAACAAGAGATATAACTCTCTGCCAACAACTATTATAAACACTGATAGGTTAAAACAACAAGATAACATTATTACCAGGATGAGCAGATTCAGCTAAATGATATGAGTAAAATAAATAGCATTGTTTAAGCAATTTAGGCATCTACAATAGGTCATTAGAACATCTTATAATTTTAGAAGGAATACAAAGAACATGTATAACAGTTGATTTCTCTAAGTACAATATAAATCAACCAAACAGTACAAGAGATAAGGCAAAGGGTCATCCAATGTGAGTCGTGTTTAACCTAAGAAAATATACTACATGACTATATTATGTCTTTTATTATGCCCTAAGGAGATGAGATTTACCACTCATGCTCCAACTAACCACTACTAAGTCAAAATCAGTGGTATACAAGATCTTGGAGGGGTCGTACTCCTATGACCTCCCACACCCTCGATTGGTATATAAATTCCAACTGCAAAAAAACTAGTATGTATTAGTATATAGGCACAACACTAGTAGAAATTGAGCTGCGGTCATAGCCGGACTCTTGTCGAGGTATGACCACAACCATCCTCAAATTATATCATATATACTTATTGAATCAGATTACTGAGATACAAATTCGACCGTTCTCCTACCAGGGTATGACCACAGCCAATCTTTTGAAATGCATATACTCAACTATATACGACTCCAAGCTTCCACTAAGGGAGAACCATTTCACCATCCGATTAGTACTGATGCTGAAGATGGATCTATGGTACGAGGAAACTACATGATTAGGATTTCAATTGATTATTTAAACCAATTGAGTATCTTTTAGCATCAACCATGTTACAACGTATAAACCATAAACAAACTCTACTATGATAAGGGTGTGTTACAACTCCAGAAGATATAAAATGTATTGAAGTATAAACTTATCACACCATATCTTGATATCTCTACCATACAGGGCCATCAACATCATCGCATCACTAGAGGATAGTAGTCCTTCATTTCATCACTAGAGGATATCACCTCACATTAAACATAAAGTCTCTTCCAGGTCATAAGACCCCAAATCACATAATTCCTACACATCATCATTATTATCTCAACATTCCTCACAAGGCTCATGATCATCACCATGTGTCACATCCATCACACCATATCATTCACTAGATATGTTTTTCATTCCACCTGCAAGGTTAGAGTTACAGAAGTAGGAGAGAGAAGATATCATCACATGCTAATTACTTCAAGCAAGCTCAACAAGTACATCATAAACTTGAGATTATGGTTAGGGTTTCTCATATAGCCAATTAGGGTTTATATTTCAATAATCATCATTACACCCTAGATATATCATCTCCCACTTTCGCAGAACATTTTAGGGTTTAGGACTCGCATCATCATTACTCAAACATATACATAACAACATATGCCAACTAGATAGGTAGGGTACTGTAGCGAACCCTTTCACACACATGTGTTCCAACTGTTAGGGTTAACCCATTAAGAGTAGTGACCACAACACATGGGTCAGGTTAGAAACCATTTGCATAGGTGTCAACCATTGTTACAACCAAAACAGACACACTCATATGTACCGACCCACTATTTTAACATATTGTAGTGACCAACTAAGAAAAGCACTTGTTGTAACCAACAAAGGCAGAAGGTGTATCGACCATCAAACTAGCACATGTGTTTCGACCAAAAAAACCACAAGTTGTAGCGACCCACCAAAGCAAAACATCTGTTGCAACCAACATGACATGTGTATAGCGACTAGAGGTGATTAGCGTTAGCCATATGGCGCCCACAACACATCACCATATGTGCATTAACTAACTCAAATGAAGCTCATGTTGTGACCATAAGAATGCCAAGTGTAGTGACAAACCCACAACTAGAGTTAGAGTTTGTTGTGCCCGTAACAACCCACCAACAACACGTAGCAGCCAACTCAAAATCATAGCACCAAGGCTAGTGTAGCAACCTCAATGTCAAGCTACTCCTAAAAACACATAATTATCTTCAAAATAGAGTTGAACCACAATCAAAACAAATGACAAACATCAACGAAAACTAAACATTGTCAAGGGGGAAACTCCATTCAAGATGGACAACAAAAACCTAAACCCAATGTCACCAAAGCACACTTGGAAAACCATGATAATAAGAGGAAAACCATGCATCAAGCTCGTGTTATCAAAGATCAAAACTTCAAACCTCATAAGATGGTCAAACCATAACATGGTGATAGAACCAAAGATCATATTGCATAACAACTCCTCCATCACTTACAAATCGGGGCATGAAATTAGGGTTTAGGAGAAAGATTAATCTACACAAGAATACTTCAAAATCATAAACCATAGATCATGAAAATATCATCCAACATCTTGATATAACATTTTATATATAGAAAAGTATCATGCAAGCAATTTAATGGTTCAATGATAGAAGAGGGGAAAGTTATATATGTTGGAATGTATGCCCTGAGAGCCAATCATGGGATGATTGGTAGGATACATTATGATTGATTTGATAAACAACAAAGGCAAGCTTCCAATTCTTTCCAGTTCAGTCATATGAGATAGTGATAGAACAAATTGAATGTCTAGAGAATGACAGTACTCAATGATGTATGCTTTCAGGTTGAGGACCTGAACGATGAGATCATATGGATGCTAAGAGTTTGTACATTCTTGTTTTGTCCCTAGTCGGATGTCATTGTGGAAGGAAGATAGACAGCAATGACACACAAGACTAGATTGTGGTGTTGGTTGATGAAAAAATATCATTAGTCATGATATAGAGATATCAAACCAAACACATAGGTACTTGTTAGAGAACAAGTGTACCGGACAGACCCACCGTGAGTTTGACACATGGAACCATGACATGGCAGTCATAGTCAGTACTCACAGTGATGGTGGTGAGTGTGATTCTTTGACCTAAAATCACTACACTCAACACATGTCGTTGGGCACACTTTGACATCATCAAACGCAGTCCTGAAACATGGGTTGTTATAAAGGTGAGGATTGGGTGGCTTTGACACATGGGGCTTTTGAGGGGTGAGTGATAGATATGGGATTTGTCCCTCCTGAGGGAGTTTGATATCCATGGTGATGTCTAAATCAAGAAGGAATCATACTCTAAGGAGTTAGAGAATGATTATCGAATAACTGAATTCTTCTTAATAAAAGAATACCCCCTACTAATAAAGGAAATTAAGAATCACAAGGGTTGTGAGTTCTTATATCCTTAATAGATACACCTCAATTATCTATGTGATGAGTTGTTCATGTGATGAGTCAACTATCTAGATGAATATGGGGAACCAAATTTTGAGTTATGGTATATGACCATTACATCCTAAATGACATCCATGTAAACTATAATGTATGACCTTGATGGTAGAACTCATTGGATGAAATCCATAAGTGTAAATGAGTCTTAGGTGTTAAGACACATGGATAACATTTTGAGAAGGATGATGCTTGTTGATTGCAACTTAATGACTAAGACATTTGGCACATGGATACTAAAACCGCATTCCTATGAGGAATAAAACAAGGATGTGTATGTGACACAACCTATAAGGTTTATGAATCCACTAATGCAAATGAAGTCTATAAGTTACAATGGACTAATCAATGTGATTGATTGAGTACAAGAAACTCAGAATTGGATCTTTACTTTGATAATATAGTGAAAAGGTTTGACTGATATGTCAAAGATAAAGAAGGGATCTGTGATTTAGTGGGAGCGTGTTCACATTTCACATATTGATGTGGAATGGAAATGTTATAAAATGGAAATCCAAAAGTGGAAATTATCTTTAAGGAAGATAGAGATGTTTCCTATGTGATAGGAATAGAGATCTATAGAGATAGTTCTCGAAAACCTCTTGACCTGAAAAGAGAAAGCATACATTGGCAATCTGTACTGAAAGGTTCAGTATGCACAGATTCAGTGGGAGAAAACTCCATGTTACATGGAGTTAGTATCCCAAGGCCAAGTGTCCAATTCTTATGAAGAATGGGAATACTAAGAATAGATATGGGTCTATCATGTATGTAATCATCCCATTATCTTGCATGTATGTACATAGCAAGAATAAAATGCATTCATCATCTTGTATGTACGACATGACAATATGATGTGCTCATCCTGATAACTCGTATGTGGGACATGATGAGTGGATGCCTATCTACTTCCAGTAAGGGTTACTGGAATACCATGAGAACTTGATATGTGCTTGTGAAGTATTGGTTCCATGGAGATAAGGAAGAGTTCGATGTAAAGAGTTACATTGATGCGAACTTCCGAAAGGACAGAAAATTAATCGCAAAATATATATAGGATATAGAAAAGTGAAAGTTTGTTGATAATTGGAAGTGTTCCAATAAAACCATTCAAAAGGAAAATGCTGAGTATCTATGCGTTAGAGAACAACAGTAGATACTATATGGATCTGGAAGTTCATGAGATGAACTTATAAGACATTCCGCTCATTGATGACAAGTCTGGAATCCTTGATCATGCAATGTAGCTAAAGGTTAGCGAAGGAATACTAGATCGCATATTATGGCAACTCCATCTCATACGTGTGACGTACAGTGAAGAGATGAGAGACATGCAAATTATACTGACTTTGGCAAGGTGTTTCCATTACTCACTATGATCGCACTAGAGCACAGTAACATGTGGGACATGTTTGAAGATCACTATGAATATGATTCAAGAGTGATTGGCTCACAGTGCAAGTGGGAGTCTGTTGCAATGTATGCCCTGAGAGCCAATCATGGGATGATTGGTGGGATACATTATGATTGATTTGATAAACAACAAAGGCAAGCTTCCAATTCTTTCTGGTTCAATCATATGAGATAGTGGTAGAACAGATTGAATGTCTAGAGAATGACAGTACTCAATGACGTATGCTTTCAGGTTGAGGACCTGAACGATGAGATCATATGGATGCTAAGAGTTTGTACATTCTTGTTTTATCCCTAGTCGGATGTCATTGTGGAAGGCAGATAGACAGCAATAACACACAAGACTAGATTTTGGTGTTGGTTGATGACAGAATCTCATTAGTCATGATATAGAGATATCAAACCAAACACATAGGTATTTGTTAGAGAACAAGTGTACCAGACAGACCCACCGTGAGTTTGACACATGGAACCATGACATGGTAGTCATAGTCACTACTCACAGTGATGGTGGTGAGTGTGATTCTTTGACCTGAAATCACTACACTCAACACATGTCGTTGGGCACACTTTGACATCATCAAACGCAGTCCTGAAACATGGGTTGTTATAAAGGTGATGATTGGGTGGCTTTGACACATGGGGCTTTTGAGGGGTGAGTGATAGATATGGGATTTGTCCCTCCTGAGGGAGTTTGATATCCATGGCCACTTTATGAGTAGGATTGAGAAAGGCATGCACGCATGTGTGAATCAGTATGTGATACTGATGTCATACATATCTCTTCCAGTCTACTCTGAGATCAAGAAAGTGAATGAACATTGACGGGATGACTGTTCCATGCCTTGAGTTCATTCAGGATATTAGTGACAAAGGAATTATACATTCGCTGTAACACCATTCACGGATTGTAGGATGAAAGTTGTTCTCCAACTTTCTACTTTCACTTGGGTAGCACTAATGTGTGACTAGGCACCGCTCTTTGCTTGTGAAGTTATAAATGTTATGGACTTTGACTGCCAATGTGAAATGGACCTACAGGGTCACACACATAGGATTTAACCTGGAAGAGGAGTTTTGTCCACAAGCAATGTTTAGATTGATTACTAAAGGAGTTTAGTAGTTCAATTAAACACTCAATCAATTGATAGCTCAATATCATAATGTTCAAGGTGTTGGACATGTTGATTGGAGTATCAGATTGATTGAAATCGCAATTGACTGATTCTGCACAACCTGCACTCCCAACCGATCAGTTCAAGGGTTGAACCGGTCGGCTGAGGTTGCTGAACCGGTCGGCTCAAGTGTTGAGCCAATCGGCTCAAGTCCAGGGTGAACCGATTGCTTCAAGTGTTGAAATGATCGATTCAACTGGTGCAACCGAGCAAGTTGGGAAAGTCAGGTCGGTGAGAATTTTCCTTTTGTTTCAATTGCCCAATTTGATTGGGAATAGGATTGGTATTCGATACCAATTAGAAACAAAAGAAGGAAAGTCAATCGGGAACCGACCAGGACCACCAACCGATCGGTTCACTTGTGAACCGACCGGTTGAGGTGTCCCAAATGATTAGTTGAGGTGTCAACCGATCGGTTCAGGTCCCCAACTGACCGGTTCACATGTGAACCGATCGGTTCAGGTTACGAGTTGGTTGCTTTTGTGGAAAATCTCGAACCCTTCTACTCTTGCTTTTAGTCCCGCATTGCCCGAGATAGAGAACCTTGTCCCATGACCCTCCTATATATATAGGGGTATTGGGGGCTTCTCAAAGTACAACTCAGTGCAACCAGTTGCTCTGCAAAGTTGTCGTTCTCTCTAGTTTTGGTAACCGAGAGAGAGCCCGAGCAAGTGCTTCCCGGAAAAGGGAGGTGCAGTAAGGGAAGGACAACTGCAGTTGCAACTGGAGGCAGGAGAGTGTGATGGCGACTAGTACGTCAACAGGAGGGTGCGACTCCTTCCACTTCCTTGTGGGACAAGGAGTGTGGAGTTCTAGGTGGTCTGTGTGGAGAACTACAGAGGCGGGAGGTCACTACCGCTCAGGAGGACAACTGTCATCCGACAGTCCAGTGAGAGGAGGAGGAGTCAGTCCCAGTGCGACCAGGAGCTGCACAGACGCCGTCTAAGACCGGAGTTGAAGACCGTGCATAGAGCGAGGTATTGTCTCCGAGCAAGCCTCGAGACAAGGTATGATTCCACAAACCATCCTTTCCTATTATATAGACGTTGATGTGTTTCCTCGTGCTGGGTTTGGGGGAGAAATTTTTTTTTGTTTCCGCTACCTTCTCTGCCTCCCCTAAAACCCAATAGTGGTATCAGAGCCACATCAACTATTCTATATTTTAGGAATATCGATATGATCGATTTTGGTTTGTTGCCTTTATTTATTGCATACGATGCGAATGATATTGGCTTTATGCATGTCCAATCCTAAATCCACAAATCCCAAATTACATATATGATATGTATTATTAATGCACTCGATACACGTCGCCCTCAAACGAGTTTTGTGATGGATGTGTAGCATGGTTATGGCCAATAAACCCTATCTGTGATTGGTTGTGTGTGGTTGCTTCCATCTCGGTCTGCGCACCGATCTTCCTTCTCCTATTCCTGATGTAACTTGAAATAATTCAAGATTCTTTCCTACCTTTGCTCCCCCCGAATGTAACTCGGGGTTTCCCTTTTATGCAATGTAATATTAGGATAGATTTTATTTCCTGTTATGTCATAGAACGACGGACATCAAGATGACAGCTGAGATTATCGGTTCAAGGCATGAACCAATCGATTGACGTTCCAGACGATCGGGTCAAGGAGTGAACCAATTGGTTGATGACCGGTTCGAGGAGCGAGACGAGCGGGTGGCGGCCATGATGAGATGCACGACGACCAGGCGAACCGATCAGTTGGAGGAGCCAACCGATCAGCTGGTGGCACCCAGACAACCGACCAGAGAGAGCAGATCATTCATCCCTTGCTGAGGTCTGGATGGTCCTTTAACTGACACAGATGCTGAGCTGCAAGCTCCTTCTGGTGGTAAACTTCATCCTCTACCCCTATTTGACGTCCACTGCATCTGTGTACTGAATATAGGTGGTGGTGTAGGCACAAAAAACGTTGGTCTCTTGAAACCTTTGGATGAGGATCCTGGGAACTGGGGGTACACCTTCTTGTCCCTGGTATGTCTCTTCTCCATCACAGACCTCTCTATTCTTCTGAAAGACTCCACAAAAGTAGCAAATCTTTTCCTGTTCTCCAGAGCAAATACAGGGGTGGTCAACTCAGCATTTAATCCCTTCTCAAAACGCCATATCCTCTCTTCTTCTGTGGTTGCCATATGCAGACAGAACCGCAAAACTTCCATGAACTTAGCCTCATACTCGGTAATGTTCATTGGTCCTTGTCTTAACCTCTCAAACTGAGAGATTTTCTCATCCAGGAACGTCTTAGGAAAGTATCTGTTGACAAATTCTCGTCAAAATACTTCCCATTCGATCTCCACACCAGTCCTTTTCCCCTCCTCTATGGTCCACTAGTGACCATCACTCCCTTTAAGAAGGTACACAACATGTCTAACCTTCTCAGCTTTTGGGATGTTCAGGATTCTAAAGGCCTTCTCTAGTTCAGTTAGCCACATGTCAGCATCTGTTGGGTCAATGGTCCCAACATATTCTATGGCTCCAACCCGGCGTAGTCATTCAAACATCTTGCTGGTTCCTTGTCTTTCATCATGGGTAGGTGCCCTAGGTGCAGGTATGGGCATCCCATCAGTCATGTGTGTCATGGCAGTCATGAACTGCCCAAACATATCCTGGAAGGCGGGATTTCCCATGTCAGCTGAATTGAACTGGGGTAATTCAAGCACAAGTTCCTCCCTTCCTTGGTCTCTTGCACCTCCTCCGTGTATAGTGACACTACTTTCTACAACATGTTCATCATGTGATCCAGACATGTTTAGTTTTCTCTTCTCCTCCTATATGAGCAGAAGACACTATCAGATAGACTGGAGGACACTAGAACAGACTCAACAACCTTAGTCCTATGTCTCTGTAGACTCAGCGAACCTAGAGCTCTGCTACCAACAATTGTGGCATCCACCTTATGAAAATAGGATTAACTAATGCGGAAGCGAATTATTAGCTGCGGAATTACTGAAAATCACTAAAAATTTAAAACTTTTTGTAAAGAAATCCACAAACGATAAATATCTATCATAAAGAACCAAAGTAAGTTATTTACATTCTGATTCCTCAGTACATCTCTGTATCATCTCATCTCGAGAGTCATAACATTGATTGCCCAGTCAAACTGTACATAAGCAGTATACAAAATCTCGAGGCATCAAGCCAAAAATCTCAGATCTATATCGAACCATCTACTGACTCCTAGGAGCTGAGAGTACAGAGATGACACATAGGACTCTCTATATACATGACATGACAAACATTGTCTCCACCTGAGGATCACTGCTGTCCTTGCTGTTGTTGTTGCTGCTGCTGTGGCTGCTGTTGCTACTCACCCACTGGAGGGTTTCTTCTTCCTCGGCGTCTACCTAAAAAGTTGAATCCCACGGAGGATGAGACAATTGAAAATTGTCCCAGCGAGAGTTATAACTATCCGCCAGAAGCATTGTTATTGCAGATATTAAAATAGCACTGCGCAATAGAATTATAAATATTCAACAACAGGTAAATCATTGAATAAGATATGCAGAGCAGTATTCTCTATGCAATCATTTCAATTATAATTTGATTAAACAACAAGTCATTCATTAAATAAGGAATATGAAGAACATTTATATCCTTTATCTTTCTAAGATATAATAAATAATGTATCAATAATCATTGTTTCTAGTAGTTCAACCCTAACCAAATATGCTACACAGCTGATTACATTTTACAAACAACGTATGCCTTGAGTAGATGAGGTATACCATTCATACTCCAACTGACCATTGCGAAATCGAAATTAGTACCATACGTAGGTCATCAGAAGAGCCAAATTTCTATGACCTCATCTTCCTCAGTCAGTGTGAGGAACAACATGCATGACATCTTATGTCTCTGCTATAAATATAGCTTTCCAGGGTATACTGGCAACTTCACTATTAGAGTAACAATGGCATGTTGTACTCTCTTCGCAATCGAGGGATTTCTTGTTTATCTCACATCGATTCGGCATTAACATCATCATCGGGAGATTAGTGATACATCATCCCAGCATATACATATAATGAAGGATTGCGAGATTTAATGTTTATCTCACATCAATTCCTCCATTAGGGCGTAAGGATATTCGTGCCCATCACCCCCACATACTCAAAAGTATGCTCTCCAGGAGTTCCCTTAGGAAAACCTATTTCACCATCACCTCATTGCTGACGATGATGGATCTATGGTCAGGGCTCTACATGATATCATTACACTTATTATTTAAGTACATTACCTCATTATTTTAGCATCAGGCATGTTTTCAAACATAAACTGTTATAAAAATTGCTATAAGGAATGAGTACTATTTCTATCAAGTTCATTTCACAACTTTATTAATCATTGGGATCTCAATCCATTATCATCCCATGATCATCAAGAATATGGGTGTTCAAAATCTGAGATTATCAAAATACATGTTACAACTTTAATAGGTAACTTATTGCCATCAAGTCATCTATTAATGTAAACATGATAATTGCAATGCTGGTATTTCACATGGCTCTTACAACCTATTAATCTCTTTTGTTACCTTTCACTAGGCAACATATCATATCATTGCTTACAAAGCTCATTAAATACTTTCAATAAGCAAAGCATCATAGCTCATACCTGGCAATATTCAATATCTCATAAAATCTACATGATTAGTACAGATGATAACATATATATCAATTTCATACCAGCATACTGCAAAACAATTATGACATCATTATTCAAGGGTTACACCACTATACCCTTGTTAGGGTTAGGGTTTCCCTTTTTATTTCGATTAGGGTTGATCATCCCCTCAGCTCAATTAGGATTAATGACTCATCACTTCATTTTCCAACCTTAAAGCTCTCATGCTATATAATATAATCCAGAAATAGGGTTTCATACTTCCATTTACCGTATTAGGAATTAGGGTTTACTAATCACATTGCATCACCCTTGATTAGGGTTTAAGTTCAATAACCCACAATTAGGGTTTACTATTCACATCATATCACCCTTGATTAGGGTTTACTATTCACCCCAAGTAAGAGTGATCATCAAAGTACCCTAAATTAGGGTTTATCATGTCGTCATTATGAATTAAGGTCATACCATCATCATGTATTAGGATTTCACCTATTAATGCCCTCAATTAGGGTTACGATTCATCATCCATCATAATTAGGGTTTCATGATCCTACTATGAAGGATCATACCCTAATTAGACATTCATTCATATTAGAAGTCCATTACTTAATTATCATCCATGTAGGCAATCTTCTCTTTCATCTTCGAAAGATGATGTATGCTTCAGTCTTGATTAGGTTAAGTGAATTCACTCTTGAGGAAGAATTGACATCATGGGTTATGTTATTGTCACCATGACCATTAAGGATTAATTATTCAAACGGTAATAATCACCTCATCCCATTAAGATGTAATTACTATAATCATCTTTGATTACATCATGTATTACTCAACTAATCACTTTGTCTTTTAACCACTTTAAGTACCCATGCGGTTTTGGTTAATTATCCACCAAAAAGTTTTGGCCTTATAGACCCTAAACGGTCTTGACCAAATCAGACCTCAAACGGTCTTGAGCAACCAATGAAACCGTTTGCTAAAGTACCACCTTGAAACTGTTTAGTAAAGTAGGTGGTGAAGACCATTTGCCCAAAGTTGACTTTTGAAACCACATGAACTCAATCAGTTTGGAAATGGCATGAACCTAAACGGTTTGGGATCATTTGGTCCCAAACAGTCTTGGGACCGATTGGACTCAAATGGTCTTGAGACCGTTTGGTCGAAACCTCGTCAAAACTGCAAGGACCAAAAAGGGTCTCAACCATTCCAATTAAATTAGGGTTTCCAAGATCGATTCCTTCATTGATTATAATCATGTTATTATTCATCAAATGGACCTATCACCATACCTCAATTGAGTTAATTAGGTCAACCTTCAAGTGATTTGACCCTCAATTGATCATCAATTAGGGTTTGAATCAATTGGATTAGGTTTTGGAATCGATGATCCTTCAACATTAATCAATGTGAGATTGGTTACTTTGAAACCATTGAACCTTCATCCAAATTGGGCATGACCTGACCCCAAACAGTCTTGAGGTCGTTCGGATGACCTCCAAATGGTCTTGAGACCGTTTTCCCATGTCCACATAAAAATCCAAGTCAACCAATTAGGGTTTGGTTCATTGAATTGCTCACCAAATCAGCAATTGATTATTCTTCAACTCAATACCTTTAGATCTCCAAACACCTAACCATAGTCAACCCTAGACCTCCAAACGGTCTTGGGTGACCCCCAAATGGTCTTGGGATCATTCGGATGACCTCCCAACGGTCTTGAGACCATTTTCCCATCACATCATCATCAACCATGTCATTCAACTAAGGTTTGGATCCTAGGATTGGTCACCAAATCAGCAATTGATTGTACATCAACTTAATATATTTGGACCTTCAATTGCTCAACCATACTTAACCCTAGACCTCCAAACGGTCTTTGGTGATCACCAAACGGTCTTGATACACCAAACGGTTTTGAAACCATGTGGGTCAATCAACCCGAAACATCAACTTATTCCAATGCAAAATCAGCACTTTGCCGATTAGGGTTAATACCATATATTTGGATCTTCAAACACTTAACCATATCAAACCCTAGACCTCCAAACGGTCTTGGGTGACCCCCAAACGGTCTTTAGGTGATCCCCAAACAGTTTTGAAACCGTTTGGATGAATCAACCCAAGTTTCAAACTCAATCAATAATGAAATCAGCACTTAACCTGATTAGGGTTTAGGTGATTGATTGACCTTCAACTCATGAACCAATTGGAGTTAATCAATTATTATTTGTGGGTCATTAACCTAGATTATTTGGAACAAATACTCAAACGGTCAACCCTGGTCAACATCACCAAACGGTCTGAAACGGTTTGCTTCCATGCGGTTTGTGTGAAACTATTTCATTTCAAACGGGTTGAAACCGTTTACTCCCAAATGGTTTGGGAAACCGTTTGAGCAACTAAGGAGACCGTTTGACCTGGGATTTTCTTGGATAATCATATAAAATGATTTCATCATCGTTCTCCTTAGAACAACCAAGAACAACAACAATTTTCATGGGAATTGCAACAATGCATCAAAAGAGTTCGAAATAGAAGAAATAATCAACAAATCATTGAGAACTTGATGCAATATCAATGTATAAGGGTTAAAAATATAAAACCCACCTCAAATCTGATCTCCAAGCTCCAAGATCCACCGCTCTAATGGTGTATGGAGTTCCAGCAACTGCCCAAGGTCCGTTCTTGAGCTATTGGATGAAAAAGATGGCTAGAATTGGAAATCGGGCGAAGAAAATCAAGAATCAAGCATTGCTTTAGGGTTTCCACCATGAATCCGAGGTAGAAGATGATCAAAACCTTACCAACAGGTTGTGTTCTTCCTTATCCTACTCTTGAGCTCTTTCTTGGTCAGCCAAAGCAAAGTGATAAGAGAAAAACTAAGGAAAGTTCCTTATGTGTATTGGAAAAAGAACATGTATAAGGGATTTTCAAGGAAAGAGAAAATGGATTATTTTCTTTTAATTCCAAAATAATTTCCATCAAATCCCCCTCCATTTCTTGGCCCTGAAGCCATCTTCATGTTCTTGCAAAACCTCTCCATTATCCAAATATTAATGGGAAAGAAATTAAGCACCTTAATGAGTTTTATATTAATATCCATCCTTTTAGTGGATATTACTTTTTATTATAATAATGTGAGTGGCTTCCACTCAACCAAGATCTTTTTGTTCCATAACAAGGCACAAGTTCGTACAACACTATTGCAAACACATCCTTCAACTTTTGGTTGAAGGGCTCCTCAATTAATTTATTTCTTTTTGTATAAATTAAATTAAAGTTCCATATATGCTTAAATATTGATTATTTTAATGTCAAGATTCTCTCTCCTCCAAGATAATTCAAATGAGGCGCCCCTCTCATTTTCTTTGCTCTAATTGATTTCAAGAAACATTAGAGACCCTATAGAGGTGGTATATTTCATATTAAACCCTAGATTTTGGGTAAATTGCACATTACACCAAAACTAGGTTGTTTAATGCACAAGGTTTGCTCTACAATCTTTATCTTGATGCCCAAGCTTGTGGAAACCAAACCACTACATCATATTCACTATTATGATGTCTCAACATCAGAGGAACATCTTATCATGTGCAATTTGCAAGTTAACCCATCATCTTTGGTAATTTGCACTTTAGTTCAAAATTAACAAAACAATGTTTCAACATTATTCAAAAGGGACTGAAATTGAAATATAAGTTCATCAATATCCTTAATTACTATTCAAAAGGTGAGAGAAAACATCTAATCATCTTTATTAAACAAAACACCTAGGGTTAGTACATAACCCAGGTCAGGGATGTTACATTAGTATTCAGTTATTATTAAAACATGCTAATTAGAAGGGGACTATGTGACAACTACAACCGAATCATAACGGTGATTACACAGTATAAATATTAGCAGCGGATTAACAAAAATCACTAAACATTAAAACCATTTTGCAAAGAGATCCATTTCTAGGAAACTCTTAAAGAAAGAACCAAAGCAATATATACATCATGGTTCACTTAGTACATACATTGTACCATCTCATCTCAAGGATATCATATATCAGTTGCTTTGACCAAACATATACATAAGCAACATAAAACCTCGAGACATACAAGCCAAAATCTCAGATTGTTTATAAAATCATTACGTACTAACTCTCAAGGACCTGAGAGTTCATAGATGACACATAAGACTTCTATCTATAAGACACAATAGACAACACACTCAACCTGACATGTTACTGCAATCCCTACTGCTGTTGTCCTTCCTCTCCAATATGGTATCTACCTCCTCCAACACGTCCACCTCAAAATTGTGGAACCCACGGTCCCAGCGAGAGATATAACTCTCTGCCAAAAATATTATTATCATAGGTAAATAGTATGAAACTGAGCAGAGGATCTTTTACGTAAATAAGCACATTTAATCATTGTTTAATTGTAGTGCAAAGCAATAGCATAGTTTAAGCAATTCAACTATTCATGATAGAGGTATAGATCAACTATTTGCTTTATAAGGAATATGAATAACATGTATAACATCTATCAATCTAAGATGTATAAAGTAATGCAACATCAACCAGTGTTTCCATTTTCACACTGTAAGAAAATACACTACACGACTGATTACATGTTAACCTGAGGAGATGAGGTATACCACTCATGCTCTAACCGACCATGCCTATGTCAAGCATCAGTACCATACAAGGTCGATGGAAGAGCTGGCTTCCAAGACCTCACCCGTCTCGGTCAGTACGAGACCACTAGTAGTGACATAATGTCAAACTATAACTAGCTTGCCATGGTATAGCGGCATCTTTGCTAGAGAGATACAACCGCAACATGCACACTCTTTAGGGAGATCACACATCAATTTTTGGTACATTATCATTAGGGAGATCACACGACATCCCTGGTATTCATCGGGGAGATCGCACTCCCTATCTAGACGTAAGGATGTGTTTGTCCGTCACTCTCACATATTCAAAAATATGCATTTTGAGTTAATCTCATTTCACCATTCAACAAATCTTGACACCGAATGGATCTATGACCAGGGCAACTACATGATAGGGTTCCACTTGACGAATTAGGTGACTTATAGTATCTTTTAGCATCAACCAAGTTACAAGCATGAATTATAACAGATGCTACAAAGAAAGGTGTAATACATTTATCATATTCTTTCATAATATTTGGAACACATTATGAATGTATACAACTTGGAATCTCAATCCCTTCACCATATCATTGGGAATTCTCATACCTTAATTATAATCATCATCATAGCTACATGATCTGGGTTTTCAAACCCTTAGTTCATCACTGAACACTATTACCTCTTATCAAGTAATCATTACCTCTAGGTCCTCTGACCTAGGTATTCATTATACTTGTTGCACAAGTATTTCACATGTCTCACAAGACCCATTTAATATCTTGTCACCTCTCACAAGGCAACAACTATCTTTTAGTGCTTTAGGCCATATGAACAATATACTTGTTGTACACGTATTTAACATGGCTCACAAGGCCCATTTAATCTATATCATATGAAATGTCATAGCTCATACCTGGCTATGCTCATCATCTCCTGAAACCTACATGGTTAACGCTTCATGATAATAATATTATCAAATACATATTATCACCATGCATTATAGGAGAAATACATCCTTCCAATTATTAGGGTTAGGGTTTCCTTTCAACCTGATAAGGGTTTCAAGCCAATTAGGGTTTCACGTTCATATTATCAAGAATCAAAACCCTGAATCATAGCTCCACATATATTAGGAGTAACAATGTATGCTCATTAAATGATTATCACACAAGTATGAGTTTCTCACTCATCCTCTCTAGGGTATTGATTACATCATACTATATATTGGCTTAACCCTTTCTCAAAGTACATTAGCCTACACTTGTCAAAGTGTATTGAGCTCATTACTTCTTATTGTGTCAATTTCCATAACCCACTTCATGTGTTACTCATCCAATTGTATCATATTTGAGGTGCATCAAGGTGTATCGACCTTGAAGTGTTAAATGTGAAATCAGCCAAGAATCATTCCTTGGTGTAACACTTCCCTTATCATTTTCAACTTACTTGAGTTCATCAACTTATCTTGTATTAGGGTATCGACCATCCTAATACATTATGTACTAACTCACCACACTTGTCTTGTAGTGTATCGAACATAGGTCACCACACTTGTCTTGTAGTGTATCGGTCTGACATCAATTCTTGAGTTGCCCAACTATCACCAAGTGATATGGATTCATCTCGCATTAGGGCATTATTGACATAGGGTTGACCATTATCAATAACTTTAGGTATTTCACCTATCAAGGTATTAGCCTCACCCTTACTTGGTGTTTTAGATATCACTTCTATGAGTGTATTGCCCTCACCTTTACAAGGTGTGACAGATTGAGTCATGTATGTCAATGTTAAACACATGTATTGATTTAGGGGTATATCAGGCTATGCTTCATCATATCCCTCATACTCTCAACCATCAAGGTATCAGTCTTACCTATCTTATGGTGTATCACCTTCACCATACTTGGGTGTAACAACATCACCTCACTTGGGTCTATAATCCTTACCTCACTTGAGGATATTGACCACACCATACTTTAGTGTATTGGCCATCACATGTTCTAGGGCATCAGCCACCTTACCACCTTTGTCCTCTAATGTATTGGGTTACAATTACCATATCATTCTAGAGGTGAGTGCTTACCTCCATAACGTTCATGAGGTGTGCACTTTCTTCCATATCAGGCAAGAGGTGTATGTATGCTTACCATATCGGGCAAGAAGTGTATACTTTCTTCCATATCACCCAAGAGGTGTGTGTGTTACCATATCGTGCATGAGGTGCATCCTTGATCACCATATCACGCTTGAGGTGTATCCTTGATCACCATATCATGCATGAGGTGTATCCTTGATCACGACATCATGCATGAGGTGTATCCTTGATCAGCATATCATGAATGAGGTGTATCCTTGATCACCATATCATTCATGAGGTGTATCCTTGATCACTATATCATGCATGAGGTGTATCCTTGATCACCATATCATGCATGAGGTGTATCCTTGATCACCATATCGAGTTGCTTAAAATCAGGGTTTTGCATGTCGGGTTCGAGGTGCTTCAACCCGATATCGGTTTGTGCCATGATGATGTCATCATCATCAAGCTCTAGAATTCGTTCCTTACTGTTCTAGTTCATGGAAAATAGGTCTATGCAACTATTAGAACTCATAGATTCATCAATGTTTTCAAGAAAACTTGAAATTGAAAGTAGATCATCAAGTATAGCAAGATTGAAGGTGAATAATAACATGATTGGATTCAAGTTATATAACCCATCGCAAGAACAACTTCAAATCCCCAAGCTCCAAATCTTCACGTTCCTAAGGTTGAAGATGAACTTGTCACTGATCCAAGACTCATTCACAACTCTTCTACATGTAAGGAATCACCATAGTTAAGAACTTGGTGAAGAAGAAAAGAAAGAAAGAATCACAACCAGAGATCATACTTTTTTAAAGTTTGAAGATGACCATGGCTTCACCTTAATCTTAATGGCTCGAGCTCCTACTTGCTCCTTACTACTATGCATGATATCTAAGAGAAATGGAGTGATAAGGTATGAAAAGTTTCACTAGTAGGTGAGAGGTGGGGTATATATATTTGAGGCTCATGGGAGAGAGTGTATAAGAGGTGTCATCACCTTATACTACTAGGTTCCACGTGTCCATACATGCACACATATTTATCTTAACATGCAAAACTCTTAAGGATAATCTAGGGATAATATTTCGGCCATTACCTATCTTATTGAGCAAGACATTTCAACTCAACATCACTTTATTCACAAACCGATATACTTTTTCTAAGGAAGGTTGTAAACCGATATCCATCACCTTCTTGAGGTGCTTAACCTATCATGGCAAAGTCCAAGAGTTGAAAAAACGATATGGAACCTCCTCTATGACTCCTTGGCCGATAGACACTTCCCATATAAGCTCTACAACTCGATACAACTCAATTAGGGTCTCAACTATACAACTCTTCTTGGTCTTTTCATCACCAAGAATACCATTACTCAAAAATGATTCAAACATGGCACCTCATTACTATCTCCTATAGGTGATACTAAGGGAGAGTCGGGACACTCTAGATGTGGTAATTTGCACATCAACCCTACATTTTGGCTAAATTGCAAATTGCACCAAAACTAGTACACAAGGCACATGCATTATTCAAATAAGCTAAAACTTGGAACTTAGGCCTTCCAGAAGCCACCACTTAGCATCATTCTCTCTCTTATGGTGCTAAAGCATTTAAGGCATGTTTAGCATGTGACATATCTTGGGTAAATTGTACTTTAGTGTAAAATAAAGGAACATTTCTTAAACAACATTCAAAAAGGACCAAACTTGAAACATGAGTGTGTCACATGATAACAAAACACCTTAGAGGATTATGTTAAAGTTCTATGAAACTTACTTTAACCAAAACAAATAGGGTTAGCCCTAAACCCAGGTCAGGGTCCATAGAAGTTATAAACCCCTAACAAGGATTTCGTCGCCGAATTCCCAAATGAAGGGAGACAATTGTTACTCATGCATCACACCATCAAACTTCCATATAAGGCCTTGATGTCATGGAGATTCCATAGAACATTGACCACCACAAAGTTCTTCCATTCAGGGTCATCATAAAATCTATCACACAGGACACATACACAAATGTTCTTTTCATTACTGACTGTAGAGTCAACTCTATATCAGGTAACACTTTCTTAGTCAGAGAAGCACTATACATACTTTGTATAACTTGAGTGTCAAACCTAACTGATTTATCACCTTCACAACTTACAACTTTATGTGATAAGATTCTTGATCTTGGGAGTTTACCATACCCCTCACATAGCTTAGCATTTCTCCTTCAAGGAAAGACTAGAGCTAAGTTCTGTCACCCACTTGGGACTACAAGTCTTATCATACTTCTGTTGTGTCACTCTAATATGCTGACACAACACTAAACTTACTTATGACTTGTACCATATATCTTTTTAGCTGTTTATTCTCTTGTCATAAGGAGATGCTACTTATAAAAGGAGAACTATCACATAGGCAACTCTAGATGTTATATTTTTAAGCTGCCTCAACAGATCTAAATAGGGTTTATAACCTTATTTATCTATCTCTAGCCGATGTACAACTTTCTTGGATTTTTCTTGCTTGCGAAATTGATAGGGATATTCTAAGGAATTATACTTAGCTTGATAAACTTTTCCCAAGATCCTACAATTGTTCCTTTGATTAATACATCCTTACCAATGTCATGTTTATGCAGAGCATAAACCCCTAACATATGATATCCATACTATACTATGTAACTAGACTGACCTCAAGGTTGGCCTTTCTATGTTACCAAACATTAATCATCTTATCAGGATTCATATTCTCACTTTCTTATACCATTGAAACTTCTTGGATACTAGGATTCCTTACCTTGGTATCTGTTACATGTGCCAAAAACACATCACATCCTCATCATTTCCATCTCCTATTGTTATTACCAAAACCAAACATATAATAGGACCTTTCTTTAATCTCGGGACATTACTTATCACATATAACTTTATTTTAGAATGAAAGTCCAGGACTAACTGACACTTTTCAAAGCACCCATCTATAGATTACTTCTAACCCATGCACATCAAGTGGCATAAGACTCACTTGACTGCCATGTTCCTGAAAGGAAAGAACACAAGGAAACATATTCCTCTTATCGCCCCATCATAATCCAAGGTGGTTTATCAAATAAAAGAGATTATCACCTCCTTTGATTATTACATGACCTTTCACCTGTTCATGCTTCATTCAATCTTGTTTCATCTTACGTTCCTTGCTACCAGCATAGGAGTTATAAAGATGATTACATGTCATCATTCTTTTCTTTGTCTAGTATGTTCATGAACATTTTCTAATTTTATCACATTTTTCATATTCATGTCATGGAAAAGATCTTTATTCTTCACATATTATTTATTGAACAAGGGTCATCTCCCTTGTTCCCTTTCTCTTATCATGAGGATTGTAGTTCATACTTCCTCATACTCACAGATTGGTTTGCGATAAACTCAGGTTCCATTTCATTGTAGTTAGAATGTGGTAGAAATATCCATGTCATATTTTTAGTTTCATTATGCTCTTTTAGATTGTCTCAGAATGACTACTTGATCAGAGTAATAAGAAAGATAGCAATCTAAGAGTCCCATACTTACCTTGCCTTTAATAGTTGAATACTTGGCCAGGGTATGCAAGTACTGATATTAGGTAGTGTGCACCTTGTTTTATATCATATATTTTTACTGTTCATATTATCCAAGTCATAGGATTTAGCATCCCTGGATTTCTCTAGGCATCTCTTTTACACCTCTTCCTGTTTTATACAGACAAAAGCAATTATAAAACATTTTAAAGACTACTGGACATAATATAGGTTCTCATCCTTTTTATCTCTTCCTCATGTCCTCATAGGACTAATCAAAGGAAACTCAACAACAACTATCATTCTTATAACTAATAAATAAAATCAGGAGAAGACATATCTAAATGAAAAAACACTCTATCTGACCTGTCACCCCTTGTGTGTCATCTACCGCATCAGGTTGACTCGAAACATGGAGTCTAGCTATTTCATGTTGTTGCTTTTGTTGGGTTGTAACTTATGCAAGCCTCATAGAGTCTGCCTTGATTTTTGGGTCATTCCCTCCTTTCTTTTCCGATAAAAGGATCTAATATGCCCAACCTGTCCACATGTATAACATGTCTTGTACTTATACCCTGGTCTTTTCAGCCTTATTACCAATGTAGAAGCTAAATTAAGAGTTCAAACTGGTGGAAAATTAGGTCCTTTTCCCTTACTTGGTAGCCACTGCCATGGTACACTAGGTGTTTGTTGCATTAGTGGCACCAAAAACTTTATCTTTTTATAGCTATTAGGCATATGTTCCCGAGTTTGGACAGATCTTTTCTTGATTTCTACCTCATTATCCTTTACATGAAAGTCCCTTATCGAATGTCCTACTTGCCTACACTTGTAGTAGACTCTGTTTCCTTGTCGTATGTTAATCTTTTTGACATTTTATACTGTTCCAACATAATATGCCAATCAAAACTACTTCCAGAGTCCAAAGTTTCTTCATTGGGGATTGTTAATCTAGGTTGTTTTTCTAGTAGTATTGATCCTCTATATGCGTCACTATTGTCATAACCTATCCAACGAGAGCATTAAAAGAAGGGTTCTCTATCATGACTGGATCAACCTAGGGATTCTCCATTAGTCATTCTTCTCTTGCCAGATCCCTTGCACGTTCTCCTAGTGTAGAAATATTGTTCTCAACAACGTGTTCCTCATGTTATTCAAACATCTTAAACCTATACCCTTTCTTCTGCATAAGCAAAAGTCACTATAAGATATACTGGAGGATACTAGAACAGACTCAACACCTTAGTCCTATGTATGTATAGACTCAACAAACCTTAAGCTCTAATACAAAAACTTATGACGACTACAACCAAATCTTCACAGTGATTACGTGGGATAAACATTAGCAACAGATTAACGAAAATCACTAAAAATTAAAATCATTTTGCAAAGTTATCCATTTCCAGGAAACTTTTAAAGAAAGAACCAAAGTAATATATACATCATGGTTCACATTGTACATACATTGTACCATTTCATCTTGAAGATATCATATACCTGTTGCTTTGCCCAAACAAATACATACGTAACATAAAACCTTGAGGCATACACACCACAATCTCTGATCATTTATAAAACAATTACATACTAACTCTCAAGGACCTGAGAGTGCAGAGATGACACATAGGACTTCTATCTATAAGACATGACAGACAACACACTCAACTTGAATTGTTATTGTTGTCCCGGTTGCTATTGTCCTTCCTTTGTAGTACACTCTCTACCTCCTCATGCACGTCCACCTAAAAATTGTGCAACCCACGGTCCCAGTGAGAGATATACCTCTCCGCCAACAATATTATTATCACAGGTAAACAATATGAAACTGAGTAGAGGATCTTTTATGTAAATAAGCATATTTAATCATTGTTTAATTGTAGTGCAAAAAATAGTATTGTTTAAGCAGTTCAACTATTCATGATAGAGATATAGATCATCTATTGTCTTTGTAAGGAATATCAAGAACATGTATAACATCTATCAATCTAAGATGTATAAAGTAATGCAACATCAACTAGTTTTCTGTATTCATACTGTAAGCAAATACACTACACGACTGATTATATGTTCACAATCACACTAATGCCTTGAGGAGATGAGGTATACCTCTCATTCTCCAACTAACCACGACTGCATAAAGCATCGAAACCATACAAGTTCACTGGAAAAGCAAGCTAACAAGACCTCACCCATCTCGATCAGTACGAGACCACTAGTAGTGACATCATGTCAAACTGCAACTAGCTTGTTGGGATATAACAACATCTTTGCTATAGAGCTACATCCACAACGTGCACTCTCTTCGGGGAGATCACACATCAATCCTTGGTACATTATCATAAGGGCGATCACACGGCAACCCTAGTATTCGTAGGGGAGATCACACTCCCTATCTAGATGTAAGGATATGTTCGTCTGTCACCCCGACATATTTAAAAACATGCATTCTGAATTAGTCTCATTTCACCATTCAGTAAATCTTGACACCGAATGGATCTATGGCCAGGGAAATTACATGGTAGGGTTCTACTTGATTAATTAGGTGCATTATAGTATCTTTTAGCATCAACCAAGTTACAAACATGAATTATAACAAATGCTACAAATAAAGGCGTAATACATTTATCATATTTTTTCATAATCTTTGGAACACATTTTGAATGTATACAACTCGGGATCTCAATCCCTTCACCATATCACTGGGAATTCTCATCCCTTAATTATGATCATCATCATAATTACATGATCTGGGTATTCAAACCCTTAGTTCATCACTGAACACTATTACCTCTTATTAGGTAATCATTACCTCTAGGTCCTCTGACTTGGTATTCATTATACTTGTTGCACAAGTATTTCACATGGCTCACAAGACCCATTAAATATGTTGTCACCTCTCACTAGGCAACAACTATCTTTTAAGTCTTTAGACCATATATACATTATACTTGTTGTACAAGTATTTAACATGGCTCACAAGGCCCATTTAATCTATATCATATCAAACATCATAGCTCATACCTGGCTATGCTCATCATCTATTGAAACCTGCATGGTTAACACTTCATGATAAAAATAATATCAAATACACATCATCACCATGCATTACAGGAGAAATACATCCTTTCTATTATTTGGGTTAGGGTTTCCTTTCAAGCCAATTAGGGTTTCAATCCAATTAGGGTTTCAAGTTCAAATAATCAAGAGTCAAAAGCCTGATCCATAGCTCCACATATATTAGGAGTATCAATGTATGCTCACTAAATGATTATCACACAAGTATGAGTTTCTCACTCGTCCTCTCTATGATATTGATTACATCATACTATATTAAATTGTCTGAACCCTTTCTCATGGTACATTAGCCTAAACATGTCAAAGTGAATTAAGCTCATTACTTCTTGTTGTGTCAACTGCCCTAACCCACTTCATGTGTTACTCATCCAATTGTATTAGATTTAAGGTGCATCAAGGTGTATCAACCTTGAAGTGCTAAATGTGAAATCAGCCAAGCATCATTCCTTGGTGTAACACTTCCCTTATCATTTTCAACTTAATTGAGTTCATCAACTTATCATGTATTAGGGTATCGACCATCCTAATACTATATTGTACTAACTGATTACACTTGTCTTGTAGTGTATCGACTTAGCATCAATTCTTGAGTGGCCCAACTATCACCAAGTGATATGGACTCATCTCAGATTAGGGCATTGTTGATATAGGGTTGACCATTATCAATCACTTTAGGTATTTCACCTATCAAGGTATTAGCCACACCCTTACTTGGTGTTTTAGCCATCACTTCTAAGAGTGTATTTCCCTCACCTTTACAAGGTGTGACAGATTGATTCATGTATGCCAATGTTTAACACATGTATTGGGTTAGGGGTATATCGGGCTAGGCATCATCATATCCCCCATACCCTCAACCATTAATGTATCAACCTTACATATCTTATGGTGTATCACCTTCACCATACTTGAGTGTAACAACTTCACTTCACTTGGGTCTATAATCTTAACCTCACTTGAGGATATTGACTACACCATACGTTAGTGTATTCTCCATCACATGTTCTTGGGCATCAACCACCTTACCACCTTTGTCCTCTAATGTATTAGGTTATAATCACCATATCATTCTAGAGGTGAGTGCTTACCTCCATATCATTCATGAGGTGTGCACTTGCTTCCATATCAGGCAAGAGGTGTATGTATGTTTACCATATCAGGCAAGAGGTGTATAATTGCTTCCATATCACCCAAGAGGTGTGTTCGTGTCACTATATCGTGCATGAGGTGTATCCTTGATCACCATATCGTGCATCAGGTGTATCCTTGATCACCATATCATGCATGAGGTGTATCCTTGATCACCATATCATGCTTGAGGTGTATCCTTGATCACAATATCGTGCATGAGGTGTATCTTTTTTTTTGGTCAGTAAGCGCGTTCCTCTTTCATTACTCACAAAGTTTACAAAAAATGGGGGGAGAAAAGCTCAATACATCTATAAAGATAGAAATCTTTAGACAAAAAAGAAGGATGCACCTTATATATGCAAACTTTTATAATCAGTATCTATGCCGCGCCACACGCTGTATGGTTTGCTCCTACTGTCTTAAAAAATGCATCAGTTGCTATGTGTCCAAATATGGTGGATGATGAGACTAGAAAGCATAGCTTCCTTTTTGTTCTTCAGCAGGTGAACCTCTCGGATGTCGTCTGGTTTAAAGGACAGATACGACTTGGCTCTGCTCCATATTTCTACTGCAAAATCACATTTCCACAGAACATGGTCGTTTGTTTCCACTTCCTTGCAGCACACGCTGCATCTAGAAGCTAAGCTGATACCAAATTTTTGTAGATAGTCTTCAGTAGTCAGCCTACTGTGCATAGTTTTCCAGCAGCATAGAATGGCTCTTTTAGGCGCCCGGGTCTTCCACACCCAACTGGTCCAAGGCAAGACCTCGTGCTTGGTCCTACAAAACTCCCAAGCTTCTTTTAGGATGATGGATTTAAGATTCCCAAGCATGCATACATTGCTGCAGATCTTTTGCAGCTGTTCGACACCTCTAATCTCAGGGAGCGTCCACACTCCATTCACAATGATGTCAGAAAGCATGCTATTAGGCCCAAGATTGGTCCTTAGTTGAAGGTAGCCTGGGTCTTCAACACATTGGGCCAGAAATTTTCCACCCAACCATGGATCCTTCCACATCTTCACTTCAGTCCCCTCCCCAATATGAAATTGAACGCTACATAGGCATCTTTCCCTCATATTGAGGATGTTCCTCCACATCCAGCTACTGCCTTGCTTATATTGGCAGCTCCACACAGTATCTTCTTTAATGTATTTGGTATGAATCCACCTAATCCACAATGAAGTTTTCTTCTTAGCAATGTCCCACAGGGCTCGAAGCAATCCTACCTTACACCAGTCCCCTACTTTCCTTATACCCAACCCCCCTTCCCTCTTGGGTCTGCAGATAACATCCCAAGATATGGAGTGGATATGTTTTCTTTCCTCTTTATCCCCCCATAAGAAGATTTGGTATAGGCTTTCAATTTCTTCTACAGTGGCTTTCGGTAGAGGGAAAGTACCTGTCCAATACATATGATAGGCAGTGAGAGTGGACATAACAAGCTCTAGTCTACCAGCCATAGACAAGAGTTTAGCTTTCCAACTTTCAAGCTTCGTTTTGATTTTGTCAACCAGCGGGTGACACATCTTCTTCGTGAGCCTACCTGCAAACAATGGCAGCCCGAGATACCTGACAGGGAACTCACACTTTTCTACCCCCAATAAAACACTAAGATTTTCAGGGGCATCTCTGCTCAGGAATAACTGACTTTTCTGAGGATTTAACTCAAGGCTCGACGTTTCTTTGAATCTATGGAGACATCTCTTAATGCCTTCTATGCTTTCTTCAGTAGCCTTGGTGAAAACCAAGAGGTCATCTGCAAACAACAGGTGGGATATAGTAGTGTCACCGCTGGTGAGAGGTTCTATTTACCTCCTTCTTATAGCCTCATCAAAGATAGAAGTAAGCCCTTGCATACCAATGACAAAGATGTAAGGGGCAAGGGGGTCGCCTTGCCTGATCCCACTGGTAGTAGTGATGATCTCAGTCGGGGCACCAATAATCAGAATCTGGAAAGATGAAGAGTCCAAGCACTCCTTAATCCACCTCACCCAACACTTAGGGAAATCCATAGCATGGAGGACTTGTATCAAATAGCCACGGTCTATAGATCATAGGCCTTGCTCAGGTCATCCTTAACACAAAGCTTTTTACCACCAGTAGTCTTCATGAAGTCATGCACCAACTCATTTGCAAGGAGAATAACATCCCCTATCTCCTCCCTTTGACAAAGGCGCATTGGTTTAGACTAATGAGGCTAGGCAGGATATCTCTTAACCTGTTAGCCATGATCTTGGAGATGACCTTTGTAATGAAGTTGCACAAGGAAATCGGCCTCCACTCCCCAACTTTAGTAGGTTGCTTCACTTTAGGTATGAGGGCTACATAAAACTTGTTCACCTCCCTCAACAAACGACCTTTGAGGAAGAAGTCCTTCACAGCACAACATACATCTGTGCCAACAATATCCCAGGTAGCTTTGAAGAAATGTGCATTCATTCCGTCTGGGCCAGGAGACTTCTCATCATCTGCTCGCTTGATGATATTATAAATCTCCTCGTCAGTGACTAATGCACACATGGCCTGCTTTTGCTTCTCATTCAGCTTGGGGAACAATCCATCACCAAGCTTCTTGTTACTTCTAGGGGCATTGAAATTTTTTTTGTAGTGATTAAAAAAGACTCCCTCAATAGCCTCCTTGTCATTGATTTGCTCCCCGTCCATCTCTAGCACACAAATCTAGTTCCTCACTCTCCTAGTTCTCAGCGACGCATAGAAGAACTTTGTATTTGAGTCCCCGTTCTTGAGCCAAAAAATCTTGGATTTCTACCTCACCATTGACTCTTCTATGTTTTTAGCAGCCAACGCTTCCTCCTTCAAGACTTTGGCGATATCCCATAACAGCCCATTGTGAGGGTCTTTGTCAGCTCTGTCATGGGCTTCCAAGGTTTCCTTTTATTTGTTCTTTTCCGAATCACTTAGGTCTCTGCATCTCTCCCAGTTCCAGGTTTACAGCTTCCTTTTAGTGATCTTCAACTTTTGACACAGCCTGTACATTGGATTGCCATCAACTTGCATTCTCCAAGCACCTTGGACCACCTCCTGGAAACCCGGAAGACTGGCCCATGCATTGAAGTACCGAACATGATAGTTTCTTTTCTACCCATCATCATCCAAATGGATCAGCTATACATGGTGATCGCTGTAGATAGAGGAGACTATTTCAACCCAGAGTTTAGGATATCCTCCAAAACCTTGGTTGTTCAACATGGTCCTATCAATTTTACTCCTTGTGTTGTTTGTGCCACTCTGTTGATTGTTCCAGGTGTAGTACGATCCTTTGGCTTCCGCTTCGATCATGTTGTGATTCCTCGTGAAGTCATTGAACTCTCTCATCAACCTCGCAGATGGAGAAGCCCTCCCTTTTCTCTCTTCAGCTTTCCTTACAGCATTGAAGTCTCTGATGATGATCCACTGCCCGCTCACCAGGTTACTGATGGCTGACAACTCCTCCCAAAGGATAGATCTCTTGGCATCGTCATTGGTGTCGTAGACATCAGTAACATCTACACTGTCATTCTCAAAGCTTAGGCAGAAGTGGAGAGTTTGTCTGGATTGGGTGATAGCTTTGATACAGAGATCGTCGCGCTCCCAAATGACAAGAATCCTTGTCTTCTTACTTGAGTTCGAGTTATCGATCCACCTTGCCCCAGGCTAAGTTTAATCTTGACTTCCAGGAGGAGAGCCATGTCTGCCTTGGGTCTTCTTATTTCAGCTCGGGTAGCGTCCCGTTTCTCCCAGCTGGAGATTCCGCAGACATTCCATGCCATCACCTTTGGTTTGCTACACATCAGACCGCTGAACTGGCACACCGCCAGTAGGGGCCATATTTTCCAGTCCGTTCTCACTGTCATCAAGTGACTGGAACCTATTGCTTTCCTTGTCCTTCCCTGCGGAGTTCTTCGGTCTTCTCGTCCTCCTTGGGTTTCTCATCTTTTTCGGTTTCTCGAACCCTTCCTTGCCCTGGGATCCTCCCTTATTGTTCTGGCCGGAATTGCAGCAGGTTACAGCTTCATGGGCGTCTTCAGTATTCAGCTCCTCTACCCCATCAGTCAGAGCACTAGCATTCTTCTCTGACAGTGCTGGAGGTTCCTGTCGCTCCATCTGGGCTTCCGCAACCACATCCACGGGCTGATTCTCACCCCTTCTCTCTGGGGAGTTCTGTCGAGCAGCTTGGTTGCATCCTGCATTCTGCATTTGCTGACCATCTTGTTATTCACCACTCTTCATAGGGGCCTTTCACAAGCTCTTCTCATGCCCAAAGCTCTCACAGTGTGAGCACTTGATGGGTATCCACTCGTACTCTATGTTGACAGTGTAGGCGCTGCCCTTATCCATCAACAGTTTGACTGCCTTCGGGAATGAAGAGCTGGCGTTGATCAGAACATTCACACGAGCATAGTCAACCCGCGACTTGGCTTTGGTTTGGCGATCCAGGCATTGCGGCTTCCCCAGGAATGACGCAATGCGCGCGATCATCGTATCGATCCACAACTCGAGCGGAAGGCTGTGGATTTTCAGCCACATCGGAACCGAGGTGAACCTTTCCTGCTCCAGCGGCTCACCCTTCTACCATTTCTTTAAGACCATCGGTTTCCCTTTCACGAACCATGGGCCGCCTTCAAGGGCATTGGTGAGGTCTATATCGTCCTTGAACTTGATAATGAAGCTGCCGCTCCCTCTGTCCATAACCTCCATAGCCCCGATCGACTTCCAGATCTTGGTGAGGTAGTCCTGCAAGGTGGGTATGTGTGGCTTGAAGACAATGAAGTAGCCGACAAGCATGTTCCTCTATAGAGCCGCATTCTCATCCACCTCCACCTGAGGGATGATGATGGTTTTTCCGTCAAGGGCTAGGGGTGTCTCCGCCAGTTTGGTGTCCACATCCCCAACTGAGTTTTTGAATAGCGAAGACCACTCTTTCGGCTCACTCGCTACTCTGATCTCCTCCGTAGTGACTCTTCATCGTTGGGTCTTCCTTCCTCCTTGGTTCGAAGCCCATCGCAGGGTCTCCCCTGTGGCGTCGCCTCCGCCCCAAGAGCGTGGCCCCATGGTTATGGTGAACAAATCATCAATACATTGATGTCTAGTGGTAGAATAGTGCATGAGGTGTATCCTTGATCACCATATCGTGCATGAGGTGTATCCTTGATCACCATATCATGCATGAGGTGTATCCTTGATCACCATATCGGGTTGCTCAAAATTAGGGTTTTGGATATCAGGTTAGAGGTGCTTCAACCCGATATCGGTTTGTGCCATGATGATGTTATCATCATCAAGCTCTAGAATTCACTCCTTACTATTCTAGTTCATGGATAATAGGTCTATGCAACTATTAGAACTCATAGATTCATCAATTTTTCAGGAAAACTCGAAATTGAAAGTATATCATCAAGTATAGCAAGATTGAAGGCTAATAATAACATGATTGGATTCAAGTTATATAACCCACCTCAAGATCAAATGCAAAGCCCCACTATCCAAAGATTCACGTTCCCAAGGTTGAAGATGAATTTATCATAGATCCAATACTCGTTCACAACTCCTCTACTTGCAAGGAATTACCATAGTTAAGAACTTTTAGAATAAGAAAAGAAAGAAAGAATCACAACCCGAGATCATACTTTATCCAAGGTTGAAGATGACCATGTCTTCACCTTAAGCTTAATATCTTGAGATCCTCCTTGATCCTTACTACTATGCACGATATCTAAGAGAAATGTAGTGATAAGGTTCAAAAATTTTCACTAGTAGGTGAAAGGTGGGGTATATATAATTGAGGCTCATGGGCAAGAGTGTATAACATGTGTCATCATCTTATACTACTAGGTGCCACGTGTCCATGCATGGTTGACACGTGTCCATGTATGCACAAAATTTATCTTGACATGCAAAAATCTTTAGGATAATCTAGGGATAAGATTCTGGCTATTAGTTATCTTGTTGAGCAAGATATTTCAACTCAACATCACTTTATTCACAAACCGATATACTTTTTCTAAGGAAGGTTGTAAACTGATATCCATCACCTCCTTGAGGTGCTTAAACCATCATGGCAAAGGAAAAGAGTTGAAAAAACTATATGGAACCTCCTCTATGGATCCTTGGCCAATACACATTTCCCATATACGTGCTATGACTCGATACAACTTAATTAGGGTCTCAACTATACAACTCTTCTTGGTCTTTTCATCACCAAGAATACCATTACTCAAAAATTATTCAAACATGGTGCCTCCTTATTTATATCTCCTCTAGGTGATACTAAGAGAGAGTAGGGACACTCTATAGGTGTAATTTGCACATCAACCGTACATTTAGGGTAAATTGCAAATCGCACCCAAATTGGTACACAAGGCACACACATTATTCAAATAACCTTTAACTTGGAACTTGGGATTTCCATAAGCCACCACTTAGCATCATTTCTCTCTTATGATGCTAAAGAACTTAAGGCACGTTCAACATGTGACATATTGCAATATAACCCGTTATCTTGGACAAATTGCACTTTGGTCCAAAACAAGGGAACATTGCTCAAACAACATTCAAACATGACCAACCTTGAAACATGAGTGTGTCACATGATAATAAAACACCTTAGAGGATTATATTAAAGTTCTAAGAAACTTACATTAGCCAAAAAAATCAGGGTTAGCCCTAAATCTAGGTTAGGGTCCTTACAGACTAAGGGCTAGTTGGATTTGAAATGGCGAGGCAAACATTTTTGCTCGCTTAGAAGTTCAAAATAGGATTGAAATGAGTCAATTGCATTTTGGGTTCTAGTCACTCCTCCCCCACTGATTGTGGGAGGTAGGGGATGACATCTGGCCACCTGATCAGGCCATGATCCATGGATGGCCGATCCAAGGGCTGAGGTCCCCACTACCTAGGCCATGGATCACTATCTTTGAAGTGGTCAAATAAAAGGCAAATAAAAGGAATTTTTAGCATGTAACTTAAAGAATTTGTAGAAATTAGTAGGAATGTCTAATTGAGGTGAAATTTGGACCACAAGTTCAAGAAATTGTAAAAAACCTTAGGAAATGTTTGAGAACTAGAAGATGTAGTTTCATAGACAAAATTACTTCTTTAGACAAGGAGATAACTTAACCTAATTTGGGATGCCATAATGTGTATAAAATTCACATTGGTCATCATATTTCAAATTTGGGTATCAACATTGATTTTGTAGACAAATAAAATAAATTGAGGCCATGAGTGAACATAATGAGGGTGAAAGAGTAAATAGTCCATAGCTATGCAAAAATGCACCTTTTCACATCCTTCCCTACTTAAGAGTAACTTTGTCCCCAAAATTCAAAAACATCCTAAAAAAATTGGGACTATCCAATCCAAGTCATATCCTTATGTACTAGAACATCCTTAGCTATATAATCATAATCATGTCATCAAAATTACGTCAACAATCTCTCATAAACTTGTATTTATCAATTAAGAGGTCACAAGATCTAGTTCACTAATTGAGTTCACTTTGAAGTTATGCCTCCATACTGAGAGAGAATTGGGAATGAGAATTGAGATTATATATCATGCATTAAATTGGGTCATGTACTAACAAGATCATGATTCAACAGTCAGTATTCAAACATTGAAAATTTTGGGTTCTAAGCATACAACCCTAAGGTTTGGTGCCTATCCATACCGTAGGTGTGATCATTCACCCATAACAATCTAGCAATATTTCAAGACTTCAACATCAATTCCTTCATCGAGTATATTTGAGATGGGTGATTGATTTGGACCTAGGTCATTTTTAGGAAATTAATGCATGCATACATTCAAAATTATCATCCTCAAAAATCATTACTGAGTCAACATCTTCAAGGTCTGAGTTTTTTGGGGATATGCAAGTCACTAGCCATATCATGGGCAATCTCAAGATCCACATGGGTGATTTGTTGGGTTTTAGGGGAGACAAAGAAGGCAGTGGAAACAAAAATTTTCTTCTCCCGAAACGCAATATAAAGGAATTGCATCAACGTCTATACAGTAGCAAGGATGGTTTTTAGAGACATACCTTGTCCCGAGGCTTGCTTGGCGACGTTACCTCATGGCTTGCACGGTCTTCACCTCTGGTCTTGGACGATGTCTGTGCAGCACCTGGTCTCACCGTGACTGTTAGGATTGATAGTTGTCCTTCGAGCGGCAGAAGTCTCTGACCTCTGAAGTAGTCCAGACGGACCACCTGGAACTCCGATCTCCTTGTCCCACAAGGAATCAGAAGGAGTCACACCCTCCTATCGGTGTACTAGTCACTGACACACTCTCCTACAATGTAGCTATCTTTCCCTTACTGTGCCTCCCTTATCGGGTATCACTTGCTCGGGCTCTCTCGGTTACCACAACCAGATAGAACGACAACTTTGCAGAGTAACTGGTGTTCTGAGTTGTTGTGTTGTCTGAAAAGCCCCCAATACCCCTATATATAGGAGGGTCATGGGACAGGGTTCTCTACCCAGGGCAATGCAAGATTAAAGAAGGAGTAGGAGGGTTCGAGACTTTCCCCAAAACAACCAACTGTGCCACCTGAACCGATCGTTTCAAGCATGAAACAGTCGGTTGGGGACCTGAACCAATCGGTTAACACCTGAACCGGTCGGTTGGGACACCTGAGCCAATTAGTTCACATCTGAGCCGATCGGTTCATGGTCCTAGTACAACTCAAATTGACTTTCATATTTGTTTCCAACTGATCAAATATTAATCCTTGTCCAAATCGAATTTGTACAAGTGAAACAAATTGTATTTGCAAAATAGTCTTCTGAATTTCCAAACGATCTCGGTCGGTCATACAAATCCACCGGTTCAACAATTGAGCCGATCATTCATGACACATGAACCGATCAACTCACAACTTGAGCTGACCGGTTCACCAACTTGAGCCGAGCGGTTCATCCCTATGACCCGATCGGTTGGAGCAGCAGACTGTGCAAATCAGTCAATTGCAGTTTCAATCAATTCGATACTCTAATCAATCGGTCCAACACCATAAACACTATGCTGTTTGAGCTATCAATTGATTGAGTATTTAATTGAACTCCTGAACTCCTTTAGTAATCAATCTAAACATCATTTTTGGATAAACTCCTCTTCTAGGTCAAATCCTCTATGTGTGACCCTACAGATCCATTTCACATTGGCAGTGAAAGTCCATAACACTTACAACTTCACAAGCAAAGAGCGGTGCCTAGTCACACATAAGTGCTACCCAAGTGAAAAGGAAAGTTGGAAAACAACTTTCAATCCTACAATCCGTGAATGGTGTTACAGTGAATGTATAATTCCTTTGTCACTGATATCTTGAATGAACTCGAGGCATGGAACAGTCATCCTGTCAACGTTCATTCACTTTCTTGATCTCAGAGAAGATTGGAGGAGATATGTATGACATCAATATCACATACTGATTCATACATGCATGCAAATCTATCTCAATCCTACTCATCAAGTGGCCATGGATATCAAACTCCCTCAGGAGGGACAAATCCCATATCTATCACTCACCCCTCAAAAGCCCCATGTGTCAAAGCGACCCAATCATCACCTTTATAACAACCCATGTTTCAGGACTGCGTTTGATGATGTCAAAGTGTACCCAACGCCATGTGCTGATTGTAGTGATTTCATGCCAAAGAATCACACTCACCACCATCACTATGAGAATTGACTGTGACTACCATATCATGGTTCCATGTGTCAAACTCACGGTGGGTCTATCCGGTACGCTTGTTCTCTAACAAGTACCTATGTGTTTGGTTTGATATCTCCATATCATGACTAATGAGATTATGTCCTCAACCAACACCACAATCTAGTCGTGTGTGTCATTGTTGTCTATCTACCTTCCACAATGACATCCAACTAGGGACATGATAAGAATGTACAAACTCTTAGCATCTGTATGTTCTCACCGTTCAGGTCCTCAACCTGAAAGCATACGTCATCAAGTACTATCATTCTCTAGACATTCAATTTGTTCTACCATTATCTCATATGACTGAACAAGAAAGAATTGGAAGCTTTCCTTTGATATTTATCAAATCAATCTTAATGTATCCCACCAATCATCCCATGATTGGCTCTCAGGGCATACATACTAACAAACTCCAACTTGCACTGTTAGCCAATCACCCTTGAATCATATTCATAGTGATCTTCAAACATATCCCAAATGTTATTATGCTCTAGTGCTAACGTAGTGAGTTATGGCAACACCTTGCAAAAGTCGGTATTAATTGCATGTCTCTCATCTCTTTGATGTATGTCACACGTATGAGATGGAGTTTCCATAATATGAAATCTAGTATTCCTTTGCTAACCTTTAGCCACATTGCATGACCAAGCACTCTTAACTTGTCATCAATGACCAAAATAACTATAAGTTCATCTCTATGAACTCCTAGATCCATATAGTATCCACTGCTCCTCTCTAACACACAGATACTCGACATTTCCTTTTAAAACAACTTTATTGGAACATTTCCATTTATTAACAAACATTCACTTTTATATATCCCATATATATTTTGTGATTAATTTTCTATCCTTTTCAGAAGTTCGCATCAGTGTAATTATTTATAGTGAACCCTTCCTTATTTCCATAGAACTAGCACTTCTCAAGTACTTGTCAAGTTCTTATGGTATTCCAGTAACCCTTACTGGAACTAGACAGACATCCACTCGTCATGTCTCACATTTGAGTTATCAGGATGAGCATATCATATTGTCATGTCCTACATACAAGATGATAAATGCATTTCATTCTTTCCATGTCCATACATGCAAGATGATGGGATGATTACATACATGATTGATCCATATCTATTCTTAATGTTCCCATTCTTTATAAGAATTGGACACTTGGCGTTGGGATACTAACTCCATGTAACATGGGCAAGTTTTCTCCCACTGAATTTGTGTATACTGAACCTTTCAATATAGATTGCAAATGTATGCTCTCTCTTTTCAGGTCAAGAGGTTTTCAAGAAATATCTCTATAGATCTCTATTCCTATCACACAAGAAACGTCTCTATCTTCCTTAAAGATAATTTCCACTAAGGATTTCCATTCTAGAACATTTCCATTTCACATCAACATGTGGAATGTGAATACGCTCCCACTAAATCACAGATCTCTCTTATTTTTGACATATCAGTCAAACCCTTTGACTTTATCATAAAAGTGAAGATCCAGTTCTAAGTTGCTTGTACTCAATCAATCACATTGATTAGTCCATTGCAACTTATAGACTTCATTTGCATTAATGGATTCATAAACCTTATAGGTTGTGTCACATACACATCCTTGTTTTATTCCTCATAGGAATGCGGTTTTAGTATTCGTATGCCAAATCTCTTAGTCATTAAGTTGCAATTAACAAGCATCATCCCTCTCAAAATGGTATCCATGTGTCTTAACGCTTAAGACTCATTCACACTTATAGATTTCATCCCAATGGGTTCTACCATTAAGGTCATACCTTATGGTTCACATGGAAGTCATTTAGGATGTAATGGTCATAAACCATAACTCAAAATCTGATTATTCATCTAGATAGTTGACTCATCACATGACCAACTCATCACATAGATAATCGGGGTGTATCTGTCAAGAATATAATAACTCACAACCCTTGTGATTCTTAATGTCCTTTTTAGTGTAGGGTATTCTTTATTTAAGAAGAAATTAGTTATTTGATAATCATCCTCTAACTTCTTAGAGTATGACTCCTTTTGATTTATACATCACTATGCCTTAATCATGAGTTCATTATTATACACTATCATAATTACTCATAAGGTTCTCAAACATTTGGTTCAAGTATTTCATTCATTCATCTAATCAAGAATTAACACTTTACCAAATTTGTACTTCATCTTTGATATTCTGGAACACTTCTAGATATTCATATTGGTATTTCTCTAAACACTATTTGAAGTATTAGCATTAAGTCCAATAGGTATGTAAATACATCACATGTATTATACCTAATAAGATAATCATTCTCCCACTACCACTACTGAAGATTGATTAATCATGTCTAAGAGATTCATGTCTCTTACTGGTTCTCTAACCAAAAGAGTCTAGATTTATCCATCATATGGAAACTAGAAATGAATTTCTCATGATTTATGCTAATTTGATTGTTTGAGTTATCAATAACTTTTAGGTATCATTTTACCTTATGCATACCAAGTACCACAAGATAAGCAAGGCATTGCCACAAGGAAACATCAACTTTATTAATTGACATTATTGTCATACAATATGCAAAAATTAAGGTGTTCCTATCCATTGGCAAATATGAAATAGTAGTTCATAACTCTATTACATGCCTACAAGGCTAAAAATAAACTAAACCACTCCTATCTATGGCGGCAACACTTGCCCCATTTATTGGGTGCTTTACATTTTATATCTTGGTATCATATACCTCAAAAATGTTACAAGTTTATTTCATGACACCTTCAGGTGGAGACGTTTGTCGCCTCCTTATTTTTTAGTTCTTCCAGATAGAGTGGACAATTCCTTTTCCAATGTCCTGGCTTTTGACAATGGTGGCAATTGCCTCTCTTGGTCACGCCTCCCTTGGCCTTGAGAGTTGAAGACGACTTGGGCTGCTGGCTGGCATTAGAACTTTTCTTAGCCTTGCCCTTGCCCTTGCTCTTGGACTTGCATCACAGACTTAGGCTTGTCCTTCTTTGTCTGTGCCTCGACTGACCTCAACATGCCCAACAACTCTGTCAATGGCTTGTCAAAGTTGTTCATGTTGTAGTTCACCACAAAATGACTGTAGGATTTTGGCAACGATTGTAGTATCACGTCAGTAGCCAACTCTTGGCTCAAGGGAAATCCCAGTCTTGTCAGGTTCTCTACATACCCAATCATTTTGAGCGTGTGATAACCAACTGGATCTCCTTCTGTCATGACACACTTGAACAGCACCCTGGAGACATCATATCTCTCTTGCCGTGCTTGATCTTCATACATGTTCTTGAGATGCTGAATCATCTCAATGACACCCATGTTCTCATGTTGTATCTGCAACTCGTGGTTCATTGAGCACAAAATCTAGCACTTTGCTTCAATGGCATCATCAGAATGCTTCTTATAAGTATCCCTTTCTGCCTTTGGTGTGGTAGGAGCAGGTTCCTCGGGAACTAGAGTATCCAGGACATAGAGCTTTCACTCTTGAGTGAGAACAATTCTCAATGTCCTAAACCGGTCATGGAAGTTAGTCCCATTCAGCTTGTCCTTTTCAAGGACTGGTCACAATGAAAAGTGATTGTTGTTTGTTGTCATTTGTACTACAAAAGGAAATATATGCAATTTAGTCCAAAACTAAATTTTTGACTTATTTGATTGATTTGAAAGGTTGACGATATAATTAGGACTTTAATTAATTATCACTCCCACTATTTACGTTCAAATTGATAGCCCTCACCATCAATTCAGAAGATTGCAACATACAATCTTCTAGTGGGTCAAGATCGTGAAATCCTCTGAGTCATGGACCAGCTAGGGCTGTCACCCACAACTTAGATCTTCCAAGTAGGCAACTCTTACCAATTGCATCATATGCAAATCTTGAAAGATGTCATATGCAACTCCTTGCCATGATCACCTCCATGCCTCAAGGTGCTAGATCCTATCTAGGTTACCTTGTTAAGTCTGACCCAAAACCAACATGATGAATATGCACCCTGCTAGGGCAGACCCACATATCTGTCCTTCATGCTTCCACGAGATAGATGGTGCATACTACTACAGAAAATGCTTTTTACAATGGGAGATAGACAACAGTTCTGATGATTGTGTTGTACTTAGCATACTTATCACAACAAGCCCATTTTTGTGTTGTATATTGTATATTTTATACAACACAAGTCATTTACAACATGCCAAACCTGTTGTAGTATAGGAGGATACTACAACAACTGCTAAAGTGTTGTAATAGGTTGTAGTATCACAACATATTCAAAACTGTTATAAAAGATGTTATTTACACAACATATTTTGACCTGTTGTAATAGTCACATGTTGTAATAGACCATCATTACACAACGCAGACTCACCCGTTGTAGTATGTATTAATTATACAACAGGCCTTTACATGCTATATTTGGTACATGTTGTAATAGACCACCATAATACAACATATTCAAACTCGTTATATCCCAACATGAGACAACAAACTCCAACCTGTTGTTATATATTATAATTACACAACATGTTGTAATATCCACACATAAAACATCGTTGTAATAGACCTCCATTACACAACGTAAACTAAACCATTGTAATATACTATAATTACACAACATGATATCACATGCTGTAATAGCTACATATTATAAAAGACCATAGTTAAACAACACATCATATTCACATAATTCTCTGAAATTTTCAATTATTCGCGTATAATATATGTGTGTGTTTATATATATATATATATATATATATATATATAGATATTAATTCTATAGTTTTAAATATCACTATATAATTTTGATATTGTATCCATTAATTTTGAATACTTCTATCTACATTTATATTTCATTAATACATAATATTTATAAATACAGATAGAAGTATTTAAAATTAATGGATACAATATTAAAATGATATAGTGATGTTTAAAACTATAGAAATAAAACATATATACACACACACACATATATATATATATATATATATATATCTGTGTGTGTGTATTTTATGTGCACCAGTGTGTCTTATATACTACCATATTAGTTTTTATTTTAGTATTTTCTTATTTTTATTGCTATATTAGTTTTCTTTTTTTCTAAGTTTACAATTAAATGCATGTATATATTTTCTTTATTTTATAATTTTAAACTTATTATATAATTTAGTCTATATTCATTAATTTTAAATACTTTTATGTACATTTATAAATATTATGTATTAATAAATATAATATTCTATTAATATGTTTATTATCTTCAGTTATTATTTTAGATATATGGATAATTTCATATAAGTTAATGTAGATTATATTTATTTAGCAATTTAACATATATATGTATATATATCATAATAAAAAAATATATATGGTATCATAATAAAAAAATTTAAAAAAGAAAAACATCGGCCCGCCCAACGGGTAGTTGGGGGTGCGGCACCACGTGGCAGTCCCACGATGAAGACGACCGGCGTCTTCATCGTGGGACTGCCACGTGGCACCCCGCCCCCAGATACCCGTTGGGCGGGGCCGAATTTGATTTTTTTAGCCAATAGGGGTGAAGACGCCATTCAGTTCGGCGTCTTCGACCCTTTCTCTCTCCCAAACTCGTCTATTCGAGTAAATTTGTTGCAAACTCTTTCATTTTGCTCATTATTTTCTCCGCGCTTCCTCTTTTCCTCCACGCGCCGTTTCCCCCAAAATTTCACTGCAACCCCCCATCCCAACCCAAACCCCCGGTTTCACACCCGCAAACTGCCCCCCCACCTGTCCCAGAGCGCCGATCGACGATGACTGCCCGCAGAGCTCACCGCCACAACTGCCCCCCCCCCCCATCCCAGAGCGCCGATCGACGATGACTGCGTTTTCTCTAGAGACCTAAGGGGCGATCTCGGCGGCGATCTCGGATTGGGGCTGGGTGCACCCATGGCGGGGGACGACCAGGGTGGTGTGGGCTCCTCCACTCCGGCCTGCTCGAATATCCCCACCGGTTCAACGGAGAAGGAGGCTCCTTCGAACGAGGGGTCGGGCGCACTCTTGACAGGGGACGCCCAGGGTGGAGTGGGCTCCTCCACTCCGGCCTGCTTCATCCCTTCCGTGGCGGCGGAGAAGACGGCGTCTTCGAGCGACACGGCTGACCGGGAGGTTAGGTGGCATGACCTGAAGGTGGATGTCACAGTGGGAAGGCCTTGGGCGGATACGTTGGCAAAACCGATGGTGGTTCCCAGGTCTTTCAAGCCCATCATCATGTCGGATGATCCATCTGTGCATGTGTTCAAGGAGGGAGACGATAGGCCCTGGATGAGATTTTCCAGGCCTGTTGTGAATGATTTGAAAGAGTTCCATAAATGTTCGGTTATTGTCCAAGTCTTTGGGAAACCAGTAGACTTAGAGCAGTTCAGAGGATGGTTGATTCGTTCCTGGAAACCCAAAGGCGAGTTTCAAATATCGTCGTTGGTTGGTGGTATGATCTTTGTCTGCTTCGCCTCGGCGACTGACATGACTGTCCCGACTAAACAAGGGCCATGGTTTTTTGATAACCAGCTGGTTATCTCTAGGAGATGGACTCCAGAGTCTGATATTAGAAGGGCTGCCTTGACTACGGTGCCCATCTGGATCACCATGCCGGAAGTGGGTCAACACTGGACGTAGAGGGCGATCTCCATCATCGCTTGTGGTGTAGGTACGCCGAAAGTTATCGACTTCCTCACCAGGGGCAAGTTTGCTGGGGTGGCTCACGTCTGTGTTGAGGTCAAGGCGGACAGTAAGCTACCTTCTGTTAATTTTCCATACCTACATAATCTAGATAAATATCGTTGGCATGAGAAAGTCTAAATATACTTGTAGAGGAAACCAATTAAAACTAATGATGTCAAAGAAACTGGAGGCATTGCATTTGACATTAATTAGGGATATTTTGGTATTGAGAATATTCTTCTACTGATATAGAAAATACAATATCGTTCTAATTAAGACAATAAGTTAGCCACATTCATGCTCTACCACTTGCACTGGGCAGACCTAGTACTACATTATATCACATTTAATACATTCATCCTTATGCTCTATAAATCACATTCTAGTGTCTCCTATAAATGTAGGTGCCTGCATGGACAAACTCTGACTATTATTCTGGTTAAGCAATGTAAGCGCCTACATGGCCAATCTGGCATAGGTGGGGTAAGTTAGATAAAACAAATAGAGAAATATTTGGTGGTCCTTGTATAGTAAATGTTATCATCGAATATTAATCTTAGACATGGTTTCATGAAAAAAGAAGACTGTATTACTAGAAAAAAATCACATACAACTATTATGGATGATATGATAAAATCAATTTTACTCACCTTTTTTTACACCTTCTTCTGTTTGGCTTGTCCTCTACTACTCACTATAGTGGAAAAATAGATATTGTTGAAAATTTATATTCCTTATAAAATGAATTTATGAAAGTGAGTGTTCTATATATAATTAATACTAATACAATTCCATGAAAATTCAAGCTTCTAATTGAATACTAATAGAAACTCTATAGTAAGTGTATTATAAGAAGCTGACCCAAAAAGTTTATTATAAGTATAGGATAATCACCAGGGGAGGTCAAACTAGTAATGTCATTCCTGTAAGATTCTAAACATGCTCACTGTGGCAATGAAACCAGAGGAATATGAACTTAACTTTGAACTAGAATAAGCACAAGAAGTTGCATTGGGTGTCTGGGAAGCTTCTAATTTACACCTTTAAAGCATCATACTAGTGTCAGATTCAATTCTTCATCGAACCTATTTAGATACCACCTTCTGCAGATAGTTGATAATATAAATGGTATGTACACTAAGCATTCTTTGTCCTAAGAAACAAAAAAAGGATTTTTTTTGTGACATCACAACAATATTCGATATTGATGTGGGATCCTGGCAGGGATCCTTTATGAAAATCTAAACTTTAAAATCAACATGAAGTATAGCCTCATAGTTCAAATTCATGCCCTATAAATAGAGGTTACATGTAGGACTCAATTATATCAATGTACCATGGTGCACATTTGTTTCAAAATGACTAAGAAGAGAACTAGGGGTATTGTTGTGTCATACAGACATGTGTACTACTAATATATTCATCATTTATAAGCTGGTACATATGACCACTATATAACATCTGCCAAACCCAATTGGTATATATTCCATATGCACTATAAACTCATCACTTGGTTAACTGGTCATGGGGGCTGAATAAGAAAATAGGCTTTAGGCAAAGATTCTTATGCAGAAATAATAAAAAAGTCCAAGCAACCAAATTTTCATGACATCTAATAAGGTGGTTAGTTTACTTTTTATTTAGTGTCTTTGTTTTTATTTTTTTCTTCTTCAAACATTCTTCTGATACAACAAATTTTTCTGTGGTTGTTTGCTCCTAGATAAGAAAATATTAATTCTCTTATAATAGAACTTATTTGACAGAGAAGGAGAAACAAACCTTCAGTGCTTCCCCATTCAAAAAGAACAAGTCTTCAAGAACTTCTCCTATTAATAAAAGACAAAAATTTCGACAACCAAGTTTTCACTTTTTTCTTTTGGGGCAACATATTTTATATAATAGAACCAATTCAAAAAGTTGAACCTGTAAAAGTATCAAAAGGACATAAAATGATCCAGGAAACAACTCATGTGGAAAATTTATTTCATTACTAGTGTGTTGTCATCATTGAGAACTTCCCAAATGCAACTATTGCAACATTTGTACAAGGGGTAAAGAATCATCTTATGGTGTACATAGATATTTATTCTAGTATTGAAAAAAACTCATCCTGGGAGAAAAAACATTTTCACCATTAGCTTGGATGATGCATCATTCTTGTTCGGTAGTATTATCTTCCCAATGCATTCTAGAGACAATTTGAGAATAAAGTTGCCCAAGATCCCAGTAGCTAGGAAAAGTTTTACCAATAACAAGCTAATAATGTAATTTCCGTCCTCGCATTGTGATTCAAGTGAAATGCTAAATTCTCAACAGTAAGATAATATACATCCAAATTGAGTCCGAAAGGTATTTTATCCCAAAGCATTCAAGTAAAAATAAACGTGAAAAACATAAAACATGTATACTAAGGATCATAGATCTTTCTCAGAGATGACCAATGAGATATTTGATGTAAATATTTGGCACATAATTCAAAAGTTGAATAGAAGAATAAAATCCATATATCTGAGTGAAGATCAAGTCCCTCTTAATTTCATGATGTTAAGTATGCATCCTAATATTATCCACGTCAAGTACAAATCTTAGGACCTACAGTAAGTTTCCTTCCTTATATTTTTGGTTAGTTGTTAAAAATATTATCTTTGGTTAGTTGTTAAAAATATTATCATATGTTAGGATGCCTAATGTGGATAGATTTCGACTATTGAACTGTGTTAAAATATAAGATTGATTGAATAGGAATAGATTGATACAAAGACTGATGGCCTCTCCTTTATATAGAAGGAGGAGAGACGCCCTATTACTTAGGACCCAAGTAATCTAAACTAGACGGGCCGAGATATAAAGGCCCACTAAACTAATTAGCCTATTTAACTAATAGACTAAAATAGACACTTTAACAAACTATAAACAAAATGTTTGGCTTGTAAGGAACACGACGTCTCTAATTTATTTGTGCCCAAATTTTGTGAGATATGATTCCTGCAGACTTCCACTTGAGCCAAACAGACACACAGGCCTGAGGTAATAGAGAGGTTGTTGACACCTCAGTCGACTTTCAATTTTTGGGCATGTATAATATGGGGATTAAATATTGCAAACATGGAATATTTGTATCTGTTATCATATGATACTTTGTTCAAGGTTACTTTTGCAGATTGTTACTTAGGATCAAAAGATGATCCTGTTTCATTGTTTGTTAACTTGAAATGAGTATGAAGTTTAAAGATAGCCCCCTATCCCTCTCCTAATTATCTTTTGTTTTTGGGTCTTTCTTTGATCATTAAAGGTCCTTCACGGTCTTTAAAATGATAAACTACTAGCAAGTTTGAACTGAAATGTTAATGTACACACTTTAGCATCTTTTTTGTTTGTTTCTTTGTTCGACAATACAAAGAGCTTGGGTTGTATAAGCTTAAAAGCACTAGCTTTTATTTCATGATGGAACAATTTTAGTAATGATTTCTATGGCAAAATCATATTCCACTATCACATTCAAGTCTCACTACTTAATGCCACAGAGATCATTATTATGATATCTTTCTAGATATAGGTCTAAATTCCTCACCCAGTAATCATTAGCGTTCACTTATGCCAATCCAGCATGATCCTAACATTTCATTTGAACTAGATTCGTTAGGTAGAGGTGCATTCTTAAATCAATTGCAATTTTCCTCTCTTACTCTTCTGCAATGCTCCTCGTCTTAGTTTGCTACACATCCTTTTTACCTACTTGAATACTTTAACAAATTGAAAGGATATGAGTTCACTTTATTTATATATTCAAGAAACTTTTTTTATATCTGAAAGAAAATCAGCTCTTAGTAGTGCTCTTGTTCTTAATTGTTTCTCTTACATTGACAGGCAATCTGTCTTCTTACCAAATGACATCTCCCTACTACTAGTAAATTGTAATATATAATTACTAGAAAAAATATTATTCTGCTCTACCTCGTTATTTATGGTCAGGCCAGTTTGAAAAAATCTTTTGCTAATGTTTGCATCTCTCTCTTTATGGCAAAATCCAGAAGGCAACCTTGTCTATAGGAAAGCTGTATAATGTGGTGTCATGCATCTGAAACTTCTTTTTGTATAGTGACTACATATTTATTATAATTTTGCACTGTTTGGATTTTATTGAGTCACACCAGACCATTTAGCATATTGTTACCTTCAATGTTTTCCATATATTTTCAATGTGTTGTAGTCCACTGTGCGTGTGGAATCGCCTAGATATGTTTAAGTTATTTCTACCCATTGGCGAAATTAAACTGGGTCCCATATAATTGTTGTTTAAGAAAAATACATTTTTTCTGTTTGCGGTACTTCAATCTAGTGGATGTAAGTTTAGAATTAATTTTGGGGACCTAAATTTTTCCTCAAAAGTTTATGAAGTTTTTGTCGACCAACAAGCTTGTACGGAAGTGTTATAGGTTTCTTTGTTTAGTATACAGTTTTTGGGTTGTGCATACATCATTAGCAGCCTCAGTATATAGTTAAATATTTTGTGTTTGTTTCTTTGTTCATAAGCATAAGGAGATTGGTTTCCGTAATCGTAGTGTTTTAAACATTAACCTTTATTTTATGCTGTCAGTTTGGTAATGATTTCTATTTGCAAAAGTCAATTCCTCATTTCCATTCAATTTTCATCTTGATTCTTGTGGAATCATCATTACAGTATCTTGCAAGATATATGTTTTGAATTTCTCATGTAGTAATCATTAGCACTCAGTTAGGCTAATCCAGCATGATGCTGACATTTTCATTATCAATTCCATTATTTGGGTAGGTGTACATTCTGTAATCCATTGCAAATGTCCTGTCTTATTCTGATGGCTTTCTCCTTTTCTTATTTGCATTGCTCAGCTTATTTACTTATTTAACAAAAGAACATCATATACCTTTTACGTTATAGGTTCAAAGAGTTTGTTGCTCTTAAAAATAACATGGCTCGATTGTTAATTTCCCATCTATATTTGATAAAACATCTATCAACTATGTTTCATCCCTTGCATAACTTGAAGATATGTAAGTAATCGCTAGGCTTTATGCAACTATGTTTCGTCCCTTGCACTGCTTCTTGAAGGAAAGCCGATGCAAATGGATGTTCCTGTAACGCTTATTCTGATAACCATGGTAAGTTTTCAGATTTACAGTGCATATTTAAATTCCCAATAGCCCCATCCATTTCTCTTCTATAGTCCTTTTCTATAACACCTTAAGCATGTGAATTGAAGAACTACCTCTGATATTCTTTGCAGTGTGTTTCAAGTTCATTCCTGAAAGATGTCCTTCCATTGACAACCTTGCTCCATTAAACCTTTGTTTACTGGTGGATACCACTTCTAGATATTAATAACTAACCCAGCCATCTCTGATTCTAGTAGTCAACGCACTCGGCCCTTGAAGGTCCCTCCAAAACCTATTATCCTAAATGACCTCAACCACAACCATATTTTTTTTGCATGTGAATAATGTATGCAATCTCACTGCCGAACTAAACTTTGGCATTGCATTGAGGAACTTCATTGAGCTTGCATCTTTTGGTGACTATAAACTATTCTCTAGAGATCATCGTTCTGAGAAACTACTGTCAACTTCTCCATCCAAATTATTGCAATCAAAAGTTTCTAATCCAAAATTATTCCATGCCTCCTAATAATTTACAGTGAGCATATACCATATAGCAAGGTTCCTCCTACATTACATTGCCTAGTTATCATCTCATTCTCTAATGCCTAGTGCATACCTTAACAAGAATGATTGTAGCTTGGGCTAAACTACATTATTACTTACAAGTTAAATTGGAAATCATTCTCGTGGCAATATATTCTAAGGATATGTTGACTTTGGCTTGATGGGTGTCATCAACACAACCTTCCACTACACTTACATCGACCTGTTTTCCACTGTACCTCCATCACGTGATACTTATTTTGAATCCATATTCTCAAGTTGCATTAGCAATAATGCAATCTGTCAACCAAGGAGAAATAGGTGTATCTCACTAAGGTCCAATATATAGAGAGAGGTAAACTACAAACATGGACCAAAATAAATAATATGCTACAACTAAGACACATTATAAATGACACAAGTTATAACTTATGGAACTCCCTAACACTCCCCCTCAAGCAGGAGGATGAAAAAATATCATGTGGATTAGAGTCTTAAACATACAAATGTAAATAGAATATAGGAGTCAACTAGGAAAGCAAATAATAAACCAACAGCCTACGGCAGTATTCCTGAATCTTTACAGATTAATCACTTCCCCTCAAATAGAAAACTCAAACACGGGTAACATACAAGCTTCTAGATCTAGTTAAAGAGTCCATTTGGAGCAATATTAACAGGCATTAGCAGGGATGTAGTAGACATTATCTCAAACAAGTCTGCGTAGATCAATTCGGAGCCATGACTGCTGCTACGATAGTGCAACTTCAGTAGGTAGGCACCGATAGTGGCCATGGGAACTGATCGTGGCATTTCCTCCCAATCGTGATAATTTGACCCTCAGTAGAGCCCTGATCCCCCATAGGAACCAACATTATGGAATGCAATCCCCTGTAGCTCCGCTAAGGAGTAGTGAAAGTCAGACTAGTAGTCTGTCTGACACCATAGAAAGTGAGTAGGGGTTATTTCACCCAGTTCGGGATTTCCTGGATAGAAAGTACTCTATTCCAGACCCAAGTGCAATTTACTTATCAATTCTGATTTTTGAATTGGCGATCTGCAATAAATCGACACATTCATAGGTTTCATTCATGTTTATTGTATCCATCTATATTTGTAAAGTGTTACATGGAACTTGCCCTTTGTTAATGCAACACTATGCATGAAAATATAGATAGAACCAAGTTGGAGTGGATGGACTTTTTGCATAAAAGGGGCATGGAGAGTTCTCTTTAGATGAAAATGCAATTGAATACTAGATGTCAAACGCCATTTTGTGGCATACTTGCGATGTCCTCACATGTTTAACACTTGATTCGTGTGTAACGTCCAGATTGGAACCCCAACTAAGAAAAAATCCCAACCTCAAACTCCACACACTAGGCCAAGAAGAACATATGAGGAATTCAGAAGGAACATACTTACGTAGAAGCATAAGAATGATAAAAGTCACAAATGTCAAGCTCACCATTCAAAAGTAATGAGAGTTGTTTCCAAAATAGCTTTGGGGTTTTATATATCTAAATAATCTTTCGTGTGAGGCTGCAGTTTAACAAAGGTTTCTTTTGGAAGGGTGGCATCTTCACTCTTACAAAATCCCCCTCTTGCAAGAGCAAGTTTTGCATCATCCAATATGGCATATAAACCACACCTTCTTCAGCAACAAACCATGCCTTTTTCACTCTTATAGCATTTTTGATTCTGTTTACACATACCGTTTATTAAGTTTTCTGGCTATTTATACCTTTCCATCCTCTTATTTGCTAACACGTTCTCACAATTATTTGGATAACAAATTAATATTTATTTTGTATAGTGTCCAAAGCAGCCGAACAATACAAATTGCAAGTATTATGTGCTGAAATATATGAAAGACATCTTTGATGCGAGAAATAGAAATATTCCTTAATGTGTATGCTACTTAACATTATATTCTTTTAATTTGTTCAAATTTCTAAATAAATTGAAAATATCACAATATGTTGATATATTTGTCATATTATTGCAGTATTATTCGAAGTATATTGGTCGTTGCTTCAACCAAGAAGAAATCGATGAGGTCCGAAACGAGTGGGCGACATGTGTTCTTGAGCACACATAAGATTATGTGACATGTGGGGGAGACATTTGTTCTTTACCATAGACCAATGTGTGAAACTTTTTTAGTTAGTTTTCAGTTCGATTGTAGAGTGGATACTCAGTAATTTGTATTATTGAATCGTTGTATGGATGATTTAATATTAATTAAATTTAGTACGAGTATCTTTTAAGGTTTGATGGAAATTTTGTTCAATTATGTGTTTGTTTGTGAAATGAAAACGTATAATTTCATATTTATTATAATTTATTAATAATATGGTTAATTTGATCAATACAATTGGTGCGATATATGACCTTTCAAACTCTAATCAAAGCCAATAGTTAATAATATGTTGTAAAATGTATAATTCTACAACAAACAACACATGTTGTGTTATCCACACCTATTACAACAGGTTTGTCAGGAAAAAACACACCTATTACAACAGGTGTTTCTAGTGAACTACAACATGCATAACATGTTGTATAAATTGTGTATATTACAACAGACACGCACCATGTTGTCTAAACAATCTTACTACAATGGTTAAATGTATGGAAAGACAACATACTCCAACTGTTGTATAAATATGTATATTACAACAGGTTCACTGCATGTTGTAATAGACCTACCTATTACAATGGGTGTGTTTAGTGAAAGACAACATGCTTCAACTGTTGTATAATATATATTACAATGGGTGAACCGCATGTTGTAAAAAATACCCCTATTACAATGGGTGTGTTTTGCAAAAGACAACGTCGTTCAACTATTGTATAATATATATTACAACAGGTGCACCACATGTTGTGTAAAATACCCATATTAGAACAAGCCATTCCTTACAAGACAACATGTTTCAACTGTTGTATAAAATACATCTATTACAACATGTGATCACATGTTGTGTAAAGCACCCCCCCATAAGACCACATGATCTAATACAACGGTTAACACCTATTGTAAATTGAGAAAAGGAACTGTTGTAAAAAGAATTTTCTGTAGTAGTGGCACCACGCTAGGGTGTGCCCACACTTGGTTGATCAAGCTTTTCACGTGTGTCGTATTTGGAAGGCATCTAAAACTTTAATATTTAAAGAGGGTTTTGGTTTTATAGGTACAAATACATATCCAATCACCACAATATATAGTACATATCATATACATGCTATATCCCATAGAAAACATGTGAAATGATAAAAGCAATGATTATAGCCATCCTAATGTGATTCCTCGAGCCAAGAGAAATCATAGTCATCTAGGTCTACATTACATGCAACCTGTCCATGATGAAGTGATATAGCCATCCGAGATGATCAACTCATCACATGAATGACCTGCTCGTCCTGGCCGGTCGTCTGGGTGCCACCAGCCGATCGGTTGGCTCCTCCAACTGATCGGTTTGCTTGGTCATCATGCATCTCCTCATGGTCGCCACCCGATCGTCTCGCTCCTCGAACCGGTTGTTTGGATCGTTAACTGGTCGGTTCACTCATTGAACTGATCGTTTCAGTCATCGTCAGGTTGACTGTCGTTCTTTGACATAACAGGAAATAAAAGATCTATCCTATTTACATTTGTAAAGGGAAACCCCGAGTTACATTCGGGGGGAGCAAAGGTAGGAAAGAAATCTCAAGTTATCTTGAGTTACATCAGGAAAAGGAGATAGGGAATCGGTGTGCAGACCGAGATGCAAGCAACCATATTCAACCAAGCACACATACATAGGGTATATTGGCCATAACCACGCTATACATCCACCACAAAACTCATTTAAGGGTGACGCGTATTGGGTGCATTCATATTACATATCATATATGTATTTTGGAATTTGTGGATTTAGGATTGGACATACATAAAGCCAATTTTATTCGCATCGTATGCAATAAATAAAGGTGACAAACCAAAATTGATCACATCGATAATCCTAAAGTATAGAGCAATTGACATGGCTTTGATACCACTGTTGGGTTTTAGGGGAGACAGAGAAGGCAGCAGAAACAAAAATTTTCTTCTCCCCAAATACAGTATAAAGGAATCACATCAATGTCTATGCAGTAGGAAGGATGGTTTCTAGAGACATACCTTGTCCCGAGGCTTGCTCGACAATGTTACCTCGCGGTTTATGCAGTCTTCTCCTCCGGTATTGGACGGTGTCTGTGCAGCTCCTGGTCTCAGTGGGACTATCGGGAATGACAATTGTCCTCTGAGCGGAAGATGTCTCCCGCCTCTGAAGTAGTCCACACGAACAACCTGGAACTCCAATCTCCTTGTCGTATAAGGAATTGGAAAGAGTCACACCCTCCTATCGGCGTACTAGTCACCGACACACTCTCCTGCAACTAGTTACTTTTCTGCAATTGTCTTTCCCTTGCTGTGCCTCCCTTATCGGGTAGCACTTGCTCGGGCTCTCTCGGTTACCACAACCAGAGAGAACGATAACTTTACAGAGCAACTGGTGTTCTGAGTTATTGTGTTGTCTGAGAAGCCCCCAATACCCCTATATATATAGGAGGGTCATGGGACAGGGTTCTCTACCCCAAGCAATGCGGGATTAAAGAAGGAGTAGAAGGGTTCGAGATTTTCCAAAAAACAACCAACTGCGCCACCTGAACCGATCGGTTCACACCTGAACCGGTCGGTTGGGACACCTGAGCCGATCGTTCCACTTATGAGATGATCGATTCATGGTCCTGGTCCAACTCAAATTGACTTTCATATTTGTTTCCAACTAATTAAATATTAATACTTATCAAAATCGAATTTGTACAAGTGAACAAAATTGTATTTGCAAAATAGTCTTCTGACTTTCCAAACGATCTCGGTCAGTGACACGAATCGACCAGTTCAACTACTGAGCTGATCATTTCATGACACATGAACTGATCAACTCACAACTTGAGCCGACTGGTTCACCAACATGATCCGATCGGTTCATCCCTATGACCCGATCGGTTGGAGCAACAAACTGTGTAAACTAATCAATTGCAGTTTCAATCAATTCGATATTGTAATCAATCAGTCCAACACCATGAACACTATGATACTTGAGCTATCAATTGATTGAGTGTTTAATTTAACTACTAAACTCCTTTAGTAATCAATCTCAACATCTTTTGTGGATAAACTCCTCTTCCAGGTTAAATCCTTTGTGTGTGACCCTACAGGTCCATTTCACATTGGCAGTGAAAGTCCATAACACTTATGACTTCACAAGCAAAGAGTGGTGCCTAGTCACACATCAGTGCTACCCAAGTGAAAATGAAAGTTGGAGAACAACTTTCAATCCTACAATCCGTGAATGGTGTTACAGTGAATGTATAATTCCTTTGTCACTGATATCCCGAACGAACTCGAGGCATGGAACAGTCATCCTATCAACATTCATTCACTTTCTTGATCTTAGAGTAGATTGGAGGAGATATGTATGACATCAATATCACATACTGATTCATACATGCGTGCACGCCTATCTTAATCCTACTCATCAAGTGGCCATGGATATCAAACTCCCTTAGGAGGGACAAATCCCATATCTATCACTCACCCCTCAAAAGCCCCATGTGTCAAAGCCACCCAATCATCACCTTTATATCAACCCATGTTTCAGGACTGCATTTGATGATGCCAAAGTGTACCCAATGACATGTGTTGAGTGTAGTAATTTTAGGTCAAAGAATCACACTCACCACCATCACTGTGAGAACTGACTGTGACTACCACATCATGGTTCCATGTGTCAAACTCATGGTGCGTCTGTCTGGTACGCTTGTTCTCTAACAAGTACCTATGTGTTTGGTTTGATATCTCCATATCATGACTAATGAGATTATATCATCAACCAACACCACAATCTAGTATTGTGTGTCATTGTTGTCTATCTACCTTCCACAATGACATCCAACTAGGGACATGATAAGAATGTACAAACTCTTAGCATCCGTATGATCTCACCGTTCAGGTCCTCAACCTGAAAGCATACATCATCGAGTATTGTCATTCTATAGACATTCATTCTGTTCTATCATTATCTCATATGACTGAACCAGAAAGATTTGGAAGCTTACCTTTGATATTTATCAAATCAATCTTAATGTATCCCACCAATCATCCCATGATTGGCTCTCAGGGCATACATACCAACACAATTATATGAGTCACATTAACATCAAGATTCATAATAATGTTTCAAGAATTTGTACATCAAAATCTTAGGGTTTAGATTCCAATTTAGACCTTAGGGGAGACCATTCATCCATATTCAGTATTTGAGAAACAATTAAGCAACATTCAAGCAACATTCTAGCAACATTTGTGATATCAATCACCAATTTTATAACCATGGTATAGAGATTTGATGAATGATCTAGACTTAGGTATTTCTAGATATTTAGTTACAAGTTATAGTCAACATTGCATTTAAAATTGGATTTCAAGATTAAGTATTAGCATTGTCATAGATTTGATCTATTCAAGATTTAGGTCAAGAAATCCAAATTGGGTGGAAGGGGTTACCTTTCAAACTCTAGATAATCAAATATGATGAAAATTTAGAGGTAGTCATAAATAGGGCATAAAGTTTCAATTTTCAAAGATATGGTGAGTACGAGGTTCATTTCAAAAGTGACAAAAGGGTTGCATAAACAATAGATCATAATGTAGATGTAGTACTGATTTCATTGGTTCTTTCATTGCTAGATTTTGTGATTGAACATGTCCTCCTTTGCAAATCCGACCTCTATTTCTGTCTCCATTTTCATGACTATGGGCTTGGAAGTAGGGGTAAAGGAAGTCATGGTGATTTGGACTCCTCTAGGAATTATTGATGTTGTTTATTTTGCCCACTTGGTCATAGAATCCATGAGTATCTTGTTTTTTATATCCCAAGAATCATCCTTGAGGGCCCTTTTTGGTTCATCCTCATCACCATCAACATTATTGAAAATGGGTCTTTTTTCCTTTGTCCGCATCATTCTCGACTTCTTCTGTAAAAAATTTCTTATTCTCAATTTCCTTTTCTCCATGTCTTTTCTTCTCACTCTTCCTTTTATCAATCTCCCCTTCTCAATCATTATTGGTTCCAAAGTGTCTTGCTTTTTGACTATAGGTTTGTGGGGCCATCTTCAAGATGCATCCATATATGAGTCCTTTAATCACATAGGTCCAGTTAACAATATATTAGAGTATAGGATATTCATCTATATCGTTTCAGAATTCATTTCACAATTTTTGTTCGTTCCCATACTACCCAAAACTAGGGAGAGTGGATATCCACTCAAGATATCTAGAAAAGAAAGAGTCGAAGTGTCACTCTAATTCCAACTAATAGGTGGTCTTTATGGAATCCTTAGAGAGAAGATAAGATAATTGGAAGACTCTCTAGGATCTCAACGGAGAACCTTTGGGTCCAGTTGTGGATCAATTAAGGCCAGATAGAGCAGGGAACCTCAATGACCATGAAGATAGATAGGAGGCTACAATGTCAGAACCCTAAGTTTAGACACCTCCATTTTCACCATTATGGACTTTAAGGTTTCCTGGGTTCAGGTGACTCGAGATATTATTTATTTAATGCATATGAGAGTGTGTATGCTCTGATAGCTATTGTCATAGAACCGTTCTTACTCCAATCCCAATCCCAATCCCACTACCTATAAAGTGGTAAAAGGATTGAAGCACCCATCTCTGAGTGGCCCAAAAGGATCTCACACACTGGCATATATAATAAGAAATAATAACTCATCAAACAAGTGATTTAAAGAACTAACCAACCCAATTAGGAGATTTTGCAGATTTATCCTTATCACCAATGGTAGGGGCATCCAATTAGGACATTTTTCATCAATACACTTTTATATTAATTCCTCCATGAACAAACTAGTCGTACTGAATGATAGTTGTATGTATTTCTTGAAAATCTTGGCTATGTATTTGTGTGAGCTATTGTTCCCTACTGATTAGTCTTCGAATTTTCTATATTATAGTTTGCAACAAACTTGAAAACATAAATGATATTTCCCATTATGATTTCTCGAATGATGATGATGATAATGTTGATAATGTTGATATTGAGTACAAGCAACCTCCTCCTTCAGAGAGTGGAACTTGTACATGTCAATTGACCTCCGACCTCATATGGAGAGAAGGAGCCAACTAACCTTCCCCATCTTTTTGAGGTGATGGAACCACATAAAATATATAAGCATGCTTCTCTATATCAACATAATGGGAACCTTGTAATAAAATTGAATTCTTTGAAATAAACTTGATATTTTGAAAATCACATGTTGACTACATTTTGAACAGAAGTCACGCCAAATACTATACTTTTCAATAAATGTTTTCAATTGTTCAATATCTCTTTTTTTTCAAAGCGTACCGACACATTTGCATTGATTGCGTCTCGATTTACATGGTTTTAGACAAACCAGATGGACCTTTATGGAGATTTACTAGATTGCTTCCACTCTTGATAAACTCTGATGACAAGGATAAATCTACAAAATATCCCAATTGGGTTGGTTAGTTGTTTAAATCTCTTATTTATGAGTTGTTATTTTTTGTTGTATATTTAGTGTCTGAGATCCTTTTGGTCCACTCAGAGACTAGTGCTTCAATCCTTTTACCACTGTCTAGGCAAAGGGATTGGGATTGGGGTAATAATGGTTCTATTATAGTGAGTCTTTTGCAAAATCTTGTGAAAGACACAACAATCTTCCCAAGCAATGACCCTACCATACAATTTTAGAGGTTCAACTTAGCAAGAACTTCTACAAGAAGTTGATGATGGTACAAAGAATTTTACTAGATCCCTCTTCTAGAGGGAACTTTTCTAGTTGTGTGATCTATTGAGGGAACTTTTCTAGTTGTATGAAGATTTGTGCGGCATGGATCTCAAAACTAGTAAAATTGTGGCAGATCTTGACACAGAGGTTTCTTAAAGTAGCCATGGCAGAAGATAGTTCTAAGCTAATGTATATTTTTTGGTCTTTGAATCTAGTTCCACTAAAAATAGAAATTCTAGAAAATTCTTTCTGTGCTTATGAATGGAGGTTCCTTCCACAAAAATAAACATGTTCAAGTTTCAACACTTTTCTAGAAAGTCTATAAACATGTTAATCATTCAACATTAGGGTGTTAAATTCTTTGTGACATCTTGGTGAAAAATTGTCAATCTCAATGTCAGGACAACCAAGTGGGGGGCTTGAAATCCATTCACAATAACCCTAGTCAAGGATACTATAATATGAATTAGAATAGAAGTCATTCGGGGCTATGGAATGGGAATACTACATGTGCATAAATTGCCTAGCAACTCAAGAAAGGACATGCCAACAATCATGCTCGTGGTCCTCAGGGATTCAAACATAACATCAAGAACTAGAATTTTTTTTGGAAAGAATACTAAAATAGGAATTATAATAAAGGATACAAAATTTAAAATCTTAATCAAGGCATGCAGAACCCACATAATCAAGGATAGAACAATTGAAAATTAGCTTAGAAATCATCTACTTCATGATAGGACAAAGTGGATGTTGTCGAAAGGATTCTCCAAGATCATGTGGCTCACAAGAAGTCTATGGACTCTTGTATGGCACAACTCACCACTTCACTCCACCCCTAGAGGTTGCTTTCCTACATAGTAAAAAAAATCCTAACCATTTTGAGTAGTTGAACAAAGTAGCTAAGTGTTATGTACATATATTTCTTAAGATAGTGACGACACCTATCATCGTCGATAATGACTAATGTAAAATATGATTATGTGATCATTCCAGATATGCCAACTCAAATCGCATGAATATATGACAAGGAAGACAATAGTTCAATGAAAGACATGACACATGACACTATGGATACATAGCAGAGCATAGTGGCACCAACCATTCTAGAGTACAAGCCACACACACCCTTAACAAACTGTCTAGAGAAAGTAAGGTTTGACATTAGGTACACAAAGTTTAAGGAGTCGATTAAGAAGCTTCATGCTAACATTCTTTTCTTAGATGGCTTAGTGGAGATATTGTCCTAGTCCAAGTACCTCAAGACACTCCTCACAAGAAAATACACACCTAAGGATGTGAGACAATTAAGTTGGAAAGTTTAAAAATTTATATTGTTATGAATAAAATGTCGAGGAAGCAAAAGGATTTAGTTTCTTTTTAGATTTCTTTCTATTAGTATAATTGATTAGTTGGGCTTAGGTCCATTGTATGTTCTCTTATTTTTGTTTAGCCCATGTAATCCATGACTCCTATATATAGGAAAATCAATTCTATTGTATGACTCATTAAACATAATCCTTCTACATCATATTAGAGTAGTGTCCTAAACTTAATCCTCCATCTGTTTTTCTCCCTTCCCGGTGATGACTGCTACCAAGAAATTCTGATCCGAATGTAGGACTTGATGGAAGTAGAGCAACAAGGAGGCAGTCTATTTTCAGTTTGTAATCATCCACTGATTACACGTTTTATTTCCACTTCGTGATCATCCAGTTTGATCGTTCCTTCTTTTCCGTCATCGCGTCACAGCAGTGGGACTACTTCTCGTCCTCATCGCACAATGAATTAGATAGCGGTTGGAGCGTTCTTTTTCTATTTGTTCTTGATAATTAGATAGAGGCTGGAACGTTCAATTTCCATCACAAAGTAAAATAGTCAAGTTCTTTTTCAATTTCTATCGCAATAGTCGGCTACTAAAAGGAATAAAGAAAGAGAGAAACAAATAAAAAGAGTCTAATCAAAAGTTCACGTGATGATCTATAAAGCTCTACAAAGATAAAAGGGGCAAAGGTTTACTTCTTCCTCTCCATGTAATTCCCCCGATACACATGGTTAAGTGTTTTTCTATAAAATTGAGGATTTTCTATTCATATCCTACCGTGCACTTAATCCTATAACACTTTTTGTTTCCTATTGAGATACATCTCAGTAGTGCCACTCTTTCTATCGAATTTCATACCGGTAGTACTATTTTCTTCTTAATGAGTTTCATTCCAATAGTGCTACTCCTCTTTCTACTGAGTTTTCATTCCGCTAGTGTTTCTGTTCTGTTCTTTGTACCATACTACATTCTAGTACTTTTACTTTCTGTTTGTACTGTGCTATATTCGGATACTTTTCTTTCTGTTTGTACCATACCATCATATCCTGTACCATACTCACCCCATCATGGGTGATGTTGCTAATCGAACTATCGTTACAACCATATGCTGCACATATCTACTACTAAACATAATGATGACAACTTACTTCAATGGATGAATGCGGTCCAAACATTCCTCAAGTCCCGAGATAAATTGAAATTTATTGCCAATCATTCACTAATAGTTCCTGACGATGCATTGGTGACAGAAAACAATCAAGTGCTCTCGTGGCTCTGGGCATGTATGGAGCCTGAGGTGGCGGTCAAGTACAGTGTCACCATAACACCAACACTCTGTGGGAGGAAATGAAAGAGTTCTTCACCCAAGAAGAGAACCGTCTGCACGTGTAAAACATCATGGATAAGATCTTCTCCGAACAACAAGGGGAGCGACCCTTATCCAAGTACTTTGACGCCATGAAGGCTATGACAAACCAACTCAACTTCTTCTCTCTAACAAAGTTTGGTGAAGTCACAAAGGAGTGACATACTCTTCTGACTGGCTGCTTCCTAAATGGACTTCATCCTTGCTTTGCTATAGTCCGACAGATACCCATGGTTGGTGAAATCCTTCCATCTATGGACCATGCATATTCACATTTGTCCCAGTCTGAGATGCTTGCTCCTCACATTTCTCCCATCCTACATCTGAACTTCCACCACTAATGGCTGCAGCGTCTAGGGGCCATGGTCGTGGATGAGGCCAAAACCCAAAGTGCACTTATTATGGCAAGTTAGGCCACACTAAAGATGTCTGTCACTCGAAGCATGGCTATCCAACACATAATGGGAGAGGACATGGAAGGGACTCTGCCCATGTCGCTTAAGCACCTATTCATGTTGGTCAAGCATCTGCCCACGACCTGGTAGTACATTGACCCCACCACATACATGTTCTCATGTCCCAATGCCAAATGAGTAGTATGAACACCTTCTCTAAGCGATACAATATTATGGGGATCATGCCCTTGAAAACATCATGAAAACATCTACACCTGCTGACTGGCGCATTGGTGACCTACCTATGGCCTCTTTTTCAGATAATCTAGCCACTACTCACCAAGATAATTTTGGGGCATATCTGCTTGCCACAAATTCTAGATTTATTGTGGACTTTGGGACAACACAACTTATGACTGTTATTCCTTCACATCCCTCAGTTACTATGGCAGATGTATCAGTAAAATAAGTCCCTCGTTGTGGCACTATTTTTGTTTCTTCTACACTTAAAGTGTATGTTGTCCACTTTCTGCCAAACTTACCACATAATCTCATGTCGGTTGCTAAAATTATTGATTGTCTTTGTTATTTTGTGACATGTAGTCCTTCTGGTTTTATTCTATATGATTGGAGGAACTTGAAGATGATTGGACATGGTATGGATATTGGTGATCTCTATTACTTGTGCACCCCACCACATTGTCTGACGTATGCCTTTCTTGCTTGCACTCCACCGCACTTCATCTCTAACTTGGACATTTACCCTTGGAAAAACTTAAACTATTAGAAAATTCTATTTTTTCTAGTTCATCAATTTTATGTAATGATTGCTAGATAGGGAAACACCATCGTGTGTCCTTCCCCACTCGTACAACTAAACAACAATCCTAAATGTTTGAATTAGTATATAGTGATGTTTGTGGTCCTTTTCAAACTACCAGTTATAAAGGATTCAAATAATTTCTTACAATTATGGATGATGTTTCTATAATGGCGTGGATATACCTCCTTCAAACTCATGATAAAGTTTTTTTCACTGATTTGCATGTTTCTCACCATGACTTATGTGCAATTTTCCACATCAATTAAAATCCTACGCATCTATTACACTCTTAAATTTACACAAAAGGTTGTTTCCTCTTTTTTCCACGACGTTGGGATAATTCATCAATGATCTTGTGCTTATTCTCCACAAAAAATGGCATTGTTGAGCGTAAAAATGGTCATCTTCTTCAAATTACACACTCTCTTCTCATTCATGCTAATGTCCCAAAACAATTCTTGTCGCATGCAATTCTCAATGCGTGTTTTCTCATCAATCTCCAACCTTCTTTGGTTATTTAACAACAAACTCCCTTTATGTAGTCTTTCCACAATCTACACCGTTTTCTTTACCTCCACATGTTTTTGGTTATGTCACCTTCATACATAATTTTGATCCCAAAGCTGACAAACTATCACCCAGAGCTATTCGAACGGTGTTTCTCAGCTACATCTTCCATTAAAAAGGGTACAAGTGTCTTGACCCTACCTCAAGATGAGTTTATATATCTAGAAGTGTCACTTTATACAAAGATGATCTCTTCTTCTCATTATCCTCTTCATCCTTAACTCATTCTGACACAATGGTCTCTCTTCCTGATTCCTTCATCCACTCACATCCACCCTTAACAAAACTTTAAATCGGCACATGGAAAATACATCCTAGGCAAGTCCTTCCCCTTCATCATCAGTTCCAAAGATCAATCTGATCTATCAGTGGCTCTAAGAAAAGGTACATGCTCCTTCACTACCAAGCATCCTATTTCTAACACATGTTGTAAATCCCATCTCTCTACTACAGACCCAATATTTCCAGAACCCTGGACACAACATATATTACAAAAAATCCAATTGATTCCCTGTGACATCTTGATTGGAAATCAGCAATGATGAAGGAGATGAAGACTTTTCATGCCAATCATACATGGTATCTTGTCACACCTCCTCCCAACAAGAACATTGTTGGGTGTTGATGAGTGTTTTCTATCAAGCACCACTTTGATGATTCTATTGAGTGTCTCAAGGCAAGGCTAGTTGCCAAAGGATTCAGCCAAACCTTTGGTGTGGATTACTTTAAGACATTTTCTCTAGTCACAAGGATCGCCTCTATTCACATTATGGTATCTTTGGTGGCTCATTTTTATTGACCCCTTTTCAACTTAATATAAAGAATGCCTTTCTTCATGGTGATCTCCTCAAAGAAGTTTACATGCAACAACCTCCCAACTTATTTTCTGAGGGGGAATCTTCTCACAAAGTTTGTCACCTTCAACATTCACTATATGGCCTAACGCAATCCTCAAGGACCAGGTTCAATAATTATGATTGTTCTTGACAAACTTGTCTTCCAGAGATTAGCTACATATCATTCTCTTTTCTTTTCAAAATAATTCAAAGGCCATATCCTTCTTGCTATTTATATTGATGATATAGTGATAATTGGTAATGACAAAGTGGCTATTTCTCAATTGAAACAGTCCTTACAAGAACCCTTCCACACAAAGGACTTAGGCACTCTATGATATTTCCTTAGCATAGAAGTCCTCTTCTCAGCCACATGAATCAACCTGTCTCAGAGATGTTGTGTGTTGGACTTACTTCAGGATACTAGAATGACAAAATCCAAACCTGTCTCCACTCTAATGGACTATCACACCAAGCTCTTACATGAGGGGGAACTCCTTGATGACCCCAAAATGTATCGTTGTCTTGTTAGGAAGCTAATATACTTGACAATAACCTAACTTGACATTACATATGATGTCTGGATAGCAGTCAACATATGAGTGCACCTCTTGAAGCTCATTGGATTAGTGGTTAACACATCCTTTGATATCTCAAAGGTGCTCTAGGAAGAGGACCATTCTACAAATGCCGTAGTACTAAGAGAATTTCTATTTCTAGATATGCATATTGGGTAGGTGATTCTTAGGATCATCGATCCACTTTTGGTTTTTGCATCATGATTGTCACTCACCCTATTATTTGGAAGAGTAAAAAACATGTTGTTGTGGCTCGCTCCAGCACCGAGGATGAATATTGAGCTATGGCCCAATAATGTTGTCACCTACATTGGGTCCAGTCCATTTTGACTATGTTTGGGATCTCTTTTCATACTCCATCCACTCTATACTGTGATAACTAGACAACTATACACATAGCTAATAATCTCATCTTTCATGAATGCACAAAACACATTGATGTCAATTATAACTTTGTGCAAGAACTTGTTAAAGCTAAAAAAATTATGGCCGCTCATATTCAAATATGGGATAAAATAGCATATATTCTCACCAAACAACTTACTCCTTGTTTATTCAAATAAATGTGTACTATGATGGGAATTCATACTATTTACTCTCCAGCTTGAGGGTGCATGTTAGCATAATTGATTAGTCGGGCTTAGTCTCATTTTATGTTTCCTTATTTTTATTTAGTCCATGTACTCCCTAGATCCTATATAAAGGAGAACCGATTCTTTTGTAGGAATTACCAAACATAATCCTTCTACACTTGCTATGTTGGGTATTGAATGTGAAAAGAGGATCTAGACAATCTTAGGGCTAATATTGCCATCAAACCCTACAACTTGTATAAAAGATTGGGATTCATAGTGTTATTTACTACATGCATTGTCATCAAACTTGTAGATTACTTTATTACCATTCACCTTGGGATAATAGCGGATGTTCCCATTGGAGTAGGGAATGATTCTTAGGTTCCATGTGATATTGTAATCATGGACACTAAGGAAGATCTCTGGTACCCCCTTATCTTCAACCACCCATTCTTAGCCTTAGTTAGGGAAGGTATTGATGTTGAGTAAGGGACTTTAGTTTTGAGTCTAGGAAAAAATAATTAATTCAAAGTTTTTGACAACTTTAAGGGTACAAGTATTCACGAGGACTTCTTACTTGACTATATAGAAAATATCTCACAACTTATATAAGAAACTCCATTTTAGAAGAACCCAATAGATCACTCTTTTTAGCCTAAAACATATGGGTTAATTGATTAACATGTAGGACAATGCTTATTCCACCTTCATATAGTTGAGGAAGACCAAGAGGATGTATTTGTAGAGAAACATTTGTTTCTATTGTTGAAGAGAGAGTCAAATCTCCTTAAGAACCTAAGATGAAAACTGAGCCATGATATCTGAAGTATGTTTTCCTTAATGAGATGTAGGTTTTTCAAAGGAAAGTTAATATTGATCATATAACTAAACATGAAGAAAATATTTTGATAGATCTAAGGAAAAGGAAGAAAGACTAAAGGTTACAAAATGACTTATTTATTGCACTTTTCCTGGATAAGATTCCCATGGTGGAGTATTATATGCCCTTCATGGATCCTCCCTATTGATTCAATCCAAATATTAAAGAGACTGTCTGACTTGAAGTCATAATTTTTTTTATTGCTTGAATCATCTATCATCTCAACTCCCCAATGGCGAGTTAGGTGTAGGTTGTTCCAAAAAAGGGAGGCACCTCTATAGTGCTCAATGAAAAGAATGAGTTTCTTCCTACATGAATGATCACTAGATGAAGGATGCACATTGACCACAAGAATTTGAACAAAGCAACACGCAAGGATGACTTCCCTCTACCCTTTCTTGATTGGGTGTTAAAGAAACTCACACACTAAGAATACTAATGTTATGTAGATGGATATTCTACCTACTACTAGATTCACGCACATCCACATGAAATAGGAAACAACATTTAATTCTCATTCAAGTTCTATACTTTCAGTAGGATGCATGATGGGTTATGCAATGCACCAACCACCTCTCAATGGTGCACGTCATCGATCTTCTGTATCTTGATAGAAACTATCATGAAGAACATTACAGATGAATATAATCCATTCAGATTCGTATGACACATGTTTGTGTCATGTATCTCTAGTTCTCAAAAGATAGGAAGAAGAACATATGATGCTCAAATGAGAAAAATAACACTTCATGGTTAAGGTGGGCATAGTCTTTGTACACCATGTCATCACTATAGGGATAGAGGTAGATAGCATGAATATTGAAGTTAGAGAAAGGATCACTCCTCCATCCATGATTAGAGAATTCTTGGCCTTCCTAAGACATGCATGGTTATATGTAAGATTCATTAAGGACTTCACCAAATTTCTAAACTATTGGCCATCCTTCTTTTAACGAAGACAAAATTTCTTTCTTATGAAAGATTCATGAAAAATATTCAATGTTCTAAATGAGGCTCTTACCATAGAGATCATCTGTGATGATAGTAACTATGTGATGGGAGCTTTGCTAGGACAATGCAGTGATAAGAAGAACCTTGTGACCTATACTTTGTTAAGGCATATGATAAAAGCTCAAATGAACTATGCCATGACTAAAAAGAACTACTTACCATTGTCTACGCCTTAGAGAAACTTAGAGGACATCTTGTAGGATCACAAGTTATCATGTATATAAACAATGATGACATATGTATCTTTTGACCAAGAAGGACACAAAGGCTAGATTGATCCAGTTGGTTCTTCTTCTACAAGAAATTTATCTATAAATCATGATAAGAAAGAACGTGAAAGTGTGTTGGATGATCAATCGAGCCATCTATACATCATCAAAACTAATGCAATTTCCATAAATTACTTTCTCCCAGATGATCATTGTTGAAGGCTCCATTGCCACTCTTTGGTATGCTGAGTTTGACAATTACCTTGTTGCAAATATCCTACATTCAGAGTGCATATCCAATGCCATTCATGCATGATGTTAGCCATTATTTCTAGGACAATTTATACCTTTTTAATAATTTTTCAGATTCCCTATCACCATTGCTTTCCGGAGGAGGAGGCACCTATGATTATTGAGAATGTCATCTAGACCATCTGGGAGGCCACATGAGGTCTACAAAGACCACACTAAAGAGTCTACAATTTGGATTTTTTTGGATGAAAATATTCCAGGATGCCTATAAACTTATATCTTTATGCAATTTATGCCATAAGATGGTAGCACTAAAACATGGATGAAATTCAATTGATTTTGTGATAAGAAGTCCAAAACATTTTATGTCTTGGGTGTGGACTACATGGGTCCATTCCCCTCTTCATGTGGCTTCTTACATATGAGTATTTGTGAATGATGCCTACGAGTGTGTAGAAGCTATTCCAACCACCTCCAGTGATTTAAAGACTTTCATCAAGTTCTTTAAATGGATCATATTTCCATTCTTTGTAGTACCTCACATAGGTAAATAAGATGGGCCCCCCATTTTCAGGAGTGTGATTTTGAAGCCTTACTAAATAAATACAATCTTCATCACTAAGTTGCCTATCCATATCTCCCAAAAACGAGTGGGTAGGTGAATGTCAAAGGAAAATCAAGGATGTTCTACAAAAGAGAGTTAGTCATACGAGAAAATAATGGATATATAAGCTCAATGATTTTTGTGGGCCAATATGAAGGAATTCAAGATTCCCATATGAACCACACTAGTTTGATTATTGACATGCGATCTTGCCATCTTCCTATGAAACTAAAATAAAAGGCTTGGTGGTTGATAAAAAAACTAAATCTCAACATGATTGCTACAAGAAGTAAAAGACTTTTACATCTTCAAGAATTAGGGGATATTAAAGTGACCACATATGAGTGTGAATGGATGTACACAGAGAGGACAATGATGTCTCATGATATCCACTTGAAGAGAAAGTACATGCATATTGGGTGTTAGTTGATGTTGTACAACTCTTGACTTAAGCTTCCAGGCAAGATTTTCTCACACTCATCCCATCCATATATTGGGAAGCATGCCTATCTGCATGTTGCACACTCTTGTGTTGTGGACTGAGAATGGGGGAATTCATAGTGAATGGTGGGAACCTTAAGGGACGCTATATAATGGCCGACTTAAATTTAGAACATCTACCTCCTATTGCTACTTTGAGTATTCCCTTGATAGATGTAGATACATATGTCAAGCCAATGATATTAAATAAGGCATATGTTGGGAGGCAACTGGTTAGTTATTTGTTTCTTAGATTTAGAAGTTTTGTTTATTTGGTTCATTCACATTGCATTGCATTAATTTGTTCCTAACATTGTACTTTAGATACCAATACATATTTATCCTTATTGCGGGCAAATATTTCTAGAGTTTTGTTTTAGACTCACTAATGGGTTCCTCGTCAATCACTTGGACTGCACAACTAACTAACTGGGCATAAAGCACCTTCATAGTGATCACAAAAGTGGTTAACCAATTCAAATAGATTATTATTCAACCCATTCAACTATAGAAGCATGCTACCCCTTTCAAACTAGTCGGGTGACTCCATCCATGAGTTAGTTAGATGAAAATATACCCACTACAATAGAAAATCCATAGGAGATTTGAAACACAATAAACTGGTCAATTTACCTACCAAGAAGTTAGTTTGTATGTTGACAAGAGAGAGCTTCACTATTCTAATCAGACGATTGGTCCCACAAATCAATTTGATGGTATGATATAACCGATTCCATAAAGTTTTCTTAGTTGACAAATCAATCAAATGGTTATCCAATCTATTAATTTTCATGTAGAAGCCTAGTTCTACACCAAGATCCAATTGACTGATCTGCTGCACAAGGTGATCGATTGGCCATCTAAGCAAATTACACCAACTTAAATCTAAGGGGTTAATTATTATCCCCTTTCTTCCTCATTCACATTTTCTCAAAAAAAAAGACACACAGAAAGAGAGAAATTGATGCCACCCCATTGTGCCAATTGTCATGGAGTCCATATTTGGAAAAAAGAGAGATTCCCCCACTATGAGTCGAGCAATCGTAGGATACTAATTGACTTACTAGAACCCGCTCCTATAACTACTACCATGATATTTATATTCTCCTACTTTCCCACCTAAAGTTTGGAGGGGATACTGATCGGCCTAAATCGAGCGTCCGAAAAGGAACGCGGGACAAAGGAAGGAATCAAGCTTTAAATTTATAACCCGAAACCTTCTAGGCCCCCGCAACTTAATTACGGGGTCGAAGTAGATATACGGGGTCGAACACAGGGACGTGGTGACGTTTAGGACGCCACATATTTCTGTTCTTGAGTCAGATAAGCCAAAACGATAGTCGATAAAAGAAAATTGCTAGAACTAGTCTAGCAGGTTGTCACAATTTAAAATAAGGAAAAGAAAAGAAAACAAAAGCAAAACAAGACAGAGCACGAGGTTCTACTAACTAGAGAAAGAGAGTTCTTGGCTATGTAACCACAAAAGGGGCAGTCTATGCACTCGTTCTCGGGCGTAGACAACCCTCGAACACCCAAGCAAGCATCTAGCACGCACAGCAGCATCTGTCCTGTGGGGTCATCCCACTCGCTCTCGCGATGCGTGACTAAAACCATCAATGATATGTCATTAACCCTCTCTCAAGGGATGACATATCAACACCTCAGTATATGCTAAGTTCCCTCTCGGGTCTTAGGATATTATGGGGTGTTAGGAACAGAATACCTTGGATCTTCCTCCTCTCAGGTTCATATCCAAACTATCATCTCTTAGCTATTTCTACAACGGATCTCTCAATACAGGCAGAAATAGAAGTTCAAGCGAGTAAGAGATCAACCAAACTAGCAATCATAACTTGGAAAGAGAAAATAGAACATGCAACATACTAGATCTGATATGAATCTACTTGCTTAAGACAAAAGTATATAAACATGCCCAGATCGGGCTGCATAGCCAAGAAGGAGCTAACTCGCCATAGACAAGCATAGTTGGCACCGAACGAAGTTGGACAAACATCGTTTGTACAAGAAACAAAGGAATGCAGTAGAATGAAAGAGAAGAGGGAAGAGATATAGCCCGTAGAGGAGAGGTGGCTGTCGCTCCTTGGCCTCTGTGTAGGCCGGATCTCACCTCTGGGGTCTTCTCTTTGTCCCTCTGGACTCCTCGGTTCTCTCTCTCTAGACCGTATTAGGCAGCGGCCGTATCGGTCGGCGGGCGTATCGGTCGGCGGGCGTATCTTTGGCAAATCATCCTCAGGGTACCTTTCATTATATGAATCTGAATTTGAAGGTCCTGGGATGTCGACACAGGATGAGATGGAGGGGATACGTTGAATGACTTGGGTGGGATCCATTTCTCCTCCCTCCATCTCTGAACTTGAGGTTGGATGCTCAGATAGATCATCATGTACAGTCCTAGTCATCCAATCATCTTCTGAATAAGAAGTATCCCCTGAAGAATTTGTTTGTGGTTCTACCACCCCAAGCTTATCACTTGGCATGGAGTCAGGGCTATCTTCATGCTCAGCAGCCATGTTGTAGTGCACCGTCCATCCTGCCCCCTTGACGTCCATCCTACCTTGTAAAGGTATGGTGGCGAACGATGGCTCGTGCTGCTCCAACTCGTCTTCATTACTATACTCACTGATCCATGTCGAGCAGCTGTCATCGTCGTCGTCGTAGAACAAATTGTTCCAAACCATGGTTGATGTACTGCTCAAAGCGAAGTGACAAGTCTCAATATGAGAAATGTCACTCTGGTCTAGTTCAATATCTGACTCTTGTTCCTCAAACCAACCTTCTGGCTGTGAGGAAACTTGGCTTTTAGAGTCTTCATCATCGTCATCATAGACCCATTCATGCCTATGACTCATATCTTCCATTGGTTCATCAGCTGGGTCATCTGGATAGAATGAAGGGCTTCCCCAAGTGGGTTGGTCTTCACAGAAAAATCCTAGTGAATCCATTTGATGGTCTGAATAGGATGGTGAGATATACTCCGATTCAGATCCAATGGAATGGCCTTGATGACTAACGTCTTCATTATCCCGTGATGGCATTTGTAATTGGATTGTAACCAAATCAATGAGCTCTTGGAGCCTCCTGCGTTGTTCAACATCTTTATCATGAAGTTGTTGTACTTGAGCAGCAATGCTTTCGAGACCCGTCGATTCTGCCATGCACATCGGTTGCTGACCTGCTATACCAAACTGACGTGCTTGAATGAATCCTCGCTCAACAGTTTGAACTAGACTTCTACAGCAGTCTGCAGCCTCGGTGCCTACTTTGAGGAGACGATCCTGCTCTTCTAGCAGTTGTTGCTTGGGATCGACATCTTCTTGGAGATGAGGGACTAGGGAGGTGAGCGCCTTGCCACTCTCTCCAGCTAACTCCACTGCCTTAATCAGTTCTTGATCCCATGCTAGCACGGGAGTCGATGGTTGACTGGCAGTCTCCTTTGTTGTAATTTCAACATATGATGATGGTGGAGGTGAGTATAACTCGACTAGTTGTATAGCACGACCTTCAATTATTTGCCAGCAGTCAGAACTACGAAAAAACTCGGGAGGACAGGTGGACAAGATGACTTGTCTTGCGGAAGCAAGGTCCATGGATGAAAAAAAAAGGTATGAGAAAAAGAAAAGTGATTTAGTATATATGAACAAGTATGTGTAAAGCAAGAGGAAAACTATGCATGTATATACAGACTTATAGTGACAGAACAAAAATCTACTAGGCGTGTAAACGTGGAAAACCACGTCCCCGGCAACGGTGCCAAAAGTTGATCAGCCTAAATCGAGCGTCCGAAAAGGAACGCGGGACAAAGGAAGGAATCAAGCTTTAAATTTATAACCCGAAACCTTCTAGGCCCCCGCAACTTAATTACGGGGTCGAAGTAGATATACGGGGTCGAACACAGGGACGTGGTGACGTTTAGGACGCCACAGATTTCTGTTCTTGAGTCAAATAAGCCAAAACGATAGTCGATAAAAGAAAATTGCTAGAACTAGTCTAGCAGGTTGTCACAATTTAAAATAAGGAAAAGAAAAGAAAACAAAAGCAAAACAAGACAGAGCACGAGGTTCTACTAACTAGAGAAAGATAGTTCTTGGCTATGTAACCACAAAAGGGGCAGTCTATGCACTCGTTCTCAGGCATAGACAACCCTCGAACACCCAAGCAAGCATCTAGCACGCACAGCAGCATCTGTCCTGTGGGGTCATCCCACTCGCTCTCGCGATGCGTGACTAAAACCATCAACGATATGTCATTAACCCTCTCTCAAGGGATGACATATCAACACCTCAGTATATGCTAAGTTCCCTCTCGGGTCTTAGGATATTATGGGGTGTTAGGAACAGAATACCTTGGATATTCCTCCTCTCAGGTTCAGATCCAAACTATCATCTCTTAGCTATTTCTACAACGGATCTCTCAATACAGGCAGAAATAGCAGTTCAAGCGAGTAAGAGATCAACCAAACTAGCAATCATAACTTGGAAAGAGAAAATAGAACATGCAACATACTAGATCTGATATGAATCTACTTGCTTAAGGCAAAAGTATATAAACATGCCCAGATCGGGCTGCATAGACAAGAAGGAGCTAACTAGCCATAGACAAGCATAGTTAGCACCGAACAAAGATGGACAAACATCATTTGTACAAGAAACAAAGGAATGCAGTAGAATGAAAGAGAAGAGGGAAGAGATATAGCCCGTAGAGGAGAGGTGGCTCTCGCTCCTTGGCCTCTATGTAGGCCGGATCTCGCCCCTAGGGACTTCTCTTTGTCCCTCTGGACTCCTCGGTTCTCTCTCTCTCTAGACCGTATCAGGCAGCGGCCGTATCGGTCGGCGGGCGTATCGGTCGGCGCGGCCGTATCGGGCAACAGCCGTATCAGGCAGCGGCCGTATTGGTCGGAGGGCGTATCGGGCGGCGGGCGTATCGGTCGGTGGGCGTATCGGTCGGCGCGGCCGTATCGGGCGACAGCCGTATGGGGCGACAGCCGTATCGGGCAACGGCCGTATCGGTCGGCACGGCCGTATCGGGTAACAGCCGTATCGGGCAGTAGACTTTTGGGGAACCCGACACACTAGCTCCTTGGTCTAGGAACTAGCTCTTGCAGGGTCCTTCCTCTAGCCCTCGGCTCTCTCCTGCCCCGAAGAAGAATTCTTGTAGGCTGGCAGCTGCTATTTATAGGCAGCGAGTTGATGTAAGTTGTAGCTTTTATTGGTCCATGTGTCCTTCATCCGTGGCTTCAATCTTGAGGAACCAGGTCGGCCAATATGACTGTCACTCGGCAACTGTATCGGGCAACCATATCGGGTAGCCGTATCGGTCGGCGGCCGTATCGGTCGGCGGCCGTATCGGTCGGCGCACCCGTATCGGTCGGCGGCCGTATCGGTCGGCGCGGCCGTATCGGGCAGCCATATCGGGCGTCTTTGTCGGGCGGCCATCTCATCCAGACCATATCAGGTAGCTATATCGGGCACCCGTATCAGGCAGCCATATCGGCCAACTACTGCGATTCTTGTCTTTTCCTGGTCTGGTACTTGAAAGTCCCAAAATTGGCTAGTTTCGGTGCCTACAAATCTAAAACAGGCTAATTAGCTACATTATTGGCTATTTTCACTACATTATCTAATGGAGAGATAGAAAACATAAAACATGAACAAAAGAGTGCATATTGAGACTAAAGTGGCACAAAACTATAGATAAAATGCATAGAAAATATGCGCTAATTTGGGTGTTATCAGATACTCAATCACTTCCCTTCTCAATCGACATCTCCCCTACATACACCTCTTCAAACAATTCTCATATAGAAACCAGTCATCTCCACCATCATCTACCCACACCCAATGTGAGATCTAGTTGATTGACCCAATGAAGTATATCACTCAAATACATCTCCATGTCCTACCTCATCCACTTCTTCAACTAGTCATACAAGAGATACACCAAAACCCACTCCACAATGAATAGGCTGAATCACCTCACCAAGTCGATCATACTACTTTTGTCAACCATTCAATTGATGTTCACTGTCTCTACTTCACCAATTTCCCAATTGACTGATCTACATCTTATATAAACTGAATGGACACTACTGACACTTTGTTTCTCTTATGGATCGCTGAGTTAGTTCTCATAGTTAATCAACTAGCTTATTCAACCAATCGATCCAACTACTTAGTTGGTCATTTGACACATCTCAACATTTGTGTTTGTCTACCACTTTTTCCAAATTTAATACCATGGCAGCTAAGTAGAGGGGGGGGGGTCTCTATGGAAGTCTCTACAACATGAAATATGTTGTAGGATGAAGAAGGGCGAAAACAACCAGGATAAGAAGAAAACTCTCCCTCTACCAACCAACTTTGCTTGCTAGACTGGGCGATAATATAATCCAATAGAGGAAAGCTTCTAATGAATCCCAATTAAAGGAACCTTTATAAGGATATGAATCTTATTAAATGATGCTACAACACCTGACGTTGAATCATGTAACTAAATTATTGATGAGACAGAGCAAGACCAAATTAATTCACAATTTTCTTGAAAGTCATGCCCTATTCTTCCTAGTGAAATACATCACCAAAAAAAACCATCTCTCTTATTCTACCTATGCCATTTATGGTATCAATCATGAGTCAAACCCTTGTACTCCCACTCACATGCATCATTTTACACCTAGACAAACAAATACAAGGCTACAATCACAAATTAGTTGTAAATGCAGAGAAAATGGAGAATTTTGGGGCCTAATTACCCCAATCGACGTGTTATTATGCTACAATAATTAGAAATTCAACAGTTGAGAATAAGATACTCCGTCCCAACCTACTCCATTTTCCATTCCGTGTATGTTCTATCTATGTGGAAGTAACTCTAGAGTTCTTGATTGTGTACACAAGGTAGAGGTCTAAATAAAGGGATGATACTACACTTTATAGACTCCTGATGAGGAGAATGAGTTAAAAGACAAGTATCTTGCGACTATCCTCCTATATGTTGATTTTCACTGGATGCACAAGGGTGATGATGACAACCATACCTAATTTAGTGAGAAATAGTCATTGAAGTAAAATTTTGGGCTGATATTTCTTAATAGATGTTTGATTATATGAATGATGCCAAATATTCTTGCATATATAACCTCATGCCGAGTTAAATTCACTATATATGTTCCTAGTTATCTTCTCCTACATCGATCTTTACTTCCTATGGTGTATTCTGAATGAAGAACATTACAACTGGGGCAACAATGTGATTGAGCATCATCATCTCGTGCAAACTTGGAACATGAGCTCATACTTTATGCAAGATGTGTTCTTCATTACTCTACATATGTTGGATACTCCCACATTCGTTTCAAGGCAATGACATATGAGGTTGTCTATGTAACATGAAGAAATTGCAGGAGTTCACTTTTATACCAAAACCTTGGGCACAATAAATTAATTTCCTATTATCAATGATAGTTTGACATGACCACTTTTCCCATGCATTCTTGATTCTCTATGATTAATGTGTCCTACAAACTCACCAACCTTAAAACACATATACAACATTTATTATGATAGCACCCACATATTGAAAATTTTGGAACCACTTTCTAGCAGATCCATTATGTCATAAAGTGAGTTTTCAAATAACATAAATGTTTGTCTTCTAATCCCATACTTCTTGCCTTTATAATTCAATTTATCATCATTGACTCATTTAACAAGTTTGGACTCTTAATTGGTCTTTTGATACATAGTATACCTTGTGTATACAAACCCACATATTGTTTTTGACCGGAGTACTCCTTTGCATCATTTCTACACGTAACTTTATCTTTTTTATCCCAAAATGCTTGTAAATATTTGAGACAATATTATAAGCCTTGTATCCCAAATGGATCTTCTTATCTCCCTATAAAATTCTTGAAAATTGCATGATTAAATTTCCTTTTTAGTCCTATTTCTCCTTGTTTTGGCCCAAAATAACCTTTAATGGGCCTCTCCGGCCTAACCCGGTAGGAGGCAGAGCCGACCCTGGGATAACAATCCAATGGACATCCAGTCGTCCCCAACTTTGGGTTGGTCGATTAGCTGGCTTCTGGGTTGGGGGAATCCCTAACCCCCAATTCTCTCTCGATTCAACATTATTTTGCACGATGTTTCCCCTTTAGCTTCTTTTATGGATCCCACATCATTTGTATTCTTTTTCAACTATCAATCAAACCTTTTTGATAAGTTTCTAGCCACTAAAGGTGGACACTTCCATGAAGCTTCAGCTCCCATTTGTTCCCTAACCCTAGACCCCCACGCCTATATAAGACCTTCTTTGAGTCTGTTTCCCACTAAGAACACAACCCCACCCTTGGTTCTTCCTCTCTGTCCCTATTCCTTTTTCTTCCAAATTAGGACCGATGCCTTTCTACCATTAAAGGAGCTCATAGAGATCCCTCTCTCTATCCTCGGGTTGGTACTCTCTCTCACTCTGTAAATTCTTTCTATGATCATATCTTCTTCATGCGATATCAAAAATGGTCAAACCATCCATTTCGACTGTATGAATGAGCCGGACACTATGGAAATACTTCCAACATATAATTCAAGATACTTTTCTAAACGTTCTTTGCTATTGGACTTTAATGGTGAATTTTAAATCATAGATTATAACTTTATAGTCCTGGCCACATTATAAAGAAATATTGTGGAATTAATATCACATCTGTTGTTCTTATCGTAATCACAAACTTTATAGTACATATTTGAAACTTGATATAGATTATGGGTATCTTGATGTTCCAATGCCTATTTGATCATCTTGGCACATGAGTATGGTATATATCCATTCTTGTTGAAAAGATGTGAGATCTTTCTATTTGTTCTTTTAGAATATGAATGATTCTTATTATGGTCATGTGGAACATGTAGTATGTATCTTATTCATTTGGATACCAAAATTCTTGAACATCAAATCCTGACCATGATTCTTTGACCAGATCTTGACCCTACTCCCTGATCTCTTTCATCTTGAATTTTTCAAATTACTATATTCTTCAAAGGAACGTGTACTATATACTCTTGACCATGTTTGATGTGATGTAATGTATATGTCGATATGTATGACTAGAAAACTTGGCTATATTACTTACATGAGCTACCACGTTCCCTAAAAACTAGTATTTTGAATTGATATAATGTATGTGTCGATATGTATTTGTTTCTTATCAAAATGCCAATTCTTTGAAGACTCTACTCATGACCATTTATCTATTGAAATCTTCTAGAAGATTTGAAGCTACACCAATAAATATGCTAACATCATAGCATAATACTTAATCAGGCTGTAGAATTTTTTTCATAATTAGTTTTTCTCCTTTTATGTTTCTACTTTGTTTCCCAAATGCCATGTAAAAACTTTGGACGTTCATTTTTAATAGTAAGAGATGTTATCTTACTTTTATGTATATGATTATGTGAGATAAATCGGGCCAATCACAGATAGATACTTCAATCCCTTTACCAATGTCTTTGCATTTGAATTGGGTTTGGGGTAAAATGGATCCATGAAAAATTGCTCCATGGATTCCATTTATATGGATGATGATCCTTCTACACTCCCACCTTTCTGTTACACTAAGCGGTAGACATCTAAATGCACAAAATCAGTCACTACTGAGGGGCCACACGATTTTGGCGCAATGGCATCCCAATTGGGTCTCATAGAAGACACGAAGATCCACATGGAGCGGTAGTAGAAGTGCCACGAACATCAACTAAATCATATCCATTTTATGAAAAACACTCGTTGGAATGAGCATTAGCATGAAAATCAGGATCCATATCTACCATATCACAACTTGGGTGGTGTGTATCCTTTAGTGGATTATTCTTAGTGCATGTGCCACTAGGCATTGGAGAAATCTCTGTCAGACCAATGTACTCCACTAAAATGGAATGATTGGCAAGGTGGGAGAAGAAATCTTCATTTCATGTCACTCAGTACCAACAAGAACCACCACGACATTACAAACTGAAGCTACCTTCAGACGACTATCATGGAGGATGGTGTCCCCTCCATTCTTAATTTAGGGTTTTCTTGGGGATGAAAAAAAGTTGTAGTTAGGTGTTGAGGGTGGGTGGTACATACTATACTCCACGCACGCCTATCTAGTTTACGTACTTATGATTTCCTTGCTCAAAAACTACCATGTTTGGCATCATAGTTCATGTTTTGCAAATTTTGCATAATTCATAAATATAGGTGTATGTTTTTTTTCCAACTTATTAGTTTTTTTCAAGACATCATTTAGCCATCGTATATTAATTTCCTTTCTTAGAATTGCATGCATTGCATTAACATTCATCTCATAACACCCCTTAGATGTGGTAAATTATTGTTGTGGCCATTATAATGAAAAATTGACAATGTTTATAACTCATCCCATGTGCTAATAATATTAAATTAATATGCATCTTGATATTGATGAAATTCATGTGAAAATGAAAGAGATCAAATGAAATGTTCCTCTTACTGATTAGATTACATGAAGAATTTTGATTTATCCCCTATCATTGCATTATTTAAATGAATTTATTTTGAACAGTAACCTAATGAACAAAAAATCGATTGAATGATCCAAATGATCCAACCCCTCTTCTTTTCTTCTTAATTTATCTTTTTACCTTCTATCCACCAAAACCAAATAAAAAGAAATAAATATGCGCCAAACCCTAGGTTCAAGGTTGCATACAACCCCTATTGTGTAAGTGTCTTTTTCCATACCCATATCTATTTAATAGGGGCATACCACAAAACACAAAAATATGTATGCACATTAATCAAACTGAAAAATATATTTTGGAAAATAAAATGTACTGTCATGTCGAATAGGGGAGAGGTATGCATGCTCCATTACATATTTTCCCAGAAGTGAGACATGCATACCTCATTATATACCTCAGTTGACTCTATTTTCCATCCTGGGGTGAAATTAACACTACATTGTATCTCTTTTTACACCCTAGTGTTGGATAATGCACACTCTCATGGATAATGTGGTAATTTTCTATTTTTTCATGTAGTTTTGATTAGTGTGTGATGTTTCTGATGTAGATATGAAATTGGCGTTGTGACTTGAGGTCAAAAAAGATGAAAGAGAAAGTTTAATTATGTGATTCCACATGTTTATAATTTTTCAACCATGTTTTATTATCAATTAAAGCATGTTGGGGAGAGGGGCATATATATGGGTTGAATATTAATGGGATTCTGTCTCTAGTTTTGTCTTACTCCAAGATAAGAAACGTTTAAGTTGTGGATCACTTGATGAATGTATATCCATTTCAGTTTATTCCCACAGTCAAATTAAAGCATCCATTTCTAGTGCATTTTATTCTTCATTTCTTATAAAACCAGTTTGTCTCATTTTTTAATATTTGTATATATTTGTATTTAGAAAAGCTCATTTATTGTTTGAAATAAGAAAGACCTTGAACATAGCTTGAAAATTACCCTCCAATCATCATTGAAGTTAAGTTGGATCATCCTCCCTCATATCCAAGCTATTAGGAGGTGATCCATTAATCTAGTCCAAGAGATGACTTCCTGACATGCCCAACTGTTTGATTTGACCTACCAATCAATTGTTTGAGTCATGTTTCAAAAAGTAACATGACAATAGGGTGAATCAATCTACTAGCTTGTCTAGTCAATTAATTCCCTAATTTGAAGAAATAGCCAATAAGCTTGGAACTTTACCCATCGATCGGTTTTTCTATCTAGTTTACCAGTTGGTTACTTGCTTGGGGAACTTAGCTATAGGATAGTCAACTAGTTCATCCACAAATAAACCAATCAAGAGTGTCTTCAAAAGCCTCTCCTAATAAAAGAGTGATTGACTCAAGGGACCATTTATCCATGTGCACAAGGAAAATACTCCCCCATCAAGTAAATAAGTTCATTCAAATGTCTACTTGTTGGTCAGACATGTACTCAACACATTAAGCAACTAACCAATTGACTATGTTTTCCCAGTACATGCCGGTAACACTATAGGTCAACTAATGTGAATATTTTTTGGGTCCGATAATGTAAGTATATATAAAATTTTGACCTAGTTTGTGAGAGCTTACTCCTGATCACCATAAACTCATGTTGTAGAAATTTGGGAGTGAGTGACACATATAAGAAACAACACATCCTTTTTATTTGTCTTGGATCATTTTCACCACTGATTGTAAAGTAGATTTATTAAAATCATGTATGTCCTTATTATTCAATTTACTTTCTTTCCGAGAGCAAGTAGCCTTCTCACTAGAGTGCAGAGATTAGCCCATTTACCTATATGTTGTGATTTCATAATCTTATTTCATACCTATATATAACAATGGATTTATAATTAAGTTAATTTCATGCCTAAATTGCACGTTGATTGATAATCTAATAATATAAATTTGAAAATTGAAACTAGAATACCAATTGATTATAGTTGAGCCCTTGATGAGAACTTCTAAATGACAGTCTCTGGGGTTTTGGGTTCATTATTGGTAGACATGACGATTCAAGTCTATGAGGAAATTTACACTTCAAATTCCCTTGATCCAAAAGGACTAACAATTTTCTAATAAATGACTTTGATTTTTTTTCCCATTCTCAAATTCCATTTGAATAAGAAATGAATGTGAATGAGCAAGAGTAGATAGTGTCATTGAAACCAACATTTACCTTGGTCTTTTCCCACTAACTGATCATCTTTTTGAACTTATTATCTTTTTAATTTCTATTAGATTAATCATACATCAATCAACCTAATTATTATATATTGATCTTAATTCAAACTGGACTAGACTAGAAAGGTTCTTAAACAAGTTTCCTTTGGAACCCAACCTTTAGATATACTGTGATAAGAACTATTCTCCTGGGTGTGAAATTAGTATACATGGTTTACGTAAAATCTAAGGATTTCATTACTATAGAACTTGAAGTTACATTAATATTGCATTACTAGGGCCGACACAAATCCATCTAATTGGGTTGGCAAAAGGTCCATTTAGTTTTTGATGAATGCATATTCATCTTATTTTTAGTTCAATTTTGCACTAATTATCTTTTATTTTTCCTTTATATAGTTTTTCTTACTTTTATGTGAATATGTACAGTTTTGATCAAGTTTATGGGTTTCCATGGTTAATTTAAGTTTCACATCATATGGCACTAGCTTACACAATGATGGACCAACTAACCAACTAGTGGTCCCAAGAAGTTTTTGAGATTTGGAATTGATGAGTCCCTTCATCGACCCATGCTATCATAGACCTAAGATTCAGTTGATCATTGCCCGATGACATGCCAACACCCTCTCCTCAACCACAAGGGTGGGTTTGGTCCCTAGCGTAAATGGTCGTCGACCCACATCACCCATCGATCGTTGGCTGATGGGACATAAACTTAGCAATGACTGACAAAGAGCTATGAACTTCAGCCAACCCTCCCTTTTCCTTTCCATAAACCATGCTCTAATTGTTGTTCCTGAGGCTATCAAACTCCACATAGCCTAAGAATAAAATTGATATCAACCCTTTACCATCAACAACCACTATGGTGTTGTTGTGTGCTTCATTTCACCCTTGAGTTGTCAAGAGTTAGCCACAAAAGTAGTTGGATCCATGATGCCCACATTGTCCTTCAACAACTACTTCTTATCTGAAGTTCGAGAGCCTAGGAATAGAAGGATCAATGAAGAATGATATTGTTTGAAGTGTGCCTTTGATTAGGAAAATCCATTACATCAAGTTGAAGGGATGTTGTTGTTCACACCAATTCACATCTTCCATATGATTGAAGATGATGACTAATCCTTCCTACTCCGTTCCTCATTCTAATCTCTCATGAAGAGAAAATAGTCACATTTACCAGGGTGTAGGGACTAACCGCACTACTCATACTTGCAAGTACATTTTTGATGTTCCATGGCTTGTATAAAACTCTTTAAATTCAATGCTAATCATTCCATTGCATGTTTAGTGCCTTGATGTCCCAGTTTGCATATTTTATTAGAATCCTAGCTTGTGAGAGCTTCAATGATTAGGTTTTGAATATCAATTTGTTGGTGATATACTGACGAGAACTTCCAAAGGGATGACTTTGGAGTAGAAGATACGTGATTCTTGAGTAATGCAACATCATGCTCATGAAAATATCTATGCTATTTTACCACTCCTAACAGATGAAATCTTGGTTTCCTTTTGAATTCTTTTATCTAGTTATGTTTGTGATTGGAGAGGTGATGAAAATCGATTCCACCCCAATGACTTCCATCATTAATCTAGACCTAGTTTTAATCCTGAACTTTTACTTTCGCTAGCAATTAGTTTAACTCAATGAAATGAAATCCTAGGTTTAAATATTAGTCATAGTTCAATAGGATGTGATTAGAAAGGTTCTTAAAAAAGTTGTCCCTTGGATTTGATCCTTAATCATACCATGATAAGATCCATACCCTTGTAGGTGGTATTATTGCATGTTGATTTTAAAACAACTAGGGAATATGTTTCTCTAGTGAATTTTTTAGTGCATTGAAACACCGCATAAAATTTTGGCTTCTTTTCTAGGGACAACATAATTGTCTACTAATTTAATGCTATTAAGATTAATTTAGGATCTTACTTTTACCATTGATACTATTTGATATTAACTAGAAATTTATCTTTCTATGCCCATCTAACTTGGTGAAAGATCTTTCCATCCTAGGTACCACAAACTACTGCATGCGATGCTCCACCAACACCATTCGTGCATTATGCTTTGATCTTGAGATTGACCGAACCTTTCACTATAGAAACAAAGAAAACCAAAATAGATTGTCAAGGAAGAAATCATGTGAAAGATGAACCTAGAAATTGTAAAATAAAGGCAGAGGCTTACATAAGAAGCTCTTGCTGATGTTTAGAAGGAAATTCGTATAGCCCAAGCTATTACATAAGAAGTCGAGAGATAGAAGGAGATAAGGGAATTCTCAGTCCCTAAGTCTATTTATGTTTTAAGATCTAGTCCAACCACCTTTTATCAATGTCCTTAAATTAGAAATTAGGACGCATTGGATCACATTGTTGAGAAATACCTTTTTGAGAAAACAAGGAGAAGATTGTCTAGAGCACATTCTAAAATATGTCGACCTATGTGCTATGACTAAGCAAAATAGAGTTGTTGATGATGCTATTAGACTTGATCTTTTCAAATATTCACTTACTGACATAGCAAGGAGTTGGTACAATGCTCTATCAAGTGATCCCAACAACTTTAGAAAAATTTTCTTAAGAAATCCAATCATCCTTTCCTCACATATACCGATAGAGGATAGGTAAATTAGTTTACACAAGTCCCTGGTGATCCTCTAGAAGAAATATGGGAAAGATATAATGAACTTCTCTACAAATGTCCATACCATGGTATCTCTTAAATTAGCTCACCCAATTTTTGTATAGGGGTGTGGACTATGATATCAATAATTTTCTAGACTCCTCATCTAGAGGAAAGATCTGTAGGCAAGGGAGTGTTAGAGATAGTTATAGAAGAAAGTAGTTATGATCTTATGTCTATTGTAGAATATCTAAAGATACTAGAACTCAAGAAACACAGTCTCGTGACATCCTTGAATGCTATGAAAGAAGAAATCGCCACAATGACAACAACAATAGGTCAAGGAAGTGACACAATTCTGTGAAGCATGCAAAGGCATTGATCACTCTACCTTGGTTGTAATATTATTCTCTATGTAGTAATGAACATTTATTTCTCAAGGATACAACAACTAGATGGTAGGTATGAACTCCAATCATAATATTCTTGGCCAAGGGTACTATACTCCTAAAATCCATCCTAGTTTTTAGTAAAAAAATTCTACTCCAGGAGAAAACTCTGAACAACTTTTATAAGACTGAAATCAAGTTTGAGGTCCTCCAGGATTCTAGATGAACCAGCAACCAACTTTTAGAAATCAAGGAAACTTTAGAAGTATGTTCTTGAATAGGAACTACAATCAATACCATCACCTGACGCGAACCCCACAACATGAACAACAACATGGACACAAGTTAATGATCCTTAATCTGATGAGTGCAGTTGCAAAAAATGATGATTGCAAATTAACAAGCTCATTAGAAGGACAATGAATCTCAATTGGCTCATGTTTCAACAAATCTTTGTCTCCTGGTAGGAGCATTTGTAGGACAACCAGAAATAAATCCAATCACTAGGAATAATTGAAGGCTATTGCAACACAATCAGGAAAAGTCTTTATAGATGCATCCACCAAGATCCTTGTGTTTGACACATATGAGGACAACTTTGTAATCATTCAGGACTCAGAAGTACCTAATCCATTGTCAAAAGAAGCACCAACACAAAATGCAGAAGTAGAAGACATTGTGATCATCAAAACATACACAAAGTGGATTCTAAAGAACCATTCATAGTAGAGAGGAGTGCTCTGAGCCAGTTATACCCATCTATAGGCCTCACCCTCAACTTCAATCCCACTTGAGGTAGATGTGGGACGACACTTGATATATTAAGTTGAAGGAGGAAATGAAAAAGCTTAATGTGGATGTTCCCTTCCTAGATGCCCTATCAAAGATACCTACATGGTCAAAGTATCTCAAGATGATCCTCACAAGGAAATAAACAGCTGAGGAACTTTTCAGAGTTTGTATTAATTGGGAAATATTGTAGACTTAATATGTCCATACATTTGATGCATGAACTTTGCGGGCTTGATAGGAATGAAGGACACCGTCAAGGAGAAACCCAAGTAGATCATATAAGAGCATTTTAAACAAGTGTAACTTAGAAGACATAAATAAAGTATCTCAAGGAAACATGAACTTTGGAGATACATGATTTGTAGGCTAGAAATTGACGATATTCTAAGAAGTATGATGTGAAGAAGAAACCATCTCTTTCATGAGAGTGCAGCGAGAATGATCAACTAAAATATCATTATCACCAGAGTGAACAAGAGGATGGAATAAGCACAACAAGCTATGTCATGACGTGTCTCAATGTTGTAACTGATATTCGTCAACTTGCATGAAACTAGTGTCCAACTGGAGTAAAATAAGCATATATAGACAACCTACATGCATATAACACATTGTCACTAGGAAAGAGACACGTCAGTGATGTACTAGAAGCATAAAGCAGCACATAGTCATTGGGAAAGAGATACACCAATGATGCACTACATGCACAATGCATAGTGTGAATGTGGCTCCACAATGATATTTGAGGATGAATGTGTATAATAATGAGAATCTCCATGAAGATCACTATAGCCTGCTATATACATATCATCTCTCATACTCCCTTTCCATATATTCTCTTTTACTCCTCATACTCTCTCTCTTCTACCCCCCCCACAAAAAATACAAAGTGAAAGAGTAGTTGGTGTAAAAAGAGACAATAACCCATACACGTGGAAATTGATGCACACATGAGTGGAGGGGACAAAATTTTCAAAAGAGAGGAAGAATGAAACTAATAGCATGATGCCCCCCTTTTTAGTGCTTTATGAATTAGTATGGGGTCCTTTTTGCTTTACAACATGTCACATAATTAACTGGTAGCAGGAGCCAATGTGCTACGTAACCTGATTAGATAAATTTGAATAGAAAAATAAATGGATTACTATGAGGCCTGAAAAGAAAATTTTCCCATCCCTTAGGTCATGTGTAGATTAATGACTGGACTATTAACTCCTTGGTTAAAATTTCTTCAGAGATGGTGTTACATTGATTGAGCGCATCAATTTCATATTAGAATAATTGTAACATAGACAACCTCACAACCTGGCCAAAGAGGGTGAAGTCACAATAATATGCATTAGGAGATATGTCTACCTGGATGTCATCATTTTTTATGAAGCCATAAAAATTTCACTAGTATGGTGTTGTGGGATTCAACTGTCTCAATGATTTATCCTGACCATCTATGTGACAAGATGCAAGAGAAGGAAAGGGGTATCTATGTGAAAAGCTATGCGAGGAACATATGAAGTGATGATTAGGTTTATCTACATCTGTCACGAAATTGTTCATACCCCAATCCCAATCCTACTGCCTAGAAAGTAGTAAAAGGATTGAAGCACCCATCCCTGAGTGGCCCAATAGGATCTATCACACTGGCATATACAATAATAAATAATATCTCAAAATCTGGATATTTAAAGAACAACTAACCCAATATGGAGATTTATCCGATTTCTTATTTTTCATTAGAGTATGTAGAGTCCGGAAGCGATCTTATTTAATATTCCATTTGTATTTCCTAAAATCAAGAAAATCAAGACACAATCATGCAATTTCATGGTACGCTACCAAAATAAAGCAAAGAAATTTATAACAAAATAGTATACTTGGCAGGACTTGTATTCAAAAGAATAACAAGCAATGTGCAAAACCAACATTTATTCGACAAGTTTTTCAAGCAATTCAACTTTTATTACGAGTTCCCATTAAGTTGTAATTCGAGCATCATGCTTATATATTTTGTGTGACTCTATTACCCAAATGCGATGGGGGAGGTCACTAGGTTCCTTCTCACCATAGGAACATAGGAAGCCAAGGTACAAGTCCCACCTCTCCATGAGGGGTTTGTTGCACTCAATATCAACATTATCAACATTATCAATATCATCATCATTATCAATATACGGGTAGTTATAATGGGCATGCAATTTATATTTTCATGTTTTCCAAAATATAGTATAGAAAAATGGAAGACTAATCATAGGGAACAATAGCTCATCCAAGTAAGTATCCAAGTATACAGTCAAGAGATACATAAAAGTATCATCAATACAATCAAGGATGAGTTATATAATAGTGTACCTTTCACCGAGGATTTCAACTTCAGATCAATATTCGAGTCAATAGGTCAACCCTTCGAGTTAGATCCTAAATCATCGAGATTGGATTAATGGTCAAGATCATAATTTTAAAGAATAATGCTCCACTATTCGAGATTAGGGTTACATTTTCCAATCTCTACCTTAGGGTTAGGTCATCAACAATATTTCCAAATGTCTAACATTTATTCAAGTATCAGGCATGTTTCAAGAAAGGATGACCTACCTAGGTATATTTAGGAACACATGTCAACCCTAATTATGATCATCATCATTCAAAACTCTATATCATTTTCAATATGAAATAGTATCATTGGACTCAAAATTAGATCAGGAAGATTCATGGGTGATACATATGATTAGGGGTTTGCAAGATTAGATTAATCGTCATCACATCAAGAGTAATCCTTATTTCAATGTATATGATTCATATTCTATGTAATGAGTTAAGAATATTGTATCTAACTCTTATTTTATCAAATTCGATTTGGTGTTTCAATATGATCATTAGAATCAAGAACTAGGTTTCCCAAAGATTGAACTAAAATTAGAGTCATTAATTAAAACATTATGAGCAAGAGATCAAAACTAGAGATAAGGATGAGGTTCACAAGGAATTAGACTATGCAAGTATTTTTCTTGCATCCACTAGATTTTTCTGATCAAGATTGACTACTTGTTCATAATATTTGGAGCTAGGGTGTGTTTTCTACAATTAAAAGAGGATCTTGACATTTAAATGAATTTCTAAGCAGAGAGGGGATATAAATACCTTAAATGTGAAAAAGGGTGGCCGTACGATGCATGATGGATGGCCAATATTGAGCCGCATATATGAGGCAACTGGCTTGGTTCACGTTTCGATTCAACACTTTAATTTTTTGGTCCACTGCTTGATTTCTCAGTTTGATCAACAATTCGATGGGCCAATTGGTTTCCCTTCCGAACCAGCAGTTAGCAGGACCCTCCCTCGCGTAGGCTTCAATTAGGTCCAGGAAGTGTGGCGGAGGAGTCTTCTGGTGCTTAGGGAGGTTGGGAATAGGAGGGGCTGATGGTGGCAACAAGAACGCTGCTCGAGTTCAGTTTGGCTACGCAGACTAGATGGGAGCCAAAGGAAGGGGAGAGGAGGAGAGGAGAAGGGATGCTCAAAGGGGCTATGCGGCTACACCGCTTGGAGCAGCAGGAGGTAAGCAAGAGGTGGTTGGGGGTGCTCGAGACTAAGAAAGACCACGAAAACAAGGGTATCTCCTGCAGATTGATGATGGTAATCCATTGCGGGGGTTTTTATAGCATTACGACTATGTTTAGGGCTTGGTCTATCTTTGGTAGCAGCCATGGACTCCGTTGTGAGTGTGAGCAGTAAGGAAGATGTCTTGGTGGCTGATTAGAGCATTATTGGTGGTCAAATTAGAGCTGGATCAATTCGAATTCGTGAGGGGAGCATTTTGGCTCGCTTCAAAACTTGAATGGAGGTCATGGGCGGGAGATCTCACTCTCGGCCTTCATTTACTCCTCCCCGCTGATTGCGGAGTTAGAAGACAAGCCAGAAGCTGTCTGATCTGGCTTGGATCCGCGTGGATTAGATCTATGTGCTGGGAATCACCCCTCCCTTTGCATGTGGATCACTGACATGGAATTTGTCAATAAAAAGGCAAATAGAAGGGGATTTTGAGCACATAATTTCCAAAATTCATAGAAAATAGTAGAAATGTCCAAATGACATGAAATTTGGATCATATCTTCACAAAAATGTGGAAAATATTTTGAAAATGTTTGAGAGCCAAATTATGAAGTTTGATGGGTCAATTTGATTATTTGGACAAAGTGATGATTCATTCTAATTTAAGGTGTGATAATGTGTATAAAAACTACATTGATCACCAGATTTCGTATTTGAGTCTCGAAATTTATTATGTAGCTAAGAAAAATAAATTGGGTCCATGAGTGGACATAAAGAGGGCAAATGATTAATTACTTTATCATTATGCTGAAATCCACTTTGTCACATCCTTCCCTCAAAAAGGAATTTTGTCCCCAAAATTCAAAACATCCTCAAAATCAGAATTGTCCAAATCCAGATCATATCATTAATTATTTAAATATCCACAATTATATAATAAAAATCATGTCCTTAAAGTTAAGGTAATACAATCATCATAATTGGAATTCCATGTTCCATATCATAACCAACTTGGTAGTAACATCAATTCATCATCGAACAATTGAGTATCAAGGTCTATGCATATATTTTCCAAAGTAATCATATGAGTCACAAATATCAAAAGCTTCCTATTGGTCACAAATTTGGACATATCATATTTTAGGTCAAACAAATAGAGTACTTGAATCAAGTATACAAGGTGACTCTCAATCCCAATATCTCAGGGTCCTAGCTTCACCATTGGCCTAGGTGGGGTTATACGTCCATGATTTGAGATTTCATATTTCAACATTTTAAAACAACATCATACTTTCAATATCATCATTTCGAGCTCAAAATCAAAGGGAGGTCCCACCCTAGTCCTAATGAGAGATAAACCCAAAGTCATAAATCGAGAGAGTAAAAAATAGTCATCATTTTGGAAATTTCAAAATTTGGGATTTTAAAGTCAGGGTTTAGATTCCTATTTAGACCTTGGGGGATCACTTATCTATATACAATTTTAAGCAACAATATTCAAGCAATATTCGAGCAACATATCAAGATTTCATTATCATTGTATCCAAGTTTGATGAATGGTCTACACCTAGGTCTATCTAGGAAGTCAACCATAAGCTATAGTCAATATTATCATATATCAAGATCATTATGAAATCAATATTCAAGATCGAGTATCAACCATGGGTTTAACCTATTAGGCTTAGGTTAACCTGTCAAAATAGGGTGGAAGGGAATACCTTTCCAAACTCTAAAGAAATAATAGGATGAAAAATTAGAGGTAGTCGTAATAGGGATGTGACCTAGGTTAGGGGAGTCATGAGTCAACTACCACCTAATCCATCACATTAGTCATTATCCACTGAGCTTATTCAAATATGGAGAATATCAATGATCCAATCATATATATCAAGGTCATAAGATCAAAATTCATGATAATAGGGCAATAATTTCAAGATTTTATAAAGTTAAAGTAATAGTTGCATCCCTTCATTTTATGATCATGGTAGTGATATAAGTTGGAAATCGAGGATTTGAATTTGACATTTAATGAATTAGAGCATAATAGTGCAAAGTCTAGGACCATAACCATCATATCAAAATCGAGATATCAAAAGGCATCAATAGTCAATAGGAAAACTACTTTTTGCATCATAATCTTACATTATGATTTTGTGAGTCATTAACATTAATAATTTGATGGCATAATCATGATGTGTATCAAATTGAGAAAAATAATTTTCTTAACTATGTTTGAGATTTAATTAACAATAGGGAAACATGTATATTAATCAAATCGAGACCTCATCAACAATGAGGTATAAGGTTAAAGTCACCCTTATTTCACCAAATCATAATTTTTACAGTTTACCTCAAACATAGGGAGCATGCAGTCTAATTTTGATTAAATCGGGTTTTTCATGAAGGGCCAAGTATGAGTATTTCATTTCAAAGTTTTCATTGATCAAAATCGAGTTTTCACATTAAGGTCAGATCATGGTATCAAATTTCAAAATTTTAGCGATATTCTTTTTCCCCATGCATAATCTACCCATAATCAAGACATCATGTGGTAAAAGGTCACAAGAAAGGACCACATGAGGGGATGAGAAGACTACCTAATCTTCATCTACATGGGTGGCTTTGGATAGTCCTTAAAGAAGAGATGAGATGCTAGAAGACTCTCTAGGTTTTACAAGAGAACCATTAGGTCCGGTTCTGGATCAACTGAGGCTAGGTAGTGCGGGGGATCTCAACCACCATGAAGATAGATAGGAGAAATTATGCCAGGACCCCGAGCCTAGACACCTCAATTTTCACCATTATGAACTTTAGGGTTTCTTGGGTGTAAGAGACTTGAGAAATTATTTATTTAAAGTATATGGGAGTGTGTAAGCTCTGATACCAACTATCATGGAACTGTTCTTACCCCAATCCCAATCCTACTTCCTAGACAATAGTAAAAGGATTAAAGCACCCATCCCTGAGTCGCCCAATAGGATCTATCACATTGGAATATACAATAATAAATAATAGTTCAAAAATTGGATATTTAAAGAACAACTAACCTAATATGGAGATTTATCCAATTTCTTCTTTGTCATCAGAGTATGTAGAGTGCGGAAGAGATATTATTCAATATTCCATTTGTATTGCCTAAAATCAAGAAAATCAAGACACAATCATGCAATTGCATGGTACACTATCAAAATCAAGCAAAGCAATTTATAAAAAAATAGTATACTTGGGAGGACTTATATTCAAAAGAATAACAAGCAATTTGCAAAACCAACATTTATTCGACAAGTTTTTCAAGCAATTTGACTTTTATTACGAGTTCCCATTATGTTGTAATTTGAGAAGCATGCTTATATATTTTGTATGACTCTATTACCCCAACACGATGGGGAAGGTCACTAGGCTCCTTCTCCCCATAGGAACATAGGAAGCCAATGTACAAGTCCCACCTCTCAATGAGGGGATTGTTGCACTCAATATCAACATTTTCAACATTATCAATATCATCATATTATCAATATACGAGCAGTCATAATGGGCATGCGATTTATGTTTTCATGTTTTCCAAAATATAGTATCGAAAAACAGAAGACAAATCATAGGGAACAGTAGCTCATCCAAGTAAGTAGCCAAGTATACAGTCAAGAGATAAATGAAAGTATCATTAATACAATCAAGGAGGAGTTATATAATAACATACCTTTCACCGAGGATTTCAAGTATAGATCAATATACGAGTCAATAGGTCAACCATTCTGGTCAGATCCTAAATCTTCAAGATTGGATCAAGGGTCATGATCATAGTTTTAAATAATAATGCTTTAGTATTTGAGATTAGGGTTACATTTTCCTATCTCTACCTTAGTGTTAGGTCATCAACAATATTTCCAAATGTTTAAATTGATTCAAGTATCAGGCATGTTTCAAGAAAGGATGACCTACCTAGGTATATTTAGGAACACATGTCAACCCTAATTATTATCATCATCATTCAAATCTCTATATCATTTTCAATATGAAATAGTATCGTTGGACTCAAAATTAGATTAGGGAGATTCATGATGATACATATGATTAGGGGTTTTCAAGATTAGATTAATCATCATCACATCAAGAGTAATCCTTATTTCAATGTATATGATTCATATTCTAGGTAATGAGTTAAGAATATTGTATCTAACTCTTGTTTTGTCAAATTCGATTTGGTGTCTCGATATGATCATTAGAATCAGGAACTAGGTTTCCCAAAGATTGAACTAAAATTAGAGTCATTCTTTAAAAATAATGAGCACGAGATCAAAACTAGGGATAATGATGAGGTTCACAAGGAATTAGACTATGCAAGTATTTTTATTGCATCCATTGGATTTTTCTGATCAAGATTGACTACTTGTTCATATTATTTGGAGCTAGGGTGTGTTTTCTACAATTAAAACAAGATCTTCACATTTAAGTGAATTTCTGAGCAGAGAGGGGATGTAAATACCTTAATTGTGAAAAAGGGTGGTCGTACGATGCATGATGGATGGCCAATATTGAGCCTCATAGATGAGGCAGCTTGCTTGGTTCAGGGTCCGGTTCAACTTTAAGTTGTCGGTCCACTACTTGATTTCTCAGTTTGATCAACGATTCGTTGGGACGGTTGGTTTCCCTTCCGAACAAGCAATTAGTAGGACCCTCCCTGGCGTAGGCTTTTGTGAGGTCCAGGAAGTGTGGCGGAGGAGCCTGCCATTGCTTAGGGAGGTTGGGAGCAGGAGGGGCCAATGGTGGCAGCAAGAACGCCGCTCGAGTTCGGCTTGGCCCCACATACTAGATGGGAGCCAAAGGCAGGGGAGAGCAGGAGAGGAGAAGGGATGCCCAAAGGGGCTATGCGACTACATCACTTGGAGCAGCAGGAGGTAAGAAAGAGGTGGTTGGGGGTGCTGGAGACCAAGAAAGACCATGAAAACAAGGGTATCTCCTGCGGAGTGATGAGGGTAATCCATTGTGGGGTTTTTTATTGCATTAGGACTAGGTTTAGGGATTGGTCTATCTTTGGTGGTAGCCATGGCCTCCGGTGTGAGAGGGGGTGGTGAGGAAGGTGTCTTGGGGGCTGGTCAGAGCATTATTTGTGGTCAAATTGGAGATGGATCAATTTGAATTCATGAGGGGAGCATTTTGGCTCACTTCAAAACTTGAATGGAGGTCATGGGCGGGATATCTCGCTCTCGGCCCTCATTTACTCCTCCCCGCTGAGTGCAGGAGGTAGAAGACAAGCCAGAAGCCATTTGATCTGGCTTGGATCCGTGTGACTCAGATCTAAGGGCTGGGAATCACCCCTCCCTTTGCAAGTGGATCACTGACATGGAATTTGTCAATAAAAAGGCAAATAGAAGGGGATTTTGAGCACATAACTTCCACAATTCATAGAAAATAGTAGAAATGTCTAAATGACATGAAATTTGGAACATATCTTCACAGAAATGTGCCAAATATTTAGAAAAAGCTTGAGAGCCAAATTATGAAGTTTTATGCGTCAATTTGATTATTTTGACAAAGTGATGATTGATTCTAATTTGAGGTGTGATGATGTGTATAAAAACTACATTGATCACCATATTTCGAATTTGAGTCTCAAAATTGATTATGTAGCTAAGAAAAATAAATTGGGGCCATCAGTGGATATAAAGAGGGAAAAAGAGTAATTACTTTATCATTATGCTAAAATCCACTTTGTCACAACATCACACTAGATTTGTAGAGCATCAACCACAATGAAATGACAATCTAAAATAAGAATAAGTCAAAGCATAAGAAAAATAAGTGGATGTAGTGATATGTGTGTTTATGTTACACTTTTTTACTTCTTTGATCTAAAAAAACCATAGAAGGTGTCTACTAAGAACAATAGAGAGGATGAATGTGTAAATCATCGGGGAAGACTAGATAAGATTTGGTTGAAATAAACACAAATGATGGCCAAGATGAAGAACATAGACATATAAGTTATAAAATAGTTAATTTTTATGAAAGAAAAAGACATGACACAAGAATGGAGGCCAGGATGATGTCTGGCGGGTGGCTGAGCTAAGAAGAGATGGTGGTCTCTCCCCGGTGGAGGATCTATCTTTGTCTCCATTTGTTAGTAATTATGTTCTGATATCATGTGGAAAATAAGATGGGAGGCTAATGGGATATTTCTAATTGATTTATGGCACACTCCTCTCCTATATATAGGAAAGGAGGAAAGTACAAAGAAAGAAAAGTTAACCCTGACAAGCTATAAAATTATGCCAATATAACATAACAAACTAAATAATGACAATTTTAACAAAGTTCAAGGATGTTGAGATGACTAAAATGTACTCATTCCTTTTTGTGTTTTATGCAATCAAAAATTCTATTTTTTCCCATGTGATACCATCTCTTTTAATAGATATGGGTTGACATTAGGAGGATCTAAAATATGATTTAAGTCCTATGCCAACTCCTACTCCCCAACATAGCCAAGATGATCTTCAGTACCAAAAGCAATTGTTAGTTCTTTGTTTTGGCCCTAAGAGATGAACTTTCCTTCTTTTCTTTTCTCATAGAGATATATCTCTAATCACAACTAAATTAGATATTCAATGAAAGACAAAAATTATAAAGAAGTTGTGGTTTAAACTTCACTGATTTATGTGCACCTTGCTTTATTGTGGGGTTGGAAATTTCTCCATTTTGGATTGTTCTAGGAGTAATTCGGTCCTCATGTGGGAGTGGGATAGGAGTTGAAATTGTTCCTGATTGATCCTCAAATGGTGATATTTTTTTTTCTTATTTTAGCAGTACAAGGATGATGTGTCATCGTGAACACACAAAATTCACAACGAAAAATTACCTCTAGAGTTTAACCTTTGATGTCTACTCGATCCACTTGTAAACAAGTGAATTGATGTAGTAAAAAGGATATCAATCCTCAGAGATGTGCATGGTGAGTTCAATGAATCAAATTGCAATGAATAGTATTTAAAAGAAGTTTGAGAGAATGATTAATCTAAAGCAAATAAGTAAAATTGATGAAAATGAAAGTTGTTGAATTGAAAGTATAGAAATTAAAGATGCTGGAATTGAAAGGTGTTGAATTTAAAGGAACAAAATTGAAACTAAGCTATCAATAAGATTAAAATGAATACTGTAAAGTGCAGAAGGAATCAACAAATTAGGATTAATACAAATTATATGGAATTTTCGAAAGTTTGGGTTTCATTACCATGCACTCCATAGTTAAATTAGCTACTTTTGAGTTTCCTTTTTAGATGTTTTCATATTAGGAGTAGGGTGATCTATCCTCTTTATAATCAGATATGATGGACTAAACTTTAGATAGATCTGTGGTCCCCAATGTTCTATGGGTCCTTATTCAATCGTACACTGTATTCCCTGCATGGGTCTCTTCGAGGAACACATGAATTTAATCTAATGTTCTAGTTCACAATTGTATGTTTATATCATGATGGATCATAATTTTTATGGAGCATGACTGATTAGATATCATTCCATGTTATTAAATAGAATAGACATCTTTTATATCTTTAAAAGGGCTTATAGTTTTCTAGTATAAGATATGGAGACCATGTGGCTACTCCTGATGTCTCAACAAAGAGGGAAGTACTCAGACATAATGAATGTGGAACAAGGATAGGCTATGAAAAGTTGAATGCCTTTGTGTTTGGAGTCCCCCTCCTTTTATAGGGAGAAAGGAGGGGGAAAACCCTTGAATTAAGGCTTGGTGGTAGCTATGGCCACCTATCTTGGGATGTGAATCAATCAACTCAGGGACATGAGTTGCCAGACTAACGTTACATTGTCGCTTCAGGCTCAAGTCTCTTGGTCAAACATTGACCATAATTATCGACTTTCTAAATTCGAAATAGGATTGTCTTCGGGAAGCGGGAAAGAGAACAGAGGAAATGAGACTCTTGACTAGAGTCCTCTGAACCAATCACTTCATTTGTCGTGCTGGTTTTCCCAATATGAACTCTGACTGGTCAGTGTTTGAGATACAAGTGATTGGAATTCTAGGAATGAGATATGTGGCACTTGAGTCACCCGATTGGATGAATTAGTCAGTCCACTATAGACCAAAATTTGGAGTAGAGTTCTCTAGGCTTTGGGCCTTAGATTGGCTAAACTCAACCTTCTATTCTTCAGGTTTCTGAAGGGAATGAAGTAATCCTGAACATGAGTGGAGGAAGTGATTAAGTGCATGAAGACCTACAAAATCATGCAAAAAAATAAGAATTTTATTAAAAAAAGAAAAATCAAGGAAATTGTAATTAAGTCCTAACAATGAAGGAAAAGAGAGAGAATAGACTAATTAAATGCCCTAGATAATGTGATACAAGGTGATGAATATGCATTCATCAAAATACCCAGAACTTATTTGTTGCTTGTCCCAATCAACATACAATCATAGACACCCACCAATTTATACTAAGACCTTATTCACATCGCTCACATAGAAAAACATTGTTCCTATCACCCTTTCAACGACATGCCCCTGATTTCCTGGAAACATGAAAACAAAATTTCTAACATTCTTCACTCAAATTTTGCTTCACAGTTAGCTTCTTTTCTAAAATTTTCAAAGAATTAGATGTTATATCCCTTCAATTATTAGTACTCCCATATGCTATTACCAAAGTTTCACAAGACTAGGGTTTAAGGATTTGATGGAGTTTTGTAGATTTTCTTGGGCATAAAAATGGAGTGAAGTTAGTATGGAAGGAGGTAGTCTCTCCTCTATTCGACTTATGATTGTTTTAATTCTTTGTTTACAATTACATTGTTCACATGTTTTGGTGTGCTCTTTGGCATGTTTTCTTTGTGGTAGGACCCTATTAAATTTATGAGGGGTATGTAAGAACCGAAAGAGGGGGAAGAAGGGGGGGTGTGCCACCCTGGACTTGGGGTTTGGCATGTTTGCTTTGGTTTTTTATTTTTTTTATTTTGGCAGATGGTGGGTGTAAGAAGGTGGTAGAAGAAGTGTAGAAGAGACTGCTCTTGTGCTTTTCTTGTTTTTTTATAATTTTAGTGTCTTGGGAGTATTATAATATCAGTTTGGACAATTCTAAAACACACAAAAAGCCATAACTTAACAAGTTAAATCCCCATTTCACATAGAGACACATTGTGCTCTGGTTCCTATCTATCCTTTTAAGGCTTGGCAACTCTTATGAGAATAGTGTTAATTGAGGTCTTAGATGATAGGTGCTTTTTAACAAAATTAATGTTATAATAAAGTTGAAAGGGATTCACTTTAACTAAGAGGATACATTTACTACAAGAATATAAACTAATTGGTCAACTAGATAAAGGCCAAATCCATTAAAAAAGAAATCAAACAAAAGAAAACTAACTATTGCAAGCAAACATAAAAGATAAATATGCTAGAAAATGGAAGATAGAGATGGTGGAAATGGATCATATCACCAACCTCCACCCTTAACTTCATTTTTTTCTCAACCTGAGAAAATCTCAAGTCTAAGATCGAGGAAGGAAGATCACTAGGAGTGGAAGCAAGAAGAGGAAGGGAAACTGTCATAATAGTCTCACCCCTAATATTGGGAATCGGGGTTGAGGTAAGCCTGATGGACACATACTACTCACAGAAAGAATGGTTGGGAGAGAAGTGGCTATTATGCACATGCCACTACTCTTGGGAGCGTTCCATACATAAAGGTGGTTCATCAGGTGGCCTTGTCATTGTTGCTCATTCTCCATGCACTGCTGGGAAAGCTCAATGTGGTCCAGTTGTTACTAGATCTCCTAAAAACCATAAGGCCTCTCAGGACCATCATCATCAATAATGTGACTCCTCGTGCAACATAATGGCAGAGGAGGAGGAGGATCACCAGTCTCATCATTGTTGGCCTCCAAGGAGACACTCTGATGATGGGTTGTAGGCTAAAGAACAACACCCTCATCAACAAGGTTCTCATGGAGGAACGTTTGGATCTAAGCAGGGTGGTTCTCCAGCTCGTAAAAGAGTGTCGATGTTGCAAACATAGTGAGGTGAGGAAGCTCAAGATAAACTGTGGTATCCTAGAAGATCTAGGCATATGAACCCTATTGAATGCCAGGAGGATGATGTGGCTTGCCCATAAGTAGATAAGGTTGATCAAATGTTGCATCACCTTTTACTGAATTGTCATGAAGGGTATATGGGTGTAACCTAAAAAGGTGGCGTTGTCGTAACAAAGTGGCCCGGGTGAAGAATGATCTAGTAGTTTTGTTGGTGTGTCTATGCTCAAGGATTGCGCTACCCCAATTGAAGGGCTCACCCTAAAGGAGGAACCTCAATGTATAAAGTTTTATCAAAGTTATAGTCCCTTTTGTGTCAGACCAACTAAAGCTATTGCATTTGAGGATCTTAAGGAGGTATAGTCCATTGGATTATGTATGTTGGAGGCCTTGGGTAGGTAGGGGGTTGGTTGATGAGGTCCACCCAAAATTTTCCAGGATCATACCGGCTATGGAAGATGGTGTGGGAGCACATCATGCACCAGAGAGCCAAGATGGATCTTTGGCATCAAGTAGGAGGGAGGTGATTACCATGGCATTGATCTTCATATTCTAGCCAATGATGTAGATCAAACTAGAGGGGTTCCCTTAGGAGTTTTTGAGTCTCCAAAATGTGGTCATAAATTCCAGGGTGAGCTCACCATAGACGGAACAGACCCGCTAGATCAAGAAAAAGATGTGGCTCCACTGGAAAATTGGGTCAATGAAGTCATTTAAATTCCAAGTCCGTAAGAGAGTCACATTGTGTGCAACAGGGAAGGGTGACTCTAATTATACCATTTTGGAGTATTGATTGAGATGCACGTCATTGACAAACCGGACCCAGTTTCTCAGAATGAGAAGAATGTGTGGAGTGTGTGGGATGACATAGTTGGGGTCTTGATTGGTAGCCTAGTCAGGCTCGTCTTGGGAAATGTAGTCGTCGAAGTCTTAAAGGTTGTTGATCTTCTCCTTGACCATCTCAAGTGAGGATTCTTTGATGGGCTCGTGCATCCAGATCCCAGTGCTTGAGTCATGGCAACAAGGAGGGTAATGGGGATATGGTATTCTAACCAGAGTTTTATCTTTGTAGAGGTGTTTGAATAGTCTTTTCCTGACCTGGTGGTGACTGCCTTCAACTTTTCAGGATGTTAAGGATTGTTCTCGGGTTGGCCAGAAAAAACTCTAGCGGGTGGCTTTATGCTAGCTGCAAGTTGAGCTAGTTGAGATTCAATAGCCTTCTGCTGAGCTTGTTGGTTGGCTATCATAGTTTGCTGAGTTTGCAACATCTTTTCAATGGTTGATAGCTTGTCATCAGAAGATACGGGTCCTGCTTGTTGTCCTTGTTGTTGATTAAGATTATGATACTGAGAGTTGTTTTGATAATTATTGTAGTTCCTATTCTGAAAGTTTCTCATAAAATTTCCTTGATTCCCAAAATAATGTTTTTGATTATACTGAAATCCTGGTGGACCTCTTGGTTGATTGTTTGAACCATATTGATGCGAGTTTACTACTCCAGAGGGGTTTCTATATTGAAAACCTGGGTGATTCCTATTCTGATTCGGATTGTAATAACATTGCCCAGGAATAGTGTTGATAGTATTAAGATTTTCCTTCTGACCATTATCTCCTTGTCTACATACATTGCTCAGTACAACATCATAGAGAACATTGAATGATAAAGTAGAATGATCGGTGCTCTTGCAATGTTCACAGAATAGGGAAGTGGACTTGACCTGTTCCAGTTGTCGAGTGGGTGAACGTCCTCTTCCAATAGCAGCTAGAGATGATTCAATATGGTCTTGCTTGGCAACTAGGACTTTCAAGGTTTCAACAATAGACTTGTACTCAGGAATAGCTTCAGCCATACCTACTTTCAAGACTCCTTTACCTATAGATCTTCCCCAATGGGCTTGATTTTCTGCTCCCAGGGTGACGACTCTCCATGCACTGTCATAACTTTGACGCATGAAATTTCCTCTAGACGAGGAATCTAGAAACCTCTTAATATCATCATCCACACCCCTATAGAAAATTTCAATGAGTTGATTCTTAGGAATTCCGTGGTGTGGACACTTGCGTAGAAGCTCTTTGTACCTATCCCATGCTTCAGCGAGAGTTTCTCCAGGGACTTGGGTGAAATTTGTTATCTGCCCTCTAATTTCATAGGTAAGAGATGGTGGGTAGAATATTTCTATAAACACATTTTGGAGTTGTTTCCATGTGGTGATGGGTATTTCGCTTTGCAATGAATTGTACCAACTGATGGCTCTATCGACAAGGGAATACTTGTAGAGGCGGAGTCGAATGGAATCATCAGTGACTCCATTCTGCTTTGTCATAGCACATAGATCGATGAATCTGAAAAGATGTCCTTGGCTATCCTCTGCTTGTTTTCCATAGAAAGGGTTGTTTTGAAGCAATGGGATACAATGTGCCCTAATCTCAAAATTGGTAGCATTGCTGGGAGGAGGCTGTACTGGATGATGAACATTCGTAGCTTTTGGGATTGAGAACTCTCTGAGATCCTATTGTAGTTCAGCTGCTTGCACTACTGCTTGTGCTGCTAGGATTTCCTACTGAACCGCAGCCCTGGATTCTTGTATGAGTCTCTCTCTTTGTGCATTGATGGCTTGAGCCACCCTACGGGCTACCTCTTCTTCTTGAGCCATCCTTGCTTGATTCTCTCTGATCTGATGATGAAAAGTTATATCTATCTCGGGATCAAAGCTTGATGTGAGTCCGGGGCTGTCCGAACGGTGCATGCACAACGTCTTGGATTGTACCTGAATTTATAAAGATTTCGAAAGTGAGATACACAAAGTAGAGTCAAATTCAAGTAGATGATCGATTGTTTCAAAAGAAAAAGCAAAATCCTAGATTAGTCTTAAAAGAACTAGATTTGACTGACTGATTCTGTTGTCCCCGGCAACGGCGCCAGAATTTGACGTGGTACTTTGAACGCACTAACAAACTCACTCGGGGTTGGAATCCTGAGCTTTTACCAAAACCAAAGTACAATAATACCACCCGCAAGCGGACAAGGCTAATCGCAGTATAGTTAAGGATCGAACCCAAAGGACAACCTTTTTAAGAATCCTTGTCAGTCAAATATGGCTCAAGTAAAACTAATGTTTAGAATGATTGATTGATTCGAGGTTACTTAAACTAATTGCAAGAAAGTAAAAGCTAAATTAAAGTTGGGTTTAGATCAATGATATGGAATCGCTGGGATGGTACCGGGTTTCACCACCACTACACGCGCAAACACATTCATTCATAAACAAACCAAGCAAGAAATATCAATCCAACTGGAGCTACTACAGAACCCCCCGTGAGGGCGTTAGGTTCGCGGAAGCATCATCTTAGTAATCAGATGTCTCATCACCAACCAAATCACTTACTCACAACTCTGAAAATATCCCATTCTATTTCTAGTTTGGGAGTCAACCGCATTAATCGATACGCAAGAAGGTGATAGATCTACAAACTAACATCAACGGTAAACAAGGAGATACAAAATCCAACTAAGGCTTTGGTCCTCCCTGAGGGATGTTTAGACCAAAAAAGTGTCACTATAGGCTAGATGTCTCGTCCCCTCACGGATCATACACTTACGACCTCAAGGAATCCTTTTAGAAGTTCTCGTCAAGGAGTCGAACTAGTAAACCGCCATTCCACCCCATACATAGAAGATTTCACAGCATAGGAAAGAACAAGATGAAAGCAAGTTGATAATCAACTACAAACATACCAACTAACAATGAAATGGGAAGTTATATACATTGCCATGGAGAGTTTAACAAAACAACATGATTTGCATGGGCATCGGGGTTAGTCCCCACACCCCAGAAAAAAGGTACTACTCGCTCATGATGCGAGAAATAAGAAGAATGAGAAAGAGAAAGAAATCTGCCATGAACTTGGCGCAGAAGGTAGTCACAGCTCAGTGAAGAAGATACAACCTCCTACATCATGTCGGAGCAGATCTGGACACGAACAGGAGTTGCCAAGACAGACCGAACAGTCTCCCTTGCTCCGTCTTCCTTCTCTCCTAAGCCTCCTTGGTTGCAGAGCGAGCAGTAGGTGAAATGGAACTGGTGTAAACTGGACTGGATTTGGATCGGAACTGTGTTCGGGCAGCCTGGTGGCATCTGGATCCCCTGCTGAAATAAGGACCCTTGGGGTCCTATTTATAGGCCCAAGACTGCCCCTAAACGGTCTTGGATAGTTTGATTCAAATGGTTTAGTTATAATTTGCCCAAATGGTTTGGAAAGTTACGTACAAGTCTCCAAACCGTTTCATGCATTTACTTTACCAAACGGTCTTCTCATTCTACTTTAGCAAACGGTTTGGAAGATTGCTACTTTTTCATTCAGTCTCTTCATTGCTACTTTTTCATTCGGTCTTGCATTGGTAGCAACAAACGGTCTTTACATTGGGTCACAAACGGTTCTGCTACATACATACAGCTGCTCGTTCTTCACGTAAACAACTAATCCAAACAGTTTTCTAGCTGCGGCCAAACGATCTTCATGGTTTAGAGCAGCAAATCGGTTTACGTGCATGTGACCATTCGGTCTCGTATTGTGCTGCATGTCCATGCGGTCTTATGCAAAACACCAAACGGTCTTGGTGCATGGTTTCCATGCGGTCCCGCAGTCCGGATGCAACCGGTCTCGCGACCGGTGCTACTCAAACAGTCTGGACATTCGGTCATCGCGGCTAAACGGTCTTCGCTGCCAAACGGTCTTGAGACCGCATGGGCTCAAACGGAATTGAGACCGCATGGGCTCAAATGGTCTTGGGACCGCATGGGCTCAAACGGTCTTTGGACCGCATGGGCTCAAACAGTCTTGGGATCGCATGGGCTCAAATGGTCTTGAGACCGCATAGGCTCAAACGGTCTTGGGACCGCATGGTCTCAAACGGTCTTGGGACCGCATGGGTGGAATTGCTTGGTTAGATTTCTTGACCAGCGCCAGAGATGAAGGCGGACCCTGCCTACTTATTAAGCTTTGCCAAAACCTACATTAAATGAACAATGTTTAGTTAAAACCTTGATCATCGAATCAATTAAGTAGTTTTGCACATTATGATTCATATAAGTATTTAATGAGTGAGAAAGTATACATATGGAGTTGAATTTGTTCCAAAGTGATAATTGAATTCCATGATGAATATGCATTCATCATCTTCTCAGGTTGTGGTAACTCAAAAAACTGAAGCAAGTCCTACCCGAGAAAGGGAGGGATAGCAAGGGAGAACAATTATGGGAGAGCAAGTTGGTGCTAGTAAACCAACATGGAGGGGTAACTCGTTCTTGTCTGTTATACTAGAAAAACATGAGTTCTAGGTTTCCCATGTGGACTACTATTAACGCATGGAGCTTTTCCCGCTAGGAGGACAATACCAAGCTTCCCTATGTGGTGATCAACTCAGAGATACTACATATGTTGTTTGAGTGTGACTATAAGAAATGCACATAATAAGATGAGGAGATTGTCCCTGGATTTTGTCTAGGACTAAATATATCCTCGAAACCATTATTTCCATTATATAGTTGTTGACGTGATCTACTATTCGAGTGTGACTATAAGAAAGGAACATAATAAGACAAGGAGATTGTCAATAGACTTTCTCTAGGACTAGGTATATCCTTGAAACTATCATTTCCGTTATATAGTTGTTGACATGATCTATAGTTATAAAGATTATATGACAGCAAATTTTTTGTTTCTACTACCTATTTTGTATCCATATTTCCCTATAGTTGTATCAAGTCCACATTAATTTACTATATTTTGGGATAATCGACATGATCATAGTTTTTGGTTTTCATCATTTATTTATTACATATGATGCAAATGTTAATGTCTGATCAAATACCACCCACAATCCCAAATTAATATATTTGATATATATATGCAATTTACACATGTCACCCTAAAAGCTGGTTTTGATGATGGATGTGTAGCGTTGTTATGTCCAATAATCTTAATTTTTTGAGCATGCTGGTTGTGTGTTTATTCATATTTCATCTCCATCTGTATACCGATCCTCTACCTTATCTTCCAATTGTAAAAATATTATTCTCTCTTACCCTCACTCCCCTCGAATGTAACTCAAGGTTTCCCAATAATCATGTAATATTAGGATAGTTTCAATTCCTATTACCATGAAGAAGACTAGCCTCCCATACTAGAAGATGAATCAATTGGATGAAGGACCTCAGAGGCCGAACTGATTGGTTGGAGGCCCAACTAATCGACAGGAGGATCCAAAATATGGTGGAATGGAAACCAATCAACTAGGGAGACAACCAATCGATCGAGCAGGAGGTGAGTTGATCATTTCAAGGGTTGAACCGAACAACCCAGATTGGTAAGCACAAATCTTCTCAACAACATGTTTCAGCATGAGATGTCTACCCTAGGTTGTGCCAATTCCTCGTAGCTCCAAGGAATTACATTAGAATGTCCATAACAATCACTTCAGTTTTATTGCATGTTTTCATTTGTGGGATATAGCATGTATATGATATGAACTATATGTATGTGGTGATTGGATATGTATATGTATTCATAAATAGAAACTCCCTCAATTACATATTAAGTCTAAGATGCTTCCCATTAGCAACGCACATGAAAAGCATGATTGACAATGCATAGGCATGACAAGTTTGGTGCCCTATCTGTCTCGTGGAAGTGTGATGGTAGTATTGTGGGCCTGCCAAGCAGGGTGCATTAATTGTTATCGTGTTGGCTTGAGGTCAAGCTTAAATAGGTGTCCTCAATTTCTCAATTTGAAATTTGACTATCTTTTGGGAATTGTCTCAAGTGACCATAGGAAATGAGTCTCTCGAATGGAGTGCTCTGAACTAGTCGCTTTGTCTGCAATGACTGTCTTTCCCAATTCAAACTCTATCTAGTCAATGCCTACAGGTCGTGTGACTAGAGTTTTGGAAATGAGAGACGCCGCACTTTAGTCTCTCGAATGGAGGAATATGTCGGTCGACGGATGACCAAAATTTAGAGTAAAGGTCTCTAGGCTTAGGGCCTTATATGGGCTGAAATCAACCTTCTATTCTTTAGGTTTCTCAAGGGAATGAAGTAATCCTGGAATTGAGTTGAGGAAGTGACAAAGTGCATTAAGACCTACAAATAATACAAAAAATAAGGAGAACTTCTATAAAATGAGAAAAATCAAGGAAATTGTAATTAAGACATAAAAATGAAGGAAAAGATATAGAATAGACTAAATAAATACCCTTGACAATGCAATAAAATGTGATGAATGTGTATTATCAAAGGCATAACTAGCGGGTCTCACCAATGGTCATTCAAATTATTTGTCTACCTATCTTTTTGATCCTCATGGATAGTCTGATAACTCAAAAGAGATTTATATTTTTATAAAAAGGAAAAGTCATTCAATATACTAAAATACTTAATAAATTAAATCATCTAATTTTTATAGAGGCAGAAACTTGTTCCATGTTATAGGGTCAATACAAGTGTATTACTCAGTGATAGCCTTTTTTTTGCATTAGTTATGTAGTATGTGGTGAGATTAGTTTAAATCCCTCTACATCTTGCCTCATCATTGTACACCTTTTTTATTATTTTTGTCAAGGTAAAAATGCTCAATAAAGATATTTATATTGTTATTAGAATCAATAAACAAAGGATAAATTTTATATCATTAAATTTGATACAAATTCATACTTGTCTCATATATGTCCTTCCAAAAGGATGTCTTTCAAGACATCACCTAATTTATGTCAAACTTTATATCTGTTGGAACCTTGTTGCATAAATGACCTTGAAATAGTTCTTGAAACCATTAGCATTCTCCCAATATATGTTGGTACCATTAAATTGAATCTCCAACATTTCTCAATTGTCCCTAATCTTCTGTAACCAAAGCATGAGTTTGGCTCCTCTAATATGTAATTAAATACTACTACTAGCAACATTAACACTAGCCTCCTATAGGTGCTTAGGCTTAGAGTGACCCCCCTCTGAGGCCATGTTATAACAACCTATGCAAAATGTATAATATAAAAGTAAGTGAAAGAAACACACACGCATATCATAAATGCCAATAAAAAGATAAGTTAAAAACACATTTAACATTGCAAAATGTAGATTCAAAAACATTCATGTTTTTATGATAATAATTTATCAGTGACACAAATACATGCCTATAGTATTTATTTATTGCTCACAAACTAAAATTCCTTTGGTGTGATCATGTTCCATATAGTATTCAGCAATGCTGTCTTCAAAATTCACACTTGGAAAACCAATTGATAATGGGTTGGAGTCATCATAATTTTTATAGTACTATTGATGTTATGACCCACGTTGAGGTTAGCCAGTAAATACCTCTATTAGCATGAAACACCTTGATTAGTGTTGAGTATATTATTTAATAGCATGGTTAATCAAGATAAGCTAAGTCATGAATCAATAGTTGAGATTGAATCATCTGAGATAATTAATGATAATTGTAATGCTGATCGTTAGGTTAATTAAGTTGAGTTAAGTACTCTCTGATGCTATTAGAACTTTGATCTAGTGAAACAGTCTAATTAGCATGTTTTCATGCCTTGAGAAGGTAGTGGATTTCATTCTTGAGAGTTTGCAAAAAGAAACGTTCAAATTGGGCCTACGAGGCAAAGGTGATGAGGTTTGCAAGATTCCTGGGTTGAATCTGCAATTTTTCCAAATTTGGCTTTATATTTCCTTTTCTTTTCTTTCTCCCTTATCTTCTTCCAGCGATCTCTTTCTTTGGGCGGTTACTGTAGCAGCGCGAATTTGCAGCCCGAGCGGCAGAGAGAAAGAGAGATCCATGGGTGATTTTCTCGGCCCTTCAGCTCCGACCAGCCGCACTCAGCCTCGCACCCTTCTTCTTCCTCCTTCCCTTCACCTTCCTTCCCAGCCACAGTTGCACAACCTACTAGGGCGGCGCCCCTAGCAGCAGGTGCTGCGTCGACCAAGCAGCAGCAACGCGCCGGCTAGGGGGCGAATTTGGACGAGAAGCACCATGAAAATGGTCACCTTGATTCCGTTTTTACGATCTAAGTGATATCATGCAGCTTCCCCACCTCCATCACGCCACCTACACCATGAAGCAGCAGGGGCGACGCCCCTTTTTGCAGTTGCGGCCAGCAGCAGCAATGGCCGGCGGCCAACTACTTTTGCTCGGCCAGGAGCTCGATTGAGCAAGCAAGCAGCACCAAACTGCCGCCCCAACTCTGTCCATGAGGTCCCTACTTGAGTTCGAAGTCTATAGCCATGGCTAGTGGCTAGCCCAGCCCCTCGTCAACCTGTACGTGTGAAGAAGATACTCTACTGTTTGTGATAGGTTTGAACAGGTCCGGATTGGAACTCGATTGGGCATGATAGAGCAAGGTAAGACCAGAACGGAGTTCGGTTTTGAGGATAGAATTAGATTCCGTAGCTTAAGCCAAGACCTAGTTTTTGATCGAGTTCATTTTCAATAAATTTTCCGTCTCTGCGCAGGTTGCACGACGTGCAAAGTCACAGGAAGCAGAACGAGTTTCTGCCCAGGTTGCACGGCGTGCAAAGTTACAGAAAAGAAGAACTAAGGTGCACTGAAGGTGCACGGCGTACAGCCCAAGTGCACGGCGTGCACGCTGCTGTAAAGGGCAGAATTAGGCGTAGTTATGGACGTTTTTCGGTGTATACGAACACACCGAAGTGGGTGAGTAGTAGTTCATTTAGAAATCATTATTTAACTCAATTTAAATGTTTAATTGCTTCTATATCAGTTAGTATAACTTATAAACAGCGTAGTACATACAATAGAGTTTGTTAGTTTCATTAGAACTTGAAATACTTAATATGCTTAGTGAAAATGATGAAATTTCCTGTAATATAGTTGCAATGTAATTGCTGATTTGAAAGTAGATGTTTAGCATTGAAACTGGATAAATGATACTAAATCCTGTTTAAGGATGACAAAGGATATACATGTGTTTCAAGTGCATATTCAGAATGTGCAATATGCATGAAATGTGATATTCCTGTTTATATGGTTATATGTTAATCAGTTAATAGACTTAGGTGCCCTAACACCGTAGAACCCCTTCTGAGAGGTCTGCAACCAGGGGGTGAAACTCGTGTTGCAACAATAACTGTGCATGTGTCACTGTGGAACGAGGATAGAGAGAGAGACAGTGTTGCAATAAGAACCGTGCTTGTGTCACGGTGGCACTGTGGAAAAATAGGGGTTATTCAACATTAATCCGTGCTTGTGTCACGGTGATAACCCGGTAAGACTCTCCTCCTGTGTGCTCAGGTTTGAGGAGGGGTCTAGAGTTCACTCTTTTGAGAGTGTAGTGAGGCCTTGTGAGCCTGAGGCCTTGTGAGCCTGAGACACCTGCAGCAGACCAGGGCTGGCAGTCAGACTTAGCATTTCCTGGGTGTGTCGCTAAGTCTTGTACGGTGGGATCGTAGTTCGCTACGGATCTTCATAGGCAGAGTACACTGCATATGATTAGGGCATAATAAAATAAATGTGTAATCATATAGGATCCCAATAAATTAATATATCCGAATTTGTGTGCTATTCCTTTATATCTGTTTATCTATTCAAGTTATTTGTTATTGCATGGAAAGGTGATTATATTCTGCAAATCCGTTATGTTATTAGAACTTCCCTGCTCAGTACTGTACTTATGTTTTATTTCAGTTTTATATAATTAATGAGTTGTTTAGTGATAGCTAAATGAAAGGCTATTCACTGAGCGAGTAGGCTCATACCTCTACTCAAAACATTTTCAGGTCAGCATCAGCAACAGGAATCAGAAGGATCATTTCATCCTAACGCCTAGTCTATATAAGGTTTGTAGATAGTCTAGTTAGAGGTCTCTTAGTCCATTCCCCTCGATCCTTGGGACAAGGTGTGAGTGAGAGAGAGAATGTGTGCAAAGATGTAAATTAATGTTATGCTTTCTTTATGTTAATCAATGTATTATGCTGTAGACCTTGCTCGTATCTTTATTCAGTTAAATAAAAAAGTTCATGCAGTTTGCTCAGTTTTCTGATTACAGTTTAAACTTGGTTATCATTTAAATGTTTTTAATTGTTTTTAAAAAGTGACGAATGGTTGGTTATGTGTTAATCCCACTTGTCGTGCCCTAATTTCATGGTTTGTGGCTAATGTGAGATTGGGGCGTGACAATTGACACCCCAATTTTTCTCACTGAGTAGAAGTTCAAGATTATTGTGAATTCTCTAGCTAATGACATATTCTCCTCTACATTCCACAAACCTTATCATTTAATTGTATTTATCTACCTTTTCCACCTATTTTCCAACTTTTTAATCCATCCATTTAAGTGCAACTTTCTCATCATGCCCAATTGAATTATCCTAAACACAATATTACTTTTCATAAAATGCACAATTGAATTATATTGAATAAATTTTTCCTTTTTCCCCAACTATATTAAATTTTTTCCTAATAAATATGAGTCATAATCTTAAATTATCTATCTTTCATTATTTTATTCAAAATTCAAGGTTTTCTTCCATTTTGTCAAGAACATTTCTGGAATTATTAGAAAATTAGAAAAAAATATTTGTCCAGTCCAAGGCACATGACGGATATGAGCCATTGGTCACAGAGCACATGGTGCATTGCCTATATCCATAGGCCATGACTTGTTGCACATCATGGTGACGTGTCACCTCTTCCAGAAGGTTATGTACTAAAACCAGGTGATCAAACTACCTTCCCCTTCATTTTTTACATTACTCATGATCAGATGATCCTTCCTTTTTACACCACCTTCTTATGAGTTTCCATAAGGTTGTAAGAATGGTAATATGGCTGTGTTGCTAACCACTAATCTTTCTAAACTGCTCTAACTATGTATACATTCCTATATCTATTCTAACTATATATAACTACTTCTACGTACTTAGAATTGTATCTGTGATATGTTTACATATTATTACTTATCTAATCTCAGTAAAAAGAATAGATCTCTTTTACATCTTATATCTGCTTGTCATTCTCTAGGACACCCTAGAAATTTGTCCTAATCACATGCGAAGCATCTCCACCATTGGAGGTCTTGAAGTGTTAGGACCAAAATCTACCGAAAAATAGGACATTTTGGCAATGATGGGAAGGACATAAACATCTCCAGCTCTAAAAGCACACCCACACATAAAAATTTTTGATTTTCTTTTCACATTCCTTTTGTACATTTTTTCTTAATCTGCTTGAAATTGTGTTTTTCTCTGAGGACAAATTGAACGAGGACCGACTCAGATGGATTGGACATGTGCAATGCATACTGACTAATGTGCCTGTATGAAGTAATGTTATTGAGTCAAGCGAAATAAATAGAAAAAGAGGAAGGCCTACATTAACATGGGATGATCTTATAAAGAGAGATTTTGAATCTCTACATCTCAACCAGAATATGGCCCATGATATAGGTGAATGTAAATGAAGGATCCAAGTATTCGACCCTAACATAGTTGGGACTGAGGATTAGATGATGAAGATGATCATTCCTTTTGTTCATTTTATGTTAATCTTCCTGAAATTGTGATTTTCACTTAATCACATTAAAAATAGCTCAATATTAGTTTACTATGGGAGATGGGGGATCTAAACCTTCCCCACTCATTTCAATATCATTGTAGTTGAATGTCTGACCTTTTTATCTTATTTATCTTACATGGATGCTACATCTATTTTTCACCACGGACTCATGACATTTTATTATGTTTTCCTCATTTTCCATATAAAATGTGGTGGCGACTCTGACATCCTTTTTTCTTTATTTACATGAAAATGTCAAACTATGTTTCACTACCAAGGGGATATGCCCAAAACATATTGGTTGTAGGGTTTGACAAACTAACAATTCCGCTAGGGACCGCAAAGATGATCTGAATCAAAACCTAATTTTTACAAAAGATTAAATGCTTTTTGACCAATTTTTCTTCTTCTTAGTTCCCCCTATGTTTCTTCACTTTCCTTGCTTTTTTTCTTTTTAGTTTGGGGAGTTGGGATGCATACCGCTAGGATCCACATGCCACTATAATGCAAATTCAGGTGACCCATTGAGCCTCCCTTTCCATGATTTGTTGGGTAGGTATGGCAGGTTCCTCTTTCCCTTATTATTTTCAAGGTTGCTCTTTCTTGATTGTTTTAGGGTTTTAGATATACTTTCCTTTAGGATTTGATATTGTCTTTCCTTAAATTGATTTCTTTCTTTAATCTTTACAAAATAAAGTGAAAAAGGATAGAAAATATGGATTGGAATAAGATCTTTTTATTTCTTGAATAATAGTGGGTTTTCTTGTTTATCTGCATAGGTTCTTCACGCTTTGAGGGCTTTCTTAGAAAAATGTTAAAACTTTGCACTTGCATCTTACACTCCTATAACGTATGCTTTATGCAAAGGGTGCCAACCTCATATTGGATCCCTAAATTTGATGTGAGATCATAGTAAAGGTACCAACGCAATGTTATGTTTGACATCCAATGGCTTTGAGAACATACCCCTCTCCTAGCACTCACAATTGATTATGACCGCCTTAGTATGCGGTGTATGGAGATCAATACCTATGTCTGCTAGACCTAGGTTACTCCCTAAGTGAGGTCCATATTTCCATTTAAAAGTTATGGACCAACCCCTTCTATGCAAGTTACACTTGAGTGAGGACATAAATTGGATCTAAAATCATGGGGCTAAAAAGGGGAGGGTTATTTTCTCCTTGTGCATGCATTTTGTGTTGGTTATTGAAAAATTGGAGATTTTGTTAACCCCTTTTTGTGCATGTTTTCATATAAAACATTTTATTAGAAAACTGAAAACTTGTTCAAAATACACAATCTTTTTATATATTTACAATCCTCTAAAAATCAAAACAATCTTTTTTAAAATTAATAATCGTTTCAAAACCAAATAATATTTTTAAAGATTAACACTCTTTTCAAATCAAAAATCTTTTCAAAAATCAAATAGTCTTTTTAAAGATTGACAATCTTTCAAATCAAACAACAATTTTAAAGATTAAAAATCATTTCAAAAGAAAACAATATTTTAAAGATACTTTTAAAATTAAATAAGCTTTTTAAAGATTAATCATGTTTTAAAAAACAAACAATATTTCAAGGATTAACAATCTATTCCGAAGTTGAACAATCTTTAGAAAGATAAGAAATATTTAAAGTTACATGATTTTTTCCAAAATCTATACCAAAACTCCGAAGATTAATAATCATTAAATAAGAAAAACAACCTTTTTCAAATCCTTTTGAGCAACCTCTAAAAGATTAAATGACTTTGTTTTCAAGTATCCCATTTCAATGCCCTGCCGATCTAGATAGTTTTCACATATTATTGAGACATCACTTGTCAATGTCGGGTCCACCCATCATCAGGGTCTTAGACTATGACCTAAAATTAGACGATCTAGATCCTTCCATACATAAATTTATGATCCTAGATCATGCCCTTAAACTAGACCACATTGTCCCTTTCATGACTATTTTATGGTCCTTTGCTATGACCCAAAACTAGACCACCACCTAAATCGGATTTCATAATTAATTTTGAAGATACCATGTAAAGGATCCATCCATATGACTACTTGCCTCTTCCAAGAGGTAAGAATCCCTAGGAAAAACTCCTCTAATTAGGAGGAAAATAGGAAATCATGGATGTTGCCAACGGTTACAATTTGGGAACCCCGTTGGATGAGAACGCCATAGGGAGGAAAGTGATTGATTTAGCACAGTCACTGTCCTAAGAAGTGATACCTTAATCTTGATCAACCACTCAAAAACCCATTGTCCCTCCTTTTTTAATAACCCTCTTGGGACACCAACCTAAGGAGTGCCATACCCCACTAACACCAAAACATATCATCCCACTATCCACCATCCTTATGTTTTTCCACTCCATGTAATTGGCAAGCACATATCATCTAAAATTGAATAGTCCAACTGTGTCATCTAAGCTAGGGGTAGGTTCCATCACATAAAACCAATCACAAAAAGAGACTATCACAAATAACTTTAAGCATTGGAGGATTGTCAGGGACCAAATATATCTTTTTTTAGAAGTGTCTGAAAAAGGGGAAAGTCCTCTTGAATTTGCGGCCTATAAAATTTATCTTAGACCAATGGGCATGTAATAGAGTTTGTTGCATTACTATTTCATTATGCCAAGAAAATAGAAAAATTTACTTTAAGCATCTTGTATGACAAGAATTATGACTCAATAAAGTAAAACATTAAAGTTTTTGTTTCAAAAGATATGATCTTGTGTGTAATTTCACAAATATCTAATGATATTTACTTTTAAGAATCTTAGATTAGTTTTATAACATTTATACCAAAGGATTACAATTGATAACTCAAGACTATCATTAGAAATTATTACATTGGACGTACATAAAAGAAATGTGTCTCTAGAATACATATTGATGTTAATATAGACTCCCTTGGTTGTTGAGCCTAAGGAAATATTCAATTCTTTCTTGTACAAAACGTGATATCAGATCCTTCACTAGATGTAGAGGGAGGATAAGACATCCATCAGACATCATACATATAATGCATGAAGGTCTTATGGAATGAATGCGATAGATAATGATTTATACTTCATTTCACTTACTAGTAATATGATGATATGCACTCGGTAAAATAGAAGCATAAATCTCTTGAAATGTTCAAGGAGATTATAATGAAATATAACTTAGATGAAAGTATTAAGAAACTTTAATGAGATCAAATGTTGAAATACGTTGCATCAATACCTTGAGGAACTTCAGGAAAAAATTGTGATATTGTATCATAAGTCAAATCCAACTAAACATAATGATGTGTTAGAATGAAGGAATTATACCATGTGGAGTCATGATATAATTAATCTAATCTTCTTGTATCCTCATAAATATACATGCCCATCACTTAATCATGTACCATCTAAATGTCTCATTATACATCATATATGATATTACATGGGAATGTCCCAATATGTCTAAAGAATTCTAATCTTCATTGAAAAAGTGCTTTCTTAAAAAGGCATCTCCATAAACCATGACTTTTGATTATTACTATTAATCCTTATCCAATAGCAAAAAATGTTTTGTTGATAGTACAACTGAGTTCCAAAAGAATCAATGGGAGTAATACTAGAACTTGAAATGTTTGAGGACAACAAAGTGGTACAATGAGATCTAAGAGAATCACAAGTTGTTGTGGAATCTCTACTTTATCATATAACAAAAAATAAAATAGTTCTAGTGGAACATGTCTGAGATTAAGGATTGAGAATCCAATAACTCAGACAGGATGGTCATAATAGGATGACCCATTTCTCTTACATAAATAATATGATGTTTAATAGAACCTATTACCCACATACCTGCACCACATACCCGCTATAATTGTGGGTACGGGTATGATGTGGGTCCAGGTTTTGTATTATGCGGGTCTAGAACCAGAACAAGACTCACTAAATTATATGGGTTTGGATATGGGTATGGCCAGACCAGAACCGTACCCACACCGTTTACACCCCTAAGTAAAGTGTGATTCCTTCTTTCATACACACCATTATGTTGTGGTGTTCCAGGCGGAGTCCATTATGATACAATACCACAGGCTCACAGAAGGTCCTCAAACTCTTGGCTTAAGTATTCTCCACCTCGATCAGATCGAAGTGCTTTAATACTTTTACCAAGTTGGATGTGTACTTCAGTCATGAAATCCTTGAACCTTTCAAGGGTTTCTGACTTATGTTTCATCCTATTGAAGTCATCAGTGAAGGTAATGAAGTATTGACACCCATTTTTGGCATTAGTTCTAAAAGTCCCACATACATCAGTATGTATGCATCCTAATAGATCACTAGCTATCTCACATTTACCTAAAAAGGGAGTCTTGGTGATCTTTCCCAACAAATAAAATTCACATATCTCTATTGATTCATAATCAAAAGAGTCTAGATAACCATCTTTATGGAGTCTAGAAATTAACTTCTCATTTATGTGCCCTAGACGACAATGCCAAAGATATGTTTTGTTTGAGTTTTTGAGTTTTTTCCTTTTGGTGTTTATGTTGTATACACTTGTCTCTAGATCTATCAAGTATAGACCATAAGACATTGGGGCACTGCCATAAAGGATCCCATCTTTTGAAATGGAACACTTTCCATTCTTAATAAGAAATTCAAAACCATCCTTGTCTAAACAAGAAATGAAAATGATATTCCTATTTATGGAAGGTACATAATAGAAGTTATTCAACTCTATTATTAGCCTACTAGGTAGAGTTAACTCATAGGTTCCTACGGCACTGGCGGCAACTCTTGCCCCATTGGCAACACGTAGTTCAACCTCGCTTTTCCCCAAAGGCCTACTTCTCTTAAGATCCTTCACATTTGAACAAATGTGAGATCCACATCCGGTATCAAGTACCCATGACAAGGAAGTAGTAAAGTTAATCTCTATCATGTATACACCAGAAGTAGAGATATCTATCTCTTGCTTCTTCTTCCATCGTTCCTTCCATCCTCTCCATGTTTTGAGCACAGAAGATTCTAACATTGGTTTGGCGAGAGAACCCTTCTCTCCCTCACCTTTGTCCTTAGACTTTGTTCCATTGATCTCCATCAATGAACTATCCTTCTTCTTAAGTGTACATAGAGTGGATTCAAAGGCTACATGTATATCTAGATTGTGTAGAACACTTCTCACAGTCCCTAACCAGTTATGGAATTTATTCTCAATCAATTTGTCCATTTTAAAATATGATTCTTTTGCCATTCTACAAGAGAAAATTGCATATGTCAACACTCCTTTTGATTTGATTTCATTTGAATAAAATTTGACGATAGTTAATTGGGCCTTTAATTAATTACCGCTCCCACTATTTTGATTCAAATTGATAGCTCTCACCATCAACTCAGAAGATTGTAGCGTACAATCTTCTAGTGGGTCATGATCCTAAAATCTTGTGAGTCGTGGACCAGCTAGGGCTGTCACCCACAACTCAGATCTTCCAGGTCGACAACTTTTGTCAATTGCATCATATGCAACTCTTGAAAAACGTCATATGCAACTCCTTGGCATGATCACCTCCATGCCTCAAGGTGCTATATCCTATCTAGGTCACCTTATTAAATCTGGCCCAAAGCCAATACGATGAATATGCACCCTTCTAGGGCCGACCCACATATCCATCCTTCACACTTCCACGAGATAGATGATGCACCGTGCTAGGGCGTGCCCACACTTGGCTGATCAAGCTTTTCACATCTGTCGCATTTGGAAGTCATCTAAAACTTTAATATTTAATGAGGGATTTGGTTTTTTTAGGTACATATACATATCCAATAACCACAATACATAGTATGTATCATATACATGCTATATCCTACCGAAAACATGTGAAACAATAAAAGAAATGATTATGGCCATCCTAATGTGATTCCTCGAACTAAGAGGAATCACGGTCATCTAGGTCCACATCACATGCAACCTGTACGAGATGAACTCTGTGCTTTGCCTTTTTGGGTTTGATCAACTCATCTCCATGATTGATCGGCTCACCATCAGACCGGTCAGTTGGGTGGAACTACTGATTGACTGGCACCTCCAGCCGATCAATTCAGTAGTCGTTGTGCATCTCCTCAGGCCACCACCCGCTCGTCTCTCTCCTCGAAACAATCATCTGGATCACCAACCGATCGGTTCACACCTTAAACCGATCGTCTCAGTTGTCGTCATATTGTCCTATGTTTGTTGACATAAAAGGAAATAAAATATCTATCCTATTTTACATTTGAAAAAGGAAACCTCGAGTAACATTCGGTGGGAGAAAAGGTAGGAAAGAAATCTCGAGTTATCTCAAGTTACATTAGGAATAGGAGATAGGGAATCGGTGCGCAGACCGAGATGCAAGCAACCACATTCAACCAAGCACACATCCATAGGATTTATTGGACATAACCACGCTATACATCCACCACAAAACTCGCTTAAGGGCGACGCATATCGAGTGCATTCATATTATATATCATATATCTATATAAGGATTTGTGGATTTAGTATTGGACATGCATAAAGCCAATTTTATTCGCATTGTATGCAATAAATTAAGGCGACAAACCAAAATCGATCATATCGATAATCCTAAAGTATAGGGCAGTTTACGTGGCTCTGATACCACTGTTGGGTTTTAGAAGAATCAGAGATGGCAATAGAAACAAAAATTTTCTCCCCAAACCCAGTATAAAGGAATCGCGTCAACGTCTATACAGTAGGAAGGATGGTTTGTAGAGACAAACTTTGTCCCAAGGCTTTCTCGGTGACATTACCTTGCAACTTGCATGATCTTCACCTCCGGTCTTGTATGGTGTCTGTGTAGCTCCAGGTCTCACCGGGACTGTCGGGATTGATAGTTGTCCTCCGAGTGGCAGAAGTCTCCTGCCTCTACAGTCGTCCACACGGACTGCCTGGAACTCTGATTGTCTTGTCGCACAAGGCACCAGAAGGAGTCGTACCATCCTATCGGCGTACTAGTCACCGACACACTCTCCTGCCACTAGTCACTTTTCTACAGTTGTCTTTCCCTTACTGCGCCTCCCTTATCGGGTAGCACTTGCTCGAGCTGTCCTGGTTACCACAACCAGAGAGAACGACAACTTTGTGGAGCAACTAGTGTTCTGAGTTGTACTTTGAGAATCCCCCAATACCCCAATATATATAGGAGGGTCATGGGACATGGTTCTCTACCCTGGGCAATGCAGGATTAAAGCAAGAGTAAAAGGGTTTGAGATTTTCCACAAAACAACCAACTGCGTCAGTTGAACCGATCATTTCAAGCATGAATCGATTGGTTGGGGACCTGAGCCGATCAGTTCATACCTAAACCGATCGGTTGGGGTACATGAGCCGATCGTTTCACTGCCCTGGTCAGTTCTCGATTGACTTTTCCTCTTTTGTTTCGAATTAATCCAAATACCAATCCTTGTTCCAATCAAATTGGACAAGTGAAACGAAAAGAAATTTCTCACCAACCTGACTTTCCCAACTCGCTCGGTTGGACCAGTTGAGCCAATTGGTTCAACCCTTGAACCGATCGGTTCAGCCTGTCTTGAGCCAATCGATTCATCACAAGAGCTGATCGGTTGGGAGTGCAGACTGTGCAAAATTAGTCAATTATAGTTTCAATCAATCTGATACTCTAATCAATCGGTCCAACACCTTGAACACTATGATATTGAGCTATCAATTGATTGAATGTTTAATTGAACTACTAAACTCCTTTAGTAATCAATCTAAACATCGTTTGTGGATAAACTCCAATTCTAGGTTAAATCCTTTGTGTGTGACCCTACAAGTCCATTTCACATTGACAGTGAAAGTCCATAACACTTGTGACTTCACAAGCAAAGAGTCGTGCCTAGTCGCACATCAGTGCTACCCAAGTGAAAAATAAAGTTCGAGAACAACTTTCATCCTACAATTCGTGAATGGTGTTATAGTAAATGTATAATTCCTTTGTCACAAATGTCCTGAATGAACTCAAGGCATGGTACAATCATCCTTTCAACGTTCATCCATTTCCTTGATCTCAGAGCAGACTGGGTGAGATGTGTGTGACATCAATATCACATATTGATTCACACATGCATGTGCATGTCTTTCTCAATCCTACTCATGAAGTGGCCATGGACATCAAACTCCCTTAGGAGGGACAAATCCCATATCTATCACTCACCCCTCAAAAGCCCCATGTGTCAAAGTCACCCAATCATCACCTTTATAACAACCCATGTTCCAAGACTGTGTTTGATGATGTCAAAATGTACCCAACGACATGTGTTGAGTGTAGTAATTTTAGGTCGAAGAATCACACTCACCACCATCACCGTGAGAGCTGACTTTGACTACCAAATCATGGTTCCATGTGTCACTCTCATGATGGGTCTATCTGGTACACTTGTTCTCTAACAAGTACCTATGTGCTTGGTTTGATATCACTATATCACGACTAATGAGTTTTTGTCATCAAGCAATACACAATCTAGTCTTTAGTGTTATTGATGTCTATGGTTATTTCCAAAATAACAATTGACTAGGGACTAAGCAAGAAAGTATACTCTTAGCATATGTATGATCTCATCGTTTAGGTCCTAAACCTAAAAGCATATGCCATCGAGTAAACAATTCTTTAGACATCTATCATGTTACACTATCATCTCAGAAATAGTTAAAACATATAGATTGGAAAATGCCTTTATTATTATTCAAATCATTTACAAAGTATATCATTACAATCATCACATGACTTTCTCTATGGGCATACATACCAACATAAGGTACTTGTAATGACCCCACCCCACGACAACCCCAAATTAAGGAAGGCCAAAAAGCTAGAGCCATTATCCCAAATAGGATCATATGGTTTTGCAATTAAAAAAATTAATAAATTCTACCAAAACTAAGCTTAATACAAGATATAAAAATTTTCTTTTCACATACCTTTCAAAAATTGGATTTTATAATTTTTACCCAACGAGAGAACTATCTAACTATATTCCTCAAAACATTGAATAGTTTTGTTCTTTTTCAATGCCACCTTTTATCGATCATCCACTTTTCATTAAGTTTGTAGATGTAATTGCATATTACCCTAAAAAACTGAAAAACAAAACATCGATCAGTACAAAAAATTATACAGGTATGTGGAGAAAACCAAAGGCTTGCATTAATTGAAACAACATAACTACAATAATTATCTGTTACAAAACAAAATTTACATTTTCTTCATAACTAAACCATTTTTACCCAACCTCTGATATACCCTCTCTTAGGGTATTGTCCCTACCGTGGACATTAGGCCACCTCTCAATATGGAGCTAGGTACCTCATTGGTCATCTCTCAACTTGGAGCTAGGTTCCATTAGGACTTCCCAACCTGGGGCTTGACCACTTAAGACCTTCCCATCCTAGGGCTAGCCTGACCTTCCCAACCTGGGGCTTGATCCTTTAGTCATCACCATGAATTTACTCATCTTTCCATTAATAGCTCCTAGAGGTGGTAAGCGGGTTTGAGAATGTTATAAGATTTATAAGTTGATAGTCATAGTCACTTTTAGATTGCAAAAATTAAAGTTCATCCAATCATTTAATTTCAAGAAATTAGTAAATTCTCTAAAATTACCATGAAACTAGAGCGATTAGCCATAAGCATAACCACATACCTGATTTAGCAGTCTCAAAACCAAGAAAGATAGTTAATCCAATCAAGAAGTCCAAATAACCAAGCCAAGCAATAAATCAAGCAACTTGATCTTGAAAAATATTTATAACACCTGATTATTATAATCACATGCAAACATCATTTATAGACTTGGGATTCCATTCTAGGGTTTCTAAGCCTCAATAGTTTTTCCTTAGGGTTTCTTTGTTTTACTTTCCAACTTTATCCTTTTTAGGTCAACAAACCCTAAAAACGCTTTTCTACTTGTAAAAATCCTAATCACTCAAATTATACAATTAAATGTTTTATCCATAAATTAGTTCACGAACATCATTTTCATGCCTTCTTGATTGATTTCCATATTTAAATCCATTAAACCTCATAACTATCAAAATTAGGGTTACTAAGTCCATTAATGCACTTTTATAATCATGGAACCCTAATTAAGAAAATTCTGAACACATATCATCCAATTAGATCCAATCCATCCTTTTCATGTCAAAAGGCTAAACTTTTCCCATAATAGTCAGGGGACATCATTAGATCCATTAATATTTAAAATATACATTTTTCAATTAATTAAAACCCTTAAAGATAGAACCTTTACATATTTTTTGAGTTATAAGTAGATTTAGGCCTTGAGTTCATTTTTAATGGATTCTACATATTTTTATCATCAAAATTCATACATTACATGTTAACATTAGATATCCATACAATTAGTTATGATTTTTCCAAAGAAATCATTTTTAGGCCAATGATAAGAGGTTGCATCAACGTAGCGGGTATTAACCCTGCCAGTGGGGCTAAGCTTGAAGCCAATCGACTCAGGCCAATGTGGCAAGCCTCTCTCATGAGGGGACTCACCTAACCAATAGAGAAAATTTTATCATATATTAAGCTTAGTTGTGATAGAATTTATAAATTATTTTTTATTATTTGCAAAACGGTATGATCTTGTTTGGGATAACAACTCTATCTTCTGGCCTTCTTTAAATGGGTGTTACTGAGGGGTCGGGTCGTTATAGTACTAGTCCTAGAAAATATTCAAAAGACTACAATTCCTCATCTCATAATTCTAGTATAATCTAAAACACCCAATCCAACAAAGACACTATAGACAACTAAAATGTAATCCAAAAAAAAGTACTTTTGACCCTTGATAAGGGTATGTCGAAGGTAGCAACATATGTAGGGGTCCCTATCAATGCTCCTGGGAAGAGGCAAGCAAGATTTCCATTTCAATAATAGACACTAAGAAAGTACCTCCCACTCTGGAACATTGCAACAAAACAAATCCTTAAGACTCAAACATTGTTCAGTTTATTAAAGAACCTTAAGGGGAAGTTTCATTGGCTAAAGTGATGCAGAGCTCCCCATGACACAGAAACGTTGTTATGAAGAAACTTGAAGGTGATTAAGTATCCAAGTGAGTAACACCAAAGATCTCTCCAACACCATTAGGTTGATCACTACTCCATGCCTAATCTCTTTTTCTGAAGACAAGATACCAATTAGAGGGAATCACAATAATCCCCTAGTAATCACAACAACATAGGTCTATATATATATATATAGGTATATATACATAGGTCTCTATATATATATATATATATATACATATATATATATATATATACATATATATATATATATATATATATACATATATATATACACATATACATATATATAGATATACATATATATACACATATACATATACATATATATAAATAGATATATACATATATACATATATATGTATATACATATATAAATATACATATATATATGTATATATATATATATATATATATATTTATATATATATATATATATATCTATGTATATATATATATATATATATATATATTAGATTGGGATCACGATGTGGTATTTCATTGAATATACACATTACGCATTTCAAATATTCGTATCGTATGCAATAATAAAAGGGAAATACTAAAATCTAATCATATCCATTAAATCCCAAAACATAATAGATAAATGTGGCTGTAATACCACTATTGGGAAATATAGTAATAGATAGGTAGTGGAAACAAAAAAAATTATCTACCATATTCCCCTATAATAGGTGATTGCATCAATAATGATATATTGGGTGGGATGGTTTACGAGGTCTTACATGGTCTTCGAGGAATTCCAGTGACTATATCCTCATTGTAGTATGTGCTTTTCTTCAAGTCACACTCAGAAGGTGTCAGCAGTAGCTTTTGGTTGATCACCATGGACAATGATTGACCTTGTCCTTCTAGCGGGAAGGACTCCTCACCTCTATGGTAGTCCACACAAATCACTAGGAACTCAGTCATTTTAGTAGAACTGTCAAGAAGGAGTTGTCCCCTCTCGTTGGAGTACTAGCACCAACTTCCTCTCCCACAATTGTTCTCCCTTGCTATCCCTTCCTTCATTAGGTAGGACTTGATTGAGTTATCTCGGTTACCACAATAAGAGAAGTCAAAAAATATTTAGAGGCAATATAGTTGTATCTGTAAATCCCCCAACACCCCTCTATTTATAGAAGGGTTAGGATCAGGGTTCCGAGTCTGAGTGAGAGCGAAAGGGACCATAATTTTACAAATTTTTGCATACTTCAAATGACAAATTGGTTGGTTAACAGGTGAATTGATCGGTTGGCATGTGACCCAAACGGTTCAACCCTTGGACTTATCATTTCATCATGTCTCATAATCACAATTGTATTGGCAATTATAAACTAATTTAATGAACAACATGACGTCAGTTGTAATCCTTGAATCAATATAATAGATCCACCAACCGATTGGTTCCTAACTTGAGCTGACCAACTCATGGACCTCAGTCAATTGTTTCACTTCCTAAACTTGTTATTTCACTATCCAAAACTTCCAAAGTCAGTTCAATTGTCCTAACATGTTGAAACGATCATTTGAACACTTGAACCGGTCAATTCACAATTTAGTTAGTAAATATTCAAAAAATATTGTTTAATTGAGTATCTAACTCTTTAGTAATCAAGTTGAAACTATATTCATGAATGAAATCCTATTCCTAGTGTGTGACCCGATATGTTCCAAGTTAAGGTGGCAATGAATGTCCATAACTAATTTCATGAGATCAAAAGCAAAGGCAGATATCTAACAACACATAATTAATACCCAAGTAATTTGGAAATTGGACAACAACTTCAACCTACAATATGTGATTGGTGTTACATTGATTGTATGATTCCTTTGTGACAGATACCCGAATTGAACTTGAGGCATGGAATCATCATCCTCTCAATGTTCAATCCATGTTCTTTGAACTAGAGTAGACTTTCTAGGATATATGTGACCTCAATATCATATATTGATCCACTAGTCCATATGCATGCTTTTCTCAGTCTTTCTTATCAATTGTCATGGATACCAAACTCTAATAGGAAGGACAAATCCCATGTACATCACTCAAAGTCATTCCCATGTGTCACAATGTACCCGACACCACCTTTATGGCAACCCATATTCAAGGTCACAGTGGATGATGGTAAAGTACATCAAACAAAATGTGATGAGTGTAGTAGTTGCAAGTCTAAGAACTACAATCACCACCTTCACTATGAGAGATTATTATGACCACCAATTATGGGTTCCATGTATCACTCTAAAGGTGGGTCTATCAGATACACTATTATCCAACAAGTATCTAAGTTTTTGGTTTGAAATCACATATAATGATTGATGAGACTATGTCATCAACCAACACATACTCTAGTCTTATGTGATTGTTGTCTATCAACCTTCAAAAACAACATTCAACTAGGGATGTAACAACAATGTACATACTCTTATCATCCATATGTTCTCATTGTTCAAGTCATCAACTTGAAGACGTAAGTCATTGAGTAATGTCATTTTAGACATTCATTATGTTTCATCATTTTCTCATAGTTGATTGAAACATAACAAATTGGATGATTGCCTCTATTATTAATCAAATCATTTACATGATATGACATCTCAATCATCACATGATTGTCTCTCTGGGCATACATACCAACAATAATTCCACATTATCACAATTTCAACCATTGTATTCGATTGAAAAAACTATTAGATTTGCCAATATTAATTCCATCGTTATATATCTTTACTTTCATAGTTCAATTTTTATGCACCAATATATTACACTTGGATTTGGTACATTGGTTGAGGTTTATATCAAATAATTTGAAAAAAATGTTGATGCATATGGATAGGTTCTTGTTGATGGTTTACAATAAGAGTCATAATGAGAGGAAACATATGCATATCTTGTAGAAGGAACGAAGAAGGTTTTAGGTCACATGGGGTGTTCTTATGCACATGAGGTTGATCTCCACCCAATGTTTATATCTAAAAACTTCAATCTAGGTTTAAATGTGCTTAGAGCTATTGTATTTTTATTAAAATACTACATTATTTGTTAGGTATATTTTATATGTACAATCATATTAGTACCTGTTATTGTTACGTTTCATTGTAAAACTCTAGTTAAGTTATAATATGAGCACTAACTATATATATTGTCCCTCCACTACATATCTCCTATCATATTCAAATGTCATAATGTCTCTTGTGTGTATTTTGGTTCCTTGAGGGATCAAGGAGCCATTATAATCCATGCTATCATTATTGTAATAATTTTATTAGTTTGGAGTAAACAATTATATTTATCTTTCCAATCCCATCTCTAATCATCTATTGTATCCACATATGCATCGAGATGCACTTTCAATTGACATTATCTCATAGATTGGGCAATATATGTTGAGTATTTTGAACACAACGTTCAACCATGTGGCAAGTTATTACACGCATTACATAACATTATTTGTAATTTGAGAAAAGTTACTATCTTGTGTTTTACATGTAAAAAATGTCTTCAGATGATATGGATTAAGCTTGAGCAATTAATGTAAACTATAAGTCATACAATATTAATTATACATAAGGATCAAGGATTCAATATGATGAAGTGTAATTTCACAATTATTTACACAATTAACATTTGTTCATTTATGTTCATATTTTAGTCCCAATTGGACCTCAATTAATGATTCTAGTGTTCTTTGATATTATGTCAACCCATGATTGTAAATCTAGTAGTTGATTTGATTTATATACACCAAATTACTTGAAACCTAGCCCTATTTTAACTATCATTCACTTTTTTGATTTAATGATCAAGCTTGCTTAAAATGATCTCATCTTATATAAAAGTACTTTAATAACGACATTTACATATATGATTGATTCTTATTCAATTTGGAATTTGTTTTGAATTTCTAAAGATAATGGCTCAAGAAAACATTTTTCACCCCTTTTACCTCGACTCTTCTTTTTTGACCACTAGATCATGAGCCACTGATCACCCTTTCATCCCATGACGTAGAATAGGAAACCTAAAGATATTTTTTAACAGTTTCCTTCTAGGATAGATTTAATTCTTATCTATCCAAAGTTGGTAGTAATATGTGTATTAATACTGGGCTAGATCCCATATAGTATAAATGTATGCCATTATACACATTTACCCAAGGCAAATTACATCTATATAAATTTTTACATTGTGAACTATATGGGATACACCCTATATCAGTTTAAATTTGATAATAACATGAATGAACTTAATTAATAAGAAATTGTTGACGAATGCTTAAATCATCTAGGAAGGAAATATTTGGTAATTTCATATTTTATTACATTGACATTAAAATAGTTAATTCCCATAATCATAATTGATACATTAGTGACTAGCTTAAATTGGGATATGTAACTCATTTACCAGCCTCAATATATAAGTATAATGATATTTTTGACCAAAGAAATCTTGAGTGTTGTAGTTATCATAAAACCCTAATGTACTATTTTATTTTAGTCATATAATTCATACTACACTCTCTTACAAATTTTGGTGGCCAAAGAATTTCTAAAAAGATAAAAATGTAAGAAATATCTTATATATACTTTTATATATTATCACAATAAAATCAATAACTCAATAATATTTTTAGAAACATTTTATCTGGGTAAGACATTATAGATCTTAGATTTAGTAGATATATTATAGAATCATTTTGGCTCTTATGCCCATCTAAGGCCTAAACTGACCTAAGTGTGCCTAGCCTATTTTGTGATCTTCATTAACCAAAATATAAAAAAAAAAAATTTTAGTGTAGTACACTACATAATATACCATCCTCACAATTTTGGTATCATAGGGACTAAACTTTTTGATTGATTTAATAATTTGATATCCTAACTTTCATATACACAAAAATTACTTTTGTTGTCATTATCCATTCAATATGTTTTCTCCCAATCCAAGTAATGGATACAAGCTACTATCAATTCTTCTTCTTATCCTCATCTTCTCTTTTCCTTCCCTTTAAATCTTATAGTCTATTTCTTCTCCCATTCTTACCTAACCTTAGCTTCCTATGACCCATGTTCCTAGCATACAATGTACAAAAAACTATCTCTAGTCATAATAGTTGTCAATGAGCGCTCTTTTGATGACCAGAAGCCATGACAAATCATGATATCTTCACAATTAGGGCTTCGACCTTCAGAAAGATGACCTCAACCCACATTTAGCAACCTCATTCCTTCTCCAATCACTTCTTCTTCCTCCTATGATATGCACCTTCTTTCTATAGCAACAAAGTTACGATGAAAGTTGCGAGTCTGAAATGATTATTGGTTATAGGCTCCATGGTCTCCATACTCCAATGTAAACCAATTCAATGATCCCAAACCTTAATGGAAATGATCCTATGATCCCATTTAATGAAGCCAAGAGGAATGACTATGAATATATTTGATTCATTGATGGTTGTATGATGAATTATTGTTGTTGTAGCAATGACAATAAATTGAGATAGTATTGATTCATCTCAAAGGTCAATACTAGTAGGATCACAATAGTAGGGTAAAGTAAAGCCATAATGAATTATGTATGTAATCCATTCTCTTATCCATGTACTATTTCAACTAATCCAGCCTTAGGTAGTCAACATCAAGAGTGTTTGTACTACTACATGAAAGCTAGACCTACAACAACCATTGATGTATCTTGAAGGTCTATTCAAGAATCATCATGTGCTCCGTCTTTGGGTGGAATTGACAAAAAAAATCGAAGCTTTTTTAACCAACAAGTATTTTGAATTTCTAATATATTAATTCCATCATAGTATATGTCACATACATGTATTAGTTTATAAAAACCAATTTTCCCTATTACTTCATTGAACTCTAAAAATACATATATAATAGGAAGGGCAGAAGCACTACTCTCAACAACCACAATAATTTAACTATTGTATTAACATAGATATTTTATTCTTTTCTTGAATAACATTCATAATATTAACCTCATAAAAATAAAAATCCTAAACATAGTATGAATTATTAGGCAAGATTGCATAATGCAAAAGATGTGGCACTCAGTTGGTAAAAATACTGATGTATGACCAAGAGGTCATAGGTTCAACCTCCCCCCAGACACAGGATGAATGAATGGCCAAATTTTAAAAAGAAAGAGAAGATTGTGTGATATAAAATGTTTAATAAACTTGAGTACAAGATGTCCTAAAAATGACATTAGGTTACATTTCACCTTGAGTATATCGGATATTACTTCATTTGATATATATACATAAGTATAGATATCATGAACACATTTATTTACATATTTGAAATCAATAATACATGCATGACTCAATTGTAAAGTGTTATGTTGGGTTTAAACACCATATATTTCTTGTATGGTTATTTTTAGAAAAATAGCATATGTCTTACAAATAGACATCTTTGACCCAGGTTACTAAAATGAATTATATTATATTATATAAATAATAACATTTAGAGATTCTAATGAAAATGATTATATACTTGAGGACATAAAATTGATCATTTATAAAGAGATGGAAATATAACAACCAAAAGGATAGGGAAAATATTGAATAATAATCCTAGATGGGAAACCTAATCTGAAATAACTCAATTAAATAATATTTTCAAGCCAAATAGTAACACATAATCTTCTAGATTGAATTTCATGTATCACAAATATTTTGAGACATTTGGAATTGTGAACTTCACCCCAGAAATAGGGTTACTCATGAAGAACGGATATGCATAATCCCTTATTAACTTTGTGCATTGAACTGACTATAAACCTAAATATTTCTAGCGAGGCCTGTTCTCAGACATTAGTCAAATTCTCCTAGATGGAATTTTGTGATTTTGATCCCTTTGTTATTAATATAATACTATTTCTATCTTCGGTTTATAACCCGGTTGCCATGAAATTGTTTATTATGATGTTTATCTTATCATATTGAATAAGAATTTTGTCCTTGACACCCTATTATGTACATAGAGTAAATTAGACTAATTTATACAAAGTATATGCTTATGCATAACTATTACCACACATCTTCTCATTTGGGTCTGTCTTTTACTCTTTGATTGTAAACTTGGGGCACATCCTTTCCTCCTAGGGTGTCTCTTCTACACCCAAATTAATGCAAAGACTTAGTGGTGTTTGAGCACCACAATAGGTAGATACAATCTGTATTATATATGTATGCAACTGGATTATTTTGTGAAATTGTGGAATTATGTATGGAAAGATCCTTATTAATCTTGTTTTACTCATGAATTAAATGTGATGCATTCTTTTGATAAAAAACGTTATTGAACTTAACTAAATGCAAATAGGTCTGTGTTGAATGGAACACTCACTTTTTTCTTACATTTCTTTTATTCCCAAATGTTATTATTTATGAACATACACAATAATTATTCACGTATATCATTTTTCCTTGTCTATTTTTGGGTGATGTTCCCAAACATCCCAAGTGTAGCTTCTTTAGAGAACATGGACACCATAAAATCGTATACATGAAATTAGACTTGAGACTAGCTCAGGATAGTTAGGTTCCCATATGCAACTAGTATTATATATAATTAGATGTTACCTTTAATTTTCTAATTCCACCTTTAAGGTAAGTAACATTTGTATATGCTTTATCTAGTAACTTTGTAAATAGTAATTTGTATGCTTATTATCAATCATATTAGCTCTGTGATACATTACCATTTGAATAATAAAATCATTTCCATTGTAATTTGTAATATTCTTGGATTTGAATGGTTGAATTCCTCAATTTAGTGAATAGTGGATCGCCTCTTAAGATCCATTCTTCACATACAACTTCAAGGTTGTTTTATATCTCATGTGTTTCTAGCATGAGACACAACCAATAAGGACATGAGGATCACACCCCTTCTCGACAACTCCACATACATTTTTCCATCATTTACCCTTTCACAAATCTAAACACTCCACACATAGATTCATAGCTAAACAGTGAACTTGGGATGAAGATCCAAATACCATTCCCTCTCACAGACACTCTAGTGTCAAGGAAAATTTATAAACCTAAAACCTACTTCAAAACTCTATAAAAACCCCTCCTTTGACTATGTTGCATATTCACCAATCTTTCTCTCCCTCATTGACAACTATTGAGGCTAGCAGTACCTCACTTGTCGTCATTATTTTTATCAAAGAAGCTCTACTACATTTCCATTGTAGGTATTGGGGTTTCAATCATGTGTCCCATCAACCACATGAAAAGCTCTTCCATGAGGCTTAGCATGCTCCTATAATTGTCCCCATATATATCTAGCATAGTGATCAATCATGACTGGTATGCCCCCTTCGACCACATGTGGGCTTGTAAGAAACAAGATGGATATCTCATACACCCTTGGATCCATGGCTTCGCAATGCACCATCAAATGTAATATAGAAGATCTTCAGGGACAGTCCCTCCCCTGACACACTTGTGGACTGTAGATGAGAGACTTCCATACTAATCATCAAGTTTCTTAACCTAACATGAATGTATAACAATCAATGTATTTCCAAATAAGTAAATATCTTCTCTAGTCAGCCTTCAATTCATGATAATTAGCCTGACCTTGTCCAAATGTTAGTAGATGCATGATAGCTTTACATATACCATATGAATAATCAATTTTGATCATAAACCCTAATGAAAATGTTCAAAGAGACTAGATCAGACTCCTTTTCTAGTGTTATCTAAAATATTTCATTTGTTGATTATTTGAATTGGCCAACAAATTAGATGATGATATCACATTAGATTAGACATTTGAAACTCTTAAGTCTGATGGTGAAAAGTTTTACATGGAATATGATAAGGTTGATACTTAGGGTTAATATCTTGAATCTAACAAAGTTTGTTATTGTATTATTTGATATTGATAATAATATGAAGAGTGATCGAACTGAAATGTTAAGATATTTGATATTTGATATTTGATAATCTGAAATATAAGATATTATTGCATCCTTGGGTTATCCTAAATCTTTGAGATATATTTTAAAAAAGTAATCTTAAATATTGATCCATGTATGCATGTTTTTGTGCCTTTGAATTTTGACTCATTTTTCCAACATCGAATCAATGGTCATACAAGAAAAGGAATACTAAACGTTTCACTTGGAAAATTGATTCTATTGAATATAGGTTCTATTTTTTTTACAACGGGGTAGTTCATGTTCATTACAAATCATAATTAGAAAGTACAAGGTTTAGGAGAGACTAAGGGATGTCCCCAGCCTCATTGGTGTACATGAAGTCTCCGACTTTCGCAAGCTTGGCTACCACATGTGCCACCATATTACAGGATCGACCAACATGTATAAAGGAAATCGAAATAAAATCAGCTACAAGGGCTTTAATGTCATTGACTATCATGCCAAGATGGTCCCTCCTCTCCATTGGCTTGGTCAGCACTGAAATGACCATGGTCGAGTCAGACTCGATCACCATCGAAGTCCACCCTTGCTAGCACGCAAGTTGGACATCGTCCAAAATGGCTACCGCCTCACAGATGTCCACATTCTCTTCTCCACGTAGCTGGCATCAACGAACAGATGTTGCCTGTCCCAGATGTCACAACCCACAATGCCCACTCCCATCATTGTGTCGACCTTCACTACTACATCGATATTTATCTTGACTACCCTCATCACCGGCCTCTTCCAGCATTTTCCAAAAGTGGTACCATGCGATTGTTGTTGTCCCGATTGAGGCTTCTGTGCACTCCATGCATCTAGGATGTATGCTTATGCTGCCCTTGTAAAGAAACAGAGGCATCTCCCCTCATTCGGAAATGCTTTTTGGTTTCTATATGTCCATAGCCCCCACATAGTTGCAACTACATCCGAAAACTCATGCTGGTCTAACCCATCATGCAACTCCAAAAGCGCTTGCCTAGGCGATTGAATATGAGTCGAAGCAATAATAATAGCCGCGGGTGATGAGCTCTGAAGTTTTCTGGCTTCTACACAACAAAAGAGCATATGTTGGACCGTCTCCTTCTCCTAATGGCATAAAGGACACATACCATCCATGTGACAGTGTTTGTCAAGGAATCTACCCATAGTAGCTATGCCACCTATAGCAACCCATCATAAGAAATGGTCTACTTTCGGTGGCCAAGAATGATCCCAAACAACTTTCCAGATCCCCTCAGAAGTCTCTCGTCTGGATTCTATAAACTCCCTCTTCCCCAACAGCCCCAACCAATATGCCGACCTGGTAGTAAAATTTCCTCTTCTATCCATCCACCAATATAAGATGTCCTCTTGGAGTCTGGTGCTAATAGGAGTGCTCGCAATCAGCCTGCATACCTCCCTAGGAAAGATCTGATGTACCATCTCCATGTCCCATCCCAGTGTATGTGGATCTATCAATTCATTGACTGTAGATGGCTTCCAAGTAGACGTGTCCTGTAAAGCCTCCATGTCTCCATAGTAGTCATATATCTAGCTGTCCTCACATATTCTAATGCTCTCTCCGGTCCCCACTCACCATTTGATTCCTTCAAGAACCACAACTTTTGCCTCCCATAGAATTCTCCATGTGTAGCTAGGATTGCACCCCCTAGATGCTTCTAGGATAGAAGTGGAAGGGAAGTACCTCACCTTGAGTATCCTTCATGCCAAAGATTATTTTTTTTGTCAAAAGTCTCCACACCTGTTTATCTGACAACGCTTGGTTAAAAACATACATGTTTCTAAAACCAAGCCCACTGTCACGGAACCAGAATCTAGTCCCATGAACCAAACAAATACCAAAGGCGATATGTGGAAGCGTAAAGCTTAGCACACATGAACAAATAACAAGATAAAGGCACCAACATAATCTCAACAATCAACAAGATATATTAAGGAACATCATTATATTACAGGATTTGAATTACATATTCAAGAGTCACTTTGTACAAGTCTGCTCATGTATACTATATTTGGATCTTACAACAAGTACACCTAGAATAGCTCACCAAGCCCATCAACCTTCTAGCAATCTCTGAACCTTAAAACAACATACGAGAAATGGGTTAACACACGAGGTGTTGAGTATGGGGCAGAAAGATACAAATATATATAAGCTTTGCATAATTTTGAAAAGATTTCAAGACTAAATGAACAAGAATAAACAAGTTAATTGTTTAACAAATACGAAACCATATTTTATGTCATTCCACTCCATTATACCAACAAAATCAAACATGTTTAAGGCCTTTGACCAACTTCCCGTCGGAAGGGTCCGTAAGGGTGCTCGAGCTTATCTAACCCTTTTATATGAGAGGGACCTCAAGGTTGTAACCAAGAGCCCTTTATCAACAATATTATAATGGAGTTCCATATATATATGTGTTCAAGTTATAAAACAGACGAAGCAAACATCGAGTATGACATAGCAATACTACATGGCAATATTTGAGAAAATAGACAAACAAGCATATAATATATGTCTTTTCAAGCAAGAAAGCAGTAGTCATATAACTAGATAAGGCCCATACCTGATTCAGAGATTTCACAACCTAACATATCCTTCACCATCTAGCCATATGCCAAACCTGATTAACAACATGATTGCATATATACATTAGATTCTTCTCATTAACCCTAATTAGATGCATTTTAGGGTTTTGGCCAAGATGGGTTCCAAGGTTGGTTATTAGTACATTAGTTTATCTCATATTACTTGACAGTCCATCATAAGGGTTTGGTTCAAGTTCCATGTCATTATGACGTTCCATGCACTTTCTATGATCATGTCAATGTTTAAGGCATTTACATGTATTCTAGGGTCAAAAGACTCACAAAAGGGCACCCTAGATCATGATTCATCGATTCAAGAGGTCTAGATATAAAAGCTGATTTAGATCAGCAATATTAAGTCATAAGAAACATATAACAATATTAGGTGGTTGTCCTTTAGAAGCAAGATTAGCAATCTAGGCAACGTTCAACATTACAGTCCAAAGTAGGCACATATGTAGAATCTAGGTCAGTCATGAACAACGGGTTGATTAGGGCCCTCATTAGGATCAAAAGAGAGAAAGAGCTACTGATTTGATGCTTAGGAGTCTATAAGTATATCAAAGATTCAAACTATATCATAATCATGCATTAAAGTCCATGAACAAGCTACAACCTGCATTAAGGGCAACCATGGATCAAAAGGGGAATTAAGAGCTCATCTTGGTTCAAGATGAATAAATATTACTGGTTTCATGATTAGGAGAGTGAATAGTCATTAAAGATGCAAGATTGATCATAATAGTGAATAAATATTCTCAAAGATGACTAATGTTAGTATTTTCAAGAAATCAGGGAACAAACATTGGACTTATGGTCTGGGACTAGGCCCAATGTGTAGGTCTCATCAATTTGACCGATTTGATATATTGGTTTGTATCATTTGACCAAGGGGTTTGGAAGTTATGCATTTTTCAAGGTTTACATCAAAACTATATGAAAAACAAATAAGCATTAAGGACTTAGGTGTGTCACCTTAGTAATTTAGTGTCCAATCTGGGCCGTTGGCCCGAGGTCCATCGTGTGTGCCCTAGGTCCAAAGGCTTAGTGCCAAGTGAGCATCCGCCGTTAATTGTGAGACCAGCATGGTCCTCCCATGGATCGTGTGGTTGGAGTCCAGGTTATCTGGGTCATCGATGTGGTGGCGCTTCATCCGACGGTAGCCAGCGTGTTCGTGCCCACCCGACGCCTCTTCTCATCGTTCGCCCTGCCCCAAATAGGGGAGGAACAGGGGTGGCACGTGAAGCACCCACACCCTCCGGTGGAGAGGGGAACAAAGGCGGTAGGGCCACCACTTGGGGCTCCGCCGGTGGTGACTGGGTCTTTGGCCTCACCGACGCTATAGGCTGCCACTAGCTGCCCGGAGGGGGAACTTCCACGGTGATGTAGTGGTCCAAGTGGGAAGAGGTTAGAGCAGCATGGAGAGGAAAAGCTGGAGGCCAACTCGAGCGTCAAGAATCGAGGTGAGAGGTGACACCGAGGGCTGACGGCGCCCCGATGGTGCGTGTAGCAGGCGCTAAATAGTTGCGGCTGCACTCTGGATAGAGCCTCCGGCCGTGAAGCCGTGAGGGGAGAGGGATGATGAGTGAAGATGGAGGAAAAGAAGCACATGCACTAGGGTTAGATGGGGGCAGATTATAAAGAACATTGTGGATGCTAGGGTTTAGATCCTAGCAAACCAGAGCATCCATTCAAAGCATTTACTGCTATACGTTGCTTTCCTGAAGGGGAAAGGGGAGACAATGACTACCTGGTCATGCGCTCCCTTTCCATTTCGGGAAGGAAAACAACAAGATAAATGGGCCACACGTCTGGTATTAGGCCCAAGAAGAGTTGAAGAATAAGTAAAACATGTACTATATGAGTCAATTTTCAAATACCCATATCTTGGGCTAGGATGGTCCAAAAGAGGTAATTTTTGTACCGTTGGAAAGATAAATGAACACTCTATATTTTGAAACATATTATAAAGAAAGGTGATCATACTAATCAGGTTAAAGATTATTTAAAAAGTAGTGAATCATTAAATAGTGAAATTTAGATCAAGAGAGCAAATCAAGAGCACTCATTGTGAAATTGATCATTATAGTGGCCAATTTGTAATATCACAACCATTTAATTATGTATATAATATCAAATTGAGTAAGAGACACTTGATGAGAGAGGAGTACAATAGAAGAGAGAGAAAATCGAGTTTGACACATCCTTCCCTCCTTACAAGGAATTTTGTCCTCGAAATTCATCCTAGATCATAGCTAAGAGTCATTCCCTACAATAGGGTGTACCTTAGGTTATCATCATTAAAGGTGTACTCATCTCATTTGTGTTACATATTACTTTGTACTCTAACATTGTATTACGACATGATCACAACATTAGGGTTTACCCATACCTTAGTGTCCACACATTAGGGTTTTTGTTCATATCTTTATATGAGACCAAAGGGTATCATCAAAATATGTGTCATCAATTCTCAAACTATTCTGTTTGTGGTCATGGCTTCAAACAAGACTATCATCGAGCGTGTATATCATCTTCACTCTAGGTTTTATGCATGTTTTCAGTTTTCCCCCAATATTCAACCAACTTTACCCAATCATGTTCATTATTTCTCATTTTGGATCTGAATTTAAGCAATTTATTCATCTGGTTTATTCGAGTTATCATCCCAAGGGAAATATCATATCAAGTTAATTTGTTTTCATTTGGGTATGATATTAGTCATGTTACCCCTAATTATTCAAGGTAAGATCATCAGATCCAGTTCATGATTTCAAGGCTACATCTTTTATGTATAGTATGATTTCATATTAGGTCTAGCTTATGAGAGTGGCTTATCGTTCATATATCATGTTTTAAACGTAATTGAGATTATTTCATGCATCAAGCATCATATGAGGAACAACATTATCATCAACATCAAGGTTTTGAAACTTTCTCCCTTGTATCTAAAAAGAGCTTCAAGCCACTCAAGCTAAGACATATGTTTCCAACAAGACATGTTAACCACAACCTTATATGTGTAACAAAATTTCTACCCATCTTTTGAAAAACAAGGATAACCTCTAGATTCCTTTATATACAACTACTAACCCAAGTATGAGGCTCATCATGCATATCACACATCGTATACATCATCTAAGGGTCTTGGGACATCTCCCTCACCTATGTATATATCAAGCATCAAATATTCAATTGCCTCTTTCTCTAGGGTTAGATATTTTTATAGGAAATCTAGGGTTCAACATTTTCAAGGAAACCGTCCACTAGGTCACTCAACTCATATACTTAGAAGTATTCTAGCTAGGGACTCATCATCAAGTATTTCATCATTCATATTATTCAACATTTCAAATATTTTGGAGTTTAGGTACTCTAACCTTTTCCCGATACGGGTCAACTCATATCAACATGTCACCCTATTCATATGTCCCATGCTAGAGGTCTTCCTTTGTAAAGAGATTGAGGCACGTGTTGGTCTCGAACCATATATCATATCTCCACACATACAAGACTAGGTACAAGCAAGCATGTCGACCCACTAGCTATGTTTAGCACAGCAACCAAGTGGTATGTATCATACAAGGTGCTAGGTCTAGCTAGGGCTGCATGGTCACACTCATCTCATATTGTCAAACATACTTAACCTTCCTCAAATATCTTGGGTCCTATAAAACATCAACATCATCATCAATATCATAATCATCATCTTAGGTTTCTAGGTTATTCACTTGTCTAACATGTATCATGGCTCTAGACAACTCTAGTGATTATCACTATCATCTAAACTCTCTCATCTAGACTTGATGTTACATCTCTTTCTCCTAGGTTTCATGGAAACTCACTACCTTTCTGCGTGTGGTAACATTTTTCATATGTACATATAATAATACTTGAAATATGTTTCTCCAATGTTTAAAGAGGCGATGAAAACCACCATACTCCTTTCGAATAAAACCAAAACCAAAACAAGTTACCACACTCATTAGGCAGTCTAGTATCATGATACTTAGAGAACTAGCAAGAACATGGTGCACACTTGTGTAGACATCCTAAGAACATGTCGTGAATCATGTCTAGGGAGGTAATTTACACAAGTCTACACCTAGTTCTAGAACATCTAGGTTCTAACCTAGAGGCTAAGTCAACCTAGTCCACAAAGGACATCTTATTAAGTTTCTAGGGTTGAGATGTAAGGCGAGTTTAGTTCGTGTTTCATGTGAGCAATGTTTGGTGTAGTTATTGTTCATGCTCTGATACCATCTGTCACGGAACCGGAATCTAGTCCCATGAACCAAACAAATACCAAAGGCGATATGAGGAAGTGTAAAGCTTAGCACACATGAACAGATAACAAGATAAAGGCACCAACATAATCTCAACAATCAACAAGATATATTAAGGAACATCATTATATTACATGATTTGAATTACATATTCAAGAGTCACTTTTTACAAGTCTGCTCATGTATACTATATCTGGATCTTACAACAAGTACACCTAGCATAGCTCACCAAGCCCATCAACCTTCTAGCCATCTCTGAACCTAAAAACAACATACGAGAAATGGGTCAACACACGAGGTGTTGAGTATGGGGCAGAAAGATACACATATATATAAGCTTTGCATAATTTTGAAAAGATTTCAAGACTAAATGAACAAGAATAAATAAGTTAATTGTTTAACAAATACAAAACCATATTTTATGTCATTTCACTCCATTATACCAACAATATCAAACATGTTTAAGGCCTTTGACCAACTTCCTGTCGGAAGCGTCCGTAAGGGTGCTCAAGCTTAGCTAACCCTTTTATATGAGAGGGACCTCAAGGTCGTAACCAAGAGCCCTTTATCAACAATATTATAATGGAGTTCCATATATTTATGTGTTCAAGTTATAAAACAGACGAAGCAAACATCGAGTATGACATAGCAATACTACATGGCAATATTTGAGAAAATAGACAAACAAGCATATAATATATGTCTTTTCAAGCAACAAAGTGGTAGTCATATAACTAGATAAGGCCCATACCTGATTCAGAGATTTCACAACCTAACATATCCTTCACCATCTAGCCATATGTCATACCTGATTAACAACAAGATTGCATATATACATTAGATTCTTCTCATTAACCCTAATTAGATGCATTTTAGGGTTTTGGCCAAGATGGGTTCCAAGGTTGGTTATTAGTACATTAGTTGATCTCATATTACTTTACAGTCCATCATAAGGGTGTGGTTCATGTTCCATGTCATTATGACGTTCCATGCACTTTCTATGACCATGTCAATGTTTAAGGCATTTACATGTATTCTAGGGTCAAAAGACTCACAAAAGGGCACCCTAGATCATGATTCATCGATTCAAGAGGTCTAGATATAAAAGCTGATTTAGATCAGCAATATTAAGTAATAAGAAACATATAAAAATATTAGGTGGTTGTCCTATAGAAGCAAGATTAGCAATCTAGGCAACGTTCAACATTACAGTCCAAAGTAGGCACATATGTACAATTGAGGTCATTCATGAACAACGGGTTGATTAGGTCCCTCATTAGGATCACAAGAGCGAAAGAGATAATGATTTGATGCTTAGGAGTCTATAAGTATATCAAAGATTCAAACTTCATCATAATCACGCATTAAAGTCCATGAACAAGCTACGACCTACATTAGGGGCAACCATGGATCAAAAGGGGAATTAAGAGCTCATCTTGGTTCAAGATGAATAAATATTACTGGTTTCATGATTAGGAGAGTGAATAGTCATTAAAGATGCAAGATTGATCATAATAGTGAATAAATATTCTCAAAGATGACTAATGTTAGTATTTTCAAGAAATCAGTGAACACACATTGGACTTATGGTCTGGGACTTCTACCAATGTGTAGGTCTCATCGATTTGATCGATTTGATATATTGGTTTGTATCATTTGACCAAGGGGTTTGGAAGTTATGCATTTTTCAAGGTTTACATCAAAACTATATGAAAAACAAATAAGCATTAGGGGCTTAGGTGTGTCACCTTAGTAATTTATTGGCCAATCTGGGCCGTTGGCCCGAAGTGCATCGTGCGTTCCCTAGATCCAAAGTCTTAGTGCCAAGCGAGCATCCACCGTTAATTGTGAGACCAGCGTGGTCCTCCCATGGATCGTGTGGTTGGAGTCCAGGTTATCTGGGTCATCGATGTGGTGGCGCTTCATCCGACGGCAGCCAGCGTATTCGTGCCCACCCGACGCCTCTTCTCGTCATTCTCCCTGCCCCAAATAGGGGAGTAATAGTGGTGGCGCGTGAAGCACCCACACCCTCCGGTGGAGAGGGGAACAAAGGCGGAAGGGCCACCACTTGGGGCTCCGCCGGTGGTGACTGGGTCTCTGGCCTCACCGACGCTATAGGCCGCCACTAGCTGCCCGGAGGGGGAACTTCCACGGTGATGCAGTGGTCCAAGCGGGAAGAGGTTAGAGAAGCATGGAGAGGAAAAGCTGGAGGCCAACTCGAGCGTCGAGAATCGAGGGGAGAGGTGACACCGAGGGCCGACGGCGCCCCGGTGGTGCGTGTAGCAAGCGCTAAATAGTTGCGGCTGCACTCTGGATAGAGCCTCCGGCCGTGAAGCAGTGAGGGGAGAGGGATGATGAGCGAAGATGGAGGAAAAGAAGCACATGCACTAGGGTTAGATGGGGGCGGATTATAAAGAACATCGTGGATGCTAGGGTTTAGATCCTAGCAATCCAGAGCATCCATTCAAAGCATTTACTGCTATACGTTGCTTTCCTGAAGGGGAAAGGGGAGTGGATGAATCCCTGGTCAAGCACTCCCTTTCCATTTCGGGAAGGAAGACAACAAGATAAATGGGCCACACGTCTGGTATTAGGCCCAAGAAGAGTTGAAGAATAAGTAAAACATGTACTATATGAGTCAATTTTCAAATACCCATATCTTGGGCTAGGATGGTCCAAAAGAGGTAATTTTTGTACCGTTGGAAAGATAAATGAACACTCTATATTTTTAAAAATATTATAGAGAAAGGTGATCATACTAATCAGGTTAAAGATTATTTACAAAGTAGTGAATCATTAAATAGTGAAATTTAGATCAAGAGAGAAAATCAAGAGCACTCATTGTGAAATTGATCATTATAGTGGCCAATTTGGAATATCACAACCATCTAATTATATATTTAATATCAAATTGAGTAAGAGACACTTGATGAGAGGGGAGTACAATAGAAGAGAGAGAAAATCGAGGTTGTCACACCCACCCTCATTTTTCATCTTGCACAATGACACCCAACATTGCCATGATATCTTATGCTCATTATCTTTAGAGCCCCACTAAAATCTAGCAATGCAGCTCTCAGTCTCATCAAGTGTCCCTGTCGGTATCTGCAAAACACTCATATTATAGGATGGAATTGCTTGCACAATGGACTTTATCAACACTTCCTTTCCCAGTTTAGACAATAATTTTTCTTTCCAGTCCTGAGGTTTCTTCCAAATCCTATCCTTGATGAAGTGAAAAACCTGCTTCTTTGACCTCCCAATGACCGTGGGCAACCCCAAATATTTTGCGTGTCTGTCTACTTCTTGAACACCCAGCTGCTTTTTATTGGCCTCCCTTGTGTCTTGTAGCACTCCCTTACTAAAATAAACCTCAAACTTTTGAAGATTAATTTTTTGACTCGACGCCTGTTCATACTGACTAATAATATTAGCTACATTCATGCTTTCATGATGAGATGCTCTAGCAAATAGAATGTTGTCATCTGTAAAGAAGAGATGTGAATAAATGGTGCATGCTTGCTTGTCTTAATCCAATGGATCATGTTGGCATTAGCAGCATGCAAAAGACAATTAGAGAAAGCTTCAACACAAAGAATAAATAAGTAAGGAGAAAGTGGTTCACCCTATCGCAGTCCATAAAAAGGCTTGAAGCTTCAGTTCTGGTCACTATTAATAGCAAAAGAATGATCCACAGAAGATACACACTCCCAAATTTTCTGCCTCCATCTACTCCGAAAGCCCATCTTCTGTGTATTGAAATCCTGAAATTTCCATTCCACCCTGTCATATGCCTTGGACATGTCGAGTTTCAAAGCCAGAAAACCCTTTTTATTTTTTCCCTTACTCTTCATCTTATGGAAAAGATCATATGCAACAAGCGCATTATCTGAAATCATCATCCCTTAAATAAATGCACTTTGATTCTCAGAAATAATCTTGTCCATGAACGTCTCGAGTCTATTGGCCATAACTTTAGATGTAATTTTGTAGATAACATTACACAAACTAATAGGCCGGTAATGTGGCAACACATCCCACTATCACACAAACAGTGAGGTGTTACGCGAAAATGTGTGGAAATCACCATAACCATAGATTACCAAAACACGAGTTAATTAAAACCGATTGCAGAAAGCGGATAAACTAAGAAACTATTACATTTCAGTCCACATCCTGCAAGAAAACATGTTATATAAACATATACAAGCCTTGAAACTTGTCCCCAACTTAGAGCAACAACTGTCTGATCATAATATGAGTCCATCACCTATTTATATGTACATAAAGGCCCACATCCGGCCAGTAGCAGGATATACAAAAACATCTACAGCTACACATCGTGAAACAACGTCAATATGCTCCCAAGGACCTGAGAGAACAGGGATGACTCTAAGACTCTACTGCAAAACATCCAAAACAGCAGCATATCCACCACTTGCCTTCTACTGCTCTTCTTGCTGCTCGGCCACAACCTCGCGACCACCACCGCGTCTAGCTCGACAACCTAAAAAGGGTGTAAACCAGCAGAGTGAGACAATTGAACATTGTCCCAGTGAGAAACATAACTCCCCGTCGCGACTACAGAACCTCAGAAAGATAAAGCTATAACAACAACTACCTGATAAGAGGTATAACAAGAGTAGTTTATGTAAAGCAAAGCTATTCTTACCGACCATCTTATCGGATGTACAGAAGGCATATCACCAATATTTCTCAAAGGAACATGCTTATCAAGATAAGATATATTGCCACATAACATGAGGAACATATAAGTAACTACAAGAATAAGCAAGATTAACTACGCAAGCAAGGCATCAACCAATGTTTCATGTTTAACTTAAGCAATAAATACTATTCGGTTGGATTACATATTATTATGCCCTGAGGAAGTGAGCCGTACCACTCAGATCCAACCAATGGTTGTGAAACCCAGAGTCGGTGCCATACAAGGTCAATGGAAGAGTCGGACTCCACGACCTCCCACCTCGTGGTCAGTGCATGAGTACAACACAAGCAGGACCGTAGTCTCATGCTGAAGTGGTCTTAACCACAGGGTCAGGCTACCCTCTGCCTAGCCCGCCTCGGTACAGGTCTCGGTGCTAGTGAAACTGAGCCACGGGCCTGTTGACCGTGCTCTGAGCCATGAATGCATTCATGCTCCTCATATCACATATCCTGAGCCATGGGCCTGTTCACCATGCTCTTATCACAATTGGGCTACGGGCTTGAATCCGCACCCTAGAGTCTACAACCGAAGTTGCACTCTTACCTCCTCACTTTAGGCTAGGAGCAACCTCGCATATTCAACAATATGCGCTCTGGGTTAACCCGTGGGAAAACCAGTTTCACCATCACCAAATTCCTGACGATGATGGATCTATGGCCAGGGAAACTACATGATATATTTCACTGTGATCATTTAGTATCTTTTATATAGATTGCAAGATTCAACCAAGTTGTATAACATGAAATTATAATAGAAGTAAACAATATAAAACTCAACAGTTTTCTTTACTACAATTCACATCAAGCTGATCCATCACAAGGATCCAACATCACATGTTATCACTTGGCCTCTTGCCAATCATCCAGATCCATCACAAGGATCACCACATACCATGGGATCTCAATCCCTTATCACATATAGCCATTGCCTCTTAAGGCTTACCTCATCCTCATCATAGAATACGAATCACATTATACATGTTATCTCAATATCAAGAGTAACTATCAAGGTAGTGTTACTCATCACATATACCCCATAGACCTTTTTGTTGGGTATGTTTCACCTGCATGGTTAGTACACAATAATCAAAGGTTTAACAGAGAGACCATGCTATCACTGTAAGGTTACATCAATGATCAGTTAAGCTTCCTTAATCATGCATCAACTTATGGTCATATGCATAAGGTACATTATTAAGCAATCCACATTACATGCTCATTACTATCATTAGCATTATAAGATAATGACCATAATCATGTGTATAGCAATATCTAGTGTTAATGAACAAGATTTACCATAGGGAATACTAATAAGCATGCACAATTGTCACCATCATTTTAAACAAGCACATTGTCATCATATCGGCCTTCCGTGATATGTAGAACCCTCACTAGAGATACCAAGAACCCTCACTAGAAGATTGTGTCGGGTAGCATGCCCTCACCTATAGCTCATCTCATAATGACCAGCAACACTGCGTCAGAGTGCCGTGCACCAAGGTGTCAGGTGACATAGTGTTATCACCCAAGGCAACAACAACAAAGCGTGCAGCAACAAGGAACCAACATGTGATGGGGTGTCGGGCACCCAGCCCTATCGGGCAACGGCCTATGTCGGGCTCTGCTGCAATGCGCGACACAGGGTAGGGCTATCGGCCGATACAGAACCATTATGACGCCTATCACAAACTGCTCAGCAATGTCTACATAATGATACTAACTACATCTAGGTCATGTGCATGTGTGTTCAAGGTATACCACAAAGGCAACATCTAAGAGACCTATCGTGCAACCAACTGGACCAAGGTCTAACGGCCGTCACAGTGTAAGATGGAAGGTGTGACGCCCATCACTACAGGCCTATCGCCCAAGAAGCTAGGTCAAGAGGGCTTTCATACAACACCTCTCCACACTCATAACGACCAAGATACTACTCACAAGGTCATCATCTTCCTCAAGAACAAAGGCACCCAAAACCCTAAAGGGTCAAGAACACAAGCTCACCAAGAGACCCTAAGCCACAAAGAGGATCGGCCAACATGGATACTTAAGCAAGGTGTAAAACTAACAACAACATATAAGCAAGATCATAGAAAAGGAGATAGTGTAGCTAGGGTTAGGAGTTATGTAACCCTCCTTAAGCAAGCTCCAAGCTCCTAGCTCCAAGCACCACTAAGCAAAGAAGAAGAGACTCTAAGGGATATCGGCCACCAGGCTTGCTCCTTCAAGGGGATATCGGCCACCAACTAGAAAAGAAGAGGGTTGTGTCGAGCACACCAAGGTGGAGAAGAAAACTAAGGGACCAAAGGGAACCAAAGCAAGGAAAGGAACCACACATATAGAAGGAAAGGGAGGAGAAAACAAGGTAGAACCAAGAAAGGTGTCGCCTACCTAGGGACACTTGTCCTAGTACACGATCCACCACTCTAGCAAGCTCTAAACACATGTCCAAGGTCATTGCCACATGCAAGCATCATGCACCAAGTGTCCACTAGTGGTGACACAAATGAGGTCAAAGCTAGGTCAAAGATCATGGGCGACGCAACAACCAGCACCATGGGCGACACAACAACCAGCACCATGGGTGACACACCTCACCCCCATTGGCGACACTCGTCACCCTTGGCCGATACAAGGCACAACCAAGCCCAAAAGAACTCAAGCAACGAGCCCAAGCCTTCCTCCCTATACTAGAGGAATCAGAGAGAGAGAGAGAGGAACACCACACAAGGTGCCAAACTTGCCCACAAAACCTAGACTTGGGTTATTTGCATGTATCCCCTCCAACTCTCAACAAAGCTCAAACAAACCCTAATCACCACCAATGGTGATTAGCAAGCAACAAAGCACCATGGTTAAGCAAAGCAAATAGGGTAAACCCTAAACGAAGGTCAGGGTCCTTGCAGAATAACCCACTACAAAGGGATTTCGTCCCCGAAATCCGAAGAGAAAAGCGAGGGATACTTTCTCCTCATCTCTTCCTCAAGTTCCCACGTGGCTTCCTCAATGCCATGGTGATGCCAAAGAACCTTCACAAGAACCAGGTCCTTCCTCTTCAGCTTCTTGACCCTTCTGTCCAGGATCACCATAGGACCTTCCTCGTAGGTCACATCCTCATCAAGCTCAACCTCTACTGGCTGTATCACTGTTCCTGAATCTGGATGACTTTTCTTCAGCATACTGACATGGAACACTGGATGTAACCTGTGCAACTCTGGAGGCAACTCTATCTCATAGGCTACCTTACCAACTCATGTTGTGACTGGGTAAGGCCCCATATACCTGGGTGCCAACTTACCCTTCCGACCAAACCTTAGCACACCTTTCCATGGTGATACTTTAAGATAAACTTTGTCTCCTACTTGGAACTCCAAAGGTCATCGACGATTGTCTGCATAAGACTTCTGCCTGCCCTGTTCCACTTTCAACTATTGCTGTATCATGTGGATCTTTTCTGTTGTCTATTATAGTAACTCAGGACCCAAAAGCTGATATTCACCAGACTCATACCAACACAATGGAGATTTGCATTTCCTCCCATACAAAGCCTCATATGGTGCCATATCAATGCTCCACTGATAACTGTTGTTCTAGGCAAACTCTATCAAACTAAGATGTACATCCCAATTGCCTAGAAACTACAAAACACACACACAGAGAAGATCCTCCAAGATTTGAATAGTCCTCTCAGACTGTCCATCTGTCTGTGGGTGGGAGGCGGTATTGAACCTCAACTGTGTTTCCAACGCTCTGTGCAACTGTTCCCAGAAATGACTTGTGAACTAAGGACCTCTGTCAGAAACTATCGTTGCTGGTACACCGTGCAAACTTAATATCTCGTCCACATACACTTGAGTGAGATTTTCTGTTGTATACGTCGTCTTCACAGGTATGAAGTGGGCAGACTTCGTCAATCTATCCACTATCACCCAAATGGAATCATGATTCCTAGTTGTCCTGGGTAGACCAACTATGAAATCCATGGTTATGTGATCCCATTTCCACTGTGGTATCGGCAAGGGTTGCAACGTACCTGCTGGCTTCTGGTGTTCAGCATTGACTTGCTGACAAACCGCACATCTAGCTATGAACTCAGCTACATCTTTCTTCAAACCGGGCCACCAATACAAGTCCTTTAGACTATGATACATCTTGGTGACACCTGGATGCATAGCATACATCGACGTGTGTGCTTCCTCGAGCACCAACTTCCTCACGTCATCAACATCTGGATCCACCATCCTATCACGAAAGCAAACCAGTCCATCCTCGGTCTCATGGAACCCATCACGCTTTTCACTGCCGAACTCTGATATGATCAACTGTACCACATCATCTGTCTGATGTGTATCTTTGATCTGCTGTCTCAGTGTAGGCTTGACTTGTATTTGAGCTAAAAGTCCGGCTAGCAAGGAAACTTCCATCTGCACATTCATCTGTCGCAAAGAAACAAACATATCCCGCCTATGGCATACAAGAGAACTCAATTGTGCCTTCTTTGAAGAAAGAGAAGAAGACTTTCGGCTAAGCGCATCGGCTACCACATTCTCCTTACTAGGATGATACTTTATAGTGTAGTCGTAATCATTGATCAACTCCATCCATCGGCGTTGTCGCATGTTCAACTCATGCTGCGAAAAGATGTACTTCAGATTCTTATGATCCGTCAAGATTTGACACACTTCCCCATACAGATAGTGTCTCCAAATCTTTAATGCATGAACCACTGCCGCCAACTCCAAGTCATGAGTCGGATAGTTCTCCTCGTGTTTCTTAAGCTGACGCGAAGCAAAAGAAACCACATGATCTTCCTGCATCAGCACACAACCTAAACCTTTCTTGGAAGCATCACAGAAAACAACATAGCCCTTCCCAGGCTCTGGGAGGATCAACACTGGAGCATTGGTCAGCTTCTCCTTCAGACTCTGGAAAGCTTGCTGACATCGATCATCCCAAACGAAAGGTACATCCTTCCTAGTCAACCTTGTCATCGGTAACGCATTCAAACTGAAGTCCTTGATAAACCTCTGGTAGTATCCTGCTAAACCCAGAAAACTACAAACTTCTGTCGGCGTCTTCGGCTGCTCCCAATATGCAACAGACTCTACCTTCGTCAGATCTACTTTGACTCCTTTTGCAGATATCACATGGCCCAAGAAAGTCACTTCTTCCAACCAGAACTCGCACTTGCTGAACTTGGCATACAACTGATGTTGGCGAAGAAAAGTCAATGCTCGTCTAAGATGTTGCTCATGCTCTGGCCTGTCCCGACTGTAGATCAAGATATCATCTATAAAGACTACAACAAACCGATCTAGGAACGGACGGAACACTCTGTTCATTAGGTCCATGAAAGCAGCAGGTGCATTGGTTAGCCCGAACGGCATAACCACAAACTCAAAGTGACCATACCTCGTCCTGAAAGCTGACTTTGGTATGGCATCCACCTTAATCCTCAACTGATGATATCCAAACCGTAGATCGATCTTAGAAAACACTATAACACCACGCAACTGATCAAATATATCATCTATCCTCGATAACGGGTACTTGTTCTTGATCGTGACCTTGTTCAACTGCCGGTAGTCTATACACAACCGCATCGAACCATCCTACTTCTTGACTAACAACACTGGAGCACCCCAAGGCGACGTACTCGGTCTGATGAAACCTTTCTCCAACAACTCTTAAAACTACTACTTAAACTCTGCCATATCTACTGGAGATATCCTATACGGTGTTTGTGCAACTGGATGAGTTCTTGGAACTAGATTGATCTCAAAATCAATCTCTCGGGCTGGAAACTCTTCCGAAAACACATCTGCAAACTCTCGGACAACTAGAACTTCTTCAAGGCTAAGACCTTTCGCCTTGGTCTCCACAACGGTATCCACCACGTGAGCTAAGAATACCTCACATCCCTTTCGTAGCAACTTCTCTACTACCATAGCTGAGACTAGACACGTCGAAAGAATCTTCCAATCTCCCTGGAAGATACACTTCTTTCCACCATCATCAAACACCGCCTGCTTGGAACCACAATCCAAAACAACCTTATACCTCTCTAAGGTATCCATCCCGAGGATAATGTCGAAACCATGCATATCAAGTGGTATAAGATCCACTTGAATGCGGTGTCCCGAGAAAAATAAGACACAAGATGGACACTCTTCTTGAAGCAACGAGGAACCATCAAGAGGGGTTTCTAACAACAAACTATCTTTCTTACATCTAACAGGTAAACGACAGTTCTCAAGCATACTATAGGTGATAAAAGAGTGTGTAACACCTGGGTCAACCAGATTAGATATAGATCAAGAAGAAGACATATCATAAAGAAATAACTCCATCTGACCTGTCACTACTCGTGGGTTGACTATCTCCTTTGGCTGATTCATAGCATAGAATCGAGTCGTTGCTTGTTGTCCATGACCTCTGCTTCCTTGAGCAGACGAACCCACTTGAGATGCTTGACCACATCCCCGTCCTCTGCTACCACTGGGCTATTGTCGATCTGACCCTTGAAGATTCTGCCTCAGCTGCTGTGTCACTTCAACATCTCTATTCGAGCAATTGAGCCTGAAGTGCCCGACTTGTCCACAAAGATGGCATGACCTATCCTCAAACCGTGGCCTAGCTGGCCCTGTCACTGCTACAGAAGTTGTACTGTGTGCCTTAGATGGCGAAGAAACATAACCTCTTCCCCTACTCGGAGACCATTGAGACGGTAGACCAGAACTTCTCATTGCTGACGGTGCCACAAACCTTGACTTCTTGAAGCCACCAAACCGCTGACCCTAAAACTGAGCAGATATCTTTTTAGCCATAGACTCTCTCTTCTCCCTTACTGACCGTTCGATCCTCCAAACAGATTCCAAAAATGTAGCAAACCGCTCTCAATTCTCCAACGCAGACACAGGTGTTGTCAGCTCAAAACTCAAACCTTTCTCGAAACATCTGATCCGCTCCTCATCTGTCGCCGCCATATAAAGACAAAACCTTAATAGATCCATAAACTTGGCTTCATACTTGGTGATGTTCATCATTCCTTGTCGCAAGCTCTCAAACTGACTGATCTTCTCATCCAAATACGTCTTTGGGAAGTATCTGCTGACGAACTCGCGTCGAAAAACTTCCCAACCGATCACCTCGCCAGGTCGTTTCTCTTCCTCGATGGTCCACCAGTGACCAGCACTAGATTTCAGGAGCTAGACAGCGTGCTTTACTTTGTCTGCTTCGGGGATGTCGAGGATCCGGAAAGCCTTCTCATGACTTGTCAGCCACAGATCTGCATCCGCTGGATCAACCATTCCAGCATACTCTGAAGCTCCGACTCGGCGAAGCCGCTCGAAGGTCTTCCCAATACCCAATGCTTCTCCATGGGGAGATTGTGCTCTCGGAGGAGGCACTGGGAATCACTCCACCATGATATTCATCGTAGTCATCATCTTCCCTAAAAGTTGTTGGTAGGCAGGGTGTTCAAGAATGGATGGGTTAGGTTGGGGGACCTCAGGCACCCGATCTCCATGTTCCTGCTCAAAAGCTCCATAGGCTGATGCAACATCACTGTGCTCATCAGCATGTTCTTCATGGTTTCCAGACATCTTGGTTTTTCTTCCGCTGAGGGAGAAGATAATTATGAGAAAATCTGGAAAACACACAAGAACAAAGGCAACCTAGTCCTAAATCCCTGTAGACTCAGTGAACCTAAAGCTCTGATACCAAAACTTGTGGCAACACATCCCACTATCACACAGACAGTGAGGTGTTACGCAAAAATGTGTGGAAATCACCATAACCACATATTACCAAAACACGAGTTAATTAAAACCGATTGCGGAAAGCGGATAAACTGAGAAACTATTACATTTTAGTCCACATCCTGCAAGAAAATAGGTTATATAAACATATACAAGCCTTGAAACTTGTCCCCAACTTAGAGCAAGAGTTGTCGGAACATAAAATGAGTCCATCACCTGTTTATATGTACATAAAGGCCCACATCCGGCCAGCAACAGGATATACAAAAATATCTACAACTGCACATCGTAAAACAACGTCAAAAGGCTCCCGAGGACCTGAGAGTATAGGGATGACTCTAAGACTCTACTACAAAACATCCAAAACAACAGCATATCCACCGCTTGCCTTCTACTGCTCTTCTTACTGCTCGGCCACAACTCCGCGACCACCACCGCGTCTAGCTCGACCACCTAAAAAGGGTGCAAACCAGCGGAGTGAGACAATTGAACATTGTCCCAGCCAGAAACATAACTCCCCGCCACAACTACAGAACCTCAGAAAGATAAAGCTATAACAACAACTACCTGATAAGAGGTATAACAAGAGCAGTTTATGTTAAGAAAAGCTATTCTTACCGACCAGCTTACTGGATGTACAGAAGGCATATCACCAATATTTCTCAAAGGAACATGCTTATCAAGATAAGATATATTGCCACATAACATGAGGAACATATAAGTAACTGCATGATATAGCAAGATTAACTACACAAGCAAGGCCTCAACCAATGTTTCGTGTTTAACTTAAGAAGTAAATACTATTCGGCTGGATTACGTATTATTATGCCCTGAGGAAGTGAGCCATACCACTCAGATCCAACCGACGACTGCAAAACCCAGAGCCGGTGTCATACAAGGTCAATGGAAGAGCCGGACTCCACGACCTCCCACCTTGTGGTCAGTGCACGAGTACAACACAAGCAGGACCGCAATCTCATGCTGATGTGGTCTTAACCACAGGGTCAGGCTACCCTCTGCCTAGCTGATGCGATGATTTTGAGTCGCATTTATAGACCGATTTCATATGTGTTTTGTGCCTTAATTACTCATTTTCATGGATATTATTGCATAATTCACTTTATTTGGTCTTTGCCATCATTTTATATCAAATCCCCTTTGTTTTACTATTTTGAGCATTATTTATCATCTTATTATAAATTGTGTGGATTTACTTGGGCCTGTTGTGAAATTTCAGGAAGAACAAGTATCTGCATCCGTCGATACCATCGACGGATGTCGATACCATCGACCAAGCCACAGGTTGTCAGCCGAGAAGAGCAATACAGAGTCGATACCATCGACACCCATGTCGATGGCATCGAGATGTCTCCAGGCTGCTGGCGAGGATGAAGTCGATACCATCAACGCAAGTCGATGCCATCGACTCAAGGAGAGCTACAGCGTCGCTAAACGACAACAACCGACGCTAAAGGAGTCGATACCATCGACACCCAAGTCGATGGTATCGAGATCATGACAGGCGCTCAGAATAAAAGAAAGGAAAGCTGCCACTAATCCGCTGTGTCGATACCATCGACTCGCGTCGATGGTATCGACGCCGGCAGATATGCGTTGGATTTGTTTTGATTTCGATCGGACGGCTGTTGTTATTTGACGACCTAATTAGGGACTTATACCTAATGACGGCCGCCCGGACGTGATCATCATCTCATATTGGATTGCACGAGTGCCGAGGAGGAGAGAAAGGAGAACGGAGGCCGAGAAGCTCATTCCGAGTGATTCGGACGCTGCCGAATACAATTTCCACCACCGACAGGCGGGGAAAGCTTGTGTTCTACGCCAAGGATCCACCGGTTCTTCTCCGTTCAGGGGTTTTCACATTTATTTCACGTTTTTCTTATGAATTCCCCAATTTCTACCATGTATTCGTGTAAGATGAACATGAGAGGCTAAAACCCTCAATCTTTAGGACCGGGAGTAGCCCGGGGATACATTGTATGATGATTTTATATTGATAATTCATATTTTTCTCTCATATCCGTGGTATAAATTCATTTTCTCTATTGCTATTGTTATGTTTGATCACCATAATAATAAATTAATGCCCTTAATCACTTCGACAGAAGGATTAACGGTTGAAAAGAGACGAATTCTACATTAATTAATAAAACCCTTGACAAAGGAGTTGTAAAATTAATGGTGGGAACTGAGGGACCGATCTTAATGCGCTTAGTTAGGGGAATGATTACTATGACGATGGAATCAACCTAAATCTAAGTAGTGGATTACACCACGACAGTGGGTAATTCTCATTTCAGGCCACTACCCGGATAGAGAGAGAAGTGTGAGGAATTACATGAAATCTAATACAATGTTGACCCGCGGTGAAACCGCCATCCTAAAGATATCCTTTTAATTGATTAAATTAACCTTTAATCGATTGTTTTCTTTGTTTGATTTTTATTTTCTTTTAATTTGAACAACAAAACCTTCCTTTGTTAATCGGTCTAGCTGATTGCGATTAGTTAGTAGAAGTCTCCAATAATTCACGTATCCCTGAGTTCGACTCGGGCCTCACAAGGCCTATATTACTCGACGCGTATACTTGCGTTTAAGCGCGTAGTAAAATACACGTCAAGTTTTTGGCGCCGTTGCCGGGGATACGGCGAATTATTGACACTTTGAGTGCTAAGAGCGGCCACTCTAGGCCACATTTTTTTTTAATATTTTAAAACAATTTCAAAAAAAAAAATTCCTTTATTTCTCTATAATTGTGTTGACTCGTTCAAAGCATTGTACTGAACCCCTATTTCCATATTTCAGGTGCTTTGCATGGTGCACACACGTAGTCGAGACTACGTGAATCGCACACCTGAGGTTCCATCTGCGGGACCAGAGGACGAGGACTACTACGAGGAGGAACACCACAGTGATATACATTCTGAATCTGAGCCAGAACAAGAAGAAGTAATGGCTGAAGCACAGACAATATGGGAGAAGATCAAGGCGTCTTCTTCCTCGGCATCAAAGGGGCCTATAAAGAAACAGGGGCTAAACATACCTACATACAAGATCGACCCAGCACTGATTAATTTGGTCAAATCCAATGCATTTCACGGACTGAAAAATGAAGATCCAGTGGCACACATTAGTCAGTTTGTGGAGAACTGCGATATGGTAAAGATAGATCGATTTTCGCAGGATGTGCTCTATCTCAAGTTATTCCCGAGTTCCTTGGCTGGAGTGGCAAGAGAGTGGCTTCATAACCTCGACGACGAGTTTGTTGAATCATGGGATCACATGGTGGAGGTTTTCTTCGAGAGGTTCTTCCCTCCTGAGAAGACCAATGATATGATCCGGAAGATCCACAATTTCACCCAACAGGCGGGTGAAACTTATTCTGAGACTTGGGAGCGATCCCAAGTCATGTTGAGGAGATGTCCACACCATGGACTGGACAAGGAAACCCAAGTGAAAATCTTCTACTTTGCTCTGTCTGAACATGATAGAAGCAACCTGGACTCGGTTGGATCAGGATTTTTTTTGAATAACACCGATACCAGATGTTGGGAGATACTGAAAAACATGGCTAGGAAGCAGTCATGGGGTGACAGAGGTGCCGTGGAACATGTCAAGGCTGCTAGTGAATCCAGAATAGTGAGGGAGCTGAATGCCAAGTTAGATCTTCTAGCCAAGAAGGTGCTAACTAAGGAGGATGCATCTGATGATGAGGAAGCCCAAGTGAAATTCATGCAACAACAGGGCTATAGAAACAATGACTATGCATGGAGGAAAGATAAAAAGTTTTCATGGAAGGATCCAAATAATTTTCTGCAGGATCCGGATGCCAAACCACATCAAAGAACCGAGGAAAAGAACACTGAATTGCTAAGTCAAATGGTTCAGCAAAACCAAGAGATGATGGCCATGTTTGGTAAACAATTACAATCTCAAGGTGACATTCTAACCAAATTTGGGCAGACGCTGCAAAGCCATGGAGCACAAATGCGGGCATTAGAGACCACCGTGGCACAGATTTCAAATGAAGTGGCAGCCATCAAGCACGCCAATCAACAGAAACCAGCGGAGAATGCGAATATGGCTCAAGCACATCATCAGGTTAAGTACATGTCGGTGGTAAGAAATGAGGAATCTCAGGTGCAAGAAGTTGTAGAAGAAAGAAAAATGACTTTCAATGTGAATGCAACACCGGCGATACCATATCCACGCACGTACTATAGATTGCCGGGCGGAAACCATTTCTTCCGGAAATCAGAGAGAGTTGTGAGTATGGTATCTCCATCTAGGCAAGATGAGCAGGTGCAGGTTGTTTGTGCACATGTGGAGACATCTGAGGCGAGAGAGGAACCACAACAAGCTGCTACTATTGATGATGTCTCACCAAAGCCCACGTCGGAGGGAGTGCTTGAAGCAAGCTTAGGGGAGGTACCCCCGAAAAGCCCTTATGTGCCACCTCACAGGCGCGCTGATGCAGCTGATGTTTCAGATTCAGTAAATTCTAAGTCAAAGAAAGAGCATCGTCACTTTAAAAAATTCCTGGAGATATTCCGAAAACTCCACATCAATATTCCATTAGTGGAGATGATCGAAAAAGTACCCGCCTATGGGAGGTTCATCAAGGAAATCATTAATAAGAAGAGGCGGATAAAAGATGATGAAATTTATTGGATGAATGAGACGGTGAGCTCTATGATTCATGGGAATTCACCAAAGAAGAGAAAAGACCCAGGAGGTTTTTACATTCCGTGTTCAATAGGTGGTCAACATGTTTCTAAAGCGCAATGTGATTCCGGCGCTAGTATAAATCTCATGCCTTTGGCTACATTTCAAAAGCTGGGGTTAAAAGAGATAAAGAAGTTGGCTGCAACAATTGAATTGGCGGATGGGTCTACAGTGAGACCCTATGGAGTATGTGAAGATGTTCTAGTCAAAGTGGATAGATTCATATTTCCGGTGGATTTTGTCGTCATGGATATGCCACCACTCCAAAGCTGTGAAATTCTTCTAGGAAGACCGTTTCAAGCAACGGCAGATGTCGTGACTGCCTTAGGGAGAGGTACTCTGTCTTTGGGCATTGGAGGAGATCGTGTTGAATTCAAATTACCGAATGATCCTCTAAGCCCAGTTCCCAAGGTGAAAAGATGATGATTGTCACACCGTCTAGCCTAAGTCGTTAAATAAGGGCGCTTGTTGGGAGGCAACCCAACCATTGGTACATTAGGATAGTTTAATGTTAGGTGTAGTTTGCTTTTATTTTGTTTACTTTTTAGTTTAAAAATGATACCTTGATCCGTTTGTTAAATGTGCAGGAACAGGCAGGGTCGATACCATCGACACATCAGTCGATGGTATCGACATGGGTTCAGGTTGACACCAGCAGAAATCGCACTGCGTCGATACCATCGACGGCCCCGTCGATGGCATCGACATGGTCACAGGCAGGTCGCAATAAAAGTGTCGATGGTATCGACACCCCAGTTGATACCATCGAGATCTCTGGAGATATTCAGACGAATTTTGCTCAGTCACTCGATACCATCGACGGCCTCGTCGATGGTATCGACATCATCACAGGTTGAATGCAATAAACGGAGGTGTCGCAATAAAAGCAAGTCGATACTATCGACACTCGTCGATGGCATCAACGGACATGTCACAGATCCGCATGAAGACATCGACGACGATCGCAACAGCCACGTCAGCGATCCGGGTGCTGCGTCGATACCATCGACTTCTGTCGATGGTATCGACCCGTCAGCGATCCGAGTTTCTCGATCCAGCAAACGTCAGCCGTCGATACCAGCGACAGATGCGGCTACCCGCGAGACGTGTCGATACCATCGACCCGCGTCGATGGTATCGACGGGTCAACAGGGGCGCCGATCAAGTCTATTTAAGGAGACTTGCAACGTCATATGACATCACACCCTCAGAGCAAGTATCTCCCATTGCGCCGAGCACTCCCCCGAGCCCTCTACACCTGCGGAGAAGCGTCATCGAGCGAAGATCTTCACCGAGCGGAGAATTTCTCTCCATCTTCACCGAGCTCTTTTCTCCCAATCTCATTCTTCTCGCAATCATGGTGCATACGGGCGGAGCATCTTCATCAAGCGCGCACCCCAGGGAGATTGAGGAGTTTGTTCCTCCGCCAACCGCTTCCATCTCTCATCCACGCCTCATTCATGCCAACATGGATGTAAGGAAGGTATACGAGGAGATAATGAAGCGGAAGTTCGAGGCAACCCGGTATGTGGACCGGGGAATGATCAGGGAGCTGGGATTCGAGGCCAACTTGGCCTATGTGTTGGCCGGGCAAGCGCGGCACACCAATCGCTTCTATGAGATGGACTGTCATGCGGATGGGCAGCCATTTTTCGGCGAATGGCCCACATACAAGGAACTGGTGGCCGAGTTCATGGCGTCTCTTGATATCTGCGTCGTACCAAATGACGTGGTACCATCGGACCAGACGTGGATCTAGGGAAGGGTGTCCTTCCGACTCTTCAACAACAATTACAACATCACGTTGAAGCAGTTCAACGACATCTTCAACTGGAACCACAGCCGCCACGATCACCGACGCCCCGACGCCCGCACCGACTACGACAAAATCTTCGCCGAGCTAGTTACAGTGCCGGCAGGGAAGACCGTGAGCTACCACAATGCCGCGGTAGCGGATTTTGAGCACCCGTTCGTCCGGGTCTTGCATAGGATGCTGAGCTTGACCTTCTTCGCTCGGAGCGATCTTGCTTTGAGGAAGTTTCAGGAGAGTGACCTGTTCTTTCTCTATGCACTCCTGAAACGTCAAGAGTGCAACTGGGGAGCATTCTGGTTACAGCGCGTCATGGCGGTGAAGCGGAGCACAAGGAAGGCTCCAATACACTTTGGTGGTTTTGTCACCAAGTTGGCGCTGTACTTGGGGCTGAACTTGCAGTCCATGACTCCGATTTCTGCGCGGAGTAAGGTGAACGTGCAACACTTGCACCGTTCAAACCTCATTCTTATCCGAGACGGGTTGGTGTACGCTCATTGCCACGTCAACCAAGCTTACCAGGAGGCATCCCTGCCGGACGACGTCTTCCACATCGAGGGCAAGCAGCATTTCCGATGGCCCATCATAGCCATCGAGTCCTCCGAAGAAGAAGGCGGAGGTGAAGACCAAGAAGGCGAGGCCGAGGAAGACGAGGAGGCTTTCACACCTCTTCGAGCACGTGTGGCACCACGGAAGCATCCTAGTGTGCATCCAGGTGCATCTTCATCATCTCAGCCCCCGCCGCCATCACCACAGCAAGAGCAGCCAGCTGCGGATCCCTACTCCATGCAAGGGATGTACACCATGCTGCAGGACATACAGCAGACTCAGCTGCAGCACATGGGTATGTATACCAGCATTCATGAGACTACGAGCCGGGTACTTGACAACCAACGGGCTATGTTCGAGAACGAGCAGCTCATCCTCGCCAACCAAGAGCAAATGCACACCCGGTTGCAGCGGATAGAGACGCAGCAGGAGCCCTTCTTCGACCACTACTGGAGTCGAGACTACTTTGGAGGTTATCCACAGCCTCCGCCGAGGACCCAATATGATCCAAGCTTCCAGGGGGAGTACCCGTCTTGGGATCCTACGGCACCACAATACCCACCACCGCCTCCGCAAGATTGATCAGGGTATCACTGTTCCACCCTTAAGTTGGTTTTTGACTATGAGGCCATAGTCGGATTCAAGCTTAGGGGGGTGGCTGGAACAGCTCTATCTTTTATCTTTTCTTTAGTTGTTTTTAGTTTCTGCTTGGTTATTTGTTTTTGCAATTTTAAATTTTTATTTAGGATCCACATCTATCTAGTGTAATCGTGGATGTCTTAAAAATTGTCATCTTGCTGTTTTCATGGGGAAATTAAGGGAATTTAAAATTTTTTCTGTGTCTTTTGGATAGCTTTACTTGGTTGTCCTTGGGGAACTTGTTCTATGAAAATGATTGATTATGTCAACTTTGAAGCAATATGTCACAACCACACCCCCATTGACTCATGAAAAGTGGATAGTAACGGTTGTTTGAGCCTAACCTAATCAAATGGTAATGAGACCTTAATTGGATATACGAGAAAGAACCCTTTAAACTACTACACATGTCAGTAAGGAGGGACACATAATTTTCTTCTAAGGTTCAGTCACTTAATCTTGTGATCATTCCACCCCATTTTCTATAATCCACCCAAGAATTGGAAGTAAAGTGCAGTTTCAATTTCTTTTGTGTGCATAGCATGTAGATAGAATTTGCATTGTTATTTTCATACTTTTGCATAAAACGAGAAAAAAAAAATGTATAGTGATTCATGCACATTACCTTTAGGTGCATGTCATGTAGTTGCACTCATACTTTCATGATTTTCATGCATAAGTACACCATGTATCTCAGTTGACCTGAAAAGTGATCTAAATTGTTCCATACCCTCGCATTAGTACAAAGATTTCCAATCATGAAGAAAATAGCCTAACACATGTATCTCTAAGCAATTATGGATATGTGGGCTAAGAGGAAAAGAAAAAATCTGAAAGAAAAAATTTTTGAAACAAAAAAGAAAAAAAAAGAAGAGAATTTAGAAGGAAATGGAATAAGAGGGAGAAAGGAATGATATCACTTGTATAACAGGGGAATTGAGTACATGATGTGGCTTGAGTAGATTTCTATCTCATTTTGAGGTAGAAGGTTAGTGCATGCATCATTCCACCCACTTTTAGGCATTAGGGCATTCTTAATGTGCATTTGCATCATTTAGGGCATTTTTTTATATGCATACTGAAACTGTGTAATACTTCCATATTCTCCCATGAACCACCCATTCCATCCACCCGTTGCTCGAATTGGTAGGTCACCGTGATTTTCTCCTCACTCATGATTATAAGGAGGACTGCTTCCATGTAGATGGTAGTTAGGGCGAGCAACGTAGTTTAGGCGATCACAAGATGCACCATGGCTGAATCGGCGAACTTTATTATGTTAACTGCCTTATGTGATAGTGTTCATCGGTTTGAAGGATAATTTCTTTTATTGATGATTATTGTCGCCTATAGGGTAATTACTGTTCTGTGATTAGGGTAGGCCGGTTTGAGAACGTCCAGTGGGAGTCATTTGTGATGTGGGTTGGTATTTTGATTGTTAGTTGACATTCGCAATTCTATTCTAAGGATTAGTTGCTCGAGGGCGAGCAATGTTTAAGCTTAGGGGAGTTTGATGCGATGATTTTGAGTCGCATTTATAGACCGATTTCATATGTGTTTTGTGCCTTAATTACTCATTTTCATGGATATTATTGCATAATTCACTTTATTTGGTCTTTGCCATCATTTTATATCAAATCCCCATTGTTTTACTATTTTGAGCATTATTTATCATCTTATTATAAATTGTGTGGATTTACTTGGGCCTGTTGTGAAATTTCAGGAAGAACAAGTATCTGCATCCGTCGATACCATCGACGGATGTCGATACCATCGACCAAGCCACAGGTTGTCAGCCGAGAAGAGCAATACAGAGTCGATACCATCGAAACCCATGTCGATGGCATCGAGATGTCTCCAGGCTGCTGGAGAGGATGAAGTCGATACCATCGACGCAAGTCGATGCCATCGACTCAAGGAGAGCTACAGCGTCGCTAAACGACAACAACCGACGCTAAAGGAGTCGATACCATCGAAACCCAAGTCGATGGTATCGAGATCATGACAGGCGCTCAGAATAAAAGAAAGGAAAGATGCCGCTAATCCGCTGTGTCGATACCATCGACTCGCGTCGATGGTATCGACGCCGGCAGATATGCGTTGGATTTGTTTTGATTTCGATCGGACGGCTGTTGTTATTTGATGACCTAATTAGGGACTTATACCTAATGACGGCCGCCCGGACGTAATCATCATCTCATATTGGATTGCACGAGTGCCGAGGAGGAGAGAAAGGAGAACGGAGGCCGAGAAGCTCATTCCGGGTGATTCGGACGTTGCTGAAGACAATTTCCACCACCGACAGGCGGGGAAAGCTTGTGTTCTACGCCAAGGATCCACCGGTTCTTCTCCGTTCAGGGGTTTTCACATTTATTTCACATTTTTCTTATGAATTCCCCAATTTCTACCATGTATTCGTGTAAGATGAACATGAGAGGCTAAAACCCTCAATCTTTAGGACCGGGAGTAGCCCGGGGATACATTGTATGATGATTTTATATTGATAATTCATATTTTTCTCTCATATCCGTGGTATAAATTCGTTTTCTCTATTGCTATTGTTATGTTTGATCACCATAATAATAAATTAATGCCCTTAATCACTTCGACAGAAGGATTAACGGTTGAAAAGAGACGAATTCTACATTAATTAATAAAACCCTTGACAAAGGAGTTGTAAAATTAATGGTGGGAACTGAGGGACCGATCTTAATGCGCTTAGTTAGGGGAATGATTACTATGAAGATGGAATCAACCTAAATCTAAGTAGTGGATTACACCACGACAGTGGGTAATTCTCATTTCAGGCCACTACCCGGATAGAGAGAGAAGTGTGAGGAATTACATGAAATCTAATACAATGTTGACCCGCAGTGAAACCGCCATCCTAAAGATATCCTTTTAATTGATTAAATTAACCTTTAATCGATTGTTTTCTTTGTTTGATTTTTATTTTCTTTTAATTTGAACAACAAAACCTTACTTTGTTAATCGGTCTAGCTGATTGCGATTAGTTCGTAGAAGTCTCCAATAATTCACGTATCCCTGAGTTCGACTCGGGCCTCACAAGGCCTATATTACTCGACGCGTATACTTGCGTTTAAGCGCGTAGTAAAATACACGTCACTAGCCCGCCTCGGTACATGTCTCGGTGCTAGTGAAACTAAGCCACGGGCATGTTCAGCGTGCTCTGAGCCATGAATGCATTCATGCTCCTCATATCACATATCCTGAGCCATGGGCCTGTTCACCATGCTTTAATCACAATTGGGCTACGGGCCTGAATCCGCACCCTGGAGTCTACAACCGAAGTTGCACTCTTACCTCCTCACTTTAGGCTGGGAGTAACCTCGCATATTCAACAATATGCGCTCCGGGTTAACCTATAGGAGAACCCGTTTCACCATCACCAAATTCCTGACAATGATGGATCTATGGCCAGGGAAACTACATGATATATTTCACTATGATCATTTAGTATCTTTTATATGGATTGCAAGATTCAACCAACTTGTATAACATGCAATTATAATAGAAGTAAACAATATAAAACTCAACAGTTTGCTTTTACTACATTTCACATCAAACTGATTCATCACATGTTATCACTTGGCCTCTTACCAATCATCCAGATCCATCACAAGGATCACCACATACCATGGGATCTCAATCCCTTATCACATAGAGCCATTGCCTCTTAAGGCTTACCTCATCCTCATCATAGAATAGGAATCACATTATACATTTTATCTTAGTATCAAGAGTAACTATCAAGGTAGTGTTACTCATCACATATACCCCATAGCCCTTTTTGTTGGCTATGTTTCACTTGCATTGTTAGTACACAATAATCAAAGGTTTAATAGAGAGACCATGCTATCAATGTAAGGTTACATCAATGATCAGTTAAGCTTCCTTAATCATGCATCAACTTATGGTCATATGCATAAGGTACATTATTAAGCAATCCACATTACATGCTCATGACTATCCTTAGCATTATAAGATAATGACCACAATCATGTGTATAGAAATATCAAGTGTAAATGAACAAGATTTACCATAGGGAATACTAATAAGCATGCACAATTGTCACCATCGTTTTAAACAAGCACATTGTCATCATATCGGCCTTCCGTGATATGTAGAACCCTCACTAGAGATACCACGAACCCTCACTAGAAGATTGTGTCGGGCAGCATGCCCTCACCTAAAGCTCATCTCATAACGACCAGCGACCAGCAACACTGCGTCAGAGTGCTGTGCACCAAGATGTCAGGTGACATAGCATTATCACCCAAGGCAACAACAACAAAGCATGCAGCAGCAAGAAACCAACATGTGGCGGGGTGTCGGGCAACAACCTATGTCAGGCTCAGCTACAATGCCCATCACAGGGTAGGGCTATCGGCCGATACAAAACCATTATGACGCATGTCACAAACTGCTCAGTAACGTCTACATAACGATACTAACCACATCTAGGTCACGTGCATGTGTGTGCAAGGTATACCACAAAGGCAACGTCTAAGAGACCTATCGTGCAACCAAATGGACCAAGGCCTAACTGTCATCACAGGGTAAGATGGAAGGTGTGACGCCCGTCACTACAGGCCTATCGCCCAAGAAGCTAGGTCAAGAGGTCTGTCGTGCAGCACCTCTCCACACTCATAATGACCAAGATACTACTCACAAGGTCGTCATCTTCCTCAAGCACAAAGGCACCCAAAACCCTAAAGGGTCAAGAACACTAGCTCACCAAGAGATCCTAAACCACAAAGAGGATCGACCAACATGGATACTTAAGCAAGGTGTAAAACTAACAACAACATATAAGCAAGATCATAGAAAAGGAGATAGTGTAGCTAGGCTTAGGAGTTATGTAACCCGCCTTAAGCAAGCTCCAAGCTCCTAGCTCCAAGCACCACTAAGCAAAGAAGAAGAGACTCCAAGGGATATCGGCCAGCATGCTTGCTCCTTCAAGGGGATATCGGCCACCAACTAGCAAAGAAGAGGGTTGTGTCGAGCACACCAATGTGGAGAAGAAAACTAAGGGACCAAAGGGACCCAAAGCAAGGAAAGGAACCACATATATAGAAGGAAAGGGAGGAGAAAACAAGGTAGAACCAAGCAAGGTGTCGCCTACCTAGGGACACTTATCCTAGTGCATGATCCACCACTCTAGCAAGCTCTAAACACATGTCCAAGGTCATTGCCACATGCAAGCATCATGCACCAAGTGTCCACTAGTGGTAACACAAACTAAGTCAAAGCTAGGTCAAATATCATGGGCGACACAACAACCAGCACCATGGGTGACACAACAACCAGCAGCATGGGCGGCACACCTCACCCCCATGGGCGACACTCCTCACCCTTGGCCGATACAAGGCTCAACCAAGCCCAAAAGAACTCAAGAAACGAGCCCAAGCCTTCCTCTCTATACTAGAGGAAGCAAAGAGAGAGAGAGAGAGAGGAACACCACACAAGGTGCCAAACTTGCCCACAAACCCTAGACTTCGGTTATTTGCAAGTAGCCCCTCCAACTCTCAACAAAGCTCAAACAAACCCTAATCACCACCAAAGGTGATTAGCAAGCAACAAAGCACCATGGTTAAGCAAAGCAAATAGGGTAAACCCTAAACGAAGGTCAGGGTCCTTACAGACTAACCCCCTACAAAGGGATTTCGTCCCCGAAATCCGAAGTGAAAAGTGAGGGATACTTCCTCCTCATCTCTTCCTCAAGATCCCACGTGGCTTCCTCAACGCCACGGTGATGCCAAAGAACCTTCACAAGAACCAAGTCCTTCCTCTTCAGCTTCTTGACCCTTCTGTCAAGGATCGCCACAGGACTTTCCTCGTAGGTCACATCTTCATCAAGCTCAACCTCTACTAGCTGCATCACTGTTCCCAAATCTAGATGACTTTTCTTCAACATATTGACATGGAACACTGATGTAACCTGTGCAACTCTGGAGGCAAGTCTATCTCATAGGCTACCTTACCAACTCGTGCTGTGACTGGGTAAGGCCCCATATACCTGGGTGCCAACTTACCCTTCTGACCAAACCTTAGCACACCTTTCCATGGCGAGACTTTAAGATGCACTTTGTCTCCTACTTGGAGCTCCAAAGGTCGTCGACGATTGTCTGCATAAGACTTCTGCCTGTCCTATGCCACTTTCAACTCTTGCTGTATCACCTGGATCTTTTCTGTTGTGTGTTGTACTAACTCAGGACCCAAAAGCTGATATTCACCAGACTCATACCAACACAAAGGAGATCTGCACTTCCTCCCATACAAAGCCTCATAAGGAGCCATATCAATGCTCCGCTGATAACTGTTGTTGTAGGCAAACTCTATCAATCTAAGATGTACATCCCAGTTGCCTAGAAACTGCAAAACACACGCACGGAGAAGATCCTCCAAGATCTGAATAGTCCTCTCAGATTGTCCATCTGTTTGTGGGTGGGATGTTATACTGAACCTCAACTGTGTTCCCAACGCTATGTGCAACTATTCCTAGAAACGACTTATGAACTGAGGACCTCTGTCAGAAACTATTGTTGCTGGTACACTATGCAAACGTACTATCTCATCCACATACACTCGAGTGAGCTTTTCTACTGTATACGTTGTCTTCACAGGTATGAAGTGGGCAGACTTCATCAATCTGTACACTATCAACCAAATGGAATCATGATTCCTAGTTGTCCTGGGTAGACCAACTACGAAATCCATGGTTATATGATCTCATTTCCACTGTGGTATTAGCAAGGGTTGAAATGTACCTACCGGCTTCTGGTGTTCAGCCTTGACTTGCTGACAAACCACACATCTAGCTACGAACTCAGCTACATCTTTCTTCAAACTGGGCCACCAATACATGTCCTTCAGACTATGATACATCTTGGTGACACCTGGATTCATAACATACATCGACGTGTGTGCTTCCTCGAGCACCAACTTCCTCAGGTCATCAACATCTGGAACCACCATCCTATCATGAAAGCAAACCAGTCCATCCTCAGTCTCATGGAACCCATCACGCTTTTTGGTGCCGAACTCTGATCTGATCAACTGTACCACATCATCTGTCTGTTGTGCATCTTTGATCTGCTGTCTCAGTGTAGGCTTGACATGTATCTGAGCTAAAAGTCCAGCTAGCAAGGAAACTTCCATCTACACATTCATCTATCGCAAAGAAACAAACATATCCCACCTATGGCATACCAGATTCTCTTTTAAGTCTTCTCATAAGGTCCCATGTCTGATATTTCTGACTTTGCTCAGCCCAACCATAAATAGATAAAGCTATCAACATCACACCATTATTATTTTCCTCCACCACACAATCCACATGATGCTGTGAGAAACTTCAGATTCCCATCTTAACATCCCTCCACCACAGCCCCAACCCCCCCGACCGACCCTCACTCGCCAAGCAAAAATCATCCTCAAACACACAATCTTTCTTAACATGTTCCGATTTATTTCCAGCCATCTTGGTTTTTTAAACGAAAACCAAACTAGGGCATTCTCTCCAACACCACTTCTGAAGAGCCTGCTTCTTGTCGAGGTTGCCCAACCCACGACAGTTCCAAATCAAGATTTTCATTTCCCTTCATGGGTCAGGTTATCCCCAGAACCCGCTACTTGAAGCTCAATGCCTCCATATGTACCTCCCACTCCTACATGTGTGCCCTGCTATTTTTTAACTGGGAAGACTAACCCCAAATCAGCATCAATGTCCATGACACCATCATCCATGTCACATCCTCTTTTTTCCTTTTAGTAGTTTTTCCCCGTCCTCCGCTACAACCTCTGGTTCATTTTCATCAATTCGAACCAGCCTTCTAACAATTTTTGAAGATAGATTATATGTTATTTTTTATATAATATTTTGGTATGTATTTGATTGAAATGCAACATTCCCTATTGAATAATATATTTCTTATAAGCATGACATGATTTAACCGTGCGTAAAACGCAAGTCCACGCGTCAATGTAGTATAGGCCCTTGTGAGGCCCGAGTCGAACTCAGGGACACTGAATTATCGGTCGACTACCACTAACTACTCACAATCATCTAGACCAGTAAAAAGGTGATGAGAGTTGTTTTAAAAATAAAAGAAAATAAAATAAAACAAAACAATCGTTTAAATGTTTAGTTTAATCAATTCAAATGGAGATCTTTAGGATTGTGGTTTCACCGCGGGTTTTCATTGTATGAATTTCCATATAATAATTCAGGTTCATCTCTCAATCCAGATAGTGGCATGTAGTCAGAATTGCCCACTTTCGTGGTACAATTCACTACCTATGTCTAGGTCGGTTCCACCGTCGTAGTAACCTATACCCTAAACTAGGTGCATTATAATCAACCTCTAGGTTTCCACCATTAACCTTACATCACCTTGTTCAATGGATTTGTTAATTAATGTGAATTTCGTCTCTTTTCAACCGTTAATTCTTCTTTCAAAGTAATTAAAGGCATTATATTTTCATTATGGTGATCAAGCATAACAATATAATTGAGAAAACAAAATCATACCATGGATTTAAGAGATTAATTATGAATTACTATGATAAAAATGTCATACAATGCTTCCTGAGGCTACTCCCAGTCCTAAAGATAAAGGGGATTAGCCCCGCATGTTCATCTCAGAGCAAAACATGGTTGAGGAAAGGGGAAACATGGAGAAAAATGTGAATAAGTAATGAAACACCCGAACGGAGAAGATCTAAGCATTCCTCGGCATAGAATGCGCGATCTACGGGCTTTCGACGGTGGAAAATGTCTTCTTCGGCTTCCAGAACGGTCGAGGCATGCTTTTGGGCTCCGTTCTTCTCTCCACACCTTCTCGGGACGTGTGTTGTGGCTAATGATGTGATTCCCTGCTCTTGGCCGCCGTCATTAGGTATAATCACCGAGTTAGGTTGCAAAAATATCACAGCCGTCGGATTTGGGTCGATCTGAAACAAACTTTAATCTGACGGTGTCGATACCATTGATGCGGTTCGATGGTATCGACCCCTCGTGATATTGGCAACTCTTCTTTTCCTTTCTCTTTGCGCCTGATGCTGACTCGATACCATCGACGTGGGTCGATGGTATCGACACCTTTAGGCGTCGGTTTATCCCTTTTTCGTCGTTGAAACTCCACGTGTCGATAATATCGACTATGCAGTCGATAGTATCGGATGTATACTCGCCAGCAACCTCATGGTTCGTCGCTACCATTGACTACCCAGTCGATCGTATCGACTCTGCGCTACTCCTTACGGCTGGCTGCATGTGGTTGTGTCGATAGCATCGACGGCTGTCGATGGTATCGACCACTCAAGATATGTGTTTTTCCTAAAATTGCAAAACAAAACAACATAAGCCAAAATAAAACCTATAATTGTAATCATTTACATTCAAAATGATAAAATAAAGGAGATTTGACATTGAGAAGGATCATAGACTAAAGTAAATGAATTATGCAATATTAACCACCAAAATGACCAATAAAAGCATAAAACACAAGTAAAACAAGTCTATAAATGCGACTCAAAATTATCGCATCAAACTCCCCTAAGCTTGAACATTGCTCATCCTCGAGCAACTAAACTTTAGAATAGAATTGTGAAGGTCAATTAGAAAACATATTATTACAACAAACACCACCATATGATCCCCGCCAGACATTCACATTCCGACCCTCACTAACCACGGAATGATAATTACCCTAAAGGCGACAGTAATCATCCATCAAAGATATCTTCCTCAAAATTGATGAACACTATCATATAAGATAGTTAACATAATAAAATTATCCGGTTCAGACTCGGTGCATCTTGTGATCTCGTATTCTACGTTGCTCACCCTAACTACCATCTACATGGAAGCATCTCTCCTGATATTAACAAGTGAGGAGAAAATCACGGTGGCCTACCTATTCGAGAAACAAGTGGATGGAATGGGTGGCTAGTGGAAGAAATGCAAGCATTATACAGTTTCAATATGCACAAAGCAACAATGACTTAAATGATGCATATGCAAGTGAAAAATGCCCTAATGCCTATATTTGGGTGGAATGATGCATGCACTATCATCCCGTCTCAAGGTGAGATGGTGATAACCTCCCATTTTGTGATGTTATCTTATTATTTTTCCTTAGTTTTCCATATTCTTTCTTACATAAATTAGATAGAATCATTAACTTTTTACCTTATTGCTGACACATCAATAGATTAACTTTTCTCTTCTTTATCCTTGCAGAAAAACACAAAAAAAATACAAAAGCCCCAAACGATCCCAGGACCGTTTGAGGCCAAACGGTCCCAAGACCTTTTGAGACCAAACGGTCATGGGGCCAAAAGGTCCCAAGACCATTTGAGCCCAAACGGTCCTGAGACCACATGAAGGCTAAATGGTCCCAAGACCGCATGAAGGCCAAACGGTCCCGAGTCCGCATGAAGGCCAAACGGTCCCGAGACCGCATGAAGGCCAAACGGTCCCGAGACCGCATGAAGGCCAAACGGTCCCGAGACCTCATGAAGGCTAAATGGTCTCGAGACCTCATAAAACCAAACGATCCGGAAGACCGCATGAAGGCAAGGGCAAACGGGTTCAGGGCCCAAATGGGTTCAAGACCCGTTTGGACCTCACTTAAGGCCTATAAATAAGACCTCAAGGGTCCTCCAAGAGGGAAGTTTTTTTTTATACGTCCAAAAGCTGCCTCAATCACTCCAGAGCAAATCCGACTTCCATCTTCCGCCCAGCGGCTACCGGTATGAGCCCCACACTACATCTCAAAGTTGCTTTCTCTCTCTCTGCCAAAGAAGGTGGGAAGAGGGAGATCTCATCATCAAGCAACCTGTGAAGTTGGTGGATCGTTTCTCTCTCTCCAAGGGGTTGACTTTCCTCTTTCCTTTGTGGGGATGATGCTCTCTCTCTCTCTTCTTGCCTCCTTCTTGGTCCTAGTCATGAGCGAGTAGTCTCTCTCACTAGGGTGCGGGGAGTAGCCCCGCTACCCATGCTTTCATATCATGTAAATGTAATCCATAGTTTGTAATATATATTTTTTATCTTCTCAGTTCAACATCAAACGCTTAATGAATGCTTGTTGCTTGATCACCAACTTGTGTTATATTTTATCTTTTAGTATGAATTGTCTATGTTTGTACTATTAGATTTGAAACTCGTTTGTATGTTGGTTCTTGGTGCATGTATCCACCATGCATCTGTTTCAGTATCTAGAAGTGTATCTCAAGAAGTGGAGTAAACTCACTATCATTTGTTGCACTTTCATACTATGAAATGGAACCAGTTGACGTATGAAAGTGCAACCTGGGTAAGTCGAGGAACACACTTTACGAGGGGAATGATGCAAAGTAAGTGACCATTTGTTCGGGAATGGCTGGCGTTGCAACATTCCCGCACTTCCCGTAGTTAGCTCTCCGAAAGGAAGCTAAGCCTACAAAGATACTAACTGACTAGACTCTTTTTGTAGGTTATGTTTTGCTTTGCATGTGTTGATCCATGTGTAGTGGTGGTGAAAAACCGATCACACCCTAGTGACTTTTATCATAGTTTAAATCCTTAGTTTTTCTTGCTTTCTTTATCTTTCATGTTCTTAGTTTAAAACAACAAAACCAAACTTCCGATCTAAGTGCCTACTAGTAAGAGATTAAGTGAAACTATAACGTTTTCCATCTTGTTGCTTGCAACAAGACCGTTGTCCTGAGGATTCGACCCTTAACTATACTACGATAAGACTTCCACGTATCCTAGTGTATGTGGGTGGAGTTCTCCATCTAGTATATGCAAGGTTAAACCTAACGACTCACTATCTTTAGGATTTTTAGTTGGTGCCCGCAATTGCACGTAAGTGGAAGCTCCATCAAAAATTGGCATCGTTGCCGGGGACAACGGAACGTTTTAATTTTATTTAGTATCTTGCTAGTTGGTTAGGGTTTTACACTTTCTTTTAATCATTAAACCATATCTTATTAAATTTCATTATATCTCCGCCATCATCTAAAAAGGTGTTTTCTTCTCTCTACTCAGGTAGAAAATGTGTATGCAACCAGTGCATAACCCCAGATTCTCCCCTGATCCAGAGTACGACTCTGAGGTAGAGAGAAGCTTCCACCGTCACATTCGACTCAATCGCCAAAGGCCCAGGCAAATGGCTGAAGATCAACGCCAGGCTTCTTAGGTGATGGAGAGGGTCAACGCCGCCATCGCCGCTCAAAGGGCACAACTCATCACTGATACTCGTTCCAGGATTCAAGCGGAGATTCGTGCAGAAGAACAGGCCCGCATTAGAGCTGAAAATGAAGTAGCAACCCAAGCTGCCCAGTTGGAGTTAAGGAACAAACAACTGAGGGACTACGCTGTCCCGAAGAACTATGAGGATAACCACCCGGTCTGACCTCCGATTATCAATATCCCCAACTTCGAGATTCAGACCCAGTGGATCTAGATCATGCAAGGCATCTCTTTCTCTGGAGGTTCTGGAGATGATTGCATGGATCATCTGAAAAGGTTTAAGGCACTGTGACGCCTAGTTCCGCAAGCTGGAGTAGCTTTTGATGCGATAATGCTTCATCTGTTCCATTTCACTCTATCTGGGAGGGCCCTGAGTTGGTATAACTCACTTGACAGAGAGCCTATTATAACCACCTGGGCTCCCCTAGAGGAAAAGTTCTTAGAGAAGTTCTTCCCGTCCTCACTGAGTTATGAGATTAGAGGGCACATCAATCACTTCTCTCAGCTACCTGGAGAATCCCTCTCTGAAGCATGGGAGAGGTTTAAAGAACTTTTGCGGAAATGCCTCCATCATGGAATCTCCCAGAACCAACTAATAGAAACCTTCTATCGGGGACTGAGCGATGATATTAAACAGTTTTTAGATTCCTCATCTGGAGGAAACTTCATGAGAAAGAATTATGAGGACGCCTGGAAGATTGTTACACTCGGAGTTGAAAACCAGTCCAACTGGGGACGGTCAGCCAGTTAAGGTGTTCTCAAGGTTTACAAAGCTGAAGAATCTATAGAGATGAAGGCAATAGCTGAAGCCTTGAAAACTATAGCTCACAAACAACAATCTCTTGAGACTTCTCTCAGAGAAATTGATAAGAAGAAAAATCCTCTAGTTCAAAAAGTCAAAGTCATCACAGGATCCTGTGAGGCTTTTCATGCTTCTGACCATCCGACTCTTTCCTGCGGTATGATGTATAATGTGATGATGGATAAGCATTCACCACCACAACCATATGAACCTATCATTGATCAATCGGAAGAACAACTACCGGAACAAGTTAAATCTATCCACTCTATCCCTGGGCAAGTCTACTACAACCCTAATCAGCCAAGGAATCATCCAGGGTTTCAGTATGGAAACCCTGTTGGGACCGCTAATCCTCAACATTAAACGCAGGGGGGATCCTCTAGCAGGCTACCACCTGGGTTCCCAAACAGTTTCAACCAAAATCAAGGGAATTCCAGGAACAACTTCCCTAGGGCTAAATACCCCAGGAACCAATCGGTCTACTACCGACTCATCCTCCGCTCCATCCACAGCTACATACTCAGCAAACTCAGATGGCACTACCGCCGCAACAATCTCAACAAGCCCAACAACAAATTCCTCCGAAAACTGCTCCTTTCCAACCAGAAGATGAAATATCCTTGATAAGGCAGATGTTACAATTGCAACAAACTATGCTTGCTAACCAACAGGCTCAGCAGAAAGCAGTTGAAGCTCAACTCACTCAGATCGTTGCGCAATTAAAGCCCCCAACAGGTACGTTTGCTGGGCAGCCTGAATCAAATCCTAAGCATGGGCAGAACAAACATGAACAGTTGAATGATGTCACCACAAGGTTGGGACACACTCTTCATGAGACTACCAAGATCACTTTGTATAATGATGATACACCCGCTTTTATGACAAATGAAAGCCCGCTACAAGGAATAGAGAAGCCCGTAGAGGGCACAAAGGGCAAAGATAAAGACCAAGTGTCCGCAGAACCTGAAGTTTTGCAATATAAACCAAGAATCCCGTATCCAGGTAGACTGCGAGAAACAAAGATGGACACCAGGTTTCAAAAGTTCAAAGAGGCAATGAAGAAACTGTACATCGATATTCCGCTCCTTGACGCTCTTTCTGAGGTGCCGGCATGGGAAAAATATCTAAAAACCTTGCTATCAAGAAAGTATATCACCGAGGAGCAAGAAACTGTCAAGCTCGCTCAGACTACTTCTGACATCATCCTAAACAAAATGCCAAAAAAGAAGAAGGACCCAGGTTCCTTCGGATTCAATGTTGCATTGGAAATGCATCTACAAAGAAAGGATTAGCTGACCTTGGGGCCAGCATATCCATTATGCCTTACTCAATGTGTAAACGTCTCGGTTTCACCGAATTGCTGCCTACGGTAATGACTATTCAATTAGCTGACTCCACCATAACCGCACCTCTGGGAATCATTGAAGACATTCCAGTAAGGATAGGAAAGGATGCCTATGTTCCATGCGATTTCATTATCATGGATATTAAAGAAGACTTGAGATACCCGATCATTTTCGGCAGACCTTTCCTCACTACTGCCAGGGCGCTGATCGACGTCGAAGCTAGTACCATCATTCTTAGGCTCGGAAAAGAAGCAATTCAATTCCGAGTCCTTAAAAGCATGAAAGGCCTTAGTATCCAAGAGGAGGTTTTTCTTCTTGACGCAATACAACAGATTTCTCAGTTAGAAATATATGAGCCTACTGACGAACTAGAAAATGTCCTAATTAATCTAGATGTTGAATTCTCTGCAAACAAACTAGTTCAACAGTGCCTGCAACATCTAGAAAAGGCCGAAGAAGCATCAACGACCACTTTTGAAGAACTTAAAGCTGCTACCTTTATAGAAGCAGCTGAGCCACCAAAAGCCCCTGATATGAAGACTTTACCCACAGGGCTTAAACATGTTTTCTTAAATAAGGAAAAACTATGCCCGGTCATCATCATCTCTACCCTTACAAAAGATCAAGAAGAAAAGCTCCTGGACGAGCTGAAGAAGCATAAAAGGGTCATTGGATACAAGATAACTGACCTAACGGTAATAAACCCAGCTCTGTGTATGCATAGACTTCCTATGTTTGAAGAATTCAAACCCTCTCGCGAACATCAAAGAAAACTGAATCCTAATCTGAAGGAGGTAGTTCGTCTGGAGGTCCTTAAATTACTCAAAGTCGGCATGATCTATCCTATTTCTGACTCCCAGTGGGTCATCCCTGTCCAGGTCGTTCCAAAAAATGGGGGCACTACTGTAGTGCTCAATGACAAAAATGAGTTAGTGCCTACTAGGACTGTAACAGGATGGCGAATGTGTATTGATTATAGGAAGTTGAACAAAGCTACAAGGAAAGACCACTACCCTCTACCTTTCCTTGATGAAGTCCTGGAATGCCTAGTTCACCAAAAATATTTTTGTTATCTCGATGGTTACTCCGGGTTCTATCAAATACCCATACACCCAGAGGACCAGGAAAAAACCACCTTCGCCTGTCCCTTTGGGACGTATGCATTTAGAAGAATGTCGTTCGGGTTATGTAACACACCCGCCACTTTCCAACGATGTATGTCTGCCATCTTCGCCGATTTAACAGAATCCGTCATGGAAGTATTTATGGACGACTTCTCAGTTTACAGAGATTCCTTCGAAAACTGTTTAATCAATCTTGGACAAGTTCTGCAACGCTGTGAGGAAACGAGCCTTATCTTGAATTGGAAGAAATGCCATTTCATGGTAACAGAAGGTATCGTCCTCGGACATAGGGTAAGCGATAGGGGAATCGAGGTTGACAAAGCAAAGATCGATGTTATCTCAAAGATGTCACCTCCAAAGGACATAAGAGGAGTTCGAGCTTTCCTGGGTCATGCATGATTCTATAGAAGATTCATCAAAGATTTCTCGAAGATAACTAAACCCATGACCCAGCTCCTGACCAAAGATGTTGAGTTCATATTCAATCGGGAGTGTATGCAAAGTTTCTCCACCCTTAAGGACGTGTTAATCTCCGCACCTATTCTGAGAGCTCTAGATTGGTCGCAACCCTTCGAAATCATGTGCGACACAAGTGATTATGCCATAGGGGCTGTTTTAGGACAGCGGATTGATAAGAAACCCTATGTTATCTACTATGCATCGAAAATGCTAGACAAAGCACAGAAAAACTACACCACCATGGAGAAAGAGTTTTTGGCTATCATCTACGCATTTGAAAAATTCTGCTCTTATCTGATTGGTTCTAAAGTCATCGTTTATATCGTCCATTCTGCCATTCGATACCTGATTCAGAAACAGGATGCCAAACCCAGGCTTATCCGCTGGGTGCTAATGCTTCAGGAATTCGACTTGGAGATCAAAGATAAAAGTGGAGTGGAGAACGTTGTGGCCGATCACCTCAGCCGGATCGAGGTTGAAGAGAAAGATAAAATACCTATCCGGGACTCTCTTCCTGATGATCATCTTATGAAGGCCACTCATGGTTTTCCTTGGTATGCTGATATCGTCAATTATCTAGCCACAGGGATTATCCACCCATCTGCTTCCTACCAGGATAAAAGGAAGTTTCTTCACGACATAAAACATTATTACTGGGACGAACCCTACTTGTTCCACCTTTGTGCCGAGGGACTTTTCCGTCGTTGCTTGCCGGAAGAAGAAATCACCCCTGTCCTTGAGCATTGCCATTCAGGACCTACAGGGGGGCACATGAGTGCTAAGAAAACCGCTCTAAAAGTTTTACAATCTGGTTTCTTCTGGCCTACTATAGTAAAAGATTCCTACGACTTTGTGAAAGCCTACAACAAATGCCAATTTACTGGTAACATATCAAAAAGAGACAAAATGCCCCTCACTATGTGGTAGGAAATTGAGCTTTTTGATGTGTGGGGGGTAGACTACATGGGCCCTTTCCCTTCATCCTATGGCTTCTCCTACATCTTGGTCGCGGTGGACTACGTCTCAAAGTGGGTTGAAGCTATAGCTACTGTGTCCAGCAATTCCAAACCTGTTATTAAATTATTCAAAGATATTATTTTCCCAAGATTTGGAGTTCCGAGAACTGTCATATCAGATGGCGGGACCCATTTCTTGGAACGAAGTTTTGAAGCCTTACTGAAAAAGTACGGAGTAAACCACAAAGTCGCCACGCCTTACCATCCACAGACTAGTGGTCAGGTAGAGGTATCTAATAGACAATTAAAAGCAATTCTTGAAAAGACGGTGAACAGAAATCACACCGATTGGTCCACCAAACTTCCTGATGCCCTTTGGGCATACCGAACTGCATATAAAACACCAATCGGAACAACCCCGTTCTGTTTGGTGTACGGGAAGTCCTGTCACCTGCCAGTAGAGCTGGAACATAAAGCCTGGTGGGCCATGAAATAATTAAACTTCAGTCTTAAAAGTGCAGGAGAGCATAGACAACTCCAGCTACAGGAGTTAGAAGAGCTCTGAATGACTGCCCATCATAGTGCCAAAATCTATAAGGAGCAAACAAAAATGTGGCACGATGGTCATCTCAAGAGAAAAGATATCGCCGTTGGCGACAAAGTGCTCCTTTTCAACTCCAAGCTCAGAAATGGCATCACCAGCAAAGAAACCAACAGGAACCGAAGATGCCCCGTTTTGTACTGAGGAGCAATTCCGAGAAGATTGTGCCAAGCTCCAGCAGGTCGTTGAAAACTACAACAAGACTGGGAAGGATCCACAAAATGTCAAGATCATGGAAGTACTATGTGAAATTGACCGCATCAACAAATGCCTAGCAGAGGCACCTGAAGAGGAAGTGGAAGAACTATCTTCCGATAATGATGAAGGCTCAGAATACAAACCTACACCTGAGGCAGAGTCCCCTACAACAAAATCAAAGGGAAAGCGAAAGGCTCACGCAACCACCTCCGCACCACAACCTAAGAAGAGGGCACGAAAGCAGGTTCACCCAACCACCACTAGGGAGCAAACCCTAGCAGGTTTGATTCCATCAACCACCACCACCACTCCGACCACCATCACCGTCCCTATCTTTCCTCCAATCACCACCACAGCACCACCACCAGAAAACCTTCACATCCATACCCTTCCATCCATCAAACAAGCTCTGAAAACAAAAAAATATATATGCCCCAATATACTTATGAAGATGGGGATTTACAATAGAATCCTCACACTGCTTGATAACTCAAATCTATCCCGACTCTACTTTGTCGCTGAAACCTCCTATGTTGAACCTACAATGGAATTCTTCACATTCCTAGAAAAAGAAGTAGTAAATGCTATGGATAGAACACAGGATGGAGGCGACCGTAGGCTGGTCACCAAGCTTTTTGGCAACAGAGTTGTCATCACAGAACACATGCTGAACGAAATCTTCATTGATAACCAGGAGCAACTAAAGTAAACCACAGATGTTTCCATAGACAACCCCCAGTTCAACAAACACAACTTCTGGAAATCTTTAATGGGGATACCAATTTATGAGGCAAAAACATGCAAAGCCTCAAACATTCAATCGGGTTTTGTGCGCGCACTTCACAAAATCCTTGCTGGTGCACTTTTCCCCAGGTCAGAAGGAGGAAATGTAATCATATCAGACCTTTTTGTTATCTGGTCCATCCTAAATGGGATGCCAGTCAACATTGGACGTCTTATGATCCAAAAACTATCAGCTTTCGCCCTAGGGAAATAAATTTGCATGGGTGGTCATATCACATCTATTATCAAATACCTTAAGATGGATAGATTTCTACCCAGATGCACACAAACAAAGGGTGACATCCTTACCAACGAACAAACTTTAAAGAACTCCTTCATCATAAAAGAAAAGGATGGCAAGCTACATTATGTCTTCTTCCCTGCAGCAAAATCTTTCAAAACGCTGATCCCACTACCAGAACTTGTTGATTATGACAAGAACAAGCTCCTATTCTCAGATGACGAGCTTGCAAAACTCATATCTTCGGTCAAAATCGCCAAAAAGAAAGCAACAGTGGGACAGACAGAGCTCAGCATAACAGCCCCGGCAGCAAAACCAACAAAAATTCCTGCCAAATGACCTTCCAGAAGGCTTTTGTAGGCACAAGAGCTGTCGAGGAAGCCAACATCAAAACCCCACCCAGAATCAGAACCCACCCCCCCAGAGGAACAAATCACCACCTCATCACTAGACTCTTTCATAATGAGTCTAAATGTTGAACTTACTTCCACCACCACCCCACCATCTGCCATCCCACCACCCCTCATTCCACTACCCACCACCCAACCATCCACCACCCCACCATCCTCCATTTTTCAACAATCAACCACTCTTCCACCATCTTCCACATCACCCTTCTCCACAACTATACCATCATCCCCACACTTCTTCACTTCGAGTACCTCATTATCCACTACAACGCCCGAATTCACCTCCTTCACCTCCACTGTCTTTCCATCAACATTCCCAGACACACTCTTCTCTCCGGGTATCTCACCTCCCTTCTCATCCTCCACCACCCCGACACCATTGGTGACCCCTTCTACAGTCACCACGCAGTTCGACGGGACCGCCAGTAGTGTCTTTTCTGCACGACACTACCACCACCATTCCACCCCGACCCCAGCCGCCCCACCCTTCAATAATTGGGGCCCCTTCTACTAACGTCGGTGAGGAATTCAGACGTCAATTCGACACCATCTGAAACCTCCTCACCGACCCTTCTAACTTATTAAATTCTATTTTTTCTTGTGTGTAGGGTTTAAAAAAACAAGTCGCCAAGATTGACGAGCAGAACTACACCATGCCAAGCATCCTCCAAGGAATCTAGCAACGACAGGACATAGTGGCCAAGCAAGTCGATTATATCAACAACCACTGCACACCCTTGTCTGAGCTGGTCCATGGAGTAAAATGCCAGCATGAAGCGTTGGCGAAGTAGGTCGATAGGATCTCTATGCAGACTCAACCTCTGCCGGAGACCCTCCGTGAGCTAAAGAAGCAACAAAAAGTCTTCAGCACGTGCTTGGATGACATCAGTACAACCCTACCACAGCTCAATAATCGCCAAGAGGAGTCATCCAATACTGAACTCAATCAGCTAAGAGCTCAGGTGACTGACCTTACAACACGACTCCTCTCTATTGAAGGACGCTACTCTGATCTGAAGGAAACCCACGACACTCTGCTCGAGACACACAAGCATGTGCAAGTGGCATATGACGAACTGTAATCCATCCATCGTCTATGCAAAAAGGCAGCATGCAAGAAAACAACAGACAAATCAGCGGCAGATGAAGAAGAAGACGATGAAGATGCGGATGAAGATTCTGATTCATCGGCTGAATCCAACAACAGTACCTCCTCATATGATGATTCTGATGGCCCAGACAATGCTGGGGAGGGCCCCAGCCGAGGAGCACAACAAGAACAACAGAAAGATCACCAAGAAGGTGATACATATCCCAGATCCCCTATTCACAATGAGCACGTCAACATATCTTATGGGGACCAATTCCTAGACTACTCCGCCATGGGATCTTTGGGGGAGGCTGCAAAAGAAGTAGCTTTTGCTGAGTTCCACCAGTGTCTAATGGGAACCAGCACCAGTCTACCACCAACAACAGCTCAACAAGTTTTTGCACCTGAACCTTCGGTGCCCTTTCCCCCAGATCAAGAAGAATCTGAACGAGTACAACTAGATACAGACGAAGACCTAGATACTCCTTCTGATTCTGACAAAGATGAAGCTCTGCAACAATACAGGGATGATTCAGAGCAGCCTTCTTCACCTCCTCCTCAAGAGCTACCCCCAACGCCACCTCTACCTCACAAGATGCACGACTTAGATATGGCGGCCATCTCCACCTTAGATGCACAGGATATCTTCATCCTAAACACTATAGTAGATGATGTGAAAGAAGGGGGAGATGTTATCTATATCAACACAAAGACTCAACGCAAGTTGACACGCAAAGATTTCTGCTCAATTCTCCGACCTCAATCTACGGTGAAGATGGTGATCTTCCATGCTCTCCTTTCAAATTCTATTGAGATCTACAGAAGTTCCAAGAGACAGCAACTAGTTCTCAACGCCTCACCCGCTCTGGGTTTGTGCTTATTGTACAAAGAACTACATCATAAATCCATTAAGAGGTTTCACAGGGGGATCGCAAGAAAAGCTAGATATATAACCGTGCCATTCCAAGTTTCTAGTCACTGGTTGCTCATGATTGTGGACACTGTCGCCCACGACGCCAAAGTGTACAATTTATGTGCCAGTGATCTAAAGGTCGGTATAATTAACTTCACTACAATTGAAGTCGGGGAGGCAAGATGCATTCCTTTCCGGCTTCTTAAACTCATCTGGGCCGCATGGCCCTCTCTCCACCAGGGTTGGAGCCAACCCTGGTTCCAAATCATTAACCCACTTGCCCAAGCTGCCGAAGGCTCTGGGGACAGTGCTTTTTACGTCATTCGACACATACTAGCGCTAAAGCAACAAGTTCCCTTAACAGAGCTCATGAATGAAGATTTTCACTCCATGCGAGGGCGTTACACCATGGAACTTATATGCGATAGAAGGTTCTTCAACGACCCTACTATGGCGACAGATGACGTCCCTCGCTACCTCTTTTTAGCAATCCAACGTCCGAAAAGGAGACCCTTCAGACAAACACTACAGGAGTTGGAAAGAGACATGCAGCCGGCCAAGGTCCCTGAGAAAAGTAGATGGCATCCTTACGACTTCGATCTGGCCCAAGATAAAGGACAAATAGATTTGATGATGGGGGCAGCCATCAAGAGATCCCCATCACAAATGGTGCCCCTATCTGCCATCGAACCATCATTTCCCAATTTTGATCTAGAAGCCTGCAAGAGTCTTTCATACAATGAACTTCGACTTATTATGTCAAGGCTCTATGCCGAAAACGAAGATCTTGTCTTTATAGATGAAGATATCATAGTTATGGAAGATTGCCTCTGAGAAACCGTGCAACTTAAAGGTTCTCTTTCAGTAAGTTTGATGACTGTTTATCAATACTTACTCGGACGGAGGCATCCCACAGTATACATGGTGTCAGCTAACCTAAAGGATGATCTCTTAGGGCTGAAGAACTTCGGAACAATGGAGACACTCATCTCCTATCTTCAACATACAACTCCAAAGTTCATCATGCTTCCTTTCCTTCATCAAGAACACTGGATGCTACTGGCAACTAACCTACATGAAGGAACAACAATAATTTACAACAGTTTCGACAGCCATTACGATTCAGAGCAAAGAGTATACACTACGACACCAAGGACGCCAACGGAGGAGGTGGCAAAGGAGTGTGCTAACAAATTACACGATCTTTTGAGTCGGCACACACAGGCGTATGATAAAGAACACTTCAAACCCCCAGTCTTCAGCCACAAGTGCCCCCAGCAAATTCGCCAATCCAATGATTGTGGCTTCCATGTCCTCTACTGGATGTACACCATTTTGGTCCTCCAGAAACCAGTAGAGGACATGACATATGTGGATTACCACGCCCTCCGTGGAAAGTTTGCAGCAACTCTTCTACGAACTCATGGAGCGAACAAAGGACTCACAGAAGCCTAATGCCCTTGTCAATGCGCTTCTCAACCTATCACTTTGACACTCTGAGGACAGAGTGAATGATAAGTTAGGGGGGAGTACATTTGACAAGGGTGAGGTATCATTCTTCAATCCTTCTCCAACTCTACTCTCTCCTTTCACTCATTTTTTCCCCTGCATAAAACTTGCATTTCACATTAAAATAAATCATGTACATAATAAGTAACACCCCTTTTGGAAAGGACATCCCCTGCTAACTTAGAATCCAAATTTTCCTCAAAAGCAATAACAAGATTAGCTTATAGGCATATAATGGCGAATTAATAAATTACATCCACTTTTGGTTTTTATGCTTTTATTTCAATTTTACTTTGGACTCTTCACATGTCAATATCAAGGCAGAAATAAGCCAAGCTCTCAAGGATGAGAGGGGCATCAGGCAACTTCCAAATCAAGAAGTTCCGCAAGTGGACCACAAAAAAAAAGTGCATGTTGAAAAACTCTAAGAATAGCTTTCCTCTCTTCAAAATAAAAGAGGCTTGGCCGCCCAAAATAATTTCCCGAACAAAACCCCAAATCCCAAGCCTGCGAGTCTTCGAATAAAAGCCAGAGAGTCGAATAAAATTATGAGAGTGGTGCCATAAAAAAGGATCTATATAAGGAACCAATGAAGATCTCACCCGGCCGGAACATTCAACTGGCCTCACAAAGGCAGATGTGTCGTGCCCGGTAGTGAAATCCTATGGTATCTAAATATATGAAAGGCTTATAAAAGACTCACCCAGCCGGTACATTCAGCTGCCCTCACAAAGGCAGATGTGTCGTGCCCGGTAGTGAGATCCTAAAAGCATAGACAACCCCTCCCCCATTTGAAGGGGGAGTTACACTTCAAGCCTTTAGCCAACCCTCATACCCCCTCTAGCTTCTAGTAGGTCCTTCATAGAGGTATAAAGCTGATTAGAGTCAACAACATGAACAGAATAAAGGTGGTCCCGATGTGAGCTACGAGATATGGAAGAAACCTGAGACCCAAGCAACTCTCGAAACCTAAAAGAGTCAAGGCAAGCAATAAGACCCGATATGACCTTAGGAGAACTCAGGTTGAGAATTGAAGCAAAAAGTATGGAAATCCTAATTAAATAAAATCGCCTCGCCATTACATGCCTCAGCTCTATCTAACTTGAGGACAAGCTAGACTCTAAGTTAGGGGGGGTGATAACCTCCCATTTTGTAATGTTATCTAATTATTTTTCCTTAGTTTTCCATACTCTTTCTTACATAAATTAGATAGAATCATTAACTTTTTACCTTATTGCTGACACATCAATAGATTAACTATTCTCTTCTTTATCCTTGCAGAAAAACACAAAAAAATTACAAAAGCCCCAAACGATCCCAAAACCGTTTGAGGCCAAACGGTCCCGAGACCGTTTGAGACCAAACTGTCCCGAGACCGCATGAAGGCCAAACGGTGCCGAGACCGCATGAAGGCCAAACGGTCCCGAGACCGCATGAAGGCCAAACGGTCCCGAGACTGCATGAAGGCCAAACGGTCCCGAGACCTCACGAAGGCTAAACGGTCTCGAGACCGCATAAAACCAAACGATCTGGAAGACCGCATGAAGGCAAGGGAAAATGGGTGCAGGGCCCAAACAGGTTCAAGACCCGTTTGGACCTCACTTAAGGCCTATAAATAAGACCTCAAGGGTCCTCCACGAGGGAAGTTATTTTTCAGACGTCCAAAAGATGCCTCAATCACTCCAGAGCAAATCCGACTTCCATCTTCTGCCCAGGGGCTGCCGGTCTAAGACCCACACTACATCTCGAAGCTGCTTTCTCTCTCTCCACCAAAGAAGGTGGGAAGCGGGAGATCTCATCATCAAGCAACCTGTGAAGCTGGTGGATCGTTTCTCTCTCTCCAAGGGGTTGACTTTCCTCTTTCCTTTATGGGGATGATGCTCTCTCTCTCTTCTTGCCTCCTTCTTTGTCCTAGTCATGAGCGAGTAGTCTCTCTCACTAGGGTGCGGGGAGTAGCCCCGCTACCCATGCTTTCATATCATGTAAATGTAATCCATAGTTTGCAATATAGAGTTTTTATCTTCTCAGTTCAACATCAAACGTTTAATGAATGCTTGTTGCTTGATCACCAACTTGTGTTATCTTTTATCTTTTAGTATGAATTGTCTATGTTTGTACTATTAGATTTGAAACTCGTTTGTATGTTGGTTCTTGGTGCATGTATCCACCATGCATCTGTTTCAGTATCTAGAAGTGTATCTCAAGAAGTGGAGTAAACTCACTATCATTTGTTGCACTTTCATATTATGAAATGGAACTAGTTGACATATGAAAGTGAAACCTGGGTAAGTCGAGGAACACACTTTGCGAGGGGAATGATGCAAAGTAAGTGACCATTTGTTCGGGAATGGCTGGCGTTGCAACATTCCCGCACTTCCCGTAGTTAGCTCTTCGAAAGGAAACTAAGCCTACAAAGATACTAACTGACTAGACTCTTTTTGCAGGTTATGTTTTGCTTTGCATGTGTTGATCCATGTGTAGTGGTGGTGAAAAACCGATCACACCCTAGTGACTTTTATCATAGTTTAAATCCTTAGTTTTTCTTGCTTTCTTTATCTTGCATGTTCTTAGTTTAAAACAACAAAACCAAACTTCCGATCTAAGTGCCTACTAGTAAGAGATTAAGTGAAACTATAATGTTTTCCATCTTTTTGCTTGCAACAAGACCGTTGTCCTGAGGATTCGACCCTTAACTATACTACGATAAGACTTCCACGTATCCTAGTGTACGTGGGTGGAGTTCTCTATCTAGTATATGCAAGGCTAAACCTAAAGACTCACTATCTTTAGGATTTTTAGTTGGTGCACACAATTCCACGTAAGTGGAAGCTCCATCAGATGGAATATCTAAGAGAACTACATCATGTACTTATTCTTCTTAGAATGCAGTGAGAACATGTTCCTTTCTCCACCTCATTACTACTTACTTCCCAATTCTCTTTTTTTTTCTTTTTCTCTTTTTTTTTTCAAACCCTTTTTTTCTTATTATTTTTTTTCTTCAAGCCCTTATTTTCATAACTGACAACGAATTGTTTGTCGGGCTCACTTATTGCTGCATAGCTTATACATTTGAAGCATTCAGAAGGTATGGAACAAGTTAATCACCCTTAATGTTCAGAAGATATAAGATGCATGATGTACTCTATGCACAAAAATGTGAATGCAACTACAACATGATAATTATGCAACTAAATGACATGCACTTAAGGATAATGTGCATGTATAACTTATCTATTTATTTTTTTCATTTTCATGCAGAAATATGTAAAAATAATTGCAATGCAAAACCTATCTACATGGAATGCAATCAAAGAGATTAAAAATGTAATGTACTTCCAGTTCTTAAGGTGGATTATGAAAACAGTGGGGTGGATAGATCACAAAACTAATTGACTGAACCTTTGAAAATTATTATGTGTCCCACCTTACTTACCTGTGTGGTAATTAAGAGGTTTCTCTCTCTTATTTCAAATTAAGGTCTCATTATCATTTGATCAATTTAGGCTCAAACAACCAATTCCGTCCACTTTTCATGAATCATAGGAATGTACACTTGTGATTTCCTATTCTAGAGTTGACAAAACCAATCATTTCCTTAAGTTATGTTCTCAAAGTTAAACAACACAAGCTTGCAAAAACACTAAAAATTTTAAATTTGCCCCTAATTCCCATGTACAAGCAACGAGATGACACATGACTTAAGACATCCACTAGTACACTAGATAGAGTGTGGATCCTACAAACAAACTAAGAACTAAGAAAAACAAATGACAAAAGACAAAGCAATAAAAGCTAAAAACTAAAAAAAACTAAAGGATAGAGTTGTTCCAACTCCCCCCCTAAGCTTGAATTCGACTATGGCCTCATAGTAAAAAACAACCTTAAAATATGGAACATAGATACTAATCATTCTTCACGAGGTGGAGGGTACTACGGAGATGTGGGGTCCCAAGATGGGTATTGCCCCTGGAAGCTTGGATCTTACTGGGGCATGGGCGGAGGTTGTGGATACCCCCCGAAATAATTCTGGCTCTAGTAATGATCGTAGAAGGGTTGTTGCTGCATCTCCATCCTATGCAAGATGTCGTGGATGTGTTGTTGGTTTTCGAGGAGGAGGCGCTCATTCTCAAAAATAGCCCTCTGGTTATCTAGCAGCCGGTTCGTCGTATCTAGAATACTGGCATACAAAGTTGTATGCTGCAGTTGGGTTTGTTGGATCTCTTGCAGCTTTGTATACATACCCTGCATGGAGTAGACATCCTCACCTTGCTGCGACGGCTATGGTGATGGAGGCTGCGAAGAAGTAGATGCACCCAGATGCATGCGAGGATGCTTCCGGGGTGCTACTCGTGCGCGAAGAGGAGTGAAAGCCTCCTCTTCCTCTTCATGCTCGTCGTCGTCATTTTCGTTGTTTCCATTGCCTCAATCTTCATCCAAGTCATCAATGGCTATGATGGGCCATCGGAAATGCTGAGCACCCTCAATGTGGAAGACGGGGTCAGGAAGTGCACACTCTTGATAAGCGTGACTAAAATGGCAATGTGCATATGCCAAGCCATCACGAAGCATGATGAGGTTGGAGCGGTGTAGATGTTGGAGGTTCACCTTGCTCCTGTTAGAGAGGGGAGTAAGCTGGGAAATATCCAGCCCAAGATAGATGGCCAATGGTGTGATTAGCCCTCCAAAATGGATAGGAGCTTTCATCGTACTCCTTTTCACGGCCACCACACGCGTCAAGAAGAACGCACCCCAATTGCACTCCTCGCGCTTTAGCAATTTGTGCAGGAAGAACAAATCCGTCTCTTGAGAGACAGGTCGTCACGCACGAACAGTGTGGTGCAGAGCATGCGGTGAAGAACCTGCACAAACGGATGCTCAAAATCCACAACTGTCACATTTTGGTAGCTCATGGATTTTCCGGGCGGCGCAGTCACGAGCTGGGCAGAAATCACATTGTAGTCTGCCCTGTTGTCTGGCCTCCGGTGCTGGTAATTGTGATGAGCCCAGTTATATATAGAATTGAAGTTCTCAAGGGTAATGGTGTAGTTGTTGTTGAAGATTCTGAACGACACCCACCCTTTCTTCCATTCTCTGTCGGTGGCAATCAAGTCATTGGGCAGCACGTTGATGTATAGTGATGCCATGAACTCAGCCACGAGTTCTTTGTAAGTCGGCGACTCGCTGAAAAACAGATGGCCCTCGACCTAGTATTGGACTTCATCTGGCATCCTGTTGGATTGGTGCACTTGACCTTGGAGAACATAGTTGAGATTAGCCTCAAACCCAAGGTAACAAACCATATCCCGATCGACGTAGTGGGTCAGATCGATCTTTCTCTTCATCAGTTCCTCGTAGACATTTCGGACCTCCGTGGAAGGATGGACTATCCTCGGACGAGGAATAGATCCAGTAGGTGGAGGAACAAACTTGGGGATCACCATAGGATCCGCCCGTGAAGAAGATGCACCGACTATACGCACCATCGTCGCCGAGAAAGAAGGAATAGAAGATGGAGCTTGGTGAAGGTCAGAGAAGACAATCTCTGCTCAGTGAAGTCTCGGGGAAGATTGCACTCCTTGGATGCTCGTAGCCGGGCTCCGGTCACGCAAAAGACGCACGACACAAGTGGAGGAGAAAAGCTCTGAAGGTGTGACGTCATATGACAACAATCCCTCTCTTTTATAGCTGAGGTCGTCGCTGTTGTGCACCCATCGATACCATCGACGCGGGTTGATGGTATCGACACCTATAGCACAATCCGATATTTCACTAGTATCGACGACTGTCAATAGCCCAATGTGGGGGCCTAGATCGATGATGCGTCAATACCATCGACAGTTGTCGATGGTATCGACCCATCCCACAGATCGACTCTCTCGATGCAACAATCGTCGTTGATTTTCTCTCGTGGATCGGTGACATGTCGCGTCGATACCATCGACGCAAGTCGATAGTATCGACTCTGCTTAGGGAACACACCCTCGTGAGGCCCGGCTGCCACTTTCTGCATGTAACCGGGTCGATACCATCGACAGGCCCATCGATGGTATTGACTTCACTGAGACAATTTTCATCTGAATATCTCCAGAGATCAAGCGAGTATCGACGTCTATGGTATCGACTTCACTGAGACAATTTTCATCTGAAAATCTCCAGAGATCTCGCGAGTATCGACAGCTATTTCGATACTATCGACCTCATTTTTGCGATCAACCTGATGGTGGGTCGATACCATCGACAAGACCATCGATAGTATCGACTCAGAGAGATCTTTGCAGCCGCCTAAATGTGTCCATCTCGATACCATCGACACAAGGGGCGATGGTATCGACCCTGCCTCAGTCCTGCACATTGAACAAACGATCAAGGTATCATTTTTACACTAAAAACAAAATCAAATCAAACTAACTTACAAATGTGAAAGAAACTAAATGAAACTACCAATGGTTGGGTTGCCTCCCAACAAGCGCCCTTATTTAACGTCTTAGGCTAGACGAAGTCAAGCTCATCATGCATCCGGAAGTGCAATGAGTTTGACCTCATTCACTTTCCTTGTGTAATCCTCACTGAAGTACAACTTCATTCACTGTCCATTAACCAAGAATGTTGTCTCGCCATCACGCACCATGATTGCGCCATGTGGCCTGACCTCCTCTACGGTGAATGGTCCACTCCATCGGGATTTCAATTTCTCAGGATGCATCTTCAACGTGGAGTTGAACAAGAGTACACGATCTCCCTTCTTGAAGACATGCATCTGAATATGTCGATTGTGAATCAACTTTGTTCACTCCTTGTAGATCTGGGAGATTTCATATGCATTCATCCTCAGCTCATCAAGTTCATTTAGCTCTAGCATACGTTTCTTTCCTGCCTCATCATAGTTCAAATTCAGCATCCTCAGCGCCCAGTGCTCCTTATGCTCCAATTCCACCGGCAAATGGCAGGCCCGACTGTAAGCCAACCTAAAAGGCGTAGTGCCTATAGGTGTCTTAAATGCCGTCCTGTACGCCCACAAAGAGTCCAGTAGCAAGGTGCTCCAATTCTTTCTCGTCGAAGCCACAGTGCGCTCCAAGATCTTCTTAATCTCTCTATTGGAGACTTCCACTTGCCCATGTGTCTGCGGGTGGTACAGGGTACCAATGTTGTGCTTTACCCCATACTTTCTCAACAATGTCGCAAACTTCTGATTTCAGAAATGTGTACCTCCATCACTAATGATCATTCTCGGTACACCAAACCTGCAGAAAAGGTATTCTTTGACAAACCTGCACACTACAACGACATCATTAGTCGTATTGGGTATTGCCTCTACCCACTTCGATACATAGTCAACAACTAATAGAATGTACAAATTAGAATTGGAGGACACAAAGGGTCCCATAAAATCAATACCCCACAGATCGAACACCTCGACCTCTTGAAATACATTGAGGGACATCTCTTGTCGCTTTGAGATGTTACCTGCCCGTTGGCAAGAGTCACATTGTCGCACATAGCCATATGCGTCCCAGAACAAAGTAGGCCAGTAAAGGCCACTCTCAAGTACCTTGGCCGTAGTTCTAGAACTAGCATGGTGGCCACCCATCGGTAGAGTATGGAAATGATGAAGGACACTTTCATATTCCACCTCCGATACACATCTGCGCAAAACTCCATCCCTACACTGCTTCAACAGAATGGGGTCATCCCAGAAATAATATTGAAAAAGAGTGCAAAAAATTTCTTTTTCTCTTGGTATGTCCAATCATCTGGAATAATTTTGCAGGCAAGATAATTAACAATATAAGGAAAACAAGGATCTTTAGATTTCACAGATAGAAGTTGTTCATCAGGAAACATCTCGGTAATGGGTATATTTATGTCCTTCTCATCTACCCTTTCCAACCTAGACAAATGGTCCGCAACCACATTATCTATGCCCGCCTTATCTTTGATTTCAATATCAAATTCTTGTAACAGTAAGATGCACCTAATAAGTCTAGGTTTGGCATCTTTCTTTTCCATTAAGTACTTTATGGCGGCGTGGTCCGTCCATACCACGACTTTAGATCCAACAAGATATTGCCAAAATTTTTCAAAAGCAAAAACAACGGCGAGAAGCTCTTTTTTAGTTGTCGTGTAATTCAGTTGTGCTTCATTTAAAGTTTTGGACGCATAGAAAATCACAACAGGTTTATTGTCCACACGTTGTCCTAAAACTGCCCCAACTGTGAAATCTGACGCATCACACATCAATTCAAATGGTTTTGTCCAGTCCGGTGTTTGCACAACCGGCACAGAAATTAATTTTTCTTTGAGCACATTAAACACATGTAAACACTTTTTGTTAAAATCAAACACAACATCCTTCTCCAACAACTCAGACAATGGTTTGGTGATTTTTTAGAAATCTTTTATAAAGCGGCCATAAAAACCGGCGTGACCTAGAAAAATACGTACCCCTTTAACCGAGTTTGGTGGGGGTAATTTGGAAATAACTTCAATCTTCACTGGATCTACCTCCAACCCCTTTCTAGACACTTTATGTCCAAGCAAGATCCCTTCACTAACCATCATATGGCATTTCTCCCAATTGAGAACCAAATGCGTGTCCTCACATCGTTGCAAAACCTTATCCAAATTATATAAACATTCGTCGAAAGATGCACCATAGATGGAGAAATCATCCATAAAGACTTCCAAATAGCATTCAACCATATCGGAGAAAATGGCTAGCATGCAACGCTGAAAAGTTGCTGGTGCATTACACAGACCAAAGGGCATACAGAGGTATGCAAATGTTCCGTAAGGGCAAGTGAAGGTGGACTTCTCTTGGTCCTTAGGATCAATGGAAATCTGATTGTAGCTCGAATAACCATCGAGAAAACAAAAATGATATCGACCTGCCAATCGCTCTAAAATCTTATCAATGAATTGGAGAGGAAAATGATCCTTAAGCGTAGCAGCATTCAATCTACGGTAGTCTATACATACACGCCACCCGGTTACCAGACGGGTCGTGACTGGCTCATTCAACAAATTATGTGTAATAGTAATTCCTCCCTTTTTAGGGACTACCTGTGTAGGACTCGCCCACGTCGAGTCAGATATGGCATAGATGATACCTGTAGAAAGGAGCTTGATCACCTCATTCTTGATGACCTCCATCATGCTAGGATTTAGTCGACGTTGTGGCTGAATTACCAGTTTGGCTCCCTCCTCGAGCCAGATCTTGTGCTGGCACAATGTAGGGGAGATCACCTTGATGTCTGTGACTGACCACTCGAATGCACCTCGGTGGTTCTTCAGCACAATGAGCAATTGATTTTCCTCCTCCGCACTCAGATATGCCGAAATAATCACTGGAAGCTTCTCACCCTCAGATAGAAATGCATATTTCAAGTGCAGTGGCAATGGCTTCAATTCTTAAATCTGGCGGGCTGATCAAGGATGACTGAAGTGGTGGTGGCAGTTCTCCAAGGTCTTCATAGTACCTAGCGTAGAAACATGGCAGCACCTGAAGCATCTTGGCACATTCTTGTAGTGACTTGCTTCTCATCCAATCATGTGTTATATTTACCAGGAAGGCTATAAGAGGCAGTTCTAGATATGCATTGAAAATAGAATTTGCTATGCCCTCATCTTCAGTAGAAGGAGGGATGTCCTCTTCATCATTGGGAAAACCCACCGCCTTGCTGAGAGACACAACCTTGGTCTGATCCATCATGTCTACAGCCAGTGTCCCCTTCTCCACCTTAGTCATTACATGAGCCATATCTAGAAACAACTTCCGTAGACAGAGAGAAATATTATGATCAAAGTGCTTCACCATGCGGCATTGCTCCTTAGCTTTTAATTGCATTGTGCTAGAGGGCATGACCATCTCAAACCGATCATAAGTGATTCCCAAGGTCAAACGACCTCTCTTCATCTCAAGTATCACGTAAGCAGTGGCTTGGAAGGGTCGCCCAAGGAGTAACTCATTTCCTTGCTCGTCCTGCATTTCCATTACAACAAAGTCTGCTGGGAATACAAATCGATCCACTTTCACCAACACGTCCTCACATATGTCGTATGGCTTCACCACAGAATTATCTGCTAACTAAATTGTCATATTGCTCGGCCTTAATTCTTTGAATCCTAATTTCTTGAATGTAGAGAGAGGCATCATATTTATGTTTGCCCCAGAATCACACAGTGCTTCGCCGAATTTCACCTTACCAATATAGCATGAAATATTGAAGCAGCGTGGATCCTACCTTTTAGGTGGTAATGTGCCCATGATGAAGGCACTCACCTGCTCCTTGAGAGCCACAACCTCAGAATCAACGATCTTCCTCTGCTTTGTAATGATGTCTTTCAGAAACTTGTCGTAAGAGGGAATTTTCTCTATTGCCTCTAATAATGGAATGTTGACAGAGAGCTTTCTAAACCTGTCCAAAAACTTCTTGAACTGGGCGTCCACTTTCTTTGCTTTCATGCTATTTGGATATGGGACCAGGACAGCCTGTTCCCTTTGATGCGGCGACACATATGGTGTCCTCTTCTGTGTCTCCTCCTCAGCAATAACTGGTTCTGCTGTGACATCCTCTTCTATATCCTCAACCGACTATGTGGTTGGAATTGGAACCTCCTCTGTGGCATCACCTATGGTTTCTGACTGAGGTTTGCTTGGTTCATCGGCCCTGGGGTTTAAAATCTTCTTTCCACTCCGTAGCAAGATTGCCTTAGCCTGTTGGCTTCCTCCTGGATTGTTTGTGTTACCTGGAAAGCCTTGTTGTGCTGGCTTCTTTAAATTTGCTATTTCAGCTGCCATTTGCACCAATGATGTCTCTATCGTCCTCATCTGAGCCCCATGGCTTTGTAGAGTCTGCTCGAATTGATTCATGAATTCCCCTTGTTGCTTGATCTGCTGGCCAAAAGTGTTCATTAGTTCTTGATTTTGCTTTATTACTTGATTGAGCAACTCATTGCTCTTATCCTCTGGTGAAGGTTGGGGTTTTGCGTCGGGGTCCTGCAAGAAATTATTTGGGTCCTTCCAGGAAAATTTCTTGTCTTTCCTCCATGAATAATCATTGTTTATGTACCCGTACTACTAGTGCATGGATTTTACTTGAGCTTCATCCTCGGATTTTGTGTCTTCTTTTGCAAGCAGTTTCTTTGCTAGAAGGTCCATCTTCTCATTCAGCTCTTTGATGGCCTTTGACTCCCCCACAGCCCGTACATGTTGTACGATGTCTCTGTCACCCCAGGATTGCTTCTTGGCCATGTTCTTCAAAATTTCCCAACACCTCGTGCCTGTATTGTTTCAGAAGAAACCTAAACCCGCATAATCTAAGTTACTTCTATCATGCTCGAAGAGAGAAAAATAGAAGATTTTAACCTACTTCTCCTTGTCAAGCCCATTATGTGGGAACCTCCTTAGAATGATCTGAAACCGTTCCCAGGTCTCTGAGTAAATCTCTCCTTCTTTCTGGCTGAAATTGTGAATTTTTCTGATCATATCATTTGTCTTCTCGGGTGGAAAGAACCTTTCAAAGAACACTTCCACCATGTAGTTCCATGATTCCACATACTCATCATCAAGATTATGTAGCCATTCACATGCATTTCCCGCCAAAGAGCTGGGAAACAGCTTCAATTACAATGTCTCATGTGGAAACCTATCTATCTTGATCATATCGCAATTCTCCACGAACTGGCTAATGTGAGTCACCGGGTCTTCATTTTTTAGCCCATAAAATGCATTTGACTTGACCAAGTTGATTAATGCAGGATCAATCTCATAAGTCAGAATGTTGATCGCCTGCTTCTTTATTGGCCCCTTTGAAGCGGATGAGGAAGAAGCCTTTATCTTCTCCCATATTGTCTACTCTTCTACCATGGCTTTTTATTCTGAGTCGGAATCTATATCTTCCAGTTGGGGTTGAACGTTTCTCTCCTCGTCGTCTGGTCCTGGCAGTGGAACCTCTGGTGTTTGCTACGTGTAGTCAGTGCTACGCGTCCTCACCATGCACCAGTACCTGCAAAATGATAATTTCAGTTCAGTACCGTGCTAGACGATTGCAAAATGTGAAAAATAAACTAAGAATTTCAAAATTGATTTTAGAATAATAAAAATAAAAAGTGGCCTAGAATGTCCGCTTGCAGCACTCGTAGTGCCGACAATTTCCGTGTCCCCGGTAATGGCTCCAAAAATTGACACGATTTAACCGTGCATAAAATGCAAATGCACGCGTCAATGTAGTATAGGCCCTTGTGAGGCCCGAGTCGAACTCAGGGACACTGAATTATCGATAGACTACTACTAACTACTCGCAATCAGCTAGACCAGTAAAAAGGTTATGAGAGTTGTTTTAAAAATAAAAGAAAATAAAATAAAACAAAGAAATCGATTAAATGTTTAGTTTAATCAATTCAAATGGAGATCTTTAGGATTGCGGTTTCACCGCGGGTTTTCATTATATGAATTTTCATATAATAATTCAGGTTCATCTCTCAATCCGGATAGTGTCATGTAGTGATAATTGCCCACTGTCGTGGTACAATTCACTACCTATGTCTAGGACGGTTCCACCATCGTAGTAACCTATACCCTAAACTAGGTGCATTATAATCGACCTCTGGGTTTCCACCATTAACCTTAAATCACCTTGTTCAAGGGATTTGTTAAGTAATGTGAATTTTGTCTCTTTTCAACCTTTAATTCTTCTTTCAAAGTAATTACATGCATTAGATTATCATTATGGTGATCAAACATAACAATATAATTGAGAAAACAAAATCATACCATAGATTTAAGAGATAAATTATGAATTACTATGATAAAAATGCCATACAATGCTTCCCCGGGCTACACCCGGTCCTAAAGATAAAGGGGATTAGCCATGCATGTTCATCTCAGAGCAAAACATGGCTGAGGAAAGGGGAAACATGGAGAAAAACGTGAATAAGTAATGAAACCCCTGAACGGAGAAGATCCAAGCGTTCCTCAACGTAGAATGTGTGATCTACGGCCTTTCGGCGGTGGAAAACGTCTTCTTCGACTTCCGGAACGGTCGGGGCGTGCTTCTTGGCTCCGTTCTTCTCTCCACACCTTCTCGGGATGTGTGCAGCGGTTAATGATGTGATTCCCTGCTCTTGGCCATCGTCATTAGGTATAATCACCGAGTTAGGTTGCAAAAATATCACAGCCGTAGGATTTGGGTCAATCTGAAACAAACTTTAATCTGACGGTGTCGATACCATCGACGTGGGTCGATGGTATCAAACCCTCGCGATATCGGCAACTCTTCTTTTCCACTCTCTTTGCGCCTGATGCTGACTCGATACCATCGACGCAGGTCGATGGTATCGACACCTTTAGGCGTCGGTTTTATCCCTTTTCTGTCGCTGAAACTACATGTGTCGATAGTATCGACTATGCGGTCAATAGTATCGACTGTCTACTCACCAGCAACCTGATGGTTCGTCACTACCATCAACTTCCCTGTCGATGGTATCGACTCTGCAATACTCTTTGCGATAGATATGTGTTTTTCTTGAAATTGCAAAACAAAACCACATAAGCTGAAATAAAACCTATAATTGTACTCATTTACTTTCAAAATGATAAAATAAAGGAGATTTGACACTGAGAAGGATCATAGACTAAAGTAAGTGAATTATGCAATATTAACCACCAAAATGACCAATAAAAGCATAAAACACAAGTAAAACAAGTCTATGAATGCCACTCAAAATCAACGCATCAAAGAACTTTTGTAGAAGAAGCATGAGGGTCATGTTAGATCACTTGGGATTGAATTCATGGGTGATTGTATCTAAGTGCAAGTGGGAGTCTGTTGCTATGTATGCCTAGTGAGCCAATCATATAATGATTGTAATGGCATATCCAGAGAAGACAATAATTGTTAAAGCTTATTGTTGTGTCTGAGAAGCCCGCAATACCTATCTATTTAGGAGGACCAGGGTCAGGGTTCCCAATCCATCTAGTAGTCGAAGAGATGATTTTTCACGATTTTTTCATAACTTCCAGACAGTGAATTGGTCGGTTCACTCACCAACCGATCCTTTCGTGCATGTTTCCTATTCTGAATCACATTGGTATTCATGTGTCATTAATGTAGATCTTTGACATCAACATCAATCTTTGATCTAATCAAATTAGTCATCGAACCAGGTGGTTCATCACATGAAGTGGTCATTTGGGACCAAGAACCAGTCAGTTCATGCTCTGATTCAGGAATTGTTCAACCAGTGTCAATTCTAATTATCCTAACACTCCAACCGATCAGTTCAATACTTGAATTGGTCAGTTTAAAGTCCAGTCAGGAAATTTGCAACCAGTGTTGTTTAAGTTGAATACCTAAACACATTTCGTAATCAAGTTAAACACCAGTAAGAATAAACTCCTATTTCAAGTGCATCCTATGTATGTGACCCTATTTGTTCTAGATGATGTTGGCAGTGAATGTCCATAACCAATTTATGACATCACAAGCAATGATTGGTATCAAGAAAGACATCATTTTTACCAAAGTACTTTAGAAAGTTGGAGAATAAATTCAACCTACAATTCATGATTGGTGTTACAATTATTATATAGTTCTTTTGTCTTTAATATCTAGATTGAACTCGAGGCATGGAATTTCCATCCTCTTCAACGTACAATCAATGTTCCTTGATCTAAAGCCGACTATCTGAGATATATGTGAACTCAACATCAAACATTGATTCACATGTGCATGATCATGCTTTTCTCAGTCTTGTTTATCAAGTGTCTAGGATATAAAACTTCTATAGGAGGGATAAATCCCATCTACATCACTCACAGTCATCCCCATGTGTCACAGTGCACCTGAGGATTACCTTTATGTAAACCCTTATTCAAGGTCACGGTGGATGATGTCAAGGTACAATGAACAACATGTGATGATGTAGTGATTTCAGGTCTAAGAACCACACTCACCACCATCACTGTTAGAGATGATTCTAACTACCATTGAATGGTTCCATGCATCACTCTCTAGGTGTGTTTTTTTATACACTATTCTCTAGCAAGTATCTATGTGTTTGGTTTGATATCACACATCATGACATAAGAGATTTTTGTCATCAACCAACACACTCTCATATTTTGTCTTATTATTTTCTATTATCCTTCCACCATAACATCCTACTAGGGACTAACTAGAATTCATATTGTCTTAAAATCTGTGTGATCTAATTGTTCAAGTCTTCAAACCAAAGTCATACATCATTGAGTAATATCATTCTTTAGACATTTATCATTTTACATCTGTAAGACCGCCAACCTTGCTTTTTGTTGAATCATGCTTGCTTATCATAATTATATGCTTAATACCTTGATCAAACTTAAAGATGTGCCTTTATAGAATGTGACAAGCTTAAGTTTCAAGTTTTGCCCAGTTTAGACACTGTTTGAGCAAGTTATGCAAATGCATGCTTCTTTTGGGATGTTTTGCAATGTACCCATATATAGGATTTTTCGTAAATTTTTTTTATTATTTTTGTGGCTTACGTGTTTTCATATCATGTTGATATAGTTGTGAATTTGGGCGCCATGTTACACCTTTTTTTTAGCAGGGACATGTAGCCTTGTATTGAGATTAGGGTTTCCTTTTATAGATGCCCTAACTCAATGGTTGAATTTGACTGTTGGGACCTGAATGATCACCTAGTATGTGCATTCGCCAAAGTTTCCATGTAATCTCTAGTGTCAGTGGTCAATGATATTTCTGACTGATCCTGGTTCCAACTTTTCATGTGGGCTCTAGTGTTGGTAGTCACCAGGTTTTCATGTGGTCTCTAGTGTTGGCGATCGCCAAGTTTTCATGTGATCTATGTTGTTAGCGATTGATGAGTTTCTGATCATCTTGGTCATCAACAACTTATGTGGTTTTTTGGTTTGTGTTCAACTTAGTTGATGAGTGATTTTTATACCCTTTTTAGGGACATTTTAGATGCATAGTTTTGCACATTTTATTGCATTTCTCTTCGTATATCCTTTGTTTTAGGATTTTAGTCATTAAAGTAAATTATTTGGTAATTAATATATTTGGCTGTTTTAATTGTAGGATTAATGCAAATTTGAGAAGGGTAGTAAATTTTCTTCCTTAAAGGATGAACAATCGACCAACTAATTAACTTCCCATACCGGTCGCCTGACTACTAGAGTTTCTAGCAGTCAGAATTATATGTCCTACTAAAACATACATATCATTTCCATACAAACTCGAAATTTAATGTTTAAATATGCATTAGAAAGATAATTTTATTATCTACAAGGAAAGTATATTTTTAGATAGCATTGGGACTACAGACAGACACAAAACACTCTCTTAAATTCAGCATCAACAATTTCCCCTCAAACTTCTCTCCGCCAAAGTTATCTCAACTCAGTAGCCTTGACATGTAAGTATACGGTTGCTAAAGTGAGTAAAGGAGATTATAAAAGGGAACCCTTATCATACATTTTGGGGGTCTCTGGTCGGTGAATGGAAGCCACATTGTTCAGCACAAACCCAAGCAAGGAGCGGGAGGCAACGACCACAACGTAGTGATTAAGCTTCTGGCACCAGGTGTTATGGCCTTCTCCATCATTCCTGATATTTATTTCTTGTTGTCTTTTGGCATGAGAGAGTAAATGTTTGTGCTAGTATATTGAGACTAGCCCCAATCACTCATATTTTATCTTATCTTGTATCTGAACTCGACAATATAGTTGCTAAATGGTATCTCACGGGTGGATTTAAAAAACCCCGCGAATTAACTTGGGTTACATGTGTAGTTCTGGGTGTATTGACTGCATCTTTTGGTGTAACTAGTTATTCCTTACCTCGAGACCAAATTGGTTATTGGGAAGTAAAAATTGTGACAGGCGTACCTGATGCTATTCCTATAATAGTACCTTTTTTATACAATGCTGAACGGACAACCTATGTATAAAATAAGAATTTTTGGATTTGAATAATTTGATAATTAAAATTGAAAATTCCAATTTTAATGAAATAATAAAAAAAATAATTATGTTTAATTTTTTGCTTTGCAAATTGATGACTTGCTTTGCATATATGTTGTGATCATTGATATTAAGGTTGTTGTGAGCATGATTAGGACACCAAAATGATCTTATTGTCCTCTTGAGATGTCATCAAGGGATAGTGAGGTGATTGAGTTTCAATCAACAATGCGTCGAGGATGGTCAGTCGTAAATCAGGAAGTTCATTTGGAATAAACAAAGAACTTGGGTGTCGAGGATGATCGGTTCCAAGGGAGTTTAAGACAAGTGATTACCAGTATCCCATGTGGGTGTAGTAACTAAGCCTCAATGTAGCAAAAATTATCAGAGAGTTATATCTTTCTAGGATAATTACACAGGCCCAGGTAATGCATTGGTGCTCTTTATTGTCTAATATTTACTTCTTTTATCTTTGTTGCTTTTAACAATAATTTAGCTCATTATTATTTCAACTACTCAGTGATAAATATTACTTTTAATACTTTGGGATAAATATAACTACTTAAAAAGGTTACTCTTTGGGTTCATCCTAATGTATAATGCAATAAAGCTTCCGCTCGTGTGGAATGAGAAATTAGTGCATTAATTTTGGTTAAACCTAGAAATTATTTTTTTAGGGTTTTTCTTGGTGTGTTATTTGTATCCCCCATAAGAAAGTGGCACCATTTTTGGGGACAATGATAGTTAAATATTTTTCATAAGTATAAGCATAATAAGGGTTTTTCTTTTCTTTTGTTTATTTATTTTTCTTGACAATATGGAAAATATTTTATTACCGAACAGACCAATCATGATCATTCTTTCTCTTTTTAGGTACTTCTAGCTTAACTGATGATCTAGAAGTCTTGACTTGAGATTCTTATTTGATCCTAAAATCAAGAAAAACCCTCAAGAGACTTCACAAGGAGAGAGGCATGGCAGATGAGGTGGCTAGACAGGTGTTATCCATGCATGCATTGATGTAGCTATTGTGGCCAAGTGAGAATTACTCAATGCAGAAGCTAAAGATAGGAAGAGGTCGAGTTCAAAATCATCCTAGAAGCCTCCAAAGACACAAAGAGTGCAAAAGTATTGTGGGATTCTCCATGCCTAAAGGCACCCACTTGACTCATCCAGTCCAACCTCTAGGTGACCAAATTGAGATCTTAGCCCAATTGATCAGCCTACCAAAAAATTCCACATTTACAATAAGGATCATAGATGACTGTTTGGAACATCTTCTCAATCTCATCGATCATTCCTCGATGATGAACCCATCAAACTCCATTGATGACTCCATAAGATTGTAGCTCTTCAAATACTCTCATACAGATAAATCCAGAGTGTGGTATAACACTTTTTGAGGGGATCTGATCAACACATGGGAGGCCTTAGTGAACAAGTTCATAGAAAAATTTACCCTCCCTTGATGACATACTCAATTTGGGGACTGATTACAAGATTCAATCAAGACTCTGAGGAATCCAAGTATTAAGCACATGAATAATTCAATGGACTCCTGTTCAAGTGACAACACCATGCATCCCCGAGAATTAGATCATTGATTCTTCTATCGTGGGGTAGATGAGACGAGATAAAGAAGTTCCTCAATTCCTCCTACAAGGGAAATTTTATGCAACAGAGTTTCGATATTGCACTTAAGATAATCAACCTTGTGGAAGTGAATCAAACCCATGGGTCCAAACCCTCGAGCAAGGGCATTCTTAAAGTGGTCATGGTAGAAGACTGATCAGAACTCAAATCTATCTCTGAAGCATTGAAATTTCTATCCCTCCAGTAAGGTAATCTTGAAAAGTTTTTCAATTCTTATGAGAGAAAGAGCCAGGATACCCAAGTACAAATCATTGCACCCTTGTGCGAATTTTATCATGAGGTAGATTACATCACGGTACATTGGCAATAGCTATATGATGTGTTCCGCAGGCATCAAGCCAGGAAGTAGTACATAGTTTCAAAAGCCAAAGATATTAAGTCAATCCATAACATTCCATGGCAAGAGTACTATAATCCAAATCAAGCTCAAAGTCATCCTAGTTTTAAATATGGGAAGCCTGTTGGAGTCAAAGTTCCAAGTAAGATATCGACCCAACCCACCTAGGATAGAGCACAAATAAGCTATAATGGCCCACTCAACCAGGAAAAATTTAGGTTACATTTTCCAATCCAGAATTACCAAGAGAGGAAATAATTTCAGAAACCAAATCAAGCCCCACCACTATAGATTAAAGTTACACAAACATAAGTGTTTGGTTTTATGGGAGGTAGAGAAGGCAGCGGAAACAAAAATTTCCTCCCTAAACCCAGAACAAGGAAATGCGTCAACATCTATACAATAGGAAAGGATGGTTTGTGGAATCATACCTTGTCCCGAGGCTTGCTCGATGACAATATCTCACGGCTTGCACGGTAATCACCTCTGGTCTTGGACGGTGTCTGTGCAGCTCCTGGTCACACTGGGACTGACGACTCCTGGTATCACCGGGACTTTCGGGATTGACAGATGTCCTCCGAGCGGCCGAAATCTCCCGCCTCTGAAGTAGTCCACACGAACCACCTGGAACTCCAATGTCCTTCTCCCACAAGGAATTGGAAGGATTCGCACCCTCATGTCAGTGTACTAGTCACTAACACACTCTCCTGCCATCGGTCGCTTTCTACAGTTGTCTTTCCCTTGTTGTGCCTCCCTTATCGAGTAGCACTTGCTCGGGCTCTCTCAGTTACCAAAACCAGAGAATGACAACTTCACAGAGCAACTGGTTGCACTGAGTTGTACTTTGAGAAGCCCCAATACCCCTATATATAGGAGGGTAATGGGAGAGGGTTCTCTATCTCGAGCAATGCGGGATTATAGTAGGAGTAGAAGGGTTTGAGATTTTCCACAAAAACAACCAACTGTGCAACCTGAACCGATCGTTTCATTTCTGAAATGGTCGGTTGGGGACCTGAGCCGGTCGGTTGACACCTCAACCAATCGGTTGGGATACCTCAACCGGTCGGTTCACTTCTAAACTGGTCGGTTCGTGGTCCTGGTCAGTTCTCGATTAACTTTTCCTCTTTTATTTCTAATTGGTACCCAATACCAATCCTTGTTCCAATCAAATTGGGCAAGTGAAACAAAAGGAAATTTCTCACCAATCCTACTTTCCCAACTTGGTCGGTTACACCTGTTGAACCGATTGTTTCAACACTTGAAGAAATTGTTTCACCCTGTCCATGAGTCGATCGACTCACCACCTGAGCCGATCGGTTCACCAAGCTGAGCTGATCGGTTCATCACATGAGCTGATCGGTTGGGTGTGCAGATTGTGCAGAATTAGTCAATTGCAGTTTCAATCAATCTGATACTCCAATCAATGTGTCCAACACCTTAAACATTATGACATTGAGCTATCAATTAATTGAGTGTTTAATTGAACTACTAAACACCTTTAGTAATCAATCTAAACATTGTTTGTGGACAAAACTCCTCTTCCAGATTAAATCCTATGTGTGTGACCCTCTAGGTCCATTTCACATTGGCAGTGAAATTCCATAAAACTTATGACTTCACAAGCAATGGGTGGTGCCTAGTCACACATCAGTGCTACCCAAGTGAAATAGAAAGTAGGAGAACAACTTTCAATCCTACAATCCGTCAATGGTGTTACAGTGAATGTATAATTTCTTTGTCACTGATATCCTGAATGAACTCAAGGCATGGAACAGTCATCCTGTCAACGTTCATTCACTTTCTTGATCTCAGAGTAGATTGGAAGAGATATGTATGACATCAATATCACATACTGATTCACACATGCGTGCAAGCCTTTCTCAATCCGACTCATCAATTAGCCATGGACATCATACTCCGTCAGGAGGGACAAATCCCATATCTATCACTCACCCCTCAAAAGCCCCATGTGTCAAAGCCACCCAATCATCACCTTTATAACAACCCATGTTTCAGGACTGTGTTTGATGATGTCAAAGTGTGTCCAACGACATGTGTTGAGTGCAGTGATTTCAAGTCAAAGAATCACACTCACCACCATCACTGTGAGTACTGACTTTGACTACCATGTCATGGTTCCATGTGTCAAACTCACGGTGGGTCTGTCCGGTACACTTGTTCTCTAACAAGTACCTATGTGTTTGGTTTGATATCTCTATATCATGACTAATGAGATTTTGTCATCAACCAACACCACAATCTAGTCTTATGTGTCATTGTTGTCTATCTACCTTCCACAATGACATCCGACTAGGGACATAACAAGAATGTACAAACTCTTAGCATCAGTATGATCTCATTGTTCAGGTCCTGAACCTGAAGGCATACGTCGTTGAGTACTATCATTCTATAGACATTCAATCTGTTCTATCACTATCTCATATGACTGAACCAGAAAGAATTGGAAGCTTTCCTTTGATGTTTATCAAATCAATCTTAATGTATCCCACCAATGATCCCATGATTGGCTCTCAGGGCATACATACCAACAATAAGACCCAATGAAGTTTGTTCAGGAAATGATGGCATCATACCAGACTCAATTTTCCAACACTAGGGAAAATCAAAAGCTGTTGGAATCTCAAATTGCCTGATTTGTAGCTAGTCAACAACCTCTAGCATGAACAATTGCTAGCCAATTGTCGTCATTGTCAGGGAGAAAATCTCCTTCCTCTACTCTTGTCAATAAAAGTGAGAGGACCCCAATCAAAGCTCAAAATTGCCTAATCAGCCATCTAGGGTGTTAGACAACGAAACCTCCCATGATGCCAGCACAGTCCAACACTAGTAAAATTAGGACATACGTGACACCGACAGTCAACTCTGAAGCTCCTATAACACTTGTGTACACGCCATGTGTACCATATATATGACTTCTCATGCTGACTAAGATCAGCGACCGACTCAAGAAATTCAAGGACACTAAGAAGAGAATCCATGGTAACATACCATTTCTAAATTTGTTGACTGAAACACCAGCATGGTGTAGGTACCTTAAGATGATTTTGCCATGAAAGTGTTTGCCCGAAGAAACTAGGATAGTGAAATTAATGCCAGCAACCTCGGTGCCATACAAGATCATCAAACTCAAAATAGAAGTGATCCAGGATCCTTGTCAATAGATTTTTTTTTTGAAGACAACACATGTTGTTTGGGACTCGTTGACTTGGGTGATGGCATATCCATTATTCCATACACCTTTTTCTAGTGTTTAGGGTTTACAAACCTCATACCCGAGACAACGACCATTTAGTTAGTCGATGCATCCATCATTAAACCATGAGAATTATTGAAGACTTCCCGATGAAGCTAGGTCCTGAAACCTACGTCCCATGAAATTTTGTGTTCAAGCATATCAAAGAAGACAACTAGTTACTACTCATTTTGGGAAGACCATTCCTGCCACTACATGAGCTCTAGTGGACATTGAGGCTAGAAAACTTGTTTTGTGACCAGGGAAGAATACTAGTGAATATCAGGTCATTGAAAATTTTAAGAGGGTGCATAATTCAATTGAATCCTTCAAGGTGTAATGTAATATGGAATTGCAATGAAGATACCTACAAGATATCGATCAAGACAATACTGTCTCACCCATAAGAAAGCCATGCACATCATCTAACCATGATCTAGGGCCCACTTGTTTGAAGGATAAAGGTTTGAATACCCTTTCCATTGGTTTAACTTGAAAAACAATACTATTGGTTGGATCTGTGACATCAAACTGGGATGCTTGCTGGGAGGCAACCAACCTTTTTTGTTTCTCATTTCCTTATTTGGTTTGTTTTTCTTCCATTATTGTTATTCCTTATTTTCTATTGACAAACTTATTTAGAAAAAAAGAGTGAGGTGAGAAGGAGAAGGGAGAGTACCACATATTTGACAAGCCTGATAAATGGATAGTTGATGTGATGAGCAAGCCACAAGACGAGCAAGCCTCATGATGAAATTCTCCCATATTTCAAAAAATATCTTATTTCCCAATCACTCAACTGATGGAAGGAGATTTCACAATCTTGTGAAACGATATGAGGGCAGCGAGTGGGATATGTGGCCTGATGGGATTGGAGTCTATATTTTCCATAAATAATTTTACTTCCTTCTCACAAATAATCTATATTTATCTTTCATGAGAAATATTATTCCTTGGAAATAGTAGTCATTTTTATATCATTCCAATTATTAATATTCACTGCCATATTTTGATCAGGATTTTCCAAGAAACGATTGACATGAAGATCCTATGCACTAGGGATAATGCATGCATGGTGTAACTGTTGATTCTTTTTGGGGCACTCATAATTTATCCTTGACTTTGCTATATCATGGGTGAAGCATAGCAAATTGCAACACCAGACCTTTTTGACGATCAAGCACAACGTAGTTTACCATATAGCTTCCACATAAACACCATCAATGGAATCAAAAAACACCAATATAAACGGAAAATTCGACGAGCAGGCGGTGACCCTCCACCTAATGATGAGATCCCATCAGACCGAGATCTTCTTTATTACTACTCCCATGACAGTTATGTCCTTCGGGATCTATGATTTGTGACTTGGCACATCACCGAGGGGTCCCAATACCAGACACAGACCCACTGATCAACATGATATATGATCAGCAAGCCATCATCCTAGAAGTAAGGGGTTGGTTGGACGTAGGCTGCAGACAATGGGGTGTCAGCCTAGGGTATCATTACCTCAACCAAACAAAGATCATGGAAATTGTTAGCCAAGGCATTTCTCAAACAAGCCATCGCCAACAAAAGAAGAACCCATTTCTAGGGTTTTATTGTGTGCTCTTGGATAAGCAAGCAGTGTCAAACTCCTCCATCTCCACCTCCTACATTCTCCATATCAAATTCCCTCCTTCTCTAACTTATATCTCCCTGATGATAGGAAGAATGTTGAAGTTGGGGGCGGATGGTGGATGGTATGTCATCTGCACCACCTCAACTCAAACCTTCCCCTTTCTCAACCTCAAAAACTTCTTTCTTCTTTTTCTCCATCTATTATTTGCATGTCTTGTTTTCCACTTTCTTTTTCAACTTTTTGCGTGAGTTGTGACCTTTACCTGGATGGTCACTTTGATGTATTTTAAAAATGGAAAATATATGAATGAACTGTCTTTTTTTTTCTCAAGCTAACCTATGCAAAAGGAAGTTTTAAGGAATAAACAAGTTTTGAATAGCTCGGGGCCCTGATGACAACAACTAAGCATTCCTTCCCCTTGGAAGTGATAATAAGAAGATGGAATCTGAAAGGTCAAGCCACATGTGCCTCTAAAATGACTTGCAACAATATTTGTGAATACTCCTTTACATTACATTTACTGAATTAACTGATAAAATTTGATGATATGATTGCAATGCAACAATAAAATGAAGAAGCACAAGTCAATCTATTATTCTCACTCTTCTTCCATCATCTCTTACCTCTTCAACATTAAAAAAATGAAATTCTCACCATATGCCAAACCTGAAGTTTGGGGTGCCATCCCTTCCTTCAATACTCCTTCTTTTCGATTTTTTCTACATCCACGACACGAATGAAAGAGTCCAATGAGGTTAAAAGAAAACATGCAGTCAATGTAACCTCAAACAAACAAAAAAGTCTCAAGTCGATAGAGGAGAGACAAATAAAATAATTGAACCTCCAAATAAGGTCTCAAGTTGAATAGAAGAGAGATCAGAGAATCAGGTTTGTGACATGTATTATACCCCCTTCCGTCCAAATTTCCATACCCAACCCTGACTTATGCTACCTTCTATTTGTGCAAATAGAACAGAATTATTATTGAGATGAAATCAGTTTGTTGCATGTTTTAGAGTCCAGCAAATGGAGGAACAAAACCCAATCAGGGGATATCCAATTGTGGCTATGTGACTTCAAAGGACTAGGGTTGCTTGATCGTGTTTGGTAAAAGGGGGCCATGAAGTTTCCTCTGTTGGGAGAGGAATGCATGGATCCTAGTATCAATTGTTTGATCTCCTTTTTATTTTTCTTTATTCAGGACGAGCAAAGGATTAATCCTGGGGTAATTTGATGAGTGATCTTTATACCCTCTTTAGGGGCATTTTAGATGCATAGTTTTGCACATTTTATTGCGTTTCACTTCATATATCCTTTGTTTTAGGATTTTAGTGACTAAAGTATATTATTTGGCAATTAATATAATTTTTCATTTTCCTTGTAGGATGAATAGAAGTAAATATATTTCTTTAAAGGATGACAATCGACAAACTGATTAACTTTCCTTCTTGGTTGGCTAACTAGAAGATTTTCCCTAATTTAGAATTAAATGTCCCTCTAAAACATCCATATTTTTTTCATGTGAAATCAGAATTTAATATTTAAATACATGTTGGTAAGATAATTTTATTATCTACAAGGAAGGTATATTTTCATATAACAATGGTATGATAGACCAACAAAGAAAGCTCTTATAAATCCAGCATTGGGAATTTCCCTTCAAGTCGCTCTCTACCAAAGTTATCTCAACTCACCAACCTTGACATGAAAGTATAGGGTTGCTACAGTGAGTAAAGGAGATTATAAAAGGGAGCCCTTTTCATCCATTATGGGGGTCTCTACAAGGTGATTAGAAGCCACATTTTGCAACACAATCCCTAGCGAAGAGTGAGGAGGTGGAACCCGCATCAAAGAGATTGGTCTTCCTGCACTAGGCATCGTGGCCTTCTCCATCGTTCCTGCTATCTCTTTGTTGTTGTACCTCACCATGAGAAAGTAGACATTTGTGTTGGGGATTTTGGACTAGCCCTGATTTCCCATACTTTATCTTAGCTTGTATCTAAACTTTACAATAAAATTTCTAAACACAATATTGTTCTGCCTAATTCTTTATTTTGTAAATGGACGACTTGCTTTGCATATATGTTATAATCATGGATATAAAGGTTGTTGTGAGTGTGATTAGAATGCCAAAATGATATTATTGTCACCCTAAGATATTAGCAAGGGATAGTGAGATGATGGGACTTCGATCTATCATGTGTCGAGTATGGTTGGTCACAACTAAGGGATTTCAGTTGGAATAAATAGAGAACTTCGGTGTTGAGGATAGTCAGTTCCAAGGGAGTTTAAGCCAAGTGATGACATGTATCCTATGAGGGTGCAAGAGCTAAGCCTCAACATAGAAATAATTATCTGAGAGTTAGATGTTATTAGGATAATAACTCAGGCCTAGGTAGTGAAACCCCATGCCCTAGTGCTCTTTGTGATCTATTATTTACTTCATTAATCTTTGTTTCTTTTAGTAACAATATAGTTAACAAATATTTCATCTAGTTAGTGATAAATATTATTCTTAATACTTCCTAAACTATATAACTACTTAAAAAGGTTCTCCTTTGTGTTTGATCCTAAAGTATATTGCAATAAGGCTTCCACTCGTGTGGAGTGTGGAATTAGTATATTACTTTTGGTTAAACCTATGAGTTATTCTTTTAGGGCTTTTCTTGATGCGACATTTCTAGCCCCATCAAAAATTGGCATCGTTGCCGAGGGAAAATGGTAGTTAAATATTTCCAGAAGTAAAAGCATAATTAGGGTTTTTCTTTTATTTTATTTATTTATTTTTCTTTATAATATTGAAAACCCTCTAGAACCAAACACACCACTCATGATCATTCTTTATCATTTTAGGTACATCTAGCCTATGTGAAGATGTAGAAGTCTTGACTCAGGATTATTTTTTGATCCTGAAATCAAGAAAAACCATCAGGAGACTTCATAAGGAGAGAGTCATGGCAGATGCGGTGGCTGTAGAAGAAGCTATCCAAGCATGCATCGATGTAGCTATTGTTGGGTTTTAGGGGAGGCAGAGAAGGCAGAGGAAAGAAAAATTTCTCCCCCAAACCCGGAACAAGGAAATACGTCAACGTCTATATAATAGGAAAGGGATGGTTTGTGGAATCATACTTTGTCCCAAGGCTTGCTCGTCGACAATACCTCACACCTTGCGCGGTCTTCACCTCCGGTCTTGGACGGTGTCTCTGCAGCTCCTGGTCGCACCGGGACTGACGACTCCTCCTCTCACCGGGACTGTCAGGTTGACAGTTGTCCTCCTGACCGGCAGAAACCTCCCGCCTCTGAGGTAGTCCACACGGACCACCTGGAACTCCACACTCCTTATCACACAAGAAGTTGGAAGGAGTTTCACCCTCCTATAGGCGTACTAGTCACCAACACACTCTCCTGCCTCCAATTGCAACTGCAGTTGTCTTTCCCTTGCTATACCTCCCTTTGCGGGTAGCACTTGCTCGGGCTCTCTCGGTTACCAAAACCAGAGAACGACAACTTTGCAGAGCAACTGGTTGCACTGAGTTATACTTTGAGAAGCCTCCAATACCCCTATATATAGGAGGGTCATGGGATATGGTTCTCCATCCTGGGCAATATGGGACTAAAGCAGGAGTAGAAGGGTTCGAGATTTTCCACAAAAACAACCAACTCGCAACCTGAACCGATCGTTTCACAACTGAAACGGTCGGTTGGGGACCTGAACCACTCGGTTGACACCTCAACCGATCAGTTGGGACCCATGAGTCGATCGGTTCACTTCTAAACCGGTCATTTCCTGGTCCTGATCAGTTCCCGATTGACTTTCCATCTTTTGTTTCTAATTGGTATCAAATACCAATCCTTGTTCCAATCAAATTGGGCAAGTGAAACGCAAGGAAAATTCTCACCAATCCTACTTTCCCAACTTGTCCGGTTGCAACAGTTGAATCGATCGTTTCAACACTTGAAGCAATCATTCACCCTATCCTTGAGCCGATCAGCTCAACACTTGAGCCGACCGGTTCACCAAGCTCAGCCGATCAGTTCATTCCTTGAGCCGATCGGTTGGGAGTGCAGAATCAGTCAATTGTGATTTCAATCAATCTGATACTACAATCAATGTGTCCAACACCTTGAACATTATGACATTGAGCTATCAATTGATTGAGTGTTTAATTGAACTACTAAACTCCTTTAGTAATCAATCTAAACATTGTTTGTGGACAAAACTCCTCTTCCAGGTTAAATCCTATGTGTGTGACCCTACAGGTCCATTTCACGTTGGCAGTGAAAGTCCATAACACTTATGACTTCACAAGAAAAGAGTGGTGCCTAGTCACACATCAGTGCTACCCAAGTAAAAGTAGAAAGTTGGAGAACAACTTTCAATCCTTCAATCCATGAATGGTGTTACAGCGAATGTATAATTCCTTTGTCACTGATATCCCAAATGAACTTGAGGCATGGAACAATCATCCTGTCAACGTTCATTCACTTTCTTGATCTCAGAGTAGATTGGAAGAGATATGTATGACATCAGTATCACATACTGATTCACATATGTGTGTGCACACCTATTTCAATCCTACTCATCAAGTGGCCTTGGATATCAAACTCCCTCAGGAGGGACAAATCCCATATCTATCACTCACCCCTCAAAAGCCCCATGTGTCAAAGCCACCCAATCATCACCTTTATAACAACCCATGTTTCAGGACTGTGTTTGATGATGTCAAAGTGTGCCCAAGGACATGTGTTGAGTGCAATGATTTTAGGTCTAAGAATTACACTCATCACCATCACTGTGAGTACTGATTGTGACTACCATGTCATGGTTCCATGTGTCAAACTCATGGTGGGTCTGTCCGGTATACCTGTTCTCTAACAAGTACCTATGTGTTTGGTTTGATATCTCTGTATCATGACTAATGAGATTCTGTCATCAACCAATACCACAATCTAGTATTGTGTTTCATTGATGTCTATCAACCTTCCACAATGACATCCGACTAGGGACATAAAAAGAATGTACAAACTCTTAGCATCCGTATGATCTCATCGTTCAGGTCATGAACCTGAAGGCATACGTCATTGAGTACTGTCATTCTCTAGACTATCATATATGATATCACTATCTCATATGACTGAAGAAGAAAGAATTGGAAGCTTGCCTTTGAGGTTTATCAAATCAATCTTAATGTATCCCACCAATCATCCCATGATTGGCTCTCAGGGCATACATACCAACAGACTCCCACTTGCACTATGAGCCAATCACCCTTGAATCATATTCATAGTGATCTTCAAACATGTCCCACATGTTACTATGCTCTAGTGGTTAACATAGTGAGTAATGGAAACACCTTGCCAAAGTCAGTATAAATTGCATGTCTCTCATCTCTTCATTGTACGTCACACGTATGAGATGGAGGTGTAGTAATATGCGATCAAGTATTCCTTTGCTAACCTTTAGCCACATTGCATGATCAAGGATTCCATACTTGTCATCAATGAGTGGAATATAAGTTCATCTCATGAACTTCCTGATCCATATAGTATCCACTGTTGTTTTCTAACACATAGATACTCGTCATTTCCTTTTAAATGGTTTTATTGGAACACTTCCAACTATCAACAAACTTTCACTTTTATATATCCTATATATCTTTTGCTATTAATTTTCTGTCCTTTCAGAAGTTCGCATCAATGTAACTCTTTACATTGAACTCTTCCTTATCTCCATAGAACTGGTACTTCTTAAGTACTTATCAAGTTCTCATGGTATTCCAGTAACCCTTACTGGAAGTAGACAAACATCCACTCGTCATGTCCCACATACGAGTTATCACGATGAGCACATCAAATCGTCATGTCATACATACAAGATGATGAATGCATTTTGTTCTTGCCATGTCCATAGATGCAAGATAATGGGATGATTACATACATGATAGATCCATATCTATTCTTAGTTTTTCCATTCTTCATAAGAATTGAAAACTTTGCCTTGGGATACTAACTCCATGTAACATGAAAAGTTTTCTTGCACTGCATCTGTGCATACTGAACCCTTCAGTACAGATTGCCAATGCATGCTTTCTCTCTTCAGGTCAAGAGGTTTTCGAGAACTATCTTTATAGATCTTTATTCCTATCTCATAGGAAACTTTTCTATCTTCCTTAAAGATAATGTCCACTTTTGGATTTCCATTCTAGAACAATTCCATTTCACATCAATATGTGGAATGTGAACACGCTCCCACTAAATCACAAATCCCTTCTTTATCTTTGACATATCAGTCAAACCCTTTGACTATATTATCAAAGTAAAGATCCAATTCTGAATTTCTTATACTCAATCAATCACATTGATTAGTCCATTGTAACTTATAGACTTCATTTGCATTAGTGGATTCATAAACCTTATAGGTTGTGTCACATACACATCCTTATTTTATTCCTCATAGGAATGCGGTTTTAGTATCCATATGCCAAATGTCTTAGTCATTAAGTTGCAATCAACATGCATCATCCTTCTCAAAATGTTATCCATGTGTCTTAACACTTAAGACTCATTTGCACTTATGGATTTCATCCAATGGGTGCTACCATCAAGGTCATACCTTATGGTTCACATGGATATCATTTAGGATGTAATGGTCATAAACCATAATTCAGAATTTGATTCCTCATATTCATCTAGATAGTTGACTCATAACATGAACAACTTATCACATAGATAATTGAGGTGTATCTATTAAATATATAAGAACTCACAACCCTTGTGTTTCTTAATTTCTTTTATTAGTGAGGGGTATTCTTTTTATTAAGCAGAATTCAGTTATTTGATAATCATTCTCTAACTCCTTAGAGTATGATTCCTTCTTGATTTAGACATCACCATGCCTTAATCATGAGTTCACTATGATACACTATCATAATCACTCATAAGGATCTCAAACATTTTGGTCTAAGTATTTCATTCATTGATCTCATCAAGAATTAACACTTTTCCAAATTCGTACTTCATCTATGATATTCTTGAACACTTCAAGATATTCATATTGGTATTTCTCTAAACACCATTTGAAGTATTAGCATTTTTTCCAATAGGTATGTAAATACATCACATGTATTACACCTAATAGGATAATCATTCTCCCATTACCATTAGTGAAGATTGATTAATCATGTCCAAGATATTCATGTCTCTTACTGGTTCTCTAACCAAAAGAGTCTAGATTTATCCATCACATGGAAACTAGAAATGAATTTCTCATGATTGATGCTAATTTGATTGTTTGAGTTATCTATAACTTTTAGGTATCATTTTATCTTATGCATATCAAATACCATAAGATAAATAAGGCATTTCCACAAAGATCATGTCTTTAAGATTGAAACATCAACTTTATTAATTGCCATCATTGTCATACAATATGGAAAAATAAGGTGTTTCTATCTATTGCCAATATATAAAATAGTAGTTCTCAACTCTATTTCATGCCTTTTAGGTTGAAATAAACTGAAAGATACTCCTATATATGGCAGCAACACTTGCTCCAATGATGGGTACTTATTTCTTGGTCCTTTCACAAAGGCCATCACTTCTTTCCATGTCTTGGTATCATATACCTTAGATAAAGAAGTGGTTCATTTCATGATACCTTAGGTGGAGATCTCCATCCCCTCTTTCATCTTCTTTTGTTCTTCCAGATATAGAGGGCAATTCCCTCATACAGCCTTTCCCTATGTGCCTTGAGGCTGAAGACCGCTTGGATTGCTGGCTAGCATCAGAACACTTCTTTGCTTTGCCCTTGTCCTTGCCCTTAAGAATTACCTTTTCTTTGATCATATCAAAGATTATGGTTTGTCTTTCTTCATCTTTGCCTCTACTATCCTCAACATGTCCAACAACTCTGTCAACGCTTGTCAAAGTTGTTCATGTTGTAGCTTATCATGAATTGTATGATTCTCGCAACATTTGCAGTATCATACCAATAGCCAACTCTTGGCTCAGGGGGAATCCTTCTTAGTGGGGTTTTCCATATACCCAATCATATTGAGTGTGCGAATACCTTACTGGATCTCCTTCTGTCATGAAAAACTAGGACAGTGTCTTGGAGACATCATATGTCTCATGTTGTCTCTCCAATTCATAGTTCAGAGAACACAACATCAAGCATTCCTCATCAATGTCATCCTCAGTATGCTTCCATAAGCATACTTTTAGTCATTGATGTGGTGGGGTTGAGTTCATCTAGTCTTGGTATAACTAGGACTTAGAGCTTTCGCTCTTTGATTGAGAACACTTCTCATCATCCTAACCAATCATGGAATTATTCCCATTTACTTTGTTGGTCTCAAAGATCGATCGCAAATAAAGTGATTATTGTTGATTAACTATTTATTTTAACAAAAGGAAATATATGCAATTTTAATCCAAAACTCTTTTGACTTATTTGATTGATTTGAAAAGTTGACAATAAAAATTAGGCCTTTAATTAATTATCACTCCCACTATTTTAGTTCAAATTGATAGCCTCACCATCAATTCAAAAGATTGTAGCGTACAACCTTCTAGTGGGCAAGATCCATATTTCATCAAGTCATGAGTCAACTTTGGCTGATCACCCACAATCTTGACTATTTAGGTAGGCCATCATGCCAATTGCATCATATGCAACTCTTGATGAATGAACATGCGCAACACCTTTCCATGAACATTCCTTGCCTCTGGGCTTAGACGCTCTAAGAATCACCAGTTACCCAAAAGCCAACACGGTAAACATGCACCCTGTTTTGGAAAAACCTACATGTCTACCCTTCACACTTCCACAAGATAGACAACGCACCACACTTTGGCGTAACCTACACTTGGTCGATCGAGTTTTTCATGTGTGCCGCTAATGGAAGGCATATAAGACTTAATATTTTAATGAGGGATTTGGTTTTTATATACATATACATATCCAATCACCACAATACATAGTACGTATCATATACATGATATACCCCACAGAAAACATGCACAAACGATAAAAGCGATGATTATGGCCATCCTAATGTGATTCCTCGAGCCAAGAGGAATCACGGTCATCTAGGTCTAAATCACATGCAACCTGTACAAGATGAATTATGTGCTTTTCCTTCGGAGTAGATCAACTCATCAAATGATTGACTTGCTCATTCTGGCCCAGTCGTCTGGGTGCCACCATCCGATTGGTTGGCTCCTCCAACTGATCGGTTCGCCTGGTCGTCGTGCATCTCTTCATGGCTGCCACCCGGTTGTCTCACTCCTCAAACTGGTCATCAACCGATCGGCTCACTCCTTGAACCGATCGTCTGGATCGTCAACCGATCTGTTCACGCCTTGAACCGACCGTCTCAGCTGTCGTCAGGATGTCCTCCATTCTTTGACATAATAGGAAATAAAATCTATCCTAATTTTACATTGCTTAAAAGGGAAACCCCGAGTTACATTCGGGGGGAGCAAAGGTAGGAAAGAATCTCGAATTATTTCGAGTTACATCAGGAATAGGAGAGGGAAGATCAGTGCGCAGACCGAGATGCAAGCAACCACATACAACCATATACAGAAAGGGTTTATTGGCCATAACCACGCTATACATCCACCACAAAACTCGTTTAAGGGTGACGCGTATCGAGTGCATTAATTATACATATAATATATGTAATTGGAATTTGTGGATTTAGGATTGGACATGCATAAAGCCAATATTATTCGCATCGTATGCAATAAATAAAGGTGACAAACCAAAATCGATCATATCGATATTCCTAAAATATAGAACAGTTGACGTGGCTCTAATACCACTGTTGGGTTTTAGGGGCGGCAGAGAAGGCAGCGGAAACAAACATTTCTCCCCCAAACCCGGAACAAGGAAACGCGTCAACGTCTATATAATAGGAAAGGGATGGTTTGTGGAGTCATTCCTTGTCCCGAGGCTTTCTCGGCGATAATACGACGCGCCTTGCGCGGCCTTCACCTCTGGTCTTGGACGGTGTCTGTGTAGCTCCTGGTCGCACCGGGACTGACGACTCCTCCTCTCACCGGGACTGTCGGGTTGACAGTTGTCCTCCAGAGCGGCAGAAACCTCCCGCCTCTGAAGTATTCCACACAGACCACCTGGAACTCCACACTCCTTGTCCCACAAGGAGTTGGAAGGAGTCGCACCCTCATGTTGGCGTACTAGTCACCAACACACTCTCCTGCCTCCAGTTGCAACTGCAGTTGTCTTTCCCTTGTTGCACCTCCCTTTGTGCGTAGCACTTGCTCGGGCTCTCTCGCTTACCAAAACCAGAGAACGACAACTTTGCAGAGCAACTGGTTGCAGTGATTTGTACTTTGAGAAGCCCCCAATACCCCTATATATATAGGAGGGTCATGGGACAAGGTTCTCCATCCCGGGCAATATGGGACTAAAGTAGGAGTAGAAGGGTTCGAGATTTTCCACAAAAACAACCAACTCACAACCTGAACCGATCGTTTCACAACTGAAATGGTCGGTTGGGGACCTGAACCGGTAGGTTGACACCTCAACCGATCGGTTGGGACCCATGCGCTGATCTGTTCACTTCTGAACCTATCGGTTCGTGGTCTTGATTAGTTCCTGATTGACTTTCCATCTTTTGTTTCTAATTGGTATCGAATACCAATCCTTGTTCCAACCAAATTGGGCAAGTGAAACGCAAGGAAAATTCTCACCAATCCTACTTTCCCAACTTGCCTGGTTGCAACAGTTGAACCGATCATTTCAACACTTGAAGCAATCGTTCACCCTATCCTTGAGCCGACCGGTTCACCAAGCTCAGTCGATCGGTTCATCACATGAGCCGATCGGTTGGGAGGGCAGATTGTGCAGAATTAGTCAATTGTGATTTCAATCAATCCGGTACTCCAATCAATGTGTCCAAAACCTTGAACATTATAACATTGAGATATCAATTGATTGAGTGTTTAATTGAACTACTAAACTCCTTTAGTAATCAATCTAAACATTGTTTGTGGACAAAACTCCTCTTCCAGATTAAATCCTATGTGTGTGACCCTACAGGTCCATTTCACGCCGAAAGTGAAAGTCCATAACACTTATGACTTCAAAAGCAAAGAGCGGTGCCTAATCACACATCAGTGCTACCCAAGTGAAAGTAGAAAGTTAGAGAACAACTTTGAATCCTACAATCCGTGAATGGTGTTACAGCGAATGTATAATTCCTTTGTCATGGATATCCCGAATGAACTCGAGGCATGGAATAATCATCCTGTCAATGTTCGTTCACTTTCTTGATCTCAGAGTAGATTGGAAGAGATATGTATGACATCAATATCACATATTGATTCACACATGCGTGCGCACGCCTATTTCAATCCTACTCATCAAGTGGCCTTGGATATCAAACTCCCTCAGGAGGGACAAATCCCATATCTATCACTCACCCCTCAAAAGCCCCATGTATCAAAGCCACCCAACCATCACCTTTATAACAACCCATGTTTTAAGACTGTGTTTGATGATGTCAAAGTGTGCCCAACGACATGTGTTGAGTGCAGTGATTTCAGGTCTAAGAATCACACTCACCACCATCACTGTGAGTACTGACTATGACTACCATGTCATGGTTCCATGTCTCAAACTCATGGTGGGTCTGTCTGGTACACTTGTTCTCTAACAAGTACCTATGTGTTTGGTTCGATATCTCTATATAATGACTAATGAGATTCTTTCATCAACCAACACCACAATCTAGTCTTGTGTGTCATTGCTATCTATCTACCTTCCATAATGACATCCGACTAGGGACATAACAAGAATGTACAAAATCTTAGCATATGTATGATCTCATCATTCAGGTCATGAACTTGAAGGCATACGTCATTGAGTATTGTCATTCTCTAGACATTTAAACTGTTCTATCACTATCTCATATGACTGAAGAGAAAGAATTGGAAGCTTGCCTTTGATGTTTATCAAATCAATCTTAATGTATCCCACCAATCATCCCCCTGAGAGCCAATCATCCCATGATTGGCTCTCAGGGTATACATACCAACAGCTACCACAGCCCAGTGAGAATTACACGCCAGAGAAGTTAGAGAACAGGCAGAGGCCGATTTCAAGACTATCGTAGAAGTCACCCAAGCCGCGGAGCATGTGAATGAATTGTGGGATTTTTCCATCCCTAAAGTAACTGACTTGACTCATGCATTCACACCTCTAGGTGATCGGATCGAGATCAGAGTCCAAAGGGTCAGCCTACTGCCAAATTCCACCTTTACAGGAAGGATCAGAGTTGGTTGTCAGGAAACATCTTCTCAGATTCATCGACCCTTTCACAATGATGAAGCCATCAAGTGCCACTGATGACGCCACGAGAGAAAAACTCTTCAAATACTCTCTTACAGACAAAGCTAGAGTGTGGTAAAACACTCTTCGAGGGGATCTGATCAACACATGGGAGGCCATAGAGACAAGTTATTTGTATCAATTTACCCTCCCCCAATGACATACTCAATCTGGGGACAGATTACAATATTCAATAATGTGTCTGAAGATTCACAATTTGAAGCATTGAAATGATTCAATGAACTCCTACATAAGTTCCCACACCACAACATCCCCGAGAATCAGATCATTGGATTCTACTATCGAGGGGTCGATGATGAGATGAAGAAGTTCCTCAATTCCTCCTCCATGGGAAATTTTATGCAACAAAGTTTCCACCACACACTGAAGATAATCAAACTTGTGGAAGAGAATCAGTCCCACTATACTAGACCCTTGGGCAGGGGTGTTCTTAATGTGGACATGGTAGAAGACCGATCAAACCTCAAATCTATATCTTAAGCATTGAAAGCTCTCTCCCTCCAGCAAGATAATCTCAAGAAGTCCTTCAGTTCATTCAAGATAGAGATACAGACTCCTCAAGTACACATCATTGCACCCACATGAAAATTCTATCATGTGGTGGATCATAGCACGATCCATTGCCAAAAGCTATACGTTTTGTTCCACGAGCATCAAGCCAGGTAGTAGTACATAGTTACTCAAGTGGAAAATGCAAAGCCAATCCACAACAATCCAGGGAAAGAGTACTATAATCCAAATCAAGCTCAAAGTCATCTTGGTTTCTAATATGGGAACCCCACTAGAGCCAAAGGTCCAAGTTAGATCTTGACGCAACCCAGCCAGTCTAGATCACCAATAAGCTATAATGGCCCACACAACCATGGAAAGTTCAGGTTCATTTTCCCAGTCAGAATTACCAGCATCGACATTAATATCAGAATCAAAATCAAGCCCCACCACTACAGATCGAAGTTGAACCAACAAAAAACCCAATGAAGACGCTTCAAAAAATGATGGCATCATACTAGACTCAACTTGCCAACGCCACTTGAAAATCAAAAGGTATTGGAATCTCAAATCATTCGATTGGCAGCTAGTCAAAAACCTCTAGTAGGAACAATTGCTGGCCAGTTGGTGTTGCTTTCAGGGAGCACACATCCTTCCTCTAATCTTACAGATTAAAGTGAGAGCACCCAAATCAATTCTCTAAATTGGACGATCAGTCATCTAGGGGGTCAGACAACAGAACCTCCTGTGACACTAGCATAGTGCATCATTGGCGAGAATATGACATACACGACTCTAGAAGTCAACTCTAAAGATCCTACAACACTCGTGTGCACACCAACTCTAAAGCTCCTACAACACTTGTGTACATGCCACATGTACCAAATGCATGACCTCTCAATCAAACCAAGCTCATTGACTGAGTCAAGAAATTAAAGGACACCATGAAAAGTGTAATGCTCGGGCCCACTGCCCAAGGCTCTAGTAGAGTTTCAGGAATGACGACTGTCCCCACAGACCACCACTAGCCTTAACTGTGTGGTTTCTCCTCACTCACGTGCATGCCAGGATCAACTTCCCGACAGGTCACCCATCCCAGTACTACTCCAAGTTGAGCACGCTTAACTATGGAATTCTTTAGTGATGGGTTCCCAGAAAAGGAGTTGCACCTTGGTGATATGGGTAGTCCAATCATTCCTTTTAAGATCATTATATCTGAGGCCTCAAATCCTGGGATGTTACAATCTCCCCCACTTAGACTCTTGACGTCCTCGTCAAGGCTCAACTGTATGGCCTCATAATCTAACCCCATTTCAGTGCAGACCCACAATGGCCCATGGACACCCAACTCCCGATCACGGAATACCAGCGCAAGGGTGGCTACGTCTACCATGGACAACCCTTTCCTACATGCCTGGACCGCACGGCTCAAGACTGGCATGTCATGCATATGTGGGCCCCACCTACTGGAGGGGTTACGACTTTGATACCATTTGTAATGCTCGGGCCCACTGCCCAAGGTTCTAGTAGAGTTTCAGGAATGACGACTGTCCCCACAGACCACCACTAGCCTTAACTGTGTGCTTTGTCCTCACTCACGCACATGCCATGATCAACTTCCCGACAGGTAACCCATCCCAGTACTACTCCAAGTTGAGCACACTTAATTATGGAGTTCTTTAGTGATGGGTTCCCAGAAAAGGAGGTGCACCTTGGTGATATCGGTAGTCCAATCATTCCTTTTAAGATCATTATATCTGAGGCCTCAAATCCTAGGATGTTACAAAAAGAATCCAGGGTAACATACCATTCCTATATCTGCTGACTGAAATACCAGTCCGATGTAGGTACCTTAAGGTGATTTTGTCAGGAAAGCATTTTTCCCAATAAACCAGGATAGTGAAATTAACACCAACAACATCTGGTTCCATACAAGATCATTGAACTCAAAAGAGAAATAATCCAAGATCCTTATGGATAAGCTTTTTTTGTAGATAATGCATGCTACAGGGGACTCACCGATTTGGGTGTTAGCATATCCATTATATCTTACATCCTTTACCAGTGTCTATGGTTTACAGACCTCATACCTATGGCAATGACGATTTAGTTAGCTGGTGCATCCATCACTAAACCCCTAAGAATTATTGAAGACATCCCAGTGAAGCTAGGTCATGACTCCTACATCCCATGTGATTTTGTGGTCATGCATATCAAAGAAGACAACTAGTTCCCTCTCATTTTGGGAGGAACATTCCTAGCCACTACATGAGCTCTAGTGCGTGTCACGGTTAAAAAACTCATTCTATGCCTAGGGAAGAAGACTATTGTATACATGGTCCTTGAAGATTTAGAAAGGGTTCATAATTCAATAGAAGTCTTCAAGGCGTAAGGTAATGTGGAATTGCAATGAACACACCTACAAGATACGAATCAAGACAACATGGTCCCTCCCACAAGAAAGCCATGCACATGATCTAACCATGATCTAGGGCCCTTAAGTTTGAAGGATAAGGATTTGGATACTCTGTTCATTGGTTTATCTTGAAAAACACTACTATTGATCGAGTTTGTGATGCTAAACCGGGATGCTTGCTGGAAGGCAACCCAAACCTTTTTTTGTCTTTTTCCTTTCTATTTTGTTTTTATTTCCTTATTTTTATTCCTTATTTTCATTTGACAAACTAATTTAAAAAAAGTGAGAAAAAAAGGAGAAGGAAGACTACCATGTCTTTGACAAGCCTGATAAATGGATACCCGGTGCGACAAACAAAGCTCATGATGAAATTCTCTCATATATCCAAAAATCCCTTGTTGCCTAGTCGCTCGACTGATGAAAGGCAATTTCACAATTTCCTAAAATGATATGAGAGGCGGCTAGTGGGATATGTGGCCTGGTGGGATTGCTCTATATATTTTACATAAATGAATTACTTCCTTCTCACAAATAATATGTCCTTATCGTTTACGTGATATATTATTCCATAGAAAGAGTAATCATTTTTATCTCAATCCAATTATCAATATTCACTGTCATATTTTGATCAAGACTTTCCAAGAAGACTTTGATGTGAAGATAATGCACTAGGGATAACACGTGCATGGTGTAACCGTCGATTCTTTTTGGGGAATTAGTAATAACTCCTCGATGCAACTATATAATGGTTGAAGTGTAGGGCTTGGAAATACTAGATCTTTCTGATGATCAAGTACAGCCTAGGTTCCCCTATCTCTCTCACATCAATACCGTCAATGGAAACAACAAAGACTAATATAAATGGTGGATTCGACAAGGTGGAGGCATCCCTCCACTAAGTGATGAGATCCCATCAGACTGGGATCTACTCAGTTACTACTCCCAAGACACTTATGTTCCTTGGGATCTCTATTTTTGTGCACCTGACACATCGATGAGGGTACCAATACTAGACTCGGACCCACTGATCAACTAGCTATATGATCAACAAGCCATCTCCCTATAAGTAAGGTGTTGGCTAGACGTAGGCTCTACAAAATGGGGCATACGACCCAGGGCACCATCGCCTCCACCAAACAAAGATCATGGCACCTGGTGGCCAAGGCATCGCTCGGATTAAACCATCACCAACGAAAGACAAACCCATTCCTAGGGTTCTTTTATGTCCTCTTGGATGAGCAAACAGTGTCCAACTCCTCCATCTTCGCCTCTCTTACTCTACATATCAAATCCCCATTATATCTAACTTCTTTCTCCCTGAGGACGAGTAGAATTTTGATGTTGGGTGTAGAGGGCGGGTGGTACGTCATCTCCACCACATCAACTATAACCTTTCCCTTTCTCATTCTCAAAACCTTCTTTCTTCTTTTTCTCCATCTTTTGTTTGCATATGTCTTATTTTCTACTTTCTTTTCATTTTTTTGGGCCACAAAGATTGCTCAGTTGGGAGAGGAAAACATGGATCATAGAATCAATTATTTGATCTCCTTTTTATTTTGTAATTCTCAAGATGAGTAAACGATTAAGTCACAGATAGTTTGGTGAATGATTTGTATACCCTTTTTAGGGGCATTTTAGAAGCATAGTTTTGCATGTTTCATTGCTTTTCACTTCTTATATCCTTTGTTTTAGGATTTTAGTTGTTAAAGTAATTTATTTGGTAATTATTATGTATTGGTGTTCTATTTGAAAGATTAATGAAAATTTAAAATGATGTGTATATATACTTCCTCAAAGGCTTAACAATCAACCAACTGATTAACTTTTCATACTAGTCGGCTATCTGGCAGAGTTTCCCACAGTCATAATTATATGTCCTGCTAAAACATCTACAACTTTTACATATAAACTTGAAATTTAATTTTTAAATATGTGTTGGAAAGATAGGTCTACTATATACAAGTAAAGTATATTTTTATATAGCAATGGGATGACAGACTAGTGTAAAAATCTCTCATAAATCCAATGTCAAGAATTTTCCCTGAAGCTGCTCTCTGCCAAAGTTATCTCAACTCACTAGCCTTGACGTAGGAGTATAGGGTTTCTATAGTGAGGAAAGGAGACTATAAAAGGTAACCCTTTTCATCTATTCTTAGGGTCTCTCATAATTTATTAAAAGCCACATTATGCAGCACAAACCCTAACGAGGATCAAGGAGGAAAGGGCCACAATGGAGTGATTGGTCTTCTTGCACCAGGTGCCATGTCATTCTCCATCGTTCATGTTATCTCTTTGTTCTTGTCCCTCACCATGAACAAGTACACATTTGTACTGGAGCATGGGGAGTAGCCCCGATCACATATACTTATCTTAGCTTGTATCTAAACTCGACAATATAGTTTCTAAATGAAGTATCATTCTTCTTAATTCTTTGTTTTGCAAATAGATGACTTGGTTTGAATATATGTTATAATGATGGATATGTAGGTTGATGTGAGCATGATTAGAACATAAAAATGATCTTATTATCCCCCTAAGATGTTAACAAGGGATAGTGAGGTTGAGGCGCCCCTCCAAGGTCATACATGATGGAAAAAGAAAACCCTATATTGTCCATAACATGGGTCCCTCAGTATGGAGGAACATTACAAAACATGATATTCAATAGCAATAAGATAAATGAAACACCATGCATTTATTCAAAATATTGATTAGTAAAATATTATTTGAAAGGAAAACTTGTAATGTAAATTATCTCATCCTTGAACTAAAATCTAAGACATGACAGGTAAACCAAATCTAGGGCATAAATCTTCTTCGGAAACTTGATATTAGATCTTCCAAGGTGTAGATGGAACCCCAAAAGGCTAAGTCCTAGGATCTTCTACTTTAAAGAACTCACTTCGAATTCCCATGTTCCTTGATATAGGGAGATCTTGTCCCACAACCATGCGAAAACAAATACACACATCTTTAAGTGACACTATACATTTTATAAAAACTAAAAATAAGCATTTATACTTGGCATGTGAGAAAAATCTTGAAATGTTTTCAACTTAAGAATTCTTAATTAAATGAATCTTATAACATGAAGAATTAATCATTAAATATATGCATCTCTCTATGTCACCCATATACGAGCACATGATTGCTAGGAAAGATGATAATTGGCACGCATTCTCATGATTTGGCAATAAAAGCCCATAATTGGCACCAATGCCCATGATTTGACTATAAAAGCCCATAATTGCGTGAATACCCATAACAACCCATTGAGGTCCATGATTCGATAAGCATATAAAACTAAGTCAACTCCATTTATCTTAACTTTAACATTACCATAAACATGAATTTAATATTGAACATTTTATCTTTAACATGATAGGATTTCTTTGTCGTGAAACTTGAACTTTAAATCCATTAATCATTGGTTATAAATCATAATCTCTAATCTTAATGAGCATGATAATCATAAGACATAGGATGTAGCAATCATTAAACAACTTATATGATGAACATGATTTAAGCATTTAACTTGTAATTGAAGGCATAATTCATAAACCATACATAGCATACAATTCAATCAATGTACATATGTATAGTGGCATGACTTGCTTACCTGGAGAAAAGAAAATCCTAACTTAGTCTCTTTGATCTTGATTCAAATCCTAAGTCTCCTGAAAATAACACAATTAATTAACACTTTAATTAGCATCTTAAACCCCAAATTGGTCTTTGAGAAAATAGGTCTCATTGTAGTGAATTAGGGTTAGGGTTACTGATTAGGCCAGTCATTTGAGAAAATTTGATTTAATATTACTAAATTAATGATCATATTATGTGGTTGATTTGTTGGTATGGTGTCATGTGGTATGGTGTTCCTAAACAACTTTTGGCCATGGCTGGGACCAGATCCAGGCCATTGGGGAAAGCCAACACAACTACCTATCCAGATGAAAACAATAAGAGCAGACTCAACAGAGTCCATTGATATTGAAAAAAGCAGATGAATTTTGAAACAATGTCTAAATACCTGAAGATTCCTTGGTGGTCAACGATCCGATGAAAAGGGAAGAAATCGATCGATCAAAAGAAATATTTTGTTTTCAACTTAACTATAGACTCCTAAAGCATCCAAATGTCATGAAGAAGGCTATACACTATTCTCAGGGTTCGTGGAGGGCAGGGCCATCGGGATGAGATCATGGTGTTCATATCGGGATGAGATCATGGTGGTCATATCATATAGGAAGAGTAGGGTTATAGGATTTCAAGGTGATTGAAGGTCAAATGTCTATGGGATTATGTTCTAATATGCTTGATGTAGGTTTTAGGGGGGTTCTTTATATAGGTGCCAAGGTCTGGGCGGAAAGGAACCTGCGAAGGTGGAAACAAGGGATGAAAGGGGGAGTTCTAGATGACAGAGGGTTCTAGGGCATGAAACCCTATTGTATCTAGTATCTTTGAGTTTCTTTAGGTGTGAGGATTTTTGGGAGTTCATTGGTTCTCACTGAAGTGATGTGGAGAGAGATATAGTAAAGACAAAAAAAATTGCACCACTATGGAGTCCCTCTGTGACTGTAGCTCGGGAGGGGGAGACATGTTATGGTGTCAGATGAGTCTGCTAAGACTGGGACTTACAAATGCTCTTCCAATCCAAAAAGGAAAGTATTCAAAATGTTGGTAAATCTGGAACTAGATTATGGTGATTAAAAACAAAGTTTCAAATTAAAAACAATTTCGATTCTCCTCTAACTAAGTTAGGTGGCCAAACAAAGTCATATTGACTTCAAATTTCAACCATAAGTTAATCTAGGAGTCTAGATTTTTCCTATACAATTCGATTTAGGTTTTGTACAAGCTTTATTCATAGTTTCCATATACGTCCATTAACTTGATTTTAAATGCATTAATACACTAGAGGATTAGTAAAATACTTTCATTTGTGAGTCTCTGGGTCCAAATTTTTGAGATAAAATATTATTACTCAGTCAAAAGTCATAACACCTATATTTACACCTTTTGAGAAACTTTCATGGAGGAGAGAGAAAAATAGAATTATAAATACTTTCCTCTTATACTTAAAAGCCATAAGTTAAAAGGAGAAACTTGTTGTCCAAGGTTTCCACTTCACATGTATTACTTTTTAATTTCACTTCCTTTGTCCTTCTCTTCTATTTCTTTTAAACATTTTCAAGGTTAGGAGAGAGAATAGTGCTGGTATTCCTTTTATGGGCATGGGAATCATTTAATCGTAAAAAGAAGGAAACATATTTTATTTTCTTTCTATGTCAAAATTATATCAGGAATTTAATAATTTGGGAAATTTTCATTAAAGTCCAAGTTTTAAATTTTTATATTTCAAAATTTGCAAATTAGGCCCCAAACTTATTTTAATTAAAATTGGGACGTTAAAATTCTACTCACCTTAAATATTTTTTTTCCTCAAAATTTTCTCATACTACCAACATTAGGGTTGTACGTATTATATGTACACTACTTTCTAATATCATCTTAAATTCTCATTCTCATGGTAAAACACTACCTAGACCTCATTATTACAACGAACATATATGTATAATCCTAATGAATATATTTCACATCATCATTGACATGACAAAGGAGCTCTCATACCTCTTCTTAAGGGGTTCTAATTCTACCATGGATCTGTCTTTCTTATCTATGTCAAATATTTAGACATTGTATTCCTATTTGGTCTCTCTATGTGTTTGATCGGGTGTAGGTGACAATATCTCTCAAACTTTTAATGCCAACTATTATTTTATTTATCACCTTTGGATACATGTCGGTTGCTTATATATTCAAATTTGCATGATTTATGACATTTATCTTAGTACCTCCCTCATGCATGTGTCCCAAACCGCATGTACTCACAAGGACAAGCCTGCTTATGCATATAAAATTCTCTCTACAAAATCCCATGAGCCTTTATCCTATACCAAAAACACATGGGAAAAAGAAAGAGCATGCTATATAAAATTCTAGAGTTAACATAAAAGTTCAAAATATCTAGGTAGATAAACATAATCCATATATAAACGTTTGTTTTCTATCCAGACCTCTAATTTGGTTTTTAACATTTTTCACTTACTTCTTCTATACCTAGGGTTGGAACATAAGAATATGGATCTTTGCATGATGTTCATCTACTTATTTTCTCTGATACCATATTGTAATGCCCCTCCAAGCACATAAATTACATAGGAAGCAAAGCATCCATAACATGGGTCCCTCATCTTGGAGGATCATTACAAAACATGATATTATATAACAATAAGATAAATGAAACACCATGCATTAATTAGAAATATTGATTTGTACAATATTGTTTGAAAGGAAAACTTGTAATGTAAATTATCTCATACTTGAACTAAAATCTATGACATGAAAGGTAAACCAAATCTAGGGTGTAAATCTTCTTCAGAAACTTGATACTAGATCTTCTAAGGTGTAGATGGAACCCCATAGGGCTAAATCCTAGGATTTCTAATTTAAAGCACTCACTTCAAATTCTCGTGTTGCTTGATATAGGGACATCTTGTCCCACATCCTGCCAAAACAAAGAAACAAATCCATAAGCAGCACTATAGATTTTATAAGAACTGAAAATAAGCATATATACTTGGCATGAAAGAAAAATATTTACATATATTTAACATAAGCATTCTTGATTACATGAATCTTATAACATGAAGAATTGAGTAGTAAATATATGCATCTCTCTTTGACACCCACTTAACATTACATAATTTCTAGGAAAGCCCATAATTGGCATGAATGCCAATGATATGTCTATAAAAGTCCATAATCAACACAAATGCCCAAAACGGTCCATTATTTGAGAAGCATATAAAACTGATTCAATTCCATTTATATTAATATTAATATTAACATAAACATGAACATATCTTGAACTATAATATTTAACATGATAACATTTTTCCCACCTGAAACTTGAACTTTAAATCCATTAAGCATTGGTCATAAATCATAATCTCTAATGTTAATGAACATGATAATCATATGACATAGGATGCAAAAATCATCAAACGATTTATATGAAGAACATGATTTGAGCGTTTAACTTGTAATTGGAAGAATAATTCATAAATGATGCATAGCATGCAATTCAACCAATGCATATATGTATAGTGGCATGACCCGCTTACCTAAACCAAAGAAAATCCTAACTTGGTCTCTTTGATCTTAAGTCAAATCCTATGTCTCCTAAAAATAACATGATTCCTATTAAGTATCACTTTAATTAGCATCTAAAACCCCAAATTGGTCTTTGGGAAAACATGGTCTCATTGTCATGAATTAGGTTTAGGTTACTGATTAAGTTAGTCCATTTGAGAAAACTTGATTTAATATTACTAAATTAAAGATCATATTAGTCAAAAATAGGCAAACCATGATTTGAAAATCCTAAAATCAGATTTCTTATAAAAAACTCTTTTGAAGTCATATTTTCTCATAATTTTCCTATGAGTGTTTGATGTACTATGAAATTCCAAAGAACTAACCAATCACAGTTTAGAGAAAACCACATGTGTAATTATCTATTTAGCAGTGGGCCCTCGGCTAGTTGGTCCAATCAGACCCACCCATAAGGTCTGACTCTCCCAGTGTTCCAGACACACGAAAAATTGGGTAACCCCTAACAATGAAAATTAGGTAATTTGATTTCAAATGGAAAAAATCAAAATCATTAAGTTCGGTTCATCTTTCTCAAACCGCAAAGAACACTGGTTGACTACTTCAATGCAACACCCAATTCTTCCCTTCTACCTTCAAATCGACCATAGAAATGAGTTCCTTGCCTTGCCCTAAAGCTAATGATCCCTAGCTTTGATTGTCATATGGTCTATTGTTCCAGAACCATTTCCTACCATGGATGGGACCGGATCCAGGCCACTGAGGAAAGCCAACACGGCTACCTAGCCAGATGAAAATGATGGGAGCGGACTCGACAGAGTCCATTGATACTAAAAATAGTAGATGATTTCGAAACAATGTCTAACTCCCCAGAGATTCTTTGGTGGTCAACGATCCCATGAAAATGTGGAAAAACTAGTGTAGAGGAAATACCTCAGTTTCAACTAAACTAGAGAATCCAAAAGCATCGATATGTCACAAAGAAGGTTATACACTATTCTCAGGGTTCACGGATGGTAGGATCATCGAAGCAAGATTGTGGTGGTTGTATCAGATAGGCAGAGTAGGGTTGTAGGGCATTGAGGTGATTGAAGGTCAAACATCTATGGGATCATGTTCTAGGATACTTGGTGTAGGTTTTAGGGGAGTCCTTTATATAGGTGTGAAGGTTAGGGCAACGAGGAACCTATTGAGGTTGAAATAGGGGATGAAAGCGGGAGTTCTAGATGATTGAGGGTTATAGGGCATGAAACCCTCTTGTATCTGGAATGGTTGAGTTTGTTTAGGTGTGAGGGTTTTGGGGAGATCATTGGTTCTCACGTAAGTGCTGTGGAGAGACAGATTGGTAAGATGAAAAACTAGTGCCACTATAGAGTCCCTCCATGACTGCAACTCGGGTGGGGGAGATGTGTTATGGGCTTCAGATGAGTCCACAAAGACTAGGACATAAAAACAGTTGTCTGATCCAAAAAGGAAAGTATTTAAAACACTTGTAAATTGGGAACTAGGTTAGGGTGATTAAAACCAAAGTTTCAAATTTAAAACTATATTGATTCTTCTTTAATTAAGTTAGGTGGTCAAACAAAGTCCTATTGACTTAAAATTTTTTGGATAAGTTAATCAGGGAGTTTAGATTCTTCCTATATGATCATATTTAGGTTTTGCATAAAATTTATCCATAGTTTCCATATAGGTCAATTAACTTGATTTTAAATGAAGTAATAGATAAGAGGCTTAGTAAAATAGTTTCCTTTGTGAGACTTTGGGTCCAAATTTTTGGAATAAAACATTATTACTCACTCAAAAGCCATAACATCCATATTTATATCTTTTTGAGAAACTTTCATGGAGTAGAGAGAAAAAGATAATATATATACTTTTGTCTTATATTTAAAAACCATTTGTATCCAGGCTTTCTACTCCACATGTATTATTTTCAAATTCCACTTCCTTTGTCCCTTTCTTCTATTTCTTTTAAACATTTTCAAGGATAGGAGATAGAAAAGTGCTAGTATTCCTTTTATGGGAATCAGAATCATTTAATCATAGAATAGGAAACATATTATATTTTCTTTCTATGTCAAAATTATATCAATAATTTAATAATCTCTATCGGAAAACACCAAAGGCCACCGGCTGGCGGCTGCTCTCTCACCCTATTGTTACTAGGGTTTCTTCCTCTAGAGATGGTTGGCTGGGGGAGGGGGATTTGACTTCCGTAAAGTGGTGTCCCACTCCCCCTCAGCCTCTTCCCGCCCGTCTTCAGTAGGGTCTCTTCTTCGGGAGGTGCACGAGCATGTTGTCTTTGGAGACAACAGTCTTCTTCCTCTCTGTCATGGAACCCGGTTGCGATGAGTTTCCTACCTACTTTCTCTTTTACTTGCTTTTTATTTAGACTAGGTTGGTCTCTTATTTTTTTCTCTCTCGCTGTTAATCAGTGCTTCTGTCTCTTCTCGTAGTAGATTTCTCTTTCTCGGTCAATTTTGTTATGGTGTTGTATGGCAGCAAGTGCGGGAACAATATCCTTTTGGAACACCGATCTGGTGCAGATACTCTACCACATATACATACTCAGGTTGAAGGTATTCCTCATAGAAAGTTGTGTTAGCCAGCGAAGGAGAAGAGGGATCTATACATCATTTTTCTTATCAAATTCCGATATGAGTTTTTGCGGTTGTTTGTATGTGTTCTTGATCTTTGTGTGGTCCTTTAGTTTATTTTTCTCCTCATGTAGTTATCGTATGGCTCATCCATAATGAAATTTATTTGTTTCCCTTAAAAAATATCAATAATTTAATAATTGGGGTAATTCACATTAAATTCGAAGTTTTAAATTTTTATATTTGAAAATTTGCAAATTAGACCCCAAACTTATTTTATTTAAAATTGGGATATTACAATTCTGCCTACCTTAAATAAATCTCATTCTCAAAATTTTCTCATATTACTCACCTTGGTGTTTTACATATTCTATGTACATGACATTCTATTATCATCTTAAATTCTCATTTTCATAGTAAAACACTACCTAGACCTCAATGTTAAAACTAACATGTAGGTATAATCCTAATGAATCTATTTCACATCATCATTAACATGACAAAGGACCTCTCTGACCTCTTCTCTAGGGGTATTGATTCTACCATGGACCATACTTGCTTATCTATGTCAAATATCTAGTCTTTCTATGCCTGCTTGGTCTCACTATGTTTCTGATCGGGTTTAGGTGACTATATGTCTAAAACTATTAATGCCAACTCTTGTTTTATTTGCCGCCTTTGGATACATGTCCGCTGCTCATATATTCATAAGGTGACATTATTTATCACACTTATCATAGTCCCTCCATCATGCACATGTCCCATACCACATGCACTCAAAAGGATAAGACAAACACGCTTATGCATATAACATTCTCTCTACAAAATCCCTTGGGCCTATGTCCAATTCCACATACATGTGTGAAGAAGAAAGAAAATTCTTTCTAGGGTCAACAAAGAAGTCCAAAATATCTAGGCACATACACCTAATGCTTATGTAAACTTTTGCTTTTTGTCTAGACCTCTACTTTGGTTTCTAACATCTTTCACTTACTTCTTCTATACCTAGGGCTAGAACATCTGAATCTGGATTTTATCCTGGTGGCCATCTACTTATTTGCTCCCATACCACATTGTAATGCCCCTCCAAGCACATACATGACAGTGGAAGCAAACCCTATTTTTTTCCATAACGTGGGTCCCTCATCTTGGAATAACATCACAAAACATGATATTCAATTGCAATAAGATAAATGAAACACCATGTGTTTATTGGAATATTGATTACACAATGTTATTTGAAAGGCAAACTTGTAATGTAAACTATATCATCCTTGAACTAAAATCTAATTCATGAAAGGTAAACCAAATCTAGGGCATAAATGTTCTTTGGAAACTTGTTATTGGATATTCTAAGGTGTAGATGGCACCCCACGAAGCTAAGTCATGGGATATTCTACTTTGAATCACTCACTTTAAATTGCTTTGTTCCTTGATCTAGGGACATCTCATCCCATAGCCGTGCGAAAACAAAGACACACGTTAATAAGCAGAACTATATAGTTTATAAGAACTGAAAATAATCATACATACTTGAAATGAGAGAAAACTCTTGACATGTATTGGACTTAAGAATTCTTGATTACATGAATCTAATAACATGAATATTTGAGTGGTAAATATATGCATCTCTCTATGACAACCCACTTAAGATAACATGGTTTCTAGGAAAGCCCATAATTGGCATGAATGACCATGATTTGGCTATAAAAGCCTATAATTGGCACGAATGCCCATAACAACCCCTTGAGGTCCATGATTCGAGAAGCATATAAAATTGATTTGATTCCATTTATCTTAACATTTACATTACCACAAACATGGATTTAATCTTGAACTTTAATCTTTAACATGATGGGATTTCTCCCTCTTAAAACTTGAACATTATATCCATTAATCATTGGTCATAAATCATAATCTCTAATGTTAATGAACATGATAATCATTATATATAAGATGTAAAATTCATCAAACAAATTATTTTATGAACATGATTTGAGAATTTAACTTGTAATTGAAATCATAATTCATAAACAATACATAACATACAATTCAACCAAGGTACATATGTATAGTGGCATGACCCTCTTACATGGAGCATAGAAAATCCTAACTTGGTCCCTTTGATCTTGAGTCAAATCCTAAGTATCCTGAAAATAACATGATTCCTATTAACTATCACTTTAATTAGCATCTTAAACCCTAAATTGGTCTTTAGGAAAACATGGTCTCATTGTAGTGAATTATGGTTAGGGTTACTGATTAGGTCTGTAAATTTGAGAAAACTTCATTTAATATTACTAATTTAATGATCATATTACTCATAATTAGGGTTTTACGGTTCCTTATGAAATCATCAGAACAAATACGCAAAACATGATTTTAAAGCCCTAAAATAGGATTCCTTGTAAAAAAATCCATTCCAAAATGTATGCTTTCATATTTTTCCGATGAGTTGTTGATTTAATGTGAAATTTTGAAGATCAATCATAGTTTACAGAAAAGCCACATGTGTAACCATTTGGGTGGCGGAGGGCCCTTGTCTACTGCAGCTTCACTCCATGTTGCAAAAACTCCAGTTGGCTCCTTATAAGGTGTGATTATCATCTTCCACATGTCAAAGTCCATCCCTCAAATGTAGAACTACATATGCCTCTTCCAATAGAGGAAGTTGGTGTCGTTAATGACCAGAGGACACATGGAGAAGCGTCCCTCTAGGTTGATAGAACCAAGTAGGTTGTCTCCCATCTTCTTATCTCATAGCAGATTATTAAAGAAGATCATTGGCTATGATACCACTTGTTGGATCTAAGGGCTCTAGAGGGGGGTGAATAGAGCTACAAAATTTCTCACAAAACAGATTATACCTTCAAATTATATCAAGTTTATCGCAATAGCTTCATTGCAATTTGAAGTCATATCTAACAAGAAAAGCAAGGATGAGAGAGATTGATAGCAAGCACTTGACAAAGGGATGTAGAGTGGTTCCACACTTCAAACTAGAAGTGAGTCAGTCCACTACCTAGAGAGGTCAACCTCTAGGACTTTGCAAGTGTTTTTCTCTATATTATCACCAATAATAGTTACAACACAACACCACCAAAGGACTTACCCATCCAATCACAAGGAGATATCCACCATACCAAGGACTAACCCACATAGCTTGAGTCTTCAGCCTTCACCAAGGTCTTACCCACTCAAGCTCATGTCTTCCGCCTTGAAAGAATTTTCTTCTCCTCTTGGATCTTCAACCTGTGCCTTCTCCTTCACATGGAGAAGATCACCACCTCTTCATCAACCTTGAAGAGGACCATCTACAACTCCTTCTTCACTCGATGGAGCTTGCTTCACCTTTTCTTCATGTAAGAAGGGGATAGGGAACTAGGAGAAGATGAGAGCTTTACATGCCCAAGGGTGGAGCTCTCTTACAATATGCCTAACTCACTCACAAATCACGAAATGAAGTGTAATATAGAGAGAGAAAGGGGATCATGGAGTAGTAGCACACTGAACTATAGCAAGGACTTTGAATATCTTGAATGAACAAACTTGGAATGAACTCCAAGGGGTCCTATTTATAGTTGGGGATGCTCCCTTGAGTTGGGGCAAACTTAAGGTCAAAATATAGCCATTTTCCATAAAGCAACAGATATATTTTCACCCAACGCAAGTCACCAATGGTTATAATCACTTTTTCTACATATTTCGTACAGTGCATTCGGTCGAGTTTCAATAAAGGTAACTCAACCAGTCAACTAAAAGACAAAGCCAATTTTCAAACTATCGGTCGAGTTTGTTGTGGGGAACTTCTCTGATGAGCTAAAATTGAGTTTGCTCAAAGAGCCGGTCGGTCAAATTCTAGGAATGTACAACTCGATCGATGGGTCATCTTCAGAAAATTTATCATAGGATCGGTCGAGATTGTAACTCGACCTATGAACAGCCAATCAATTTTTTGAATTAACTTTTTTATGATTAAACCTTGGTATAAAGTGTTCCACATATTTTTCTCATCTTAGTTACAAGTCATATCATCAATACAAGTGATTAGAAAAATCTTCTTAGGTCATTTGAAGTGATTTCCTAATTAGCACACTTGCATTGCATTTGATTTGAACTTGGACGAGCTAGGGCTTGTGTAATTTGATCCTTTTCATTTACCTAAAGCCTAAAATCAATCTTGAACAAACACATTAGATACATATGAATGGAATGGTTGAGTCATTATCAAAATATGGACAATGTATAATCTTTAGGTCAGCATATAGTTACTCAATCATTCAACTACTATGTGATAAATATTACTCTTAATACTTCTAAATCTATATAACTACTTTAAAAGGTTGTCCTTTGAGTTTGATCCTAAAGTATATTGCAATAAGGCTTCCGTTCATGTGGAGTGAGGAATTAGTGCACTGCTTTTGGTTAAACCTAGAAATTATACATTTAGGGTTTTTCTTGATGTGACATTTGGAGCCCCATCAATTGACCACCTGGTTGCATGGATGAGATACTTTCATGGATGAGATGTTTTGACCTTAGACACTTCGCACACATGGCTTGACACCTCTCCCTTCCTTTCTCTGTCACCTTAAGCCTTATATACACCACCCTCCGTGCATGCAAAAAATCTCTTTATATATGCACCTAGCTCTCTCTCTCTCTCTTCTTCCTTGCTGCTTGAAGCTTGTCCCCCTTGCTTGGCGGAGAAGGAGGAGCTATGTTAGGAGAACCTTGGCCTATCCTTCATACATGTTCACCTAAGTTTCATATCTACCCTCTCTTATAGCTTGAGGAGATTTCATAGCTTGTTCATGACCTAAGATAGTAAGTTCTCCCTCGCTTCCTTCATTATCCTTGTTCTACCATTTCCTCTGTTCTTCTTTTTCAGACCCATGGGGGGCTTGTGTAAGATCTTGAAGAACACCTCTTTCTTGCTTCCTTGACATAAGGTTTGCTTCCTTTTTGAAGAAGGATCTAGCTTGTCAGATTAGAGTGCTCAAGCTAGGGTTTCTACCTTCTTTCTTCGACCTAACATGCTATTTGGAACTTCTCCATCATCTCTAGGGTGAGTTATATAATTAACTTTATCCATGTTTATATCTTACTCTCATGTTGCATGTACATGATCTTTCCCTAAAACATAGCTCTAAGTAGAAATATGCCATCTTTGCCTATAGTTTGTTCTTGTATGATAGCTCTTGAGTAGTTTATCTTCTTAAATGAATCCCAAAGACTTTGTACATGAACATTCCTTGCTAATTGAAGCTTTCATTCTTGCATGCTTGTTGAAAGTGATGGCTTTTTCTCTTTCAGACGATGGATACTACTTAGAGTTTTGACCTCATCCCTCTCCTTGTGATGCAACTCGATGAGTTCACTAACTTTGGTGGTCGCCAAGATTTTGGACTATGTTAGTCACCAAGGATTCTTACCCTAGTGGTCGCCAAGGATAACCCTAGTAGTCACTGAGGATTCTAGCCCTAGTGATCTCCAAGGATTGTAACCCTAGTGGTCTCTAAGAATTCAAACCCCTAGTAGTTCCCAAGAACCCTCACCCTAGTGGATTCCAAGGATTCCTAACCCTAGTGGTCACCAAGAATTCAAACCTGAGTGGTGCCAAGAATCCTAACCCTAGTGGTCACCAAGGATTCTAACCCTAGTGGTCACCACATTTTGTAACTATATGGTCAATGGGTTTTCTGATTCTATGAGTATAAATTAAGATTTTTTGTTTTTGGAAATCATATGATTATGTTTGAACTTATGTTTTCATGATCCGATGGAAATGGTAAGAGCTAGAATTTATTCTTGAATGTTGATCTATAACTTCTTTTCAACCTATCTTAATGAACCTAACCCTAATACAAATAAGTGATGATGGTTAATCATACATAGCTTCCTTGTACGATTGTTTGATGAGCAATAATCACTCAATGTTATAGTAACCCTAGTATTTTGCCATGTGAACTTCATGAGCTTTTAAATGCAATGTTATGTATAACTTATATGTCACATGTATGGTGATGGTTGATGAGCCTTTGGTAAGGCATGGAAAGATAATGATGTTCTTACAAGAATGATGTGATGGTCTTAAAGACCTTTGAGCATGGTTGAGACTTTATGGAGATATGATCCCTATCATGATAATATGTACCCAGAATTGGTATCTTGTGATTAGGGGATAAGACTTATATCTCATACATTTAATATCTTTTGGAATTGTAACAAAACCATGTTTTTTAGAACTCATTTCGGGATTGTATGTAACTTGATTAATGCAGTCATAACTCACTCAATTGACATCAACTAATCAAGTCAAACCCGATTCATGTAGTGCCCTGTGTGGTAGATCAATTCCATTGTGAGAACTTTTTGGATGGTGAAATGAATATTCCACTAATGGAAGCTCAGAGTCATATACAATTGAGTATATCCATGTTTTAGAGATGGCTATGGCCATACCTCGACAGGAGTATAGTCGAGGCTACATCTTAGATGATTCTAATTTAGTATATGTGATGTTTATAGGATATCTACGGTTGTACCTCATATGATAGAGTTTGTATTCCTTGGGAACTAATGTCGTGACGTATATACCAAGGGTGGACTAGGCTATTTTGTAGCTGGATTACTGGATTATGTATGTATATATATATATATATATATATATATATATATATATATATATATATATATATATATATGTCACTACAGATGACTCATATTGACTGACTACAGATGAGATCATAGGATTCTGGATCTCCTAGATCTTGTACAGAATTGCATGCCACTGTACAGTGATTAGTTGGAGTCTGAGTAGTATACCACAAACTCCCTAGGGCTTAATAAAATATGTTATACAGCCATGTAGCTTATCTTCCTAGTGTTAAACATGACTTACATTGGTCGATAACTCTTTCCATTTTTCTCGTAATGCTTAGTTGTTTCTTGTAATGTTGTACTAATCATGCTTAACCTATTTTAGTTATTTAGTTTGTTATACATTGTTTAATCTACTCAAGTGGTTTTAACTATTTAATAATATAACTTGTTGTAATCAATAACTATTGTTGAGAATTATGTCTCTTATTGGGATGTTGTTCTCACCTCAAGGTTCACTACATCTTTATTGGTGATTTTCAGTGACGTCATCAGGATCGTGGTGGTGAGGAAGATCCACTTGGAGAGTAGTAGGATCAGAAGGTTAAATAGTAGTTAGTATGTCCTACAGTCGTCCATGTACTCTCAGGTCTGGGCGAGGGATGGTTTGGTAGATAATATGTACATTGACTCAAGTTTTTGGCATTGTCCTGATGATTGTATATGGCATTTGTAAGTGGGACAATATCTTTTGTATACATGTTGTGGCCTCAGCCACTAGACATACATGTAATTTCCTAATATGGTATGTGTTGATATGCAAGTTGTTGTACCTTTATGTAATATCTTTGCACATGATGGTAATGTTTAAATCAATTTTAATTACCTTCTTTTCTGGTTGTATAGTTAACTAGTAATTAATCGTGTGTTTTTTATTGAGAAATCTCATTTACCTTGATGGGGTGTCACAATATGGTTGGTATCACATATTTAGGTTTGATGGGTCTATACAAACATAGAACTTAAGTTTGTGTATGTTCTTACATAATCCAACATATATGATCATAGTGTATGCTTGTGCAGATATCTCTGGAGAATATGAAGAGCATGTAGAGAGTAGCTATGTCACGCCAAGAGGCGGCAGTAGGAGGACAGAACATGATGGAAGAGTACCTGAGATGGGGCCAACAATTCTCGTAGTGCCTTGGTTTGACCTTGTATCTGTGACAAATCATGCCTTCCAGTCCATGTTTGGATATCTCATGGTGATGATTACGCACATAGTGGATAGAGAGCCCAAACCTCAAGCTAGACTCTCGCCCCTAATCTAGAATCTCAAGGTTCTGAGAAAATGTTTGAGAGGTTTCCACGTGTTGGAGCTAACGAGTATGTGGGTACAACAGACCTGGCTGATGCCAATATGTGGTTGACAGAGCTTGAGAAGGAATTCAAGATCCTAAACATCCCAAAAGTAGACAAGGTGAAGCATGATGTTTACATGTTGAAGGGCAGTGTTGGCCAGTGGTGGGCCATAGAATAGCATAAGAGAATGGGAGTTGTAGTAGGTTGGGAAGAGTTATGGAAGGCGTTTGTCGGTCGTTACTTCCAAAAGATGTATCTGGATGAGAAGACAATGGAGTTTGATAAGTTGTGTCAAGGTTCAATGTCCATCATGAATATGAGGCTAAGTTTTTGGAGCTTTTTAGGGTCTATCCTCATATGGCAGTGACATAGACGGAGAGTATTTGGAGGTTTGAGAAGGGTCTAAGGACAATGTTCTCTATGATAGTGTTTGCTTTGGAGAATAGAGAAAGGTTCTCTACTATTGTGGACTCTGTGAAGAGGATTGATAGATCTACTACAAAGACGTGTGAATCCAACGCTACGAAGAGGTCAACTCAATTTTAAGGGAAATCTTCTGGTGGATTTAAGAAGCTAAGGTTCTCGTCACGATAGTCACATCAGAGGTCAACCTTCTCTAAACCAAGATCAGGAGTGTTGTCACAATAGTCCTCAAGCAACGATAGAGGTCACAACTTTCCACCAATAGGAGCATGTAGTGTAGTTTTAGTGTCAATGATAGGTCTGTCTAGGCCGCAGTACAAATCATGGACTTCTCACAACTTTGTACAAGTACAAACTTGAGCGGTCGCACCCTATGAAGGATGGAGAAGTGACATAAAAGTTGAGGTAAAGACAGTGTGGTTCGCAGTAGCAATAGTACAACAGTGGTGGTGGTACAAGACATGATCAGGAGTCACATGGGGGTTCATCTTGACCATCTAGAAGAGGATGTGGATGACAATAGGTGATGAATAGATTCTATGCTATGAGTCAGCCAGAGGTAGTGGTCAATCCACAGGTGGTGATAAATTAGATGGAATGTTTTCATTTTGACTTATTTTCTTCTTTTGTATCTATTTTGGTCAACACAGGTGTGACACACTCTTTTATGACCAGAGAGGTGATAAGTAGTTGTTATCTAGCTTTTTATAGTAGATCTGATAGTCTTCGACTACAAACCCCTTTAGTTGGTTCTATTGATTTGCAAGAGGTGTGTCCATCTTGCATTCTTTCTTTTTCAGGACATCATTCAAGTGGATCTTATGCCACATGACATGCATGGATTCAAAGTGATCCTAGGAATGGATACCTTAGAGAGGTATAAGGTTGTTTTGTACTATAGATCCAAGGTGGATACATTCTTTGATGGATATGTTTTTTGGATCTTCCAGAAGATTCATCCTTCATATTTGGTGTCTGCTATGACAGCAATGAGGTTGATGAGACAAGGGTGTGAGGCCTCCTTGGCACATGTTTTGGATGCCAAGGTGAGGATTCATAGTATCTAGAAGGTTCCAATAGTGTGAGAATTTGAGGATGCCTTTCCTGAAGAGTTTCTTGGTGTTCCCTCTCTCGCGAGATTGATTTTGAGATCAATCTTGTTCCTGGAACACAACCCATAAAACAATAACCCTACAAATTGCACCAACAGAGTTGTAAGAGTTGTAGAAATAGTTATAGGAGTTGCTGGAGAAGGGTTTCATCAGAACGAGTACTTCCTCTTGGGGTGGTTCTTAGTTGTTTGTGAAGAAGAAGGATGGTTCCATGAGGTTATTCATAGATTACATGATAGTTGGACAAGTTTACTGTGAAGAACAAGTATTGTTTTTGAGGATTGATGATTAGTTTGACCAATTGAGAGGTGTCACAATGTTCACTAAGATAGATCTAAGGTTAGGATATCACCAACTAAGGATAAAGGTGAATGACATAACGAAGATTGCTTTTCAGACTAGGTATGTTCACTATGAGTTCGTGGTTATGTTGTTTGGGCTAACCAACACACTAGCAACTTTCATGGATCTGATGAACAAGATGTTCAGGCCTAATCTAGATCAGTTCATGGTGTTGCATTCATAGATGATATCTTGATATACTCTAGGGATAGTCAACAACAGAAGAAACACCTTCGTTAAGCATTGATTTTTTTGAGGCAACACTGGATGTATGCCATGTTCAGTAAGTCTGAGTTCTAGTTGATAGAGATAACTTTTCTTGGTCACGTTATATATGTTAAGGTAATTCAAGTAGACATAAAAAAGGTGGAGTATGTGTTGAGATGGGAACAACCTAATACACCGACCAATATTTAAAGTTCCCTAGGTTTGGTTGGTTACTACATGAGGTTCATTAAGAATTCTAGTGTTGTAGTGTTACCCCTAACCAAGCTAACTAGGAAATGTGTTCCTTTTGCTTGGGATGACAAGTGTTACCATTCATTTTAGTTGTTGAAGGATAATTTGACCAGTGATCTGGTGTTAGTGCTTCCAGAACAAGGGAAGGTTATATCATCTTTTGTGATGCTTCGAGAATCAACTTGGGATGTGTACTGATGCAGGATAAGAAGGTGATTTCTTTTGGTTCACAATAGATAAGGGAATATGAGGATAACTACCCAATACATGACCTAGAGTTAGCAGTTATGGTTCAAGACCTAAAGATTTGGAGGCACTATCTATATGGAGAGAAGTGTCAGATCTTCACTGACCACAAGAACTTTAGTATATCTTCTGAAACCAGGAGTTGAACATGAGGTAGAGAAGATGGATGGAGTTGATCAAGGACTATGGTTACATGATACACTACCTTCCATGGAAGGTGAATGTGGTGCTAGATACATTGAGTAGGAAGTCATCTTCATCATCATATGTAGATAAGACACAATTACACTCTGTAGTTTGTCATGAGCGAGACATGTTGGTATTTCTTCATTAGACGAATGTATAGTTGGAGGTTTCTTTGTTGGAAACATTGTTAGCACAGTTGCATGTGAAGTCAATGTTAATGCAAGAGATCAGAGATGCTCAAAAGAGTGACATCAAGATAAAGAGAATTATATCAAAGTTTGGCAATGAGAAGCATCATTGGTTCCATGAGTCAGATCATGGGACAACTTGCTTTCACAATAGGACAATGGTTCTCGATGTTGAGGACCTGAGGAATATGGTTCTTGAGGAGGCTCATTCCTTGATGTACATGATACATCCTGACGGCACCAAGATGTATGAATCTGAAGGATATTTATTGGTGGTCAGGTCTGAAGTGTGATGTGGCAGAGTTGGTTGCTAGATATCCAGTATGTTAGTAGGTCAAGGTTGAACATTAGAATCTCGTAGGGACGTTACAAACTTTGCAAATACCATAGTGGAAATGCGACAATATTTCCATGGAATTCATAGTTGGTGTTCCTAGGACATCCAAAGGTCATCATTTCATTTGGGTGATAGTTGGTAGGTTGACTAAGTCATCTCTCTTCTTTCCAGTCAAGATGACGTATACATTGGAGAATGTGGCACAAATATATGTTGATGACATAGTTCATTTTCATGGTATTCCAATTTACCATAGTATCTAATGGAGGCCCACAATTTACAAGTAGGTTTTGGGAACTTTTGTAAACATCTATGGGACACAACTGAGGTTTAGTACAACTTTTCATCCACAGAGAGATGGCTAGTCCGAAAGAACCATTCAGACATTTGAAGATCTATTTAGAGAATGTATCTTACAGTTTCTTCATAGTTGGGTTATGGATATGAGTTTGATTGACTTCTCCTACAACAACAATCACCATAAGATTATAGATATGTCTCTGTATCAAGTGTTGTATGGGAGATGTTATCGGTCACCTCTTTGTTGGTATGAGATAGGTTAATCATATCTTGGGTCCTGAGCTAGTGCAACAGACTATAGAGAAGATCAAGGTGATACAACAATAGTTGAAGGAAGCCTAGGACAGACATAAGTAGTATGTTGATAACCATTGTTGGTCTCTTGAGTTCCAAGTTGGATATTGTGTGTATCTTAATATTTCCCCTTGGAAAAGTGTGTTGAGGTTTGGAAAGAAGGGTAAGTTGGCTCCAAGATATATGAGACCATGCCCTATTACGGAGTGTGTTGGGAAGGTGGCATACAATTTGGAATTACCTCCAAAGTTGCACAAGTTGTATAATGTATTCTATGTATCCATGTTGAGGAAGTGTCACCTTGATTTAGAGCAGACATTGTATCTAGTAGAGGTTGAGTTGAAGGAGGAAATGTCATATGTTGAACATCCTATCGTGATCCTGGATAGGAGAGTGTAGAAGCTGAAGAAGAAGGATATATCCTTAGTTAAGGTTTTATGGCATCATTTTGATGTGGAGGAAGCCATGTGGGAGTTATAAGATGAGGTGCATAGGAAGTACACATCTTTCTTTGTCTAGGATTTCGAGGCAAAATCCTTGTTAGGGGTTTATGGTTGTAAGACCCTGACCATACTTTTTGGTTGAAAATGCTTTCTTATCATAATTAGATTCTTAAAACCTTAATAAAACCATAAATGTTCTTTTATATCATGTGATGAGATTAAATTTCAAGTTTTGTCCAGTTTGAACACGGTTTGAACAAATTATGCAAATATGTGCTTGTTTTGTGCTTTTACGCAATTTACCCATATTTATGGTTTTTCTTGCAATTTGTCATATGCTTGTTGTTTCTCACATGTTTATGTATCATGTTGGTGTATTTATTCTTTGGGGAGCCTTGTTACACCTTTTTTTGAGCAGGGACATTTAGCCTTGTGTTGAGATTAGGGTTTGCTCTCATACATGCCCCAACTCAACGGTTGACCTTGAGTGTTGGGACCCGATGGGCGACCTAGTGCTGGTAATTGCCAAAGTTTTCATGTGACCTCTAGTGTTGGCAGTTGATGTTATTTCAAAACCAACTCGGTTTCCAAGTTTTTGTGTGGTCTCTAGTGTTGGCGGTCGCCAAGTTTTCATGTGATCTCTAGTGTTTGCGGACGATGAGATTTTGATCATCATGGTCACCAAGTTCTCATGTGTTTGTTTTGGTTTGTAGTCAACATAGTCCACCTGGTTGCATGCATGAGATACTTTCATGGACAAAATATTTTGACCTTAGACACTTGGCATGCATGTCTTGACACCTCTCCCTTCCTTTCTCTCTCACCTTATATAAACCTCCCTCCTTGCATTCAAACAAACTCTTTAGACACCTATATCTATCTCTCTTCTTCCTTTCTTATTGGAGTGTGTCACCCTCACTTGGTTGAGAAGGAAGATCCATGGTAGGATAATCTTGGCCGATCTTTCTTGCATTTGCACCAAGGATATTGATCTACCATCTCTTAGAGCTTATTGACCTTCCTTAGCTTGTTCATGACCTAAGAAGGTAAGATCTCCCTCCCTTCCTTTTCCTTCCTTATTGTTCTACCTTTTCCTCTCATCTTCTTGGTCAGATACATGGTGGGGCTTGTGTTAGAGCTTGAAGAATGCCTCTTGCTTGCTTCCTTGACCTAGGGTTTGCTGCCTTTTTGGAGAAGGAGCTAGCTTGGCCGAGTGAAGTGCTCAATATAGGGTTTCTACCTTCTTTATATGAGCTACCTTGTTGTTTGGAGCTTCTTCATCATCTTCAATGCAAGATATATAACTTTCTCCCCGTTTATTGCTTACTCTCATCTTGCATGTACATGATCTTTCCCTAAAATGTAGCTCTAAGTAGAAAGATGTTATCTTTGCCTAGAGTTTGTGCTTGTAATGATAGTTCTTGAGTAGTTTATCATCTTGAGTGAATTCCTAAAACCTTGTGAGCTAACATTCCTTGGTAATGTAAGATTTCATCCTTGCATGCTTGTTGAAAATGATGGCTAAAATGATGGTTACTACTTAGGGTTTTGAGTTGATCTCACTACTTGTGATGCAACTCGATGGGTTTTATAACCTTGGTGGTCACCAAGATTTTGAACGATGTTGGTCACCAAAGATTCTAACCCTAAAGGTCACCAAGAATTATAACCCTAGTGGTTGGCAAGAATTCCTAACCCTAGTGGCCTCCAAGGATTCCTCACCCTAGTGGTCACAAAGGATTTTTATCCTAGTGGTCGCCAAGAATTCAACTGCTAGTGGTTTCCAAGAATCCTAACCCTAGTAGTCGCCAAGGATTACTGACGCTATTGGTCGCCAAGAATTCAAACCCTAGTGGTTGTCTACAATCCTAACCCCAGTGGTCGCCAAGGATTCTAACCCTAGTGGTCACCAAGATTTTTTGACTATATGGTGATGGGTTTCGTGATCCTATGAGTATAAATTAAGAGTGTTGGGTGTAGGGAATCAAATGGTTACGTTTGACCTTATGCTTTCATGATCTGATGGAAAAGTGAAGAGCTAAGGTTTATCCTCGAATGTTGATTTGTAATTTCTTTTTAACCTATCTTGTTGAAACTAACCCTAATACAAATAAGTGATGATGGTTAATCATACTTAGCCTCCTTATATAATTGGTCGATGAGCAATACTCTCTCAATATTATTGTAACCCTAATATGTTGTCATAAAAACATTATGAGCTCTTGTATGCAATGTTATGTTGAACTTATATGTCACGTGTTTTGATGGTTGATGATCTTTTGGTAAGGCATGGAAAGATAATGATGTTCTTACAAGGAACGATGTGATGGCCTTAATGACCTTTGAGCATGGTTGAGCCCTTATGGAGGTTTGTTCTCCTTCATGATGTCATGTGATAAGAATTGGTATCATGTGATGATATGATAAGAATTATATTTCATATGTTAAATATCTTATGGAGTTGTAACATAACCATGTTTTTGTAGAACTCTTATATGGTTTTTATGAAACTTGATTGATGCAATCATAACTCACCCAGTTGTCATCAACTAATCAAGTGAAACCCTAATCCTGTAGTGCCATGTGTCATAGATCCATTTCACTGTTAGAACTTGTTGAATAGTGAAATAAGTATGCCTGTAATGGAAGCTCAGAGTTGTATACTTCTGATTATATGCATGTTTTGAGGAAACATGTATATGTCAAAATGGTTGCGGTATTTCCTTCCATTCAAACAAGCTCATTAGACACCGATATATATATATATATATATATATATATATATATATATATATATATATCTTCTTCCTTTCTGCTTGGAGTGTGTCCCCCCTTACTTGGTGGAGAAGGAGGATTCGAGGTAGGAGAATCTTAGCCGATCTTGCTTGCATGTGCACCTAGGGTATGGATCTACCCTCTCTTAGAGCTTGTTGACCTTCCTTAGCTTTTTCTTGACCTAAGCAGATAAGATCTCCCTCCCTTCCTTCATCTTCCTTATTGTTCTTCCTTTTCCTCTCATCTTCTTGGTCGGATCCATGACGGGGCTTGTGCTAAAGCTTGAAGAATGCCTATTTCTTTCTTCGTTGACCTAGGGTTTGCTTCCTCTTTGGAGAAGGAGCTAGCTTGGCCGAGTGGAGTGCTCAAGATAGGGTTTCTACCTTCTTTATTTGAGATACCTTGATGTTTGGATCTTCTTTATCATCTTTAACGTGAGTAATATAACTTTCTCCACATTTATTGCCTACTCTCATCTTGCATGTACATGATCTTTCCCTGAAACGTAGTTCTAAGTAGAAAGATGCCATCTTTGCCTAGAGTTTGTGCTTGTATGTTAGTTCTTCAGTACTTTATCTTCTTGAATGAATTCCTAAACCCTTGTGAGATAACATTCATTGGTAATGTAAGACTTCATCCTTTTATGTTTGTTGAAAATGATGGCTAAAATGATGGTTACTACTTAGGGTTTTGAGTTGATCTCTCAACTTGTGATGTAACTCGATGGGCATTATAACCTTGGTGGTCACCAAGATTTTGAACTATGTTGGTCACCAAGGATATGAACCCTAGAGGTCACCAAGAATCCTAACCCATGTGGTTGTCATGGATTCCTAACCCTAGTGGTCACCAAGGATTCTAACCCTGGTAGTCTCCAAAAATCCTAACCCTAGTGGTCGCCAAGGATTCCTCACCCTAGTGGGCACTAAGGATTTTTATCCTAGTGGTTGCCAATAATTCAAATCCTAGTGGTTTCCAAGAATCCTAACCCTAGTGGTAGCCAAGGATTACTGACGCTAGTGGTCGCCAAGAATTCAAACCCTAGTGGTAGCCAAGAATCCTAACCCCAGTGGTCGCCAAGGATTCTAACCCTAGTGGTCACCAAGATTTTTTGACTATATGGACGATGGGTTTCGTGATCCTATGAGTATAAATTAAGAGTGTTGGGTGTGGGGAATCAAATGGTTATGTTTGACCTTATGCTTTCATGATCCGATGGAACAGTGAAGAGCTAGGGTTTATCCACAACTGTAGATTTGTAACTTCTTTTCAACCTATCTTGTTGAAACTAACCCTAATACAAATAAGTCATGATGGTTAATCATACTTAGCCTCCTTGTACAATTAGTCTTGAGCAATACACTCTCTATGTTATTGCAACCATAATATGTTGTCATATGAACATCATGAGCTCTTAAATGTAATGTTATGTCAAACTTATATTTCACATGTGTGGTGATGGTTTATGATCCTTTGGTAAGGTATGGAAAGATAATGATGTTCTTACAAGGAATGGTGTGATGGTCTTAATGACCTTTGAGCATGGTTGAGCCCTTATGGAGGTTTGTTCTCCTTCATGGTGTGATGTGACAAGAATTGGTATCCTGTGATGATGTGATAAGAATTATGTTTCATATGTTTTATATCTTATCGAGTCATAACATAACCATGCTTTTGTATAACTCTTTTTTGGTTTGTATGTAACTTGATTGATGCATTCATAACTCACCCAGTTGGCATTAACTAATCAAGTGAAACCCTAATCATGTAGTGCCATGTGTCATAATCCATTCCACTCTTATAACTTGTTGCATAGTGAAACAAGTATTCCTCTAATGGAAGGTCGGAGTCGTATATTGCTCATTATATGCATGTTTTGAGGAAGCATGTATATGTCAAAATGGTTGCGGTAATCAGATGATTATGATTCAATATATGTGATGTTTCTTAGGATATTTGTGGATGTACCTCAGATGATAAGGTTTGCATATTGTGGTTTCTTGTATCGTGACCTATATACCAATGGAGGACTACACTATTTTGCAGTCGGACTATATATTTGTTGTTGCGACTAACTCGTACTAACTGAGGGAGGATAAGATCTTAGGATTCTGACTCTCCTAGATCTTCTATAGAACTTAATGGCACTTTGCAATGATCAGATGGAGTCTGAGAGGTATACCTCAAACTCCATAGGGCTTAATAGAAGATGCAATTCAGCCGTGTAGCTTATCTACCTAGGGTTAAACACAACTCACATTGATCCATCAGTCTTGCCTTATTTCTTTTAATGCTTTGTTTTTTTATTATTCGATAAGTGAAATTAATTGCTAAGAGACGATAGATTTATCTATTCCTTCGTATGTTGTACTAATATTGTTTAATGTGTTTTTGTTGTTTAGTCTATTATACCTATTTAATCTTCTCAACTGGTTTAATCTATTTAATAATATAACCAGTTGTAATCAATAACCATTTTTGGGAGTTATCACTACTACAGAAATGGATTATAATGTCACTTTTAAAGGCGTCGGTTGTATAAAAACATCGACGCCTACAACATCAAGCGTCGGTTAAATAAAAAAAATCGACATCTATCTGTGAAGGGAAACCAGACACGGGTATCACTTTTATTTAGTGTTGGTTCCTTAATTAGAAATTGATGCCTAAAATTAACCTTCAAATCCAAATTTTCCAGTGAAAAAAATTACCTCCTAAATTTAACATACAATGTCGGTTGTTAAAATAGAAACCGATGACTAAAGGTTTTCCGCGAGACAGAAGTTTGACCAATTTTTATCGTCGGTTGTCTTACAATAACTGATGTCGTTGTGTTTTTACGCGCATAACTGTGAAAATTTTCACCCCCCTTTAGCGTCAGTGTTTATACGGAAACCGACGACTATGGTCTTAATTTGAGAACATTTATTTTTGTCAGCATATAAAGATAGATGTCGATTTTTCTAGTTGGAAATGACGACTATAAATGAACAATGGTGTCGGTTTGTTGTTGGTAACTGATGCCAATAGTTTTTAGGGTTAGTTGTTTTTAATAACCGACGCCTATTATTAACTTAACAAAACACACGTGAGCCAGACTTTTCCCCTTATGTTTCATTCATTCCGCGATTGATCAGGGTTTTAGGTATGGCGATTCCTCACTGCCGCTCGCTGCTCCTCTGCCTCCTCCTCCACTACCGCTTGCTGGTCCGCTGCTCGCCGTCGCCGCTCGCTGCTAGCTCCGGCCACTGCTCTCCAGCTCGATCGCTACTCCGGTCGGCCACTGCTCTCTTGCTAGATCCCTTCTCTCTTCTTCCTCCATGTCATTGATAGGTAAGCTGCTTCCCTTCTTCTTCCTCTACCTCTTCTTCTTCCTCCACCTCTTCTTCTTCCTGATCCCTCCTTACCCAATCTATGGATAAAAGCAAGGCACAACTTGCATGTGGGCTGGACACGGGGGCGACGGCTGTGTTGGCCGACCACGGTCGTGTTGGCCAGCATGGCCGTGGTCGGCCAACACAGCCACGGTCATCATGTCCAGCCCACATGAAGGTCGTGCCTTGCTTTTATCCATTTGGTAAGGAGGGAGCAGGAAGAAGACGATACATTTACAATTAAATACTAATGTTTGACCTAATTCTGTAAATTTTGATGCATGTTGAATTAAGATATTAAAACCCTAATACACATCACCGTAATCTTGAATTAACTATATTGCTGAAATCTTGTGATCAATCTATGTAAGATATTAAAACCTAAATGTTAAATTTCTGATTTTGTAGTGATGTGTCACCCTAACATCTACATGAATCCCTATTGTATGATGTAGATTGATGATAATGCATGAGCTAGTTTGAAATTTTGAAATCAATTATGAATTATCTCTCCTTCCCTAGATCATACTAATTTATGTGTAATCTTTATCTTGATGATGAACATTCATGGACACAAATCAATGTTATAGAATGATATCATATGTATTTGTTGGCCTAGAAACTCGTCCAAGATTTACTCATTAGGAGTAAATCTTGGATAGTCCCCGGTTTGGGACTGTTCTTGAACACCTAATCTCACTTAGGATGTAAGTGTATAATGTGTATTGAGTTTTTAAGAAAATTTCAATAGCATTTCTCCGTTTGTTCTCTAAGTACATATGTACTTGGAGAACAGTGGGGAAATGTTGTCGAAATTTTCTTGAAAACCCAATATACATTATACACTTACTAGTGAGATTAGGTGTTCAAGAATGGGATAGGTGGTACACATTTATTATATATAAGAATGACAGCACATGTATTTGTTGGCCTAGAACCTGTCTAAGATTTACTCATTAGGAGTAAATCTTGGATAGTCCCCAGTTTGGGACTGTTCTTGAACACCTAATCTCACTTAGGATGTTTTAACCATTAATTATATATAAGACCTTAAACCCTAAAGTTTTAACCATAAACCCTAATCTTTTAACCCTAGACCCTAATCTTGTTCTAATATATACTTGTTTTCTCTTTGATAATAGAATGGATAGATCATGAATGTCCATTCCAAATCGCTGCACCCCCAAGTTTATTTCTGGTCTTGACCAGTTTGTTAGATTTGCCTAGGAACGTAGGAAACAACCTGGAGATAGGTTCTACTGTCCATGTAAGCATTGTGGTAACAACTTGAAAGTCAGCATTGGTGACGAAATCAAAAGTCATGTCATGTGCAACGGGATTGTACAAGGCTATACAGAATGGCACTGGCATGGAGAGATTTCAAACCTGAAATCAGTGGATGTTGATAGCAGTGCTTGTGTGGAAGAAGAAATTGCCTTCAATGACGTAGATGTGAACGAACCAGTTCCAGTACACATTGTTGATGCGATGTTGGATAGTTGTGGGGTAGAGCACACTGATTCACCTCCCATGTTTAGAAACATTGTGCATGATGTTGAGATACCCTGAGGTTTCAATCAATATGTTCATTTATAATTATATCATGTAAGTGTGTTTTTTATCAAATTTTAGGTTGGTGATGTACCCCCTGATGAAATTATAGCACTTGATGAAAAGTAAAAGAAAATTGAGAAAGTGAGGGACATCTCAATGATGAACAAGTTAATACAGCAAAGGGGCAATCGACTCAAATTGGCTGTGGATTTCGATCATGTAGGAAATCCATATGGAGTGAACCGCAACTCATTTATTTCATATCTAGGGGTTCTTACTCGCAGCCATTACAGTCCTATCCTAGAATCTTGGTATAAAGTTCCTAAGGGGAAGAAAGACCACATATGGAAGGAACTATGCGTGAGTTATTATTATTTGTAATTTTCTTTGTGTAGATTACTAATTTTTAGGATACTAGTTAATAGCAATTCTATTTAATTTGTAGAGCACATTTGATCTGGATGAAAAGTTGCATCGTAAATGTGTGATGCAATGTTGTGGGAGGGTCCTAAGGAACTATAGGACCAATCTCACCCGAGATTACATACGTGATGCTGATAAGAGGTTCTTGATTGATTTTCAATTCTAGACATTGATCACTATTTCACTAACTCTACACTAATAATTTTTGTTTGTATTCTCTTTAAAAAATAAATTTAGGCAGAAGCAAGCCACACTGTAATGGAACTACCTGGACCCCAAAGACTGGGAGGCATTTGTTACCCAAAGAAAAACAGATGAATTCAAGGTATTAAGTGCCACTCCTAGTTTAATTAATATATGTTTTTATGTATTCACCTATTCAAGATTAACCTTTAGGTATTAAGAGATGCTCAACGATCAAGGCATGCATTGAATGTGCATGACCGCACAATGGGTCCAAGAGGATATGCAGGCATTCGCCAAAGACTACAGGCTGAGTCTACTCAGCCTACTACTACTCATGAGACTGTAGAGTCCCCTACTACTGCTCTTGCACCTCTGCCTCGCCATGCTATGTGAATAGCTGGGAGACAAAACAAGAAGGGAGACATATTGAAGCACACAACTGCTGAGGCAGCTGCAAAAATGGTAAAAATCAACTCTTAGAGCAATCGTTCAATATTGTTATGTTTACTTACTAATTTTTGTTGATGGTGATTAGCAAGAGTTGCACGAGCAGAGGAAGGATGGCAAGTTGATCTCTCAGGGCACAAGGGATGAACTGACTGTTGCTCTGGGTAACCCAGAGCATCCTGGACGTGTTAGGGGTGCAGGCACTGGTATGGGCATCAAAGCATTGTTTTGGCCATCCCAGCGCAAACTTGTCCCAAAAGAGGGACTTTCACAAGCTGAGGTAACCTATTCTCTTATTTTAGAATGTTATTGTGAAAGGGAATTCAATAATCAGAAGCTAGTATTTCTTTTAACCATGTATAGGTAGATCCGTTAATTAATAGGAAAGTCGAGGAAGTACTTGATCAGAGACTCCATGAAGCAATTTGAAAGTGGCAGGCATCTCAGACTACCACTCAGATAGTACCTGTGGTGGGTCGCTCTTCTCCTACTGCTGGTACTGCAGAGGTTGGGAGTAATCCTATAGACCCACCACCTAGCACGTCCTCTGTAAGTATTTTTATGACATAATAGATAGTCTGTTCAAGATGATATGTTTGTGTATATATGCATATAACATTCTTTACATAAATTTGTAAGGGTTGAAGCCATGCCGTTTAAAAAGTCAAGAATATATCGTTGCAGAGGCGTCAGCTTACCCACCCCTTAAAGGGTGCATGTTTCATGGGTATCTAGTACTAGACGGTGTGGTACGTGTGAGCCCGATACATGTCCTCTCTGACTGGAAGGATATTGCATTACCTCATGCACACCTAGATGCAGAAACACTTGGTGAGGCAGTATGTGGAGTGATATTGTGGCCTGAAGCGGATTTCCTCTATACTGATATTGTATGATAAATTTCCATTACTTTAATTTGTTAGTGTGTATATATGAGTCAATTGATCTGAAATTATATATAAAGGTCAGAAAGATGAAACCTGCTACATCTCATCCTCCACCTCCTCGACTACCAAGTTGGCTTCCAAGGGACCTATACGCCTCGATAGGTCCTAATTGTAGGGGTATGGCGGTATGGATCGACGAACATGATACAAATTGCCCTATAATTGTTATTGTTCTGGAGGATGTTATAGGTAAATCATACGATATCAATCTATTTATACAAGTTTAGCATACGTATTAATGCATATGTAATACAATTTCTACATATGTACGTATTAATGCATAGGTATTAATGTAGTTCAATCATATGAAAACAAGATATTTAAACCAGATATTTATGAGTTGTTTAGTTATCTATGGCTGAACTCATCTATGATAGAGCTGTGGATATGGTGAGATCTTGTTTATACATCCATATATCTTGTTTTATATATGATGATCTGGTTTCTTATATATTAATGCATACGTAATACATGTTTTGCAGCCACTTACACAAGATATGTGAAGATTTTGGGTTTTCCCATGTGGGATTTTTGGTTCCATCTTTGATTAGTCTTGTAGATGTAGACCCATATTCAGTTACTTCATACTTCTATGATGCTTTTCAATATTTTGGTACAAATAATAAGACAGTGATAATAGCTCCATTCAATGTCGAGTAAGTTTATTTTGCTTATAATTTGGACTTAAGAAAATTACATTTTCATTGTGGATTTTGAGTTATTAATTTTCTACTTTCTTACCTGTAGTGGTAAGCATTGGGAGTTACTAGTTATTATCCCCAAGACGTTCACTGTCTATTATCTAGATCCTATGGGGAATGAGTTGGATACATTATATGGACATGCAATTAAAAGGCCATTATTCTCATGAGAAATATTTCATGTTTTGAGTTATTATATGGACAATGGGCCGCAGACGAGGTAGAGGAGGAAAGGGGTGAGGGTGTGGGCGATTCGCGAGTTGCAGAGAGGGTGAAGGTCATGCCGCTGAGTCTTTGACTCCTCTGCCTTGCCAATCGGAGGCAAACAGAGATGGGGGTTCCTCTGGCCTGACCGCAACTGTAGATCTGCCGCGCAAGGGCAATGAGTCTTCTCAGGTGTCCGCCGCCGCCAACCCTTCCAAATCACCTCCCGGGTCAGAAAGGGCTCCAGCTTCATCTCGAGACCAGGTCGCAATTGCAGATCAGCCGCGCAAGGGCAACGAGCGTCCTCAAGTGGCCGCCGCCGTCGACCCTTCCAATTCGACTCCCAGTTCAGAAGAAAGGGTTCCATCTTCTCATCAACTCGCTGACTGGTTCCAGGTTAGCAGATTGGATCGCAGTGAGGTCGATTTGGAGCTGCTGGAGTTCGTTGAACTGATAGTCAGGGATGGGAAGAGGTGCGCCTCTATATCAAGTCAGGACAGCGTCGTGCCTGACTGGGAGGAGTACTGCTCTGTTAGATTTGTGGGTCGGAAGCCATTCGCTGGCCAGCTGCTTGGCTGGATCCGAAGGCAATGGAGGCCAAGTGGTCCAGTTGTGGTTTCTCAGGAGGAAAGGGAGGGATACATCATTAAGATGCCTTCCTGCAGTGAAAGAGATAGGGTTCTGAATGCTGCCCCATGGTTCATGGACGGGTCCTTGGTTGTGGCTCATTCGTGGAAACCAGGCGTTCCCCTGCCTCCCCTTTCCTTCACCCATGCTCCGATTTGGTTTAAGGTTGAAAACCCTGGTATCCCCTGGACTCGCAAACACATTTCTTGTGTTGCAAGTACCATTGGAAGACATGTGGACGCAGATGAGCTATCTGTTACTACAGGATGCATTGGTGAAGCCCGGGTATGCATTGAGATGAAGGCTGATTCCAAGCTTCCCAAGGAGACGTGGGTGGAGGTTAACTCGAAGCCAAAATCTCTGAAGATCGAGGCTGTTGCTAAACCGGTGATATGCCCCAACTGTAAGAAGTTTGGTCACAGAGCTGCTTCCTGCCCTATGAAGACGAGGAAGGCCCCACCTGGAAATGATCTTCAGGTCCGGCTGGGGAAGACTTTGGGTGCTCGAGACATTGCTAAAAAGGTTTCTAAGAAATCGTTCATGGCAGGTCAAGGGGACAAGGTTTTGGTCCAGCAGGAAGGTCATATTGATGACTCTGTTGCAGTAGATAAAGATCTCTGTGAATCCATTGCTCAAGAGGTCATAGATGTGGTTCTTTCAGTGGCTGGAAAGCAAAAGGCTCACCTCCCTCTATGTATCCCAAAACCTGATATGGCTGGGTCCTCTCTGGTTTTATGTGTTGGGGGTCTCAATCTCGACTGGGAACTGGAGCTGAGTAGGAGAAGTAGAGGTGAGACGAGTTCTTCTTCATGGAAGATTAATAGAATTTGGAATAGCAGTGAACTCTCCACGGATTTCCAACCGGACAAGGAGAAGCTATTTGTTGAAGATGATGATTCTAATTTTGACTCGAACTCTGAAATGGATTTTGATCCATGGGAGGCTGATTCGCTGGATTTCAGCAAGTGTAGGCCTAATAGGAGGAAAAAATCTCCTAAGAAGAGGAAGGATGGGGGTTAATTCTCTCTTACTTCCTCATGTCCTTTCCTGTTCACCTGCTGCTTTGTAATTTTTGCTGAGACATTTGTTCTGCTGCTTGATTCTGGAGGCGCCTTCTTGGGTTCTTTCATCTACCTTCTATGTGTGGTTTATTGCCAGTGATGGGGGGCCTAGGTTTTGGTCCTCTGGTGATCGGCACAGTTGTTTAAGTGTTGAAGCCTGGATTGTTGGACTGGCTCGTGATAGGATAAGTGTTGCTTTTGACAACGAAACTCTTTTTATCTATCTGTCACTGTATAAGTTTCCAAGGCCTGGATTGATGCTTGAGGGTGTGAAGTTTGATTCTGTCTTTTCTATTTTCTAACTTCAGTGAATGGTTTAATGCTAAGGAGAAGGGAAGGCTGAATCCTACTTCTTGGTTTTGACGCAGCTGTTTAGTTTGCTGAAGTTTCTTTTACGGTTCAGCTTGGTACAGAAGGTTGGTGCTGAAGGATGTTTCTTTCATGGCTCAGTTGGACGGATATCGGTTAGATGATATCTTGGAAGTTAGATTTCTGACTTCTTCTGATGGTCTCCTCTCTAACAGTAGAGTCTTCACAATTTGTGGGTGTTCTTAATGATAGTGAAGCTCCTTTGCTGTTTTGGTGGCGTATTATTGGGATTAGTCTGTATGAAGACTTCCTTGTTATCTCTCTCTGTACCTTTCTTTCTGTTTTTGGGTCTTGTGTTCAATACTTGTGTCTTCTTTTGTTTGTTCTGGTAATCCTCTCTTGAGGATTAAGGGGTGCGATTTTGTTTTGTACCTAAAGTTTTGGAATCAATAGCAACAGGATTTTTCGCCGACCAAAAAAAAAAACAACGGTTACTACATTACTCTTTAATTATGCAATTTAATGGGTTACATTAACATATGTAGGTCTTTACAAGAGTACAAAAAAGATGGAGGAAAGGTCCCCAGGAAAAAGGATCTGTCACTAATTTGGGAGAATGTGAAAGTAATTTCCTAACTCTAATGTATACATTATTTATGTGAACTGTGCTTATTTGTATTTTTGAATATTTTGTATGTTTCAATTTATAGTGTACTACACAAGACAATGGTTGGGCATGTGCCTACTATGTGATGCTATTTATGGACCTAATCATCAAACATGCCATAATGGAAATCGATAAGATACAATAGGTATTATACATAGTCTCATTAGATAATATGAAATATATCAATCTTATTATATATTATTAATTATATATATATGTCATTCTCTTTGCAGGTCTTTAAAACTACTGACTTCAGCATAGGTAGAAAGTGGTTCGATGTACATGCTCCCTATACAAGAGATGAATTAGATGTTGTAAGAGAAGAATGGGAAAAAGCCCTACAAAGAGTGGGAATTTTTAGATATAATTTTATTGAGAATGATGACAATGATGAATAAAGAATAACTTTGTTCTCATAATTATTTTTGTGTGAATGTGAATGAATTTTAATGAATTGTCATATGTGTGTGAAGATGATCAATACATGAATGTTTCTACATGTGTCTGAATGTGAAAAGAGATGAAATGAATGGAACTGTAGGTTGCTACTGGTTTCTACATGTGTGTGATGAAAAAATAATATGAACTAAATGTTCTTATACATGTGTGTGAATCACATATATATAATATTGTCCATCTTCTTAATTTTGTAGGTTTGTGGCCTGTTGTTGGCTGATATTAATGGATGTCGTAAACCTATAGTTCAGAACTGAACTGCAGGTTCTCATCCTACTGACCAGCCATACAGTAGGCATGTAAACTGATAAGAAAAAAAATCATAACATAGGCGTCAGTTATTTGAACAAAACTGACACCAAATACATACAGAGGCAGGTTTTGACAAAAAAATGACCTCTATGTGGCCAGGAACCATGGCCGTGCTGGGAAGCACGGTTATGGTGGAAGGCAGGGGATATGGCGTCGGTTATTAGCACAAAACCGACGTCAGTTCAGCTGATATGGCATCGGTTATCTTTTAAAACTGACGCCTATAGGCCCTTTGTTGGCACAATTTTCGATGGCAGGAAGCATTTTGACGTCGGTTCTTTTAATAACCGACGTCTGTAACAATTCTATAGTGTCAGTTTTCTTTAAAAACGACGCCTATAGTCCCTTTGTTGGCGCATTTTCAGTGGCGGGAAGCATTTTGGCGTTGCTTGGGAACCGACTCCGAAGGGGTCCACCTTTAGCGGCACCCACTTGGGTTTCTCTTGGAAACCGACACTAAAATCCTTAATTAACCAACTCTAAAGTCCTGTTCTGTAGTAGTGTATATCTCTCATTGGGACATTGGTGTCACCTCATGGGTCACCGCATCTTTTTAGGTGATCTTCAGCGATGTTGTCAAGATCATGGTGGTAAGGAAGATCAGCTTGGAGAGCATTAGGACTAGAATTTTTTCTAGTAGTTAGTATGTCCTAGAATCATCTTCGTACTCTCAAGTCTTGGCAAGGGATTTTTTGTAGATGATATGTACATCGACTCGAGTTTTTGGTAGTGTCCTGATCATTGTATATCGCATGCATATGTGGAACAATATCTTTTGTATTTAGTTTTGGGCCTCAACCACTGGACATACATGTAAATAAAAGATATGGTATGTGTTTATGTGTGAGTTGTTGGACCTTTATGTAATATCGCTACACATGATGGTAATGTTTAAATCGATTTTAATTTACCCTCTTTTCTGGTTATGTGGTTAATTAGTAATTAATTGTTTGTTTTGTTTTGAGTAATCTCATTTATCATGATGGGGAGTCATAACACCATTATCTCATAACTGAATAAAACCAAATAAATTGGAAGATAGCGTTTATTATTAATCAAATCATTTACAAGATATACCATTACAATAATCATATGATTGAATCTATGGGCATATATACCAATAAGAACTTCTGAAGGAATTGGTATAGAAGTTGTTCCTAGGTGGTGATGGGATCACCTGACAAAGCATTGTACTAACCCCTTGCTTTGTCTACAAATTAATAATTGAAAACGAGTCTAATAAAGTCACCAGAAACTCAATTTTTCTTAGTCATAGCACATAGGTTTACATATTTTAGAATGTTCTCTAGACAATCTTCTCCTTGTTTGCCCAAAAAGGGACATTACTGCAACATCATGATAAAATGTGTCCTAATTTCAAAGTTAGGGGAATTGATAAAAAGTGGTTTAAGTAGATGTTGAATATCACTTAGGGATTACGACTTCCCTATGATCCTTATATCACTCAACTTCTTATGCAACAACTTGGATTGTATGGATTTCCTCTTGAATAGCAACCTAAGTTTCTTGTGTAAGCCTCTAACTCTATATTGCAATGGCTAGGTTCACCCTTCACATGGTTTCTTCCTTAGACGTTCTAGATTGATTATCCTTGTTCCAATAGTGAAAGGTTTGGTATAATATAGGATCAAAGCTTGACTCAAGGCTAATGTTGGTGGAGCATTGCAAACACTACTTTGTGGTACCTGAGATGGAAAGATCTTTCACCATTTTTGATGGGCGTAGAAAGATGAAGTTCAAGTAAATACAAAATATTATCGTTGGTATAAAAGTAAAATCATAAATTAATCTTAATCGAACCGAATTTACTAGATGATTCCAATCTCCCTAAAAGTGACAACAAAATTTAATGTTGTACTTAACTACACTAACAAATTCACTAGACAAATATATTCCCTAGTTTTTACCAAAAAATGCAATAATACCACCCACAAGCGGGTGGGGTATTATCACAATATAGTTAGGGATTGAATAACAAAGGACAACCTTTTAAGAACCTTGGTAGTCACTTCCAGATGATGCATGACAATTATTTAATAGCATGAGTTGATTTGATGGAGATAAAACAATTGCAAGGGACAGTAAAAGTTTAGGATTAAAACAGGGTCAAGATTAAGCATGGAAGTCACTAGGGTGGCATCGAGTTTCACCACCTTTATACACACAAACACATCCATGACATATTCAAGCTATATAAAACCATTCAAATAAAATAAGCAAGACTCGTGCTAAGAGTGGGAAAATTGTATTTACTTCTTTGTCAGTATGATGTTTTTTACTCACAGATCACGTATCTACTGCTCTAGAGACATCCATTCAGGATTTCTCATCGGGGCCTCAAAAAGTTAACTGTTATTCAAAATCTAATCATTGAAGTTCTTACAACCTAGTATTATAATAGATCATGAAATGCGGGATATCAAGCCACTAAACATGTAACAAAATGATTAATATTGAATTGAAAGATTTATATAAAAGTCATGGAATATTAAAAAATGGACATCCAAGTACGAGTAGTAGGGACAGTCCCCTCCCCCAACAGAAGGGACTACTCACTCTTAATGAAAATATCAAAACAAGGAAGGGAGAATTAAATATTAGCCATCATCTTCAATCATAATGAAGGTGCAGATTGGTGTGAACTATAACAACCCTTGAACTCTATGTAATGGATTTTCTAATTATAGGAGTGGGAGAGTGTTGGTATGTATGCCCTAAGAGCCAATCATGGAATGATTTGTGGGATGCATCAAGATTGATTTGATAAACATCAAAGGCAAGCTTCCAATTCTTTCTGGTTGAGTAATATGAGATAATGGTAGAACAAATTGAATGTTTAGAGAATGACAATACTCAATGATGTATGCTTTCTAGTTGAGGACCTGAACGATGAGATCATATAGATGCTAAAGAGTTTGTACATTCTTATCATGTCCCTAGTCAGATGTCATTGTGGAAGGAAGATAGACAACGATGACACATAAGACTAGATTGTGGTGTTGGTTGATGACAGAATCTTATTAGTCATCATATGGAGATATCAAACCAAACACATAGGTACTTGTTAGAGAACACATGTACTAGATAGATGCATCGTGAGTTTGACATATGGAACCATGACATGGTAGTCACAGTCAGTTCTCACAATGATGGTGGTGAGTGTGATTCTTTGACCTGAAATCACTAAACTCAACACATGTCGTTGGGTACACTTTGACATCATCAAACGCAGTCCTGAAACATGGGTTGTTATAAAGGTGATGATTGGGTGGCTTTGACACATGGGGTTTTTGAGGGGTGAGTGATAGATATGGGATTTGTCCCTCCAGAGGGAGTTTGATATCCATGGCCACTTGATGAGTAGGATTGAGATAGGCATGCACACGCATGTGTGAATCATTATGTGATATTGATGTCATACATATCTCCTCCAATCTACTCTAAGATCAAGAAAGTGAATGAACGTTCATAGGATGATTGTTCCATGCCTCGAGTTCATTCGGGATATCAGTGACAAAGGAATTATACATTCACTATAACACCATTCGCGGATTGTAGGATTGAAAGTTGTTCTCCAACTTTCTATTTCACTTGGGTAGCACTGATGTGTGACTAGGCACCACTCTTTTCTTGTGAAGTCATAAGTGTTATGGACTTTCACTGCCAACGTGAAATGGGACTACAGGGTCACACACCTAGGATTTAACCTGGAAGAGGAGTTTATCAACAAACAATGTTTAGATTGATTACTAAAGGAGTTTACTAGTTAAATTAAACACTCAATCAATTGATAGGTCAATATCATAGTGTTCAAGGTTTTGGACCGATTGATTAGAGTATCGGATTGACTGAAACTGCAATTAATTGAATTTGCACAGTCTGCACTCCCAATCGATCGGATCATATGATGAATCAATCGGCTCAGCTTGGTAAACCGATCGGCTCAGGTTGGTGAGTCAATCGCCTCAAGACAGGCTGAACCGACTGGTTCAAGGGTCGAACTGATCGACTCAACTGGTCCAAACGAGTGAGTTGGGAAAGTCAGGTTGGCAAGAAATTTCTTTTCGTTTCACTTGTCCAATTTGATTGGAACAAGGATTGGTACTTGGATCAATTCAAAACAAAAAGGAGGAAAAGTCAATTCGAGTTTGACCAGGACCATGAACCGATCGGCTCAGGGCCTCAAACGATCAATTCAGGGGCTGAACCAATCGGCTCTGGTCCCCAACCGACCGTTTCATGCTTGAAACGATCAGTTCAGCTGGCGCAGTTGGTTGTTTTTTGGAAAATCTTGAACCCTTCTACTCCTACTTTAATCTCGCATTACTCGGGGTAGAGAACCCTATCCCATGACCCTCCTATATATATAGGGGTATTGGGAGCTTCTCAAGAACAACTCAGAACACCAGTTGCTCTGCAAAGTTGTCGTTCTCTCTGGTTGTGGTAACCAGGAGAGCCCGAGCAAGTGCTACCCGATAAGGGAGGCACAACAAGGGAAAGACAACTACAGAAAAGTGACTGGTTGTAGGAGAGTGTGTTGGTGATTAGTATGCCGAAAGGAGGGTATGACTCCTTTCGGTGCCTTGTGCAACAAGGCGATCGGAGTTCCAGGTAGTCTGTGTGGACTACTACAGAGGTGGGATATTTCTATCGCTCAGAGGACAACTGTCAATCGCGACAGTCCCGGTAAGACCAGGACCTGCATAGACACCGTCTAAGACTGGGGGTGAAGATCGTGCAAGCCATGAGGTAACTTCGTCGAGAAAGCCTCGGGACAAGGTATGTCTCTACAAACCATCCTTCCTACTGTATAGACGTTGATGTGATTCCTTTATATTGGGTTCAGGGAGAAGAAAATTTTTGTTTCCGCTGCCTTCTTTGTCTCCTCTAAAATCCAACAGTGGTATAAGAGCCACGTCAACTGCTCTATACTTTAGGATTATCGATGTGATCGATTTTGGTTTGTCTCCTTTATTTATTGCATATGATGCAAATTAAATTGGCTTTATGCATGTCCAATCCTAAATCCACAAATTTTAATATACATATATGATATGTAATATGAATGCACTCGATACGCGTCGCCCTTAAATGAGTTATGTGGTGGATGTATAGCATGGTTATGGCCAATAAACCCTATGTAATTATATGGTTGAATGTGATTGTTTGCATCCCAGTCTGCACACCGATTCCCTACCTCCTTATTCCTGATGTAACTCGAGATTTCTTTCCTATTTTGCTCCCCCTGAATATAACTCAAGGTTTCCCAATTCAAATGTAAAATAGGATAAATCTTTTATGTCAAAGAATGGAGAACAATCTAACGACAACTGAGAGAATCGGTTCAAGGCATGAACCAATCGGTTGGCGATCCATATGACTTGGTCGAGGAGCGAGACGAGCGGGTGGCGACTTGAGGAGATGCACGACGACTAGTGAACCGATTGGCTGGAGGTGCCAGTCGATCGGCTGGTGGCACCCAACCAACCGGCCTGATGGCGAGCCGATCAATCATGGAGATGAGTTGATCAAACCCAGAATGGGAAAGCATAGAGTTCATCTTGTATAGGTTGCATGTGATGTGGACCTAGATGACTGTGATTCCTCTTGGCTCGAGGAATCACATTAGGATGGCCATAATCATCACCTTTATCATTTCACATGTTTTCTGTTGGATATAGCAAGTATATGATACGTACTATGTATTGTGGTGATTTGATGTATATGTACCTATAAAAACCAAATCCCTCATTAAATAGTAAAGTTTTAGATGGCTTTCAAATGCGACACATGGAAAAGCTTGATCGGCCAAGTGTCGGCACGCCCTAGCGTGGTGCACCATATATCTCGTGGAAGCGTGAAGGATGGATATGTGGGTCTGCCCTAGCAGGGTGCATATTCATCTTGTTGCTTTGGGTCGGACATAACAAGGTGACCTAAATAGGATCTAGAACCTTGAGGCATGGAGGTGATCATGGCAACAAGTTGCATATGACATCTTTTAAGAGTTGCATATGATGCAATTGGCAAAAGTTTCCTACCTGGAAGATCTAAGTTATGGGTGATAGCCCTAGCTGGTCCATGACTCAGAGGATTTCACGATCTTGACCCACTAGACGATTGTACGCTGTAATCTTCCAAATTGATGGTGAGGGCTATCAATTTGAACAAAAATAGTGGGAGCGATAATTAACTAAAGTCCTAATTATATCATCAACCTTTCAAATCAATCAAATAAGTCAAAATTGAGTTTTGGACTAAATTGCATATATTTCCTTTTGTAGTACAAATGACAACAAACAACAATCACTTTTCATTGTGATCGGTCTTTGAAAATGACAAGCTGAATGGGACTAACTTCCATGACTGGTTTAGGACATTGAGAATTGTTCTCACTCAAGAGCGAAAGCTCTATGTCCTGGATACTCCAACTCCAGAGGAACCTCCTCCTACCGCACCAAAGGCAGAAAGGGATACTTATTAGAAGCATTCTGAAGATGCCATTGATGCAAAGTGCTTGATGTTGTTCTCCATGAATCACAAGTTGCAGAGACAGCATGAGAACATGGGTGTCATTGAGATGATTCAGCATCTCAAGAACATGTATGAAAATCAAGCACGACAAGAGAGATATGATGTCTCCAGGGCATTGTTCAAGTGTGTCATGACAGAAGGAGACCTAGTTGGTCCTCACATGCTCAAAATGATTGGGTATGTAGAGAACCTGGCAAGACTAGGATTTCCCCTGAGCCAAGAGTTGGCTACTGACGTGATACATCAATCATTGCCAGAATCCTACAGTCAATTTGTGATGAACTACAACATGAACAACTTTGACAAGCCGTTGACAAAGTTGTTGGGCATGTTGAGGACATCCGAGGCACAAATTAAGAAGGACAAGCCTAAATTTGTGATGATGATCAACAAAAAGAAAGGCAAGTCCAAGGGCAAGGGCAAGGCTATGAAAGGTTCTAATGCTAGCCAACAACCCAAGTTGTCTTCAACTATCAAGGCCAAGGGAGGCATGATCAAGAGAGGCAATTGTCACCATTGTCAAAATCCAGGACATTGGAAAAGGAATTGTCCTCTCTATATGGAAGAACTAAAGAAGAAGGAGGCGACAGACATCTCCACCTGAAGGTGTCATGAAATAAACTTGTAACATTTTGAGGTATATGATACGAAGATATAAAATGTAAAGCACCCAATAAATGGGGCAAGTGTTTCTGCCATAGATAGCAGTACTTTAGTTTATATTCAGCTTTAAAGGCATGTAATAAAGTTATGAACTATATTTCATATTTTCCAATGGATAGAAACACCTTATTTTTTGCATGAAAATAATGGCAATTAATAAAGTTGATGTTTCCTTGTGGCAATGCCTTGTTTATCTTGTGGTACTTGGTATGCATAAGATAAAATGATACCTAAAAGTTGTTGATAACTCAAACAATCAAATTAGCATAAATCATGAGAAATTCATTTCTAGTTTCCATATGATGGACAAATCTAGACTCTTTTGGTTAGAAAACCAGTAAGAGACATGAATCTCTTGGACATGATTAATCTTCACTTAGGTAGTGGAAGAATGATTATCCCATTAGGTATAATAAATGTGATGTATTTACATACCTATTGGAGTTAATGCTAATACTTCAAATGGTGTTTAGAGAAATACCAATATGAATATCTTGAAGTGTTCAAGAATATCATAGATGAAGTAAAATTTTTGTAAAAGTATTAGTTCTTGATGTGATCAAGGCATAAGGATACTTAAACCATATGTTTGAGAACCTTATGAGTGATTATGATAGTGTATCATAGTGAACTCATGATTAAGGCATGGTGATGTCTAAATCAAAAATGAGTCATACTCTAAGGAGTTAGAGGATGATTATCAAATAACTAAGTTTTTCTTAAATAAAGAATACCCTACACTAATAAAGGACATTAAGAATCACAAAGAGTTGTGAGTTCCTATATCCTTGACAGATACACCTCGATTATCTATGTGAAGAGTTGCCCATGTGATGAGTCAACTATCTAGATGAATATGAGGAACTGGATTTTGAGTTATGGTTTATGACCATTACATCCTAAATGACTTCCATGAGAACCATAAGGCATGACCTTGATGGTAGCACCCATTGGTATGAAATCCATAAGTGTGAATGAGTCTTAAGCGTTAAGACACATGGATAACAATTTGTGAAGGATGATGCTTGTTGCAACTTAATGACTAAGAGATTTGCAATATGGATACTAAAACCACATTCCTATGAGGAATAAAACAAGGATGTGTATGTGACACAATCTATAAGGTTTATGAATCCATTAATGCAAATTAAGTCTATAAGTTACAATGGACTAATAAATGTGATTGATTGAGTACAAGGAACTCAGAGTTGGATCTTTACTTTGATAATATAGTTAAAGGGTTTGACTGATATGACAAAGATAAAGAAGGGATATGTGATTTAGTGGGAGCGTATTTGCATTCCACATGTCGATGAGGAATGAGATGTTCTAGAATGGAATTCCTTGCGGAAATTATCTTTAGGGAAGATAGAGACGTTTCCTATATGATAGGAATAGAGATCTATATAGATAGTTCTTGAAAACCTCTTGACCTGAAAAGAGAGAGTATACATTGGCAATCTATACTGAAGGATTCAGTATGCACAGATTCAGTGGGAGAAAACTTATCCATGTTACATGGAGTTAGTATCCCAGAGCCAAGTGTCCAATTCTTATGAAGAATGGAAACACTAAGAATAGATAAGGATCTATCATGTATGTAATCATCCCATAATCTTGCATGTATGGACATGGCAAGAACAAAACGCATTTATCATCTTGTATGTAGGACATGACAATATGATATGCTCATCCTGATAACTCGTATGTGGGACATGACGAGTGCATGTCTGTCTAGTTCCAGTAAGGGTTACTGGAATACCATAAGAACTTGATAAGTACTTGAGAAGTACTAGTTCTATGGAAACAAGGAATAGTTCACTGCAAAGAGTTACACTGATGTGAACTCCAAAAGGGACAGAAAATTTATCGCGTAATATATATAGGATATATAAAAGTCAATGTCTGTTGAAATTGGAAACATTCTAATAAAGTCATTTTGAAAGGGAAATGTTGAGTATCCGTGTGGATACTATATGGATCTGGAAGTTCATGAGATGAGCTTATAGTTATTCTGGTCATTGATGACAAGTTAGGAGCGCTTGGTCATGCAATGTAGCTAAAGGTTAGCAAAGGAATACTAGATTGCATATTACAACAACTCCATCTCATACGTGTGACGTACAGTGCAGAGATGAGAGACATGCAGTTAATACCGACTTTGGCAAGGTGTTTCCATAACTCACTGTGTAAGCACTAAAACATAGTAACATGTGGGACATGTTTGAAAATCCCTAAGAATATGATTCAACAGTGATTGGCTCGCAGTGCAATTGGGAGTCTATTGGTATGTATGCCCTGAGAGCCAATCATGGAATGATTGGTGGGATGCATCAAGATTGATTTGATAAACATCAAAGGCAAGCTTCCAATTCTCTCTGGTTCAGTCATATGAGATAATGGTAGAACAGATTGAAGGTCTAGAGAATGACAATACTCAATGGTGTATGCTTTTAGGTTGAGAACCTCAACGATGAGATCATACGGATGTTAAAGAGTTTGTACATTCTTATCATGTCCCTAGTCTGATGTCATTGTGGAAGGTAGATAAATATTAATGACACCCAATACTAGATAGTGGTGTTGGTTGATGACAAAATCTCATTAGTCATGATATGGAGATATCAAACCAAACACATAAGTACTTGTTAGAGAACAAGTGTACCAGATAGACCCATTGTGAGTTTGACATATGGAACCATGACATGGTAGTCACAGTCATTTCTCACAGTGATGATGGTGGTGAGTGTGATTCTTCGACCTGAAATCACTACACTCAACACATGTCATTCGGTACAGTTTGACATCATCAAACGTAGTCCTAAAACATGGGTTGTTATAAAGGTGATGATTGGGTGGCTTTGACACATGGGGTTTTTGAGGGGTGAGTGATATATATGGGATTTGTCCCTCCTGAGGGAGTTTGATATCCATGGCCACTTGATGAGTAGGATTGAGATATGTGTGTGCATGCATGTGTGAATCATTATGTGATATTGATGTCATACATATCTCCTCCAATCTACTTTGAGTTCATGAAAAGTGAATGAACGTTGACAGGATGATTGTTCCATGCCTCGAGTTCATTCGTGATATCAGTGACAAAGGAATTATACATTCATTATAACACCATTCACAGATTGTAGGATTGAAAGTTGTTCTCCAACTTTCTATTTCACTTAGGTAGCATTGATGTGCGACTAGGCACTGCTCTTTGCTTGTGAAGTCATAAGTGTTATGGACTTTCAATGCCAACGTGAAATGGGTCTACAGGGTCACACACATAGGATTTAACCTGGAAGAGGAGTTTATCTACAAATGATGTAGATTGATTACTAAAGGAGTTTAGTCTTCAATTAAACACTCAATCAAATGATAGCTCAATATCATAGTGTTCAAGGTGTTGGACCGATTGATTAGAGTATCAGATTGATTGAAACTGCAATTGACTGAATTTGCACAGTCTGCACTCCCAACCGATCGGCTCATATGATGAACCGATCATCTCAGCTTGGTGAACCAATCGACTCAGCTTGGTGAGTCGATCGGCTCAGGACAGGCTGAACTAACCGGTTCAAGGGTTGAACTAATCGGCTCAACTGGTCCAAATGAGCGAGTTGGGAAAGTCAGGTTGGCAAGAAATTTCTTTTCGCTTCACTTGTCCAATTTGATTGGAACAAGGATTGGTACTTGGATCAATTCGAAACAAAAAGGAGGAAAAGTCAATTTCAGTTGGACTTGGACCATGACGCGCTTTTATCGTGTGTATAACACAAGTGCACGCGTCAATGTAATATAGGCCTTTGTGAGGCCCGAGTCGAACTCAGGGACATTGAACTATCGGTAGACTACTACTAATTACTTGCAATCAGCTAGACCAATAAAAAGGTTATGGGAGTTGTTAAAAATTAAAAGAAAATAAAATAAAACAAAGCAATCGATTAAGTGTTTAGTTTAATCAATTCAAATGGAGATCTTTAGGAATGCGGTTTCACCACAGGTTTTCATTGTATAAATTTCCACATAGTTAATCAGGTTCATCTCTCAATCCGGGTAGTGGCCTGTAGTTAGAATTGTTCACTATCATGATATAATTCACTACCTAAGTCTAGGTCGGTTCCACCATCATAGTAACCTATACCCTAAACTAGGTGCATTAGAATCGACCTCTGGGTTTCCACCGTTAACCTTACATCGCCTTGTTCAAGGGATTTGTTAATTAATGTGAATTTCGTCTATTTTCAGCCGTTAATTCTTCTTTCAAAGTAATTAAAGGCATTAGATTATCATTATGGCGATGAAGCATAACAATATAATTGAGAAAACGAAATCATACCATGGATTTAAGAGACAAATTATGAATTACTATGATAAAAATGTCATACAATGCTTCCCCGGGCTACTTCCGGTCCTAAAGATAAAGGGGATTAGCCCTGCATGTTCATCTCAGAGCAAAACATGGTTGTGGAAAAGGGGAACATGGAGAAAAATGTTGATAAAGTAATGAAATCCCTGAATGGAGAAGATCCAATTATTCCTCAATGTAGAGTGTGCGATCTACAGCCTTTCGGCAGTGGAAAATGTCTTCTTCGGCTTCCGGATCGGTCAGGGCGTGCTTCTGGGCTCCGTTCTTCTCTCCACACCTTCTCAGGACGTGTGCAGTGGCTAATGACATGATCCCCCTCTTGGCCACCATCATTAGGTATAATCACCGAGTCAGGTTGCAAAAATACCACAATCGTTGAATTAGAGCTGATCTGAAGCAAACTCTGATCTGACAGTGTCGATACCATTGACGCGGGTCGATGGTATCGACTCCTCGTGATATCGGCAAGCCTTCTTCCTTTTCTATCGTCCCGCCTGATCCTGGCTCGATATCATCGACGTGGGTCGATGGTATCGACACTCTTAGGCGTCGATTTTATCCCTTTTCCTTCACTGAAGTTGAAGGCGTCGATAGTATCGACTGTGGTGTTGATAGTATCGACTGACTGGTCGCCAACAACCTGATGGTACGTCGCTACCATCGACTTCCCAATCGATGGTATCAACTCTGCACTGCTCTTTGAGGCTGCCTACCTGTGGCTCCGTCGATAGTATCGACTGCTGTTGATGGTATCGACAGCTGCAGATATGTGTTTTTCCTGAAATTGCAAAATAAAACCACATCATCCAAGATAAACCTATTATTGTAATCATTTATGCTCAAAAAAATAAAATAAGAGAGATTTGACACTGAGAAGGATCATAGACTAAAGTAAGTGAATTATGCAATATTAACCACCAAAATGACCAATAAATGCATAAAACGTAAGTAAACAAGTCTATAAATGCGACTCAAATTCATCACATCAAACTCCCCTAAGCTTGAACATTGCTCGTACTTGAGCAACAAAACTCTAGAATAGAATTGCGAGAGTCAACTAAAGAATAGATTATCACAACATACTACACCATATGATCCCCTCCAGACATTCACATTCCGGCCCTCACTAACCACATAATGATAATTACCCTAAAGGCGACAATAATCATCCATAAAAGATATCTACCTCAAAATTGATGAACACTATCACATAAGGCAGTTAACATAATAAAATCCTCCAGTCTAGACTCGGTGCATCTTGTGATCTCCTATCTACGTTGCTCGCCCTAACTACCATCTACATGGAAACAGCTCTCCTGGTCTTAATGAGTGAGGAGAAAATCATAGTGGCCTACCAATTCGAGCAACGGGTGGAGGGAATGGGTGGCTTGTGGAAGAAATGGAAACATTATACGGTTTTAACATGCACAAGAACAATAATGACCTAAATCATGCATATGCAAATGAAAATACCCTAATGCCTACATTTGGGTGGAATGATGCATGCACTATCATTCCATCTCCAGGCGAGATGGAATATCTAAGAAACTACACCATGCACTTATTCTTCTTAGGATGCAAGTGAGAATAGATTCCTTTCTCCCTCTCATTCCTACTTACTTCTCAATTCTCTCTTTTTTTCAACTTGTATTATTATATATATTTTTTAAAACCCTTATTTTCATAGCTGACAATGAATTATTTGTCGGGTTCACTCATTGCTGCATAACTTATACATTTGAAGCATTCAGAAGGTATGGAACAAGTTCATCACCTTTTATGTTTCAGAAGACATAAGATGCATGATGTACTATATGCACAAAAATGTGAATGCAGCTACAAAATGATAGGTATGCAACTAAATGACACGCACCTAAAGATAATGTGCATGTATAGCTATTCTATCTTTTTTCTTTTCGTGCAAAAATATGTGAAAATAGTTATAATGCAAGACCTGTCTACATGGGATGCAATCAAAGAGATGAAAACTACAACGTGCTTCCATTTCTTATGGTGTGGTATGAAAACAATGGGGTGGATAGATCACAAGATTAATTGACTGAACCTTTGGAAATTATTATGTGTCCCTCCTTACTAACATGTGTAGTAATTAAGAAGTTTCTCTCTCTTATTTCAAATTAAGGTCTCATTATCATTTGGTCCGTTTAGGCTCAAATAACCAATTCCGTCCACTTTTCATGAATCATAGGAATGTACAGTTGTGATTTCCTATTTTAGAGTTGACAAATGTGCTCAAAGTTGAACAACACAAGCTTGCAAAAACACTAAAAATTTTAAATTTGCCCCTAATTCCCATGTATAAACAACAAGATGACACATGACTTAAGACATCCACAATTACACCAAATAGAGTGTGGATCCTACAAACAAACTAAGAACTACAAGAACTAAATAACAAAAGACAAAACAATAAAAACTAAAAAACTAGGAAAAATAAAGGATAGAAACTATTCAAACTCCCCCCCAAGCTTGAATTTGACTATGGCCTCATAGTCAAAAACAACCTTAAAAGGTGGAATAGTGATACCGATCATTCTGTAGGTGGAGGCGGGTACTGCAGGGCTATGGAGTCCCATGATGGGTACTTCCCCTGGAAGCTCGGATCATACTGGGGCATGGTGGAGGTTGTGGATACCCTCCAAAATAATTCTGGCTCCAGTAATTGTCATATAAGGGATGTTGCTACATCTCCATACTATGCAACCTACCATGAATGTTCTGTTGGTTGTCGAGGAGGAGGTGCTTATTCTCGAAAATTTCCATCTGGTTCTCTAACAGCCGGTTTGGGGTATCTTGAATACCGACGTATGAAGTTGTATGCTACTGCTGCGTCTGATGAATCTCCTGCAGCATTGAGTACATCCCTTGCATGGAGTAGGCATCCTCTCCTTGATGAGAGGGCTGAGGTGGCAGAGGCTGTGAAGATGAAGATTCACCCGGGTGGAAGCGGGGAAGCTTCTGGGGTGCTACTCGTGCCCGAAGAGGAGTGAAAGCCTCCTCTTCCTCTTCATGCTTGTCGTCGTCATTATCATTGTCATCATTACCGCCGTCTTCATCCGAGTCATCAATGGCTATGATGGGCCACCTGAAATGCTGAGCTCCCTCGATATTGAAGATGGGGTCTAGAAGCGCACACTCTTGATATGCGTGATTGACATGGCAATGTGCATACGTCAAGCCATCACAGAGCAGGAGGAGGTTGGAACGGTGCAGATGATGGAGGTTGACCTTGTTCCTGTTGGAAAGGGAAGTAAGCTGGGAAAAATCCAAACCAAGGTAGAGGGCCAATGGTGTGATGAGCCCTCCAAAGTGGATAGGAGCCTTCCGCGTACTCCTCCTCACGACCAACACGTGCGTCAAGAAGAACGTGCCCCAGTTGCACTCCTCGCGCTTCAGCAGTTTGTGCAGGAAGAACAAATTCGTCTCTTCGAATTTGCTAAGAGACAAGTCGCCACGAGCAAATAGTGTGGTGCAGAGCATGCGGTGTAGAATCTGCACGAATGGATGCTCGAAGTCGGCAACTGCAGCATTGTGGTAACTGACAGATTTGCCCAGAGGTGCAGTCACCAGCTGGGCGAAGATGGCATTGTAGTCCGTCCGGTTGTCTGGCCGTCGGTGCTGGTAGTCATCATGATACCAGTTATAAACTGAATTGAACTGGTCAAGAGTGAGGGTGTAATTGTTGTTATAGAGTCTGAACGACACCTGCCCTTTCTTCTACTCTCTGTCGGTGGCGATCAAGTCATTAGGCACCACATTGATGTCCAATGACGCCATGAACTCCACTACGAGTTCCTTGTAAGTCGGCCACTCGCCGAAGAATGGCTGGCCGTCGGCGTGGTACTCCAGCTTGTCGGGCCTCCTGGTAGTGTGTCTCCCCTGCCGCTTCAAGATGTAGGTGAGGTTGGCCTCGAACCCCAGATCACGGACCATCGTCCGATCAACATAGCATGTGGGATCAATCTTTCTCTTCATCAGTTCCTTGTAGACCTTCCGGACCTCCGCAGAAGGATGGACAATCCTCGGATGAGGAACCGATGCAGTAGGTGGAGGAATGAATTCGGGGAACTCCATAGGAGCCGCGCGTGAAGAAGATACATCGGATGTACGCACCATTGTCGCGGAGAAAAGGGAATAGAAGATGGAGCTCGGTGAAGACTCGGTGAAGATCGCGCTCCTTGGATGCTCGTAGTCGGGCTCCGGTTGCACAACAATACGCAAGGCACAAGTGGGGGCAAAGGCTCTGAAGGTGTGATGTAATATGACAACCGTCCCTCTCTTTTATAACCACGGCCGTCGCTACTGTGCACCCGTCGATACCATCGACGTGTGTCGATGGTATCGACACATGTAGCACAATCTGGTCTTCCGCTGGTATCGACGGTTTTCAATAGCCTGATGTGGGGGTCTGGATCTATGACGCGTCGATACCATCGACGTGGGTCGTTGGTATCGACCCATCCCACAGATCGATTCTCTTGATGTAGCGATCGTCGTTGATTTCCTCTCACAGATCGGTGACATGTCGCGTCGAAACCATCGATGCAAGTCGATAGTATCGACGCAAGTCGATAGTATCGACTCTTCTTAGGGCACACACCCTCGCGAGGCCCGGCCGCCGCTTCCTGCCTATAACCAGGTCGATACCATCAAAAAACTTGTCGATGGTATCGACTTCAGTGAGACAAATTCCATCTGAATATCTTTAGGGATCTCGCGAGTATCAACAGCCATGTCGATACTATCGACCCCATTCTGGCAATGCACTGATGGTAGGTCGATACCATCGATGAGGCTGTCGATAGTATCAACTCAGAGAGATTTTTGCAGCTGCCTAACTGTGCCCATGTTGATACCATCGACACAATGGTCAATGGTATCGACCCTGCCTCAGGCCTGCACACTGAACAAACGATCACGGTATCATTTTTACACTAAAAACAAAATCAAATCAAACTAACTTACAAATATGAAAGAAACTAAACGAAACTACCAATGGCTGGGTTGCCTCCCAATAAGCGCCCTTATTTAACGTCTTAGGCTAGATGAAATCAAGCTCCTCATACATCCATAAGTGCAATGAGTTTGACCTCATGCACTTTCCTCGTGCAATCCTCACCGAAGTACAACTTCAATCGCTATCCATTAACCAAAAATGTTGTCTCATCATCACGCACCATGATTGCTCCATGAGGCCTAACCTCCTCTATAGTGAAAGGTCCACTCCATCGGGATTTCAATTTCCTGGGATGCATCTTCAACCTTGAGTTGAACAAGAGCACGTGATCTCCCTTCTTGAAGACACGCATCTAAATGTGTCGATCATGAATCAACTTTGTTTGCTCCTTGTAAATCTGCGAGCTTTCATATGCATTCATCCTCAGCTCGTCAAGTTCATTCAGCTCTAGCAAGCATTTCTTCCCTGCCTCATCATAATTCAAATTCAGCTTCCTTAGCGCCCAGTGCACCCTATGCTCCAATTCCATCGGCAAATGGCAGGCCCGCCCATAAGCCAACCTAAGAGGCGTAGTGCCTATAGGTGTCTTATATGCCGTCCTATACGCCCATAAAGCGTCTGATAACAAGGTACTCCAGTTCTTCCATGTTGAAGCCACTGTGCGCTCCAAGATCTTCTTAATCTCTCTATTGGAGACTTCGACTTGCCCCTGTGTCTGCTGATGGTATGGGGTACCAATGTTGTGCTTTACCCCATACTTTCTCAACAATGTAGCAAACTTTTGATTTCTGAAGTGGGTACCTCCATCGCTGATAATCATCCTTGGTACACCAAACATGTAGAAAATATAGTCTCTTACAAACCTACACACTACAGTACCATCATTAGTCCTAGTGGGTATTACCTCTACCCACTTCGATACATAGTCAACAACCAATAAAATGTACAGGTTAAACCCCCCATAGATCAAATACCTCAACTTCTTGAAATACATTGAGGGGCATCTCATGTCGCTTTGAAATATTACCTTCCCGTTGGCAGGAATCGCATCGCCACACATAGTCATATGCGTCCCGGAACAATGTAGGCCAGTAAAAGTCACTCTCAAGTACCTTGGCCGCTGTTCTAGAACTGGCATGATGACCTCCCATGAGTAGAGTATGACAATGACGAAGTACACTCTCATACTCAACCTCCAGTACGCACCTACGCAACACGCCATCCCTGCATTACTTCAACAAAATGGGGTCATCCCAGAAATAATATCGCAAAGTATGGAAATTTTTCTTTTTCTCTTGATATGTCCAACCATCTGGGATAATTTTGCAGGCAAGATAATTGACAATATAAGAAAACCATGGATCTTTAGATTTTACGGAAAAAAGTCACTCATCGGGGAACGTCTCAGTAATGGGTATATGAATGTCCTTCTCATCTACCCTTTCCAACCTAGACAAGTGATCCGCAACCACATTTTCTATGCCCGCCTTATCTTTAATTTCAATATCAAATTCTTGTAACAGTAAGATCCACCTAATCAGTCTAGGTGTTACAACCCCAAATTTTGGGTTCATTTGGTGAGAAATGTAATTTCTCATATTAAAGATATTTGGACAAATAATGTCGTTTGTTTTGAATAAATGGATTTCGTTTAAATTAGCCTTGTTGTTTGATTTGTGGGCTTTATTGGTTATTGGGCCCAATAACAAGGAAATTCAATTAATTAATGAATAATTGAATATTTGAGAAAAGAAAGAGGTAGAAACCTCTAGAAGGCAAATCCAAGGAAGGATTTCGTGCCTCTTGGGTTCCTTGGGTACCAAGGAGTCCAAAGTTGCATAAAGAGAGCAATAAGAAAATAAGGGATAAATCAAGTATTTCTTTATTAAGAAAGAAATTGAAAATATTGATGAAATGTGGAAAATATGTAAAAAGGGGTATAATTGAGTTATCCTTGGTGGATTTTCGTATCCCAAGGATTCCTAATGTTAGAAGAAATCCCAATAGGAAAACAGAAGAGAGATAAAGAGAAATCCCTTTAGAAGAAAATTAAAAAGGAAAAGAAATTGATTAATAAGAGGGAAATATGAGAAATTGACTTTTAAAAGAAGATAAAGGCAAAACAATATTCCCCAATGTGGGAATCCATGCCTTTGGGTTTCTTGAGGTCCAAGGGACCCAGAATAATAAGATAATTACAAAGGAAAGAGGAATATAAATTAATTTTGAATTAATTAATGAGATAACTTAGGAGAGAAGGAAGGCTTCTCATACATTGGTTTTTGTTTCCCAAATTTTGTACAAAACTAGATAATGCCAAGATAAACCTTCCTATGAAATTTGAGCTAAAAAGGAGCAAGGGTTTGGGAGATACGAATTTCTTAAGGTATTGCCAAATTTGGGTTTTATTCTGAATTAGGAAAATGAATTTCCTTTTGGTTGATCGCGAGCATCTGAGGCCGTTGGATCTTAATCCAACGCTTGGTGTTCATCGGCTAAGTCCCACTGGGATTGGACTCAGCAGGTGACAGAGGGATTCTTCCTCTCCATTTTCCTTGCGATCCAGAGTAGATGCGGGCCGACAATGTTTCCCATGGAATTTGGGAGATGAAACCGCAGGGGGAGATCCCTGGTTCGAATAGGAATGGTCACCGTTTTGGGAAGTACCTAATTCGTGTAAGCCTGCCTCGACCCTATATATAGGGGAGGGCGCGTGAGGGCACCAGCATCCCTCTTTGCTACTTAGGCCTCTGCAGAATTGAGCGAGGAACACTTGTGTGCGCTCAATTGCTCCATCCACCTTGACCTGCAACCTCCATACCCCGGCAAACCTCGTCGGAATCCGGCGAGTAGGAGGAGGATAATGTGTGGATGTAGCACACAATTGGAACCATGGTCGAGTTCGGTGGAGGGGCACGAAGCTCCCTGACCCAATGGCACGATCGCAGATGGACAAGAGCAAGAAGTCAACCCCCAGGTTGACTGAAGACGTTGTTGTGCTCGGACGCGACGCGAGGTAGAAGAAGACCCCGCGGTTAATTACCGAACAACCCCTTTGTATCTTCTTTGCAGGTAAGGGAATTCTTGTACTTTGGTTTATTTCAGATTGCAAATAGGCGCATGGATCGTGAGACGTTGGATCCTGAGTGGACCAGCGGACCACGGATCCGACGTCTCTCGTTTTTTCGGAATTAGTAAATAAATCGATTAAAAGGATTATCTTGATAAAATCGTATCTGGTGATAGAAAACTCGGATGTGAAAAGTCAATACATGAAAAATGATCAGAAAAATATGAGGAATACGTTAAAAATGGTTTGAATATCTGAATCTGTATATTTTTGCAAAAGTACATATTTTGATGGAAAAAGAGTTAATTTGTAAAAAGAAAACCCTAATTGATTATCAAGGATATATTTTGTCTTGCAATTAGGTTAATTCGAATATGTTTAACTTGATTAATGATTTAGATGGTTATTAACCTGTTTTAATGGTAGAATTACAAGTTTAGGGTTTGTAACTTCATATGTTGATTAAAATGCTTAGAAACCCTAAATTAGAGAAACAAATAAGAAAAGATATAGCAATCCGAAAATTAGGGTTTATATGGTCCAAACCTGGTCTTTAGGACCTTAATGGAAAATAGGACAAGATAATTAGGGTTTGATGGATATTTTCTAAAAGAAAGTTAAAAAGAAATAAAAAGGAAATAAAACCCTAATTATAGTCCAAAAACCTAAAAAGGGAAAATAACCTAGGAAACCCTTAGAGTTAATGAGTCATGATGACATGATTAATAATAGAGAAATTGAATGCCTTTTCAGGAGCTTGTGTGTGTACTTGCTTGATTTCCTTATTGATTAAGTTACTTCTGCATTCAAGTCTTCATTAACAGGTATGTGGTTAAATATGAGAGATTCACGAATGTTTGGATGTTCACGAATGTTTAATCACATTGAATGCAACTAAACTATTTGGATGTTCATATTGCAATTATAAAGTGACTATGACTATCACCATTTAATATAAATGTGTAAATCTTGCACCTACATGCCACCCTGATGAAAGATGCCATAAAGGTCAGGCCCAGGAGGGTAGACCGATGGGAACCATGAGAGGTGATCCTAGACACCAAGCTTGGGAATGACAAGGTGGTCAATGAGGCATGACTATGGAGCACCATAAGAGGTGACTCCCAGGCACCAAGCTCAGGATTGAGAAGGTGGCCTTAAGTCAAATCCAGGGTTAGGGCAAAAGCGGTGGGGATTGTCACATGGAAAATGTAAATTGACTTGCTAATTATCTTGATTGCAATACTTGAATTGTTAGACTTAATTGTGATATTTTGGTTGCCTCCACATACCAGCAATATGCTGACCGATGTTTTGTTTGTCGGCATTTTAGGTGTAACCCTAAAAGCACAAACTAGTAAAGTGACACATCGTGAAATTAAGAAATAAAGTGCACAGAGGATTAGATAGAGAAATTCCAGTAAGGGATAGATAGTTTTCCAAAGTTTCAAAAAGGTAAATAAAGTTTTAATTTTCCTGCCAATATTCAGTCTAGTAGTAGAATTTCATAATTATCATTGATTATTTGCTGAACCTTTGATCATGTAAATTGATTAACGATTCCGACCTTCGGGTCTCCCTTAATTGGGGGTTACCGGGAAGCGGGGTCGTTACACTAGGTTTGGCATCTTTCTTTTCCATCAATTATTTTATGGCGGAGTGGTCCATCCATACCACAACTTTAGATCCTACCAGATATTGCCAAAATTTTTCAAAAGCAAAAACAATGACGAGAAGCTCTTTTTCAGTTGTCGTGTAATTCTGTTGTGCTTCATTTAAAGTTTTGGATGCGTAGAAAATCACAGCGGATTTGTTGTCAACACGTTGTCCTAAAACAGCCCCTACTGTGAAATCTGATGCATCACACATCAATTCAAACGGCTTTGTCCAGTCTGGTGTTTGCACAACCGGTGCAGAAATTAATTTCTCTTTAAGCACATTAAATTCATGCAAACATTTTTCATTAAAATAAAAAACCGCATCTTTCTCCAGCAGCTCAGATAATGGCTTAGCGATTTTTGAAAAATCTTTTATAAAACGGAGGTAAAATCCCGCATGACTGAGAAAACTCCGTACCCCTTTAACCGAGTTCAGTGGGGGTAATTTGGAAATAACCTCAATTTTAACCGGATCTACCTCCAATCCTTTGCTAGACACTTTATGTCCAAGCACTATCCCTTCACTAACCATCATATAGCATTTCTCCCAATTGAGAACTAATCGTGTATCCTCACATCGTTGTAAAACTTTATCCAGATTATATAAACATTTATCGAAAGATGCACCATAGACGGAGAAATCATCCATAAAGACCTCCAAACAGCGTTCAACCATATCGGAGAAAATGGCAAGCATGCAACGCTGAAAGGTTGCTGGTGCGTTACACAAACCAAAGGGCATACATCGGTATGCAAATGTTCCATAAGGACAAGTGAAGGTGGACTTCTCTTGGTCCTTAGGATCAATGGAGCTCGGATTGTAGCCCGAATAACCATCGAGAAAACAAAAATGAGATCAACCTGCTAATCGCTCTAAAATCTGATCAATAATAGGAAGCGGAAAATGATCCTTCAACGTAGCAACATTCAATCTACTGTAATCTATACACACATGCCACCTGGTTACCAAGCGGGTCGTGACCGGCTCATTCAACAGATTATGAGTAATAGTAATTCCCCCCTTTTTAGGGACTACTTGTGTGGGACTCACCCACGTCGAGTCGGATATAGCATAGATGATGCCTGCATACAGGAGCTTGATCACCTCCTTCTTGACGACCTCCATCATGCTAGGATTTAGTCGGCGCTGTGGTTGGATTACAGGTTTGGCTCCTTCCTCGAGTCGGATCTTGTGTTGGCACAGTGTAGGGGAGATCCCCTTGATGTCCGCAACCGACCATGCGAATGCACCTCGGTGGTTTTTCAGCACAATCAGCAGTTGATCCTCCTCCTCGGCATTTAGATATGCCGAGAGAATCACTGGTAGCTTTTCACCCTCGGCTAGAAATGCATATTTCAAGTGAGGCGGCAGTGGCTTCAAGTCTAACTCTGGCGGACTGGTCAAGGATGTCTGAAGTGGTGGTGGGAGTTCTCCAAGATCTTCATAGTACCTAGCATAAAAACAAGGCAGCACTTGAAGCATCTTGATGCATTCTTGTATTCACATGTGTTATATTGACCAGGCAAGCTTCAAGAGGCAATTCTGGATATGCATCAAGAACAAAACTCTTTATGGCATCATCTTCAGTAGAAGGAGGGATGTCCTCCTCTTTGTCATTCGGAAAACCCACAGCCTTGCTAAGAGAAACAACTTTGGTCTGCTCCATAATGTCTACAGCTAGTGTCCCCTTCTCTACCTTGGTCATTACATGAGCCATATCTAGAAATGGCTTCCCTAGACAGAGAGAAATATTCTGATCAAAGTGCTTCAACATGTGGCATTGCTCCTTTGCTTTTGATTGCATTGTGCTTGAGGGAATAACCATTTCAAACCGATCATCAGCGATGCCCAAGGTCAAACGGCCTCTTCCCATCTCAAGTATCATATCTGCAGTAGCTTGGAAGGGTCTTCCAAGGAGTAACTCATTTCCTTGTTTTTCTTGCATTTCCATTACCACAAAGTCTGCTAGAAATACAAATCGATCTACTTTAACCTACACATCCTCACAAATACCGTACGGCTTCACCATAGAATTGTCCGCTAACTGAATTGTCATATTGCTTGGCCTTGATTCTTTCAGTCCCAGCTTCTTGAACGTAAAGAGAGGCATCAGATTTATACTTGCCTCAGAGTCACACAGTGCTTCGCCGAATTTCACTTTACCAATGTAACAGGAAATATTGAAGCAGCCTAGATTCTGCCTTTTAGGTGGCAATGTGCCCATAATGAAGGCACTCACCTGTTCCTTAAGAACTACGACCTCGGTATCTGGGATTTTTATCTTCTTTGTGATTATGTCTTTCAGAAACTTTCTGTAAGAGGGAATCTGCTCTATTGGCTCTAATAATGGAATGTTGACAGAAAGTTTCCTAAAGCTATCTAGAAATTTCTTGAACTGAGCGTCTACTTTCTTGGCTTTCACACTATTTGGATATGGGACCGGGACATTCTGTGCCCTATGATGTGGCGGCACATATGGTGTCTTCTTCAATGTCTCCTCCTCAGTAATGAAGGGTTCTTTTGCGAATTCCACTACCACATCCTCTATCGGCTCTGTGATTGAAAATGGAACCTCCTTTGTGGCCTCACCTATGGTTTCTATCTGGGGTATGCTTGGTTCATCGGCCCTGGAGTTTAAAATTTTCTTGCCACTCCGTAGCAAAATTGCCTTAGCCTGTTGGTTTCCTCCTAGAACGTTTGTATTAATCGGAAAGCCTTGCTGCACTGGCTTCTTCAAATTTGCTATTTCAGCTGCCACCTACACCAAAGATGTCTCTATCGTCCTCATCTGAGCCTCGTGACTTTGTAAGGTCTGCCCAAATTGATTCATAAATTCTCCTTGTTGCTTAATCTGCTGGCCAAACGTGCTCATGAGTTGTTGATTCTGCTTGATTACTTGGTTGAGCAACTCATTGCTCTTAACCTCCGCCGCCAGTTGGGGTTTTGCATCAGGGTCCTGTAAGAAATTATTTGGGTCCTTCCATGAAAATTTCTTATCTTTCCTTCAAGAATAGTCATTGTTTCTGTACCCCTATTGTTGGCGCATAAATTTCACTTGAGCTTCATCCTCGGATTATGTTTCTTCTTTTGCAAGTAGTTTCTTGGCGAGAGGGTCCATCTTCTCATTTAGCTCTTTGATGGCCTTTGACTCACCTGCGTCCTGAACATGTTCTACTGCGTCTCTGTCGCCCCAAGATTGCATTTTGGCCATGTTCTTTAGAATTTCCCAACACCTTGTGCCTGTGTTATTTAAGAAGAAACTTGAACCTGTTGAATCTAGATTACTTCTATCATGCTCGGAAAGAGCAAAATAGAAGATTTTAACTTGTTTCTCCTTGTCAAACCCATGATGTGGAAACCTCCTCAGCATGATTTGGAAACGCTCCCAAGTCTCAGAGTAAGTCTCCCCGACCTTTTGACTAAAGTTATGGATCTTCCGTACCAGATCGTTGGTCTTCTCGGGTGGAAAGAATCTCTCGAAGAACACCTCAACCATATGATCCCACGATTCCACATACTCATCATCAAGATTATGTAGTCATTCTTGTGCATTTCCCGCCAGAGAGCTGGGGAACAACTTCAAGTACAATGTCTCCTGTGGAAACCTGTCAATCTTGATCATGTCACAGTTCTCCACGAACTTGCTAATGTCAATCTTGATCATGTCTCATCAAATGCATTTGATTTGACCAAATTTATTAGGCCTGGATCGATCTTATAGTTGGGAATGTTGATAGCCTGCCTCTTGATCAGCCCTTTAGATGCAGATGCAGAAGACGCCTTAATCTTCTCCCAGATTGTCTGTTCCTCAGCCATAGCTTCTAGTTCAGAGTCTAAATCTATATCTTCAGGTCAGTTTTGAATGTTATTCTCCTCGTCGTCTGGTCCCAACAGTGGAACCTCTGGTGATAGTTGTGTGTAGTCTGTGCTACGCGTCCTCACCATGCACTAGTACCTACAAAATAATAATTTAGGTTCAGTACCATGCTAGACGATTTCTAATTATGAAAGATAAACTATGAATTTCAAAAATGATAATAAAATAATAATAAAAATGTGGCCTAGAGTGGCCTCTTGCAGCACTCGTAGTGCCGACAATTTGTCGTGTCCCGAGAAACGGCGCCAAAAACTTGACGCGCTTTTATCGTGCGTATAACGCAAGTGCACGCGTCAATGTAATATAGGCCTTTATGAGGCCCGAGTCGAACTTAGGGACACTAAACTATTGGTATACTACTACTAACTACTTGCCATCAGCTAGACCAATAAAAAGGTTATGAAAGTTGTTAAAAATTAAAAGAAAATAAAATAAAACAAATCAATCGATTAAGTGTTTAGTTTAATCAATTCAAATGGAGATCTTTAGGATTGTGGTTTCACCACGGGCTTTCATTGTATAAATTTCCACATAGTTAATTAGGTTCATCTCTCAATCCGGGTAGTGGCATGTAGTCAGAATTGTTCACTGTCGTGATAAAATTCACTACCTAAGTCTAGGTCGGTTCCACCTTCGTTGTAACCTATACCCTAAACTAGGTGCATTAGAATCGACCTTTGGGTTTCCACCATTAACCTTACATCACCAAGTTCAAGGGATTTGGTAATTAATGTGAATTTCGTCTCTTTTCAGCCGTTAATTCTTCTTTCAAAGTAATTAAAGGCATTAGATTATCATTATGGCGATCAAGCATAACAATATAATTGAGAAAAAGAAATCATACCACGGATTTAAGAGACAAATTATGAATTACTATGATAAAAATGTCATACAATGCTTCCCCGGGCTACTCCCGGTCCTAAAGATAAAGGGGATTAGCCCCGCATGTTCATCTCAGAGCAAAACGTGGTTGAAGAAAAGGGAAACATGGAGAAACACATGGATAAATTAATGAACCCCCTAAACAGAGAAGATCCAATCGTTCCTCAGCATAGAGTGTGTGATCTACAGCCTTTCGGCGGTGGAAAACGTCTTCTTCAGCTTCCGGATCGGTCGGGGCGTGCTTCTGGGCTTCGTTCTTCTCTCCACACCTTCTCAGGACGTGTGCAGCGGCTAATGATGTGATCCCCCTCTTGGCCGTTGTCATTAGGTATAATCACCGAGTTAGGTTGCAAAAATACCACAACTGTTGGATTAGAGCCGATCTGAAGCAAACTCTGATCTGACAGTGTCGATACCAACGACGCGGATCGATGGTATCGACTCCTCGTGATATCGGCAAGCCTTCTTCCTTTTCTGTCGTCCCGCCTGATCCTAGCTCGATACCATCGATGCGGGTCGATGGTATCGAAACCCTTAGGCATCAGTTTTATCCCTTTTTCATCACTGAAGCTGAAGGCGTCGATAGTATCGATTGACTGGTCGCCAGCAACCTGATGGTACGTCGCTACCATCGACTTCCCAATCGATGGTATCGACTCTGCACTTCTCCTTGTAGATGCCTGCTTGTGGCTCCGTCGATAGTATCGACTGCTGTCGATGGTATCGACAGCTGTAGATATGTGTTTTTATAGAAATTGCAAAATAAAACCACATCAGCCGAGATAAAACCTATTATTGTAATCATTTATGCTCAAAACAATAAAATAAGAGATATTTGACACTAAGAAGGATCATAGACTAAAGTAAGTGAATTATGCAATATTAACCACCAAAATGACTAATAAACGCATAAAATGCAACTAAAACAAGTCTATAAATGTGACTCAAAATCATCACATCAGACCATGAACTGATCGGCTCAAGCATGAACTGATCGGCTCAAGCATGAACCGATCGGCTCATGGCCCCAAAAGATCGGTTCAGGGATCGGCTCGGGTCCCCAACCAGTCGTTTCATACTTGAAACAATCGGTTCAGCTGGCGTAGTTGGTTGTTTTGTGGAAAATCTTGAACCCTTCTACTCCTACTTTAATCCTGCATTACCCGGGGTAGAGAACCCTGTCCCATGACCCTCCTATATATAGGGGTATTGGGGGCTTCTCAAGAACAACTCAGAACACCAGTTTCTCTGCAAAGTTGTCGTACTCTCTAGTTGTGGTAACCAGGAGAGCCCGAGCAAGTGCAACCCGATAAGGGAGGCACAACAAGGGAAAGACAACTGTAGAAAAGTGACTGGTCATAGGGTACGACTCCTTTCGGTGCCTTGCACGACAAGGCGATTGGAGTTCCAGGTAGTCCGTGTGGACTACTACAGAGGAGGGAGATTTTTTCCGCTCGGAGACCAACTTTCAATCCTGACAGTCCCGGTAAGACCAGGAGCTGCACAAATATCGTCCAAGACTAGAGGTGAAGACCGTGCAAGCCGCGAGGTAACATCACCGAGAAAGCCTCGGGACAAGGTATGTCTCTACAAACCATCCTTCCTATTGTATAGACGTTGACGTGATTCCTTTATATCGGGTTCGGGGAGAAGAAAATTTTTGTTTTTGTTGCCTTCTCTGTCTCCTCTAAAATCCAACAGAGAGAACTGAAGGCAAGCTCTAAGCGGCCTCCTTCTTCCTTGATTCTTCTCTAACTAGGATTTGAAACGTCAGAGAACATTAGCAGGTGGAAGGACAATGAGGGCATTGTGGATCGAACCACTTTTGTCGTTAGAGCATGAATTAACCTTGGCCTCACATGAGAATAATGGTAGTGCACAACAACACCAAAAGGGCGGACAATGGTGGAGTGTTAATGGGAATCTTCTTCTTAGTCTGATTGGAGTGAAGTAGCATGGTGGAATCTTGGAGATAAGTGATACCCCACCAATTCATGTAGGGTTCAACTATTTATAGAATGTGGTTGTACACAAAAAGGGACTTGTTTGTTGGTTGTTGAAGAATCTAAATTGGTCAATGGAGCTGGGACCCCATCAGATGGTGTTTTATTGGGTACATAGGAATGTGGTGCAATTTTGTTGGTCTGTTGAATGTAGAGAAGATGTCGACTATGACTTGCTTGATCTTCATCAGTCGACAGGAGTTTTGTTCCCATTATTTGGGATATAAGTTAGACCATGTTCGTTGGTTGATGAAAAAGTGCTAGTGTAGAACCTCCATTGGAGCTCAGGGACTAGGATCCCAATGAGGAACAAGATGTGAGAGCTTATTGGCCATCTATGTAGTAACGCCATCAAGGATCATCCATCAATATTTGACCTCATCACTCGATAGTAGTCTTAGGTTTTAGTCTAGATCAACCATCAAAGCATGGTAGACGGAAGGGTAGAGTTAGTGTTGGTTGAAGTGCATAGCTCTTTGTTGGTCATTTCTAAGTTTAGTTCACATTAGGCGATGACCTATGGGTCTTAGGGGTCAATGATTGTTTAGGCTAGGGCAAAACCCACTCCTGGGTGGGAGAGAAGCATTAGCATGCCATCATGCAATGATCGATACAAGCTCAAGTCAATGAAAACATGGGCCAATGAATGGGCTAATCACGTCAAAATCATCAAACTTCTTAGGCTCACTACTCTATTAGTTGGATCACCATGGCCTAAGATGGTGCACATGATTTGAAGCTTAATCCTACCATATAAAACCTATATATTTGATCAAAACCTTACATTTTCACATAAAACTAAGGAAAGCTATAAAACAAAAATCAAAGGTAATTCAAGGGATCTAAGTTAAAAAATTGAACAAAAAGTGCAAGTGTAACTAAGATGAATATGCATTCATCATGATACCCTGAACTAAAATGTTGCTCATCCTCGAGTAACATATAATCTGAAATAGTCACCAATCAAATACTTTCAACCTTCGTGATTTCCTCATTTTCACATCATGTTAATTTCTTTACTACCATGTATGGAAAAGTATCTCAACTTCATGACATCATTGAACACATCTTACAATATCTTAGTTTATGATTTAATTTCCCAAAAATATAGGCATGTCTAAGAGATTCATGAGAGTTCATGATGACTTGTAGAACAACAAGTGTACATCTGATCTGAACTATTTTTTAAGAGAGTGGTAAATTGAGGCATTCATTATCCCTATAGGTGGAAAAGGGAATGAATGGAGGTATGGATGGAAGTAGAAAATATCTCCTCTATTCGAATCAATATTTTATTTTATGGCTGCAATTACATGGTTGCATTTTTATGAAAAATTATCCTCTATTTCATACGAGATTGCATTTTTTCTTTTGTGCACATTGGCATCTTTTCTTTTTCTTTTGGTGGTATGTCCGTATTATGTAATGAAGAATATGGAAGAAGTGAGTATATAGAGGGGGTGTTACACCATGAACAAAGGGTTTGACACTATTTTTCATGCTTTTCATTTTTTTTCTGATGGATGGGAGGGTACGAAGATGGAGGAAGAATTGTAGAGAAGGGTTCAGATCATAATATAACTTGATTTACAATTTAGTGCACTAGGTCATTTTGCTTGTCACATTATAGTCAAATAACAACTTGATGGGGATCAAGTGGGAATCCCTTGTAGTTGTTCTATTAGTTAGTAGGAAGCACACTGTCTTAAATCCCTCTCAGTTCCACAGATACTAGCCATATTTTCCAAGGAAAATGATGTTAGGATTCAGAAGCTTCACAAAATGATTTCTAGCCATTGGTTAGTTTCAAAAGTTGTTCCATTTGAGGCTTTGATTCAAATAGCAGGGGTTTAATGATGTAAAGTTTCATGAAAAAAGAACGAACTGTCTAGATAATGGCTTTGTCTATTTGAAAGCATCAAAATTTCATCAACTTTCAATAAAATCATTGTTTGAAAATTGAAAATTTTGATCAAAATTGCAATGATGGAATATTAAGTTTGTAATAGATAGGTGTGGATGGAAAGTGGAATACATACCACTCACCCTCCACCATGATGTTAGAAATTTGCTCATCTTGAGAAAACACTAAATCCAAGATGGAGCAGAAAATTCATGTTGGTTTGATCACTAGATGTAGTTGCATTTCTATCAAAATTGTTTTGTATATTTGAAATCTTGAAATAAAATCATTATAACTTAAGATTGCATAAGGAGATGTGTTTTCTAATGGGTTTTAATATGCCTAATCTAAAATTTAAAACAAAACTAAAGTAATGATTGGGTTGCCCCCCGACAAGCGCCTATGTTTAACATCATTGGCTCAACATCTTGATTCAATTGTCGTGTGTAGGATCAAGTTTTGAGAGGATGAGGGGTATTCAACATTCATGTCTGCCATTTTAAAATATATCTTCTGGCATCAGACATTTGCCAAAAAAGTTCACCTGACTTTTCACTCCACAAGATGAAAGCACCATGCGGGTAGATGTGTCTGATGATGTATGGTGCAGACCGGTAGGATCTGAGTTTATGTGGAAAAGATTTCAGTCAAGAGTTAATAATAAGATCTTGATATTTGAATTCTATGTCTTTCCTATTTATATGACCTTCTGCCATAATTTTGTTTGCTCTGTATACATCCATGAGTTCTCATATGGAGTCAATTTAGTTCCTCAATCTCTTGTTGTAAAAGTCTATTCTGACTAGCTTTCATAAAATCAAAGTTCAGTTTTGTAATTGCCCACCAAGCTTTGTATTCGAGTTATATAGGGAGGTGGCATCACTTCCCATAAATCAACTTGATACATGTGGTGCACAGAGGTGTCTTAAACGTCATTCTATAATCTCATAGACTGTCATTGACTTTTCTAGACCAATCCTTTAGATTGGCATCGATGACTTTCTCTAGAATGGCCTTGTGTTGGCGGTTTGACACTTCTTCTTGCCCACTTGTTTGTGTTTTATAGGGTGATGATGCCACCTTGTGATACACTCCATATCTCCTAAGTAGGGTTTCAAAATATTTGTTGTAGAAATTGAGAAATTTCATCAGATATGATAATGCAAGGGACTCCAAAACAAGGAAAATAATGTCCGTAAATAGCTTGATAATAGGTTTTGAATTACTTGTCATGTTTGAGATAGATTCTATCCATAGAGACATAGTCGACTACTACAAAGATGTAGAAGAAGTCATACAAAGAGGGGAATGGGACCATGTAGTCCATGCCTCATACATCAAATATTTTCAACTTCTTTCCAAAGATTCAAGGGAATTTCATCTCTCTTGGTGATGTTTCCATACCATCAACATTTTTCACAGGAAAAAAATTGTAATCATCCTTGGATTTTGTTGACCAAAACAATCTGCATTGTAGGACTTCTAATGTAGTCTTCTTAAAACTCATGTGTCCTCTAATAGGTCATGAGTGACACTGTAATAAAATTAGTGGATCTTCCTCCTCTAGAATGTAGCATCCATAAAGACCATCAGCACATTGTTTGAATAGGTATGGTTTGTCCTAGTATTATTGTCTAACATCATGCATGAATTTCTTCCTTGAATTACAGGTACACTCTGGGTGAACAACATCTGCAAAGAGTTAGTTTATGAAGTATGAGACCATGGAATAGTGGTTGAGGCTTTCATGATTTGATCATCTGGTAGAGAGTCATTAATGGGGATAATGTTTGTATAATGGATGTTAATGAGATTTAGATGATCAGAAACTATGTTTTTGTACACTTCTCATCTGGTATGTATATATCAAAGTCTTATAGAATGAGAATCCATCAAATCAATCTTGATTTGGCATTTTTCTTTTCCAATAGATAACAGATTGTAGCACAATCGATATAAACTATAACTTTTGAGTTTGGAAGGTAAGATCTCAACTTATTGAAAGCATAAACAATTGCTAGAAATTCCTGCTTAGTATTGTGTAATTTCTCTAGGCTTTGTCAAGAGTTTTAGACACACAATAGATGGCATGGTGTTTCTTATCTATGTGTTGGCCCAAAACAGATCCCAGAACATATTCCCTAGCATACACATAATTGAAATGGCAGTGACTATTCAGGTGCCCAAATAATTGGAGTTGATGTAATAACTTGCTTCAGATTGTTGAAACTCTTCATACATTCCTCTTCAAAGTTAAATTTGGCATCCTTGAGTAATAGATTTGTCATTGGGTTAGATATCTTATATAATCCTGAATGAATCTTCTATAGAATCATGCATGAACTAAGAATGCTTAGACTTTTGACAATGTGGTTGGAGGACTAATCTTTTTATATTTTTACCTTGTCTACTTAGATTCCTCTATTGTTCATTTGTTGGCCTAGAACAATGCCTTCTTTCACCATAAGGTGGCATTTCTCCCTATTGAGCACCCAATGTGATTCTTCATAATGTTTGAGTACTAGAGAGAGATGCATTAGGCATGAATCGAATAAATCTCCATAGATAGAGAATCATCCATGAATACTTCCATAATAGTTTCATTTAATCCTTCAAAAAAGGCTTCCATACAACATTGGAATGTAGTCGACGAATTAGATAGCCCAAAGGATAGTCTTATTAAGGTATATGTCATAAAGGGACAAGTAAAAGTCGTATTCTCTTGGTGATCTAGTTGTATTGGCAATTGATAGAATCTATAATAACTATCCAGATAAAAAAATTATTCTTGATGAGGTATGCTCTCTAGGACATGGTCTAGGAATGGTAAAGGAAAATGTTCCTTTCATGTATCTTTATTGAACTTCCAATTATCTATGAACATCCTCCACCCAGTGACAGTGCAAGTGGGGATAAGTTCATTATTTTCACTGTGTACCATTATGATGCCTCCTTTATTTCATATGACTTGTACTGGGCTCACCCATGTTGAGTCAATGATGAGGTAAATGATGGAAGAAGTGAGAAACTTCACAACTTCAAGGTTAACACTTCCTTTATGATTGGTTAAATTTGTGATTGTATTCTACAAATGGTTTGTATCCTCCACCATAGGGATCTTGTTCATGCATGACCTCACACCACTGAGATCACTCATCTTGTAACCTATTGCTTTTCAGCTTTTCAGTAGTTCAAATAATGCTTGTTTTCCTTATCGGATGTCAGGTTCGAATTGATTATCATTTGCTAGACCTTAAGATAATATAGGAAGACATACTTTAGCCCTTCTGCTAAAGGTTTCATGTCAGGGGCCTTTGGTGTTTTCTCTGGCTCCATAATAAGATCTACCTTAAGCTCTTCAAATTCATCTTCTAGATCTTCTTTTGCTAAAGCACCATGAAGTGTGCATTCACTTGTTCATCAATAGAATTTCTAGTTTTAGTATCAATAAGGGCAGTCTCTAGAGGGTCATCAAATTCAATATTTTATTGCATGAGGAGTGACATCTTATCTATACAATCTAACAAGAAAACTTCTTTATACATGATCGGCCTCTTCAGGTTCTCCAAAACCTTGAATTTGAGGTTTTTCTTCCCTAACCTTAGAAGTAAGGTCCATGTCTCGACATCAATTAATATTATTGTTGTGGCAAGGAAGGGTCGGAAAAAAATAAGAGGGTATCCAAGATATTCCCTTATGTCCATGACAAGAAAATCACATAGAACATAATAATCTTTGCCCACCTTGACTGGTACATCCTTAATGATTCCCACTAGGATAGTCATTGAAGAGTTAGTGAGTTGTATAGTCATGGAAGTTGGGAGAAGTTATGAAAATCCTAGCCTCTTACACAAGCTATAGTGCATAATAGATATGTTATCCACGAGGTTAGATAATCCTTTTTTACATGTAGAGTTTCCAATGTGGCATGAAATTATAAAAGATCTTGAATCCTTCTATTTTTTTGGCATTTTATTCTAAATTAGATCATATGTTGTTCTAGAAAGCTTAACCTTTACATGTTACTTAGTTGTGGTCAAATTTCAAGCCCCCAAAGTTTTTGCAATAAATTTATCAAACCAATATTGCAGTCTTCAACACCTAGTGTAGTCTATGTGCTAGCCACATTATGCACATCTATAGTCTTCTGTGCTACTTATAGTTGGCTGCACTTCTGATACAACTTGAAGATACCTCTACTGCTACATTGATTTTTTGCATCCATTTTTGTGTTTTGTTATGTACGTGGGATGTGTTGATTGTACTTATACCACTCACATTCCTCTCTAGGGAAGGTGACATAGTCGTGGCATTATCAATCGTATGCCCCATCTTGATGGTGGTGACTTTTTTTAGTTGGCATTTGGATTACATTTATTACATGCTTGTCATTCCAGATGTCCTTCAAAAGACATTTTCAAATACTTGAGTAATTCCATCCTACTAAACACAACTTCAAAAAATTTGTCATTAAATTGTGTCTAGAGAGTCATTTTAAGGGGGAGTGAAGATCGTGTATGGGGAGTGATAGTTTTATTTGCGGTATCATCTAATTGAGTCTTGTAAGTCTGGAATGGATATGTGTTTCATCCACTTCATATTGAGGTGGATTGTTATAATTATTGTTATATAGTTTGTTATGTTATATGCGCCTAATAGTTTTGGACTATTAGTGCTTAGTTTGTTTCCCTTGTACTTTCCTCCTTTCCTTTATATATGAGAGGAGGGTGCCTTCTATATATCAATAAGAAATATATCATCAGTCTCCCATCTTATTTTCTAAGAACCTAATATGTATTTGTCACTTTTATTATGTGGTGTAATATTATACTCGAGGCATCTAACATATTGGGAATACTCCCAATAACATGCAAAATCAGTCTGATTTATATTTTTAGTGGCATATTAGTAAATTACTATTCAAATTTCTTATTGGTAGAAACTAACGATTTATGTTTTTATAGCATGAATTTAATATCGTTGATGAATGCCATATAATATATTTTTGGTATCCATCGTACTTGTGTATAATAGAATGGGAGACACACCACTATTGATACCTTACAGTGAATACAATACAGTGGGAGAAGAAAATGGCGATGGGGTATGGTGGTCCAAACACCTGATTGTCTATGAGAACGTCTGTCAAATTACTATTATGTTTATATTTTTGAGTATTTTCTTTTTGTCTATATATGAATACAATAAGATTTTTGAAGATCCAAATACCAAAAAAGAAGAAGCATCATATGTGTCTTCCTTCAAATCCTAAACCTATCTAATTCTGTAATGCATATACAACATGTGGGTAGTAAATTTAAAAGCTTATGTTGATACACAACAAATCACAAACTAGAGTCAAACATGATGATTCATATCCTCAAGGACGACGTAGGCCAAGACTTTGACATTCATATCTTGTTTCAAACAGTTCATAATATATTTCATTAAGACTGGCTATATACCTCAACAATAGAAGTACGGAAATTATGAGAGCATTTCAATTCAACAAATCTATGTGAATACTTCAATAAATTTCTATATTTTAATCAGTTATAATGATTTCTACAACTACTCATATGTAGTGTTACCTACATAGAGGCTAGCTTTGGCATTACCCAATGGTCAAAGGAAAATCTTTTTGATCGACGAACATGGGGAACGTGCAACCTCCATAATCACTACCTTACTAATAAACACTGATGCGATGATTTTGAGTCGCATTTAGAGACCTATTTCATATGTGTTTTGTGCTTTAATTACTCATTTTCATGGATATTATTGCATAATTCATTTTATTTGGTCTTTGTCATCATTTTATATCAAATCCCCTTTGTTTTACTATTTTGAGCATTATTTATCATCTTATTATAAATTGTGTGGATTTACTTGGTCTTGTTGTGAAATTTCAGGAAAAACAAGTATCTGCTTCCGTCGATACCATCGACGGAAGTCGATACCATCGACCAAGCCACAGGTTGTCAGCCGAGAAGAGCAATACAGAGTCGATACCATCGACACCCATGTCGATGGCATCGAGATCCCTTCAAGTTGCTGGCGAGGATGCAGTCGATACCATCAACGTAAGTCGATGCCATCGACACAAGGGGAGCTACAGCGTCACCAAACGACAACAACCGACGCTAAAGGAGTCGATGCCATCGACGCAAGTCGATGGTATCGAGATCACCACAGGCGCTCAGAATAAAAGAAAGGAAAGCTGCCGCTAATCCGCTGGGTCGATACCATCGACCCGCGTCGATGGTATCGACGCCGGCAGATATGCGTTGGATCTGTTTTGATATCAATCGGACGGCTGTCATTATTTGACGACCTAATTAGGGACTTATACCTAATGACGGCCGCCCAGAACGAGGGGAATCTCATTTTTTGGATTGCACGAGTGCCGAGGAGGAGAGAAAGGAGAACGGAGGCCGAGAAGCTCATCCCGGTTGATTCGGACACTGCCGAAGACAATTTCCACCACCGACAGGCAGGGAAAGTTTGTGTTCTACGCCAAGGATCCGCCGGTTCTTCTCTGTTCAGGGGTTTTTCCCATCTATTTCACGTTTTTCTTATGAATTCCCCAATTTCTACCATGTATTCGTGTAAGATGAATATGAGAGGCTAAAACCCTCAATCTTTAGGACCGGGAGTAGCCCGGGGATACATTGTATGATGATTTTAGATTGATAATTCATATTTTTCTCTCATATCCGTGGTATAAATTCGTTTTCTCTATTGCTATTGTTATGCTTGATCACCATAATAATAAATTAATGCCCTTAATCACTTCGACAGAAGGATTAACGGTTGAAAAGAGACGAATTCTACATTAATTAATAAAACCCTTGACAAAGGAGTTGTAAAATTAATGGTGGGAACTGAGGGACCGATCTTAATGCGCTTAGTTTAGGGGAATGATTACTATGACGATGGAATCAACCTAAATCTAAGTAGTGGATTACACCACGACAGTGGGTAATTCTCATTTCAGGCCACTACCCGGATAGAGAGAGAAGTGTGAGGAATTATATGAAATCTAATACAATGTTGACCCGCGGTGAAACCGCCATCCTAAAGATATCCCTTTGAATTGATTAAATTAACCTTTAATCGATTGTTTTCTTTGTTTGATTTTTATTTTCTTTTAAGTTCAACAACAAAACCCTACTTTGTTAATCGGCCTAGCTGATTGCGATTAGTTAGTAGAAGTCTCCAATAATTCACGTATCCTTGAGTTCGACTCGGGCCTCACAAGGCCTATATTACTCGACGCGTATACTTGCGTTTAAGCGCGTAGTAAAATACACGTCAAGTTTTTGGCGCCGTTGCCGGGGATACGGCAAATTATTGGCACTTTGAGTGCTAAGAGCGGCCATTCTAGGCCACATTTTTTTTATTTATTTTAAAACAATTTCAACAAAAAAATTCCTTTATTTCTCTATAATTGTGTTGACTCGTTCAAAGCATTGTACTGAACCCCTATTTCCATATTTCAGGTACTTTGCATGGTGCACACACGTAGTCGAGACTACGTGAATCGCACACCTGAGGTTCCATCTGTGGGACCAGAGGACGAGGACTACTACGAGGAGGAACACCAAAGTGACATAAATTCTGAATCTGAAAAAGAACAAGAAGAAGCAATGGCTGAAGCACAGACAATATGGGAGAAGATCAAGGCGTCTTCTTCCTCGGCATCAAAGGGGCCTATAAAGAAACAGGGGCTAAACATTCCAACCTACAAGATCGATCCTTGATTAACCTGGTTAAATCAAACGCATTTCACGGATTAAAAAATGAAGATCCAGTGGCCCACATCAGCCAGTTCGTGGAGAACTGTGATATGGTGAAGATAGATCGCTTTCCGCAGGATGTGCTCTATCTCAAGTTATTCCCCAGTTCCTTGGCGGGAGTAGCAAGAGAGTGGCTCCACAACCTCGACGACGAGTTTGTTGAGTCATGGGATCACATGGTGGAGGTTTTCTTCGAGAGGTTCTTCCCTCCTGAGAAGACCAATGATATGATCCGAAAGATCCACAATTTCACCCAACAGGCGGGTGAAACCTATTCTGAGACTTGGGAGCGATTTCAAGTCATGTTGAGGAGATGTCCACATCATGGATTGGACAAGGAAACCCAAGTGAAGATCTTCTACTTTGCTCTCTTTGAGCATGATAGAAGCAACTTGGACTCGGCCGGCTCTGGATTCTTTCTAAATAACACTGATACAAGATGCTGGGAGATATTAAAGAACATGGCTAGGAAACAGTCATGGGGCGACAGAGGTGCAGTAGAACATGTCAAGGCTGCCGGCGAATCCAGAACAGTTAGGGAGCTGAACGACAAGCTAGATCTTCTAGCCAAGAAGCTGCTAACTAAGGAAGAGGCATCTGAGGATGAGGAAGCCCAAGTGAAGTTCATGCAACAACAGGGCTATAGAAACAATGACTATGCATGGAGAAAGGATAAAAAGTTTTCATGGAAGGATCCGAATAATTTTCTGCAGGATCCGGATGCCAAACCACAGCAAAGAACCGAGGATAAGAACACTGAATTACTAACTCAAATGGTCCAGCAAAACCAAGAGATGATGGCCATGTTTGGAAAACAATTGCAATCTCAAGGTGATATTCTAACCAAGTTTGGGCAGACGCTGCAAAGCCATGGAGCGCAAATGCGGGCATTAGAGACCACCGTGGCACAGATTTCAAATGAAGTGGCGGCCATCAAGCACGCCAATCAACAGAAACCAGCGGAGAATGTGAACGTGGCCCAAGCACACCATCAGGTCAAGTATATTTCTGTGGTAAGCAATGAGGAGGAATCTCAGGTGCAAGAAACTGTAGAAGAAAGAAAAATGACGTTCAATGTGAATGCAACACCGGCGATACCATATCCACGCACTTACTATAGATTGCCGGGCGGAAACCATTTCTTCAGAAAATCAGAGAGAGTTGTGAGTATGGTATCTCCATCTAGGCAAGAGGAGTAGGTGCAGGTTGTTTGTGCACATGTGGAGACATCTGAGGCAAGAGAGGAACCACAACAAGCTGCCACTATTGATGATGTCTCGCCAAAGCCCACGTTTGAGGGAATAATTGAAGCAAGCTTAGGGGAGGTACCCCCGAAAAGCTCTTATGTGCCACCTCATAGGCGTGTTGAGGCAGCAGATGTTTCAAATGTGGTTAATCCTAAGTCAAAGAAAGAGCATCGTCACTTTAAGAAATTTCTGGAGATATTCCGAAAACTCCACATCAATATTCCATTAGTGGAGATGATCGAGAAAGTACCCGCCTATGGGAGGTTTATCAAGGAAATCATCAATAAGAAGAGGCGGATAAAAGACGATGAAATTTATTGGATGAATGAGACGGTGAGCTCTAAGATTCACGGGAGTTCACCACAGAAGAGAAAGGACCCAGGAGGTTTTTACATTCCGTGTTCAATAGGTGGTCAACATGTTTCTAAAGCGCAATGTGATTCCGGCGCTAGTATAAATCTCATGCCTTTGGCTACATTTCAAAAGTTGGGGTTAAAAGAGATAAAGAAGTTGGCTGCAACAATTGAATTGGCGGATGGGACCACAGTGAGACCCTATGGAGTATGTGAAGATGTTCTCTTCAAAGTGGATAAATTCATATTTCCGGTGGATTTTGTCGTCATGGATATGCCACCACTCCAAAGTTGTGAAATTCTCCTAGGAAGACTGTTTCAAGCAACGGCGGATGTCGTGACTGCCTTAGGCAGAGGGACTTTGTCTTTGGGCATTGGAGGAGATCGGGTTGAATTCAAATTACCGAATGATCCTCTGAGCCCAGTTCCCAAGGTGAAAAGATGATGATTGTCACACCGTCTAGCCTAAGACGCTAAAAAAGGGCGCTTGTTGGGAGGCAACCCAACAATTGGTACATTAGGATAGTTTAGATATAGTTGTAGATTGCTTTTATTTCGTGTGAATTTTAGTGTAAAGAAGATACCTTGATCCGTTTGTTCAATGTGCAGGCACAGGCAGGGTCGATACCATCGACACACTGGTCGATGGTATCGACATGGGTTCAGGTTGACAGCTGCAAAAATCGCACTGAGTCGATACTATCGACGGTCCCGTCGATGGTATCGACATACCTACAGGCAGGCTGCGCAACACAGGTCGATGGTATTGACATGCCAGTCGATACCATCGAGATCTCTGGAGATTTTCAGAAGAAATCGACTCAGTAGAGTCGATACCATCGACACACAGGTCGATGGTATCGACATTTACAAGTGAAAAAGGCGGCAGCCGGACTCGCGAGGCAGTTGCCTTAATCAGCGAGTCGATACCATCGACTTCTGTCGATGGTATCGACGGGCACACAGCAGTGTTGGGGTCAGTTATTCAAGACAGGGTTATTGGTCAAATGAAGTCACATCTTCAACGATTTCTTCCTCCACTTGCGCCAAGTGTCATCCAGAGCAAATCCGGACCCTACGGCCCCGCAATACCCGCCTCCACCACCATCGGACTGATCTGGTATCACTGTTCCACCCTTAAGTTGGTTTTTGACTATGAGGCCATAGTCGAATTCAAGCTTAGGGGGGTGGCTGGAATAACTCTATCTTTTATCTTTTCTTTAGTTGTTTTTAGTTTCTGCTTTGTTATTTGTTTTTGCAATTTTAAGTTTTTATTTAGGATCCACATCTATCTAGTGTAATCGTGGATGTCTTAAAAATTGTCATCTTGCTGTTTTCATGGGGAAATTAAGGGAATTTAAAATTTTTCTGTGTCTTTTGGATAGCTTTACTTGGTTGTCCTTGGGGAACTTGTTCTATGAAAATGATTGATTATGTCAACTTTGAAGCAATATGTCACACCCACACCCCCATTGACTCATGAAAAGTGGATAGTAACGGTTGTTTGAGCCTAACCTAATCAAATGGTAATGAGACCTTAATCAGATGTAAGAGAAAGAACCCTTTAAACTACTACACATGTCAGTAAGGAGGGACACATGATATTTTTCTAAGGTTCAGTAACTTAATCTTGTGATCATTCCACCCCATTTTCTATAATCCACCCAAGAATTGGAAGTAAAGTGCAGTTTCAATTTCTTTTGTGTGCATAGCATGTAGATAGAATTTGCATTGTTATTTTCATACTTTTGCATAAAACGAAAAAAAAATGTATAGTGATTCATGCACATTACCTTTAGGTGCATGTCATGTAGTTGCACTCATAACTTTCATGATTTTCACGCATAAGTACACCATGTACCTCAGGTTGTCTTACAAAGTGATCTAAATTGTTCCATACCCTCGCATTAGTACAAAGATTTCCAATCATGAAGAAAATAGCCTAACACATGTATCTCTAAGCAATTATGGATATGTGGGCTAAGAGGAAAAGAAAAAATCTGAAAGAAAAAAAAAATTTTGAAAAAAAAAAAAGAAAAAAAAAGAAGAGAATTTAGAAGGAAATGGAATAAGAGGGAGAAAGGAATGATATCACTTGTATAAAAGGGGATTTGAGTACATGATGTGGCTTGAGTAGATTTCTATCTCATTTTGAGGTAGAAGGTTATTGCATGCATCATTCCACCCACTTTTAGGCATTAGGGCATTCTTAATGTGCATTTGCATCGTTTAGGGCATTTTGTTATATGCATACTGAAACTGTGTAATACTTCCATATTCTCCCATGAACCACCCATTCCATCCACCCGTTGCTCGAATTGGTAGGTCACCATGATTTTCTCCTCACTCATGATTATAAGGAGGACTGCTTCCATGTAGATGGTAGTTAGGGTGAGCAATGTAGTTTAGGCGATCACAAGATGCACCATGGCTGAATCGGCGAATTTTATTATGTTAACTGCCTTATGTGATAGTGTTCATCGGTTTGAAGGATAATTTCTTTTATTGATGATTATTTTCGCCTGTAGGGTAATTACTGTTCTGTGATTAGGAAAGGCCGGTTTGAGAACGTTCAGTGGGAGTCATGTGGGATGTGGGGTGATGTGTTGATTGTTAGTTGACATCTGCAGTTCTATTCTAAGGATTAGTTGCTCGAGGGCGAGCAATGTTTAAGCTTAGGGGAGTTTGATGCGATGATTTTGAGTCGCATTTAGAGACCTATTTCATATGTGTTTTGTGCTTTAATTACTCATTTTCATGGATATTATTGCATAATTCATTTTATTTGGTCTTTGTCATCATTTTATATCAAATCCCCTTTGTTTTACTATTTTGAGCATTATTTATCATCTTATTATAAATTGTGTAGATTTACTTGGTCTTGTTGTGAAATTTCAGGAAAAACAAGTATCTGCTTCCGTCGATACCATCGACGGAAGTCGATACCATCGACCAAGCCACAGGTTGTCAGCCGAGAAGAGCAATACAGAGTCGATACCATCGACACCCATGTCGATGGCATCGAGATCCCTTCAAGTTGCTGGCGAGGATGCAGTCGATACCATCGACGTAAGTCGATACCATCGACGTAAGTCGATGCCATCGACACAAGGGGAGCTACAGCGTCACCAAATGACAACAACCGACGCTAAAGGAGTCGATGCAATTGACGCAAGTCGATGGTATCGAGATCACCACAGGCGCTCAGAATAAAAGAAAGGAAAGCTGCCGCTAATCCGCTGGGTCGATACCATCGACCCGCGTCGATGGTATCGACGCCGGCAGATATGCGTTGGATCTGTTTTGATATCAATCAGACGGTTGTCATTATTTGACGACCTAATTAGGGACTTATACCTAATGACGGCCGCCCAGAACGAGGGGAATCTCATTTTTTGGATTGCACGAGTGCCGAGGAGGAGAGAAAGGAGAACGGAGGCCGAGAAGCTCATCCTGGTTGATTCGGACGCTGCCGAAGACAATTTCCACCACCGACAGGCGGGGAAAGTTTGTGTTCTACGCCAAGGATCCGCCGGTTCTTCTCCGTTCAGGGGTTTTTCCCATCTATTTCACGTTTTTCTTATGAATTCCCCAATTTCTACCATGTATTCGTGTAAGATGAATATGAGAGGCTAAAACCCTCAATCTTTAGGACCGGGAGTAGCCCGGGGATACATTGTATGATGATTTTAGATTGATAATTCATATTTTTCTCTCATATCCGTGGTATAAATTCGTTTTCTCTATTGCTATTGTTATGCTTGATCACCATAATAATGAATTAATGCCCTTAATCACTTCGACAGAAGGATTAACGGTTGAAAAGAGACGAATTCTACATTAATTAATAAAACCCTTGACAAAGGAGTTGTAAAATTAATGGTGGGAACTGAGGGACCGATCTTAATGCGCTTAGTTTAGGGGAATGATTACTATGACGATGGAATCAACCTAAATCTAAGTAGTGGATTACACCACGACAGTGGGTAATTCTCATTTCAGGCCACTACCCGGATAGAGAGAGAAGTGTGAGGAATTATATGAAATCTAATACAATGTTGACCCGCGGTGAAATCGCCATCCTAAAGATATCCCTTTGAATTGATTAAATTAACCTTTAATCGATTGTTTTCTTTGTTTGATTTTTATTTTCTTTTAAGTTCAACAACAAAACCCTACTTTGTTAATCGGCCTAGCTGATTGCGATTAGTTAGTAGAAGTCTCCAATAATTCACGTATCACTGAGTTCGACTCGGGCCTCACAAGGCCTATATTACTCGACGCGTATACTTGCGTTTAAGCGCGTAGTAAAATACACGTCAAACACCAACGTCATGTGAATATTTGTGTAGTGACTAAAAATTAAACAAATGGTTATAGGAGAGGGGTGGGGAGGGACAAGGAACACAAGATAGGAACGTTATTTACCTAAGACTCCATCCACCAAAAGCTATATCCATACTTCAGAAACATGCACAAAGTACAAGGAGTAATGATATAGAGTACAACTCATCCACCATAATTTACACTCAGACCTTGATAAATACAAATATAGAATATGAAGCGACTATCTAGTACTGCCCAAAGAAATTTCTGGTACAATAGTAGAGCTCAAAAGATTTCCAGTCAAGTGAGAGGACAAAATGTACAAGTACTTGTTATAAGTAAAAAAATTCAGTAAGAATACTAAATATTTTAAACTAAAACTGTAGTAATATAAATATTAAGCAATGCTAGACACATATACATTAATTATATCTTTTTGTGTACAGGTTAATATGCATACTTTTGAACAATACTTATGTATTACACTTACATCTATAGTGAGTATTTAAAGAAAATAATACTCATAAATAAGTTCTATAAATACAATTATATAAATATAGTGTGCATTCTTAAAATTAATCGATGCTAATTAATAAATACTACAAGATTTACATTACAATTGCACAAAGCTAAAAATGCATGTACAAATTATTATATCACCCTCTCTCTGATCACTACTTCTCTCTTCATATTTAGTACAACCTCTCTCCATCCACTTCTCATTCTTTCTATTTATCACACTTCTTACTCCATTCACTCACTTTCATTCTATGTATTACACCCTCCCTCTATATATTACCTCTTTGTCACTATTAATTACAACCCTCTCCATCCTCTAGTATTTATTACTCTATCTCTCTCCAACAACAAACTAATTATGGACACTTTTCAAATCCATACACATTGTGCTAGTCTCATCCAAAAAAAATTATACACATACCTCATCTGGAAACCTTTTGACCTATCTCTATCAAAAATTTGTCTGTATAGTACTAGATAGTCGCTTCGTATTTTGTAGTTGTATTTATTTGGATACAAATTATGATGGACAAGGTTTGCTCTATTTTAATACTCTTTCTCTCTTTTCATAGATGTATTACATTGGTCTTATTGTTTTCTCTTCTATTTCATAGTTTAAAAATTGGTGGTTCCTCAATAACAAATGACTTTTCACCTCAAAAGCCTACTTAATGTGATATTCATATTTCTTTATAGAAATAGTATCCATGGAAATAATTAAATATAATTCTTTTAAATAGAATCCAACCTTTATTCATATATTATGAAATGTTTCTTATTTGAAGGAACATACTTTAGAGTCATCATTTAATGAAAAAGAATTACTTTTGAGTAATGCTATTTTCTTACAACCTACTTACATCGTCAATGTTATTAGTTATCATGAACTTTTCTCCATGATGCCCCCTTAAGAATGCCAAAACAAGATCGATTAAAGCCTTACATCAACATCAATCAGGACATGAGATATATCTAACATGCGATCTAAACTAGAACTATTCAACTAAAAACCACCCTACCACCCAAGCAGAGGATCCCCCATTCCTCTAAAAGCCACATCACACCGGTCCAACCATTTTGCAACTAGACAATCATCTTCTCTAAGACATCATCCATTTCATCATATTAAAACAAACCACATCAAACCCAGGACATCTAAGAAGCATGACCACATGAATATCAGTGAATTAGAAAATATATCCAATCCTGAGAATCGTGATGACATCAAAGCTTAGAAATTGCATGTCTTCTTCTTTGGGCCTCGACGTACACTCCTAGAAGAATCTGAGTATCCACCAAACTCGATGTCGTTGTATACATGCCTACTGAACCTCTCATCATCCAAGGACCTTCTGTCATTGCTTGACCTACCTTGACACTTGTATCACATTCTTCTCTCTTCTTCCTCTCAAAATTCATTCACCATGTCCTCCAACAAAGTCTTAATGATAGATCTCGTGGTATGGCGGGTGGATGAGCTCTTGCTCACAGTAAAGACCTGAAGATGAAACTGAGAGAGGAAGCATTTATGACTCATTTGATCTAGAACCACTCATTTTGAGGACTGATCATTCACTAGGATGGACCTACCAGGCATGTTACAGTGGTCTAAATAAGTCATGGATTCAACCATACCATTTGGAGCTACCATGAAAGGAGGATCAGAAATAGGGGTTTTAAAAACATCTAGTGGGAGTTGCAGGGAAGTCTCAAACTCTTTAAAAAGGGGTGTATCGTGACCCTCAATTACGTTTGCTTCCTTGGAGAAAGAGGTCATGCATATTATCTGTTTGTAATCAACTCTAATCTTCAATGGTACATCTTCCTCAAAAGCCTCAATCTGAGCAAACAAACCAACCTCACCTATTGGGGATTTTGGTCATCTCATAATCGAGATTACTTTGTCGAAGATTCTCACCATAATCATGATCAAAACCTCATCCATGCATGCATAGGATCGAAATCGTAAACCACCCTATAAATAATAAGAGTGCAGTAATTTCTAAATAGTTCTTTGGTCACATTTATGATTCCAGATTATTCAAAGAATATCATTGTGAAAGTGATTTTGAAATGGTTTCAAACAATAAGGCCCCCCAATAGAGTTACAATATCTATGTTATAGGTTTCCCTTCATATAAAACACGTAAAACCATTCATTTTCAGTTATGATAATATTTATGCTTTTCTTTGCATTTTTCATATATCTATTTCTACAACTACAAAAAAAAATTTGTAATTGTAGTTTTGCCTCTCCCACCTAGCATTTGCTGATTCGCCACTTCTTATTTCAGGAAACTTCAAATTATCATGTTTTTAGTAAATTGAAAAATATCATTCTTGCTTCTTTAAATTTTTACTACAGTTCTATTATGTATATATATTTCTTATCAGGTAATTTTGACTTATAGATCATCCTTCAATATGGAATATTATTCATTTATTTGCTACGATCTTACTTAGATCCAATCATTTATAATTTTTGGTGACCCTTTCAAGATTAATGATTGTATTATATTGATCCATTGGATAACACATCAAGGGGACACACTAATTAAAATATGTAATTATTGAGTAAATATAAATCTTTATCTATCCATATACTAATTAATATGTCTTTATCATGATATGTGTATTTTGTGAACTATCTTATTCATTCTAATTTACAAGGGTACACAAACTTTATGTGAAGTTGTAGGACAAATAAATAAATTTTAAGATCAGTAACTTGGAAAATAATTTGATGGCTTAAAATATTATATCAATTTTACCTATGTTATTTCTTAAAGTTTCACAGAAGTGTGATGTACAAAACAATGGCTAAGTGTGTAGATAACATGTCATTAAGGATATGAAGTATTTATCAAAATACTGTTGTAAGACAATTACAATATATAAAAGATAATAAACACTTAGATCATAAGTTTATAATTTAATATGATAGTAATTATTTTTAATAGTATTATTGTGTAATTACGCACATTGCTTTTGCATGTTTTAACACTCAAACTTACACAATGAAGACCCTAAATACCATCTTGGAGTTGACAAGATCTTATGTAACAAAACTTAATTTTTTATTTTTATATTTGTGTAGTTCAAAACTTTGAGTCACAATTTTTTTTACATATATATAACATGTGAATGCACTCTTTTATTTCAAGTTTGATTGATACAATCTTTTGTGTGTTATTAATGTTATAAATGGTCTGGATATGAGGATGTTGGTATGATATGCGAATGAAGCATGATTTATAAATTTGTGTATGAATTGAATAGTGGATCATGAGAGTGGAAGTGGATATGTGTATGATTTGGTGAATTGATCATGTAAATTTAAGAGAATGTATTATGATTTGATCAGTCCATCTATTGAAAAGTGAATCCAAAATCTGAATACGAATATAATTAGTTTTATCTTGTATGTATACTTTGTTGATGATCTGCTGAGTAACAAGTCTTTAAAATATTTATATCGTTGCTTTTTTGGACAAAATATAGGCTATAAATTTACAACATCAGTTACCCATAAAGAAATTTACGTTAGAAAGCTAAAAAGAAAATTGGTGATAAGATTGACTATGCAACATTAGTATAGTTTAAAAGCCTAGACTACAAACACATAATGTGAGTTTTCATTTTCGAAGTCGACGCTTCAGATCTATGTAGAAATCTTAAAAGTTATGACAAAATGGTAGTAGTGTTAGGTTAGGCTAGAAAACCGTTGAGGTGTGTATTTAATATTCACGGTTTCGAGAACTTATTCAACCAACGCCGAATATTTTTTATGTCGATTCTCGTCAAATATTAGAATTGAGTTTGTATGAGTGAGACAGGTGAGTGGTGAGCTCATATATACTGTTGGCATCTTTTTTATTCTTTTTTTTTGCCGCAAAGCGAATATTTCCCCAGTGCTAGCGTCAAGACCAAGCCAATCTGAGCATCCTATAGTTTTCATAAGTAAACATCTAGTAATCCAGGTAGATGTGAGGTGTGGTCCAAGATGTATAGTGTTTTCTACTATATTCAATACAGGAACATTTGTTGTTGTTAACTGGGCTTTAGAGACCACAATTGAATCGTATGAGCATGAAAACAACAATTGGTGCACTCAATAATCTATATATATATATATATATATATATGGGTAGCTTAGTGAGAAACATTCTACGGTGAGAGCATGCGAGGCATTTCAATAACTATAAAGTTGTAGCTTATTTTCAATATCCAACCTTATGGATGGGAAGAACATCATTACATTTACCTTCACACAAAAAATCATCACAATCGGATATTGTTTACATCTCCATATATACAATATACACATTTTACATCCAACGGTCAGCCTAAAACTCAATATTGAGCGTTGAAAAGTATTTGCTTGTTGTACGTGCAATACAAGTCCTATGATGATGAGATTTTGTGAGAACGTGACTAATAGAGTATATTTCCAATCCATACGGTTAAATTATAAAAATGTGATCACTGTGAAAAGTTATTCAAATGTCTCTCATGCTCTCACCAAGATATGTTTCTCACTGGAACATTTATATATACTAGTGAACGCACACGTGCACATGCACATGATATATAAAATTTGTTGGAAATATGCGCGGAGAAGATTCATCCGTAAAAGGTTCCTACGGTAAAAATATTTGTGTTGATTGTTTGAAATGAAAGAATAAAGGAACCGTTTATGTAGGATGGAGAGAGAAATATAGAATTAAAGATAATAAAAGTTAATAGGAGAGTGTGAGAATACATATTTGTAGGAGCAAAATTCTTTGAAAAAAGGAGAGAAGAGAGTGAATCAAGGAGAGTGCAACATCAAACTCGCTCTTTTTATAGTAGTATATATATATATATATATATATATATATATATATATATATATATATATATATAGAACAAGGCCGAAACGAAATGATTACTTTTGCGAAGTACATGATGAGTTGGAAAACAGAAAAAGCAATCGACGTCTTCAAAAACAATAACAATCTGTATATCAGTCGTATCGATGTTGTTTCCTTTCTGTCATGTATCATCAACAGGCGGGTAGATCTGCCGGTGGAGCCTCTAATTTCTGCAGCTTACCTACCCCATCCTCGACAACAAACACCATAGCCAGTCCCCTCACAAGGTGAACATTCAAATGGCAATGAATGAACCACGCCCCAGGATTATCCGCCACGAACCGTATGGCCGCCCACCCCGCCGTAGGCACTATTTACCAAGGATACAACTTGTATCCTTGGTACTCTAACACTGCCCATCTCTGCGTCACCTTTTACCTACACTATGTACCTTAATTAACTGATGTTATAGTGTATCCACATCTTAACGAATTACGTACTTGTACTAATGCATATGACAATCAACCTAAGTACCAATGATATATTATTTAAGAAAAGTCTACGTACATGTTGGATTCAGCTTAGAGAGATACTGTGTAGGAACAAAACACCCAATTAAGTAGGACTCAATTATGTATTTCCATCATTATAAACAAAACAACAACGGTGGAAGCAACTCAACGCATTATCTGTTGTCACAAATGTTCCAAACAAGTAATGTAACAAATAATGATTTTCGTTAAAGTACAACAATTCATGCACCAACTAGATTTGAACAACTTTTTAAGGATAGACAAAGGATCGAGACTGATTCCATGTGCATAAGCCAACTGAGTTCAATCATGATACCTGCTAAATATTTTGAAAGGTATCTCAATGTTGTATACATTTGCAATGAACCACATTTTACTGATATTGGACAAAATGACTCAAACATTAGGACACAGCAAAATTTACGGAAAGCGTCATATATGCTGCGGGAACATGTCTGTTATAGATAGATCGACACCGATGTCCACAATCGATGATAATAGGAACGTCCTAGTAGAAGAGTCGGATCTCAAAAGAACACAAGCAATCAATCCGTTCATGTATTACATGGTCACGGCAAATACATCCGTGTTGAAAGATGATGTTCATCATGCTCTAATCACTTTAAATTTGATGAATAATTCTTCGACCGAATTAAACAAGTGGGCTACCAATGGACAAGCGGTTCTCACGGCGGCTAAATCTGCTGTGGTAAGATGCTATTTCAATTGTTGTTGCAAATAATACTAACCAGAGATCTTTCCAAAAACCCACTCCTAAGAAAACTAATGGAATACTTTGATGACAGAGATTTAATCTGACACGCGTCTTGTAACAGCGAACTTGGACCGTCCACACCAGCCTCCAAACGACATGGGTCTAAGAGAAACGGGTGCTGTTTCACGGAATAGATAAAAGGCTCGAAAGATCTTTTTAATTAGATCTGTCGGATAATTCTGCACTGGTAGATAATTATAGTTGTGGACTTGGGCCGCATACCAATCTGGTATTGAATATTTGCAAAGCCATGTCCTTTCTTGCATCTAGCCCATTTTTTCTCGTTCAAATTAGGTATGCACAACAGCCAGATCGTCAGCTAAAGTTAGGGGACCAAAACAACTGACTTTGCAGTACATGTACTGCATATGTCAATAGCTAAATCTAGCTCCCATAAATGTCTAACATATATATCGGCAGAACCTATAATTCAGCCATAAATCACAGGCCGGGACCAGTGTTTTTAAAACCGAACCGGACTGGCCGGTCCGACCGGTTAGACCAGTGAACCGGTAGCTGACCGGTCCAGAAGCCTAAAAAATCGGTTATGTATCTTTTTCCGATCTAACCGGTCAGAAATACGGTCCAACCAGCCGATCGGACCGAACCGGATTGAACCAGTAGTTCAAAGAGAAGAAAAAAAGATAGAATACATATAGGAATTTACATATATCTATATATATGTATATAAATATGACATATATATGTATGTATTTATATAGAAAATATACATATAAGGTAGAATGGATATATATATATATATATATATATATACAACTTTTATTGGCAGAACTTATAATTCGGCCATAAATCACGGGCCGTGACACGAATGGGGGAACCTATGTTGGCAGGGAAGTGGGAAAAAGAGCCAAGAGTTCCATAAACTACATGGTCGCAACCTAGTAGCTTGAATTAACCATTATCAAAGGAAGAATACAATATGTGAATGTACCATCATTTAAGGAAGAAGGCAAGAGTATGTTATGGTTATGTTCAAGTATCCGATCTATTCAATGAAAAGTGCCTCGATTTTATATTTATGGCTTAATACTTAAAATATGCTAAAAAAGAACCCCAAAACATTCTCCACCACAAGTTAGAAGGTATAACAAATAAAATATGCATTTTATTTCTTATAACTTCTAACTTGTGGTGGAGAATGCTTGAGATTCTGTTACAACCTCAATTTTGCATTTGTTTTCATAATTGAAATGTAAAGATTTTATGAATTGGACTTAATTGAAAAGATTGTATGCTTTGATTCAAACAATGGATTACTTTGCAAATATCTCTTTTGATAAGAGTTTCGTGATTCCTATTATTAGATTAATCCATTAATAGATATAAAAGAGAAGAAAAGAAGAAAATCCCAAATAATAGAAAAAGATACAAGATAATGAATATTAAGCAAAGTATTCATAAAAATAAATAGAAATCTCTAAAAAGTGGCATTAATGGCCACAATTAAATAAATTTGGTTTCTATGAGATTTCTAATGAAGGAAATAGGAAAAGAGGAAAGAAAATAAAAGATAAAGAGAAATTATGTTACAACCCCAACTTTTGGGGTTATCGGGAGATGGGGTCGTAACATTTGGTATCAGAGCGTAGGTTCCTCAGTTAACCATTAATAATTATTAAATTTTTAAAACTCCATAGAACCCAAGAGAGTTATTAGAGGATTATCTGAAAGACGGAGGTGTCTAGAAAAGGATCACGCCCGGGGGCTGGCAATATTTTTCCTCTGCACTGTTAGTCGGAATACGAGGACTCCCGGATCCGTGTGACTGCCTGGCCAAAGTCTTAGGGTATGAATCGAAATAAGATACCTTTAGGACTTTCTCATCTTATTCATCCCTTCTCATCACAAATTCTTTTAAGGACCTTAAGGATTAGGGTTTTCTCTCTCCTCCTCACCCTCTTGAGGTATGGGTAAGGTTGATAAGGTTTAAGGGATCCTCCACCAAATTAAAGGAAAAGCGTGTAAATAAGATGTCATAGACATAAGCTTAATAGATTAAGCGCAAACTAAAGAATAGATACATGCTTAGGTCATATGACATAAGTTGTCATGCCCTCAGAAGAGACCTGAGGCTAGACCTTCATATTAGGAGGATAGATAAAGAGAGTTAGTCTTAGAGATAGAAATCTCCATTGCAAGTAGAGACCTGGCACATCCTCTGAGGATGATGTTAACCCTAACCCTAAGTGAAGGTTAGAGAGAGAGATGGCATGATGAGTTAGACCAGGTGTATGGATGGATATGCCTTGGATAACGTATGAGCCATGAGAGGTTGGATGACCTAGTACCTCTGGCGACCCAACCCTGGGGAGGGTTGTGCATGTTGGAGTGAAGGATAGCTCCTTCATTGATGAGGTTAGAGAAGAACCTATGGACATCCCACGAGCATATATGGGCATAATAGGCACCCATAATGTATCAGTAGTGCGAGCAATAGGTTGAAACCCTGATCGGGAGAGTTTGATGGATATCTTATGTGACAAGCATAAGAGCTATGGATAACCTTGAGCAAACATAAGTTAAACATAGGCTTCATCTAGCTAGGGGCATGCTTTTGAGGTTGACCCTTCACGAAGATAGGACCTCTAATGGTGAGGTTGGATGTAGGATTAACTCTAGAGAGAAAGCATGACCCCAGGCAAGAAGGTTGGAAGCCTAAAACCCCGAGATATGAGGAATAGTGGGGAGTCAAGGATGATGTGACCTAAGTGAATGGTAGCAGTTTCCTCATGCATAATTCCTGGAGGCTGATGATATCTTGGTTGTCGTAGAGGAACCAAAATCTAGAGAGAGGATGAGTCTGCTTATACCTTTGTACCTATGGTATAGATGAGAAGAAGAGTTCCATAAACCCTGGAGAGGTATAGTAATAGGTTATGAGGCCTTGTACCTTGTTAATTGTCCTTGAGGAGGACTCAATCTTAAAGTGTTGATCGAGGAGAAGGATGACAAGAAGTGTATGCCATACCCGGTACATGCTTGGTTTGTGGTTAAGAGATTGAGCATGCAGTTGGACACCCAAAGTGAACCTAGGGTTCCTGACCTAAGAGGGGAAGTGGTATACCTAATGCTCATGATGAGAATTAAGTTTCTATAGTTTTGAGCATGGTACGCCTCATGTATAAAGGAAAAGGGAAGCCCCTTAAGTTTAAAGTATGTTTGATGAACCCCTCACAACTAGGTTGATGATAAAGGAAAGTATGATCTTTATCCGACATCGAGGAAAGAGGACAAGTATGACCTAGCATGGTACAGTACGTGATCTGCTTGTGCCTTAATAGCTTGCTAGGGTTAAGTAGGCTCATGTGGATGTAAACCCTAAGGATGTGTGTGACCATGTTGTCAAGAGATAGTTTTCCTCCCATCCTAGGAGAGGGACACCTTTGGTAGGGTGTATATCAGTTTTGTTGGTTTAAGGTAACCTAAAGAGGTCTCATAGGATCTTGAGAAGCTAAGTGAAAAGTACATGGTATGAGAATGAACCTGCAGACCCATAGATATCCATCTCTAAGTGCATGTGGATGTGTTACCATGGAGGTAACCGGTAAATGGCCTGACCAAGGTAGGTAGGTCATTGTGACCCCTATGAAAGGATGGATGTCATCCCATGTATACAAAGAGAGATGATGATGGCTTGGGCAAGGTTCTAAGTTGGACATGTACTATAAATGATGAATCCTAAGTCTATCCTAGGGTCAGGTAGGGATAAGACCGATGGAAGTAGGAGTTACCTAATTCCCTAAGTTGCACATGACCATAGGGTCGGGAGGTAACAACTATCATTGTCTGAGGGCCATGAGTTAGGAGATTGATCACCTTCATGAACTCATGGGACTCGAAGAGCAGATGAGTAGGGCACTCTCTGGATGCATAAGGGAAGAGGGATGACCCCAAAAGTGTCAGCACCCTATAGACTGTGAGGAGATGACCAAGGGTTGTGTGTAAACCCAGGTAGGTTCGAGACCAGCTTTCCATGGAAGTAACTTTGATATCAAAATGATTGTGATGTAGAGACATAAGTTGCACGTTTCAACTTAGGTTTGAAGGTGTACTGGCAAGGTGGGATGTATTATCTCTACTCATGGAACAGGTAGAACTTTGTATTTGGACGACCGCCAAATGCTTATTTCTTCTTGTTATTGGAGTGAGAGATAGGACTGTACACATGCCATACACCAAGGATAAAAGATGAGGTGAGTTGGAACGTTGCTATGAGGTATGAAGACAAAGATGATAACATACCCTGGTAAAGTGAATGATACATGGATGGTTTACAAACACAAAAAGGAATGAAGGTAGTCACCTTATGAGAATGTTTTTATCATGAGCTATGTGGAACTTACAAGTTATACCAGGTTGAGTTTGAGCACCACGATGATGAAATCAGAGAGTGTTCTTAATGAAGATAGATAGAGAGTTTAAGGTGAGACAATAAGTGAAATATGTGGAAGTGTATGTCTTCAATGTTACCTAATACCTAAGGATGTGGGGTAGTAATGGATGCCCTAATTGAGATATATCTGCCTAGTTTGGCTAGAAGAGGTTGTTTGACTAACCCTAAGTTTGGAAAAGGAGATATGTTTGACTAATACTCCGATGTAATGAGATCTGTTAAACCAGTTAATGGTTGTTTGGTTATCCAGTCTAATCCTTGATGCAATGAAAGGATGGTGGTAGAACCTCATATGCACTTCTTTGGAAAAGAAGGTGATGAAACCTTGATAGATGGTTTAGGTTTTTTTTTGAGGTAATGATCTTGAAGAATAATTACATAGAGGAGATCATGATTTTAAGATCACCATACACCGTACCACGAAGATAATAAGTGATAGTAGCACTTTGGATGGTTAAGATGAGGTTGTAGGTGGTATGTGGCCATGTATGACAGAAGGTGAAGGATGAGCACTGGTAACCCAGTGCATTGATATAGAGGATAAAGAGTTCCCTAGAGGGAATGGGAGTTCATCACTATGGATGTTGTGATAGGTCTCCCCTGGACCAAGGAAGGCCGAGATGCAATATGGGTTATGGTAGATCACCTTACCTAGATGACATGAGAAAGAAAGAGTTCTGTCAAAGGACAGATCTGGTTGAACTACCCATGAGAGATATGGTTTGACTACACCATGAAGCGAGTTCAAAGGTTCTTGAGTTTGACCTAAAGGTTCCCTTCCAAAAGATGGAAGTAGGTGCATGAAGGACTCAATGTTAGTACAATTTATCACCCCTAACTAATGGTTAGTATGATCTAGACTAAAGGGTCTGATGAGAGCATATGTCCTCATTCAGGGTGATGGCTAGAGACAATTCTTTTCCTATGAAAGATGTAATGATGACCACCATAGCAAGTATTGGGATTTAAAGAAGCTCTGTAAGGGAGGTTGTGTCGGTCACCACTTCAGTAAGGTGATGTTTGTGAAAGGACCACAGTGTGTGTCGATGAAGTCACTTTGATCGTGCAATGGTTGAAAGGAGCCTAGAGATGACAAGAGTCGTGAGCAGATACAAAGTAGACTGACATGCAGTTCACTGTGGGAGAATATGTGACATGAAAATCCGACCCCTCTAAGTTATAGCTAAGAGAGCTGAGTCCTCGATGCATGGGTTCTTTTGACATGGTTTGGTGGAGAAGGTTAAGTTTGATCTTATCCCTTAGGATATAGTAATGTGTGATGAGTTCCAGGTGTCCAATTTAGAGCACTATGTGAGGTACCCCGACCATGTGCTGAGCAATGAACCTAGTGAGCCCCAAGGGAGGCTGAAATGGCCTGAGTCACCTATGCAGTTTATAGATGCCTGGATGAAAGAACTCATAGAAAAGAATATGTGATGATAAAGGTTCTTTGGAGATGCCATGAGTATGGTAAAGCCACATAGGGGCCAATGGTGGACATGGAAAAGTCTTGTCCTGTATTGTTTGTTTGCTTGATAGAATTTTGAGGACAAAATTCCTATAAGAGGGGAAGGATGTTACAACCCCAATTTTTGGGGTTATGGGGAGGTGGGGTCATAACAAAATCCTTGAATAGAGATATCTTAATAAAGAAATAAGTAAGATAATGAGAAATGAAGAATGTAGATGCATGTGACAAAGTGGAATTTTGCATAAGTATGATGAAATTACAGTTTTGCCCAATTTATATTCACTCATGATCTCAAATCATTTTCTTGGCTCCTAGACCAATCTTGAGATTCAAATTTGAAATATGGTGATCAAAGTGGATTTTATACACATTATAACACCTCAAATTGGATTCATTCAACACTTTGTACAAGGAATCAAATTGGTCAATCAAACTTTGTCTTTTGATTCTGAAACATTTTCTAAATATCCTACACATTATTTTAAAGCTTTGGTCCAAATTTGAGATCATTTGGACATTCCTATGATTTTCTATGAATTTTTGAAGTTATGTGCTAAAAATCCCTTTGTTTGCAATTTTAATTGGTTTTTCCACATCAGCTATCCAGGGCAAGGCACCGGGGGTGCGTTTTGGCCCTTGGATCTGTCTCCCACAGATTCAGGTCGGATCTAATGGCCAACGTGTCATCTTTAACCTCCCGCAATCAGCAGGGAGGTGTTAATGCAACCAGAACGGCAGATCTATCACTCATGACCCCGATTCAAAATTCTAAATGAGAGGGAATGTGCGCCTCATGTTTTCGAACTCGCCCAACCCTATTTTTATTGGGTTCCTCGCATTGTTGTGCTGCCAAAACAAGTTCTTGTCTCTCCTCTCTCACTCAGGTGGCTATGGCTGCCACCAGGGACCTATCTAGCCCTAAACCTAGCCCCAACCCTATAAAAAGGGTCCCTCATGATCGCCAACAACACATGAATCCACGAACCCCATCCTCGCTATCTCTTTTGGCCTTGGAGGGCCTAGTTTTACATCCCCGACCTCCTGCTGCTTCAAGAAGCGCCACGCCAAGCCCGGTTGGGCGTCCTTCATCCTCACCCCTTCTCCTCTTCCTTTGGCTCCCATCAGGTTCACAGGGCTGAGGCGAGCTTCAACGACCATCCCACACTCCCTCCTACCCGTTCATGCTCTCGAGCCTCCTCCACTCTGGCGAGCCCTGCCGCCCTGCCTTCACGGCTCGCGCAAGGCCTGCGTAGACAGGGGCAGACCCTGTGAACCACCGGGTCCAGAGAAGGAAACCAAGCAAGTCCAAGACTTGGTCAAACTGCCCCTGGACCGGCCATTCAAGAACTTGAACCAACCACTTAGCCTCTGAACTGAGTTGCCAAGCAAGAGAGCCTCGAACCTATGTGGTTCCATCTCGACCATCTCACAATGCATCTAGAAGGATAATAAGTACCCTTAAAAAGGAATTTTGAGATATTAGGATTTCTTGGGATCCAAGGAGTCCCAATAGAGAAGAAAAAAAAGAGAAAATGCAAATAATACAAAATAAGAGGATAATGTGATACATAATTAATGAATTTTGTGGTATTATTAAAAAGAGGTATTTTCTACTGTAAGAAAATATAATTTCATGCCATTGGATTAAACGTCAAGCATAAAGAGAATAAGAGAGATGATTTTCTAATTCCTAAATATCCAAGGAATATGGTTTATTAAGAAGATAATGATGAGAGAGAAGATTGCTTCCTAATTAAGGAACTTGGTTCTCAATTGGGAAAGGGACTTGTTACCTCGTGAATGGGCATCCTAGGGCTTTGCTACCCTCACCTAAATAAGGGGTAGAACCCTTGCCCGAATCCAAGGGGATTTCATGCATCCTTCTCTCTTCTCCTTCTTCCTTACGTACAAACCCTAATCGAGAAGAGTAAAACTATCCCTAGAGAAACGATGGGTTGTGGAGGAGTTGCGTTGGAGGTTTGTTGCTTCTGCAATACCATGGGGTGTCTGGATGATCGTCCCCTCATCCTAGTTGTACGCAGCAACAGCAACACAACTACTTATGATGGCTACGAGTTGCTGACTACCGAGCCCAATCCCAGCCGCCTCAGCCACGCCTTGGGACCTCCACATACACGACAGGGGTGGTGGAGGTAGAACAGAAGTCCCTGCTAAGCTCCCAACCTTGGGGGAGGTGGGAAGAGACCCCCATGAGCAGCTGAAGCCGGCGGTCGCTAGGGATCGCGAGGTGGAAGAAGAAAGATGAGCGTTTGACACTTTTACACCTCTGGGTTTTAAAGAGTTAAGTGGCCACACGAAGGTTTAATTGTAATCTCGTTATGTTTTCAAACAGCCGAGCTACGTTGCATGAGTAGGATGACGTGGCAGCTTGCCATTGGTCCAAGTAAGTATTTCTTACAAAAATCATATCTAAATATTGGTAGATCAGATTGGTACATATAATATATGTATTTTGCTCAGAAAAATGTGAAGAATCCATTAAAATATATTTAGAAGTTATTTCCTATTGCAATTCGAAAGGTAGTAGAAGTTATCAACTTTAGTGCATTAATGATTAAGAAACCCTAATTTAAGATGATTAGTATATTGAGAAGGGTTATATGGATGATTAAAGTTGATATTAACATGTTGATTATAAAAAGACGCATTAGATCTAAAAGGATGAACTTTATGCATAATTTGATTAATTTAGGGTTCCATGTACATAAATAAGCTTTAATGGGCCTTGAAACCCTAATGTTAGTAAGTATGACTCTTAATGGCTTTAATTGTTCAAATTCTGGAATAAAGCTGAGATATGATGGTTCTAAGCTATTTTGAGTATAAAAGTTCCTAACTGTGGATAAATACCCTTAATTTGGTAATTAGGGTTTTCTAATGGATTAATGTGGAATTAGTAATAAATGGAGTTTATATATGAATTAGATCATAATGATATATGAGTTGTCAATTCGAAAGAAACTAAAGGTGATAATTGAGTCTAATCATCTTGAAACAACTTAAAAGGATAAAGATGGTAATTTTAGTGTAAAAGGGGAATAATAGACTTAATTGACTTTTAAGTAGGCTTATGATGTTAAAGTTACGATTTGTGAACTAAGAGAGTGTTAAACGAGATAAAGGTATTATGGAGGCTGAAACCCTAATAAAACCCTAAAGTGGCCTAGAAAGCCTAAGGTGGAATCCAAGTCTATCTTGAGAATGTTTTGGATAAACTATAACACTTGGATGTTATGCATTAATTTTAGGATGTTGTTGATTGCTTGTTTGATTGTTCTTTATCATTATTTCTTGGACATCAAGTTGCTCTAGATCAGGTATGTGGTTAATTATGGTTAATCAATTTAGTTTCTCGAAGGTTTTATGGATGATTAATTGCATTGTATGCCACCTATCATCTTGGATGTTCATACTTGTAAATCATAAAGTCACTATGATTATCACAATTATGATATAAGTGTGTAATTTTACACCTACATGCCACCCTGATGGATGATGCAATGATGCCAAGCCCAAGAGGGAAGACCCATGGGCACCAAGCTCAGGATAGAGAAGGTGGCCTTGTGATATTGCATGACTAATGGGCACCATGAGAGGTGACCCCAGGCACCAAGCTCAGGATGGAGAAGGTGGCCTTAAGTCAATGGCAAAAGAGAAACCCTAATGGGTGTATTCCGGGGTCAGGGCAAAAGCGGTGTAGATTGACACATTGAAAACATAAATTGAATTGTTAATTACCTTGATTGTGATAAATAGGTTGTTAGCCTTATGTGTGAAATTTTGGTTGTCCCCACATACCGGCATATTCATTTATGCCAACTGACATTTTGTTTGTCGGCATTTTAGGTACAACCCTAAAAAGAACAAACAGTAAAGTGACACATTGTGAAAATAAGAAATAAAGTGCGAGGAGGATTAGATAGAATAGATTCAAGCTATGGATAGAAGTCGATATCCAAAGTTTTTAAAAGTTATGCAAAGTTTTATTTTATACCAGCTTTCAGTTTAGTTGGGTAGAATTTTATAATTATTACCAATTATTTGTCGAACCTTTGATCCGGTTAATTGGGATAATGGCTCTGACCTCTTGGTCTCCCTTAATTGGGGGTTACTGGGAGGTGGGGTCGTTATTTTTGGTATCAGAGCATTGGTTCCTCATTTAATCTCTAATAATTATTAAAATTTACAAACTCTTTAGAACCCAAGGGAGTTATTAGAGGATTTTCTAAAAGACAGAGCTGTCTAGAAAAGGATCACGTCCGGGGGCTGACAATATTTTCCTCCGCACCACTAGCCAGAATATGAGGACTCCCGGATCAGTGTGACTACCTGGCCAATGTCTTAGGATCTGACTCAAAATAAGATACCTTTAGGACTCTCTCATCTATTTTCTTCCCTTCTCAACCCTAATTCTGTTAAGATTCTGAGGTTTAAGGTTTTTCTCTCTCTTCCTCACCCTCTTGAGGTCAGGGTATGTATGATAAGGTTAAGGAATCCTCCACCAAATCAATCAAAAATCATGTAAATAAGATGTCATGGACATAAGCTCAATAGCTTAAGCATAAACTAAAGAATAGTTGCATGCTTAGGTCGCATGACATGTGTTGTCATGCCCTCAGGAGAGACCTGAGGTTATACCTTCTTATCAGGAGGATGAAGTAGAGTGGGTCTTGGAGGCAGAGATCTCCATGAAAGGTAGAGACCTGGCACATCTTCTGAGGATGATGTTAACCCTAACCCTAACTGGTGGTTAGAGAGAGATGGCATGATGAGTTAGATGTCATGGTCAACCAAGTGTGTGGGTTGAAATGCTTTTGGGGTTGTCTGACCTAGTGCCTTTTGGACGACCCAACCTGGGAAGGGTCGTGCATGTTAGGGTGAAGGATAACTCTGTCATTGATGAGGTTAGTGATGACCATCACTACTAGAAAAAATGGTTTTTACAACAGTTCATTTTTCCATTTTATAATGGGTGTCAACTGTTGTATTAGATCGCGTGGCCTTATGGGAGGGTTCTTTATACAATAGGTGTTGTGCATGTTATAATATATGTATTTTATACAACAGTTAATACATGTTGTAGTTCATTGAACACACCTGTTGTAATAGGGGTGTTGTATATAACATGTTGAGACAAAAGGAAAATACATCTAGACACAAGGTTTCTAACTTGAGACTACTTGAAAGTAAGGCACATCTCAAACCGCTGAACCAGTTTTATTTTATGCAACACATATATTCTTTGTTTTACATATACAACAAATGACGTGCAAACCTATCGTGTGATTGTGGTCTATTGCAACGAGTAACTATTACAATAGGTGAAAGCCTATTGTGTAACTATAGTATACTACAATGGGTTATAGTATGTTGTGTAATGATGATCTATTACAATGGGTTAACATATGTGACTATTACAACGGGTAGAGCATGTTGTGTGATTATGATCTTTTACAATGGGTTAGAGTATGTTGTGTAATGATGGTCTATTACGACGGGTTAACATACATGACTATTACAATGGGTTAGAGCATGTTGTGTAATAATGATCTTTTACAACGGTTTAGAGTATGTTGTGTAATGATGATCTATTACAACAAGTTAGCATACGTGACTATTACAATGGGTTAGAGCATGTTGTGTAATTATGGTCTTGTACAACGGGTTTGAGTATGTTGTGATATTACAATCTATTACAATAATTTAGCACATGTTGTAGTATCACATATACTACAACGAGTTTGGCCCATTGTATATAGCTTGTGTTGTATAAAATATATAATTCACAACACACAAATAGACTTGTTGTAAAAGATATGCTAACTACAACACAACCAATAGAACTGTTGTGTTTTTCCTATTGTAAAAAGCATTTTCTGTAGTAGTGCATATAGAAACCCTATGTGCTTATATGAGCATGGCATAGTATGCACCCAGAGTATGTCAGTAGTGCCGATAGTAGGCTAAAACCCTGGCCAGGAGAGTATGATGGATAGCTTATGAAATGAGCATAAAGAGCTATAGATAATTTGGAGCAAACATAGGTTTCACCCATGTAGGTGTATGATGGTAAGCTTGATCCACCTTTGAGAGAGGACGTATAGTAATACAGTTGTTTGTAGGGTTAAGCTCTAGAGAGAGAGAGAGAGTTTAGGACCCAAGCTAGAAGGTTGGAAGTTTAGACTCCAGGATATGAGGAACCCTGAGAAGTCGGGTTTGATGCGACCTAAGTGTATGGTTGGGGTTGCCTCGTACATGGTATCTGGGTTGCCTTTAAGGGAACCAAACCCTAAGAAGAAAGATGAAGCTGCCGGTACCTATGAGAAGAGGATGTAAGTTTTGACCTTCTAAGGATAGGAAGAAGAGTTCCTTAGACCCTGAGGAGGCTTGGTAACAAGTTGTGAGGCCTTATACTTAGTTGGTTGTCCTTGAGGAGGACTCAACTTTGAAGTGTTTCTCGAGTAGAAGGATAATAGTAAGTGCATGCCATACCTTTTACATGCTTGGTTCGGGGTTAAAAGGTTGAGTATGCAGTGGAACATCAGAAAGGTGAACCTTGACCTAAGAGGGGAAGTAGTAGTTCCTAGTTCACCTGATGCTCATGATGAGATATGCATTTTTATAGATTTGAGCATGGCACTCCCCATGTTTAGAGGAATGGGAAACCCCTTGGATTAAGGTATATGTTTGATGAACCCTTCATATGTAGGTTGGTGACCTATGTATGTATGATGTTGGTCCAATGTTGGGGAATGAGAATAAGTAGGACCTACCATGCAAACCTACAATGGTTTAGTAAGTGGTCCGCTTTCTAGATATGTGCCTTAGTAGTTTGAAAGGGTTAAGCATACTCATCTTGATGTAAACCCTAGGACGTTTGTGACCTTTGTTGCTATCAAGAAATAGTTTCCTCCCATCCTGGGAGAGGGACCCTTCTGTAGGGTATGGATCAACTTTTGTTGGGTTGAGGTAACCTAAAGAGGTCTCATAGGATCTTGAGATGCTAAGTGGAGAGTACATAGTATGAGAATGAACATGTAGACCCATAGATAACCATCACTAAGTGCATGTGGATGTGTTACCATGGAGGTAACCTGTATGGGGCCTAACTGAGGTAGGTAGGTCACCATGATCCCTATGAGAGGATGTAAGTCTAACCACGAATGTTGGGAGAGATGATGGAGACTTGGGTAAGGTTTCAAGTTGGATACATACTATGTTAGAATCCTAAGTCTATCCTAGGGTCAGGTAGGGATAAGACCGATGGGAGTAGGAGTTACCTAATTCCCTAGTTGCACGTGACCATAGGGTCGGGAGGTAACAACTGTCATTGTCTGAGGGCCATGGGTTAGGAGATTGATCAGCTTCATGAACTCATGGGACCCAAAGGGAAAATGAAGAGGTCACTCTCTGATGCATAAGGGAAGAGGGATGACCCCAAAAGTGTCGGCACCCTACAGACCTAGAGGAGATGACCAAGGATTGTATGATGACCCAAGTGGGTTCGAGACCAGTTTTTCATAGAAGTAACCTGGATATTGAGATGTTCATGATGTAGAGGCATGTGATGCGTGTTTCAGTTTAGATTTGTAGATGTATTGGAAATGTGGGATGTACCATCTCTACTCTTAGAACGGGAAGAACTCTGTATTTGGACTATAGTCAAATGCTTATTTCCTCTTATTATGGGAGTGAGAGATAGGACAATACGCATGTCATACACCAAGAATAAAGATGATGTGAGTGGAAACGTTGCTATGATGCATGAGGATAGAGATAATAACGTACCCTTGTGGAGTGTACAGTGTGTGGTTGTTGTAAAAACACCAAGAGAACTAAGATAGTCATCATATGAGGATGTTTTTATCATGAGCTATGTGGAACTTATGAACTATACAAGGTAGAGTTTGATAACCAAGAGAATGAGCTATGAGTTCCCTTGATGAAGGTAGAGTTAGAATCTGAGATGAGATGATAAATGAAATACAGGGAGGTGTATGTCTTCAACATTACCTTATACATAAGGATGTGAGGTGGTAATGGATGCTCTAGTTAGATGCAGCTGCCTTGTTTAGCTAGAGGTTACAAGAGGTTGTTAGGTTAGCCCTAAGTTTGAAAAAGGAGATATGGTTGGCTAACACTCAGATGTAACGAGATCTATTGATCAAGTTAGTGGTTGTTTGGTTAGCCAGCCTAGGCCTTGATGCGATAAAAGGATGGTTGTAGAACCTCAGATGCACTTCTCTGTAAAAGAAGATGATGAAACCCCGACTAGAGTGGTTTAGGGTTTCCGAGGAATCAATATTGAGGAATCATGACATATAGGAGATCATGATTTTAAGATCACCATACACCATGGTAATACTAAGATAATAAGTGGTAGTAGTACTTTGATGCCTAAGATGAAAAGTGTACAAAGATGCATGTGGCTTGTCGCCATGCAAGCCAAGAGGTGAAGGACGAACACCAGTAACCCAATGTGTTGATATAGAGGATAAGGAGTCCCTGTGTGGGAATGGGAGTTCATCATTATAGATGTTGTGGTAAGTCTCCCTGGACCGAGGAAGGTCAGGATGCAATGTGGGTTATGGTAGATCACCTTATCTAGATGACATGATCTAAGAGAAAGAGAGAGAGAGTATTGTCAAGGGACAGATCCGATTGAACTACATATAAGAAAGAGAGATGGTTCAACTACACCATGATGCGAGTTCAAAGGTTCTTGAATATAACCTAAAGATTCACTTCCATGAGGTGGAAGTAGATACATGAAGAAATCTATGTTAGTACAGCTTATCACCCCTAACTGATGATTAGAATGATCCAGACTAGAGGGTCTAAGAAGAGCATGTTTGTTCATCCTGAGTGATATATGGGGATAGTTCTTGTCCTATAAAAGATGTGATGACAACCACCATAGACTTTATCGGGATGTAAGAAGCTCTGTAAGTGAGGATGTGTCGGTCACCGCTTCATGAAGAGAATGTTGGTGGAAAGACCTTGTGAAGGTCAGAGAGACCACAGTGGGTGTAGATGAAGTCGCTTTGATCATGTGATGGCTGAGGAAGCCCAGAGGCGACATGAGTCGTGAGCTGATGCAAAGCAGACTGACATGCAGTTCACTATGGGAGAATATGTGATATGAAAATCCGACCCCTCTAAGCTACAACTGAGAAAGATGAGTCCCTAATATATGGGTCCATTTGAGATGGATTGATGGAGATGGTTATGTTTAGTCTTACCCCTCAGGATAACGTGATGTTTTCCACGTGTCCGATCTAGAGCACTATGTGAGGTACCCAAGCCATGTGCTGAGCCATGAAGCTATTCAACTTTATGAGAGGCTGAAATGTCCTGAGTCACCTATGAGGGTATGAGATACCAAGGTGAGAGAGAGCTTAGATGTAGAAATATGAGATGATGAAGGTTCTTGGGAAGCACCATGGAGAGGGTAAAGCCACGTGGGAGCCATGATGGACATGAGGAAGTCTTAACCTACTTGTTTGTATGTTTGATGGAATTTTGAGGGAAAAATTCCTATAAAAGGGGAAGGATGTTACAACCTCAATTTTGCATTTGTTTTCATAATTGAAATGTAAAGATTTTATGAATTGGACTTAATTGAAAAGATTGTATGCTTTTCTTCAAATAATGGATTACTTTGCAAATATCCCTTTTGATAGGAATTTCATGATTCCTATTATTAGATAAATCCATTAATGGATATAAAAGAGAAGAAAAGAAGAAAAGTCCAAATAATAGAAAAAGATACAAGATAATGAATATTAAGCAGAGTATTTATAAAAATACATAGAAATCTCTAGAAAGTGGCATTATTGGCCACAATTAAATAAATTTGTTTCTATGAGATTTCTAATGAAGGAAATAGGAAAAGAGGAAAGGAAATAAAAGATAAAGATAAAATCTTTGAAAAGAGATATCTTAATAAAGAAATAAGTAAGATAATGAGAAATGAAGAATGTAGATGCATCTAGAAGGATAATAAGTTTCCTTAAAAAGGAATTTCTAGATATTAGCATTTCTTGGGATCCAAGGAGTCTCAATAGAGAAGAAAAAAATAGAAAATGCAAATAATAAAAAATAAGAGGATAATGTGATACATAATTAATGAATTTTGTGGTATTATTAAAAAGAGGTATTTTCTACTATAAGAAAGTATAATTTCATGGCAATGGATTAAAAGTCAAGCATAAAGAGAATAAGAGAGATGATTTTCAAATTCCTAAATATACAAGGACTATGGTTTATTAAGAAGATAGTGATGAGAGAGAAGATTACTTCCTAATTAAGGAACTTGGTTCCCTATTGAGAAAGGGACTTGTTATCTCGTGGATGGGCATCCTAGGGGTTTGCTACCCTCCCCTATATAAGGGGTAGAACCCTTGGCCAAATTCAAGTAGATTCCATGCATCCTTCTCTCTTCTCCTTCTTCCTTATGTACAACCCCTATTCGAGAAGAGTAAAGCTATCCCTAGAGCAACGATGGGTTGTGGAGGAGTTGTGTTGGAGGTTTTCCGCTTCTGCAACACCATGGGGTGTTTGGGTGATCGTCCCCTCATCCTAGTTGTACGCAGCAGTAGCAACATGACTGCTTATGACGGTTGTGAGTTGTAGACTACCGAGCCGAATCCCAGCCACCTCGGCCACGCCTTGGGACCTCCGCAGACATGATAGGGGACGACAGAGGTAGAGCAACAGTCCCTACTAAGCTCCCAGTCTTGGGGGAGGTGGGAGGAGACCCCCACGACTAGATGAAGCCGGCGGCCGCTAGGGATCGCGAGGTGGAAGAAGACGGACGGGCATTTGACGCTTTTACCCCTCCGTCTTTTAAAGAGTTAAGTGGTCGCACAAGGGTATAAGTGTAATCTTGTTATGTTTTCAAACAGCTGAGCTACCACTGCTACAGAACACGTCTTTGGCGTCGGTTGTTTAACTCCTTTTAGCGACGATTCTCAAGCGACGCCTATGTGGGCGTCGCTAAAGGTCAAACTCTTCGGCGTCGGTCAAAAGACTTCGCGCCACTGAAAATGCACCAGCAGGGAAACTATAGGCGTTGGTTAGGTTTTGTAAGCCGATGCCAAAAGGGTTCGCGCCACAAAAAGGGCGGCATCTACGATACTTTTAGCGTCGGTTTACCAATCAAAACTGATGCCATATTCCCAGACGCCATGGTCGTGCTTCCCTGCACGGCCGTGTTTAGTATTATCGGCATCGGTTTTGTACGAATAACCGACGCCATTTTCCACCACGGTCGTGCTTTCCTGCACGGTCGGGTTGTTTGTCACATTAGGTGGCAGTTTTTATACAATAACTGATGTTGTAAGACATTGATGATTGTTTTCTATAAATAACCGACGCCTTTGTTTTAATTTTTTTTTCTTATCAGTTTGCAAGCCTGCTGTGGCTGGTCAGCAGGATGAGAACCTGCAGTTTAGTTTTTTGAATTGCAGGTTTACGACATCCATTGATATCATCCAACAAATAGGCCAAAAACCTACAAAATCAAAAAAATATACTTTTCACACAAGTAGATACATTGATACATTCAGACATCAATTCAATTCTCACATTCACACAAGTAGAAACATTCAAATACATCTATAAACATTCATATATGTATAAACATTCAGATTCATATAACAAAATACACTTATATTCATTTACAAAATACATAAAGTGCAGCACACACAAGTGCTTCAGATTCATATAACAACATGATAGACTAACACATATATAGTGCATAACAACAACAACGCCGAATTTACATACAACACTAGCTTAGTACATATATAGTGGGACTAAGGTGACGATCCCACCTGCTAAAACAGGTTACCGCCAACTACATGTTACGATTGGGAGGTCGTGATTCAGCAACTGTATGCATTAGTAGGAGGACAAATAGATTTCACCACAAACGGTGAATTGGAATCAATCAAGAACCTATTCTCAGCATCGCATATGTAATCTCGGGTGAGATTGGTCCTATAGTTCCTTAGCACCCTCCCACAATGTTTAGCATTTGTATTAACTAGAAGATAATGAAACATCAAATTAGAAAATTATATTGATATTAAAAAAGGAAACATTTAGCTTCAATAAAAAAATATAAACATGCATGCCTCTAAAATTGTGATCTTTTATCAATTAACAACCCTTCATTGTGATCTTCGCACACATATAAGTCATCATTAGCTTCAATATTTTGTGGAGTTGGCAACCCAATTGCGAATCGACTGGAGTCATCATATTTATCATAGTACTCTTCTTCATCTATAGGATCTTCAATGAACTGTCTTTTACCATGAAGAACAACCGACCATTTATCATTTGCAGGATCATCGATATAGAATATTTGTTTCGCCTGTGATGCCAATATGAATGGTTCACCCTTCTCGCCAATCTTTTCAAAGTTCACTAAAGTGAAACCTAATTCTTCCACTATAACTCCTTTGGTGTTATCAACCCAATTACATTTAAAGAGCGGAATTCTGAAATCTATGTAGTCAAATTCCCATATGTCTTCAATGACACCGTAATATGACATTTTAGCTTCACGTGGACTCTTATCCTTTGCACTTGCAAAATACATAGTCGACGCTTGAAGAGTGACCCCACTATTTTGGACGACACTCTTATCATCTTGGCGCTTTGTGTAATATGTGAACCCATTAATTTCAAACCCTTCATAAGACATAACATTTGGTTTTGGTTTAAAGGCGAGGCATTTGGTAGTTTCCGTAATATCATCTGGTGTTTGAGATAGTTGATTTAAGACTTTATCTTCAAACAACTTAGTAAAAGTCTTGTTATGCTCTCTAGCAAGCCACATTGAACTTGCTCGAGGATGTTGTCTCTTGATGAAATTGGTATGTTCCTCGATATAAACACTCACTTCGTCCATATTGTGTAAAATATACAAGTGACCTCGTTCCAACTGCTCATGGCTGATTACTTTCACCCGTGATCCCAAAATTCCTTTGTCCTCCTCAATATTCTTGTCATTAACAAGAGTGTTATTACCACTCAGAAAGTCATTGCAAAAATCCATAACCTCTCTCGCCACATAACCTTCAATAATACTCCCTTCAGGCTGATAATAGTTTCGAACATCACCTTTAAAAACGCTCATGTATCGTTCAAAGGGATACATCCAATGCAAGAAAAATGGTCCCAACATTTTCACTTCCATAGTCAAGTGGACAACAAGATGTACCATGATATCAAAGAATGAAGGAGGAAAATACATCTCAAGCTGACATAGGGTAACAACCACTTCTCTTTGCAAATTATCAAGAGTATTAGGGTCAATAACTTTGCTGCATAGACTGTTGAAAAAGAAACAAAGTCTGGTGATTGCAAATCTTACATGCTTCGGCAATATAGATCGAATTGCCACGGGCAATATTTTTTGCATTAGAGTGTGACAATCATGAGATTTAAGACCTATCAACTTCAGATCTTTCATTGATACCAATCTACGGATGTTAGATGAGTAACCCTGTGGCACCTTAACATTTACCAAGCATTCACAAAAAGCTTTCTTCTCCTTTCTAGACAACGTGTAACAAGCGGGAGGTAAGTATGTTCCTTTATTACCCATTTCACATAATTCTGTTAATTCTGACCTTATTCCCATTTCACGTAGGTCCAGTCTGGATTTTATCCAATCTTTAGTCTTACATGGTGTATTTAACAGAGTACCAATGATGCTATCACAGACATTTTTCTCAACGTGCATTACATCGATAAAATGTCTGACTGTCAAAGAACTCCAATAAGGAAGATCCCAAAATATTGACTTCTTCTTGAATGAGGAATTGTCACTCTGTGTGGCCATACTACATTGTGATTTCTTACCAAATTCATTGACAATGGCTTTTACTCTTTCATAAACAACTTCCCCTGGTACAGGTTTAGGTGCACTCCGTTCATCATTCCATCCATTGAATGCTTTGCGCTTCCTACGATACAGATGGAATTTTGAAAGAAACTTTCGATGACCAAGATATACAGTCTTGCCGCCATGTTTTAGTCTTATTGAATTAGTGTTTTCTTCACATATAGGAAACACTTTAGCTCCTTTGACACTATATCCAGACAAATTCCTATATCCTGGAAAGTCATTAATAGTGCAAAACAACATAGCGTGCAAATGAAATGTCTCTCTTCTTGAAGCATCATAGGTCATCACACCTTCAGCTCAAAGTTTCTTTAAGTCATCAATCAGAGGTTCAAGATAAACATCAATATCATTTCTGGGTTGTTTAGGGCCCGATATCAACAACGACAGAATAACATACTTATTTTTCATACACAACCAGGGAGGAAGATTGTATATAACAAGCATGACTGGCCAAGTGCTATGTTGGCTGCTCAATGTCCCGTACAGATTCATCCCATCTGTACAAAGCCTAAGTCTTAGATTCCTATCTTCTTCACCAAATTTGGGGTACAATAGATCAATCTTCTTCCACTGTGGGGAATCAGACGCATGTCATAGGATCCCATCATTATTTTTCTTAACATTTGCATGCCACCTCAAATTCTTCACATCTTTCAGATTTGCAAACAAGTGTTGAAACCGTGATATTATAGGTAGATACCACATCACCTTGGCAGGAGAACCAGTTTTGGACTCCCCCGAAGTCGTCAATTTATACCGTGACGCACCACATTTTGGAAAATCTTTCAAATCCACATAGTCCTTTTGAAATATTACACAATCATTTGGGCATGTGTGTATCTTCTTGGCCTCCATTCCCATTGGGCACAACAATTTCTTTACCCGGTATGTTGAGATTGGCAACTCATTTCCTTCAGGAAGCATTTCTTTCAACAAAGTCAACAATGAAGTGAAGATTTTGTCGCTCCATCTATTGTTAGCTTTCAACTTATACAATCTCAACACAACGCTAAGCTTCATAAACTTAGCACAACCTGTGTATAACGGTATCTCAACATCATGCACAATGTTTGTAAGGATAGGAGGTGGATCGGTGTGCTCTACCCTACAACTATCCAGCATCGCATCAACGATGTCTACTGGAACTAGTTCGTTCACATCTACGTCGTCAGAGGCAATTTCTTCTTCCCCCCAAGCACTTCTATCGACATCCACTGATTTCGAGTTTGAAATCTCTCCATGCCAGTGCCATTCTGTATAGCCTTGTACAATCCCGTTGCACATGACATGACTTTTGATTTCGTCACCAGTGCTGACTTTCAAGTTGTTATCGCAATGCCTACATGGACAGTACAACCTATCTCCAGGTTCTTTCCTATGTTCCTCAGAAAATCTAATAAACTGATCAAGACCAGATATAAACTCTGGGGTGCAGCGATTGCGAATGGACATCTGTGATCTATCCATTCTATGATCAAAGAGAAAATAAGTATATATTAGGACAAGATTAGGGTCTACGGTTAACAAATACATGTGATGTCATTCTTATATATAATAAATGTGTACCACCTATCCCATCCTTGAACACCTAATCTAACTAGTAAGTGTATAATGTATATTGGGTTTTCGAGAAAATTTCGACAACATTTCCCCGTTGTTCTCTAAGTATATATGTACTTAGAGAACAAACGGGGAAATGCTTCTGAAATTTTCTCGAAAACCCAATACACATTATACACTTACATCCTAAGTGAGATTAGGTGTTCAAGAACAGTCCCAAACCGGGGACTATCCAAGATTTACTCCTAATGAGTAAATCTTAGACGGGTTTCCAGGCCAACAAAATCATATCATTAAGAGAATGGTTTCATGTTAGGTCATCATAGGTCATAATAATCCACTAGAATGGGCATAAGAGTATTAGATCTTGATTCTAGAGTGTACAAGACATAATAGTGACTACTGATTTTTTGGGGTGATATCATTTCATAGGATTTATAAATTCAAATTTAACAAGTGTACAAGTTGCATCATTTTAATACTCTAAAGGTGACTAGTGGGTCATAGCACATAAAAGATGGCATTACAAGGAATGTAAGCAAGCTAGATCAATTAACACTCATCTCAAGGATACATTAGTTACTGAGGGGACCAGGAAAGAGTGCTTTTAATCAGGGTTTTGGGGGGGGCGTTTACCTCTATTTGAGCCCAGTCAGGCATCAGCAGGGAGAGAGGGCGAGACGGAGGGTAGGCGAGTAGGCAGGCAAGCAGGAAGGTGAGCAGGCGACGGGCAGGGAGACGGCGGGCAGCAATAGATGATCAATTAATTCCTAAAACATAGTATAGAATATGCATTATACAGTAGTAGGAAGTACATGATATGTACATTATACCGTTATATGTATTGCAAACTACAAAGTACATCTACATAGATAATACATTAGTTGAACGTATAACAATACAAGAAAAACTAAGGTATGAATGTATGTATAGGTACAAGTATAATGTATCAGTAAATATTAGTGGTTGAGTTCATAGTAGAGCATCAATATATGTATAAATGATAAATATGTAATGTAGGTGCAGCAGTTCATACATAAAGTAGTTCATACATAAAGATGTAAAGCAGTACATACATACATAGCTTATATGAAGTAGGAATAATTTTGATGCATGTACAACTCAATTAAAAATGAGAAGAGGAGGAAGAAGCAGGAAGAGGTGTAGGGGGCCAGGAGCAGGAGCAAGGAGCAAGCCAGAGAAACCCTATTATCTAAGCAGAAAGAGGAAGAAGAAGGGTACCAGGTGAGCGGGCGACTAGGAGCAGAGCGCCGGTGAGGACAGAGCAGCGACGTTGAGGAGAGGAGCATCGACGGTGAGCGGTCGGGCGACCATGAGGCAGTATCGGCGGCGACCAGGAGACAGTGTCGGCGGCGAGCAAGTAGTCGGTTGTTGCAGTAGGAGCGCCAGGTGGTGGTGCGCAAGCAGGGGGAAGGAGCGGCGGCGGCGGCGGGTGATTGCTCACCGGAATCGCCAGACCTAAAATCGATGCTCGATTGCAGTGAAACAGAGAAAGGGGAAGAGTCTGCTTTGTGCGAGTGCTAATAAGTAACCAATCAACATCGATCATTACACAAAAACGTCGCCAAAGCAAACCGTGTCAGGTGATAGGAAAAAATCGACGTCCAAATTATTTGGCGGGAACTATTATCAGCGTCGGTTATCAAAGGATTGACCGACACCGAAAGTGGAACTTTTCGTGGAAATATCCTTCTTGAATAGGCCTCGGTGATTATTGAAAAAACCGACGTTGTATGTGACACAAATTTTTTTCGCTCGAAATTTGGATTTTGCGGGCGATTCTAGGCGTCAGTTTGTTATATTTAGCCGACGCTGAATATAAAGCGGTACCCGTGTCTGGCTGGTCTTCGTTGATAGATGTCGGTTTCCCTAAATATCTGACATTGACTAATAAAGGCGTCGGTTTACCTTAATAACCGACGCCCAGAAAAGCGACGCTGAATGCTATTTCTGTAGTAGTGTACTTTGCATGAGTAGGATGACGTGGCAGCTTGCCATTGGTCCTAGTAAGTATTTCTTACAAAAATCATATCTAAATATTGTTAGATCGGATTGGTACATATAATATATATATTTTACTCAGAAAAATGAGAGGAATCCATTAAAAATATATTTAGAATTTAATTCATATTGCAATTAGAAAGGTAGTAGAAGTTATCAACTTTAGTGCATTAATGATTAAGAAACCCTAATTTAAGACGATTAATGTATTGAGAAGGGTTATATGGATGATTAAAGTTGATATTAACATGTTGATTATAAAAAGACCCATTAGATCTAAAAGGATGAACTTCATCTGTAATTTGATTAATTTAGGGTTCTATGTACATAAATAAGCTTTAACGGGCCTTGAAACCCTAATGTTTGTAATTATGACTCTTAATGGCTTTAATTGTTCAAATTCAGGAATAAAGCTGAGATATGATTGTTCTATGCTATTTTGAGTATAAAAATTCCTAATTGTGGATAAATACCCTTAATTTGGTAATTAGGATTTTCTAATGGATAAATGTGAAATTAGTAATAAATGGAGTCCATATATGAATTAGATCATAATGAAATATGAGTTGTCAATTTGAAAGAAACTAAAGGTGATAATTGAGTCTAATGATCTTGAAACAACTTAAAAGGATAAAGATGGTAATTTTAGTGTAAAAGGGGAATAATAGACTTAATTGACTTTTAAGTAGGCTTATGATATTTAACTTAGGGTTTGTGAACTAAGAGATTGTTAGACGAGATAAAGGTATTATGGAGGCTAAAACCCTAATAAAACCGTAAAGTGGCCTAGAAAGCCTAAGGTGGAATCCAAGTCTATCTTGAGAATGTTTTGGATAAACTATAACACTTGGATGTTATGCATTAATTTCAGGATGTTGCTGATTGCTTGTTTGATTGTTCTTTATCATTATTGCTTGGACATCAAGTTGCTCTGGATCAGGTATGTGGTTAATCATGGTTAATCACTTTAGTTTCTCAAAGGTTTTCCTGATGATTAATCGCATTGTATGCAACCAATCAACTTGGATATTCATACTTGCAAATCATAAAGTCACTACGATTATCACAATTATGATATAAGTGTGTAATGTCACACCTAAATGCCACCCTGATGGATGATGCAATGAGGTCAAGCCCAAGAGGTAAGACCCATGGGCACCATGAGTGGTGACCCCAGGCACCAAGCTCAGGATAGAGAACGTGGCCTTATGATATTGCATGACTAATGGGCACAATGAGAGGTGACCCCAGGAACCAAGCTCATGATGGAGAAGGTGGCTTTAAGTCAATGGCAAAAGAGAAACCCTAATGGGGGTATTCCAGGGTTAGAGAAAAAGCAGTGGAGATTGACACATTGAAAACATAAATTGAATTGTTAATTATCTTGATTGTGATAAATAGGTTGTTAGCCTTATGTGTGAAATTTTAGTTGTCCCCACATACCGCATATTCATTTATGCTGACCGACATTTTATTTGTCGGCGTTTTAGGTACAACCCTGAAAAGAACAAACAGTAAAGTGACACATTTTGAAAATAAGAAATAAAGTACAAGGTTGATTAGATAGAATAGATTCAAGTTGTAGATAGAAGTACATATCCAAAATTTTTAAAAGGTATGTAAAGTTTTATTTTATACTAGCTTTCAGTTTAGTTTGGTAGAATTTTATAATTGTTACTGATTATTTATCGAACCTTTAATCCGGTTAATTGGGATAACGGCTCTGACCTCTTGGTCTCCCTTGATTGGGGGTTACTGAGAGGCGGGTTCGTTACAGATTCCGTTTTAAATCTCAAAATTGGTCTGCATAGCAAACCTCTTAATACTTCATGTCTACTTGTTACCTATATGTGAGAGTACGAGGGGACTGTTTATACTTATTAACATACATGCCCGCACCTATTGTCTTATGCAGCAAATTTCGTAAAAATGAAACAATTTGGACAGACACAGGGCCTTGCAAATAGCGATTTCCTTGGATCCAACGTAAGTAAAGCAAAGATGGGTTAAAGAATGACCACATTATACTGTAAATGTTGAGAGAGTACAATCCCTGCTCTCCGTGCCACACAATTAACCGCAAGAGAAAAACGACTAGTCAGGGAGGACTAGAGAGTGCAAACTCTGATGGACAGTTGACCTGCTTGCCTTTTTTTCTATACTTTTTTCAAGGAGAAGAGGTGAGAGTCAGCGGAAAGAGTGCCTATCATTATTACCATAAATTTCACTTCCGGACGTTCCAACTGAGTACTGGAGCAGCAATCTGCCGCTAATAAACCAATCAAACAAATTAGTTGAACCAACAGACAAATGCAACCAGCTTGGTTATAGGATACATGGTCATAATTATAAAGGAGAGTTTTTAATTATTACCATTAACCTTCCTTCTGGATGTTTTAACTTAATATCAAGCTTGCAACATGTTGGCTTTTTATCCATTACATACTAATCAAAGCTGTCGTGGTGTTGATCCCAAAGTTGGTGTGGCTAGTATCTTTGAGTAGGAGATAAAATGATTTTCGTATTTTGTGTAAAAGGAAGAGAAGTTTAGTCCCACATTGCTTAGTTTTAGATTTGAGCACTACTTTTTTATTTAGGAAGTGCATGTGATTGAAGTGTCCAATCAATCTAGTCGGAGTTATGCTTACCCTTGTGGTGGTTATAGTGACCATAACAACCACGTGCCCAATACAGTGCCTCGTCTGGCACTCACACATGCTCGTTGGTATTGAGAATCATCTTCCATCTTTTTTTTATATAATAAGATAATTGTTTAATCAATTATTTAAATAATTATTTTAGGAAAATGTATTTGCGCTGTATTAGGAATGTGCTAGGAAGACGTAGGATATTTTTAGTGCTACAAGTAAGGCGTGGCCAATTAGGATTGAATGCACGTCCCAACTCTCATATTTACCCTAGTTGTCATCTGTTGGCTTGTATTTATGTAGGCTCCATGCTGTGACTGCTGTTTGCAGATATTTTTCCCAATGCGTAGCCTCTATCTCGCTCTATTCTCTTCTAAAAGGCACAAAGTGTTGGGTGGTATATTTCCTGAGATATGTCTGGTTGTTGTTTCTCATCGTCAACACTTTTACATGACAACTGTTTGTTGTAGGTCCATGATCGGATAATTACGGGAGAACAATGTGTTTCCTAAGTGTAGTGGAAGTTGATTTCGTCCTTTTATGTATAGTAGGCAATTTGTTTTGAATTTTCTAACTCTATTCTTTATTGTTTCTCATGCGCTATTTGATTTTTCTTATTTAAATCCTAAGACTAGCCTATAACATACTAATTAGTTTGCACAATTATCTACACTTGAATGTAATGACAAATTAAAACCCAACATCCTTGGAGAAAGCATTACCGTTGTTAGTTGACATGGTTGACCATGTTCCTCTAGTCCTAATATTGATATGTATAGTATGCTAGAAAAATTTACCTACGTCAACTTCACACGTTGGCAGAGTCAGATGGAAATTTGGCGTACAAGATATCGACTGTGTCGAAAAAAATCAACCTAAACTAGATGAAACCGGCCATATGAATGCTAAAAAAATCTCTAAATAAAAATAGAATGATCGACTGTATAGATTATGTATATTTTTTCACGTCCAATCAATTAAATGATATATACTTTAAACCTCCTACCAAACGACAAATGTCATATGGGGAACATTAGATAAAAAATACAGAATTGAGAATCAGGGTACTAAATAGTATTTATTTTCTAAATTTCATAAATCTCATATTGTATAAGGTTAACCTATCTCTGGAAAGACACAATTTTCAACTCTTGTATCATGAACATCTAGAAGGGGGTATGAAATCACCTAATAAACTTATTATTATGTCTATTATTTTGAAAGATTCCACACTCTTGGGAGGCCTTTTGCCTAAATCATAAGCACAAAAAGGGTGCTATATATCTAAATTAGATATGATAGATATTTCAATAAGGGAGGAGATCTTGAAGGAGACAAATGTCAAGATACATGATGATGTCAACCATACTGTAATTCTTAGACATATATGAACAATGATAAGAAACTTCATAACACACATAAATCAAAGGTTAATATTCAAAAGAAACCAAAGAATAAACCTTGTTGTAGCCATGGACAGGTTGTCCATTGGACCAAGAATTATCCTATGAATTATGCAAAGAAGGCTACTACTTTTGTAGCTGAGGAGGATGTGGTCAACATGATGACTACCTCCTTAAACCTCAATGATACATATATTTATATTTAATATGAAATTATTTCTATTTTGAACCTTTATATTTGATTATAGACATTAGGGCGAAATTACATATTTTTGCAGCTTAGTCCTTATTTGATCTTACTAGGCCTCTCAAAGAAGGTCTAGGAGTTTAGGTGACTCAAACTCTATTGAAATCAAAGGAAAATGACATGTTGACATGTTGTTTCCTCTAAAAAGGTTTTGATACTTCAAATACTTAGACATGTTCCATATATTCGAAGTAATATCATAAGTGGAGTAATTTTATTTAGGTATGGTTTTAAAAGATATTACAAATATAATAAAGATATTATTAGTTATGTTTTTGGTGGATTACTCTATGTCAAAGGGAAGTTATGTGATTTGGAGAATGATGTGAGTTTATTGCACAAAATTTTCCTAAAAAAAATTATCCTACATAACAAATGTTTATCACAATCACCACTAACTCACCCGCAAATAGATGAATCAATTACAGTATAGTGAAGGTAAAATAAAGAAGACAACATTTTTATGAAATTTCTTTTAGAACCAATCATTAAAATACTATTTAAAACCATTTGTTTGATAATTTTTATAGACTAATAATTGAATTAAAAGATTGGAAGGCAAAAGAACATATTAAAAGATAGGTTGAAATCAATATTAATCACTAGGATATTTGGATTTCACCGCCATCACCTATGTGCTATAGCAGTCATTACAACTTAGTAATCAAATTAATTAAACCAAGACCAAGTGAATTCACCTCCTTTCAGATGACAAGTTACACCAGGATCAAATTTCTTATGGGATGAAGGTCTCCTTACCTACTTTACATGATTCAATCATCCTGTAGGATCCCTTTCATGATAGCATCCAGAATCCTAAGCATCCATTCGAGTATCTAATATTATGTCTTACGGTCTCTACACTCAGGATTATGTAAAATATGCTAATTGAGTGATCAGTTCAAGAAGAAAGTATAAACTAAATGAAGAACAATTTAATATAATGAGGAAAATTGAGACTTATGCCAACTAAGATAGAGTAGTGGCGATGATGGTATTAGTCCCCAAACTTTATTCATAAGGTATACTCTCTCAAAGTGTTGGCGATAACCTATATTTTTAACCTTTCATTCAATACTAAAACCGACAATTAAAGCATCTTAGGATGCATCAATCGAGGATACATGATAGGAAGAATTTCTCTATCTCCAAACTTCATCTTCAGCAAGTGCGACTTTATTTAAATAATTTTCCTTTATTTTGAGTATTTTCTTTCTCATAAGATAAGATGAATGTAAGGGCTAAAAAACAAAAAAGAACCAATGCACACCATCCCTGTGATAACTATATGCCTCTTTTTCTCTTAAATTTGTTGAAATTATGTGTAATAATATATTAGCTACAATTGAAAAGGTCTTATCAATATAATTTCCATTTACGCGATATGTAGGCATAGTTACCAAACCATTTTAAAATTATTCTCATTTTCTCGGGGGGGAGGGGTTGTTCGTCCTCATCATCATCATCAACTAAGCCTCCGTCCTCATCATCATCATCAACTAAGCCTCAATCCCAACTATGTTGGGGTCGACTACATGATCCTTCTTTTCCATTCAGCTCTATCATGGATCATATTCTAGTTGAGATGTACAAATTTAAAATCTCTCTTTATAAGCTCTTCCCTGTTAATTTAAGCCTTCCTATTCTTCTATTAATTGTGCTTGCCTCAATAGTGTTGCTTTGTATAGGCACATTAGTCGGTCTGCATTGCACATGTCCATACCATCGGAGTCGGCCCTCATGCAACTTGTCCCCAATGCTCATCACCCCCACTTTATTCCTGATATAGTCATTTCTCAAGTGATCTTTTCTTGTCTTCCCACACATCCATATCAACATACACATTTCAGCCACGTTCATCTTGTTGAGTCCTTATTTCTTCACCGCCCAACATTCACTCCCATAGAGCATGGTTGGCCGTATAGCAATTTTATAGAACTTGCTTTTTAGTCTGTGAGGGATCTTCCGATCACATAATAATCCAGTTGTACTCCTCCATTTCAACCATCCTGCAATGATCCTATGACAAACATCATTTTGGACATTGCCATCTATTTGAATGATAGAGCCCAAGTAATGAAATCTATCACATTTTGGTATATCTACTCTGTTCAACTTGGCTCCACCATTCACACTGTGAGATTGGCTGCAATTGCAATCCATATACTCAGTTTTGCTCCTACTAATCATCAATCCATTTGATTCCAATGCCTTTCTCCAAAGATCAACTTTATCATTCAAATCATCTTTAGTTTTTCCAATCAAAACAATATCACCAGAAAATAACATACACCAAGGAACATCATCATGAACATTCTTTGTCAACTCATCCATAACAAGAATGAACAGATATGGGCTGAGTGTGGATCCTTGGTGTACCCCGACTGTGATGGGAAAAGTTGGTGTCTCACCTCCAGGAGTCTTCACATTTTTAGTAGAGCTACCATACATATTTTTAATCAAGTCAATCTATTGGATTGGTACACCTTTTTTCCTCAAAACCATCCAAAACACTTCTCTGGATACTCGATCATAAGCCTTTTCCAAATCGATACAAACCATGTGAAGATCTCTTTTTCTTTCACTATACTTCTCCATAAGCCTCCTTATTAGAAAAATAGAATATGTTGTTGATCTACCAAGCATGAAACCAAATTGGTTGTTTGATATCTGCATTATAGATCTTAGCATCTACACCAATATATAAGTAGTACTTACGAATAGGGAACTCCCTAAAAATGAAAATTTCTAGACCCGCAAGAGAAATCAATAATAATTTTTTGAGTCTTTGACGAGCATATAGAGCATAATGGATGGAGGAAGGTATTTGCATAGAAGTCATATGATTCACCATTGTTGTAGAAGTAGTTGTGCACAAGAGGCACCAAAGCTGTAATTATGCACAATAGTAAGGATAAGAGAATTATGAAAGGAATATTGTGCCATTGAAGATGAGCACGTGTTTGAGAGGAGATAATATAGTAATTTTTGTTATAGTAGGGGTTAAAAACATAGATGAATATGCATAAACTAGAAAAAATAGTTAGTAGGCATGACTTCTCTTTATCTTCTCTTCTCCATCTCATCACTTCATGCTACTCATCTTTCTCTATTCTCCCCTCACACCATCCACAAAAAGGATGATAAGAGTGGTTGTGGTGGAAATTCATAAACAATGGTAGAGGTACTAATATTAAAGTATAATGTTGAAATAAACTACTACAAATATAAAGGCATGGTAGTAAGAATATAGCACTACTGATATATAGAAATGATAGAAAAAGAAATCATAGGAATATATCCCCTGTGATATTTTAACAGGAAAAAAATCATAATTCAAACAAAAGAAATTAGTTATGTGGGATAGAAGAAACACATGAAGAGGAATAAGAATCAAGACTCTGCCCCTTGTTTTTTTTGGTTATTTATAAATTACCACATGGTCTTTTGTGTTTGATATTGATTATGAAATTGATATTGATAGTCAATTTGTTATATGAACCAATTAGGCAAATCAAGATAAAAAGAGGGTAAGGGGTAGAGCAATAAAATAAGTATAGTGTGTATGAAAGGGAAAAACAAGTTTTGAGGGAAGTCAAATATGCTAGGAGACATGATCTTGGACTTGTGTGTCATTGTCTTCATGGTGCTTGAACTTCTCGGTGACAACATGTAGGTATGTATGCCCAAAGAGTCAATCATATGATGATTGGAGTGTGGTGTTAGATACCTGATTTAATAAAGATAAAGGTAATTATGTCTAATATGTTTCTCTTAATCATGAGATGGTAACACATACGTAGTAGATGTCTAAAGAATGATGTTATTTGATGACATATGTCTTCAATTTGATGACCTGAATAATGAGATCATATGTATGATAAGACTACATACATTGTTGTTATGACCCTAGTTGGATATTACTATGGAAGCAAAATAGATGATGGTAACACATTAGAATAGAGGGTGTCTTGATTCATGACAACGTCTCATTAGTCATGGTATGTGATATCAAGTAAAGCACATAGGTACATGTTAGAGAACATCGAATCGGATAGACCCACCATGAGGTTGATACATGGAGACCATGGGATGGTAGTCAGAATCATCTCTCATAGTGATTGTCACACCCCGATCTCACACTAACCACTAATCATGAGATTAGGATGCGATGGAGGGATTATCACATAAACAAATCACTGAGAACTTTTTTCTTTTTTTAAAACCTCGTAATGATATCCAGATTATTGCTGTAAACTAAAACATAATAAACTATTGCGGAAGCATTTCAATTAAACTGGCTAGAGAACATAAACAGAGTTTACAACATGTAACATTGTTTAACAGAAAGTAAAACATAACAGTTAATTTACATCTTTTACACATTCGCCATACATACTCTCTCTCACCCACACCATGTCCTAAGGACCGAGGGGAAAGGACTAAGAGACCACTATCTAACTAACTACATATACCTTCTACTGACTAAGCGTTAGGATGAAAAGATTCTTTGGATTCCTGCTGTTGATGTTGACCTAAAAATGTTTGAGTAGAGGGATGAGCCTACTCGCTCAGTGAATAGCATTTCATTTATCTATCACTAAACAACTTATCAGATAAAATTGAAATAAAGATAAGTGCAGTACTAAGCAGGGCAGTTCTAATAACATAGCAGATTTACAGATAACAATCTCATTTTCATGCAACATCAGATATTTTAAACAAATAAACAATTATAGAGAATTGGCACAGAAATTCAAATCTCTTAACATATTAAATTTACTGTGATCCTATATGATTACATATTTATATTATTATTATGCCCTAATCATATGCAGTGTACTCTGCATATAAAGATCCGTAGCTTACTACGATCCCACCGTACAAGACTTAGCAACACACCCAGGAAATGCTAAGTCTGACTGCCAACCCTGTTCTGCTACAGGACCACATGCTCTCCGGCCTACAGGCTCTCCGGCCTCAATGCACTAACTCTGAGTGCTCTAGACTCCTCCTCTAACCTGAGTACACATGCGGAGAGTCTCACTCAGTTACCACCGTGACTCCGCACAGATTAATGTTGAATAACCCCTATTTTCTCCAGTGCCACCGTGACTCCACACGGATTATTGTTGAACACTGGCTCTCTGTCCTCGTGCCACCGTGACTCCGCACAGTTATTGTTGCAACACAAGTTTCACCCCTAAGAAGTAGACCTCTCAAAGGGGTTCTACAGTGTTAGGGCACCTAAATCTATCATCATTATTAAAGCAGTAAATATAAATTGTCATAACTCAATCATAATTGCACACTGAATATATTTAAGAACACTTCTATCTCTTTCAACTTTATACATAATTCCACATCATTCTAAACTTGTCATAACAGCAGACATTCATTTAGAGCTCAACATATTCACAGCAGTATCAGTACAGACAACATTCGCTATTTTCTTTAGTTACACTAAGTAATTTAGGCTCTTTAGAATTAAACACATTTCTGTAATCTCATTCATACTGATCAGAAGTTACTCTAATTATACCGAAGCAATATATACAATAAAATCGAGTTCGATGGTGATAAATAAATGAAATACTACTCACCCACTTCGGTGTGTTCGTATACACCGAAAATATCCACAAACATGCCTAATTCTGCTTTTCTGCAACTTTGCACCCCGTGCAACTGATTTGCCCCCCGTGCAATCTGGACAGAAACACTTCTGTTCTATTTTTCTGTAACTTTGCACCCCGTGCAACTGATTTGCACCCCGTGCAATCTGGGCAGAAACACTTCTGTTCTATTTTTCTGCAACTTTGCACCCCGTGCAACTGATCTGCACCCCGTGCAACTGATCTGCATGCCGTGCAAACTGGCAGACTTTCTGTCCTGTTTTCTGTAACTTTGCACGCCGTGCAAACTGATTTGCACGCCGTGCAACCTGCGCAGAAAATGGAAATCCCCGAGGAAGAAGGTGGATTTGGGGTCGTTTCGCGGCCAATCTTTGCCCGAAACTCCGTGGGAACTTCAAGACGACCTAGTAGCAACCCGTAGACGTTGCTTTTCACGCCTTAGGCCGCTCCCAGCGACCGCCTTGGCCGGCCCCTATCTTGGTCGGGCTGCTTGGAACGAAGAAGAAAAGGGGGGAAGAAGATGGAGAAGATGACGCGGCTGAAGGAGGGAACCGCGGCTTCTGGTTGATTTGGTTGGGAAAAGATGAGGAATCGAAGGTGAATGGAGAAGGAGGGGCTTGATCTCCCAGCTTTCTCCTCTAGCTAGTTCTCTCCCTCTCCCTTCTCTGTTTTCTCAAACGGCAACTGAAGGAATGAACTTATCGTTCATTCAAAGTCGGCTAACAGGCTTATAAAGGGAAAATCTAAAGAGGAGATAAGGAAGGGCGTCCAGGGGGCCGAACGTAGAATGCCCAAGAACTTTTCCGAAATTACACATAGGTCCCTGGACACTAAAAAGCTCATATCTTTCTACTCGTAGATCGGTTTCGCGTGATTTCTCTGGCAACGGATCAAGCACAAACTTGTCCTCAACCTCAGGACAAGAAAACAAGCTAATGATACATTAACACTAGCTCAAAGCTCAAAACACTATTAACAAAAGCAAGTACTCATCTCAACATAACTAGTTCAATTATGCACTAACCAAGGTACTTACTGGTAAAACGAAATGTGGGTCATAACAATCTCCCTCCCTTATAAGAATTTCGTCCCGAAATTCCTAAAAGAGAAAAGGAAACTTGTTACGCATCTCTGATTCAAGCTCCCACGTAGCTTCCTCTATATTGTGATTCCTCCACAAAACTTTCACTAAAGATAACTCGCGATTCTTAAGCTTCTTGATCCTCTGATCAACTATCTGTATTGGTCCCTCAACATAGGACACATCTAATCTGATTCCAGATCAAACCACAATACATTGTCTTTCTAGAACTGTTATAACAGTAACTCAAATTATGGAAATTACTGAGAAATTATCATACTATACATGCAGACAAACTAAAATTCTTAAATAAACAGAATGCATGTCAATTTGGCACTTTATACTAAAAATCATGCAATTGAACTGTTAAACATCACCACATCTCATACTGAGAATTTTGATATCAAAATACTTGATTCATTGTACACCCTATCCTTAGGGTTTCAGTTATCTCATCTATTTGATTGTAGTTCAAATCACAATACGGTATCCTTCTAGAACTGGCAGAGTAGTATATTCAAAATCATTGTAATTACTGAGTAATCCTTATATCATGCATGCAGGCAGATTTAAAATGCATAAATATCCCAAACTCATATCAATTTTGACACATACATACTGAATTCATGCAATTGAACATCTTATTACACCAATAAGAGTAATTACTTCACATATAAGAAATCATCTGTAATATTTATCAATTATCTAAAATTTCTCGAAGAACGTGCACATTAACCCAAATCCTGGTTTGTGCATCACATAACTCAATTAAGAGTTGCTTACGTATCATAACACAAATAATTAATAATACTTGAGAATTTCTAGTAATATCTCAAAGAAATGTGCCAATTCATGTAAATGTTAAGTCACACACATTAACATAACATGAAACATGCAACTAGGTTTATTTTCATATTTTAATGCTATCGTACTTTCTTGAAATCATGCACCTGATGATTTTACAAAATCTGTATTGTCTGGGTTTATACCCAAGCCGTACCATTATCAGTCGTGTATTTCTAAACTCAACATTCCCACTAAGCAATTTGGGTTTCAATGAACTATGTAAATTCACTGGTCCAATCTACACTTTCTATTATACAGAGCTTCATACGGGGCCAAACCAAGACTGGAATGGTGACTATTGTTGTATGCAAACTTAGGATCTCTATCTGATATAATTGAAACTGGGATACCATACAACCTGACTATCTCATCCATGAATATCTTAGCCAACTTCGGAACATCAGAGGTTGACTTGATATGAAGAAAGTGAGCAGACTTAGTCAGTCTATCCAAAATCACCATATTGAGTCACAACCTCTAGGTGTCCTGGGTGACCCTATCACAAAATCCATTGTGATATGTTCCCATTTCCATTCTGGTATATGAAGAGATTACAATGTATCTACAGGTTTCTGGTGCTCAGCCTTAACTTACTGACACACACTGCCCCTAGTCACATACTCAGCTACATTCTTTCCATACCAGGCCACCAATATAACTCATTGAGATTCACGTACATCTTAGTGTTACCTGGATTCATAGCATACATCAATGCATGTGCCTCCTCAAGAATCTTTTCTTTCAAATCATTGTCTCGAGGTACACAACATATCATGCTAATACAACACACCATCATCTGAAAACCTAAACTCTGGTCTTTTCCCCCTGTCATGTCATGTACGATCTGCTGCAACCCACTGTCACTCTGCTAAAGTTCTTTAATTTGATCATAAAAAGTAGGCTTGACTTGCATTTGTGCAATCAAACCACTTTGTTCTGTAACCCCAAAGTCTATGTTCAACTTCCTCATTTCTACTAGCAGGTCTCTCTTGAAACATGCCATAGAGAATGCATCAGTTGTTGAACCTAACTTCCTGCTGAGGGCATCTGCTACCACATTCACTTTTCCAGGATGATAATCTATCATTATATCATAATCCTTAATCAATTCTAATCATCTCCGCTGTCTAAGATTCAGATCCTACTGGGTAAAGATATATTTCAAGCTCTTATGATCTATAAACACTTGGAACACCTCACCATAAAGATAGTAACGTCATGTCTTATGAGCATGAACTACAACAACTAATTCCAGATCATGTGCCAAGTAATTCTCCTCATTCTATGCTACTTCCCTCTTGTTACTTATCCTTCTCATTTTGATCATATAGAATAAACATCCCAAAAATTGAAACACACAAGGTAAGAATAGATTATTCCTCATTCTTATTATTACTGTAAGAATTTATTTCATATCGCACTTCACTTATATCGTATTTCTCCTTTTGTTTCAAACACATTTGTTACATTTCAAATTTGTATCTTACTCTTTTCTCTGAATCATTTTCATATTGTTTATCTACCTTTCAGATTAACTACCTTTAAACCCTGGATTACTATCAATACTAGTTTACTTTTCATAGTGCAAATCTCATGATTTTTTTTATAGAGATGCTAGTATTCAAAGTCAAATCACTAGCGACATCCCTTGAACTATTTCAACTCTAAACATTCTAGGTTTGGTCCTTATCAGTAACATAGCATTATTGTGATGTGACTTTGCTTCCTTAGTTTGAAATCAAACTTTAGATCTCATAAGTTTTACTCAAGTCTTCCTTATCCTATCACTGGAATTTTCTTCCTCTTACTTGAATGTCTAGATAAGTTACATTCTCAATTTACCCTGCTAGGGTTTCATCATCATATTGTGTGTCATTGTTTCATTCACTTAGACGTCTCTACCATGGTGGTTATGCAACATATATGATGCATTCATTTTCTAAATTACGCATCTGTTCTTTATTTTAGGAACTAGTTTGTTAGTGTATAGAGACTTAGAATCCACAGGTAGTATGTATGAATGTGTCAAACTTTATAATAAAGATATATATTCCATATTCACAATTATGTCATGTAATCCTCATTCCTTAATCAAGGTCATTATTTCTAACATTTCTTTTGATTCAACTAAGTTTCTTGCCTTGGTCTTATGATTTACATAAGGCTCCTTATTTCTATGTACTTATTGTATACTTAACTCTTTTCTTCTATTTTCCCTTTGTTTTGAGGTACATAAAAGTATATTTACTCTATTACATGATCCATTCCAAACTTGATTCTTATTATCTTAGTCCTTGCATACTTTTCTCATATCTTTTCCATATTCTCATATTTAGAAATCATATAATACTAGTCATTAAACTTAATCTGAACCTTACATCGTATTCCTTTATTTCCAATTAAGGATTGCTCATATGAGGTTCCAACGTTGGGTCTCCGATATCAGTTCCAACTAATTCTTAGTTGTTCTAATCTTTCCCTTATATCACAACATCTTAGTGTATATACATTTTTCACCATGATTCGGGTCTAAATTATCCAAAATCTACTTTTATTATAATTTTAATAAGAGTCGTTAGATCCCAGTAACGCATCCTGCCAGCCGAACCAGGCCAAACCTGTAGTCCTGAAGCCAAGAGCTACTCAGGATTAACCAACTCCTATTAATCTCAAACATGTGGAAAGAATATCCACTTAGGGCAAACTCATTTAAACATAACTTCTGGTCTACTTAATACAAGGAATATAAACAATAAATAACCCAATTTATGACGCACAACAATATAAAAGAATCACATTTACTTTACAAATTGAAAATCTAAATTCATGCATATAAGAGCATTTCTAGTGATTTTCAATCAAATAAAGAGTTGTATCACATCCTATTTTTAATCTTTAACTCCTACATTAATTTTCAGTTTCCTTAACCCTAAGATTTCTATGGTTTCTCTCTAGCCTATCCTTCCTCTACATACATGGCCAGGTCATCCAGAGAAGAATAGACGGAGTAGCTCGATACTGGTCAATCTAAGTATTCAGACACCTGGCCAGGGTATCTAAACACTCAGACATCCCAGAGCTAAAAACACATCACTTCTTATGTATCTCACTTATAATTATATCTTTTGATTCTAATGATCCCAGACGACTCAACTTAAGTTCTCAACTTGATCCTTGTGACCACATCATCTTCCTACCATCTGCAATAATATAACAGAACACTTCCTGTTATAAAATTGCAGTTAGAAGGAAGACACCTAAGTCCTAATCCTATTGGTCTCTTATCGTCCCCTGACCTTGACTTAGAATAACCATGTACTCAACCTATGCTCTGATACCAAGATGTCACACCCCGATCTCACACTAACCACTAATCACGAGATTAGGACGCGATGGAGGGATTATCACATAAACAAATCACTGAGAACTTTTTTCTTTTTTTAAAACCTCGTAATGATATCCGGATTATTGTTGTAAACTAAAACATAATAAACTATTGCGGAAGCATTTCAATTAAACTGGCTAGAGAACATAAACAGAGTTTACAACATGTAACATTGTTTAACAGAAAGTAAAACATAACAGTTAATTTACATCTTTTA